>OY720151.1:13041133-15441133 GCA_963082725.1 Pedicia rivosa | reverse complement strand
TTTAGATTATATAATTTTTGTGGTTTTAAATTATGTAAAAAGTTTTTTAAAAAAACAGAAGAATTTTGATTTAATTTTTCAATTTGGATGGTGTGGGGGGGAAGAGTTGCGGAAGGGTTCGTTGACATTATTCTCTTGTTTTTTTTTTAAGGTTAATTTTAAATAAACAAAAGACGTCAAGAGATTAATTAATACAAAGATTGTATATATTGACTCACTACTCTTTCTCTTTCTCTCTCTTTGAAAAAATGACAAAAAAAATATTGGAAGAAAGAGTAAAATTTTCGATTAGGCGCCGTTTACAATGAATTCTAAATTCTTTCCTTTCATCAATCAAAAATCTCATTATTCAAATTTGTTTTTAAAATATGAGTGTGTGTGTGTGTACTTAAATTCTGTGTGTTTGTACTGTAAAATATTGTGTCTGGCGGCTGCATGAAAATATTTTCTGTATGCAATTTTTTATTTTGCTTTAACAAAACACGCAAAAAGAAAACAAATGAAAAAAGTCACCTAACCCAACAACAACCCAACTCTATAGATCATGCATGCAACCAACCTAATAAAAAAAAAAAAGAAACAGAAGAAAACAAAAAGAAAAAACTGACAAACAAACAAAAATGAAAACAAAAAGAAAAAAAAATCAAATCAAACGAATATCAACACAATCTCATCTGATCCATATGTATTTCTTGTGTGTGATGGTGTGCATATGTAGGAATGTTTTTTCTTGTGCATTCGCGCACGTATTTATGTGTGGGTGCGTGTCTGTGAATGTGTAAAGTGTAGGTGATTTTTGTGTGTACGTATTATTATTGATTACAATTTTTTTATTCTGATTGTCGTAAAATCAGAACGCCATCTACCATTGGTGAGATATTTGACACGCGCAAAATATTAACCAATCCTTGTTTCTTTTCGAACACATCTAGAAAGACCTGCCTACTTTTTTTTATATAAAACTTCATAACGTATATATAAAAAAAAAGGTTAACGCCCATTTTGATTGCAATGGCAACTAACTGCAATTGTAACCGAAAGTATATATATTTATCTTTGAATATGGAAGTCGTTGTCTCGAACCAATAACTTTAGATAATACCTAACAAAAACTATAGAAAAACGAACTTAACTTTAACATCTTTTCAATACCATCATCCTTCGGAAAAAAAAAGTTTTTACATTTGAAAACATTTCTTCTTCTTCTTCTTCTTCATCTTTTATTTTCTCCTCCTCCTCCAACAAACCACTTTTTTTTTTATTATTTTACGTTTTTTTTTTATATAGAAGATTGCAAGAACACCATAACCTCACAATAAAAATTTGGAGAGCACTAGAAATCGTTTTCAAGCGATTTATTTGCTTAATCAGCATTTGGATTAAGGAGAGTCGACTTTTTTCTTTTTCTTTTTTATTTTTACGTTATTGTTGTTGTCAATTTATTGGATATATATATTTATAGTTAGATGAATGCTATAGAAATATGTAGAGATGTTTTTACCTATGTATAGTGTCAAGCTGTTATACTGATTAACTGATAAAGAAAAAAAAAAACAAAATAAAAAGATGCATTTGTTACAATTATATTTCTTATTAGTACGTACATATAATATTATTTTCCATTATAAGACGACCATCTTGAAAAGTTAAAGGGAGATGTGCGCATCACGCATCTTCTTCAAAAAATGTTTTAACAAAATATTTTTATTATAGTCAATAATAATAAGTAAAGGACTATAAAATATTCAGAATGAGATATATAATTAGTTATGTCAAATTGATTTACATTTTGAGCATTTATTATTGTTGTTGTTGTTTAATTACAAGTAAAATTATCCATTTAATATCTATACACCGAATCAATATCCCTCAATATGTATATATATTTTTTTATTTAACTGAAATTCATATACTCCCCCCATCCTGCTCATGTAATGATATTATCTAAATTCTAAATCTATATTTTATTAATTTAAATGCGAGGATATAGATAAATAAATTATGTGAAATTTACTAATTAGCCTAACTACACACAATATTTATATATAACCTTGACTTGTCAGATGTAACGTAACTATATATACCTAAATACATATGCACTTTTTTGTATGTAATAAATTTTAAGCGTTACATTTAATTAAAAAAAAAAAAAAACAAAAAAAGGAAAAAATTCATAATTAATTTTCTTTTATAATCATGAATTGTGGTAAGTTTATTTCCTGGTAAGGATCAAACAAAAACAAAAAAAAAATTAAATATGTGATATACACGAAAGAAGAACTTGACTCTTGACCTAACAAAAAAACAAAAAAAGAGGGGAAGAAGGAGATCTTTTCAAAACAAAAGTCATACAATACTGCGATGATAATATTCGTAGTATATCCTGTAAAAAGAAAAATAAATAATAAATAAAGAAGAATAAGGAAAACAATATAAATTCAAAATGAAAAAGGTTTTTTAACTTAAAAGATGTGATCTGAACGGGGGGATGGGTTGGGAAGGGGATGTACATATATATATATATATATATATAAGGAGAAGAAGAGGTCTACTAACATACATGAACAATTACAATCGATGACAGATAAGTCAGGTTCTAAATTTATTGCATATATATATAAAATTAATTATAAACAGAGCGTAATGCACAAGGTATAGAAAAAAGAACGTGCAAGGACTTTATGCCCCTCTTTCAGTTCACATATAATATTCAAATAAAATATATATATATATATAAGATTATAAGTGGATTTACTATAAATGTTCACATATACATAAAATATGCAATATGCAGAGTCTGTGTACGATATATAGGGTGTAAAAAGATGAGATGCCGCACAATTAAGGAACATCCCTTTTAATTCTCTATAACTATATATATGATAGAAATTATATATCTATACCTATATACCTATGAAAATCGCATCTAAACTAAATCCCGCGCGTTAAAAATAATATAAAAAAAAGCGCAAACAAAAACAAACATCGAGAAATGCAATAAAAAAATTTATGTTTTTCGTGTTTTATTTCCTTGTACTATCTGGCCGCATATCTCCTGTATTTTTATTCATTTCCACCTTCTTCCATTTCCATATCCATTTATATATCCCACCCATTATACTATCATATATATAGGTATATATATACAACCACCCACAACTCACCTACCCCAAAAAAAAAATCATTTCCATTATACAACAAAAAAAAAAAGACAAAAAGAATAAAAATTATTTTGTGTTTCGTCCGCACAACAAATGCCATCAGATTCATCTCCAGGCATAACTCGAAAAAAAAAAGGAAAAACAAGAGGAAAAACAGTAAAAAAAAAATAAAATAAAGCGGATGGTTTGGGGTGGATACACAATCCCCATTTGCTGGCATGACATAAAATAGGGGATGTGGAAAGTCGGATCGTAAATCTTGTAGATAACACTTTTATGCGAAACTGTCCGACGAGTTTTATACCCAAAAACCATATAAAATTACACACACACACACACATATATATATATATAAACTTACACACACATAATATACATAGTTGAGTAAGGAATAAGATGTGTACGAGAGAAGAACAGAGATAAAATAAACAAAAGGAGAGAAAGAGAGAGAGAGAGCGAGAGAGAATAAATAATGGAGGATGAAAAATTATTTTGGATGCTGCTCGCTTTTGCTGATTTTATACATTGAAAGAGGAGAGTCAGGTACAACAATTGCGCAGAATCCTTTATGTAAAGTGTATATACTTGTATTTATGTATGTACAAATGTGTGTGAATATTTGTGTATAAAATATTAAAATAAATCAAACCGTCCCCGTCTGTCTGTCATTCTATTCGCACTCGATCACGTTCCATATGACGAAATTCCCTCAATTGTCTCTCTGGATGATTTAGAAGACAAACTCGCATACATACACATATACACACACACATACACTTGCACACACACTTTCCCTCCCACACATACATATAAACATAATATGTATATAAATATACAACAAACCCTCCTCGTTAAATCAGAAAACTGCACAGTTAAGATAAGGTCGAACCCAAAAATAATATCGACAATCCTTATCTATGGCATATCTTGTTCATTTTATCAGTTATCCTACACACCCGCCCCCTCATCATTGCCTCATCCAAAAAAAAAAAAAACAACTCCTATACATATACCCTAGCCTATAAATCCGAATTTAGTTTTTCGTTATATATTTTCACCCTCACTTCTTCTTCTTATTCTTCATCTATTCTCATTCTATTGCATCCCTAACCCACTGAGATTTCTCCCTATAAAAACAGAACCAAACTATTTATATATAAAAAAGATTTTTGATCATCTTTAAGTTTAAATTTAAATTTTTCATTATTGTAGTAAAAGTTCCTTAATAAGCTCTGCGTATATGGATATTAAAATTATTATTGTGAAATGCCAAATATTTCCCCCATCATTCTTGTGTTAATTATATTCCTTATTCATAATACGCATAAGAAAAAAAAAACTATTGATGACGGTGAACAGAATAAAGATTTTTTTAAATTAACTTTTAATTTTTTTTTTTTGATATTAAAAAGTACTATTCTAGTACGTTCCTGTTTATCTACCAATATATAACAAAAAAAAAAAAACATATCTATGAGCCACCTTATCTTTATCTTGCACACCCCGGAGATTAAAACGTCACGATCTCAAGTTAGTACGGATGACAACGGTCCAAAAATATATATATATATATATATATATATAAAATAAATAGATATTTTATATATATAAATATATTGTGAAAAAGGCGAATTGTATGCGATGTTGCGGTCCATTATATCTATGTATTTGTGTAGATTTTAAATAAATAAATAAATAAAACGTATTTAAAGAATCAAAAAAATTTGTTGCCTTCACTTCGTATATACTTATGTATGTACTTTTATAAATTTATAAGGGAAGAAACTTTTGTATATTATTATATTGAGAGGGGAATAAAATAATTTTCTTGGATTAAACTAATAATACAGACAGACTTTAATATTTTATTGCTATGGAGTAAAAACAAAAACAAAACAAAACAGAATATAAGAATAATGCAATATTTTTGCATTATATAAATGTAACATATCCTTGAATTATTTTTATTGTGAGAAATACGTGTACCGCACTTTCTTATAATCAATTCAAAATGGAAGCATAGGTTATCATTTATCACGATGGGAGCTCGTATCAAAGAAATTTAGAAAGAATTGTAAGATAACTTCTTAATTTATTTCCATTACAGAACTTTGATCCCGATGACCCAATATAGGTACGTTGAATCATAAAGTAAAATAAAAATAAGTTTTTGGTTGAATGTCCTTTTACAAAAGGATTTCCAAGAGATAGCTGTGAGTTGAAATGCTGTTATGCTAAAAACTGCATCAAGGATTAAGTGAACTTACATTTGCTCATATTTTTATTAGGAATATATTCATTGATTTCTTTGTGGATAATTCTAAAGGAATATCTTATATACGTACAGGTACGTATAATTTTGTTCGCTCTATTAAATTTTCATAATTGGAAGTAAGAGGGTTTCCTGGTATTTTTTCACTGCTCCATTATTGTAATTGGCCAAATCAGAGCAATACTTTTTTAATTTTTCCATATCTGATCATTTATACGCAAAAGCTATAAACGTCATCACATCACAAACCCATAAGCATAACCTAATCTGTTATGTAATAATAAAATAAATTTTTAATTCGTATATAACCCTTATTTGAGAGGGAGATTTTATATTTCTTGATGGTGGTTAAATTTGTAAAATAGACAGAGAAAGAGAGAGAGAGAGAAATATATAAATAGAGGGCAAAATAAATAGCTAGAAATAATTTACAATTCTAAATGCACAATTGATTGTTATTTAATATTATATCAAAATATGATACATTTGTGGGTGCAGCCTCCTGAGTTTATACCAAACTATATACTAAAATAAATATGAAGGGTGCGGGTGAGATAAAAAAATAAAAATAAAGACAGATTGGGGTGGATAAATATGAGCTATGTGAATGAGATAAAATGATTGTGTGTAGATTATATAATAAACGAAAAATGCAAAAAAGGAAATCACATTTAAGGCTGCGATAGAAGAATTTAACTTTGTATCATTTAGTGGCGTAATATATACATTTATTTATGGAGGTGGTATGGGTATGGGGAAAGGATTGAGGGATCGTGAATGTATGACAGTTGAAAGACTTGAATTTGATCCCCTTTTCATATTTCATATATTATTAGAATGTTAAAAATGACGAACATAATTTTTCCATTTATAGAATGTAAGAGACAAAAAAAAATGAACGATTCATTTTGTTGAATCATCTTTAGAGGGTTTTATAAGAATCCTTTTGAAAAGATTATTATGAATGATTTTATATAAATATAGAAACTAAGAATTGAGGACAAACTCTTCAATGTTTAAATTGAAAGAATTCAAAGGGTTCATATTTTTTTTTGTTGACACAAAAAAAAAATAGAAACAGATTTTGAATTTCTACTAAAAATTTCTACTACAAGTCTCTGAACTCTCTGAGTATAAATACTTCTTCTTATAGTCTCTATAATTATAATTCGACACCATAAAAATTCCACTAAGTGTCCTATAAGAAGATCCATTCAAGTTTTTTATGGTTTGAAACCATTAAAAATTTTATTTGCGTCTTTATTAAATGAAGTGCATTTTGTATATCTAAAACGTGTTTATCTTTTTTCCATATCGTTTCATTTTATATATATATATATATAGAGGTCATCGGTCACTTTTGAAATGTCCAAATATAAATATAAAGAAAAAAGAAAAAAGAATTTTATGTTATAGCAAAATACTCCACCCCGAGGCGCCTTTTATTTAGTTCAAAATCAGATGCGTATACATAAATAAATATAAATTAATTGAAATATATTTTTCGTCTGGTGCTCTTTTATTTATTTATTTTTTTTTTTTTGTGTCTAAAATTCTCTATATAAATTTTTATGAAGAAACGCCTTTTTTTTTCCTAAAGGATCGATCCCTCATCCATCTATTAGTCCATTAAAAGTCAAAATCCTTATGTATCACGATGTATAAATTTTTAGCTGAGTCACATGACGACGTATTGAAATACATTTTTTTTTGTGAAATGAAGAAAAAAAAAAAAAAGAAACGAAAGAAAAAAAAAAAAAAGGAAAAAAAACGATACAAATTTGACATTTATGTGCCCACGTTTGATCGTTGTTCAGGGACGCATTAATACGTATACACACACACACACACATAAACGTGGCAAAAAAAAATCAGAAAGTAGAAGGAAAGAAAAAAAAAAAGGACGAAAAATGTCAAACAATTTTTACTTTTAATTTAATGACAAAGACGACAAAGGGACAAAAGGATTAAAAGAGAAAAAGAAGAAAAATGGAGACAAATAGAAAAAAAAAAGCAAGCCGCAATTAGACAAAGGAAATATTATAGAAAATTCATAAATGGAAATTTATTTTTTTATATATTTCAATGAACAATAGAGAATCGTCTTGAAGGAGTGAGACACATTTCTCCATTTTAATTCAGATCAGAACTTCAACAAAACGTATACCTTTTGGAAGCAAAAAAAAAAAAACGAAGAGGCATATGAGAATAAATTTAAAAGGGTTTTTTTTTTTATATAAAAGTACAAATTCATTGAATGATGTACAATCGGGTAATTAGTTACGACAAAGTGAAAAGGGACCCTTGTTAATGTTTATACCTATGTGTACGAGGATCATAATCTTATGCGTATATAGAATAAATAAAAACGTGTGCACAAATCTGATAAAAAATTTCTTTTCTAAAATATTATTTTCTAAAATGAAAAGTGTCCGCCAGTCATAGATATCAGAAGTCTTTAGAAAGTTAACAATTTTTAAGTTTTATATTTATGGGACTTTTAGAAATTGATTGACATAAGTTTCAACGTTTCACTTGTATGTTGACTAGATATCTAGTTGTATTCTAGTCATTCCTAGTTATTTGAATTTTTGTTTTTGTAGTTGACATTTAATTAATTTCAACATTTTAATTAGAATTAGAGCATTAACTAAACAATAATTGAAAACCTTATTAAATGATGGCCGTGAAATTTAATTATTAATTTACCTCTGAGATGTGAATGCAAAAAGACGCTGAAGCAGTTTTTCTATAATTGTTTAATCTGAACACCAAAGTATAAAAAATATAAATATTTTATTTGTCATTTAACAAAAAAATTCATTTTTGTAATAAAATAAAATTAAGAACAACAAATATATGCCAAGTATAAAGGCCGTGAAATTTAATCCTTATTTTAACTGTTAGTTAATGCGTTTAGTGCAACGATCACACATGAATTAAGTTCTGTTCATTATATTCGGAATGCGGAATTTAGTTAAATCTCTTAAATAATTATTTCAAATGTTTATGTAATAGTTTAATTGTTTATACTTTTTTTAACCTTGTTTACCAAGTAAAAGCCTCGCAAAAAATATAACAACAACAACAAAACATTTAAATTCCAATGAAAATTAACTTCAAGTGTTTACCGCGCTAAAAAATGGAGGGCAATATTCTCTACACTCAAAAAAAAATGATAGTAAAATGTCACAAAATTGTAGATTAAATCAACCAATATAGTGGTTGTTATCAGTCAATCAAATTATTTTGTAAAACGTTAGTCAATTTTGTTAATCTCACAAATATATTTTGTGAAAAAAATATTGGTTTTATTTACAAAACCACTGTTATTCATAACAATTATTTTGTTAACCGAGTACAAACTCTTTGTATTTTTTTTACATAAATTCTGTAGAAGGAATAAATATTTTGTACCAAAATTACATAGAATTTTGTAATTTATCACAAAAGTTTGTTGACATCTACAAATATTTTGTACCAAAATTACATAGAATTTTGTAATTTATCACAAAAGTTTGTTGACATCTACAAATATTTTGTACCAAAATTACACATAATTTTGTAATTTTTCACAAACTTTTGTTAACATGTACAAATATTTTGTACCAAAATTACACAGAATTTTGTAATTTTTCACAAACGTTGTATGTGAAATTTTACAATATTATGTATAATTTATATAATAATTAAGTATATTATACGAAAATTACGGTATCTATTTTACTATTAAAATTAGTTTTTTAATACTTACTTTAAAAATAATTACGTTACTGAAAAAAATCA
Source organism: Pedicia rivosa (assembly GCA_963082725.1). Taxonomy (NCBI): domain Eukaryota; kingdom Metazoa; phylum Arthropoda; class Insecta; order Diptera; family Pediciidae; genus Pedicia; species Pedicia rivosa. Next base: position 15,431,914 of record OY720151.1, on the reverse strand, counting down.
CTTCACTATATAAATTACTTATAAAATAAACGAAAATATTTTTTTTTACTACTCGTTATTATTAAAAACACTTCACTGTATAAATTAAATACCTATAAAATAAATCAAATAAGAAAAACAATTATTTTAAGAAGATAAAACATATTTATTTCAATTGGAAAAGTATAACTCTTTTTTTTTATCACTAATTATTTTTAATTTTTTTTTTTTTAATTATCAAAATTATTATTATTTTTATTCAGAAAACAAAATTTTATTTATTTAAATTAATTCAGTTTAATTTTTAAATTATAATTCATTTATATATATGTACTTATACTTATATGTTTGACATTGGAAGATGTATTTTATTTTAGATCTGAAATTAAGCCAGATATTTTTGAAGTGTTTTTATCTGAATTAGTTGTAAGTTTATAGAAATATCTTTGTACAAACTCCCAAAATATTTCCGATGTAGTCGGATATTGTAAATTAAAAACTTGATATATTTTAAAACAAATATCAATTGATTTTAATAATGTGCAAAGTTTGTAAGTGGTTTTATCGTAATAAACATAGAACTCTGATATAGAATAAGTATTCATATTCCCAACAACAATCACTAATGGTTGGAAAGTAGATTTATTTTTTAAACATTCGTCATTTAGGAATTTTATCTTATCTGGAATTTCCGAAGAATCGTTTACCATTGATATGAATGAATCTTGTGAGTCCTTGATCGAATGTTTCTTTCTGTCTAGTACTCCTTTTCTTCTAGAAATGGTTGGAGGAAGAAGACAGTGAAGTGACATAAAAATAATATAATTTCTATATTCTGAAATAAAAATTGAAGCTATTATATATTCAACAAAAAATACAGGCAAATAAATTATATATATACCGTCGTTATCAGTATTATTTAACGTTGATAACATTTTTTTTTCATAACTGTCATTTATTCTTGTTTGGATGATTGCCATTATTTTTTTTAAAAATGCTTCCCAATTACCTAATAAATCTTCTCCATTATTTTTAATAAAATTGTAATCAACGTCCACCTGAAAATTAAAAAAATTTCTTAGAATTGGATTTAATTAAAATATACGTTTAGCTTACTAATGTATATCCCAAACTGTGCTTATACAATGGCCATGTGTTCAAAATTCCAATAATATTTGGGTCAGTATTATCCATAATAATCTTGCGTCTATAACCAGAGGTCTGCTCCCATTTTTTCAAAACTTCAGGCCAGGGCTCATTGTGATTTTTCAGCCATTCACGAACTTCTTCTGACTCTGCAAAAAGTCTCTTTTAATAATAAACATTTTATTTACAATTTCACTTATTATTATATACCTTCTTTATTAAAGCTTATAGATTTCTTTGGTACTTCCTGTGTTGTTGGTCTCGATTTTGCTTCTCGTGCTGTTCTCGACTTTCGGGCTTGATTTTGGAACCTATCCCATAGTTGACCTTTTGGACATTTTTTACTTCGCCATTTGTAGTATGTCTCCTGTACAAAAATATCATTGTAATTTAACAATTTAACAATTTACAATTATATATTATAATATAGCTTACCAATCTCTTGTTGAAGTATTTATGAAGCGCGAGCTCTAATTGAATTTGAACTCCCAAATACCGATCCTCTATAATTGTCTCACAAAAATTAGCAAAATTTGAGGTTCGCAACTCCGACACTGTAACTTTAAACTCTGGATCAAAACAATATTTTTTCTTTATTAATCAACAATAAAATTAATCAAATATTTTCAATTTACCTTTACACTTTTTTAAAATATAAGAAGAAGTTTTACGATCTAACGATAGATTTTTAATTATTTTTTTTACTTCTCGTTTCTTCTTATACTGTTGCACTTTATTTTTCATTTTAGTTAAACGACACTTTTATTGTATATTTTTTTAGGTTTCTAACTTGAACTATAACTTGTGATTGTGATGGATGTAGATTCTATAATGGCGTACCGCGTTCTAACTTCTGAAACACAAGACCTTGTAAAAAAAAAAAATATTCGAAGTAATAGTACAAAATTTAGTAAAATGAATACAAAATTTTGTATAACTTCACAAAAATTAGTAAAATATATTCAAAATTTAGTAAAATTAATACAGAATTTTGTATAACTTCACAAAAATTAGTAAAATTTATACAAAATTTTGTACTTTAGAAACAAAATTTTTGTACTTTAAACAAAACTTGTTTAAAATTAAAACGAAATCGCGTCAAATAAATTCAGGAATGAACATGATTCAACGTGAGAGTTTTTGTTTTGGGCCCAACAAAATTTAGTAAAATTAATACAAAATTTTGTATAACATCACGAAATTTTGTACACCTTCACAAATGTTAGTAAAATTAATAGAAAATTTAGCCAAATTAATACAAAATATTGTAATGAAATACAAAATGTTGTACTTCCGAAACAAATTTTTTGTACTATTCAGAAAACGTGTTTAAATTTAAAACAAAATGCCGTTTAATAAATGCCTTATTTTCAGGTATAACAATAATTCTTAATGTAGGAAAATAAAGAATATGTAATGAAAATGCTAAAAAAAAAATATTAAAAATATAAAATTTTAAGATTCAGGCATATGGGTACCTGTATCAAATTCTAACATACAAACCAATATGTCAAAAAAATTATTTTTTCTTAATTGTATGCTTTTATATCAATATTATAAAAAATTCTCAAGATATTCGAACTGTCGTGAGATTGGTTACTCAAATACCTTTAACTTCAGCTTGTCTAAATTTAGCTAATTTAGCTTTAAGTGGTATGGCCTTTTTTAGCAGGGTTTTATTCTAAGGATTTAATTTTAGCAGTTGTTTCTTTATCTTATTTTAATTCATATGGAAAGGAGAAAGACACAAAGATATAAAAGTTTTAGTGATTTTTTTCATCTTGTTAAAATTGTATATTAATATACATATAATGTGTATTGATACAAATTACAAAAATATTATACGATAAAACCAAAATTTGGTTTTAATATATAATATCTTTTGTAAAAATGTAACGGTTGTTTATAGAAATTACATAAATCTTGTAGAATAAAACCAAAATTTGGTGTCTAAGGTTTTTTCACGATTTATTTTGTAAACTTCACAATATTATGTTACAGTATTACAAAATTTTGTTCCTTACATTACGAACAAGCTTTACAAAATATTTGTAAGGAAAGATTTTTTCACAAAATGTAACAATTTATTTATTAAATTATTTGTTACTAATATTTACGTTAAAAACACCGCATATTAGTATTTTTATTTGCAAAAACTACAAATTTTGAGTAAAATATACTAAAATGCAAGTATTGTTCACAAAAAAACTGTGTAAAATTTTTTACTATCATTTTTGTGACAAATTTTACTATCATTTTTTTTTCAGTGTATATAGACGCACACATAAGAACAATCATTTGATGATCACTCCTATTATGAACCAAAACAAAAAATAAAAATCATCTTAATATATATTATGATGGTGAACATAAGATCTTTATTGAGAAAAAGGCTTTTACCATATAAAATTACTCATCGCACATTTTGCTTTATATTATATTACGCTAATTACATGACGGACTTTACGTCTTTCTCTCTATTAATTAGTACATTAAACCACCTTGTTACGCCCAATCTTTTTTAAATTCTAAATTCAACAAAAAAAAAATATATTTTTTTTCATTTTATAAAATAAATAAATATAGAATTTTTATGTATATGGAATGATGACGGTGCAAATAGAAAATATATGTATCGTTTGAATGCGGGACGGGACTTCTTTTTGGTCTTTCACGAATCAAAAAAAAAAAAAAAAAAAAACAGTGAAAAAAAAAAATGATCCTCATGCGCCGTGCGCTCAAATAACCAGTGGCGTATTTTTATGTTTATTTCTGAGTGCAATTGACGCAAAAAAAAAAAAACACAACAAAAATACAACAAAACTAAAATAAAAATATTCAGTCAATCACTTGAATTATTTTAGTTTAATTGGTAGGCTCATTTGATTTCTGATTGACGTACGATGAGTCCAATTTGTTTAATGAAAAATAAAAGGAATGAAACAAAAAAAAAAAAAAAAACTAGACAGTTGATCTTGATTCTTATTTCTTTTTTATATTATTACAATTTTTTGTGTCAATTCACGTTTTCGTTTGTCATTTAACCACTCAATTACAATTAACCCCAGATTATCTTGATTAGAGTTTGAGGCGTGAGTTTTTTTTTTTTTTTTGACTATTCATAAGACTTCCAGTTTTTGTTTTTTATGTTTTTGTTTTTTTTTTGTTTCTTCTGTATACAGTCCGTGTGTAATTCTGCACAACTCTGGATTAAATTGTGAAAATTTTATATAGTTAGTAGTAAAAATGTCTGTAATATAAATTATAATACAAATCAAATCAAACGAAAGGATTTTTTTTTTGGTTGTAGTTGTTGTTGTTGTTGTCTTCATTTTAAATTAAATTACGATTAAATCTTAATCACATACATATAAAATCACTCTCACACCGTGCATTCACATATATATACAAAGATAGATTTCAGATAAGATTATTATTATTATTATTATTCGAATAACAACATGAACAAGAAGAAGAAGAAGAAGAAGAAGAAGAAGAAAAAGAAGAAGTAGAAAAAAATACATAATAAAAGCAGAAACAGAGAAAATATAAAAATAAAAACAAAGAGAGAGAGAGAAAGAGCAAGAGAGAGAGAGAGTGAGTGAGAGTCCATGACTCTTTATTTCCCTTTTTATAATTTATATATAAATAAATTTTAATTGAGCGTACTTAATTCATAATTGTCCATAACTAATTGAATTGCTGTTATATACTAGTGACAACATTATGACATTTTCTAGCATAAATTGTGACTCCGTAACAAATCAATTTTATATTTATTGTCCAGAGAATTTTTATTTCTGCATAAATATTTGTTAGTTGTTGGCGGATTTTATAGTTGTTGTTATAATGTTTTTATTTTGTTTTTCACTCGTCCCCTTTCCATACTTATTATTTTTTTTCTATTTAGTGCAAAATTTATTGCATGCGAGAGAACATAATAATTCACCATATTATTATACATTCACCTAAATCCTAAACTAAACACTGTGCTTAGTCAATTTCAGTCAATTGTTATCTATTTTATTCTTGTTGTGATTGTTGTTGTTGTTGTTGTTGTTATTATTGTAGTTGTTTTGTTGGGTGTATATGCAATTTACAATTACATTTTTAGATTGCCCATAAAATTACATGGGAACAAAATTTGTTCAACAGAATATTTATGTGTGCGGTTTATTTTTTGGTGGGATAATTTTTTTCTTTTTTTCTTTTTTTTTGTTGCTGCTTAACTAAATTTCCAATTAAAAATTTGAAACAGTAGCAATGAGAATAACAACAACAGTAACAAAAACCAACACAGCAATTACTTTAAATATAATTATGATCTGGCTTATGCGACAATATTGAATTAAATATTTAAATTATTTTTGTTGTTGTTTGTTGATTGAATAAAATTAAAAAAAAAAAACGCAGAAAAAAAAAACATTCAACGGCAACTTTTGAAAACAAAACAAACAAAACAGATAATTTAACAAGAAAATTAAAAATCATAAGTTCACCACCCAAAAATTTATTGATTATTTTGTTGTTGTTGTTGTTGTTGGTTTTTTTTTTGTTCCTTCAACTAGATCATCGCGATATTCAAATTAGATCAGTTACAGAATACAAGGCGTAACTTCTGTTTGTCTACGCTTTTGAATAATGTGCCCACATTTATTATTATTATTTTTATTATTATTATTATTATTATTCCTCTTTTTCTTTTCAATCTTTGAAAGAAAAAAAAAATGACGAAGTAAAAAAAAAAACGAAAAAAAAAAAAAATTAATAAAAAATTGTTCACGATAGAAATCAATAAGACTCAAAATAATTATCTGTCACTTGAATAAACAAATCAATATATCAAATCTAAAACTGACTTCTTTTTAACAACAACAAAAAAATAAACAAAATAAGAAAAAAAAAGCCACACAATGACATTTTCTTTCATACTTACAATAATAATAAATACATAGATTCACTGTTCTCTATATTGTTGATGTTGTTGTTGTTGCCAGTATATATACCCGCCGATTTTGTTGTTGTTGTTATTGTTGTTGTTATATCTGACACCAAACCGTCTAAAAACTGGGTGATTATTTTTTTTTTTTTTATATAAAATGAATGAAGGGAAGATATTTTTATGTTTAAATATTTTTTACATTTACAAATGATTAAATTATGATTACATATGAAAATAAACTGACCTTGTTTGTTATAAAGAAAAAAGGAATCTTCAAATGAACCTACCTTTTAATGTGTTTATGTTCTTGTTGTTGTTGTTTTTAAACAAGTGAACTTGTTAAATTGTTTATGAATTTAAATTTTTAATGAGCTTTAACTTTATATTAATTTTATAGATTTTCAAATAACAACAATCTAATTATTTTGATAAATATTGTCATTTGAATTCTTTTTCATTTCTGTAATTTATGCAGATCGATTAATTTATATGAGATTATTACCACCCTGTATACGAATATAACAAATATAACAAATATAACAAATAAGATTCTCGTCTCTTTTTAACTGTATTACAAACTGTACAAAAGGAACATGAACAAATTTCTTTGATGATTTTATAGATTTATAAAAGATCTTAATATAATAAGAATAAATTCTGGTGGATTGCCACTCCCTGTGACAATTTGTCCAATCTGTATTCTGATAATTACACATTCAAATTTTTCTTTTCAATTAATATTTGCAATTTTTGAATTATAAAAATTATTTTTAAATTTTTCATGCTGAACATTTGGCTGAACTCAAGATTCATTATGAGGGTTTGTCCATTTGTCTTATTATTAATTGGTTTAATAATGGAGTTATGATACAAAAGGATACCATGTAATCATAGTAATCAGAGTGGTGAATGAACTGAAGTTTTATAGCTTCTAGGTGGCATCTTATGAGTGCCCCATAATCTTAACAATTGATCCAGTTCTTTAACAGTGTACTATTTCATTCAATAAAAAAAAAAAAATTTGGAAAGAGAAAATCAAAGAAGAATAAAATTTTATAAGAAAAAAAAAAAAAAAACATCATACCACAAAGATGTAGACAAAGTCTGTTGTACATATAACAATCATCAATCTATCTATATTTTTCGATGTTATAATTCATTCCACCTTCACTCATTAGAATTTCAATTTAATAAAAAAAAGAATACAAAAAGAAAAACAAAAAAATATTGAAGTCATTTTTTTGTTTTGTCGTTTTTATTTATTAATTTTTTCTTTTTTTTTGGTGTCCGTCCATAATCTAATTTTTTCTACTTCTTCTTCTTCTTCTTCTTTCATACTTCTTTTTTTTTTCATCTTCCAACAACGTTGTGTTCATTATTATTATTATTATTCTTTTTTTTTTTCTCTCTTTTTGAATTCTTCAATCTCGATTAATTTAACTGACAATTTTTTGTTGTTGTTGTTGTGTTGTTTTTTTTTTCCTTCTTTTCTTAAATGTGATTTTAGCTTCTGTGTGAGATGTGCTACTTGTCTATGTAATAAAATGATAAATAACTACATCTTTGTAGATAATAGGATAGGGAGATGAAATCATACAGTTTGATTGATTCCTTTTGTATATAGAAAAACAAATACACACACACAAACAAACACACAAACAAACACACAAACACACAGACACATATGTATGTATGAATATAAAGACGTCTATATATATATGTGTGTGTGTGTGTATGTATGATATGTATGCTGTTACTATACTACAGAGGGGTTGGAGTGGGGAGTAACTGAGGAACACAACATGAGATGTTCGTAACTGATTTGATCTTGTATATAGAAAAAAAAAACAAATGTTAAGTTGTGTTGAATTAAAAAATGAAAAATTAAGTAATGAAAGAATTTGAAGTCGTTAGTCTTATAGTTTCTTCTTCTTCTTTTTATTATAAAATTTAAATATGGAGAAAAAAAAAATATTTGAAAGAAAATAATAAGAAACAAAAAAAAGAAACAAAAAAAAAAAGAAAAGAAAAATAAAAACAAATCAGAAACAAAAAAAAAAAAATTGAAATAAAAACAAAAAACTTTAAATGTCCATTCGATTTTTTTTTTGTTTTTGTTATTTTTATTGTTGTTGTTGTTGTTGTTGTTGTTGTTTTTGTTCATGAATATTATTTATTGGATAATTTATTTGACTGCTACTGTAACAATTCGAAGAGATTTATCATTTCAAAAATGGAATTTTTATTAATTAATTCGATGTTTTTTTTTCTGTCTATCCCTCTCTCCCTCTCTCATTGTCTCTCTTTTCTATAATATATCGGAGCTTTTTTTTTGTTTTATAAATTTACCTACCTATACGACGATTGACTTGCGGCAAATTATTATTTTTCATTCATCTGTTCGTTTCTTTTTGATTTCCGTTTTTGATTGAACGTTTGTTGTTTTTTTTTTTTATTTTTTTTTTTTTAATTCATTTGTCTCTTTGTAAATAAATTCATTATTAATAAATGTGAAAGAGAACTACAAGAAATAATAAAAAAAAAAAAATAGCAAATAATTTTCATTGAGTCGATTTCTGTGTCTTTTGATCTCCAAAATTGATTTAAGAAAAAAAAATAAAAAAAAAGACAAGACATTGTTTTGTTACAAACAATTTTGAGTCTTCGCTTCTCGTGTCTTATTTCGAGGCTAAACTACTTAATCCTAGGATATATACAATACACATTGTTACAAAAAAAAATAAAAATAAACAAAAATTTTATCATCTAACTAAACTAAAAAGACGCGTCATCTCTGTTATTGAATTAAAATGAAATATTCTGAAAGCAGGTCCATTAAATAGATTTCGTAGGTTATTTTTTTTTTTTTGTGTGTTACTCAGGATAAGTATAGAAAATATTACGTTATATTTTTCAAATGAATCCATAAAAGGTTAAACAAGGAATGAATATTAAAAATAAAATAAAAGTAAAATAAATTGAGCAAGACAAATTTAAACTGTCAACGTTAAAATCGTAGATAAAAATAATCTTTGGTGGCGTTTTCTTGAGGTGGCATATTAATTTCAATTTCAAATACAGACAAAAATTGTATACAACTCGATTTGTTTCATTAAACAATTACTATTAATAATTATTATGTAATTTTCCTGGACTGTTGAAATTCGGATAGTCTACATTTTATAATGAAAACAAATTTAAATGAATTTAGATAATTTCTAAACCTTAAAAGTTTTTCCTTTTTTTTTTGGCTTTTTTTCGTCTTCTTCTTCTTCTTCTTCTTCTTCTTCTTCTTCTTCTTCTACTTGATGAGATTTAATAATGATAACAAATAAAAACAACTACAACAAAAAATAAATCCGGACAAGAGAAAAGAACCAAAAAAAAAAACACAAAAATTTAATTTATTATTTTATTTTGTGATTTTTTTTGTTGTTGTTGGTTTTTTTTTTTTGTATAAAAAAAAAACATCATAATAGAAAACACCACACCCGTACTTCCAGAGAAAAAAAAAGAAAAAAGAAAATTTTACCGTCCAAAAAGACAAAGTAAAAGAGGTGAGAGAAAAAGATGACTATATATACCCGACCACACTTATTCACCCCTTTCCATATTCATGCGAAATTAAGGCATAAAAATGTATTTTTTTGTATATATACAGGAATTATAATTAACCTAGAAAAACCTCATTTACCGTTCACCATCATTGTTGAGCATAAGCGCGCTCCAAAAATTAAAACACGCGGTTACGTATATATTACGACAAACGGTCTTACCTTTTCATATATATATATATATACATATATATTATATTATAGGTACATTACATCCCCCTCAAACATTTACAGAAACCACCCAGTCACCACCTTATTCCATCTAACCAAAAAAAAAAACACCCCTCTTCAAAAAACTTATTATTTTATTTATAAAAAAAAAAAAAAAAAGAAAATACCCAGAGAGAAAGAGAGAATGGGAGAGAGAGAGAGAGAGTGGTAAAAAAAAAAAAATTCATAAATCTTTTTGTATATTTTCATTTGTTTTATGGTTTTTATGGTATAGCATGAAAATTGGTTATCTTTGTGACAAAAAATATATAAATTTTAGGTGTAGGTAGGTAGGTTAGATTGTATATAGGCTTATCTTGTTCGCGTTATATTTTTGTGACTGTACTAAAAACAAACTTTAATTGCTAACATTAAAAATATATACAACCCTTTGAACTTCTCCTCATTTTGTTTGTTATATTTATACATTTTATACATTATATTATTTTTCTGTTATAATTGTACAATATGTATCTTTTCATATATACCTCGAAACACATTCCATTATTTTTTTCTATATACCTATTTTCGACACACTACCATACACCCTTCTTCCATTGATGGGTCCTTTCTTTCTTTCTTTCTTTCCATTTTTTATAACAACATTTTTCTCTTCTTCTTCTCTCTATTTACCAGAATTTTCTCTGGAAAGCTTTTTCTTTTTTTTTGGTTATTTATTTTTTTATAGCGGAGATTTTTTTATGGTTTTAGATTTTTTCTTTTATTATTATTATTATTATTATGCGCGTGTGATATTATATCTGATTGACAAAAATCAGTAGTCAGTAATAAAATGAAAAGAAACAAAAACAAAACAAAAAATTTGTATATATTTATATTTCAAAAGATCTTTACTTTATTATTTGTATATAGTTACCTTACCTTACCTTACCTTACCTAACTCTAAAACTACACACACACACCGATATTTACATTCAAAATTAATACAATTAGTCATTTAATTATATTTTATAAAATCATATTTGACAATTATAATTGAATTGAATTAAATTCAATATTACGTAATTAAAATGTCACATACTAAAGAAATAATGAAAAAGTGAGAAGGAAAGGAATGAAAACAAAAACAAAAAAAAAAGACAGGCCAAATTTAAAATCCAGAAGCATATTAATCGTCACCAACTCCAACTACACCAAAAAAAAAAAACAACACAACATTAAATGTCAAAAATACAAAAACAAAAAAAATCAACAACAAAAATCAGAAAAGGAAAAAAAAAAATAATATGAAAGAAAATCCAAACTCAAATGACATTCAAATAATAATTATTGTTCGTTCAAATTCCACACAATTAATTTAAATTAAGAAAAAAAAAAACAAAAACAAAAAACCCAAAAATTTATCCATTCTGAAACTAAAAATTAATTCTCTCATATAAGTAATTTAATACGTAAAAATCACAATCATAATGAACTTTAGAGAAACAAACCAAAGAAAAAAAATATAAAATAATAATCAGGAATCAAGAATCAAGAAGAAGAATGAAAGAATAAAAGGGAATTATTTTGGTAAGAAATTTTATAAATTTATGTTTAATTTTTTTATTTTTCTTTCTGAATGAGAAATGAAGATGAAAATGTAAAAGAATTAAGTAAAATGAAGAAGATAAAAAAACAAAAAATATGAAAAATCTTGAAATGGAAGGAAAAAAAAAATTGATAAACATTTTAATGTGACATAAAATTCTTCAAAATATATTATTTGTTATTATTTCTGGTAATTCACAATATTATGTTTTATACAATTAATTAACTTTTGGAAAATCATTTTATTATTTTTTGTCCTCTTTAGTAAATTGCCATCATTAAATAATTCTCCTTTAAAATTCCATGTTTATATTTATTCAGTCAATTAAATTTTTCAATTTTATTTTTATTTTTTTTATAGTTTTAAAAAATTTTAAATCAATCAACGTCACATAAGGACAAAGTCAAAAATTGTTATTATTGTTGAACGAATCCATATACAAATCTGTTACGGGAACAAAAATCAAATAATAAAAAAAAAAAAACAAACATGAAAATAACAACAACAAAAACTGTTTATCTATCTCTCTCTTTCTTTTACATAAGATATCTTCTTGTATCATGATTAGAGAACAAGATAAATTCCTTTTTTTTTTCGAATTTAGAGTTTATTAAAAAGGGACTTCCGTAAAACAAAAATGTATCTAAAGAAAAATAGAAAAAAATATATCGAAGAAGAAGAAGAAGAAGAAGAAATGTCTATAAATAAATAAAAAAAAAAACCATTTTTGAAGGTTTAAGTTTTAAGGTGACAGATGAATAAACGTCAATATATTTTCAAGAGTTAATTTGTAATTTATTCAATTTTTCTCTCTTCATTCTATAATTTATTTCTTAGTAAATTATACCTATACCTTTTTCTTCTTCTTCGTCTTCTTCCTCTTCTTCTTCTTAATATTGTTTTCATTTCTTGTTTTATATATTATAAGAATATAGAAAGAAAAGAATATTTAAAAATTACCATTAAAAATTGTATATTTAAAAAAATTGGTGTAATACAATCTAACACACATCACACACACACACACACACATATATAAAACCAATTAATAAAAATACAAAAATAACAAAAAGGTTGTAGGAGAAGTTCATGTCCTAATTAAAAATTAAAATTATTATAATGAGCCTACCTTTTAATGTTATAAAATATCAAACAAGGATTATGTGGGGATTTTTTTTTTTTTACAAGAATTATGAATTATGATTGCAGAATAATTTATCCGTTTTTGTTGTTGTTGTTCTTTATATACGTAGAATATTTTCATGTTTTATAATTTTCTTATTATTTCTTGTCTATTACCTAGATAAATAAATTACCACACACACACGTCTATCGAAATTGTTTTTGGTTAATTTTGTTTTGTATTAACTTGTTAAATTTTATTATTTTTCTATAAAAATAAAGAAGGACGAAAACATGTGAACGTGCGTAATGATATTTAATTATAACATATATTGTGTAAGTTGGCTGATGCTTTATATAATAATATTTTCAATAAAGTAACAACAACAACAACAACAACAACAACAACAAGAATAAAAACGAAAGGGGTGGTCTATTGTGCGCCCTCATATTTATTATAATATTATAATTCTTGAAAGAACAATCAACTAATAATAGTTATTATTTTGTTTATTTCTTTTTTTTTTGTTTTTCTAACTAAAAAAGTGTTTACTCAAAATGTTTCTATTGTTTCAAGTTAAATACAAGTGTTCTACTTTAAGTTTTTTTCTTTTTTGTTTAACCCATTTATACTGAAAAAGGGAAAGAAAAGGAAAAAAAGCAGAAAAAAAAAAAACATATTGAAGGCACGCGTATGAAACCCTTAATCCATACGTATACGGGTTTTATTTCAAGTGCTTTAGTTCTGTGTGATTACAAAGAAGAAAAAAAATATGTCGATAAAATGAACATAAATTGACTCAATTTTATAATTAATATTTTGTGTTTTTTTTATTGCAACTTGTGTAAGGGAATTCTACTAATATAAGAATGACATTAATTGTTTATATTTAATTCTTTTATATAGAAGAATTACCTGGTATATTATTGTGTACGATTCACTTGAGTAATTTGAATGGTCTCTACATTACTCTCTATATGGCTGGTGTGTTATGTGTTTATGTAACATTTGTCAGATTGTGGTTAAAATAAATTGATATTGTGTTAAGACAAATATATATGTATAAGAACAGATTTATATAATATAAAAATAACCACAGGGGTTGATGATGTAAATATAAATCTAAAATAAATAAAAACTCAAATTGACTCAATTACATCACAATTGAGCAATAAAACCACATGTTCACATTTTAATTGAACATAAATAAATATAGAACACACAAATACATTTAACTAATCAAAAAAAAAACATAAACAACAACAATATAATCAGAATGCAAGTACGCGATTTAATAAATGTAAAATTATATATAAGAAAGATTTGTTAGAGGGAAACTTATACACATTCTGAGTCTATGACTTACCCGAATGTATCGAGGGTGGATTTTAATTGAAGTGTTTTGTTATTTAATTTTTGTCGTTTTTGTATAATTAAAGGCAAAGAATTTTGTATCAGAAAATATAAAATCTCATCAATCTATGAGAATTTTTCTGCTAGTTGGGGTAGACAATTAATTTGACTGACCAAACAAAAGAAGAAGGACAATAAATAAAAATTTTACATAATAACAAAACAAAAAAAAATGTCACCTTTCCTATATAGAAAAAAGGGAAGAAAAAAAAAATATCTGTATATATACAAACAGACATACATAAAAACCATAAAATTATTACTCAAATTATATTCGCATTGTTCGAAGAATACCCGAAGACAGCAGGGCTTAAAATAGTCTGGCGCCGGCTTTAAAAAAAATATTTTTACTTTTTTGTTTTTTTTTTTTTATGTCTTTTAAGAGAAACGAGAGGACAGTTTCACCTTTTATATATTTACTGTTCAGACATACATATATACACAATCAACCCACCATTAAGGGTAGTTTTTTTTTAGTCTTTTCCCTGAATACAAATAAAAATATATTTTTTACATAATTTTTGTCCCTTTTATTTTTTTTTTTTACTTCTTTGGTATTGTAACTGTCTTGTTGTGACAGGATTGTATAATTTATTTCACAATAAATTTTCTTTTAGTTCTGTATATGTTTTTTTTTCTCCTCTCTCTCTCATCTTCCCACCCTTCTATTTTTTTTTTTATTATAAATTTCTATTACATGGTTTTTTTTTGGTGAGATTCAGTGTAACAATTTTTTTTTTTCTAAATTCCTTTTCACAAGAGTATTTTTTTTTTAATCATAAACTTCCATTTGTGTTTATCTTTATCAAAGAGTTTTCCTTTCTTTATACAGAACTTCTGTATATCGGGTCCACTTAATGGAATTAAATCAAAATAAACATAAAATAATATTCCATTATGTAAACTGGGTAATGGATCAAAAAAAAAAGAAATGAACAAAAGAATAAAATGTAAATCTTTCTAAATTATTCCTTTTTTTGAACGGGAAATAAAATATTTTTCTAATGTAAAAAAAAAAAAACACTTTTAACTCCAATTAAACTTTGCGTGTTATTTTATTATCAAGTTTAGTATTTGTTGTTGTTGTATTACGTTATTAGGAAAACAGGAAAATGCATTTAATTGTGTAGACCGGTAACAAGAATTTTACAAGTTTATTTATTTCTCTTTATTTTTTATCATTTCTACATATTAATTTTTATTCTTTTAATAATTTCCAGTTTTAGATTCTTAATTATAGTTAATTATTAAGTTGAAAATCTTTAAATTGATTCTCTAACCCCAAATAAAATAAATGAAAGCAAATTGTGATTTATATTGATGATATGAAGAAAAATTGACCTTTGATTTTTTTCTCACTTTAATAATTCAGACTTTTTTGGTATTTATGGACTGTAAGGGCAAAGTAACTTAATTACTGAACAATAAGAAACTTATAATTTACGTTTCTTGTATATTTTATTTGGAGTAAAATTTAAGAAGTTTTATAATCATTAAATGTTTTACCTTCAGTTTCTTTGTAAACATTTGAAGTCAAGTTCCTGTAATTGCGTAACAAACATTTTTTTTCCGAAAAAAAACTTAATTCTAGAAAAGAAATGGAGCAAATCTTTCTATTAAAATTTATCTTAAAATATTTGTAAGAATTTAATAAAAGTCTGTGTCAATATCTGGAGAAATTACATCAACACTTTTGTAAATCCTTATATTTTTATACAATATTTTCCCATATAAATTATATTTCAGATTCAAAACTGGATAGTTCGTGACAATTTTATAAAGTTTTATGTGAGTAATTGTAAATATTCTATAATATAGCATTGTGCATACCATAAAATATCTTAGATCAAAAAATTACCGGTGTATATAGACTGAATGAAGTACAATTTGACAATTTAAAATTGACATTTATTTTTTAATTTTTATTTAATTTTGACGAATATTTATAGTTTGAAAAATTTTAAGCGCACATAACTAACTTTTCATTAAACATTCACCTTGTCAATATCACATGACGCCGTCTCTTTTTTTTTTCTTTTCTTTTCTATAATTTGTCGTTTATTACGATGTGTCACGTTAATTTTGATTTAAAGTCAATCAAAAATAATAATAGACAATAAACAAAAGGAGAAATAGACAGACACACACACACACATACACACAACATAAACGGATAAGTAAATAAAATTAGAAAAAAAAATACGGTGAAACATTAGAGTTGTAACCTACTAGAAATTAGACTACTGGTAGTTATTAACTGTATAGTTTGGGATTTGTGTTTATTTATCTATACAACCCAAAAATTAAACCCCAATCGAAAAATATATGGAAATAATATAATATGCAACAAGAATAAAAATAAACATACTTAACATAAAAACATACTTATAAAATTTATACAAAGAAAGAAAGAAACAAAGACAAAGTCCTTCAGACAGAATAAGTATAAGTGAGAGTAGCAGTTTGAGAAATAGAGGAAATTCAAACTAGTATAGACAGGCCAGACAATAAAATACAAAATGTATCTAGCACCTTTTTCTGTCTTTCTTTCTTTCTTTCTTTTTTTTCTTTTTTAAATAAAAATTTAAAGGTTCATCTCTTATTTATTTTGTCTTACCTATTGTGTGACAACATCACAAAAGACAATAACAAAAGATATGTTTTGAGTGATTATCAGATTTTCTTTTGTACACTAAAATTGATATTTTCATTATCTTCTTATTCTTCTTCTTCTTCTTTATTTTCTTATAACAAAACCAAAAATAGAAGTACTTGAACATAACAATAGGTACAAATATAGATTATAAATTAAGACGATTTAAATATTCATTACTAAGAAAATAAATATACCAGAAAATATTTAAAGAAATGAAATGAAATGAAAGAAGGAAAGGATAGAAATAAAATCAGTTATTTTTTTTTTGAAAAAAAAAAAATTGAACTCAAAACAAAAACAAAATATTTAAGAAGAAAATCCATGAGGCTCAGTGAGTGATATCGATCAGTGATTTTTCTATAGAGATTTTTTTTTTAGTTTTTTTTTTTATACAATGCAAATGGATTTAGATGTCATATTAGACATTTTATTCTGTGTGTGTGTGTGTGGCTATGTGTTTTCTTTTTTTTTTTGACAAGAAGAAACAAAACATAAAATATTCTTAAAAACATCAAATTTCCCTCTTTCTTACATAAAAAAATAAAAATCTTTTTGTCGTCCCCTTTAATTCTTCAAATTTTAAATATTTTTTATTTTTTGCATTTTTTCGTTCAATTTTTAAACAAAAAAAAAAATAAGAAGAAATTGTTTCTTTTGCTTTTTGTTTGTTTGTTTGTTCGCGTCTAAAACTCATATTTTCGTCTTATAGATTTTTCTTCTTCTTCTTCTTCTTATTTTTGTGTATTTTTTGTATTTTCGAGGCAAAAAGATTGTGTCGATTGATAAAATTCGTATCGATTTTAAAAATCATGAAAATATTTAGACGTGTTTTGTAAATACATATAAAATAAAGAAACATGAAAGAAAGGATAAAAAGGGATATTTGGGGAAGAGAATTTCTAAGATAGAACTTCTTTTTTTTTTAAGAAAAAAAAATATCAATAATAAAAGTCCAGTAAAAAAAATGAAGAAAAGAAGAAAATTGATGGATGAGAATAGACGATTAGGGGAATGGGATGAATGGGAGGAGAGGTTTCACTTTGAAAGATTAAAAGTGAGTTTTATGTTCTATATTTATGAGGAATTTTGTGTTATGTGAATTTGATCCAAACCAAAAACAAAAAACAAAAAAAAAAAACGAAAGAATTTTTCATCGAAATTTAAATGTTTGTGTTAAATTAAAGTAAAAGAATTTGCAGGAATTTCTTGTTGTTGTTGTTGTTATCTTCGGATTACCTACTGACAGTTGACGTCTGTCAAAATATAATCCTTGTATAAATCTTTATTTCTTCATAAGTGAATGGAAAATCAATAAAAATACAAAAAAAAAAAGAAAGAAAGAAAGAAATTATCGACGTATAAAAATCATAAACTGTTTTCCCAGATCTTTAAATAAATATCACTAATCGGAATCACATTTGTGATTATAAATTTTTCATTTAACCATCATTTTTTATGTCTTTTATTTTAGTTGTTGTTGTTGTTGTTGTTCTATTAGATTTTTATTTTAAACAGTTGTCGATATCTGTAAATGATAACAACAACAACAACAACAACACTAAATTAATCAAACATTTGCTTAAACTGGGAGCAGCCTTTAATAAATAATATTATTATTTTGTGTTTTTCTTCTTCTTCTTCGTCTTCTTTTTCTTTACAAAAATACAAAATATTTACCGCGCGTTGTTGTTGTTGTTTTTTTTGGAAAAAAAAAATCTATAAATTTTCAAGTTTAGTTGTTTTTTTTTTTTGTATAAAAGTTATAAATATTTTTCTTAGGAATATAAGAAACAAGTGTGTATGAGCGAAAAATATTCGTTGTCATTTATTTGGTTGTATTACCTAAACTTCTTCATTTTTTCTTTGTCCGTGTGTTGAATTAAAAATAAAGACGAAATGATAAAATAGAGAAAAAAAAAACAACATAAAAAGGGGAGGGGGGGATAGTAAATAATCGGGTATATCAGAATATATGCCTCTTACAATATTTACTAAAAAGATAAGAAGTAAACACAATTTACTTGTTGTCTTCTTTTTTTTAATTCTTAAAATTTTTAGTTTCTTTTTTTTTTTTGAAAAAAAAAATTCCTGATAAAGATTTTTTAAATTTTCTTTGAGTGAAAAATGAATTAAGAAAAATATGCAAAAAAAGTAAAAGTTAACAGAAAAAGTTAACAAACATCAAAGCATAAAAATAATAATTTAATTTCTGATTTTTTTTTTAATAAGAAACTTAGAGACGACTTATAAGAAAAGGGAACAAGAAAATTAAAGGAAGAAAATAGTTTTATTGACGATTTTAGGTTGAAATATTAAAATCTAAAAAAAAAGTTAAAGATTTTTGGGTTTAGTCTCTAAGGAATTTCAACTTATGATATTTGTCAAATTCCATATTGTGTTTTTTTTTGTATATTCTGTTTTCTAAAGTTTTCGTTAATGGAACAATACAAAAAAATAAATTATGATGGTAATATTTGTAAAAAGGGATGAATGATCATCAGGACAAAGTTATAAAGTTTTAAAGGTTTAATATACTTTTGGGTTTCTGGTTTTGTTCATTCTTGAACATTCTTGAAATATTACATAAATTAAATAAGATAAGTTATAAATATGAAGAAGTCAATTCGTTTTGTTTTTTCAACGATTTTTAAGGTCTTTTTATTTGGGGCGGATCACTAAACGATAACCTGTCTCTATTCTGTATTTTATGTGTTTCCTACTGTCTTAAAATTACAGAAGCTATTTTTTTTCGTCTTGGATTTATAGAGTTTAGGAATGTTGTCTGAACTGTTTTTGACCCAAAATTAAATATGGTTTTGTACCATTTTCATTAATTTATTGGATTTTAGTTTTCAAAATATTTACAGCGGAGTTAGATTTAGGTCAAAAGTCTAATATGTACCAAAGGGCATGTTCACATTTATAGAAAGATTTTTGTTTAAAACATAAATGCTTTTTTGGAGTCAACTTTTTATAAATTGAGAATTGAAAGGTAAACGATATATTGTGTTGGGTCTGCCTAACAGGCTAACTCTAAGGTCCTAAGAATGAATTTAATAAGAGAATACAATTCAGATGAGTCTTGAATGAATTTGCATTAAAATTTGAATCGAATCCATTCGCTCATCCCTAACGTGCATTATCAACTTTGTGAAACCCGTGAATAAACTTATTTGTTCCATTATAATTTAAATAATTGCCTGTTGATAAATAAGGAATACTCCCAACATCTTTCTGATAAATTTTCCAGTAGACATTTTTTGTATAAATC
Organism: Pedicia rivosa; assembly: GCA_963082725.1. NCBI lineage: Eukaryota > Metazoa > Arthropoda > Insecta > Diptera > Pediciidae > Pedicia > Pedicia rivosa. The sequence continues at coordinate 15,412,011 of OY720151.1, read as the reverse complement.
TAAATTACAGAAAATTAATAAAAAGTGTAAACTCATAAAATCTACAGGATGTTTATCTGTCACACTCATATAAATAACTTACTCGTATAAAGTCCCAAATCATAAAATCAAATGTTTGCCTTATTTTTATATCCCAAATAAAATTTTTAATCGTGCGTTTGTTGTTTTTTTTTCATTGCAAAAAATAATAAATCAAAATTCACACAATTAATCTCAACAGTACTCGATTTAATTCATTCAAAACATATTAAAAGTGGTTGCAACTGCCGAAGGATTATTATTGAAATTAAAGAAAATTATTGTTTTGGATTTTCTATGAATAAAATTTAACGTGATTTTGGATTAAATTTAATCGATTAGAAGACACTCACCGTTGAGTTTCACAACAATTTTAATTTTACTTTACATTTTTGTCTCACTTCGGCATTTACCTCTGTTATGTTGTCGTCTCTTTCGTTTTAATTTAAGAGAATTAAAATTGTGTGTTATGCAACCCAACAAAAAGCAATATAGAATTATAATAAAACTTTGATAATTTCAATTGAAAGTTAAATTTGAATTTACCAAAAAACGACAAAAAAAAAAACTTTTAACCCAAATAATTTCCTTATCGTTGTGTTCTGTTGTTGTTGTTGTTGTTGTTTTATAACAACAAATAAAAACAAGTAATAAAAAAAAAAAATTAAATGGAAATAAATAAATAAAATATTTTTTACACAAAAAATCAATTTCTTATTAAAAAATTATCTAATCAAAAGATTAAAATTTTTCAATTGGTTTCTTATCGTTTACAGGGGGAAAAAAAAAAAGTAATAATACTTTGAGTACAAAAAAAAAAAAACAAAAAAAATTGGTCTGCGTGTGTGTGTGTGTGTGTGCCCCCGGATGAGTGGAAATTATATGGTCATGTCAAATTATTATTATTATTATTTTTTTTTTTGGTTGGTGAAATAAATTATATGATATTTGCTAATCATTTTTTTTTTGTGTTGTAACGACCGATAAGAATCGAGTTTATATTTTTTTTTCTATTTTTTCTATTTTTTTTTTTTTGGGTGCTGACAATTGACTTTTTACTTTTTTTTTTTTTTATTTAATCAAAAATTAAATAATTAAATCATTATCAGAGTTTATTGATTTTATGTATCATTACACAAAGTGTCACTCTGTATGTATGTGTGTGTGTGTCTATGTGATGTGCGTGTGTGTGTGTATGTAAGTGTAATAATTAAGTAAATTCAAAGGTAAGGTACTTGATGCGATTAAATGATCAAAACATGAAAATTTAATTTTGTGATTTAATTTTTGACTTTGATCAAATGCGATTTAATCAATTGAACAAAGAATCAAAAAAAATAAATGTTTTGAACAATTTGAAAATAACAACTGTGAATTATATGGATAATTTTTTTACTATTCCGCTCTTTTTTTTTTTTTTTTTTATTTCTTTGATTTGGTCACAACAAACGTGACACAATTCTAGAATTTTACCTTAAAAAAATAGTCTGAATAAAAAGGTGCACATCATGTACACAAGTACACAAAGTAGACTGCTAAAAAATATGATCTTGTGAAAGCTGATTTATTTTTTTTTTCGATTATTAAATATTTTTGCTTAATGGAATCTTTAATTTTATTCTTTTGTTATTTTAATATACTCCATTGATGATTGATTGATGATGTCAAAGTTTCTCTACTTCTATAAATTTCAATAACTAAAAATTTCAGGATTAACCGGAAATCAAATAAAATCTTTCTATATAGATAAAAATTTTTTAAGTAGTTATTTACGTTAATTATAAAGTCTTGATAGAAAGAAAATAGTGTACCACATCTGGTCCATTCTCATTCATCAATATTTTTTTTTTTTGGTTAGTTTTTATTTTATTTTTAATAAAGTAAAAAAAAAAAAAATTGTACAGAACACAGTGAAGAAGAAGAAGATGAAAAATAACTTATAATAGCAGGTTTTAAACCAAAGATCACAATGGCACAAGCACAATTATGATGGCCACTCAAAGATAATCAATTTGATGCTTCTTTTTTTTTCTTTTTCGTTTTTTTTTTTTGTTAATCTCACCAGAAAAAAAAATAACATAATAAAGAACAGAAATTCAATTCTTATACTTCTCGTCTCCTCTACCAACAGAATAAAGAAACTAAAACACATTTTTCACTTAAAAGGAATAAATACAAAAAAAAAGACGAAACCCATTCAGAAAATTTGTGAATAATTGCAAGTCATCAGACTTTTTAATTTTAAGCGATGGGCATGGTCATTTTATTTTATAACTGACATTCTGTACGCGCTACCAACATAAGATCTCCCATTACTTTTCTTCTATATACATTTTATGTTTTAATCTTTCCTTCTTTTTTTTTTCTTTTTTTACTTAGTTTTAATGATTTTTCTATCGAATAAAAAATACAAGAATAAAAGAAAAAAAAAGGAAAAGAAAAAGAATCAAGAGAATTATTATTATTAAAATTTGAAATGAACTTCTTTTTTTTTCTTCTTCTTCTTATTTTTTACGTCAAAAGGGCGTTTATTAAATTATTGATGTATTTACATATTTTTGTTGTTGTTGTTGTTGTTGTTGTTGTTCATAGTGATGGAATAATTTGGTTAATGTCCGTCTTTTAGAATATTCATATAGATGAATTTGTTTTCATGAATGAAATTATGACATGTTTTTTTTTTTGTGTGTGTGTAATAAATTTTATGTAAACATTATTATTCGTCTAATAATAATTGGTATAAATTTAATGGGTTTTTGAACCTGGCATTTGTTTTTTTTATTTTTATTAACAAGATTTCAGTGTTTTTTTTTTTATTTTTTAATTTTACCAGAATAGCAAAAAAAAAATTTTTATAAGAGAAAATTTAGTTTTTCTTTTGTTTGTTTGAAGATATAAATTAAAATTTTCGTGATTTGATCGCGCAGAAAAAGAAAAAGAAAAAGAAAAAGAAAGAATCTTATATTACATATTAGGTTTATATTATAAATGTTATCTTAATTGGATCTTATTATATGAGAGTTCATTCACAATATTACTTTGGTGTTCTTTTTACGGCCTATAGCATTATACTAGAGTAGAATGTGGTCTTGGAAATTTTAACGTCATGATGCTAGGATACGGCTGTACTGTAAGACCATTTTTAACGTATAACAATAATTGCATTTAATTTAATTTAACGTTTATAGACAAGTTAGTTAATTTTTGTTCTGAATTGTTATACGCGATGACATCGGTACCACAAATCACATTAAGACTGAAGAGGAAAAACTTGCACTAATTTTTTTGGGGTAATAAATTCTTTTACGTTAATTTCTGTTATGAGAAATAGAATAATTGCGCTGTAGTTTGGTTCATAATTAGTACAGCAATATTTATATATAGAGAACATCATTCTAATAGTCAAGTTGGTATTTATTTATTTGTACGTGTGGCTTGTGTATTAGCTCTGTGTGTGTTAAATTGAAATTGAAATTGAAATTATATAAGTCTGCCTATCTATCTACTTGTTCTGCTCTATTCCGTCTATATAGAGACAGACAGTGAGAACCTGATAACAAACATTAATACGGTCCCAAGTTTTGAAACCTGAGGGTGGTAGAAAAAATGTTTTTTATTCCATTATAATAATAGATCCTGTGTCTTAAATGACCCTGACTATATATATTGATAAAAGACACGTTAATAAGCTCAATATCAAATCAAATCAAATCAAATTCTGTCTATATACACACGCTGATTATTATTATTTTTTTTTATTATAATCTCTTGTTTTATTATCAATTAAAATCTTATATAAAAACTGTTTGTAATAATTAATAATTATAATCGTATATGCCACTAACTGTTCTCATTCACGGTCACTTGTGTATATGTAAATATCAAGTTATTATTATTTTTTTTAATTTTTCGTTAAAAAATATTTAATCTTTGCCATTTAATCTTAAACATATTCCCTGGTTGCATACAAATGTTAATTAATGCAAGGGATTTATCCCTTTTATTTTACTTGTAATTTACTTAAATATACGTATAGATTACGTAATGGTTTTGATTCTAATAATAAAAAAAAAATGTTAGACTTTTGAATTGTTCAGCACGAGAATATATAAATTGTGTTAGAACTGATTGCATAAGAGAGAGTTGCGCTCATTTGAATATTGGTAATATTGGTGAATTTGGTGAATTTTATTTTTGTATATTTTAATTTTGTAAGGAAATACAATAATAGTCAGTTTTAATATATATCTATATATATACGAGAGATTCACATTAAACATATACTATAAAAGAAACATAAAAAAAAAGTATATTTCTAAGAAAAGAATCGATCATGGTCGCCGCACCATGTGAGTGAGTATGTAAATTTTTATTTGTTTTTATTTTGTCTTTTTCTTATACTTTTTTTTTTCTTCTTCAAAAACATCAGCAAGTCGCAGACAGGGTTATATCGTTATCATCATATGAGTTCAAGTAGAAACCTTTAAGAAAATGTATTAAAAAAAAAAGAGTATTCCTTTAAACCAATAAAACACCAGAGAATCTTTAAAGTTTTCTTTATTATTTTTGTTTTTCTTCTTTTTTTTTCAATTTAAATCCAAAATACAGAAATAAATGTGAACAAAAGAATTTTCTGTAATATTGAACAGATGCAAGCAAAACCAAATTAAAACCAAAACTGAAGAGAGAGAGAAAGAGAGAGGAATAAAAAATACCAATGTCAAGCGAAGACCAATTAATTAACAACCATGCCAGAAGAAGCTAACGAGATATTCTTCGAATTTTGTTTTATATAATGAGCTAAGGTGTTTGTTCATTCATCGAAGACAAAAAAAATGCCAAACACCAAATCAAAAGGAAACAACAATAACAAAAAAAAAAGTAACACAAAATATAAAGATGGAAAACAAGGAAAAATAATCGTAATAAAAAAAGGATTTGATTTCATTCGATTCCATTTTTGTTTTTGCCATATCACAAGGAACGATTGAATATTCAAAAAGTTTAATTAGTTATACGTTTTATTTTATTTTTAGAAAAGAAGATTTCAATCCAAATCGTGGGTATCAGATTACAACAACATCATTTTTCGCACATTCAAATCTGGAACAAATTTTTTTTTTTCAAGAATATTGTATTTTCTCACCTTTTCAAGAGGTACATACAAGTCATGCCCCCTCACTTAAAACGAACTCAGAGAATCAATCAGCATGAGTATAAATATAATAACAATAAACAGAACAACTCAATTGGTACCCTTATTTAGGAAAAGAATAAACTTCAATTATTCAATTGGTTTTCAATTTATTATTATTTTTGTTTATTTTTTTATTTTTGAAAAAGTCAAATAAAACACAAAGCACAGTAACCAGAAAAAAGAAGCTAGACAAAAGATTTTCTTCGTACACACAAATAAATATATCAATAAACAAACAAAAAAAAAAAAACAAACAAACAAACAAAACAGACAACCGAAAATGGGAGAGAAAAAAAAATTAGACATCAATCCATGTCGTTGATTATTGGCAAAATATGAAGAAAAAAAATATTATCTTCTATCCCGTTTCCTAAATAAAAAAATTCCCTTGGGCATATTAAAGTGTCTTGTCTATTACACTTTTATTATGTGTTTGTCTTTTTATGTCTGTATTATATTGGTCCATGTGGTTTGAATATTTATACACAATAAAAGAATGGAGGCTTGTGGAATTATTATATTTTTGTATCTATCTTTTAAAGTTCATTTAATTTTAACATAAAGAGAGGTTAGATGAATTGTAATATAAGATGAATAGAAATGAAATAAAGATGAAGTGAAATAAAACAAAATATTTTTTTTCTAACACGTATATTATTCAGGGTGGCTTCCAGTTCACAGCGGGGGTGTCTTATATTCAACCCTCATTTTAATGTTTCTCTATATATGGTTTTTATTTTTTTTTCTCTATATTTATTTGTAGATTTTCGAGAGGCCCTTTCCAAAAAATCAAAACATAAAAATTGTCCCATTATAAGAAGAAAAAAAAATAAATAAATAAAAATATACAAAATCACAGCATGATTTGATTGTTGTGACTAAATGACTTTTGGTTTCATTTGTCATATAATAATTCCTTCTCTTTTTTTTCGCTTCTTAATATTATGTTCATAGTACCAATATCTTAAGGTTAATTTTGTCCATTGTCATATGTCATATTCTTATACCTATGAATAGAGAGACAATCCAGAAGTTCCTACATTCAAGATTTTAATTTTTCTTTCTCTTTTTATTATGCTTTTTGTTGTTATTTGTTATTGTATTGTATGTGGATAAATTACTCGTTTGTTTGTTTTGTTTGTTTCTGTATTTTGTATTTTATTAATAAAACATCTTTATCACATAAATAATCATTTTATGTTTGAATGATGATTGCGAGGACGGTTACAAGATTATAAGTTTAAATACATAATATCGTAACATAAGTAAAGAAAAAGAGCTTAACTTATATGTTATGTTTATTGTTGTATAAAATCTACAACAATATTTTATAATGGTTTTGTAGGTTGTAAATTATACAAAAAAAAAAAAACAAAATAAAAGAAAAGAAAAATCATTTTTTAATTTGATTTATTTTTATATGTAAATGAATAGAATAAAATGAAGGGATAGTGCGAGCGAAATTCTTTAATAATGAAAACAACAACAACAATAATAATAAAATTTAAAACAAAAAAAAAAATCATTGTTACTTTATTTTTTTGCTAAAGAAAAAAAAATGGCGACAACAACAACGACAAAAAAAAAAGTTCAATCTAAATATTTCAAAGGTAGGCCAATAAAAACAAATATAAAAACAACAAAAACAACAACAACAACAACAAAGTAAAATAAAAGAGAAAACTTGATTTTTTTACTGATGGTCATTTAACGTTTGATGGATTATGCAAAAAAAAAAGAAACACACAAGAGAGAAGAATAAAAGAACTAAATATAAACGATTGAATAAAATAAATAATCAAAGACAATCTTTAAGAAAAATTAAAAAGCAAAAAAAAATAAAAATATTACCTCGCGCGCGCACACACAACACAACTGCGATCACAAGATGAGAAACAAAAACTGCGATAAAAGAAAAATATAAAATCGCTTAAAACTTTTTGTCATTTTTGATTTAATTAATATTTTTTGTAATGACACAAATTAATTAAGAAGTTGAGTGACACGCGTTTTTTTTATTTTGTTCCTGTCTGACTGTGTGAGGTTTTAGTTTTGTTTTTTTTCTTTTTTATGTTGCATTGAAATTAATTGTTTTATCTAATAAAACTGATCGTTAATATTAAAGAGTTTTTGGGTCAGATAGGGTTAGTTACTGAATAGTTCCTTTTGTTTCCCGTTTCTTTAATTGTATCTGCGGATTTTGTTATTTTTGTAAAAAGTGACAACCCGATGATGATATCATTGAGTTAGTTAATTTAAACAACCCAAAATTGCTCGTTTCTTCTTCTTCTTTTTTTACACAAAAAACAAAAAACCACTAAAGAGAAAAAAAAAACAAATGAACAAAAAAAGAGTCAAAAAACAGAAAAAAAAGAAGAATTTTTCGGATCCTAATAAAGATGTTCAAGAAAAACAGAAAGAACAAAAAAAAAAAAAACACAACAGAAATGTGGAAAAAAAAAACCCAAAAATAACTTGCAAGGTGTAAAAATATTCAAATTCTTTGTATTTTTATAGAAAGAGAGAAATAAAATGTATTTCAACAAATATATGTTATCTCTAATCAGAAATGTTAATCTCATTTCCAACAGCATGTTTTATGTCTCGTTTGAAATCGCTTTCTTTTTATTTTTTTTGCCTTTTTCTGTTTTTTTTTTTTTTTTGTTTTTTTGCTCAAAAAACAGAAAAAAAAACTAAAATAAAATCAAGAAAAAATTCCAATATTTTACACAACGAATGTGCGAACTTTTCAGTCCGCGTTATGCCGATTTGTCGAAATTCCTTGTCAAAATACCAAAAAGAAATCGTAATTTTTGTTTTGTGATTTTTTTTCCTTAAGTTTTTTGTGTGTCCGGTTGTTTGTTTTTTTTTTAGTACTTTAGTTGGGTAACCAAAACGTTTTGTTGTATTTTTTTTTTGAATTGATTAAAAAAAAAAATATACAAAAAATATAAATTCTAATTTGGAATTTTATTTGTCGAATATTTTGTAGATTTTTTATTAGTTTGGTAAAAGAAGAGACAAGAATTAATGTTCTTCAATATATACAAAAACCATTCTGCGACAAATTGTTTTATTAAAAAAGACTAAACAAATGTAAAAAAGTCACAACACAAAAATAAAAATAATAAAACAACCAAATGTCATCATCAACCGTTGACACTTCTAACAATTCTGTACTTACAAATTAACCAAAAAAATTTAATACATATAAATCAACGCATAATTTAATGCGTAGACAATGTCAATGCTAAAATGTAGAAACAACAAACCATCAACTCATCTCATATTCTTTTATAATAGAAAAAAAAAAAAAAAAATCAAACTTTGACCCAATGACAAGTTAATTTATCCATCTGTTTGCCTCTTCGGCTACCTCTTTCTTCTTCTTCTTCTTCTTCTTTTTCTTCATAAAATGCTTAATAATTTTGTCAAACAAACACAGAAAATATACAGGAAAAAAAAAACCAAATGTTTGTAATCAGAAAACGAGATTAGATTTGATCAAAATCGTAAATTCAATAGCCGTCATATACTTCTTTCTTTCTCTCTGTCTCTTTCTCACTCTTATTATTATTTTTTTTTTTTTTTTTGGTCGCTTGCGGTCTCATAGACTTTTATCTTAAAATTTTATCATACTTTTTTTTTTTTTTTATATCCATTGAGAGTACAAAAAATAATACTAAAATTACATCTCACATGACGATTATATTATTATTATTATTTTATTTTTGTGTGCATGTTAAGTATTATATTGTATTTTGGGGGATGAGAATATGAAGGGGGGGGGGGGATTGTCATATTTTTTATTATGTGTAGAAGAGAAGAAAAAAAAAAAGGACGTTAAATAAAAATTTAAATAGCCTTTACAGTGACGTTCTTCAAATCTATGTCCTTTATTATTGTAGTCTCATAATTAAAAGAATTTAAAATTTGTCTGGACAAAGACAAATTCTGTTTTTAGTCTGAAATAATTTTAAGCAATTTATTGAAATTTACCTAAATTGAACTCATTTAAATTATTTATTTTAGTTTATTTGTGATTTTCTATTTTCTATGAAATGTGAATTGAATTGTTACAATTGAACTTATTCGCGCATTCGCACCTAAAATCAGTTTTAAACATTTGCTGATTTACTGACTCACGAAAAAAGTTTAAATGTCATTTAATTTACAAAGTTCAAAGTAAACATTACAAAAGTTGTAAAATTTATAATGATTTTGAATTGCCAGACATCATGGAAAATGTATATCAGAAAATATAAATGTAACGCTACTGTTTCCCTATGCCATAATGTTAAATATTTTCCCTTCATTTTTCATTGAGATAAATCGAGAGGACTACCATATAAAACAGATTTCATTGTGTAACATATTTTGTTTTTGTTCCCTGCCCATATTATTGGTATAGACACTCATTGTGTCCGCATGAACCTTATAAACTATACAGTACTTATATTCATAGAGGACAATATATACTTTTTTGTTCCTTATAAATTTAACATTATAATAAAGGTTATAGTTGTATGCTATAAATGTTATCAGTATTTTTTAAAGATCTCATCTAAATGATAAGAACTTTTTTTTTTCTTTCTGGTTTATTTTTTTCTCTCTCTATAATAATAATATTCATCAGCACAGCTCAAATTTTTTTTTTTCTACTGAATTTTGAAGTATTTACATCTGTCGTATGTAAGTAAGGGGTGCGATGTCTTTATTTAAAATCACATAATATATTTCTGTATACCTAACCTACCTACCAATAATAGAATGAATTATACGCACACACACACATGTACACGCACATAAGTTATATGATGTAATTCTTAGATGTGACCCATTTAAAAAATATTAATAATTTTATTTTAATAATAAAATATGAAAGGAATACAAAAAAAAATGTATCAGTTAAAGTTAATATGAAATAAATGCGTTTTGATCATCTCGCATATTATGCGTTTATTCTTTCTTATTTTATCAACATTTCTTAGAATATTAAATGGAAAATTTTTTGATTGTGTTTAATTCATGGTGGTTTAGTCATTTTTTATGTCTAATTAAAGTCTATACGTAAAAGTTTATAATTTAGATTTAATGTTGCCTCATAATATTTTATACAAAACAATGAATTTACCCTTAAAATTAATTGCGAGTTCCACCAAAATATAAAAGCACAAAACGAGATAATTTTTTAAGAAGAATATTAAAAGTGTCGTGGTTGGTTGAACTCGGAATAATTTCATTCATTATTTTACTAGCTTCGTCCAAAAAAGTTTAACACTATTGAGTGCGCTTCGTTTATGAACTTCATTTTTATAATTACTGATTTTGTTGTTTTAATTTTAATTAATTATTAATAACATTTCGCATACATCAAACGCTTCTAAGCCATAGAATACTAGCAAGTTCAACGGATCATATATTGAAAATCGAACGTGATTTATCACTAGATTACGCAATGGATTACTAGACAAAGCTAGTACGATAAGATAATAAAACACTAGATTCTATTGAAATCTTTAACAATTTCGATTAAATTGAAAATTTCTTTAAAATAAAACTATAAGCTTAAAAAACTATAAAGCAAATAAAGTTCAAAAGAAATAACTTTTTTTTTGGTGACTATCATTGAAACACCTAAGAGATCAATAAAAGATTTTCTACAATCTATTGAAATTCGACACTTGGTTTTTTTTTTGTTCCTTACTCATATAAAAACTTTAGGTTTGAGTTTAGGGACAATTGCTTTTCTGTTTTCTGATTTTTCTTCATTTTTTTGATCAAGATACTCTACAATTCGCCCACAAAACATTCATTTTTGTTATTGTTTATTATTATGCTATACTCGGGCACATGTTTCTGTTGCTCCCTTTCTTTTATAAAGTTGCTTTTAACAAAAAAAAAAAATAAAATGAAATGAAATATCGGAAAATATTTTGCCGGCAATTTGTTGAATTTCAATTGAATTGTTGTTTTCAATATTCTTGAAAAAAAAAAGATGTTGCTATTTTGGATTAGGTTTTTCCAAGAAAATATTTCTTTTTGATAGATTTTTTTTTTATGGATATTTATTTATTTATTTAAAAAAAGACTCTATACGAGTTATTTAACATGGTAAATAGTGGCTGTGACAGATTCACAATTTTATCAGAATATCAAATTAAAAGGAACGTTTGCCTTATAGACAGATTTACATTTATCTCTGGTTCACCGTCAAATTACTGTTTTAAAATGATTGAATTAGGATTTCTGATTAACAAAATGAATTTATAGAAAATTAAAAGTTGGTTTGAGAAGAAGACTTATTTTTGAGTTTTCCAGAATTTAAATCAAAAGGAAGAGAGACTAGACTGTATTTAAAATTATAATTACTTATTCACGCATTACAAATACTCAACATCAAATGATAATACCTAACAAATTATAGGGATAATATTTTCACTCATCCTCATCACAGATTTATATAAAGATTGTTAATAAAGTCTATAGAAGATTTAGATTATCTTGATTTTGTTAATCTGCCCGGACACAGAAAAAAAAAATAATTCCATTTTTCTCAAACAAAATCAGACAGAAATTACAACTGATTTTGACAGCGTTTATGTTTGTTTTGAAATTGCCTCGGTAGATGTCTGCACCGTCCATTCTCTAATTGAATAATAGTACATTTCATAAGAGATTGTTTTAATTTATATGATAATTTTCCTAAATTCATTAATCGTAATAAAGGTAAAAATTTTGAGGAAAATATAGGATAATGTTTCCCATGAGACAAAAAAAAGAAGATACATACACAATGTTTGGCCTATAATATTTTTAAGTTAATTCTGAAATGAAATTTTCAATGATTTTATGGTTGTTGTTGTTGCCAAACTAAGGTTAAAGTAATTTATCCGTGTGAACTATAAAATGGGTAAGAATTAATTTCTTATATATACGTTGATGAAATTAAAGAAAATGAAATCTAACCAAATTTTTCATTTAAAAAAAACTACAACAACAAAATCATTGTTACACAACTTATTTTTATCTTTTTATTTTTGTTATGAAAAATTATTCAAATATAAATTTAATGTTTGTTTATTGTGAAAAATTTCCATTTTGACATTTTTAAATATTTTTGTTTTTTTTTTTTAAAATAATAAACAACAACAGCAAAATAGAATAATATTTGCGTTATTTATGATCAAATTCAAATCCAATTTATTTTCTAAATTATTATTTGGAAAAGGAGAACAAAAAACATCCTTTCAAAAACGTAAATAAAATGTTTTGTTTCTTTGGAATATTTCAATCAAAAAACAAAATAATTTAAGTTTGTTTTCTTTTTGTTTTTGTGTTTTTTTTTTGTTTTACAAGAATTCAAATTTATATTCTCTCAAAATGAAATCAACTATAATTTGAACTAAAAACGGTTCAAATCTAATCTTTCAATCATATCTTTTCGTATGCTTTTGTGTGTCCTATTCTACTCTCTCTGTATTATACTTCCATTTTCTCTGTGATTTTTTGTTGTTGTTGTTTTTGTCCTGGCATATAAAAAAAGAAATCTCTGTGAAGTTTCTGTTTCTGTATAAAATAAATTCAGATTATAATATAAAAGCATTTTCTCTGGTATATTTTTTTTTTCCTTTTCTGTTTGTTGGTCCTTCTTTTTTGTCTCATTCTCTGACTCTTTCTATTACTTCAATAATAAAAAATATACTCTTCTATTATAAAACTCTGGTTTAGTTTATTTATATGGAAAATTTGAATGGTGAATCCAAATGAATTTTTGCCTGTGTGTGTGTGTGTATACATTTTTTTTCCTTCTGTCGTGTATTTCTGTTTTCTTTTTTTTTCATTTTTCTTCTTTAAATAAAACTTATTGAAGTTTTTTTTTCTTCTTCTTCTTCTTCTTCTATTTTTTTTTTTGCTCTTCTGATAGGATTGAATCAGTTGGTTCAACTTCGTTTATAAATGGAGAAATTGGATGGTGATAAAATTTCTACATTCATATATATAAAAGGACTTCATTTTAGTTATTAAATTTTTTTTTCATAGGAAAATGTGTAGAAAAAGCTTTTGTGTGTTTCTGAATGTTTTGAAGCTTTCAATTTTAGAATATATTTGTTGTTGTTGTATTAATTAAAAAGCTCGTATGTTTGTATATAGATTTGTCTCTAAATTTGTATTAATCAATCTTGAAAGAAGTTTTTAGAAGACACTGCAAGGACTGAAGTTCAAGTCTAAAATTCTATGGTTGTCAACATTGTCTTTCCCTTTGTTCTCTTGCTCTTAATTGTATTGTTAATTTTTTTTACAGATTTTTAATAAAAAAACATAAAAGAAAAACGAAAATCAATAATTTAATTCTTTGTTTATACTTTTAGGACAAATGAAGCAATAAATCCGACGGGCTCCAATATATTTAATTATGATAAATAAATGAATTAAAAATTTAAATTTATTGTTATCAATTAAATCACTTCTATAAATTGGATACATTTATGACTATATATAGTTGTTATTGTTGTCATTTGATTTTATTCAAAAAACAAAAAATAAATAATAAAATAGACAATAAATTTATTATTAACATTCAAAATCAAATATAATAAAATTAATAAACATAATCAAAAATGTAAATGAAATTATAGAAATTTTATATAATAAAAATTTTGTTTATTAGTTTTATAAAATGTGCCATACTATTAAACTAATACACCAAAATATAATAATTATAATCACTAAAAAAAAATCATAAAATCACATAAAAAACAAAATAAAATAAAACGAGAATTTAGTCAATTCAGTAATCAAAAATTATTCGTATAGAATTTTTATTATATTAAAAATTACAGCTGTTTAATATACGTGAACATTTTCACATATTATGCGTAAATGTAAAATGTATTTAATATTCTTTCCTCTCAACATACAAATATATTTATTAAATTTACTTTAATCAAAATTATTATTAGATTTATATAAATTTTCTATTTATTTATTTATTGATTTATTTATCAAAAATGACAATACCCCGATACAGTCAGGGAGAGAAATAAAAATAAGCAATATCAAACAATAAATGATTAAATAAACAAATGGGAAAAAAAAACTAAAAAATAAACATCTTAAATTATCAGTCAAGATTATATCCGATATTTTTTATAAATGTAAAATCAATAAAGAACAAAAAAAAACACAACATACAAATATTGAAAAAAAAAATCAGTAAATTTAAATTGTCGATTATTAACATTTTATCGCATACGTTTGAATATATGCAATGTAGTAAGAAAACTTAAAATGAACCTTAATAAGAAATTAGGATTCAGTCTAAATCTTCATTCATCACTATAATCTTTAGTACATCAGCAATATTTTCCCTAAGGTAAATATTCTACTACAATTATTAGTACAAAGAAATAAATTCCAATTTTATATTAATTGTTAATTCAATTGATTTCAATTAATGAATTTAAAAAAACTAAAAACTTTTAGGTTGAAAATCGCTTATCTAGATTATTCGTTTGGGTTATAAAAAGTTAAATCATAATCTTAAACCAATATTTAGTAGAGATAGATGGCAATAATAGTCAGATTAAACCTATAATAAGATTAATTCAAAATCTAAAAATCTTATAAATACAATCTATAAATTGAAAATACAGGAACGAATTATCAAAGTAAATAAATACAGCTAAAATTTCATGTGTCGTGAACTCCGAACACTTTAAAACTTAGAAGACTTCTTGATATTTCAGAGAAATAATTACCAATGAATTTAAACGGATCGAGACATTACATAGAATTTTCTTGTCATACATAAATGTGGGACAAAATCACCGCTGAAACTATTCACACTTTAGTCAGGAACTATTTAATGTTGTACTTTTGTTGCATCCAAAGTGTTCTAAAATTGATTCTTCCATACAAAAGTTTCAATAGAATATCGTACCCCAAAAATACACAATACACTCCTGCGTAAATAAACAAAAATTTAAATTCTAGTAAATACAAAAAAAAAGTCATCATCAAATGTATTAGAAAAGAATCAATCAGAATAAAAAAAAAAAAAATCATAAATAATCAAATGCATGAATTGAGGAAGGATATTAAACAGACATTTAAATCGAATTTATCAAATTATTATGTAAACATAATTATTATTATTATTATTTAAAATTATATTAATATTATGAATATGAAATAGCATTTAATATAATATAAATTATTATTGATAATCAATCGCTTTATCAACGAAACTAAACGATATCTGAACAGATCTACGCATACTATTTGCATAAATTTAGTGACATATAGGAGTCAAATTTGCATACCAATTGATTTAATCTGTATAATATGATAACAAGGTTGAGCTTCTATATATAAAATTATAATATTCATTGTGTTTCTCATTGTATGTGTGTGTGTGTTTGTATTTTGTGTGTGTGTGTGTGCATGTTATATATCTTCTTGTGGTTTGATATTTTTGCTGTTTTAAAATAAGCGCGCGCTTATGTTTAATACATATTTCATGTTTTGTAAATGTGTTTATACGTATATTTAAATTTGTGTATATTTGTATATGTATATGACAAAACAAAGTGTTTTTGCATAATTTAAAGGGATGGTTTCATTTTTGGTTATACTTTAAATTAAATAAACAAAATCATTACGTACCCGCGAGGGGTTATATCGTTTATATCGTTATAGTTAAGTTAGTAGAAAAGGATGATATGATTTTATATTTATAATAATATATAGCAAAGAGGTTGAATCGTGTTTCTAAACGAGAATGTAAATGAATATTGAGGGTGAGAAACCTTTAACACAAACAACATTTTTATATTTATTCATTTTCATGTGTGATGGCAGAGCCAAGGTGGTTCTTTTTCTTTTTTTGAAAAAAAAGAAGTCCCTTCTAAGAAAAATCAGAAAATTACAAAGTCTAAAGAATTTTCCTTTTCAGACATTGGAGGGATGAGTGGAAAGAAAAAACAAAACTCTATACATACAAGAAAAATCAAAAACTGTATTTAACACCCGTTCATGGTTAGTATATATCGTTCTTTCTTATACAATTTAACTAAAAACAGATTCTATATTTTATATTATAATTCTATATAATGAGAATGAGAGAACCTTTTATAATATATACATAAGAAAATTTTAATGTATATAAATTATATATAAACATGAATCTCACGTATACATAAATACCTCTAATATACCTACCTACCTCTATATATTCATAAAATCAAATCTTTTCCCATTCCAACATTATATTAATTATTAATACTTGTAGTGATTCCTTGATTTTCATATTCAAATTTTGCGACATAAATTTGACGCCTATTCAATTACACAGTAATTTAATCATAATATTTAGTGTAGCTACTTGTTTATCTACTGAATTAATTATTTATCATAATTTATATTGGGCAATAGATGAGATTAGATATTTTTGGTTATAATTTGTGTAAACGCGATTTTCACTCATTACACACAAACACACAACACCCATACACACACACACGGAACATACATAGAAACGAGAACAACATAACAATACGAGCACCACTCAATAATTTTTAGTTAACATTTTTAGATTGTGCAAAAATAATTTTATGTTTAATTTTTTTTTTGATAATCAGAATCAAATTCTGTCATCGATATAAAAATCTTGAAATTATTAAATTCTTTTTTATTTGATTTGTGATTTAGGTAGAATTTCGTAAACGATAAAAAGATTGATAAGGTAACATCGAGTTTCATTTCGTTTCTTTAATATTATTTACTTTTCATTTATTCGATTTTACTTCTTTTTTTTTTTTTTTATTACGTGTCTGATAGGAATTTTTATATAAATTATATACATATTTTTGATTAGGAGGTTCCGTTTTGTTTGTTGTTGTTGTTATTGTTGATGTTTTTTTGTTGTTTTTTTTTCTCTATATATTTCGGGTGGTTTGATAAGATTATAGATTTAGATAGACATCAAATACGACAATATTTATCTATATATAAAGTAACTAGTGCTTCGCTTTGACATTATGTACATAATATACCCATTAGGTATATAACTCAATATATACAAATGTATCTCAGTTATATATATTTACTTATAATTTACAGAAATGTATAAAAATGTCAAGGTATTAGAAGAAATGTGAAGGTTAATTAGGTTAAAATAAAACAAAAAAAAAAACCATTCGATTCGCGTGATAAGTCGTATAGTTTTTTTTTTACGTGATTTGTATAATTTGTCATTTATAGGGTCCTGCTTCTTTATTCCTTTTTTTTTCTAAGTTCCCTTAATAATTTATGCGTCGTATATGCGCGTCGTATAATACAAAAAGTAAATAAAATAACACACACACACACACACACACACACGGGCATATAGAGAAGAAAATCAGGAAAAATAAATCCACAATTGTACTCGCATACAAATATATAACACACGTATATATATATATATATATGTCCCAGGACATTTTATCAGTGAGATATATATATATTTATTCTAAGATCGTAATTTTCCTTTGTGTTAGATACCGTCATAAAATGAGAAATCTCAAAGTGAGTGCAGGCAAGATAAGAAAAACCCCTATTTTATTTTTATTTTACTTTTTCGTTTTTCTTCTTTCTTTTTTTTTTTTCTTTTTCCTTTCTATTTTTTTTTTTTCTTTCTTTCTTTTGGCTTCTGCGTGTGCCCCTGTATATATGTGTGTTTGTGTTTGTTTGTTTGTTTTTTTTTGTAATATTTCTTCTGTATTATACTTTTCTTTTCGTTTTTCCCCATTTTCTTCCTCTTTTATTTATTTTTTTTTCTTTTTCCTTTTCTTTTTAAAGGCTTCAAGATTTATGTTCAAATCCTGTTTGTCAATGGTAGAATTTATAAAAAAAAGTGAGAGAGAGAAAAAAAACGACACGAGATGTATAATAATTTAATTTTTATAATAAATGATGTAAAATTTCAACAATTTTTGATTTTCTTAAATAAATGAGATTTTTCTATAAGAAAAATTAAGGATCTTGATGGTAGAGAGAAAGAGAAAAAACAGATGAAAAAAAAAATGGCGCCTACCAAAAATAAGATCTTGATAAATTATTAAATTGCAATGAGGAGGTAGGTGAGGCCTTGAAAATATTTGTATAAAATAATGCGGTCCTACCGTTCAAAGGTAATTTGATCTTGATTTGATTTTCTATTTATTTATTTATTTATTCTTTTTGACATATTTCTAATGTCAGTTTGAATTTAACTTTTTAAGAAAAAAAAAACAAATATTAAATATCGTTGATGAATCTAATTTTCTAATTTACATTACACAATAATTTATTGTTGACATTCTAACAATTAACAATTTAATTGTCTTTCAAAAGCAATATTGTTAATTTTTCTGAATTTGTTTTTTTTTTCTTCTTCTTCTCTGTATTGTTTAAAATTTAAATTAAGATAAATAGATGATGTATCTATAAAGAGAAAACTGTATAATAGAAAAAAAGGCTAAATTATTTATCCCGAAAAAGAATCAAACAAAAAATTCAAATAAAATGAATCACATTTTAATAAGGGTGAATTTCAGGGTGTAATTCAGTATTCAAGTCCATTCTGGTAAATCAGATATTTAACGTATAGACACACACACACATACACTCTTAAAGAAATGTATGTAAAAATGGGAAGAAAAATCAGCCACCCCTGTTAACGCTATGAGAAGAGATTAGGGTGAGTTATTTTTTTTTAACATTTTTTTTGTATTATTTTCACACCCTGATTTATTTATTAACTATGATTTCTGGTATTATATAAATAGTCCAAAGCAAATTGTGGATTTATATTATGTAGAATATAATAGAATGGTGTTTTTTGTATATAATAAAAGGGATATGCATCGAAAACTTAAAACACTTCTATTCTGACCATTAATCTTGGTATTTAATGAAAATTATTATAAAAGTAGTTCGCACCAGTGTATCCTTGTATTCACAATTGATTGAAAGAAATAGGGAGATTTTTTTTTTGTGTTAATAAGAGAAGAAGAAGAAGAGGAGTAAGTGAGGTGCTTAACTGTTTTGTTAAAATTGTAAGTCAATAATGAGGTAACGGGTACTGACAATATACCATTTCTAACGAACATGGTCATCGTGGTGTAATTATAAATTTATAAAGAATAGTTTTCGAGAGGTATACGTGCGGAGACTGGGAATGTATCTGAACAGAATAATTCAATTAAAAAATTACAAATATTTATAATATAAAATGCAATCACGAGTTTAGCTAAAAATGTTTTGATAGTAAAAAAACACAACAATGTTCTGGGAATAAAATTCAAAATTTTTACCAAAAACAAAAAAAAAAAACCAAAATTCTAAATTTATTGAAGAGATAAATTTTTTTATGTTCTTTTTGATTAATTATCTCTTTCTAATAAAAATTGATGAAACTCAAGTTATAATGTTGAATATTATATGTTTTCTGTCCAGTTTATTGACGCCACTGTTTTGCATAAATAAATAATATGCAAATGCGTTTATCAACTAATACACACACACACACAAAGGCATACACAACCGTATAGTCACATAATGCAAAACCATTTTGTTGTATTTATATATCTTTAGTGAAGATAGGAAATCACAACAATATTCTAAGAAATTTAAAGAGGGAGAGAGGAAGAGTGATAGAGGTGAAAAAAGAGTAGAAAAAAAAATAAAAGAAGAAACACCCACACACAAATGTTTTACAGGTTGCGCGAAGTCATGCAAATGAGTTATATACGAGAAGAACATCTGGGATGATTTTCTTCTTCTTCATCTTAATGTTGTTGTTGTGTTTTTTATCTTTCTGTTTTATTTTTCACAAAAAAAAAAATAAGAAAAAAAGTTTAAATTTATGTTTGATACTTTTTATCGATCATTTATTTGTTGTTGCCTTTTACCATTTCTTTCTTTAAGTTTTATTCCCTTTTTTTTATTTTTTCTTTGGTTTCTTTTCTTCATTTTGGTCAAGTTAAGATTTATATAAAATAAATGAAATTAATCACATTTTATACACCAATGAAATACTACGATGAAGAAAAAAAAAATAATAATGAAAAAAAATTATGATAAATGTTTGTTCAATTACAAAATAATTTGAACCAAATTTTGTACATATCAATTGACTTTAATCTATGAAAATTGAACAAACAAACTAAAAAAAAATAACAGAATAAAATGGCTTTTTTTTTTTTATAAAACGTGAAATGTCATTGAGTTTATTATTATTTTTGTTTTTTTATTTTTTGTTGATTTTAATGACGCGACTAATGTAGTTTCGTAATAAGTCACGACATCAGTACCGAACCCAGGTTAAAAGTTAAAAACTTTAATGCGCTTCTTTTATTTTGTGTAATTCTACAACCCAACGAATAACGTAAACACCATTTTTTAGTTTGTGGACTTTTATTTAAATATTTTGTGCCTTTTCCAAAGAAACAAACAAAAATCATATAAGTTCATTTTTACAAAGTTCAACCTATGAATTTTTTTACTTGATCTTGGAGTTTTATTTTTCTGTCAGATTCAGTTTGAAATTTTTTTTTTTCGTAAAATATAAATGGCGTCGCGTTTAGAATAATTTTTGCAATCAAATCGTAAGGAAAATCTTGCTACAAAGGTTCTGTTCAACCAACTCTGTCACAACAGACAAAAACAAAATAAAAATTATAAATAATAATAATAATAATAATAATAATGATGAATAAAATGAAACAATTAAATTAATAGCTCGTGTGATCTGATTAACTTTTGAATGTTTATTTCTATATATCTAAATTTTTATTTACCTTTTCTTTGCGGTTATTATATACGGATCTGATATGATTGAATCATATTTCATTATATGCGAACGGCGTTTTGGACGTAACCCGATTATTATTATGATTTTATTTAGTTTCATATTTATTTATTTTTTTCTTTTTAAATTCTATTCATTTTAATTCAATTTATATATATAAATAAAAGACTAACGAACGAACGACAGAACAGTGACAGGCACTGAATATGCACAAACACAACAAAAAAAAAAAAGTCGTATTCGTAAATAAGAACAAGAAGAAATAAAAGAACAACAAAATTGTGTATTTGAATTTATTCATCTAACTAAAAAAAATTTTTTTTTTGTTATTTCGTATGGGTCCACATTAAATTTCATTTAGGAAAAAAAAAAATTGTATATGACACAAGTATAACGTATGCATTTCATTCTATTTTTCAATGACACATTTATAAATTTATATACACAGGTCCTTTTCCTATATGCATGTAATAGAGATTTTTTTTCTAATTCTGACACGTGACCAAATAATAGCCTAATCTGTATTTATATTAAAAGGATTAATAAAGAATATGTTCTTACTAAGGAGAAATTTTAGTATACATTTTTTTTTAAATGTTATAAATCGAGATCATTGACGTGAGATGAGGGTGGAATATTATGGGTGTGAATAGTTCTTAAGGATTTTATTTAATCCTTTAATGGAATATTTTATATTGTATTATACGGATTCCATCTTCAGTTATATTGTGGACTTATATATTTATTTTTATTTATTGAAAATGATTTCAAAGAATGCATTTTACAGTTTGGTTATTTTTGGTCGTCTTCAACAAATCTTCTTGGATAAAGAAAAATTGTCTTTAAACTTATATTTATAATAAGACATTCAACAAAATTTATTGTTTAAATTCTTTAGGTCATATTGAACCAAATCCTAGTTCATCAAAAAAAAAAAGTGATCACGTTTACCAAATTGAAAATGAGTCTCCTGATCCACGCGGATAAATTCACATAAAACCGCATTTAAAAAAAAGTGTTTTATATTTTATTTTTTTTAATAACAATTTAAATTTAATTCCAACATCAAAATTTATTACAATAAAATATTTGGGATCAAACACAGTTCGCACAATTATACCGAAAAAAAATAATATATAAATGTTTGTAATAAATCCAATTTTCCATTAAAAAATATAAAAAAGAAAAAAAAAAGAAAGGAAAATGAAATAAATATAGAGTTTACTTCACATAACAAATGATGTTCTTTTGAACGATATAATTTTAACAATATTTAAACCAACAAACAAAAAATAAAAATACTCCACCACACCCTCGTGACATATCCACGTGCAAAACATTAAATAAAATTTTTTCAAACAAATAAAATATTTAATTTTCAAAGATTTTGGAAATTTCCCAAAAAAGGAGAAAACCTTAAAAATTACATTTAAATAAAAATTACTTCGCAGCTTAAATTACGATTAGAAAATATTTCTCAATGTAATTGTTGTATATAAAAATTTCCCCTATTCCTATATGGAACCTTAATACATACAATCGTATAGTCATTAATCATATTATTTACACCGATTGGGATTAGTTCAATGACTAAGTGACTTTTCATCCCCTAAATATTATAAAGTTGCACTCCCACGGGGATATCAATGACATATGTAAAATAAATCTTTATAATGTTAAGACCTAAAAATAACCCGTGTGACGCGTGTATCTTTTGTTATGTTGTATTTATATTTTTATATTTTATATCGAAAAATATATTTTTGATAATGATTATGAATTAAAATTGTGTGAGGAACAATTGTATAGGTATTAGAATAATGAAATTGAAGGGACAATGATGATCTTTTGAATTTTTAAAATCCTTTTGATGTGATGAACATTATTTGATGATCTCTTTTAGATGCGCTTTAATATTTGTTGTACTGGGAAATACGGAATGTTTATAAATTTATGTTTAACAAATTTGATTTATTTTACTTGTAACAGAGACTATAATTAGAGGCTGTAATTATTTAAAGAAATATCAGATAAACCCAATTAATTTTTATCCAACTTTATAATCAGTAAATTTATCCGTTTATCACAAATTAGTGTTCATCTGCTTGGTTATAACAATTTAATAGTAATTCTAATTATAATTGATTAAATTACACTTTTAAAATCTAAATTACAATAAACAATAATTAATATATAGAAAATAAATGTTATGTGAACCAACGTTATTATTAATTAATTATCAAAATGGTAATTAATTAACAAAACGTCTATATTTCTTTTCTATATACCGATTATTTTGTTCTTTATGTGTAAAATGCGAAACAGAATAACAAAAAAAAAACCACCTTTTGTATTATTTACTTTTATTACGCGATTAAATTCATGCAATTATTATTAACAATTTTTATATTTTCTTGAATAAATATTTTACGTTTAATATTTTCGTAAAGTTTATAAATCTAATAAAATAGATAATGAACATAATATCCGCATATTTACATTGACTTGTTCACTTATAACAAACAGAAAATTTTCAAACTGCATAAAAGCACTTTTAATAATATTGTTGCCTGACGATCAAATAAAAAACGAAAAACTAAACGAGGAAAGTTTAAAAATTGTTTAATGATTTTAATCAAAATAAAAGATTATTTTATAAATAACCAATTTATATAAATTTATGTTAAATGTTACAAACGAAAAAAAAAAATTTAACCAATTATTAATTAATTGTAGAAAGATTTTAATCTTCATTTAAAATAAATATATTTTCTTGTCTTAATAAACATATTTAAATTGGTGTTATTAAAGGCTGCTGTATAAATACAATTCACTTTCTATTGTCTTGATTTTCTAATAAATTTTACTTTAATATTTTTACAGAGAATTATAACTGCGTTATTTTTTTACAATTTTTGATTGTTTTACTATTTTTAAAAGATTTATGTTTTCTTCCCTTTTAAATTAACTTATCTTGTTTATGTTCTTAAGTTTTGACTCTCAACTAAAGTTCACTTAAAATATATAAAATGCACTAAATCTATAGCATAAAATGTAATTAAAGTTTAGTGTGGTTCATTTTATTACATTTATATAATTGTTGCTTAATTCTTAGAATTGTACATAAAAAAGTAGATCTGTACTCGTCATTAATCGTAACACAAACATAAAGTTCAATAATGCAATTAAATTTCTATAATAACTTTAATTAAACAAAGACGACGATTTTAATTAAAACAATCAAACTGATCCTTAATCAATTCAATACGAATATTTTATGAATCCTTTTATATTCTTGAGATTATTTATAAACCAAAATAATATAAGAAAACTTATTTTCAAGTGACGCTATAAACAAAAGATATTCTGATGAGATACAAATTCAAATGTTTTCTCAAATTACGCCGCACAAGAATTTAATCAATTAATAAAATTATGTGTTGTGTATTTTTTTCTTCTCTTAAATCAAAATTAGAAACGGGAATTTTTTCCCATCCCATGAGATATTTAATACATTACCAAAGAAAAAAGAAAAAAGCCACTCTTTATGTTGATGGTCAAAAGCTCACAAACATATAACAACAGAAGAAAACAAAACAAAAACAAACAAAACGTATAAATAATATAAAATGTAATATTGAATGATTAATTTGAATATCAATTTGTGACTGTCCCATTATCAATATAAACAACAACAACAACAATAACAATAATAAGAAATAAAATAAAAACCAGAAGCCGACACACAACAGAGTAAAAAAAAGAAAAAAAGATTTAAACAAAACATTTTATCTAGGATTATTTTGTTGTTGTTGTTGTTGTTGTTGTTATCTTTCGTCATCTTAAAATCATCAATTTTTATATTATTTTGTGTTTTTTTTCTTGAATATTGTTTTGGCTGCCAAAAAAACAAACAAACAACAAACAAACAAACAAACAAACAAAATAAAAACAAAAACAGAACCTTGACTGGACTTGAACATCAAACATTATAATCCTCTTGAGATACACCGAAAACACATCACCCAAACAAATAAAAAAAAAAAAAAAAGAAGCAATGGAACAAAATTCAAATCAAACAAATGAAAACAGAAAACACACCTTTTCAAATTGAACAAAAAAAAAATAATAAAACCTTAAAAAATGAAGAAAACAAAACAATAAAAATCAAACGTAAGCCAACAAGAAATTCATCAATAAAAAATTATTAATAATTTGTTACAACCCGTGGAAGGAGTGAGAAAGAGATATACGGTGAAAATTTTCTAACATCAACGTCATACATTTAACAATATTGAACTTTGCACCGAAAATCAGAAAAACTTACAAATGCACTTACACACACAAACACACACACACACAGCATACATGGAAAATAAAGCGTGACTTTATTTTTTTTTGTTAAATCTGCAAAACTTCGTTTAGTCTTTTTTTTTTTCTTTTTTCCTTAGGTTAGGAGAATAAGTTAAAGATACAACAGCAAAGAGGACGAGAAAAAAAAAAAACAAAACAAAACAAACGAAGATTAAAAAGGAGGAGTAGAAAAATGTTTTAAAAGAGTGAAGAAAAAAAAAATAGAAATAAAGAAAGAAAGAAGGAAGATGACCAAATGAATTTATTCAAATCAAATATAAACATCCACCTCATATATATGATGCAGTATAACACGATGTTTTTTTTAAGACCTTTTTCTTTTTTTTTTTCGTAAACACCAACAACATCTTAGACACCAACAACATCTTAGACACCATATAAATCCTCATTCTTCTACTCCCTCTTCTTCTTCTTCTTCTTCTTCTTTTTAGTCTTCGTTCCTTTTTTTTTGGTTTCACAAATCCTGCGATTTTAATCTTTTTTATAATTCTTGGTGTGTATTTTTTTTTCCTCCTTATTGTTTTTTTTTCCTTTTTGCTTCTTTTAGCTTTTTTTTTTTTTTTTCTTGTTTTGCTTTTTTCCTGAACCATGGAAAGTGTAAATGTGTAAATTATTGAATATTTATAAGCTACGCGGTGTTTGTTTTAATTATAACGTTTTGTATTTATTTTTTTTTTATTATTAAACAAAAACACAAAAAAAAAAAAAAAAACAAAAGAAAAATACCAAAAAAAAATTCGTAAAATTTTTATTTATATTTTGTTGTTGTTGTTATTTGATTATTATTGTTGTTGTTGTTGTTATTTGTTTGTTGTATCAAAAAAAAAAAAAAAAACAGAATACCAACATCTAATTCAGTATGGGTAACTGTCCAATACACACGTGTATATATTTTTATAAAGTGGGAGGTTGGGAAAAAAAAAACAAAAGGACACAAAATTTGTGTTTTTCATTTCTTTTTTTTTTTTGCACTTTTAATATTTTTTATAAATTGAAATTGAATTTTGTTGTTGTGGTTTTTGTTACCTTTTTAAATATGAAGGATTAAAAAAACATTAATTAAATTTAGTTTTATAAAAATTTATTTATACGTAGAAACATTTTTGCTTTTGTTTTGTTATTGTTGGTTTTTGTTTTTGTGTTCTGTTGGGTTCAACATAAAATTGAGATGAATTGATTTTTAAAAAAAATATTGATAAAATTACCAATTAAATTATTTAATTATATTTTCTATTGTGGAACAATTGAGAAATTAACCATTTTGTTTTTTGTTTGTGTGTGATTAAAGATTAGACCATTTAATTGATATTTTGTTTAACTTGATTTTTTTATAATCGGTTTTACTTGCCATTAATTTACTGAACGGAGATTTACTGGATATTTGTTGATTATTAGTAAACGAAAGAATGAAGTAATTTCTTCTTAATTCCAGGGGATGGAAGTTCAATTTACGATCCAAAGACAAACATATACAGATTGCAACCGGTGTATCTCTTCTGCAGATTCCATGATTTAGGAAGTGCTGTATCGCACTTGTCAATAGAAATCGTGTTACAGACTTACAGAAAATGCTGTCCTTAGAAAACTTTATTGGAAAGACAGTCAATTATCCAAAATTTTATTGTTCTTTTTAACAACAGGTGATTATTGTAATTGGAATATTTTTATTAATTGCGCGAAACAAAGGTAAAGCACAAATAAATAGCACAGCGACAGATTTTGTACTTATAATTAGTGTAACTGAAATTCTGTTGCACATTTATTATAATTATTTGTAAATCAGTAAACAAAAATAA
The DNA here is from genome assembly GCA_963082725.1 of Pedicia rivosa. Lineage (NCBI taxonomy): Eukaryota > Metazoa > Arthropoda > Insecta > Diptera > Pediciidae > Pedicia > Pedicia rivosa. The sequence continues at coordinate 15,384,791 of OY720151.1, read as the reverse complement.
CGAATTCTAAAAAATGAAATTTTTTATTAGTATTTCATGTGGCGCCTCCACCATTTGCTTAGAAATTAATTTTCAATTTTCTAATGGAAACAAATCCACAAAAAAATGTGAACTCATTTTCCTTAGGAAAAAAAAAACAATTTACATAATCTTCCTCTTGAATTCCTTGTTGTAATTTATTATCAAATTCCTAATCGAATCCTACAAATACGATACAGTTTCTCTGTACAAGACACTTCATGTACAAATTCAAAATTGCAAAAAAAAAAAAATGTAAGAGAAATAAAATAAGATTGGATTGCACAATATTTTTTTAAAAACATTTACATATTGCTACACACACACACTCTCAGAGAGTGAGTGACAGAGAGAGAAAGAGAGAAAATAGAGAAAATTGTACAGAATTTTTCCTTTCGTATTTCATGATACATTTCTATCTATATTATATATAAGCGAGTATGTACATAGAATATAGGATTGGGATTTGTATATACATAATGTAAAAGGGGTTTTAATCTTGGACCGGAGATGAAGACTTGTACAATATCCGGTAGGCAGTATACAATTTACATTTTTTTTTTCTAAACCAACTATAATACACACTAAGCAAATATTCCACTTATATACATACATACAAACACACATACATACTAACAAATATTCATATATATTACAAACATACATACGTACAAATGTCAAATAAAAATATTTATACAAAATTCGTTCCAGGTTTTCTTCCAAAGAAAAAAAAATATGATAAAATTGATAGAGAATTTTTTCCCAAAAAAAAAAAAAAAACAGAAGAAAATGATGAAAATATGAAAATGAACGGAAGAGCGAAGGAGGAAGAAAAAAAAACAAGGGGCAAAAGAAAAAAAAATTCATTCTTCTTTCCTTTAATTTAAGCTGAAATAAAAAAAACAAGAAAAAAAAAAGAAAGAAAATTTTGTATTATAAGAAAAGTTTATGCGATCAATCATGATGTTTATAACAGGGGGTGGGGTATAGGGTTATATAATTGGGTGGCAGTGGGTGGTATGAGGTGTATTGGTGTATACAGTATAAAGAGGGTATAATATTTATAACCAAACTGACAATTATTATATAGGCTGAGATGGGTTCATGGTTCTGTTAATTGTCGAGACGGAATAATGTTCTTTATTCGAAACAAGATTAAGTTTTTCTTTTTTATTATTCTTTCTCTCTCATTCTCTGTCTCTCTCTCTCTCTTGTGTTCTTTTTTTTTATAACTTCTTGTTTTAAATTTGTTCAGTTCAAAATAAGAACAGAGAAAATTTAATTAAATTGTCACCAAAATTGTCAGAAACAAAAAAAATAAAAAAATAAAATAACATTTTAAAGTATGTGAGTCTTTTGTCTCTCTCTTACATCGTTTATTGTCTCTTGAAAAGAGATACGAATCGTATTATATTTAAGAAATTGTTGCCTCATTTTTCTCTCATTTATTTGTTTCATTTTCTCTTTTCTGTTGTTGTTTTCTTTTTGTTTTATTTTGTTTTATTTTCCCTTTTCTTTAAATTTCAAAAAAACCGCAGACATTTTGTTTTTACGTTTTTATTGTGTTCTTCTTTTTTTTCTTTTTCTTTATTTTTTGTTGTTGCTGGTACAAAGGAAAAATGTGCAATTCCAATGCCAACAACAGCAACAACAACAACAACAACAACAACAACAACAACAAAAAGAAAAAAAAAAAGATTTTTTAGAGCTTCGAACGAAACTGAAATAATTAAGGAAAATGTCATAATAAATTTAGGTAAATTTCTGTAAACCATTCCATGACCATGACACTTTTTAACCTTTTGTTAATTTGCATTTTATATAAAGAAAGAAAAAAAAAAACAAAAAAAAAAGGATTAAATTAGTGTGTAGAAAATACTATAGAAAATTACGTTCGTTTGTTTATTCTCTTCAACATTTATTCTTCTTCTTCTTCTTCTTCTTCTTTTTTTTTTTTGTTTGTGTTGAATTCATCGTGATTAAAAGTTTTGATGAAAAATATGAAAGAAATTAACATTTTCTTTGGTTTTCGACCATTTTTTCCCATGATGGAATATGTTTTTTTTTCTCTCTCTCTTCTCTCTCCTTAAATTAAAAAACTTTAAAAGTTATAAGAAATTTTTTAAAAGAATTTTTTTAAAGTTTTTAAAGTTTTTTTTTTGGAAAATAATCAAATAAATTTTGTTTAGTGGAATAATATTATGGAATATGTATGAATAACACGGATGAACAACAGATAATTGTAATTTTATATAAAAAATTTCAGTTTGCATATTTTGTTTGTTTGTTTTCTTTCACAACTACAATTCTAAAAAGATCAGACATACACACACACACACACACACACACACACATATGCATACATAAAAACATTGTCTCAACAGAGAATTATTATCCGTCGAACTTTATAATTTACAAAAAAAAAAATATATATATAAAAAGAAAGAAGAAGAAGAAGAAGAGAAAAAAAATTCCCATTTTATTCAACTTTCATCCATAACTTACACATAAATCTGTTAACAGTGTCCGCTCGATTCTTTGAAAAGTTTCAGCTTTATTCTTTTACTTTTTTTTCTTTCTTTTCTTTTTTCTTGGGTTGGAGGGTTTTCTTTTTCTTCTTCTTCTTCTTCTTTCTTTTTCTTTTTCTTTTTTTGTGTATGGTTGTAGGGTTTGAAGTAGAATACAGTCATTCATCACTCTTATCTCTTCGGAATACAAGTTTAACCCTACTCAACTTTTATTTTCCCTCTCTTTAAATTTTTTCTTGTGTTTTTTTTTCTTTCTTTTTCGCTTTTTTCTTCTTTTTTTTTTCTTTTCTTCTTCTTCTTCTTTTCTTCCCTTTTTTCCATGGATAGAAAATAACTTTTGAATCTCTTCTTGTGTATAAGAGAAGATATCTAAGTATACATAAATATATACATAAGAAAATATAAATTCTTGTCTCTGTGTATGTGTGTGTGTGTGTGAGTGTATGTGTGTGTGTGTGTTTGTGTTTGTATATATACAATGCCGCAATGGACATGAGAAGGTCTATATTAAGATTTAAGTTTTCTTTTTTTCTTCTTCTTCTTTTTCCCTTCCTTACTTTCGTGCTTTTTTTTTTCTTTTCTGTTTTCTGTTTTTCTAACTTTTCTCCTCCATCTTTCTATATACAATTTTTTTTTTTTATTTTTTTTTTTTGTTTTGAGATCAAATAAATAATTTTATTTTTAAAGAAAAATCGAAAACAAGAAAATGGAGTTTCTGTATGAAGCGGAGCGGTGTGGGGGTGGGGGTGTGGTTGAGAATTCATTTTCTTCTTTTTCGTTTCATTTTGTTTTCTTTTCGGTATAAAATAAAATAAAATATAGAGAAGGAAAATATGGTTGGGTGGTGGTATGGGGTTAGGTTAAATTGTGGTTTGGTTGTTTTGGGTAGAAAAATATGGTTTGGAGGTGTTAGTATGGGTGATGGGAGGTAGGAGGTGATTATATTTACTTCTTTTCTTTTCTATATATTTATATATATGGATAACAGATATGGAAAGTTTTCGTGTTTTTATATTTTATTCTTTATTCTCTTTTTTTTTTTTTGATATAAATTCATCTAACATCAAGAAGAGTAGGGTCTTCGTTTGTTTTTAGATTATAAATGTTTTTTTCGAAGGTCATGACTTAAGTTTCCTTTCTTTCTCTCATACTCTCTTGTGTTTTTCTTTTCTTTTTCTTTTTCTATTCGGTTGTTTTTTTTTTTTTTATTCGTTACGATACAAAATAAATAAAATCGGATTGATTTAGGATGTGTCAAGAATCTGGATATGTCCATTCAAATATTTTATTTTCAAGTATTAAAAGCACGAATTTCTTTTTCTTTCGATTCTTTATTTTATTTTTTTTCGACGTAAATAAGGATGTTTGTTTTTTTTTGTTTTTGTTTTTGTTTTTTTGTGTTGGGGAGAGTCGACACGATTTTTTGTTTATAGGAATTTATGTCAGGAGAAGATTGCATCAAAATTACGATTGCTGGTATAATTATATCGTTGACTTAATCCGTTTTAATTTGCAATCATAACTCATTCATTATTAAACAAATAATTTAATTGTAGAGCAGAATATTTGAAATTGTTCTTCCTAAAATCTGGAGTCACTCGAATAATGAACAGGATTTTTATCCCACACATCCTCTTTATGGAACACCTGTATAAATGCCATTTGGACAAAATTAGAGAAAAACTAAATGCAGTAATCAACTCCTCTTAAAAATCAAACAAAATAAAATCGGGACATACAAACAAAAATAAAGGAAAAAACGAAAAATGAAAACAAAAAAAAAAATATATAAAAATCGTCATTCCATTTTCACTTGCATTAATTTGATAATTTTATTACCAAAAACCAATAATCTAATGACAATCATAATATTTATATAAAATTATTAAAAACAAAACCAAAAAAAAAAGAGGGAACAGTTGCTGCTGATTAAAATTTTAAAACTATAATTAACGTTCACACCAAAAAATTATTGCACAAAAAAAAAAAACAAAACAACACCAACAACAACAACAACAGCAACAATACATTCGCGTTTGATAATAAAATTAATTAATTATAGTTTTAATTGTTCAATTTATAATATAATTATTTTATGTAAAATGTTTGATAAGAATTTTATTCTACATATATATATATATTTTTGGGGTTGCAATTAAAATAATAAACAGAGGCAAACGCACACATCCACACACACACCCGCATACACACACACACACACACACACATACATATATATTCCCATAGGTGTTTGCAAATTATTTGATTTAGTTTTATTATTTGAACTTTGATATTTAAATTGTATTAAAATTGATTTCATTTTAGTACTCTCAGTCTTTCTGTCTCTCTCTCTCTCTCTCTGTCTCTTTGTCTCTTTCTGGTATTTGGCATTTAAAAAATGGAAAAAAGGTTTAAGAACAATTTCTGCATATTTAGATTGTTTTTCCTTCTCTATTCATTCTCTTCAATTGTTAAGGCAAAAGTTTCCACTTGTAGAAGAATATTATTTTCTGTAAGAATTTGTACCACTGACAGATTTAAAATGCTACATTTTTGCGTATATACAGAACGATAATTTTGTGTCGCGAATATAAATTTTAACAGATTTTGTTATAAATCAAAAAAGAGTGAATTGACCTTTAAACTGTATCTGTACATTATCTTTTAAGTTAAATTTTCATTATATCTTGTCTGGACAATTTATTCTTTGTCATTTATCTTAATAACAAGAGATTTTATTGCTTTTAAATTTTGATTTGCTTTTATACTTCGTTTTTTTTTTTTTTTTTGATAAGAATTCATTTCAACAAGAATATTTATCTGAAATATTTATACCTTCTTAGTTAGTTTCTGATATTCTACACTTAAAGTTTTTTTTTTTATTTGTCTTTATTGTCTTTTAATACGATTACTACAAAATTTTATGAAAAGAATTTCCATAATCTTAGAAACTTTCAATGATGAATTTTAATATCACATATTTTCTTTCAGAAATTTATTAAAGAAAATGTAGAACTTATTGGGTTGGCTTACAGAAATTTAATAATTAATTTTTTGAGTTTTAAATTTTTAAACAATTAACAGATTTTATTAATTCGCTACAATTGAAAGCTTTTGATATTTTTCCTATACCTTCAATAATCTGACAATCACAATTCAATCATCAATATTTATATATTGTTCCAGGATTATTTTAAGTTTAAGTTTCTCTTAATACAACATGACAAAAATTAATGTCGTAGAATATTCTACTAAGAAGGACATAATAATTTTTTAGAAGCTCTCAGCATTTAGTTTATATCGAAAAAGCAAATCAAAAATCTAAAATACAAAATAATTTAATATTTCGACTCTAAATTCTTAAAACCTTCATATAAGGGCCGAATAATGTGTTGATGAATTTATTTATGTGGAATGTCAATTACAAAACTCATAGAAAAGAAATCTTACAATTAAATCAATTCAAAAAGGAAATCAGCAACAATTTTCCATAATTTATTTTTTTTTATTTTCACTTAAATAAAATTTATTATTGAGTTGAGTTGACTAAAAGAGGAAAAAAAAAGGAAAAATAAAATCTATGAATTTTAATGCAGTGACAGAAAAAGTTTCCCATCAAAATGAAGGGAGAATTCACATAATGGAAAATGGAAAGAAAAAAAAAAAAAGAAGAAGAAGAATAAAAGAAGAAAGGTAAAGCTCAAGGCCAATAATATATAACATAAAAGCTTCATCAGTGAAATTAAAAGTTTTGTCATTTCTTTTTCCTTTTTTCTTTTTCTTTTTATTTAATAAAATTTTTAAAACTTGAGATAAATATTTTTTAGAGAAGAATTCTATTTTACAAAGTGACAAAAGAACAATTTTTTCCTTCTCTCTCGCTCTCTGTCTTTCTAGGATACGAGAAGAGCGTACATTATTAGGGAAGTGATGAAGTTCGATATTTTGTTATTTCTAACATTCTCATAAGTTGGACCAGATGATCATCATAGCCTCTGCCCGATTTTGAAATGAATCGAGATATTGACGAATTTCTCGAATATTCTCCATTCAATTTTCCTCATTCCATTTAGTGTAATATTTCACATTCCAAACGGAATCCTGTGAATCTCTAAAAAATTGCGATAAATGTTTCAGTCGTTCTATTTTTTTTTTTGTACTTTTCAATTTTATTGCAATAAAAATCGGTGAAAATGAAAATGCAAATTTTCATCTTTTAAATATTTTTTTTCTCCAACTTTTTTTTCGGTGCGCTCATTTTTTACGTTTTTCCTCTTTTCCTATAAATATTTCACTCAATACAAATAAATTTTTTTTTTAACTTTTATCAGTTGCCAATAAATACCAAATTTTTTTTTTTTTACTTCTCTCTTTTAAAAGGTAACAAAATTTATGTGTGACATGCAGCTTTTTGTTGTGGTTCCCATTTTAACTACACATACTCCTTCTTCTTCTTCTTTTTCTTCTTCTGTTGGCGGTTCTAATTTTTGTTGTTTCATTTTTTTTTTCTTTGTCAAAATTGTTAAATTTAACAAAAATTTGTTTGCGGGTTTATTATTTCATGTTTTGTTGTTGTTGTTGTTCTTTTATTTGTTTCTTTGAAAGAGTTTTTTTTTTTATTTCAATTTTTTCGTTTTTTTTTCTTGCATCTAACAAAACGACGGAATCAAAAATGAACAACAACAAATAAATATTTTGTCTTTTTTTTCGTTTATTTGTTTGTCTCTTTTTTTTTTAATTTAAAAGTTTTAATTTTATTGATTGATTATTTATAATTTTATTTTTAATTTATTAAGAAAAAAACAAAAAAATCTTTCAATTGAAAACTTCAAACAAAAATTGTTTATTTTTTATACTTTTCTAAATAAACATCCGCATTTTTAATGATTATTAAATTTTAGTCTATTTATCAAAAGTATAAGAAACGAATTGTATTTAGATTGAATCTTTATTATTTTTGTCTCACCCAATATTTATGATTTAGTTTTTGTCTATAACGTCAATGAGTTAGAGTGAGAGAGGGCGATAGAGACAAATAGACAAAACAGAAAAGTTCCAATATGCGATAATTGAAATTTATAAAATGAAAATTTATTAGACTTCATTTTAATGAATTGAATGCATTTCATAATAAATAGAAATAGAATATTTGATGGACGATTTATTATTTATTTAGAATTTAAAGTTGGACAAATGAACAAAAAAAATTTTATTATAGACAAAAATCTAACCTCAATTGTTTTTTTTTTCAATTTTAATTTTGGATTTTTTTTTCTTTATTATTATTTTTTTTCTCTTCAATTTAACATTTTTAAGTTTTTAGTTTAAGTTTCGTTTAGTTTCTTTCATCTAAATTAAAGATTTTATATTTTTTCTTTGATTCTGTGAATGAAACGTTGGAGAGAAAAATATTTGATCTTATTTTTTCGGTCTTAATTGGAAGTTTGTTTTTATGCTGATCGATATGGCGGTGTTTTATTTGTTTATTTCCCCTCTCTCTATTTGTATTTACGATTGAAGGATTTGATTGAAGAAAAATTGAGACGATGATCTTTATTTGGATTTGTTATGGAATTTTATAGAAAATAACTGAATATTTGGGAATGTAATTCTATATGTGTATGTAGAAAGGGAGGGAACACACGCATGTTAAACAAACCAATTTTATTTAATAAATAAAAATAATTAATTAATCTTCGTCATTATTTTTTCTCTCTCTCACTCTTTATTTTTGACTTTTTAAAATTTTAATTCATTTGAAATAATTTCTTAGATTTTATTAATAAAGAAAAAAGCAAAATAATTGCGTTGTATAATTTATGATGGGCGCTTTATGCTGGTCAAAGCGAAAAGAAAAAAAAAACAACCAAGTATAAAGGACGAATTCCAAAATATTAACTTATGCCTACACACAACGAACGCAGGCGGCAAATATTTGAAGGTTTTTTTTTGTCTTTCTTATTTTTATTTATTATGTTTGTTATTTAGATTTAATTAATATTTGTGCAAACGCTTTTTTTTTATGGCTTGAAATTGAAACTACATTATTTGCATATTCAAAGAACTGTCAATCGACATTAACATAAAATAACTGCGATCTCCACAATTTGACACAATTCACATTTTCATGTAAGACTTTTAATAAATCAATTTGAGAAGAAAATTCATTCATTAATTACGCGTGAAATTTTATTTTCTGTTAAATGAAAGATTAAATTCGATGAGTTCTAGTGAAAAGTAGATGAAACCAAAATAAGGAACATTTAGTATTGCTAACAGAAAATTAGATGCTTAGAAATAAGGGTGGAAATGTGGAATTGATATAATTCCAAATGGACCATACCTGATCCATTTGATCTTTAAACAAGTTTATGTGTTTCAGTTTCTTGAATTGTCAGTTAAAAAGAATATTTGATCCGGTTCAAATGAAACACAACAAACTACATCTATCAAAATCAAAACGTATCAAGAAAAAAAAATTGTTAGAAGGACCACACAGGAGTTGAATACAGATAATTGACTTCTTTTCATTGTTATCTTTATTCAAGAGCGCACATTCAATACATAATGCGTCTAAATTTATGTTACGTTACCCACTGCACTCAATTCATTATTGAAAAGAATGCAAAATATTCTTTCACCCTCTTTAAATATAAAGTATCAAATTACATAAATTTCTGGTCCACACATACACACACACACATTCATATACACATCCATGAACATAATCAATAGACATATAATTTTATTTCCTCCTGATAAATGTCACGTGCCATCATTTCCTGATGGAACACACACGCGTTGTTCTATTTACTGTTTTTTTTTTTTTCTTCTGATTTTTCTCAACACTTCTCGTCTCTTTCAAATATTTTTCTGTTGTTTTTTTTTAAAATACAAAAAAAAGAAGAAGAAGAAGAAGGATCATCATCTAATATAACCAAACTAAACAAAAAAAAAATAGATGGATAAAAAAAAAGAAGGCAAACCAAGAAGGCACACATGAATGCACGTCAATCTAGTGTGGTTGTTGTAATCAAACGATTTAAAGAGGACAAGTGTGTTAAGTTTTGATATTCATACATTTTTTTTCATTCTTCTCTTCTGTGTATTTCATAAGAATTTGTAATTCAACCCTCGTCGTACGCCGCACAACATTATTGTTGTTGTTTTTTTTTTTGTTATCATTTTATAAAGATATTATAATGATGATCAGTGATCTCAGTGATCAATGATCAATGATCAATGATTAAGATCACCCAGTGATGATCAATATTTTATTCTCGCGCACAACATTTTTCTTTTTTTTATTGTGTCTTCATTTTTTTTTTTGCCTTTTTTTTTTAGTTTCTGGATGAATTCATTATTGTGGTTTATTCGTTAAGTCGCGTCGTCTCATCAACAAGAACAAGAACTCAAGAACTCAAGAACTTAAGAAAAATGAAAAACCCATAAATAGAATGTTTTCTGTATTTTGAATATGTTTGTTGTTATTAATTTTTATTTCTTTTCTTATAAAACGATATTTCTGCATATTATTGATTTGGGGAATTTACTTCTTCTTCTCACATTCCTTTTTTTTTTCTTTCCTTTTTGCCTTATAATAAAAAACAAATGAAAAATAAGAGATGGTTAATTTATTCATTTTGGATTAAAAATAATAATACAACATTGGTTGTTGGTTGTTGTTTTTTTCTCTATATTATATTGGCCAAACGTGATCAGTCAGATCTGTTTTTTTTTTCTCTGTATGTTATTATTAAAAAAAAAATGTATGAAATAAAAATTAGCCAACGGGGCAATTAAACAAGAACAACAAAAACAAGAAAAAATATATAACTCGCTGAAGAAGAATTACCAGAAAAATATGATGGATAAAAAACTGTAATAATGTTTAAAGAAGTTTTATAGATTTTTTGTTTTTCTTTTTCTAAAGCCAGGTGGTAAAAAAATATATTACATTGTTGTTGTTGTTGTGTCTTTTGTATATTTAAATTTTTTTTTGTAAACTTATAAATCTGTAAACAAAAATATTCGTTATTATTCAGAATATTGCGGTAACAAGAAGAATGCCTATTATTTGATATTCTTCCATACTTTTTATTTGTTGTGCCATTTAAATGGATTTTTAACGTTTTTTTATTGTTTTCTTGTTTTTTCTCCTTTTTACTGGTTTTTGTTAAAAATAAAATTTCCTAACAATTTATTGTCTGTCTTGAATCACTAAAATGCGATAGAAATTTAATCTTAGAACATCATTGAAATCAGAAAAGGTGATCGAAGGATAATCATATTGCGAGGTGCGATAAAATGTGGTTTATTCAATTGTTTATTTAAAAGTATTCGGAGCTTTTTTTATAAAATTTCTTGTTTTTTATTTATTTTATGTTGAAGCCAAAAAATAATTATGAAATTATACAAAACTGTTTCATTTTATTCGCGCAGTTGAAAGTATTTTTTGATTTAATTTCGTCCTTCATTTTCTGATTTTTTTGGATTTAAGGATTTAAGAATTTATAGGATTTGATTTTGCATCTAAACAATTTGTTTAGATAAATTAAATTTTCGGTTTGATTAAAAATTAATAAAATTGTAACAAGTGAAAAATTTTGTTGAGTCGGTTGAAACATAATTTAGTAGAATTAGTTTTGAACCAATTCTGAGATGCAAAAGTTACAGAGTTACAAAATTTGAATGATTTTCTTCATTTTAAAATTGTCCATCATTTGTCCCTTAATTTCTTTCAAACAAAAGGTTCGAAATAAACGTTGTAACTTTACATATGTAAAGTAAAAAGTTCCATCGTCTTAACTTCATAATTAATACAAAAAAAAACTCAAAATTAAATTGTAAAATTGTAAGACAAGTTCAACAAGTCAAAATTTGTAAAATTCAAAAAACTAAACTTTAATTTCAAGAAATCGGTTTAAAAATTGAATTTTGGAGTTATTTTGTTTCGTCAATAAATTCCAGCTGTAACCGATCAGTTCATGTATAGACCAAAAGTTTTATTCATTATTTTACTAAACAATTTTCCATCAAGAAATCGTGTAAATTAATTTGATGTAATTCTTGCAAAGGTCGATCATCCACATTAACATTTTACCTTTATCAAATAACAAAATAAAATTCAATTGGACCTCCGATGATCATGCCTCAAATGAATGTTTCTCGAATGAGTTTGAAACAAAATAAATATAGGATCGTATATTTTTTCTTTAATCTAATTCACACTGAGTTTGACTTTAACCAAATAATTGATTTAGTCCATTTGGTATGAATATGAAACATAAAATCACATAAAACATTTCAATCTTAACAAAAGCCAAAAAAGAGAAAAAAAAATCACATAAAACACATAAAAATGTCATAAGAAAAAATGACAAGAAAAAAGAAAAAAGGGCAAAACAATCTTTTTTTTCTAAAGAAAATGAATCAATATTTATTTGATTCACGTTGTAGCCAAAGTCACAGCCTACATAAAAAAAATGGTACGTATAAAGGTCAAATATATTGGTAACATCTCATCCCCTTCACCATCACCATCGTCTTTGAACAAAAGACGATGGAATTATAATTATATCTGATGTGGCAAGGTGTAATATTTGTTTCCCCACATTTTGCATTCATTTATTTAATGCTCTTTATGGATTTTTCTGTATATGTAATAATTATAAAGTGTATTGGAAAGAGAGTCTTAAAGAAATCAAAACAAATTGATCTTATATATTTTTTTATACGTAATAATGAAATAAGAGTAAGAAAATGTAAACGAATAAGATTTCATTTATTATCAACGAAGATACACATATAGAACATCAAATCGGTATGGGAGAAAGATTCAAATATGAAAATATAAAGGTTTTTCTTGGTCTCTCTGCGATGTGATGCGATGTACATACATATATACATTGATGATGATGATGATGATGATGGTGTGATGGTAAGATGGTACATTCATTTCTTATATAAGTTCTTATGTATATACACTATACACTACAGACTACACTCTACAGAAGATATTTATAAGAAAGTAACAAAAAAAAAAACAAGTAACAACGACGATGATGAATATTGGGGTTATGCATGTATACCCCACCTAATATACATACAGTCAGTCGTTCAATAATAAGGAGGAGTTTATCCCATATTCTTTAAGATCAATATCTTATAAGCGAAAAATATATGTTTTAAAATTTTAATAATAGTCATTAACTAGAGAGAACACGGAAAAGAGATAAAGGATTCTTCACTTGTTCAATTGGTATCGATTAGTGTGTTTTTTGGTGTGTGTAAGAACAAGACGGGATATGATTATGATTTCTTTCATTTTATAATATTTATTTTTGTTATTATTTGTTGTTGTTGTTACCATATATATATTTTTAAAAAGCAAAGTCCAATTTAAGCGCGGCAAAACAATATTCTTTTTTTTTTGTGTTTCTTATGATTACAAAATAAACAAATGGGATCAAAAAAAGAAAAAAAAATGAATTGAGATTTTTTTTAATTTAATGATTAAAGAATTTTGATGGAAGTTAACGGTTGGAACTGGACTAAATATAAGAATATAGAAAAGTAAATAAATTCAATATCGTCTGTGCGTCAAATATTAAATGTTTTTATTTGTTTATGAATAAATATGTTTTGTTGTTGTTAGTTGTGTGGTTACATTATAGACAATACCTGTCAGATTTTCAGACACAAAAAGAAGTTTACCGTCTGTGGTGTTGGTAATCTATAAATATTTATATGCATTATATTTCGCCATTTAATCGAAACATTTTTTTTTTCTTCTTCTTCTTCTTCATCTCTTTGTATGTACATTTTTTTTTATGTTTTATATTTTTAAACCCATTCTTTGATATATGTCGGCAGTTCTCGCCGAGTATCGTAATGTGTTTTATTTTTTAAATATATTTCAGCTCACGCCCTCAGCCTCAAGTAAATCGTTAGCGAATAAAATATTGCTTTTAAAAATATTTATGAATTTTTTTTTTCTTTCCTTCTTTTCTTCTTCTTCTTTTTCTTCTGCTTTTTACCATCTTCTATCTTTTCTCGTGCTTTTTTTTTCTATTTTCTTCCACTGTTGTTGTATATATACTTTATTTCTTCTCAACTCCTCTACAACCTTTTTCTTCTTCTTCTTCTTCTTCTTGATTATATTTTTCTTCTTTTTATTATTCCCTCCGATACAGCTTTTGGTACGTTCTTCACGTTCGTGTGTGCAGAGTCATTTTTTGTTGTTGTTCTGCTGTTGCCTTCTTTTTTTTTTTCATCATTTTCTTTTTGTTGTTGTTTCTTATGTCTTCTCTTGTTATTAATCCAATATTGGCAACAAAAACAACAAAAAAAAAAAACAATATTGGCAACTAAGAAAAAAAAAGCAACTTTATATAATTTTAATAACCATATATAAGATCTGTATGGTAAGATACCTTAAGCCTCCTCTCGTTTGATTGTGAGAAAATGAGAACAATATTATTTATATATTTTTGTTGTTGTTCTCTCCTTATTTTTTTTTTTTCCTTTTTTTTTTATATCGATACGCGATGATCATGTTTTTAGCGTGGTAATCAATGAAGTGAATGATTAGTTTTCTTATATAAATTTGGTTTCTTTCTTTTTTTCTTACTTGCAATTTGTTTTGTGTTTTTTCTTCTTCTTCTTCTTCTTTTTCTTTGAAATTAGAAAATACAACAACTCAAAAATTTAAGTAACAAAAAAAAAAAAAGAAGAAGAAAACAAAGAAAGAAAAAGGGAATTTATTTGAAGAATATAATTTTCGTCAGTTATAAATAAAATTTTGATTGACTCTGTATGTGTACATGGTCAGATATTATTTATTGTTACCTTTTTTAATGCAACATGCAACCGGATCTTTAATAAGGAATTTATTTGTAAAATTTTCCGATTTTATTTTCTATTTTTAAATTGCCTTTCAATTAATAATCTTCTGATTGAAATCATTTGCAATTAGATTAAAAAGGTCAATAATAGTTTCTCTTTATATATTTTGTAGAATGTTAGAAATGAGAAAAGTATCCCTTTAAAGTCATATCTAAAGTGCTCTCGATCAATCCTCTACTTAAGACTAAAATTAAGTCCATAAACAGTATTTTCTAACATGCTGAGATTTGAACTTACGACCCGTAATGTTTGAAAGTGGAATTCAATGGCGTCACCTTTTTAAGATGATTAATTGTTACAAAAAAAAGTACTTCCGTCTCCAATTTAAATTTTTTTTGTCTATAAACACAACATTCTAAAGGTAAAGAATTCCGTATAGAATTTTTAAACGCATCAACCCCTTTTTTTAAATTATTTATGATTTAATTGAATTGTCACTCGTTGGTATTTTTTTGTTCTTCTTCTTCTAGTTCATAGAAAGCTATAAAGAATAAATTATGAAATCATAAATTTTAATTTGAACAGACGCGACATATTTAACATATTCACAATTAACTACAACAACAAAGAATCTAAAGAAAGAAAGAAAGAAAAAAAATCCCCCACAAATAGATTAAAATTATTTGTCTTTACTTTTATTAATTTATTATGAAAATCAATTGAAAGGGAATTTGTTCGTCATCGTGACACCATGTGACACCAACATATAGAAAACCCTTTTTTTTTCATCTGTCTTTCTGTCTCTTTCCTTCTCTTTTTTTTCCTGTTTTTTTATTGTTGTTGTTGTTCAAGTTAAGTTTATTATTTTTCACATTATTCTCACTTTGAGTTTGAATTGAAAAGAAGAAAACGTTAAACTCAAAGTGGAGGAGGGAAGAAACAATAAATAATATTCCAAATAATAAAGAAAAAAAAAACAAAAATCATTAAATGGAATTTTAATTGACTGCTAATTGCTTTTTCTAATTACGAACTCTTTTTTTTTTTTTTGTTCTCCTCTCTGATGTTGTGGTTTTTTTGGTTTTTTTTTTTTTGTTGTGTTTGACACATGTCAGTGGACGGATATATAATTTGGATGATTAGCTCTTTTGATAATAAATAAAAAAAATTATTCTATAAAATAAAAAAAAAAAGTTTTATAATGAAAATGTCTGAATACAGCGTTAGATAGAAAGAGAGAGAGAGAGAGAGGGAAAGATAAAAAAAGGATAACAATCAATATATGGAAGTACCACCTTCCTTCCTAAAGTGTTGGTTATTTTCTTTTGTATAAATTATCGAAGCTAAAAATTTCTATTGAATGATGACGATTTGTCTTTTTATTTTAGTAAAATAATTATAGACAATTTACTTTTGAGTAAAGCTTTAAGCTTTATAAGCTTTAAGCTTTATAAGCTTTAATAAAATTATTAAATAATTCATTGAAAATCAATTGTGATTTTTGTGTTTTGAGAAATAAATGTGTGTCTTGTGTCACTTGTGTCATTCTGTAGTTTTTATCTGAACATATAATTTATTAGACTCAAACTATTAGGGTTTACTTACAGTTATAGCAAACTCAACTCAACTAAAACTCAATCAATTGTTGTTCTTTACTGTTAGCACAACAATATTGTTCTGTTAGCATTCGTATAGAGTTCTACCGAAAATTTATTTATCTTTAGGCTTTATTCTGTTAATACAAACTGATTTGTCTTCATTTCATTTCTTAAAGGTTAAAGCGACATGGACTCTCCTTTTACTTACAAAGAATATTTAAAAAAAGTGAATATTTAGTAATTTTGTTGAGTTGGATTTTTATTTTATAGAAAGGCAAATTCATTACGTTTCTTCTGTTTTCTTCATTATTGTAATTTTTACCAAAATAAACAATTTGATTCAGATTAATTCTTCGGTCTATACGAAAGTCGGCCATAAACAACATTTGTTTATATTTTACTCTTAATGAACGCGCATAAAAATCTCAACTTCAACTTTTAAATTTTTCCTTTTATTATAAAAATTCTGCTAAATTAATAGAAGTAAGAACCGAATTTAATCCCTTCCAAATCCAAAGATAAAATATAAAATATTATAAGTAAAATTGTCCCGCTTGAATTAATTAAATAACTTGGCCAATGTAAAATATCAAATACAAACCTAATTTATACTTCTACAACAATCAAAAATATTTTCATACATTTAGAAAAAAAGTTCATCATTCGTTTCTCTCACTAGAGACTTATTGAAAAATTCTATAATTAATAATTTTAAATTATCTAATAACAAGACAACAACAACCAAAAATAAAAACAGAATAATTCATATAAATGAATAATTTTCGGAAACTTGTTGACGTTTATAATTATATGTAGTTGGATATTTAATTATATCAGATATCATCCTATAATTATTATTATCTTTAATCATTTTTTATTAACAAATTTAAAAGCATTTCTTCATAATACAATATAATTTATTTTATTTAATTCTTTCATTTTCTTCTTCTTTTTTATTTTTTAAACAACCAAAAAATATTCCCCATAGTCCTCTACTTTAATGTAGCGATATACGCTATCATATTTTTTGTTGTTGTTATTTGTTAGTGTTTTTTGGGTTTTTAATGGCTCGTTAGTATTATTATTATTATGGCGTTTACTTTGGTACTTAAACAAATGTATAAATACAAACATACCTTGGAATGTATGTACGTTGGAATGTATATAAATATAATCAACTGTATATACAATTGAGAAAATTTAAAGGATAAAATAAATAATGTTTTACTATATAAAAATGTTGTATTAATTTACAAACATTGTGAATCTACTCTATTTGGAGATGTTTATTGTTATTAATGTAAAGCAGATGATTTTTATTAAAGTCATTAGTAGTAGTAAGAATGTTCCAAATCCATTTTTTCAATAATTCTATGCGTTATGAATCATTTTGTGTGATAACTCTGTTTTGGGTGATTTGAAATGGACAAATAAATAACAAAACTCCATAGAATAACGCAGAACATTTGTCTTAGCTTCAACATTTATGTAAACCAATCAATTCTGACTCTTAATCCCATACTATTTCTATATAATTATACATTTAGCGACTTCAACTCATTGTACAGGACTAATATATGACTTCAACTCATTATGTGTTTTGAACTCCAAAACTAAAACACAGGAATAAAAATAAATGTTTATGCAATTGCAAAACATATTAAGAACAAATTTATCACAAATTTATCTAATTTACAAAAATATTTTAAAGCTGTTGTGTTTTGTCATATCTTTTTAATATTAATAAGCAACGCATTCCAATTTAAATACCATCATATAATTGAAGGACATTAACAACCAATGATCATGTCAACTTACAAATACAAAAAACAAATCATTTAAATATTTTTCAATTAAAAGTCACTATAAGCAACTAAGATTTCTAACTCTAACCATCATGAGCTTAATTCTCCATAGTTTTTCAAAACATTTCCTTTATGCAAAAAAAAAACAACCCTCAACCAGTAAAATACAAAATAATTTTTGGTTCGTTAAAAAAAGGGTCTAGAAAATTTTATAATGTTTGATAAAGATCACCATTCCATCTTATCCATCTGATAGCTGTCTATGAGTGTTTGTGTGTATCTGTGTGTGTATGTGTGTGTGTAGTTGCTGAGATTATTAAATTTTTTGAGGTCTCACATCAAAACAGTCACAACAGCAACAATATAAATAAATAAAGAAAGTTAGATAAGATCAAGGATATGTTATATTGTTCCTGTTTTACGTTCCTTTTTTCTGTTTCGTTGAGGAGTAAAGTTAAAATAGTTATTTTTGTATATGGTTTGTCTTTTTAAGGACACTGATTTCTTTTCCATTTTTCATTTTTCAAGGAGACAAGGACATCTGGTGTATAAACGTTTTTAATTCCTTCAGACCATCAGTGAGAAAAATATATTTCAAATAATTTAAAAGGTTTTTCTTTATATATTGGGATTTTATTTCATCTACGAACAAGACCAAAAGTTATTTTTCCCTTTTCCCTTCTGGTTTTTTGTAATTTGATGTTTGTCCTGCGTTTATTTTTTTCTCCCTTTTCAGTTACACATTTGTTATAGGAATATGGTGTTCTATATACACATTTATGTGTAAATGGAATTTGTAGTATATGGTGAATAGTTCATGTCCAGTCTTATCTTTAATATTCATCCCTTTCCTTTCCTTACATCCGAACAATTTGTTATTTTATTCTCATTTGAGTTTTTAGAAATGTATGTGAAAGGTTTACACACGTTTTTAAACAATATTTTTTTTTTTGAGGGGGTGGTGGGAAAAGTTTTACCATTTACACAAACATGTACCTGTACCAACCGCTTTGTTACTTATTTATTATTTTTGTTATGAGGAAATTTTATGAGGAATTTAGGAAATTCTTGAGAGATTTTCACATCGGAATTACTAAAAGTGAACAAATTGTAAGAAGTAAATCACAATGTTGACTATATGCGTACTATTCGTTTAATTTAAATTTTATTACCTTTCGGACCTTTTGTATAATTACTTCTGGCATTTCAAATAAGGATGACGAATAAATTTGTGACAATCGTGACTGACCACTGACCACTCAGAACTTCTCGATATGTCGGAATACCAAAAAATTGTTAGGTTTAAATCGAGGCTTCAACCAAGAGTTTAGATTTAGAAATCTAATTTAAATTTATTGGTTTCTGTTTCATTTTGATTGATTTTTTTTTTGCTTCTTTTATTTCTATTTATTTCTTCTTGTTATTCAATCACGAACATAGAAATCTTTGCCTAATTCTGTATAATATCAATTAATTGATTTGAATTTATGAATAAATAAATTGAGATTGTAATTATTTGTATATTATTAACAATCGTAAATTACAAATCGACCCCGATATATTTATGGAAACATCGACGGTATGATATCATTACAAAGAATACGATGTCATATCGATACCTCGTCTCGCCAGTTGTCACCCTAAATAAAAATCTGTTACATTACATATACTTCAATAAACTTTAAAATATAAGATAAAAATTCTTATGTGAAAAAAAAACACCATTAAAATTTCAGGAATTATAATTTTTACTCACTTGAAATGTCTACATTTCAATTGCTAAACGATAATTACTGACTTACCATGATCAGACGATTCTTTTATTTTTGTTCATCAAAAATACAATTTAAAATTTTTATAAATCAAAGAAAATTTATTGCCGTTGTTAATTGATCCTCTAGAATGATTATAATGATGAAGGGCATTTTATCATTCTTAAAATAATCAAATCTTTAAAATCTTTAAAAATGTGTAAATAATTCTGGTGCATTCCATCAAATTCCACTGTACACAATTAAAAATACAAAAATCTTTCAAGTTTTAAGGATTCAATTGTTCCCTTCATAAGAAGTTAATCTTAAAAATCTTAATCAATTTAATAATTTTAAGATTCTTACCCATATATAAGGAAATCGAAATTCTAAATTAGGTGAAATTAATTCAAAAATGTATAAGTTTAGTACAGGAATAATTTAAGATAATCATAATCTGGTTCTATATCTGGTTAATTATTTTAATGAAATTATTATTTCATTATCTTCAATATTCTCAATCATTAATTAATGTTTCTGATAATCTATAAATACGTGTGTGCGAAAGAATATTTCTAAGATTTAATTAAACTTACGCAAAGAATCCAATATATGAAAGGATATACATGAGTGAATAACGATAGACGTAATATTTTCTTATCGTATTTGTATACGTAATGTTTGTTGTTGGTATCATTACACGTGTGTACTTGTATATATTGTTGTGAAATTTAAAAGAAGATTTGCTAAATGATTAAAAATATATACCTTCATTTAGTTACTCTAGAATTAGAACTAGATGAGGGTGTCATCTTATTATTCAATTTATGTTCTATGTATTGTTGGTTTTGAATCATTCAATATTTATATTCCATTATTGCATTGTAAAAGGAGTGCATCATTTGGTGTAATGAAGAGACGTATTTATCTATATTCTTTCAAATAAATTATTTAAGTTCTATTCGGTAAAAATAAAATAAAACCAATTTAATCAATTAAATCTATTAATAAAATGTGTTCGTTTGAATTTAAACCAAAATACAAGAGTGACAATAATAATTCTCTTATTTTGTATTTGTCATATAAAAGACTATGCAGTATTTAGAATATTTAACATCTGAAAAATAGAATCCGATTAATTCAAGCGCGATACAAAAAAAAAAATAACAACATTAGACCTTTAAAATCTTTTAAAAATCTCTTTTATCAGATGAGTAACTTTATTCAACTGTTAAATATATTTCACCGCAATCTCCGACACAAGAAAAAAAAACATTCAAACACACATACATACACACACACATGTATAAATCGTTAATATTTTCCATGAAAATATTCAACATATCCGCGGAAATATATATGACGGAAGGAACGCGCACATATGGTAATATTTTTTCTGTGTCTCAAAATTCTAACCTACAAAAAAATGAAGAATAGTCAAAGAGAAAAAGAAAAAAAAAAATACTAAAAATAAATGGCGCCATTATTAGTCAGAAAAAAGTATTAAAAAAATTTGTCAGTAAAAATGAACAACAACAACAATAACGAAACAAAAAAATTTAAAAAAAAAAATTCTGGAAAATGTCCTATTAAAGAGTGATAATTATGAGTATATTTAAGAGAAAGAGGAACACGACGGTAAATTAAATTGATTGCTCAATTTAATCTGGAATAAAAAAAAAAAACAAATCCATACACACACACACACACACATATATATATATATTGACTGTGTGTGGTCCAATTACCAATTAGTTAAAGAAATAAATGAACAACAACATTTTTTTATTTATAATTTTTTGGTTTCAGTTTTTTTTTTTAATTTTTTGGTTCTAATTAAAATTTATATTATGAAAAATATGCGTAAAAACTTTTTATGGACAAATTTTTTGAAGGTCTAATTTTTTTGTCTTTCTCTTAATTTTTGTTGTTGTTGTTACCAGGAATACCTTTTTTTTACTACACACTGGATTTTATCTGACATATAATTTAAGGGAAGATTAATGAGATATTTTTACCACAAAAAATAAACAAATTAAATGAAGTTGTATGTCGTATACTCTCTCTATCTGTCTCATTGTGCTCGTAAAAAAATACTTTTATTTACTGAATTTTTAAAATCATAACATTTTTGTTTTGTTTCTTTTTAGTAGTCTCATAATTTTTAAATGGAAAATTCCACTTGAATAACTTTTAAAATAAAAATTATAACTTCTAAAGATGAAATTTGGAATACAAAATATTAATTAATAATAATAACAATAATATTTAAAGAACTATACAAAACTATAATATGGGACTTTTAAATGGTGATGATTTTTAAAAGTATTAGAAAAACAACAAATAAAACAAATAACCGTCATAATAATTTTTAATAATTAAAATATGACATCTAGCATTAATCTCGAAATTCTGATGATTCTGCATGAAATCTGAAAATTATCGAAATTTCAAACAGTATAAATGCAAAACGATTGTATTTTGTAAAGATTTGAAGAGTTTTTCTGTTTTGCTTTTTTTTTTAGTATAAATCTGAATATTTTTATACCGTTGTTATTAATTTGAACAGTTTTTTGCACTATATTTCTAAAAATCAGTACAAATTTGGAAAGAAAGTGTCATATACATTCTTACAATTTTGTGGTTTTTTATACTTTTGTAATTTATTTATATCAAAAAGTGTCTCTGATAATAGTCATTTCAACGATATTTATATTTTTGACTTGGTTGTGCTCTCTGCTTAGAGTTTCTAATTCAATGGTTTTTAAAAACTTTTATTGTTTTAATTTTTCTAACTGGCAACACTTTGATGATGATGACGACTGTCAAAAATGTCAACAATAATGGCGCAGCGGTGGTAAAAAAAGTAAGTTTTTTTTATGGATTTATTACTTAATTATTCTTTTTTATTTTATTTTTAGATTGATTAATATATTTTATTAATATTAATTATAAATTTTAAAAAAGAAGGAATGCAAAAAAAAGCCAAAGGAAATCAAAAAATGGGTACGAAAAAAAAAATCAATACTTTGTTTTTGTTTTATTAAGTAAATTATTTTTATTATATATTTAAATTATCAATGGTTCTGTATGAATGTGACTAGATTATGAATTCTGATAAAGTTCTTTGTGCAACTATCACGAAACAATTCCTTTTACATATGCACTTAAAGTCTGGATTTATTTTTCAACACTTTCTCACAAATTGAACATTGTAATAAATCTTTAGTTATTTTCATATTTTTCCAAATGCTGAAACAATTTGATATGCTTTTTAATAATAAGATTTCCTAATAATTATACAATTGCTTCTAAATAATAACTTTCAAAATGATATTCTTTTTTAAAATTTTCATTTGCATTGCATTTCGTCTATAAAATAGTTCGCTTCTTGATATTCGTTTTGACCTACATACCTATGAGAGATTGTTATTGGAACTTTCCTTCTTTATCATATTCTTCCTGTTTTTCAAAATATTTGTTAAAATTATTGTTCTCCAGATATTCGTCTAGACATTGATTTTTTTCTTATTCATAATAAACGCGTGTGAAATAATATTTTCATTTTGGACACTTAATTTTTTTAAACTAAAAGTAACCAAATGATTTAAATTCAAAATCAAATAATAAGAAAATTGATGAAAGTGAAAATGATTGGCAATTTGTTATAAATCTTTTAGAGAATACAAATATTGAATCAAATGAATACAGTGGTGAAAATTCAATGAATCCTGTTAAAGAAACAACAGGGACAGATCCTGTTATTATAGATGATACACAATTGGGAAGTGATGAAAAAATAATTAATGAACAAGAAGAGAATGCACCATCAGGATTAATACCAGCAGCACGTGCTAGATTAGCATCATTAAAAGATTTAGGAGCAAACAAAATTGGTGCACTTAAAATGAAAATAGCTGAAAGTCGTTTAAAAACAAATGATAAAGGTATAAAAATAAGGAATTTATTACGTTTTAACAAATAAGGCATAGTGACCACATTAAATAATAAAGATTTGTGTAAATTTATGTTAATTCAATTGTTGTTCCTTTTGCTGCCAAGTTTTTTTGCGTCAACTGTTTATATTAAAATGTATTTTTTCATGAGTCATTTTCCCACTCTTATAAAAATTTCAAACTGAATTGTGTATGAAAGGGTTGATGATTTTATTTCAGACTTAAACCGTTTTTATTTATGGTCACTTTAGAAAGGTTTTATATGTTTGTCGTTAATTAATTAATTGTTTTGGTTTTAGTGAAAACAAAATTGGAAATACCAACATTGGCTGTGATGGATTTGTCAGGTATTTGTCCAGAAATATTGACAACATCCTCAGGACCTTATTTCAGCGTTCAATATTTTAATAATAAATATTTATTGTGTGCTTTGCATTCATATTCAGATACATTATCGGTAAGTTATTAATTTCCTTTCTTTTTTTACTTCGAACATGTTTTAAAATATTTTCCTGTTTCAATTAATTGAAGAGTTGAACGACTTTCCTTTATCTTTATTCTCATTTTTAATTATAATTCAATTGTTTTATTTCTTTTTATATATTTTCAGGTTCATCAAAAAAATTGTAAAAATATATTATTAACATCAAATCTTATTGATGATGTACAAAGTGTTGAATATAATCCAATGAAAGAAACTGGAACAAAATTAAATGATGATTTAAATAATGCTGAGAATAGTTCAGATGAATCAGAAACGGAAATCGAATTATTTTGTGACATTAGTGACAGTAGTTCAATAGCTGCTATTAGAATTGGTGTAAGTTTTTATATTTAAAATTATGAATTGAGTAAAATCTCAAAAATAATATTCAATATTTAAATTCTAACAAATTTACTTTACTTTGTTAGCACTTTTTTTAAGATCAAAATATAATTTATCTTGATATTCTCAACAAACAGAATACTAAAATTTAAAGTAATTTTGTTAAAAAAATATATTGGTTGTAATTAATTAATTCACCCGCACGCATCGAGAGGTCCCTTTCAGATGGACATCCCCTACCTCAATGCAATCACACGGCTAGACTTCGGATGCATGAACTCCGATTACACCACATTAGATGTAATTGTGAACATCGCGAACCAAGAACAACTTCCGAGAGCAGTACATCAACAGCTCCACCAACTGGCAGTAGTAGATCTCCCAATCACGGAGAATCAGTTCGTACAAGTGTGGAAGACGCTCATCCTCAAACGAGTTCAGGACCTATATGAAATGGAAAAGAAGATTAGAGGTGCTAACATTGTCAGACTGAGCCGATCCATTATGATTCCAGCACCTCTAGGTGATATGCTATACTCACTCGGACAGTTCAGATCATCTGCCAATGGTGTCATTTATGACCTCATTCAACCAGTGTGTGCAGCTGCACCGCAACCATGGTGGGAAGCAGACCCAGCCCTCATCGTTTGCTGGACGCAAACTATGCATAGATGCTCTCCTTTTTATCGTATGACGGAATTTCCGTCTAAGACTGATTACACAAATAAACCACTTATGTTAACCGCTCTTCAAGTCATTCAAAACGTAGGTTCGGTAAAAGCGTACTTAAATGAACCAAAGATTACCGATGGATTAGTTAGACTAGTCAACAACGAGTTGTTCGACCCACCCCCGCATCCATTCAACACATGCCATTTACGTATGGTCGATCAATTACATATCCCACATGTCATCACAGAATATGTCGGAAGCTATGTTGCAGCAAGACGTTAAGTGTTCCACATAACATTAAAATTTAATATCTTTTTCTATTATAGTAACTTTTAGTTTCATTACTTATCATATCAAACATAAATATTATCCCTCAGTATTACCGCGGAAGATTTTTAAATAAATTTTCTGTTGGTGTAAGCCAATAATTTTAAGCTTTAAGGATCTCTCTTATTTTAGGCACTTTATTAAATAAATTTATTATTAACAATTCGTCACAGACGTTTATTGTTTCTTTATATATTTTAATTTTTAGCATTATGTATCTAACTTGTTGCAATTTTTGTTGGTAAGTATAGTAAATAAGTGTATATAGTAAGTAGTATTGCTCTGAATACCATCGGCACTCGCTGCGGTTAAATAAAAACCTTAACCTGACGAAATAATTCTAATGAATTGAAAAATAAAAACATTTTTCGAAATATAAATAAATTCTCAATTATTAACCACATATCATTAATCAGATTTATTATTTGCTCTTATAAAAGAAACAAAAAATCATGCACTGTGGAAATTTCATTGTACATATTGATCAAAAAATTTATAGCTTCACAGAAAATAAATAAAGTTTTACAAAAAATTTAAAGTTTTTTAATTATAAAGATTGCTCATGCAAACGCTGATTTTTTCATTCGAAAATATTAAATACAGCTTCAAGATCTTTCGTTCAATGCAAATGATTAAAAAAAAATTACAGATATTAATGAAAAAGTAAATAATATCGTTGCTTTAAATAATGTTGGAAATAAATCTGAAAATGTCCTATTAAAGAGTGATAATTATGAGTATATTTAAGAGAAAGAGGAGCGCGACGGTAAAAATATCGATTGTTCAATTAATCTGGAATAAACAACAAATGAATATCAACATATATATTGGCTGTGAAATACTTTTTCTTTAATACACTGGATTTTATCTGACATATAATTGATTAATGAGATATTTTTACCACAAAAAATAAATGAAGCTGGATGTTGTATACTCTCTCTCTCTCTCTCATTGTGCTCGTAAAAAATTCTTTTATTTACTGAATCATAACATTTTTGTTTTATTTCTTTTTAGTGGTTCCATAATTTTTAAAAGGAAAATTTGGAATCAAAAATATTAATATAACATAGAAATTTTGAAAGAATTAGAAAACAATTATGATATTGGACTTAAAATATTTTGAATTTAAATGGTGATAATAAATAATGAAATATAAATAATGAAACAAATAACCGTCATAATAATTTTTAATAATTAAAATATGACATCTAGCATTAATCTCGAAATTCTTATGATTCTGCTTGAAATCTGAAAATTATCGAAATTTCAAACAGTATAAATGCAAAACGATTGTTTTTAGTAAAGAATTGAACAGTTTTGTATTTTTTTTATAAATCTGAATATTTTTATGCGTTGTTATTAATTTGAACAGTTTTTTGCACTATATTTCTAAAAATCAGTACAAATTTGGAAAGAAAGTGTCATATACATTCTTACAATTTTGTGGTTTTTTATACTTTTGTAATATATCTATATAAAAAAGTTTCTCTGATAATAGTCATTTCAAAGATTTTTATATTTTTGACTTGGTTGTGCTCTCTGCTTAGAGTTTCTAGTTCAGTGGTTTTTAAAAACTTTTATTGTTTTAATTTTTCTAACTGGCAACACTTTGATGATGATGACGACTGTCAAAAATGTCAACAATAATGGCGCAGCGGTGGTAAGAAAAGTAAGTTTTTTTTTTGGATTTATTACTTAATTATTCTTTTTTATTTTATTTTTAGATTGATTAATATATTTTATTAATATTAATTATAAATTTTAAAAAAGAAGGAATGCAAAAAAAAGCCAAAGGAAATCAAAAAATGGGTACGAAAAAAAAATCAATACTTTGTTTTTGTTTTATTAAGTAAATTATTTTTATTATATATTTAAATTATCAATGGTTCTGTATGAATGTGACTAGATTATGAATTCTGATAAAGTTCTTTGTGCAACTATCACGAAACAATTCCTTTTGCATATGCACTTAAAGTCTGGATTTATTTTTCAACACTTTCTCACAAATTGAACATTGTAATAAATCTTTAGTTATTTTCATATTTTTCCAAATGCTGAAACAATTTGATATGCTTTTTAATAATAAGATTTCCTAATAATTATACAATTGCTTCTAAATAATAACTTTCAAAATGATATTCTTTTTTTAAAATTTTCATTTGCATTGCATTTCGTCTATAAAATAGTTCGCTTCTTGATATTCGTTTTGACCTACATACCTATGAGAGATTGTTATTGGAACTTTCCTTCTTTATCATATTCTTCCTGTTTTTCAAAATATTTGTTAAAATTATTGTTCTCCAAATATTCGTCTAGACATTGATTTTTTTCTTATTCATAATAAACGCGTGTGAAATAATATTTTCATTTTGGACACTTGATTTTTTAAACTAAAAGTAAGAAGGGATTTCATTGACGAATATATGTCTCTTTAAGCAAATTAAAAAAAATCAAAGTTCATTGATTTATTTTTTTCGTCCATTCGATATTATTTATCCCGTATTTTAATGACATTATCTCGTAAAATTCTACTATCACAACATTATTATATTTTTTAATTTTTTTATTCTATTGTACAAACCTGTTTTGAATAACAGTAATACACTAAAGTGTTAATGCATATTTTTCTCTCTGAGTAGTTGGCTTGCAGTTATTCTACAAGTCTTATATTAATTTCTTTCTCAATTTGTAATTTTTTCTATATGTATTTTCTCCTAATGGCTGAGTCATTTCAAAAATATAAATATTAATTGCTGTGGACATTTTTCTAACAATTAACAACTTCTATGGACTTGTGAGATCTCTCATAAAAAGTGTATGCAGCTAATTATATGGGTATAATCGTTCGCTATATTCTTCACAAATATACTTACATTTCCGGTAATTTCCCAGTATGGAGATGAATCTATTATGCTACCATATTATAAATTACGCACCCTATGTTTGGTAGAAGTTGTCTATATGTTATATTGGTCCTGATGTAATATTGTTGCTTATTTTTGTATTTTCAATCTGATGTCATCAAAACCATTTTTGAAACAATTCATTTATTAATATTTATATTTTTAGTTTCAGAGAAAATGACATCCCTTAGAGATATTAATTTGTTTAAATTAACAAATATAATATCAAATTATAATGCCAAATTATCAGCAATAACACAATTTGATAAACAATATGAAGTTTTATGTGTTGTTCAAGATACAAATGAAATACTTTTTCGGCGTTCAGATAAATTTGGTAAAGTTGTTTTAAAATATCTTTATTTTTTCAATGACACAAATAGATGTGTACAAGATGTGTGCTTCCAACCGTCAGGAAATTTCCTATTGATATTATGTAGGTTTCGTGAGAAATTCATTTTCGTTTTAATATTTAATTAACAACAATTAATACATTTCAGGTTATGATAATACTCTTCACAAAGTCTCAGTATCAAAAATATTCGATGAGAATCTTCATCCTTATGCAGAAATTATAACATCTTATGTTATACCATTTATTGGTCCACATCAATGTCCCAATCCACAAACTTGTCCAAATAACTTTGAAATCTCATCATTAACCGAACAACATAATAAAGGGGAATCAAATCGTTCAAGTATTTCTTATAAAACCACAGATAATTCAACTGATAAAGATGCAAATCCTCAGGAACTTTATTCAACATGTAAAGTCAATGAGTTCATCGCCACAAATACTTTATACAGTAATTTTTATGGCGAGGCAAGTGTTGCTCAGGAACGTGAACAAATTCCAAAAGAAGTTATCGAAACAACAACTGATGGTGAAAGTATTGAAGAGAAACCGGTAACAGAACCAATAAAACAAGACTCTTCTGAGAAGATTAATAAATTGAGTAAAAATTCAACATTTGAAGATAGTAAATCGTTTTCAACTAGTGTTGAAACAAATTCTTATCCTTGTCCTTATCCTACAACCGTTTTATGGTGGCAAACATTAAATTTTGAAAATCGAGCTGTCGTTGGTTATTCTGATGGAACAATTTGTTTTGTAGGTAAGTTTAGTCTCATCTTTAATTTCATACTATGATTTTTTTTTCTGTTTAAATTTGTGTTTAATTTGTGAGTTTTTATTTTTGTTAGGATTGAGCCCAAATTGTCCCTTTATTGCAAATACATCAATAGAAACAGGTGCAATTGATAAATTATTAATTTGTAAGGATAGCAGTTTAGAGATTATATCTCTTATGGTAATTCTTATTTAAATATTTTATTAGTTTTTGTTGTTATTTTTTAATTGTTAAGTTTACTCAATAATAAATCTATTTCTATTTAACATTTCTATAATATTTAAGTTTGATAAAAGAAATCTTAAAATTTTTAACTGATTTAATTATGCTAAATAGAAATATGTTAAATAGAAAATGTATTTTTCTTAATCGAATATTTACTTTTTGTCGGAAAATCAATTAAAACTTCTTAATTTTTGTCTTTAGATAACAACGTCATTAAATGAACAATGGAAATTTTTACTTGAACAAAAATCAATAAGTTATACATTTCCTGGTGATCATATGCTAACAAATATAACAACAGATAATCAACCAAATGATTTAAATTCAAAATCAAATAATAAGAAAATTGATGAAAGTGAAAATGATTGGCAATTTGTTATAAATCTTTTAGAGAATACAAATATTGAATCAAATGAATACAGTGGTGAAAATTCAATGAATCCTGTTAAAGAAACAACAGGGACAGATCCTGTTATTATTGATGATACACAATTGGGAAGTGATGAAAAAATAATTAATGAACAAGAAGAGAATGCACCATCAGGCTTAATACCAGCAGCACGTGCTAGATTAGCATCATTAAAAGATTTAGGAGCAAAAAAAATTGGTGCACTTAAAATGAAAATAGCTGAAAGTCGTTTAAAAACAAATGATAAAGGTATAAAAATAAGGAATTTATTACGTTTTAACAAATAAGGCATAGTGACCACATTAAATAATAAAGATTTGTGTAAATTTATGTTAATTCTATTGTTGTTCCTTTTGCTGCCAAGTTTTTTTGCGTCAACTGTTTATATTAAAATGTATTTTTTCATGAGTCATTTTCCCACTCTTATAAAAATTTCAAACTGAATTGTGTATGAAAGGGTTGATGATTTTATTTCAGACTTAAACCGTTTTTATTTATGGTCACTTTAGAAAGGTTTTATATGTTTGTCGTTAATTAATTAATTGTTTTGGTTTTAGTGAAAACAAAATTGGAAATACCAACATTGGCTGTGATGGATTCACCAGGTATTTGTCCAGAAATATTGACAACACCCTCAGGACCTTATTTCAGCGTTCAATATTTTAATAATAAATATTTATTGTGTGCTTTGCATTCATATTCAGATACATTATCGGTAAGTTATTAATTTCCTTTCTTTTTTTGACTTCGAACATGTTTTAAAATATTTTACTGTTACAATTAATTGAAGAATTGAACGACTTGCCTTTATCTTTATTCTCATTTTTAATTATAATTCAATTGTAATAATATTAATTCATTTTATTTGTTTTCAGGTTCATAGCATGGACATTAGTTTAGTTCCACTTTTTGTATTTAAAGTACCAAAAAATTGTAAAAATATATTATTAACATCAAATCTTATTTATGCTGTACAAAGTGTTGAATATAATCCAACTAAAGAAACTGAAACAAAATCGAATGATGATTTAAATAGTGCTGAGAAAAGTTCAGATGAAACAGAAACGGAAACAGAATTAAGTCGTGACATTAATGTTATTAGTGTTATTAGTAGTTCAATGGCTGCTATTAGAATTGGTGATGATTGTGTAAGTTTTTCTATTTAAAAATTATGAAATGATTAAATAATAATCAATACTTAATTCCAACAAATTGATTGAATAAATTTACTTTACTTTGTTAGCACATTTTTTAAAATCAAAGTTTAATTTATCTTGTTATTCTCAACAAACAATACTAAATTTTAAAGTAATTTTGTTTAAAAAATTTATTGATTGTAATTACTGACTGACCACTGACTGGCCACTATTTTTTTAGATTAAAATATATAAATCAGAGCCAAAGACTGAAAACATATTTTATACATTTAAATTCAGTTAAATGAAATTTAAATTGAACATTTTTAATTGAATTTAATCTTTTTTTATTGTTTTTTATTTTAGGATTTCAATGAGAAAGCATTACTTGCACAATTTTCATTTCCAAATGAACGTATAATAAGCATTCATCGTCGTATGCCAACATTTGATAAATTATTAATTGAAGAATTTAATAATTTTGAAAAGGAAACAAAGGAGAAAAATGACTTTTATTATATACGTGAATACAATAATATAAAAACGAAATTAGAAGAATCAGAAAATTTTGATGTTAGTGATGTACGTGTTATGCAAAATAAATTTCCTGATGTTGAATATGAAAAGTGCTTTATTGTAACTGATAAAAATATTTACAGTATTGATATTAGGTAAGTTCTAAATAAATCTAGAAATATAACCTTGTACTGATGTTGTTAAAACATTTTGCAATTCTTGAAAAATCAATGAAAAGAATTCTTGAAATAATTGAATTTTGTTTTTATGTTTTCAGTGACTATCCACATATCATATTTTTGAATCTTGCAAATTCAGCATCTTGGTCAGTATGCGAGGACTTCTGTAGTACATTTCATTTGGCTTTGCCACAATGCATTGAGTTTGCTGGCGATGTTTTCTTAAAAAAACAAAAAGTACCACAAGCACTTGTCACCTATAACATTGCAAGAGTAAATTAGTTTCAATTCTTTTTAAGAATTGTTTTATTTTGTTGTATTTTTTTCTAGATTCCACCAATAAAAACTGCTTTTAAATTGGCAATGTTTTGTGAATGTAATGCATTAATGCATTTATGTGCAATGGCATTAAAAATGAGTTATATATTAAAATGTAAACATCCTGATAGTCCACATATAAAAAATCTATTAGAAACGGCTAATCAAAGAATTGAACTTTATTCAAAATATAAAATTGAAGTGCCAACGATTGATCCAAATAAGACTGTTAATACAGGAAAATCATGCAGTGATTTTAGTTATGAAAATGATGAAATATCCACAGAATTACAAATGACAAATTCATCACAATTTCATATATCAAATTTACTTTTATTAACATTATGTGAAAAAGGTATACGTGATAGACAATTTTTACCATTATGGAATTTTTTGGTTATAAATACACGTTACCATTCAAATCTTGCTAGTGTTATATTATCTGAAAGTGGATTATATGCAGCTGCTATTTTATTAGCACAAACAAGAGGTGTTTGTTTAAATGTTTTCTATAGTCTTGTTAGAATTGCAGATACAAATCCTGGTTAGTTGTTTTTGTTAGAACAAAAAAAAAAGAAATACAAAACTATTAATATAATTTTCTTCTTATTTCAGATGAGTTCTTTGATATCAAAATTCTTATGTACAATTTAGCTGATAAAATATTTATGGAATGTGTTACATATGCTCATTGTATAGCATTGGAATATTTTGATAATATTAAAAAGCATATCAATGTTTTGAATGTGGACATATTAAAGGTACACCTCAATTATTTATTTAAGTAATGCGATTTTCTAAATAGTTTTCCAAATTTTTTCTTGTATCGAGTTTCTCGTCGTTGTCTTGTAAATTTATTTTAAAATATTGATATTAGCGTTTCATCCTTTTTCTAAATGAATAAAAAAATTCAATTCAAATATTTAAGATTTTCTAATTTAATTTAATTTATTTTAAATATTTTGTTTTACAGAAATTAGAAAAACAACTCAATCCTTTCAATCCGATTTATCGTCCGATTGTATCAAAATTATCGTGTAAAATTTCTGATGAAACAAATGGTGATGACTTTAATAAGGTAAAACATTGCATTTTTTAACATAAAAAAAAATCCTATAATCAAAATTATGAATTTATATATCACAATAAACTCTTCTACTCCATAATTAATAATTATTATTGACTTTTTACAGGAATATACAGAATTCTACAAGAATTTTATAGAAACATATATGAGAATTTTAATTAAATTAAAAACATTAACAAATCCAGAAGATAATTTTCTATCAGCATTGAATACATTTCAAATTCATAATGAAAATAATCAATTTGCACTACAAATAAATGATCCAAA
Organism: Pedicia rivosa; assembly: GCA_963082725.1. Classification (NCBI taxonomy): domain Eukaryota; kingdom Metazoa; phylum Arthropoda; class Insecta; order Diptera; family Pediciidae; genus Pedicia; species Pedicia rivosa. The sequence goes on along the minus strand of OY720151.1, from coordinate 15,351,293 downwards.
TCCAATGTCAGCTGGATTCTCTTATGCTGCATGTATTGTAGATGGTTCAGCTTATATTTGGGGTTTCAATGGAATTTATCCAATTTTTGATCTTCATTCATTGGAAACAGATAAGTCAGAACCATCACATATTCCTAAAAAAATCTCATTACTTTCAAATTTAAATTTGGAAGTTATTGCTATTAAATGTGGAAGAGCTCATTCACTTTTATTAACAAATAATGGGGTATGCACTGACACAATAACTATTCCTGAACTTTCTATAAAAATTCTTTGATTTTAGCTTTACACTTTGGGTTCAAATAATTTAGGACAATTGGGTGTTGGAAAACAATTAACACAAGCGTTACAACCGATGTTAGTCTCAGCATTAGATAGAAAAAATATTTCAATGATGTCTGCTGGACAATATCATAATGGGATTGTTGCTGATGGAACATTATACACTTGGGGGTAATTATTAGAATTCCAATATTTTTATTCTTTATTTAATTAATATTAATTTTTTGCATTTTCAGTTGGGGTGTTTTTGGTCAACTAGGAAATGGACGCATTGAAGATGTTTATACACCAAAAGTTGTTTCTTTTTTCAATGAAAAAGTAAGAAATGTTATTTGATAAAAGAATATATTTCACAACTACACTAAAATATAAATTTTTGATACCATAAATGCGATTAATTGTTAATTTTTTTTTTCATTAAAAAATATTCAATTTTTAACTGAATAAATTATGCATGAATCTCAGTTTAACCCGAATGAGGAATTTTAGAATTTTAAAAAACGTTTATAGGAAAATAATAATTTGTTTCCTTTCATTTTTTAATTCAAATAGAAAATCAAACAGATCTCATTTGGATATGGTCACAGTTTAGTTTTATGTGAGGAATTGGATACAACTATTTCAATGTATGTTTTTGGTTCAAATCATTTTGGACAACTTGGAATTGGACAGTATATACCAAGTTATTTATTAAGTGAAACAGAATGTTCATTCTTACGTGCTCCATTGGTTAAAAGTGTTAAACCAATAAAATTTGATTTTGATGAAAATATAAGACTGATTCACACGAGATATTTTGCAAATGTTAGTATTGAGGTTTATATATTGTTTTTGAGAAAAATGACAATGTTTTTTTATTTTAGTTAATTGTGACAGAATCAAATGAAATTTATACATGGGGAATGTCACCACAAGCTTTACGTTTGGCAACACAAGCAAGGAAACGTGCTAAAGCATCACAAAGAGTTGAAGATTCACTTAAAAATGAAATTAATAAACATAATGAAGAAACTAAAAAATCCGCTGAAGGTCAATCCGAAGATGGCTTCCAAAATATTTCATTAGCAGAATGTCAAAGTGCTGATGCCGAAGAAGCAAGTGAGTCAACTGAGACTGAAAATGTGAATACAACGCCAGAAGTAGATGCTGGTGAACCATCAGATGAAATACCTGAAAGTGATCAAGAATCTAAAGAGCTTCCACCATCATATGAAGAAGATTCTGTTGATCATTATTTCCCTGTTAAAGTTGATTCTACTGATGTGGATGGCGACATTACACAGGTTAGGTCACAATAGATTTATACTAATTTATAGAATTAAATTAAAAACAAAATTGGTCAACTCAGATGTTGCGTTTTTTTTAACCTCTCTAATTTGACCAAATAATTTTTTTTTGTTTTAAAAATGTTATTTCAATTAAATATTTTTTATTAGCTATCAACTGGACTCTATCATTATGCTTTAATGACATCTAAATCATTTCTGTATACATGGGGTAAAAATTTAGAACGTCAATTGGGGCACGAAGGACAACGTTGTGATATTTGTAAACCAACCAAATTGGATTTAGTTGAAAATCCATTATATGTTGAATGTGGTGGTGATTTTACATTGGTTATGACAAAAGATTTTGTTGTAAAAGCATTTGGTAATAATAATAGTGGCCAATGTGGTAAAGAAGTATCAGAAAGAGGTTATGCTGGCCGTTTAGTCAGATTACGTGTATCAAAACGTGTTGTACGTATACCCGATGGTAGCCAATTTATGGAACTTCCTGTTGATATTAGTTTACCTCGCCCTAAAATTCGTATGGATATTGATCCTGTTTGCTATCTAAAAAATGTTCCTAAATTTCACCAAAATTATTTAATAAAATGCAGTTTAAATGATACAATATTAGATGTAAAAGATTTAAGTCAAAATACTACAATTGATTCAAATTTAAATGAATTATGTAATGAAACAATAATTGAAGATTTAAAACAATCTGTTGATAATTTAACAATACAGCAACAAAATCAAGCACAACAACCACAATCCCAACAACAGCAATCCCAACAACAGCAACCACAACAACAAGATGAATTAAAAGTTGACAATAAATCACATCATCATAGTTCTGATTGTATAACATCAGATGAACAAAATAATACATCAGCACAAATATCATCATCAATTGTACAATTAAATCGTAATCATACAGATAATATAAATTTAAATGATTTTATACATTATTGTTTATTTATATTTCATGGTTTATATGATAAAGAAAAAATTGGTGAATTCTTAAAAAATCATAAAGAATATAAAATACGTACATTAATGCTTGATTATAAATTTATTGATGCATTTAAATTATGTATAACAGATTGTTTAAATGCACAAAAGGTAATAAAAATTTTTGAATATTTTACAAAAGATACAAACATATTTCCAATGCACACAGAAGACTTAAAATATTTTATCTATGAAATTTTTATTCATTTCATTAATAATAATTTACAAATAAAAGAATTGGAACAATTTTTTTTAAATGATCTTGAATTATATTTAATACAATTAGCGTATGTATTATTTTTTAATAATAATAATAATACAGATTTAGAACGGCAAATATTAATTAAATATAAAAATTTATTTGGTGATACTGAACAAATTATAAATGGTTCATTATTAGAAAATAGTGAACTTATATTTAAAATGGTTTCAACTAATTTTACTGTAACAATTTGTCAAAAATTAATTGATTTTGGTGAGAATTATTGAAATTAATTTTTTTTTTGTTTTCTTTAAATTGAAATTTTATTTTCATTTATTATTAATGTTATTCAAATATATGTTGTTGTGTGTGTGTGTGATTGAGTGTGTGTGTGTGTATGTGGGTTCGATTTTATTATTGTAATTTTTAAGCTGATTGTTAGAATCGTTATAATTGTGTTCTCTTTTTTTTTTTTTTTTATGGAAACACAAAAAAAGTTCTTATTTGATTTGTTTAATGTAGGAGTGTCTTTGTCTATGAATACAATAAATTTATCGGGTCGACTTGTAACATGAAATTCACAGTATTTTTTTTTAAAAATGTTTTATATAAATTATTTTAAATTTTTGGTTTTAATTTTAACGGAGAAGAATTAAAAATTCATTATTTTCTAATTGAAAAAAAAAAAGAATTAATTAAATTGAAGTGCCTCTTCATCAATCAAGTAAACTAAGATAACCCTTAAATTCAGGGTGCCAGGAATTGTACATGAAAGAAAAGCACTTTTGGAATTGAAATAAATTTTATGATCGGTGGTTGCTCTAGAACTAACTGTCAACTGTCATTTATGAACCGTTATAAGTCGGCCATTTTATTTCTTTTTTATTTTCCTTTATTTTACGCTTTTCTTTTTAAATCCTGTATAAAATAGAAATATACCAAATATTTTTTTCTAACTCATAATTGCAATAAGATATTATAAAAATCCTGCTCAAGGGAATATAAATTAATTAAAATTGTTTATTTTTTTTGTCAAATTGAATTGAATATTTAATGAAAAGCACAATTTTTGTGTTTTAAAATAGAAAAAAAAAACGAACCCACAAAAAAAATAGAGAATAAATAAACTTCTCCCCCAAATTGGAAGAGTTGTTTGAATTAATTATACTTATTATTTATATTAAGTTTTCATTAAATTTAAAGAAGAAGAAGAAAAAGAAAACTTTTATTATACAAAAAGAACGAAAGAAATAAAGAGTCTAGTCGATGGTTTGTTTTTGTTCTCTTTAATCAATTAATTATAAAAGCCTTTCTGTATTTTATACAAAGAAAACAATTTGTTCGCTTTATAAAATAATTAAAAAAAAAAATATGTATAAACAAACAACAAACAAAAAAAATTAACGCTTAAAAAAAAATGTCTTTTTTAATAATGGAATTTTGTTTTCACTTTTTTTAAATGTCATGAAACAAAAAAAAAAAACGATATTTACCAAGAAATTTTACAATTAACGCTTTTTTCATTATTTTGTTTCTATTTTTATTTTTTTTTTATTAATGATTATGAGTCCTTTCTTTAGGCAAATATAAAAAGACTTTGTACACACACACACATTTTTCTTAATTTAAAATTTAAACTCATTTTTTAATAAATTTAAAAATAAACGGAACAAATATTTACAAATTCAAATTATATTTATCTTCAAATTCATCAGTCATTTTTATTGATATTAAATTCAATGTAATTTTGAACTGAACTAACAAGGATGATAAAAAACGTGCAATTTGATACTCTTTCGTTGTGTTAGAGTTCTGTCATAATAAGCCAAAAGGGAATAAGTTTATTTTCTACTTGTAAATATTCTTTGAATTTTTTCTGTCTTTCTAATATTCTGTAATAATTGCTTAGAAATATGAAATCCTAAAGTCAAAAGGGAATTAATTGCACATTCCCAAATGCAATTAGTTTACATTGTTCACCCTTAAATGAAAACAAAATTTAAGTCACTTGTATTGTTGCAACAATTAACAATTCATTCAATCATGATCAGCTGATATAAAACTGTGTCGGACAACAACATCACAAATTAATAATTAACGCAAACAAAACGTAAGAATAATCTTTTTAATCGTGATAAAAATGACACAAATAATGCTAAAAACTACGTCACCACATTTTCAATTATTACAAATTGAATGAGGCTTACTCTTCAAATGCTCATAACTTATTCTCTTCCAGTTTCTCACAGAATTATTCTGGATATTCTTTAAACTGCAATAATTATAAAGGCACAATTTAAAATGAAAATGAATTTGAATGTTTGTGTGTGTGTGTGTGTGTGTCTAGTGGTGCAAAGTCCTTTAACAGAATCACTAAATTGATGATATTTTTTTGTGTGTGTGTTTCTTTATTTTTTTTTTTTTTGATTTTTTTCGTTTTCAAAAGAAAACCAAAAACAAAAAAAAGTGATCCTCTAACCAAACATAATTTTTATTATAAATAATAATGTTTAGAATTTTATAATAATAAGGAAGTATTTATGTATCCATATTCATGAAATCATTTTGAAAATAAAAAGAAGTAAATGGGTGGGTGGGTGAAATGAATTATTGTAACATTTTATCAATAAGAATAAGAATAAAATTGATAATTTCCTGTTTTTATGTTATAAAATTTGTTATTAAAAAATAATCTTGTAATTCATTCTAAAATAATTGATCTTTTGAGTAAATTCTTCGTTAAAACAAAATAAATTAAAATTGTGTCTATTTAATTATTCAACTTTAATTTTAAAACGCTTTCTGTAAATATAAAGTGAGGATGGAAGTTTTTATTCAATCATTCCCTTTAATTTTTTTCACATTGTAATTGATCAATTTTACAGATTGTTAGAAATTCTGTTTAAATTCTTGTCACATATTTGTCATCAAATAACGCCCATTTGTTACATTTTATGTTCCAATTAATTTAAAAGGATCAATCCCTTCTATAATTTCATTTCACATTTTTCATTCAAATTTTAAATGAGTTCGTGAATATTAATAATTAGAGATTTATAAATTATTAATTAATTAATTAATTATTATATCAACAATAAGGAAAATCAAATTATATATATTTGCTTTTAGCGAAACAATAAAAAAAAAACTAATAATAATAAAAATGATAACACAAAAAAAAAAAATAATAAAAGGAAAGTAAGAAGAAGAAGATAAATTAAATTTTTTTTTGTAAAAAAAATGTTATTCTCTGAAATTATAATAAAAATATTTAACATAATTAATTAAGTTTTTTGTGTGTGTGTGTGTGTATTTTTTTAAAAAGGATTTTTAGGAAAAGTAAAAAAAAAAAATGAAAAGAAAAGAAACAAAATTTATTTATTTGAATATCAGGGAATATTTTTTGTGTCTCTTTCAAAGAGATAGAGAGAGACAGACAAAGGATGTGATTAAGAGTGGGGTGGAGGAAAAAAAAAATCAAAAATTATAAAAAAATGTTAAACGTGTTTCTTTTCTTAATTCTGAATTTATATTAACACCAATTTTTTCTTATTTTAAATTAATTAAATTAATTAAATTTTATTGAATTAGTTTTTTTTTTTTGTATTTTGTTAGATTTTAGTGTTTTTGTATTTTTGTTTGTTCTTACCATTTTTTGTTCGTTTGTTATAAACAATATTATAAATATTTTGTTGTCTTTCAAGATGATGAATAAAGGAATGTTACTTATTTGCAAAAAAAAAAAAAAAAACAAAAAACAAAACAAAATTGGTTTTTTTTTATTCTTTTTAATTTTTTTTTTTTTTTTCTTTTATTTTTTTTTTTTTTAATTTTTTTTTTATTTTTCATTAATTAATTTTACAATTTCTTAAAAATTATTACATTAAAATTATTATAAAATGACTCAATTGCTTAACAGAAGAAAATACACAAATTACAACTTAAATATTAGTTTTTTTTTTTTTATTAATTAATTTTTTAATAAATTTTTCTTTTTCCCTTTTTTATCATTTTTTTCTTTTTCTTTTCATTTTATTTGTTTTCAATATTTTCTATTGGATTCGGTCATTCATTTTTTGTTTGTCTATATTTTTCTGTTTAGCTCAATAAATTGATTTTAAAATAAAGAAAAAATCTGTGTGTCTGTCAATCGAAACGTGATGATCGTTTCAAATCAAAATCAATAATGAAAATGAAATCATTTTATTTTTTAATAAGAATCTGATGAAACTACAAATTACAGTACAAGTACAGTTAAGGACTTGATTAGAGCAAATCAATTAAATATCAAAGAAGGAATGTTAGATTTTGTTTTTGAGCAAAATATCTCTGCACGAGCACAAAGGCGCGCCATTCGTAAATAGGAACAAATCACAATTTTTTTTAAGGATGTTCACATTTAGAAATTGGCGTCCATGTCAACTCTGGCAAATTTCAAAATCAGATCCTCGTTTTAAGGAGCTCATCATGTTCACACGTTTACATAAAGGAACCAACTCTAACATCATTTTTATGGTATTTTACATAAAATCTTTCGATTAGAGAGAGACAAAGAAATTTTCTATATTTTATGTTTGAACTCAATTAATTAATTTTTAATTTAATCTTTACAACAACAAATTTCTTTATAATTTTATTATTATTTTTTTATATGAAAATCCACAATCAGCGACATCAACTGATACATTCACTGTTTGTTTTTTTTTTGTGAAACTTTTCTCTAGTGTGTAATCATACAAAATTATTTAATTGATGCAATCAATTCACTGATGTGAACTTAATTTTTGATTCTCTTAACAAAATTCTTTTTCTCTTAAGATTTTTCCTCCACATTTCTTTTTTTTTTTTTTATTTTGTTTACATTTTACAAATGGACAACTTTGAACAAAAGTGAGACAATTCATTGTTTATGCTTTTATTGCTTTTATGATATAAAATAATTATTTACTTTGATTAAATTTTTCAAATTAAAAAGAAAAAGTGACAGAGAAATATAATTTTATACGCAAACATTTTCTTTTTTTTTCTTTTTTGTTATTAATGAAAATGAAAAACAAAATAAAATAAACATTTTAAGGCTGAGTGACTAACTACGAAGATGACAAAATTAAAAATGCTAATTTAAAATGAATTTATTTAAATGAATATAAAAAAGAAATTAACGTAAATTCCATGCTTGATTGTCCTTTCCACTGTACATTAAAAAAATTTAATCATTTCTTTTCACTTGTGTGCATTATTTGGACAGATGTTTCTTTTCTTATTATTTTTTTTTTTGGTTAAGAAATTTTTGTAAAATATAAAAATCAAAAAGTCACGTTTTTAAAAGAAATTTTAATTGATTGAATGAATTTTACTCTGTAATTTTTTTATTGTTTTTTTTTTGTTATTTTTAATTTGTGAATTCATATTTTGCCTCGGTGAACAATATTTAATTTTATTTAAATTTGTTAGAAGCAAAACAAACAGAAAAAAAAATATAAAGAAGCAGTTCACCAATCCAAATAAAAGAGATTCAACCCAAATTTCATACAATTTTTATTTATAGAGTTTTTTTTTTTTTAATAAGAATAAAAATTTTAAACAAAAGTCGTCTGATTTTATTTTTTGTTTCTACAAAAAATTATTTTAATTATTTATTTACATTTTTTAATTGAGAAAAAAAATCTATTCACAAAAATCTTTTCTTTAAAATTTATTGAATGCTTTTGTTTTTTTTTTTTGTTTTTGTATGGTGGGTGAGGGGATAATATATTTTTCCCCTCATTTTTATTATTTTTTTTAAATTCACAATAGCCATGAAAAATTGACGACAAGAGATGAATGTTTGTTGATTTTAAGCTGTTGGCGCATATTTTACATTTAATGCTGTCAGATATTTAAATAAAATTAACACAAATAAAACACGGTCAGGGTTACGAGGTTTTTGGGTAACAAAATTAAAAATTCAATTAAAACGTCGAAAATCTAAAATGAAATCAATAAATCTGACTCATTTTTGGTGAATATTCGAAGTGCCATCAGAAAAGGTAAAATGTGCGCTGGCAACTTTTTGTATTTTTGTTTTGTTTTTTTTTGACATTTAACAAGAAAAAGTTTTCAACTTAAAAGTTTCCGTTTTTCTTTCTTTTTTTCGTTTTTCCCTTTTATTTTTTATCTTTTTAGTTAGTAAATTATTTATCGTTTTATTTTCTAACTGAAAATTCTAAATTTAATTAATTATTTAATTATTTATTTTTATAATTAGAGAAAATATTAAAATTAATTAATTTACAAGTTCTCGAAATTTGAAACAAAATGATTGTGACATTTTCTGTTTAATTTTTTTCTTTTACTAATTAATTTAATTAATTTTTTTAAGCTTTAAAAAACACAACACAAAAAATAATAAAATGAGAGGAGTTAAATTTTATTTTATTAATTTATGATTTCGCCATTTTTAATTTTTATCTTTTGTTTTATTTTTTTTTTAAACGTCACAGAGAAAGAAGAAGAAGAAGAAGGACAAAGAGCAAAATAATAATAGAACAAAAACAAAAATGGAAATAAAAATAAAAATAAAAAAAAAGAGACAGAATGAAGAGAGAGTGAGAGAGTGATTAGAAAGAGTGTAAAAATAGAAGAAGGAGAATGAAACAATAAACAAAAAAAATTAAAATTTCTTTTTTGATAATTTAGCTAAATAAAATTAATAATTACTAAAAAGTAAGTTAAGAATAAAATGAATAAAAATAAAAGAGGATTTACATATTATTATGAGTTCCACGATGTCCGTGAATTCCGGAAAGTCGTGATCCAGGTTGTGAATGTACAATTGCATAATGATCAGAATCAATTGGTAACGACCTTCAAGAACATGTTTTTTTTTTTATTAAAACAAAAACAAAAAATTTGATTTTTTTTTTTAATTCTTTTTCTTATTTTTTTTTCTAATTAAAAAATTATTATTATTGTTTTTTTTTTTCTTCTTTTGTTTCTAATTGCAAAAAAAAAAATTTAATTCAAAAAAAAAAAAACTGTTTGTTTAATTACAAGAAGCATGCAGCAGAAAGAAAAGAAAAGTCTAAATTTGTGTGCTTGTGTGCGTGTGGGTGTATGCGAGTGTGTGTGTGTGTGTGTTGTGTGTATGCCAAATTAAATTTTTTAGTTTTTGATTTGATTTAATTATTTTGAATGATTTTTTTATGAATATTTTTCTTTCATTTGATTTTTAATTTTAGCTTTACTTTTTTTTCTAATTTTTAATGTTTAATCTTTAATTTTAATTTTAATTAATTTTAACTGAAGAATTGTATTTTTTGTTTTTTTATTATGTTTTTTTTTTTGGATTGCTTAATATCTATCAGACCTATTTGAATGTATTGTTGATCCTCCACTTGTGTATCCTTTATTATGCCCATCACGTCCATGTAATGAATATCTTGATCCATATTGTGAACCGTGCCAACTTCTATATGGATCATACTCTTCAATTATTGATGGTTCTTTTTCAATTATCTAGAAAAAGAAGAAAAAAAAAAAAAACAAAAGAGAAGAAAAAAAGAAAAGAAAGAAAAATTGTATAAGTTTTTAATTTTATTTGTGTTTCAAATAGAAAATCTGTAAGTACTTTTAGAATATTTTCATATAAATTTAAATTGACAAGGTGAATTACCATAATTTATTTTAAGACAGACAAGGAAGAAAGACAAAAATAATAATAATAATAATAATCATTATGAAGTGACTAAACAAATTGGAATTACGAAAAGAGAAAAAGTGAAGAAGAAAACCTAAGATAATCTTCTTGACATTGATCATATTTTTTTAAGTGTCTTAATTTTATTTTTGGTTCTTTTTTTATAATTTACAAATTAGATTTCATCATTTGTCATTTGGAATTGAGAATTTTGTATTTGTGTGAAGACTTTTTTCTCTCTCTTCTAAATGAACGTCATTTAAATAAACCGTTATGAAATTACTCCATTTGTTTATTTCACCATTTAATGGCCGCGTACTTTTCATATAATTTCAAAATTATTTTTTAAATAAATCGTTGAATAATTAAAAGAAAATATTACCTCTGTTCTGGCACAACTACAGCTCATTGCTGTACATAAGAATATGTTCATTAAAAGCATTATTAAAAAGAGTACACCTAATGCAATTGCAAGCCATAATAACCATGATGGTCGTACACCTCCTTCATCACATGATGGTGACATATCTGAAATTTTTTAAAATAAAATTATTTTAAATTATTTAAATTATGGTGAATGCACAACTTTCTGTATATATTCTCCTTCACTTATAATGATTAAAAGGATTGTATATGATGCAAAATGTCTAATGACTATAATTTAATGAAATCATTAATTTTTTACAGCTCATTCACAATTTCACACGTAACCACTTAAAGTGTAGGTTAACTGCAATTGAACTAACAAGAGTATCTTAAAAAATTTAACGTTTGACGTTATATTTAGTGTTGTTCTAATATTTTCTATTAAATCTGTCAAATTTTTTAATGTATTCTATACCGTTAAAAATTCTGCAATTTCAATTAATTATTATTTACAGAGAATATGATTTTAAACTTCAATTGAAAAATGACTCGTTAAAGTTTGGTTAAAATAACGGAAAGTGAAAAATATCAATTACATAGCATGTACGATAGAAAGAGAAAGAACATTAAATTTTAACTCACTTCGTTCAAATATCTGATGTGAAGTCATATTTTACATAATTCTAATAAGATTTCAATAAGACAAACCAATATGAAGACAAATAAAATGTTAAACCGATGCTAATGATACGGTTAACGATAATTAATGTATACTTTTAGTAGTTTTGTTTATTACGGATTTTGCTGTTATATAACAATAAAACTTAACATGCACAAAAATGGGCAAACAAATAAAAAATGACGTAGATTTTAGTTACAACAAAAATGATCGTTTGTAAGAAAAACGGATTATTTGTTGATTTATCAGAAATCAGTAAGAATTAATGGAATAAGGAAGCTTTTCTATATTGTAGCAACAGTCTTTTGTTTCTTGTTTTTTTTTACACTGATAAATAATCGTTCTTTGGTATTTTTTAGAATCAATATTATGATTGTCTTAATGTCTTTTAGCTTAAATTCATTTTGTAGTAAGAAGAAGAAGAAGAAAAAAAATTTACTGTTTCTTTTAAAATCAAGTTAAGAAAAAAAAAACAAAAAAAACTTTCGTGTATAAATTTTGCTGATCACAAAAATTCGATTTTTATTACTCAATATTTTCAATAGAGTGAATAGAGTTTGGTTGGAATAATAGTGATTATTAAATTTACTGTCATTAATCATTTTGCCAAAGATTTGTTGTTTTTTTTTGTTGGTTTCTTTTAATGCGATTTATAACAAAAGATTAATTTTTTTAGTTGAAACAAAAATTTTAAATTCAAGAAATATAAAAAAAAATACAAAAAAAAAATTATTGATTTGTTTTTTTTTTTTGCTGTTTTGTTTGTCAGCTGAATTATTTCTGTTATAAAAAAAAATACAGTCCAAAAGTTCATATGATGTTATTTATAATCGTCAAATTTTTAATTTTTATTCAGAAAGATCAGAATAATAATAATTGTGTGGGACGATGGATTTGTTTCTGTTTGGCAAATGTTCCGTTCAGAACTCAAAATTCAAAATTCCGAGTTTAAAATTAATTTTCTTCACGATTTGATTGAGATGAAAATATTCAACTATTCGACGGTAAACAAAAATCTACAATTGTATTAAATTATTTCAATTATTTTAACCGAGAATTTCTAATTATTTTGATTAAATTCTAACGAACACAAGTTATTTAACGAACACAAAATATTTAAAAAAGACTTTTAACATTTCATAATTAATTGTGTTGTGTAATTTTTGAATTTTTAAATCAAAAAAATGAAACCGTTTGAAAAATTATTGATTAAGAAATATTCTCCTAAGGAGAATGTCATCGTCACTAATAAATTCTGTAAATCTTCTAAAGGGGAAATGGACAACATTTGTGATATGGCAAAAAAAAAAAACTAAAATTTAATTCTATGAGAATAATAATTATAGGCAAAAAACTTACAAGGTGCTTCTGATGGATCTAAAACGGAAACAGTTGTTGCTGCTAAAAGCATACCCTCTTCTGTTTTACCAAGTGCACGAGTGCCTTTTGTAATCGGTTCACCTGAACAGGTATCATCATCACGACAACCACCATTACATTGCACGACATCACATTGTAAATGTACACGTGATTCTTTACATAAAAAAAATAAGAAAAAAAAAATTATATTATTAATTAAATGAAGTGAGTTAGTTCATCTAATTAATTTAATTAAATAAAAAACGGAGAACACATTTATTGGTTTTCTAGTTTTTTATTTAAAAAAAAAAAGTAAAGACAAATTAAAAATTTTGTATTTACCATTTGGAAATTTAAACATTGATTTAAGCATTGCTGTTGATTGTGTACCATCCGGATTTGATTTAAATCTACTTATTATATTTGAATCAATTGGACAACCACGTTCATCAATTAATGGTATACTTGTATTATTTTTATTAAATGCAAAACAATTTTTCACTTTAATACCATATGTACCATTTGGTTTTGTTAATTCAGCACGTATTGTATATTCACGACCATAAACTGTCTCCAATATTCTTCTATCATTTTCCATGAACTTTAATACAACGTGAGAATTATCGTCCCTGAAGAAAAGACAAAAATTTTTATTAATTATGAGGAATATTTTTTTGTTTTTGATTTTCATTTGATAGAAATTTTATTTATATTTTCTTGTTTGATTGAAGTTTCTTTTTTTTTATTTTTTGCTAATTTTTGACTTGACTTGACTACAAAACAACATAAAAAAAAATAACAAAGCCATTGAACAATTCCTAAATTATTTCTTCTTTTAATAAAATAAAATAAATATAAAAAAAAAATGAAACAAAAAAAAAAAATCACATTCTATTATTTTATTTTTTATAGTAACACAAATAATCGCGAATAAATAAATAAAACAAGAAAAAAAAAATGCTCTTGAACCACCTACAATTTCGCCAATTATAAATTCAATATTCAAATTATTTTTATTATTGAAAATTTATAGAAATTACACAAAGGAAGTTTTGACACTGTGTCAATGTTTTATGAATAAATATTACTGTGTGTGTGTGTGTATTTTCTTTCGTCTTCTATAAAATTGAATTGAATTGAATATCGTTTTGATTTAAATATTATCTGATACTGCACGATTCATTTATATGAAAAAACAAAAAAATAGTGTACAGATTTACCGCAGAATTTATAGAGAGGAATCTGTTTAGAAATTATATGCATATTTTTTTGTTGTACGTTTGTTTGTTTGTTTCTTTTTTTGTTTTTAAAACATTTTTTTCTATTGAATTAAAAGATAATTAAAAAAAAAAAAAAAACAAACAAACAAAAAGTGAAAACATCGCGTATTGTTATAAATAATTTATTGAAATTGAAATGACTAACACATCGGTTATAAATCTCTGTATATAATATTTGTCCTTATATGCGTTCCTTTTTTTTTTTCCTTTTTTTTTCTTACCTTCCAAATCCTGTTTTACCACAAGTAATTACATAAAATTTGTCATCAGCCAATTCAAGTGTTTTATGTACTCTTACTGCAAGTTGAATGGACCTTTCTTCAGTTTTCTATATATTTTTTTTAATTAAATACAAATAGAAAAAAAAAACAGAATAATTATTTAATGAATTCACTTTTGAATATTGCTTAATAATAGGCTGTTGAACGAAAGAAAGAAAGAAAGGTAAAAAAGAAAAAAAAAACATTTGATCGATTAACGTTAAATTACAATATAAAAAAAGTGATATCAATCGAAACGGATCGTTTAATCAACCATTAATAATTAATAATTGATTAATGATTAGAAATATTTTCATTTTGCATTAAACTAAAACAAAAACTTGATAAAAAGGGAAATTATGCATGCATGCAAAAAAATAAGAAGAAGAAGAAGAAGAGAATAAATAAAAGTTGCTGTTGTTGTTATTAATTTTTTTTTTTAATTTTACTTTGCAAAATAAATAAACATAAATTAATTGTTACGGATAAAGATGATTTCATTTTGTTCCAGTTAGATAATTATTAGACATTTATTTATTATTTAATTTATATATTCAATTAAATGCATATTTAAATTAATTAAAGCAAACGGTGTATTAATAAATTATTATATTTGTTGTTGTAAAAGACTTTCTCCTTTTAATTTTTGTTTTGCCTTCTAGCATTGTTTCAATGATTTCCTTTTACCTTTTTTTCTCTTTGTTGTTGTTATATTTTTCATTATAATTGACAATTTTCCTGCAACATGAATATTTCAAGTGCGTATAACTAAAATAATATTTATATGCAGCATGGATGCGTTCATGAGGAACACACCCAAGAGACAGAATTAATAATCGTTAAAATTAAATGATAATTTTTATGTTGTAATTTTTTCAATTGTTCAATTGTTTTCATGCTTTTTTTATTAAATCAAGTCAATTTAAAATAATTTATACAAAACTATGTTCAAAAATTATTAGAATTTATCAAACAAGATTAAAATGTTCTATTTATTTAAGAGACAAATTTTATTGAGATTGAAGTTAAGTGAAATACCAATACTGAGTAGGTACACTAGAATCCTTTTTAATATTTATTGAATTTATGTTCGTTCATCACGTGTAAGAATTTAAAAGAAACTTTTATTCTTTTCTCTGCACGTGCAAACATTTAAAGGTTTACGTAACGGCGGCCATTTTTTTTTTAAATTGTCATTTTTGATTTAAAAATCTAATACCCGTTTACTCCCTCTACATTTACCTTTAAATTGAAATTAAACGTCAGAAATTTGTGTGTAAGTAGGCTGGGTTAAATATTTTTAATTTAAATAAATCTTTTGTTTTGTAATAAATTTTTCCCCAGTTGTTTTCAAATACAGAAATAAAAAACAGACAACACACAAAAATGTAGATAATCATAAAAAACAACATTTTATAAAAAATATAAATATATTATAATTTATTATAATTTGTGTTCAATCCGTAATCATTATACCATATTTTTGTTCTTTCTTTTATTATTAATATTTTTATATTGTGTACTTGAAGTAACACCCACCAAAAAAAAAAAATTGTTAAGTCAACAACTTTAAGTTTAACTCTCAAGTCACTTTTTTTCTTTCTCTCTCCTTCTTTCTTCTTCTTATTTATTTACAAAATGTAATAATTTTTAAGTTTCCTCCATAGATTTGATTACATTTTGTTGTTGTTGTCTTTTTTTTTAAATTTATTAATATTATCGTAACACATCAGAGAGGGACTAGTTTAAATAAGTCTTAACAAGAACTGGAATTGAAAGTTGAATAATTTGAATTTATATACAAAAAAAATCTTGTATATATGTATGTATTTTATTTGATTATTTAATGATTATTTTGTTCTCATATTCTAATCTAAATAATTATAAAATGAATAAAAATTGAACTCGTTTCAATATGTACCTACTTATATATCCTATTTTTATATATATTTATATTAAAGAAACTGTTGTAGAAAATAATAATAAGTAGAAAATCAGATTTTTATAAAAACTAAAAGAAAAAAAAAATGGCTAAATGTATAAAACTAAAAAGTAAAAAGAAAAGTCTAGGTCAATTATTTGGACTTTAAAATCAAATACAAAACAATAAAATAATTTTCTTATTTATATATAAATTATAAATGAAGGTTTTAAATATTTATATATTTTTTTTATTATTATGTGGTTTATTATAGAGAGAGAGAGAGAGGTAGTGAGAGAGAGAGGAAGAGAGAGAGAGAGGAGGTACAAGTACATTTA
Source organism: Pedicia rivosa (assembly GCA_963082725.1). Classification (NCBI taxonomy): domain Eukaryota; kingdom Metazoa; phylum Arthropoda; class Insecta; order Diptera; family Pediciidae; genus Pedicia; species Pedicia rivosa. The sequence goes on along the minus strand of OY720151.1, from coordinate 15,334,649 downwards.
TTACATATTCAATAAAGAAAAAAAAAATATCTCTTTATAATTCATTTTTGCATTGAGTAAATTGTTAACATCAGAATGAAAAGAAACAAATAATTTATAAATACAAAAAAAAAAAAACGTTTTTGTTTACGGAAAGTATTACTGCGTACAACAATTTGTTTGAGTTTTTTTTTTTTATTTCTATCAATAATATATTTTACTTTATATACAGAATAAAAGAACATCGATTTGAAAAATTTGTAAAGGAATATTAGTCAAGTTCAAAAGTATAATTTTAAAGAAAAAATTGTAGAATCAAATAACAATTAGAAAGGTCTCTAGGTACTTGTACTTATGCCCTTCAATTATATAACTTGAACTCATAGACAAAAATTTTAATGTTAAGTTTTCATAAATGAACTTAATCTATTGGTTCATTATTATATATTGTATTGTATATTTTTTTATGTAATTCATTTGAAGATTCATTTCAATCAGATTGAAGAAATCTTACAACATGAAAAAAAAAAGAAAAGACGTACCTTTAAATTTTCATCTTTATGATGACTGAATGTAGATAGAAATTAAACCACGCATTACATGAATATATAAAGAATAACCGCGTGAATTGAATATTTTATTGTAATGAAGAAATACAGAAGAATAATAAAAAAAGAAGAAGAAAAGACAATAAACGCAAAATATATTCTGATTAACTTCTTTCTTTGACTTCCATTCAATCAACTTCTGTTTTGTGTCACTTGTCTTTTTTTTCTCTCTCTATTTAATGTGATTTTTTTTTCCTCATTGTTCCACAAAATAATAAATGCCAAACAAGAAATAAAAAAGAAGAAAAGAAAACACTTCTAAGTAGGACCCCATTCATCAATTTAATATTTGACGTAAAATTAAAGTGATGGTATTTAGAAAATAACTGATTTGATGGATGATGGAACATCATGGAATTTATTTGTTATTTTATTTGATGTTGCGACTAGAAATGTTACGTCATCGTCGTCAACTTTATACTTTTTTTTTTCTGCCTCTAAGTAAATTTTTTCTTTCTTTAAAAATACAAAACAAAAACACAAAAAATAAATTGTGGTTAACAATTGTAGCTTTTTTTTTCATCTCCTATTGCACAATGCAAATTGATTTGAAAATCTTTAGTGACAATAATAAATAGAAATTCATTAAATTTGTGTAAATAAAAAACAAATAAAAATAACAAACAAATAAACAAACAAACGCAGACACAATCTTTGTATGTTTAAAGTCTGAAGTTAACGATCGAAATATTGAAATCATGAAATATTTTCTATTTTGTGTGTGTGTGTGTGTGTGTAGTTTTATTTTATTTTTATTTTTTTCTATAAATTAAATTTATTGTCTCTATCTTGGTGTTTGTCCTTCATAACTTTAAGTTCTCAATTATGTATTATTATTTAATGGCACTTGAATTTAATTAATTATTGTTTCTTAACATAAATTGTTGCATATGTTGGGACTAAAATACTTAAGGTGTAATCCCAACTTAAATCATAAATAATGTTACCACGCTCTGAAATGATTATAAAACCTAATAATAAAAGTCTATTCATTTTTTATAAAGAATTTTTTTTATGTCATAAAATTAATTGTCGTTTGTAAAATTTAAGGAATAACAGAAAGATTGTAAAATGTAAAATTTATTTGTGACAATTAAAGTTTTGACTTAATCTTATTTCTGTTAATTTATTATTATTATTATTTGTCATTGTTCATATCTTCCCTTATTTTTATTATAAATAAATTTCAGAAATGTCCAACAATCACGTTTTCTATTTGAGCTGATTGTTTGTTTTTTTATTTTTTCAATAAAACATTAAAAGTAGTTAAGGTCATTTATAGCAAGCGCATGTGAGGCTTCATAAACAGAACAGCTTCTGACAGAAACAAATAATTGCATTTTTTTTTTTGAATAAAAAGTTTTTAATAAAAAATTGGTTCAAGTTTGAAACTTGAATAAAAATGAAAAAAAACGGTTAGCCCCTTCATGACCTTTTTTTAGCAGATTTTTTTTTTGAACAAACATCAGCAAATAAAACAAGAGAAACAAGTCTAATTTCAGTTACATAAATAATCGACAACCACTTTCTCATCTTGTTTGCGGTTTACGAATAAAAAATAAAAATAATAACAATTTGCATATTTTTACATTTTACATTTTTTCCTTTTTTCATTTTTGCAAAATAACAAAATACAAACAACAACAGAAAAAAAAACATCAAACAAATTAACAAAGTCAGGTCTTTGATCTTTGTCTTGTCTTGTAGAAATATAGTGTTTGAGTTTATATGTCTGATGGCTGATGTCTGAAAAATGTATTTATGATGTGATCTTCAATATAAAATAACTTTATACAATCATTTAATGGGATAAATAAAAGTACAGATCGATCTTTTGTTAAAAACAAACGTCATGAATATTTACTTTAAATTGTATATATATAAAAATTTTCGATCCTGTAAAGTGGAAAGAAAAAAAATGCATATAAATTTGTTTGTAATTTTTCCTCTCTTATTTTCTTTGTTGCTCTTATTTATTTATTTATTTTTTCTTCTATCTTTTCTTTTTTTTTTTGTTGCTGTAAAAATATATTTATCATCTACAAGAATAGTGTGATTATCAGAAAATTAAACATGACGTTAAAATATGACCAAATAGTTATTTTTATCTTTAAAACCAAACGTCTTTTGTTGTTGTTGTTGTTATTTTTTCTCGGTATTTTTTCGTTTTATTTTATTTTTTCATCGTTTTCTTGTTTTTTTCTGAAAACAGAAAAAGAAGAAGAAGACATAAAAAAGTCAAGAGGAATCTTTTTTTTTGTCTGGTTGTTGTTGTTGTTCTTTTCTGTTTTAAATTTTTTTTTTGCATTTTTACCAATGTCCAAATGCGAAACTATTTTCTTTCTATATATTGTTGTTGTTGGTCTTTTTTTTTTTTGTTCAATTGGTATTTTTGCTATCGTTGTTGGATAATAAGGAAATTATGGCATCGTCGTCCGTCTTGAAGAGATTTTCCATAAAAATATGTTTTTTGTATTATTCTTAACAAAAAGAAAATTCTTTTAATGCCTTAAAGCAACTGATTACAAAACTATATGTTTTTTTGTTGTTGTTGTTTATTTTGTTATAATTTCGTAAAGATTAAACCAAAGAAAAAAAAAATGATATACAAAATTGAAATGCGATCTTTATAAAATAATCTTATTTCAAGAATTAACGTTCTTATTTTTTTCTTCTCATCTAACATTTGTTTTTAGATTTCAGTTTTATGTGAAATTTGATTTCAAAGAAGAAATTCAATATTTTCGAATGTAAATTTTGAATGGTTTGTTTAGTAGAGAAAAGATGCCTGAGGACTTTTTAGTATGCATGTAAATTTTTGTTTTTGATTTTTGAAATTGATTTTAGATTATTGCTTGAAAATTATATATCGATCAATGTCGATCATTTGATCATTTGATCACATTTGAAATTATATATTGATTGTTTTTTTTATAGGAAAGAGAAAAAGAGAAAACACACACAAAAATTATAGAACAGAAAATAAATTAACCCCTTCAGGTATGATCGTATGGTACTTATGTGGGATGAACGTCTTGTTATAAATTTTTTTTTTTATCTCAGATAATAATAGTTTAAGAATTAGAGGTTTTGGAAAAATTGATAAGGGCGTTTCGGGGGTAAAAAAGAAAACGAACAATACAGAAATATATCAGCTAATTTGTTTCATTTTCTTTTGTTTGAAAAATAACATTTTTTCTTGTTAATTTTTTTTTTTGTTCATTCCATAAATTGTTGGAATTATTTGCACGAGATATTAGGGCAGATCGGGGCATTTGTCTAGTCTAGTCTAAAAAAATAAATAAATATCTATCTGTTCTAATTTGCGTGTTTCCTTCATATAAGAAAACGAAGAATTAAAAGAGGTTAAAATAAGATCGATTAGTAAAATGCAAACAATTTTTCTTAAGCCATATACAGATAAAAACGTAATCAACCATTTAAAGATGAGTTAATTTTTTTTCTTCTGTTGTTCATATATACAGACTTCAGTCAGTAAGAGATCATCAATAATGGACGCTTAACTAATTACATTTTACATAATCTATGGATATGAATTCTGAGTAATTACACACGCAAAATAGACAAGATGCATGAATAAGAGAAACAAAAAACCTTCAACTTTTAGTTTTATAAACAAATTACCGATAGTCATTTATTTATTCCATCATAAAATAAGATCGAATGTATGCGCATATACGGTGGATAAGTCTGATGTGTTCTAATGAGTCTGTAAATCGATCACACATTATGGTTCTGTCGCCCGCAGCTTTTATATTTGATGTTTAAATATTATTATTATTTTCATACAAAAAAAAAGGACGGAATTATAAATAAATATATTTTGAAGGACGCGAGAGAAAAAAAATTAATACAGAAATTATAAAAGTATTATGACTGCAAGACAAGACAAGAAAAAAACGCATCATTTAAATGAGGATCCGCATAACGTAAGAAATAAAACACCTTAAAATAATAACAATACGATACAAGACGATACAAACTCCGTGTGTGTGTGTTGTATTGTGTGTGTATGCATTTTCTAAAGTAACTCAAACACTTATAAGACAAAATAATGATCTTTTGTTTCATTATTTAAATCAGTTGTTATTTTTTTCATCACGTTTTCAAGATGATTTTTCTGTTGCTTTTTTTTTTTTGTTTTTTTTTTTTGTTTTTATTGTTTTGCGTGTCTCGTCGTCATACACAAAGAATTTTTTTTATTATTGATTCATATTGCGAATTCCAATAAGCAGAATAAAGTAAAGTTGGTATTTTTTGTTACTTTTATTCAAAACTAAAAATGTGTCATCCATTTAGCATTAGTGGAGTTGTGAGAATGACTACAAAACTTTTATTGTAAATTTTTTATTTACAAATGTAATTAAATTTTTTTAGTTATTCAACGTAACGTAGCACACGTCAAATTTTTTTTATATAAAAATTATGAATATAAATATAAATGAATTAAATAGGTATAGACACCGACGATATTGATGACGTCATTGTTTTTAATAGAATTTTATGTGTTCTGTATAAAAGAACGAATCCAATCCAATGAGAATATATTATTCAGTTATATGAATTTGAAAAGACAAGAACCGTTCATTATTGATTATTATTTTTTTTTTTGCTTTTATTTCATTGCAGTTATTTTAATAAATTATATTTTAGTTACAAACAAAGAAAACAGTTAATAAATAATAACAATAAGAAGAATAAGAAGAATCAATAATTAAATTCTTTATCATATTTTGCATACAAATTTGATATGACACAAATTAATCACATTATTTGATGTTTGGATTGTTCTACTTTTTTTTCTATTTCTGTTTTTTTTTTATTCGGATTATCCGTTTATTGTTTATTCAAAACAAAACGTACTTATAGATGAATTCACGTAAGTGTTTAATGTGTATATATGACAAGACTTAAAGGCACAACAGACAGTTAACAACAGACCATAAATGTTGTTCGTTTTATTTCAATCAATCAAGAAATGTATTTTTTTTTCCTTCTTGTTTTAATTGTTAGAATATTTTTTTGTTTTTCAACCAAAAATAGACTATGGAGAATTGTTCTTGTTTTATAAAAAAAAAATAGATTATGTTGTTTTACAATGTCCATAAGAGGAAGTATACATTTGTTGAACTTTTAAAATGTTTTATCTGACTAAAAGATGACTTCAATAAATGAAGCAATTTTGTAATCCAGTTTGTGACGTTTTGTATCTATTGGGAAATTTATTTGAAATTCATTTGACAATAATTTCCATTTAGATTTTTTTTTGTTTAATTCATTATTTCAAATGAAAATTAAATAAATTAATTTTACATAAAAATCGAATGCAATTCATTTGAAAAAAAAAACATTCAAAATTTATAATGTCATATTTGACCATTGATCAAAATGTCGTTTGTAGCCAAAATGCTAATTTACCACTTAAGATGTTTATTTTCTTTTGTAACATAATATTTTGAATAATTGGTTATGAATTTAGAAATCATAATTCACAAATCTGGGATAAAATGATGAAATTTTCAAACCGAAAAAAAAAAAACAAAACAAACAAATCTTTTGTCGGTAAATCGTTTAAAAAAAAAACAAAATTCATTCGATAAAAATCTCTTTAACATTTAGACTGAGAACTTTTGCTGACAGAAGTGAAAACTTTATGAACATAATTTTTTTTTATGTTTTTATTTATAGAGCAATAACAATGTCATAATTATTAGTAACCTTGGTACTTTGTTGATTGTTTTGTTTGTTATAATAAAAAGTGATTTAAATAAATGTTGGTATTTATAGTGAATTTTATTTAGTCCTTCTCTTACTGGATATGCCCTAATTATTATTAAAGCAAACCAAAAAAAAAAAAAAAAAAATATGTCACACATTTTTATATCTGGTAAGATAGATCACATTCAAAATTTTAGATTTAAGACAGAAACAAAAACATTTAATTACGAAAAATTGTCAACAACGACAAAAAAAAAACATTTGACGCAAAGTTATTGACAAATTCTAAGTTTTTTGTTTTATTTTTTTTTTTAGACAAAATTTGGTAATCTTTAGTGAATTTTCTTATAAAATATTTCTATATAGATTTTTTTCTTAATAACCAAAAAGAAGCAAAAAAAAAAACAATGACATTTGTATAATTTTGAAATCGTAGAAAAAAAAAACGACAAAAATAATGAATTCGTGAAATTCTACATTTTTTTCTTTCTTTCCAAAAAAAAAAAAATTGGTGTTTTTTTTTTCACTCTAATTTTTTTTTTCAATTGGTTTTGTTGTTGTTTCCCTGATAGTTTTTTTTGTTGTGTATGTTTTTTGTACTCTTATCCATACGCAGATACAACATTTTAGATAATAATCAAAATAAAGAACATTTTCAAGAATAAAAAATTGTATTTGTGTTCGAAAAAAAAAAAAAAAGAAACTGATGTACCAGCGAGAGAAATAAAACAACTCATGTAAATGAAGATGACTAGACGTTAAGAAGAAGAAGAAGAAGAAAAAAATGAAGAATAAAACTTAAAGATTTAAAGCAGAGAAAATAATGTAATAATATTTTTGTTGATCTTTAATCTTTTGACTTTTAGGGCATATGTTGTAAAGTTCCTTAATTAATAAATTATTTTCTTGTAAAAAATGACTTTAATTTGTATTATCGCTGTTGGAAGAATGTTTGTTATGGAATAACTTAATAAAATTGATCACTGCTGGAAATGGCATTTTATTTTTGAATCACAAAAAGTAACAATTTAATAAAAATGTACAAAAGTTTGATAGAGGGAAAATTATCAATGGATTTTCTATTTTAAATTTACATCAAGTGTAAAATTCATTATTAATTTATCGATTATTCTTCGTCTTTATAAATTTTTTTTCTTTTTGGATTTGACTTCCGGAAATTTCATTTTATTATTTTTCTTTAAATAATTTTTTTTTAAAAAGATTTCAGTTCTATTTTTAATGACGGAAAAATTGTTTGGCGTGTCTTAATTGTTTCCTCAATACAAACAGATTAATTTGATCAAATTAGTTGCGCATGTTTGGTTTTGACGTATTTTTTGGTAATCAACCAAAAATGGGTAACCATAAAGAAAATTCCACAATTATATTTTCTGTATGTGTGTACACACATTGTTTTGTTTTCAGATTTGTTATTTATAAGCAAACTAAACAATTTTATATCCTTATATTCTTTAAGTCACGGGCTGAGACTTTTGTCAATTCCTGAGATTATTTTTGATGATTGGCATATAATCCTTTGAATGCCTTCAATTTTTTACCTTTCAGTTGATGAATTTTTCTTCCACATACACAGAAAATTATTGCCACAAATATTTGTTACAATTAAAACGACGTCCATTATAAAGTTCATTTAATATTTTTGCATGCGCCAATAATAATAAAAAACGCTTTTTCCTATACGAATGAATTATCTGTTTTGTTTAATTTATTAGAATTAAAAGCGAATATAACTTAATAAAATATTTTAATAACAGAAAACAATATAAATTATTTCTGGTTTGGGGTTATAAAAAAAAGCGCGTTTCTAATATTTGATTAAAGATTAAAATGTTTAATTAAAATTAGTAAAACTAAAAAAAAAAGCATTAAGATATCTTACATCACCACTCACGTTGCTAACTAATATTCCACAATAATCATTTTGTCCTTGTCTTGCAAATAAATTAAGACTCATTGATACTGTTGCTGTACCATTACCAAATGTCATACAATTTGAATTACGAAAATCTCTTGCATGTACAACACCTGAATATGCATTATCAAATATAACTTTTATATTCATTGTACCAGATTTACATGTTGCTGTTACGTGCGGTGCAAATTCTGTTGTTTCTTGTGTAGAAATCTGTAAGACAAAAAAAAACAATAGTGAATATTTATAAGATTAAAATAACAATTAAAATAAATTATAGAAGAAAATTTTAGATGTAAATGTGCGCACACACAAAAATATATACGATTAAATGATTTTGTAATTCAATTAAAAGAAAAAAATGTTCAAATAAATTGTGTAGACTTTTTTTTGTTTTCATTTTCATTCAATTTAAATTTTCGCATTTCATTTCATTATTGTAATTGAAAGAAAACAAACTAACTATAATGTCTATGGGTTTCACAATAACACTTAAAGTGACTCTTAATTATACATGAAAGAGAAACAAAATTATAAAAGTTCTAAATTTGGCCAATATAATTGAAACATTTGGAAACGTTTGTAAAACCTGACATAAATACTAACTAATTAACTATTAATTAACTAACTGTAACTAACTATAACTAACTTTAATTAACTATAACTAACTTTAACTAACTATAACTAACTTTTTAATAACTGCCATAAAATAAATTTTTTATGAACAGTAAATGCATATTTGTTGTTGTTGTTGTTATTGTATTACATAAATTTTTATAATCAATAATAAATCATTAGACATATTTTTATAATCATGGCTCAATTATAATTTATTGTATTTATTTAACGTTGGATCATAAAGAAATAAAAATCTATATATTATTGTTATAAATTTATATAATTTTGTATACTTTTGTTGTATATATCTATTTTTTATTTGTTTAGAAACAAAACAAGAAGAAAAAGAAGAAGAAACAAAATAAACATAATAATAGAAAGAGTTGAATGCGTTTCAACTGTATATAAATTAAATGAATATTGCATTATGCACTTTGTTGCATTGTCAAATTAAAATTCAATTTAAAAACATTGTCAACATTTTTTTTTATAAAATTATTGCAATTACCAGAAACAGTAAATATCATGACACAAATCTTTTCTTTTTTTTTTCTTTTTTGCACAATTCTATGAAAGGGAAAATGGAAATAATTGAAAAAAAAAATTAAAACAAAACTCTATTTTTATATTTTGATGACATAAATGTCACATCCCTTTTTTGTAATTCAATTACAAATTATAACAAATTAAGCAATAAAATTTCTTTCGAAAGAATTTCATTATTTTACTTTTAGTATATTTATTTTGATTTTTTTATTGTGTCTATTCATTTGCACTTTCAATTCATCCATTTAATTATTGAGTTAAATTTATCTGCAATATACGCTTAAAAGTGCATCACGCAAAAACATCAGTTTTTCTTCAATAATAAAAATCCTCATAATAATTTGTTCATAATTGCGATTAGATTATTAAAACATGCAATCGAATAGTCTATGACATTATTTACTTAATGTTTATAATAAACAACTTCCGTTAATTATTTATAAGATTATCTCTTTGTGATTTAACTTAATTTACGCGCAAAAGAAAAAAAAAAGAAAAGGTTATCGTTATTGTAAGATGCGATTAAATTAAAGAAATGTTTTGGGTTAATCGAATTTTTATTTAATTAAAAGAAATTGACATTAAAATCTATTATTGGTGTGGCATAAATTTTAATTGAATTTAGAAATTACATCATTTGATGATTCTGAGAGAAAAAAATCTCTTAGAATCTTTAAAATTTCATATTTGCACGGACATGGATTAAGTATTTATGATGAACTTTTATTTCTCACTAGTCATCAAATATTTCTCTTGAATTCCTAATATAATTATTTACTTTGACAAAATTAACATTTAATAATGGTAAATTATTTGCTGAACAAATAAACTTGACGATTACTCAATGCTGTTCTCAGTTAGTTTTGCTTTTTTTTAATAATAAGCAACAAGCAACATGAAAAAAAAAGTGAGGCCATAAAACTATTAGGTACGCGGTGGCCAATTCACGACATAAAATCTAAAAACTCCTGATTCACAGTATAAATTCGGTAAACAGAAAAAAAAAGGTAGATTATTCTCAGCACGTTAATATTGAAAGGAGGCGGCATTTAATTTTTTCTTCTTCTGTTCACAACAAACAAAGAAAAATTTAAACTTATTGATATTTGCCATGACACCATCGACATTCGCCACTGTATTTATTGAACTATTGAAAAAGTTGAATTTCAACAAAACAATTAAATAAATCGGTTTACTTTTTTTTATTTTTTATTTTGCTTGCATCCATTCAGTAATATACAAAAGAATAACAACGCAAAGAAAATATATTGCAATAAAAATTTTCAGGATTATCATCTTTTAGTTAAAAAAAAAAAAGAGTAAAGAAGAAAAAAAATTTGTGCGCGATCGTAAATAACAATGTCGAAATGACCAATAAAATTAATTTCTTATAACGAAGCAATACAATCTCTTTCGTTGAAAACAACAACAAGAAAGAACTTTCAATAAAACGTTGCTTCTATTTTTTTTATACTTATCAATAAAAAATAAACACAAGAAGAAGTTTGTGAACTTCTTCTTATTTTTTTTTTCTTCTCTCTAATAAAAATTATAAAATATTTTTCTTTTGCCTATTTTCTAAATTGTTTTTGTTTTTCATTGTAAATGATGACATTGGAATAACTTCACTTGTATGTTGATCAATAAGACAGAAAGTTCTTTCTTTTGTTACTAGTTTTTTTTTTCGTTCACGTAGATTTGTATAATTTTCTTGGGAACAAAAACAAAAGAAAGAAATATTAATTTATTTTAAAAGAATTTTAATTGAATTTTAATTTTCTTATTAAATTATTAATTGTAGATAAAAGTAAGAGATTCCTATTGATTCAATCTCCACTCAACCATAGAGATCTCAAATAACAAACAAATTTTATAAGAGAAAAAAAAAATTCATACATGAAAATTCCCTTTCGATTTCACTTTCATTTCAACTATTTTGTCGGTCTGTTTAATTTTGTCCAGATTGGAAACACGTGGCTCAAGCAAAAAAAAAAAAAAAAAAAATATAAAATCAATTTTAAGAGATCAGAGAGAACGTGTGGGTGCGGTGACATTTAATTCATATTTGATTTAAATCACGAGACAACAACAACAAACAAAAAAGATCAAATCAAAAAAAATTATTTAATAAAAAATTGAAATATTCTGTTGAATATTTTGATGAATGCAATTAGTCAAAAGTCAACGTTTACATAAGAGACTTTTATTTAAACGGCACATTTTCTTTTCTTCTTTTTTTATTCTTTCTTTCTTTCTTTTTTTGTTGTTGTTGTATAAATAAAAATCATCTGAAATGACATCATCATCAGCTCATATATTATCTCAATATATATTTTTTTTTTTACATTAAATTGAACGAAAGCCTAAATAATAACATGGAAAGAAAAAGAAGAAAAAAACCTTCACTCGTCTGAATGAATTTATCCGATTTCACTCTCGAATACCTTAAAAGGTGGAACTCGTCATTCCAGTCGCGCAGAGTTTTTTTTTTTTTTTTTACTTTTTTTAGCCAACGCACATCGCGGATGTTTTTTTTTGTATTTTCTATTGTTGTTGTTGTAAGTGTAGTTGTTGTTGTTGTTGTAATTATTTTATTACATTTTATATACATAAGTCGCAAGAATCTAAAAAGAGTTTTATTTTTTATGAATTTCTGTGTTTTTTTTTATATGGGCAACTGAGACTAGTTTGTTGTAGTTGTTGTTGTTGTTGTAGTTGTTGTTGTTGTAGTTGTAGTTGTGGTTCTTGTAATAATTTTGTATCAAAATCACAAATAAATTGAAATAAAAATTTATATTTTGTAAGAAAAATTAAATACAAAAAAAAAATGGTAAAAATTGTAAAAATTGTTAATGTGCGCGCGGGCATTACACGAGGACAATGGACAAGAAAAAAATAACAAATAATGCAAAATAAGTAAGAACAACAATGAGAAAAGTTATTTGAAATATTTTTTTAATTCTTCTTCTTCTTTCTCTGCCATTTTTAATTTGGACAAATTTATCTTTCATATTATATGAATATTGTCTGGGTACCACTGATCAAATGATCAAAGTATTTTGATCTTTAGTGCGGTTAAGTTTCTTTATTGCAAAAATCTTTTATTTTGAATTGGAACAATATACAAACTGAAATTATAGAGATTAGTGATCTTTGCGCATTGATATATTTTTTTTTAGGTTTTTTTATTGTTGTTGTTGTTGTTGCATTTAATATTCAAAACCAACCTACAGTTTTAATTATATGATTTTTTTTTAAACTGGTTCTTTTCTTTATTAAAAAAATTGTTGTTGTTGTTGTTGTTATTGATGTGTATGTATTTTATTACGCTCACTTTCAGTCAAGGGGGGGTTTTTATTTCTTTTCTATATTCATTTATATGAGAATTATTATTCTGATTTTTTTTTTTTTTGGTTAGATACAACACAAGTCAATAAAAAATGTAAATAAAATAAAAAGAAGAAGAAGAAGAAAAGTGTAAATGAGAAAAACTGTCAAATTAATATAAATTGATAAATAAAGAAAAAACTGTCAAACTGTACAAATTAATTAATAATGTTGAAAACAGAAACAGATTCTGTTCAATCGATATTTTACAATTTTTAATAATACAGATTTTATATGCCATTCTAATAATTACATACGATTGGGGTAAAAACATAAAATATAAAAAGAGTCTGCAAATAATATAATAATCCTTAATTAATCTCAACCTCCGCCTTAAGCAAATAATAATGTTGCACGTGATCAAAATAATTTATATTTGTAAAAATGTTCTGATCTTTTGAATGCCGTTTCGTTGATGCGATCATCATAAGTATTTTATTTATTTTTCTTTTTTTTACTCTTTTGATCTTTTGCATTGGTTTTACCGTCCAGTAAAAAAAAAACACGAAAAAACGACAAACAAATAAATAAATAAATTCAACAATATTTTCTATTCGAACCTACCCAACAGAAATTTATTTGTATATTTGTATATTTATATTTGCGTACTTCTGTCTCTAAACTCGTATGTGCGCTAGAAGATACCTTCTGTTCTGTTCTGTTCTTTTTTTTTCTTTTTTTTGTTATTAAAAGTTTATTTGTGTTCACTTCGATGACCATATACCAAAAGTTCATTGTTCTATTCCACTATATTAACATTATAACATATAAAATGATCATCTATTTTAAAATGCATTATAAATAATAAAATATTTGCCGGCTACGGTGGCTATGCTCTGATTCCTAAAATCGACCTCCACTTTTTAATAAAAAAAAAAAAAAATAGAAATAAAAATTCATCTCATACATTTGTTGTTGTTGTTGTTATTATTGTTTTTGTTTTTGTTTTCTCTATGATAGAAAATTCTCTGATCTCATACCGTTCAAATGTGTTTATTTTTTTTTATAAATATTAGATAGATTTTGTTGTTCTTTCATTTCGTTATTTTGTTTATAAATACAAAAAAAAAACAAACAAACAACCAAACAGAATAATGAGTGAATATTAAAACAATCGTATGCATAAAGAGATTATAATTTTTATTCCTATTTCTTTTTTTGTCTTTTTAAATTATTAGAAAAAAAAAACATACAAAAAATAAAATTAGAATTTGTTACAATTGGAATAATTAGTGGTTGAATTTATAAATAGATTTTCATATCCATATAGAAAACAAAAAAATAAACAACAACAAATAAAACTTTTACTTTATATAAAATTTTGAAAGTGTAATAATTGAGATGAGAGAGGAGGACCATCAAAGATCATTTATATGTTCATACTTTTGTACGTTCAGAAGAAAGTCATTTGTTTTATTCAGAAAAAAAGAATTTAAATTAATTAAATTAAATGAAAATGAATCTAATGTGAAAGACCCAAGAGACAAAACTCGATCTGAACAATAATTTGTGAGCAGAATATTTTTCAATACTCGTCGGTTGTCGATTTATCACCACCTTCTAATTTTATGACTAAGAATTGTTATAATGAAACTTAAATAGTAATGTTGGCGTATATATGAACGATGTCCTGTAAAGTTGCAGTCAAATAAATAAGAATTACATAGTCATGAGTTCAGACGATACAAATAAATACATTTAAAGTGATCTTCCATAGTCGCCCTGTTGCAACATGTTGGAATATCTAAGTAGTAGAAAAATGGACCCTGATTGTCAAAATATAAGAGGCACGTTTATAATCCACTTTTAGTACCTTCATTTAATGTCAAGGCAAATAAAAAAGTAACTTTCACACTTTGAGTCATAAAGTTAATTCTAAATGAAATCGATTGAAAATCTACGGGCATGTTTTGTTGAAAAAGATCAAGGCTATAAATATAAACACATAAAATGTATCGAGATAATTTAAAGTTTCTTAGTCCATATGTGCATTGATGCATCAATAAAAATTATGAATAATTGGAATCAATAATTAATCATATGTCAGAAATTTAAAGTTAAATTTCAAAATACTTTCATGTAACTTTAATTCATAGACTGCAACTACATGTCGGTGTGTTATCATCATTTTACTTAAACTTCTATTTATGTAAAGACGAAAATCATGAAAGCATGAAAATAGGTTTATTTTAATGTTAGACATTAATGTTTTTTTTTTATAAAGATAGATCATAATGTACGTTGTACATACATCCACATGTTACATCCATATAATAACATCACTTAATGTACCTACTAATATAATAATAATTTCTTTAGATTGACGTTTTATAATTAATTATTCACTGATGTCTTGTGAAGATACAAATAATCGTCATTATAATATATTTATTTTATTTTATATTTAAAAGAAACAGAAGAAAGAAACTTGCATTTAATTTTAATGTTAGAGAAATATTGTGTGCGTGTGTGTGTATGTGTGTGTAGATATTTTTCTAAACGTGGGTTCAAACACACAAATTTTACTTTTAAAGCAAAAATTTATTTTTGTTCGATTGTCAATTTGAATGCTGTTTCGTTGTTGCTCTTGATGTTGTCCTTTTTTTTTTTTTTGGTTTTTGTTTCACCACCACTCAGCATACAGTATCGCATTCATTTGTTTTCTTTTTTCTTGTTTTTTGTCCAAGTATATGTAGAAATTAAAGTTTTTAGCAACAAGTTTGAAAATATTATAAATTGGATATTTTAATAAATTTTTTAACGTTTCAATGAACTGTATAGGTCGATGTCGATTCAAATTCATTTTTATATACAGCCATTCACACATACGTCTTGTAGCCTTTTTTTTTTGTTTTGTTTTGTCAAACTGTCTTCACTTAAAAGTTTAATCAACTAATTTCTCAAACATACAAAAAAATATTAAGGTTCCATTCAAAATATTTCAAGTTTTTTTTTTTTGTATTTCTTTGGAATTCAATCTTATTGTCGATCTTTAGTTGTGGTAAAATATTTCAATTAAGAAATTTGCGAACACAAAAGCTTTTAAGTTTTCTTGATTGTGCATCAATCGTAATAAAATGATATAATTTACAACAATCGAAATTATTGTGGAATTGTGTTAATTTTCATGTGAAAACAGCAAATGTAAACGAGACTTTAATTATTAACTTTTTTTTGCAAAAAAAAAAAGTCTTGCATGTAGAAAGATTGAAGATGGAGGATTAAATGGTATAAAGTGTTCATTTAATGTTCCTTTTGAATTTAGCCTTACATAGAAAAATATTAAAACTTAAATTGACGTCCTCTCGCAAATATCATCACATAATAATTATTTTTAACAAAAAAAAAAATCTTTGTCACGCCACTAACGCTAACAATTATTATTGTGCGAACGCCATAATACATCTATACTTGTATTTATCATCTTATATCTTTTTATAATGGTATTATTATTTATTATTAAGTTTTACGAATATAAATAAACCAAATATAGCGTAAGGTTTAATTTTAAATAAAATAATTTAATTGAAAACCCCCCCTCGTGTTAGTTTATCCATTTTAATTTCACTTTAACTGTAAGCGCGTTAACTGTACGCATTTACATTACGTAACATTTTTCATTTTAAACTTCTTTTCATTCTTATATTTATTTCTATTTATTCGTTATTTTCTTACAAACATCAACAAATTATCCAGAAATCATAAGAAAATTCAACTGAAGTGAAGTATAATAAAAAGAAGAGAAACAAAAGAAAGGGCGGTGGGGAAAAAATATAAGAGAGACGGACGTATGAAATGAAAGTGAAATTAAAATAAAAACATTATCAGAATTTTCTTCATTTTATTATGTTAAAAAAAAAATAAATAAAATCAATCAAATTTGACTAAGATTGAAATATTCGCCGCTGTTGGTCAATGAACCTTTTTTTTCTATACTTCTTCTTCTTCTTATTTTTCTTCTTCTTGACCAACACAAAAAAAAAAAACAAAAGAGCTAAGTCGCATTTTGATTATTCTGCTTAGCTAAAGAGTCTTATTTATTTTTTGTGTCTTCGTCTTCGTCTTATGGTTTATCTAGGTTTTTTTTTTATTTTTTTTTAACCCAAAGTTTTGAAATTTCAATTTTTATTTGTTTTTTTTTTTTGTTTTATTTTTACATTTTATAGATTCTTAGAAAAATTATTATTTCTCAATCTTTTCTTTCAATCTAATAATTTAATTCAAAGAAAAATATGATGATGAAGAAGAAGAAGAAGAAGAAACACAATCCGAAAGAATTAATAAGAATTTAATGAAATCAAAACAGCAACAACAACAACAACAACAATAAAAATAAAACTTTCTTTGAAAATTAAACAATTGAATTATATTTTTTTTTTATTGCATTTTAATTAATTTCATTCTTTTTTTCTTATTTTTTTCAAATTTTAATTATCTAACTGCTAACTACAGCTTACTATGAACTATGCATTAGTATTACACATATTTGGCTGGTAGTGTAAGTTTTCTAAGTTAAGTTAGGTAACAGTTCCAAGTCTGTTTGTCTGTTTTCAGTATAGGCAAAGACAACACAAATACATACACACACACACACACACATATATAAACACAATCAAACAAAAAAAAAAAACAAATGAAAATGTAATAAAAAATTGTTAATTAGCATTTCTGTGCTTTTATTTTTTTTTTTTTTGATATTTTACGGATTCTTTTTTTTTTTTGGGTTTTAAAGTTTTAGAGGAAAAAATAAAAAAAAATAAAAAAAAAGCCACTAAAAAAAAAATATAAAAGAATTGAGAGAAAAGAAACGAATTATACAAAATTTTATAATATTATTATTATTTATTTAGATTTGTTGTTGTTGTTGTTTTTTTTCTATGTTTGCAACGGTAAAAATGTGCTCTGCGCCATTTTGATATTTGTATTTATTATTAGTTTTTTTTTTTCGGTTTTTAATGTCTCATTTTTGTTGTTATTGTTATTGTTGTGTATTGCATTGTTGTTATTCGCCATCTATATATTTATGTTCATTTTTTTAATTCTGTATTTAAATATTTTGATTTTGACGAAGAGAGAGAGAGAGAGAGAAAATTACGTAATAATAACATCGTTTATAGACCTCCTGAATATTATAGGAAGTGGGTGGAAAATAGGGTGGGTGTTTACTTATAGCACCTTCATTAGATTAATGTTTTGAAAAAATTGCATTCTTGTAATATAAATTTCTATCGAATTTTTCGTGGGTTAATGATTAATTTAAACAATGGCATAAAACAATGTGTTAACTATCGTTAATGACTCCTATCGTTTTCTATGGCACTCTCTCTCTCTCTCTCTCTCACTCTCTCTGTATCTCTCTTTCTAATTTTATAATTACCGTTTTATTTTATTTTTTGGTTAAATATTTTTATTCAGCAATTTTTATATTTATTGTTTGGGAACTTTGGGAGTTTTTCTTTTTTTTTGTTTTGCTTAGAATTTTATTGTTAAATTTTCTGCTTTTTTATTGTTTTTAAATTGATTGTTTCTTTTTCTTTATCATTTTTTTTTTTGCGTTGATTTGCGTTCATAAACATTTTATATAAATTGTTAAATTATAATTTTTTTTTTATCTTAATAACTTCAATGATCTCAAGGACGTAACGATTATTATTTAAATTAATAATAATAATAATAATGTTATGATTTAACGCGGAACTTGTAAAAGAAAAAAAAAGCAACAAAGATAAAGAATTGTATTTTTTTTTCTCTTAATTATTCATTTTGTCTTGTCACTTTGGGTGAAGGGAAGTTGTATATTTGATACCTGAAGCATATTATCATTTCGCGTTGAATTCTTACAGTTTAATATCTGTATCGTTATTATAAGTTTTTGTTTTTGCTTTTAGAGGTTGCGGTCCATCCGAAAATTAATCTCTTTGTGAAGCGTATAAGAACGCGTGCATCAGGTAAAAATTATCTTAATATTATTTTGGGTTCGTATAAGATATGACGTTATTCGCTAGATCTTAGACTTAGATTAGAATGTGTTAAAAATAAATGAAGAGGAAATAATAATTTTTTTTTTTTTCCGATGTTTTAATTTCTTATTAGATGCTGTGATGTTACCTGTATCTTATGAATCTATGGTAAGATAAATGATCGGCATTGACATATGACAAGATGTGACGGTTTTCTTTAAACATTCAAAAAATATTATAAATGATCAAACTTGTTCGTTAGTAAACTGAAAATGACTGAAAATGACAGATCACAGTCTTGTTTGGTAAGTTTCTTATTTTGTATTCTTCTTTCTTTTTTTCTTGTAACTTTTTTTTGCAATAAAACAAAAGCAAAAAAAAGAAGAAAAACATAAAATGAAAAGAAACATTTCTTCATCCATAAAACAAAACTAAAGAAAAAACTAAAAAACGTAAATAAAAAGTAAAAGAGTTAAAAATGAGATCAAGCGAAACTAAAGAAAAAATAAAACCATTGCATATGCGCGCGACATAGTTTCAATTGTTTCGGCGGCTTTTTTTTTTTGTTGTGTTTTGCAAAAAAAAAAAAATAAACTCATCAAAAGTCAAGACTTTTATTAAATATGTATATATGATCTCAATCCCTCTGTTACACTTTCCCCGTCTTTTTTTTTTTTTGTTAATTTCAGATTCTAGATCTGAATCGAAATCAGAATACATTAAAGAAAAAGAAGAAGAAGAAGAAAAATTATGATCAACACGATCGCGATCATAATTTTACGTGTAGCATTTTTCTAATGAAAATTTAAGGTAAAATCGATAGAAAAAAAACTGTTTATTATGTAAAGATGAAAAAAGAAGAAAAAAAAACCCCGTGATTATTCCCGCTAACTCGACAATAAATTTGTCAATGATTTAAAAATTAAATAAATAAAAAACTTAAAATTTATATCCACAATTGATTAACGCTTTTCTGTTTGTTGTTGTTGTTGTTGTTGTTGTTGTTGTTGTTGTTGTTGTTGTTGTTGTTGTTGTTGTTGTCGTTGTTGATGTAGTTGTTGTTGTTGTTGTTGTTTATTGAGGAAAAATAAATATTTTAACGTAAACAATAAATTTCATAATATCTAATATTAAATCATTTCAAATGTTATGCTAATTGACGTACTTTTTTTAAGGTTTAGAAAATTAAATATTTTTTTGGAATTTTTTTTTTACCGCTTACGCTTCAAAAATTGAGTTTGAAATAAATAAAAATCTAACATTGTTGAATGACGCATAAGCTTAATTAGGTTAATTGTACCTAATTAATTCAATTCTAGTTTTTTTATTATTTTCTATTAATTTTAAGAATATGAATTTTAAGTAATCCAAAATTTCCGTAATTATAATTTCAGTAAATTCAGAAGTCTGTAGAATCTTTACTGAAGTTTGGGATAATTTATTTATAATTAATTCAACTAATTAATCCAAATCTAACTTTAATTTTACATAGCAACAAAATGTATAATTTAATAAATATTTGAAAATTTCGCGCTTAATTTTTTTTGGCTTTTAAAAAGAATTCATTTCCAATCCAATCAAAATTCATACGTCAAACGTCGCTCACATAAAACTAAATGTGAGTGAAGAATCTATGAAGTTTTATGTTTGAAGTGAAGTAAAATTAAATTGAAACAAGAAGAAAAAGTAACAATTGTTTAATCCATATAGAAATTTACTGATGATTATATAAAAATATAATAATTCAGATTGACCTTCAAATAATAAAATATAAAAAAAAATTGACTTAATAAAAAAGAGAGAGAGAGAGAGAGAGAAAAACATTCAAAATCATGTCGGTAATTTTTTTTTTCGTTACACAAAAAAAAACCCCCCAACTTTTTTTTTTCTTTCATCGTACATAATATTTTTCTTTTGTTTAATCCATTTTTTCTCCTCCACTTCTTCTTCTTCTTCTTCTTCTTCTTCTTCTTCTTCTTCTTCTTCTTCTTCTTCTTCTTTTTCTTCTTCTTCTTCTTCTTCTTCTTCTTCTTCTTCTTCTTCTTCTTCTTCTTCTTCTTCTTCTTCTTCTTCTTCTTATTAGCAATTTTATTCTCTCTTGTGTACTTTTTTTTCTTCTAATAATAAAATTATACAAGATTTTCTTTTGTTTGTTTTTTTTTCTCTCTTCTTCTTTATATTTTAATTATATAATCAAAACGTTAAGTTAAGTTAAGTTAAGTTAAGTGGGTTTTATTATTTTTAATTTTTGTTTTATAGAAAAAAAATATAATAATATAAGTTCCAATTCAAATTGAAATTATCTATATTACATTATTATTTTATACACAAATAGAAAACATCATCATCAACATCATCGGGAGGAAGAAGAAGAAGAAGAAGAAGTAGAAGAAGAAGAAGAAGAAGGAGAAGAAGAAGGAGAAGGAGAAGAAGAAGACAAATAAAAAACATGGATGGAATTCTATAAATATTATTTGGTCTTGCCTTCATTTCAATAATTTTATTTTATAATACAATTATTATACAAATAATGACGTCATATTGTTGATTTACCCAAGTATTTTATTGACTTATAAAAAAGTTTACTTAACACAAAAGTTTCTCATCTTTTTTTAAAAAATAGCAACAACAACAAGAGAAAAAACGTAAAAAAAACTAAAAGTTGTTTATTTCTTCTTCTTCTTCTTCTTCATCGTCTTGTTTTTTTCTGCTTTTTTAATTTCAACAGAAAACCAAACAAAATAAGAAAAAAAAAATCAATTTTTAGGTAAAAAAAAAAAAAAACAAACAACGAACGGAATGAACACAAAATTTTTAGTTGACTTTTTTTTCTTCCGAAGACAAAAAAAAAAGTGATTATCACAGGCTAGTCAGTGTGTTT
The DNA here is from genome assembly GCA_963082725.1 of Pedicia rivosa. Classification (NCBI taxonomy): domain Eukaryota; kingdom Metazoa; phylum Arthropoda; class Insecta; order Diptera; family Pediciidae; genus Pedicia; species Pedicia rivosa. Next base: position 15,312,998 of record OY720151.1, on the reverse strand, counting down.
AAAAAACAAAAGAAACAAAAAAATTGGTTGTTAATTTGTTTCATTTTGAAAAGTGACAGTCAGAATTCTACGTCAGAAGAATGTGAATTTTTTTTTTAACTTTTGTTACCAAAAATGAAAAACAAAAAAAAAAACAGAAAAAAAAATAAACAAAATTAAATAAAAATTACGATGAATATGTTTTTTTTTTGTGTGTTGTTTACATGGAAACGGAAATAGTTATAAAAATATTATTATTCTTATTATTATGGCAATACAACGTTGATCATATATATTGATGATATAAGTCCAATGTTTTGATTTTTGTTTTTTCCCAGATTTTTTTTTTTTTTTGGTGACAAATTTTCAGTTTCTGTTTCATTTAATTTTTGTATGTTTTTTTTTTTTATTGAATCCGGAAGAAAGAGATGGAATTACCTTCCATATTTTTTTATTTCTTATTTAATAAAATTTAATCGATAACATTACATTGTATTTTCAATAAGTTTAATTTCAATAAAATTACATTGACTTAAGTCATATAAAGCTCATATATAGATATCAGCGGTTACCTTGGATGTAAACGAGACTTATCAAAGAACAATGACAAAAAGTTATAATTCAAAAATTATACATGATGAAGATTAGGTTAAATAAATAAAATTGAGATAAACTTTTTTTTTGTTGTTGATGGTCCACATCATAAAGAGTTTAATTAAAAATTATATGAAACAATGTTTGACCTTGTAAATAATATAAAGTCGTTCATTGAAAAATTAAATTCAAACGCGTCATGCACATATTAAATGAATTTTTGTATTGAATTTTATTTAAATTCAAGAATTTTAAATGACCCTTGACTAATAGTCCAATATAATTATAATTATAATAATAATAATAATAATAATAATCAGTTTTAACCTCTAACGTTCTTGACGCATAATCCAAGTCTGTATTCAACACTTATAATAGGAACGATTACATAGTATTTATACGTGCTAATTAATTATTTTTGTATTTATAACAAATGACGATGTTATTTGATATTCATCACAATAACATTTAAAATTTATTATGGTTTAAAATTGAGTACATAAGTCGATGTCATTTAAACTAATAAGTTGATGTACTCGGTTTTTATTTTAAATAGAAAAATTGTGGCTTTTATTTATTAAACATTGGCGAACAATTAAGAAATTAGACGAAATAATGAAGAAGGCTTAGTGAGACTTCTTGAAACATCAATCTTAACTTTTATGTGAGAATTTATTTAAAATCAAAACATTTTCGAAAGATGAAAAGAAAATCATTTATGGTCATGCCGTGAGGAATCTCAGTTTCTCTAGCCAACTGTGTTAACCACTACAACATGTGCTAATTATTTCTTATATTATTATTATTATTATTATTATTGTTGATTGAATTAATGAAAATTACGCGTATTGTACATAAAGTGCCAACTAACGAGATTACGCGACCCAGACAAAGATTCTTGATGATTGTCCGTCTAATTCGTTAAGTTTGTTTTTTTTTTCTTTCTTTCTATTTTTTTTTTATCTTGTCTACTTTTTTAAATCCGCTAAAAATTACTTATATAAATTTTTCATTCTTTCATTATAAAATATATAAAATTATATTCTTCTATATGTAAAATAAAAACGGTGGATTATATTGCGTTAAATGAATGATGCTCCATGAAATTGTAAATTCAATTCATTTTATTTATTTATTATTTATATAATTTGTTGTTGTTACTATTTATATATGTTTGTCTGTCTGTTTGTATGTATATGTTTTTCTTTTCGCTATTATTATGATACAATGTAACTATCCATTGAGACCAATTGAGACAACATAAATTTCTTTTTAAAGCTTTTTGTGAATATCTTTCAAGAGGAAAAAAAATCAAGGATATAAAATTAAATATAGAAAATCTTAAAATACATAATTTGTTCTTCTTTTTTTTTTTTCTTGTTCTTCTATACTTCTTGCTATTTGTATACATTTTTTATTTATTATAGTTTTATGTTGTTTATTTTTCGCTCATTTGTTGCATAGATAAAATAGAAGAAGAAGAAGAAGAATTGTACCATTAAAAGTAACATAGATTTTTGTATATGGACATTTTTATTATATAGATTTGATATAGCCTTTGGGAAGAGCAGTATATCTTTCTCTCTGTGTGTGTGTACATTATTATTATTTTTTGTTTATTTACCAATGTAATATTACGTTGAATATTTATTTTAAAAAACTTTCTTAATTGCATGAAGAATATATGAAGAATAGATTAAGAATGAGTAAAATCAATAGATTAATGAAAGATGATACATTTGAATGTTTTAACTTGAATATACGATTGAGTCCGATATTATTTTAAGATTGAAGATTGCACATTTATAAAAATTATGTTGCGTTGTAAAATTAAAGAATAACAAAAACAACAATAAATATATAAAAATATTGAGATGAGGAAAATCTTTAAATAAATCAAAATTCCATTGATACAATTCTTAGTATCTAAATTTATTTTTATTATATAGAAAAAGAAATAAAGATAATGAAGGTAAACCGCGCACTTTAAATTACTCAAATAACTTTTATATTCAGATAATTGATCGCACAAAAAAAAAGTTCAATTATCATTCTGTGTGTGCTGCGTGTGTGTGTGCGCGGCGTCACCTTAAGAGATTGAAATATGTTTTATTTTTTTATTTTATTCTTTAATTGGCTATGCATTTCAAGTTCATTGTCATTTTCGTTTCTTATAAATAGTTTATGATGATGATCATCATTGATCAAAATTTTGTTATTTATTATTGGTTAACAATTGTTTTATCTTTTCTCTATATATAAGTCTTTCTTCTTCTCTTTTTATTGTTCCTTTTGTTTAAATTTATTTCACTATTTAATATTAAATTTATAATATTTTATAAAATAAAACCGTTAAAAATGTCAGAATAAAAATCAGATGTACTTAACTTAGGTACAGAGAAAGATAGATTTTAGATTTTAGATTTTAGATTTAGACATCATAATTTCGATTAAAATTTATTACTGTAATAACGCCCGAGACTTTCTTCGTTTCGGGCTAAACAAAGGTAACAGATCAGATCATTATTATCTTTATAAAATAAAAGAAATTTCTTTGATAATCATTGCACTTGAATCTTGTTGTAATCTTGGAATGATGATCTTAATCATAGTAGTTAAAATGACTGAACCCTACAAAAGTTTATGTGAACCTTATAAATCCTAACCAAAATCCTTTCAAATCGTAATGGAATCTTTTAAAATTAATTTAATTTCAAAGAACAAAGAATAAACTTTAAGAGAGATTCCATTTTTTTTTATTCATTTGATTAGAATTTGTTCTCACATAATTTACATGATGTGTCGGTTTTGCCTCCTATAGTGGAAAAATAATGATAATAATGAAGAAATTAAATGAAAAATCTTATTATTTTTCTGTTTTTAAAAAAATATAAAATGAAAAACTTAAAAATATGTTTTTTAAGCGTAAGTAAATTTGTTGTTCTTTTTTTTATGTAATTAGGTAAATTAAAGTGGGATTCATTCACCGCATATATAAAACTTAAAATAAACTCATGTTGGTTTATTTTTTATATAATTGTGTTTGTGTTTTTTATTTTAGCTCTTTTGAAAATATAAATTTAAATTAGTTATGGAGTTTGTATATTTACCTTACTACCGTACGTAAGAGTGGAGGTATGAAGATCAAGTTAAATGATTATTTATATATAAAAACATTAAAATATAATTTATTTGAATAAATAATTTGTGGGCGCATGCGCGTTTTGGAATTTTTTCTATTTGTTACAATATTTAATATTTAATATTTAATATTTTTTTTTTGTTCTTCTTGTTCTTCTAATTGTTGTTGTTTATACTTTAAACATAAACTTATAACTTTATTAAGAAAAGACAAAAAAACAAAAAAAAATTAAGATCAAGATAATTTTATTGTTTTGAAAGAAAAAAAGTTAAAAAAAAAACAAAACAACAAAAATAAGAATAAAGAAAATATAATTAGAGAAAAAATATCAAAGTACAATCAAATATGTGACACTGATTTTGGATTATGCTGTTTCATTATATGGTAAATCTGGATTATACAATTGTTCTGGTTCAGAAACAAATAGCTAAATTCTAAATCTAAAACTAATGTCTTATGTGCTGCACATATTTTAATCATTTAATATTCACGTTTATTTTATTGTTGTTGTTTCTCAAATATGAAAATTATCAATAATTTATAATTTATAATTTATGAATATAATAAAAAAAAAGAGAACCGCACGCATAATATAATTTCTTATCTTTCATCGTGAGTGAATCGAATGATTTTAATAAAATGCGGGAAATTCTTTAAAAAAAAAGAAAATAAATATTTATACAGAAATAAAGTGAATGGACAACTTTAATTAGAATTTATGTAAAAATAAAATTGAAGCATAGAAGCAGCAACATAAATATAATAAAAAAAAAAATTATTTGGCTTCCAAACGTTCAGTTTATTTGTATAAAAAATATTTAAAAGGTTGTGTGACAGACGTTATGATTTAATCGTTTTTTTTTTGTTTTTTAATGAAAATTTTTTAACTCTTTTTTATTTTGACTTTAGACTGTTCAATTTTCTTTACAGATGGCTTGGAGTCTATGATACAGTAAAATCTGCCTAATTGTATAAATTCTAACCAAACTAACTTCAGACAATATATTTTGGTTTTACATATGCGGAAATTATAATGTCCAATCGAATCATCTGTCCCTAGTAAAATTGCTGGTCCTATTAGACAGGTGTTGTTGTAAAAGGTTTAAAAAATAATCATTATTTGAAGCACTCAACAAAAGAATTCTCGTTTGTATGAACAAATAGCAAAACAAACAAACGAACACAGATCTGTGTAGATAAAACTTAATAAATTTGTTAATGACAATACAGAAAAAGATTCGATTCAAATCAACTGGCTAACCCTTGCCCTCATTTCTCCATTTAACTATATAGGATTTTTTTTCTCTAAAATAAAAATCTAAACTGTAATCTTAAATTAGAGTCTTAGACTAATTCAATTTATATATAAAACATTTGCAATCGTTTATTATCTTTCATTGTGTCAGAATAAATCGTATTAAAAAAAAAATAACAAAAAAAAAAAAACTCATCCAAATATTTTAGTTTCTTCAAAAGAAAAAAAAAAAGAAAATAAAAAGAGGAAAAAGAAAGAAAAGATTTAAAACTAAAAGATGTTTTTTTCCAATTAAAATTTCACTATATTGTGTGATTAATATCTATTCGATCACGATTTTAAACTATTCAAGAAAAATACATTAAACTTGGTTTTGCTTGAAGGGATTTTTTTTTTTCATTTATTTATAAATTTTCTCATTTGAACCCAGAAGAAGTTAAAAGAAGTTTAATGTATAGAAAACAACAAACACTGTTTAGGGCCAAGGATTTTTATATAATTCAGGAAGAAAGATTAAATAATTAACTATAAAGTCTGACAGTTTTAAGACAATCATAACAATAACAAGAATAACAATAAAGTTAAATTAAAATTAAATATATACAATTTAGATGATGATGTTCAATGCGCGTGCGTTACAGGAAATTTCGTTTTTTTTTTCTTTGCATTAAATTTTATTTTGAACACAAAAAACAACAACAACAACAACAACAACAAATAAACCAAAATAGAGAAAAAATAGAAAAATAAACAAACAAACAAACAAATTTTTAATTAAATATGAAAGCGCGCATATAAATATTTTGTTTATAAATCAGTGAAAATTTTCTCTACTCTTTTTGTTTTTTTTTTTTGTCTTTCAATACTTTTCATTTATGCTTTTGTTTTGTTTTTCTTTTCAATGAAAAATGTTAAATGAACATAAATAAAGTGAACTTTCATCAATTGATTTTGAATTGATAAAATTATGAATAAATTTAATGGCAAGTTTTTATAAATTATTAAACGAGTCTTTGCTCCCTTTCACGTCATGCTACTCTTACATTTTTTAATTAAGAATCACAGAAACTTAAAACCCGTCATAACACGTGTTATAAACAGTTTTTTGCTTCTTTTATTTGTGAAGATTGATTTGAATTAAGATCAACTGAATCAATTGTACGATCGAGAGTAAACACTAAATTTTAGCAAAAATCAATTCATCTAGGATATTTTGGAGTAAAGCGAACTTTTATTCCTTAAAAGATTACAACATTTACAAAGGTTACAACAATTAAAAAGATTCATTTTACAAAGATTCATTTCTCCTAATGAGTTAAATGTAACAATTCTTATCTTTTCATTTTCATAATTTTCCTTAAATTGGAAATTACAGAGTTCTAATAAAGAATTTATTATGACTTATAATTATTGTAAAAGCTTACAATAAAAGATGAATAAGTTTTTGAACACAGCAAAAAAAAAAAAATGAAATAAAAAGAAGAAACATCGATAAATATAAACAAGTTTTAATCATGTTTGAAAACCTTAGACTTGAATCGTCTCATTTCTTCATAAATAAAATCCAGTCATGATCTGATCTTGGATTTATAAAATTCTCTTCTATATATTTACTTAATTATCATTCAATGAATTTTCCTCGGAATTTCCTAATATTCAATAAATAATGAAAAAAAAATAAAAATAAAAATAAAGAAATATCGAATGAAATAAAATAAACCTTTATTTTTTTTATCTCTCTCTCTCTCTCTCTTTCACCCATTCGACTTTTTTTTTTGAAATTCTAATGAATATGAATCACATAAATTCTAAGATTTTCTTTTTTTTAAAGAAAAAAAAAATACACACAAATTCATACGGAATAAACACAGAATGAATTCATTATTATGGTTAAAGCAATTAAAACTTCTATAAAACGTGATTAATTAATGAAATCAAGTTTTTATTTTCTCATCAATATTATGAAAATCAACAAATACAGAAAATTATTTAATCAACGGAGGAAGGACGTATTTAAAAAGTCACATCTTTTTTGGGTTTAAAATGAAATTTATTTTAATGCATTTATGGAGGTTGAACCAAGGCACCTTTTTCGTTTTTTTTTTCTTTTGATTTTCTTTTTTATGTGAATTTTTAAAAAAATTTGATCACCAAATAATAACAGAAAAAAAAAAGAACGTAATTATATTTTTAAGGTTCATTGGAATTGGACAACCAAGAAATATTATCTTTTACTTATTAGTTAAAAATGTAAGCAGGCAAATATTTATATTAATTTTTTTTTTTTACATAAGACCGTTCGGTGACATACATTTGTGTGTGTAAAGCCTTTCCCAAAAATAATAAACACAAACATTCTTTAAAAAAACAATTTTTTTGTTTTAAAGTTTTTTGTGTGTGCTGTTGTTGTTGTTTATTTCGTGGTATTGTTTTGATTGAAATCATATACGCGGACACGACATATACGCGCGATATACGACGACGACGAGGTCAACAGGAATATACTTAATAATAATTTTTTTCTCTCTTCTTTCGATCAGATGTCTTTTGTCTTTTTATATATACGAGAATTATTTTTATACTCTTTTTTTTTTGTCTTTCTGTATGTGACTTGTTGTTGTTGTTATTACCTCTTTTAAGAAATAAAAAAAAAAAACAATTTTTGCAAAGGCGAACGAATTTTATAAGAACTTTAAGATGGTTTTGGCGAATTGATTTTCATTTGTAAACTTTAATTTGTATGTGGAGATTTTGTTAAATCTTATGGATGTTATACACTTCAGTAGTGCTTATTCATTCTTTCTTCGAATGAGATAATTGCTAAAAACTAACCAAAGCAAATTGAATATTCCTGAAATCGTCTCTTTCCCCGAAACTTTTTTCGGGAATCCCCAAACTATATCATTATTTTCTTCTTATTCTTTATCATTTTGTTCTTAATCATAATTCCAATTAGAATTTTTGCTCCATAGAGAACTTTCTGTTATAACTTAATTCAATTGCGCAAAACTTCTAATTAGCATAATTATTTGTAAGAATAAAAATTTCTTATTTCTTAAATTGTGTCGTCCTAAATCTAATCTTGTATTTTATAGAAATTACATGTTGTTAACAATCGAGAACAAATTGTAATTCTCAATTGTTCACTCAATCTATTGAATCACTACAATTCTTTCTATTATAAAGTTTAAAAATAATTCTAGAAAAAAAGAAAACAAGAAATAAAGTATAAAAACTTTTACTTACATTTGATATAAATCCAAGAACTAATAACAATTTAAATGTCATTAATAATGATGAAAATTTTAATTTTGGGTTCCCCATTTTACGCTCGTTGAAGTCTTTCGTTCAGTCACTGCGTAGAATAGACAAAAAATTAAATTAAAAAAAAATAAAGAATCACCTTTTTTGTTTTATTTTTTTTTATTATTTTGGTTTATTTTAAATTAAATAATAACACGTAAATTTTTATAATATTCTGTGTGTTTGGTGAAACCGCAGCACTAAAAAATACAGCTGTGTGTGTTTGTGTATGTGTGTGATTGTTTTAAATTTATTATTATTTTAGCAGCTCAACTAGAATATTCGATGAAAATTAAATAAATAAACTAAAACGAAATAAAAATGTTTTCTTTATTTTTCGAGGTCTTGAACAAAATGAGCTATACAAGATTATAAGAATTAATTTTACGTTTAAACATTTTACTGAATTTACTATAATCGAATTTTGTGTGTATATTTTCTAGACAAACAGCCGTACAAATGGGTTTAATTTAATTGAAGAATTTTTTAAAAGAAAAAAAAAATATTGTTACAGAATAAAACAACAACAATTACATTTGATTGGTTTCAAAATGTCAACTATAAAAATTAAGAGATATCTTTTATGCCGTATGACAAGATCGTGTTTAAGGAATTAAGAAAAAGGTTCTTAAGTTTGTTTGTTTTTTTGTTATTTTTTCTTTTCCAAACACGATTAAAATCTCTGAAGAAATCATAAAATTTAATAAATTTCAATTATACAATTATTTACAGTCAGCCGATAAAAATATGTGAATTTTTATGTCGATAATAAATTCAATTAAAATAAAAATAACAGGAAGGGATTTCAATTCTTCCGATATTTAACCTGATTTTTCAATCAAATTAAATTACATAAGTTTGCGTCCTTTTCTTGTAATTATTTTACAATAAATTAATTTAATTAATTTTATTAAGTGAACTGTTTTTCTTTATGAATAATAATTATTGCAGATTTTCATCCTTTTTTTATTCTTCTTCTTCTTTTAGTTGTTTATTTTTTTTTGTTTTGTTTCGTGATTCCACACACACACACCACTTACAATTTCTATAGATTTATTCTTTCAATAATAATTGATTATCTCATCGAATTATTTTATAAATATTTATAACAAAATAATAAATAATGAATTATTTTTGATTGTAAATGACCGATGAACACACACACACACACAAACACACAGTTAAACACGCGGACAGAACAATATTTAAATAAAATGTATAAGAAAAAAAAAAAAATTCACTACCCAGCCAGCTGGAGTTCACCACGATATTATAAAATATCTTCTAAGCAGAAGAAGAAATGAAATAAAAAAAAAAAAAACAGAAAACAAAAAAAAAAAAGTTTCACTTTCGTCTCAAATATCACTTAGGTTGTTGTTGTTGTTGTGTTTTTCGTTAATAAAAAATTAATAAAAATCGCACTTTCTATTTTTTTTTTTCGTTTTTCTTTTTTTTTGAACACCAATATTTTTTTTTTCTTATAAATTAAAACCCAAAAAATTATTATTTTGTTTCAATTCAATACAATTTTTTATTTTTTTCTATTAAAACTTTGTTGCAAATCGAAAGAAATAGGAAGTTGAAGAAAAAAAGGTATAAGAAAAAAAAAACAAAACAAAATAAAAAAATGTTTAAGAAAAAAGAAACAAACCGAACGAACGTTTCATTAGAAAGAACTCGAACTAACTGCTGATGTCGAGAATTAATTCTACGTCTATAGGTAGTTGTGGAATTTTACAATGGATTTTACCAAACCATATTCGTTGTTTTTTTTTTTCATTTTGTATTAAAAAATATGAGACTGTGTACAGACAAGAATACAGATGCAGAACATCTTTCGTTGTATAATATTTTTCTATCCGCGATGGATAAATATTGTTATGTGATTGTGTTAGTACGTTCTTTGCGTATTTGTTGCTTGTTGTTTGTGTGTGTGATGCGCGGCAAACGCGATTCATATTTTTTGTTTCGTAAATAAAATGTATTGAAAATATAAAAGATTGAGGGACGTATCAAGAGAGAGAAAGAGGTAAACAATACAAACAGTCAGATAAACAACGTTGACTTTTTTTTTTGCTCTCTTGTTTACAATATTACATTTTTTTTTCTTGTCGTATATTTTGCTATTTAAATATACTTTTGTATTGACAATACTCTTACTTTACACTTTATAAAATTCAAATTAAGAATATTTTAATAAAACCTCTAAATAAAAAATGCATATAAAAAATAATTGTAAATGTTGTATTTTTCGCGGTATGGTTAGTCATTTTTATATTGAAAAATTATGTATTGTCGATATGACGTCATATTAAAATTATAATAGTTTGTATGGATGAGTGTTTATAATAAAAAGTGCAGAGGAAGTTTTTAATCATAGTTTTTGCGAACCTACAACTATTTATAAATTTTATTTAACAATAGACAATATTTAACATTAGTTATTAATTAATCAAAATTAATCTTCTAATCGCATATTGTTTTTTTTGTCAATGTCTGATAATGATCTAGGTTTTTGTCATTTCGCAATATCGATGGTTTAATTAGACGATGAAAGATAATTATCTTTATCATTAATCATAGATTTTTTTCAAACAAAAAATTCTTTATTTTGAAATTTTAAATTCCGCGCCTTTTAAAATATTGGAAAAATTTACGCCTAAAGTGCATTTGTAAGGCTTTCAATTTGTTTTGAGTATAGATTTGTATTCTTTTCGCTCAGTTACATACTTTCAGGGGTCTTGTTTGTTGGATTTGCATGGATTACAACTCGCAAAAAACTTTAAAAAATAATCTGAATTCTGGGGTAACAAAATTAGTCGTTTATTTAATAATTTATTTACCTTTATTTATCCTGAAAATGATAAAATTAAGGGAAATAAAATACCAATCGAAATGTAAAACACATTCATTAACAAAATAACGGTTAAAGTAAGATCGATTTTTGTACATCGATTGTTATTTTTTTGTCAAAATAAACCGATATTTCTATGCATTGCAATTTTATTTAGAAATTAAATTCTTTTTTTTTTTATTTCTACAAAGAATTTGGTCAATGAGACAAATACATTCAAAATATATTTTATAGAACCAAACCTCCCAAACAAATATTGATCATCATAGACGATTGAATGATTAAATCGATTAATCGTGGTAAAAATTCCATCCCTTAAATATCATTTCTATTTTGAAATTTAACAAAAAAAAAACTACGGCTGTCTTTTTTTTCTACTCTAAATTTCCTTGTTCCAATTCTTTATTATTTGTTTTTAAAGTTTTTTTTTTATTTAATTTATAAAAATTAATTTTAATTTGTTAGAAAAAAAAAATTATAGCAAATTTTTTTTTTATTGCATTTTAAGTTCACAGTACAATGAATTGGATCAATATGACAATATTTTTTTGTGGACATGCGCAAAATTACAATCAACATAGCAGTTTATATGTTGAACGATCTTAATATTGAATCATTCTTATTATTACAAAATTCTACAAGAAATTGTATACAGTGTCCTTATTTATTCTTACGATTTTAAAGAAAGAAATAAAAGACAAATAAATAAAAGATTAATTTTCATTCTAATTGTAAAAAAACCAAATAATTTACAAACATAATTAATAAATTACAAAATTATTCCAATTCAATGGCAATAAAAGTTTAAAACATCCCTATTGAAAGATTAAGGGAATTGTAAGAAATTTATTTTCATTACAGTAGTGAACAGTGTTTCGTGAAAGTGTTACGTCAAATAGAAAAATCAGTAAAGAAAAAAAAGAAAAAGAAAACACATACACACACACAAAACAGTTCTTTGGATTTATTTAAAAACATTTATTTTTTGGTAAGTTATCGTTTTTTTTTGTTTTTAAATTAAAAAAATAAGATGAAAACCAACAACAGACAAAAAAAAAAACACAATTAAAGGAAAAAGAAAAACAATTTATTTTTTTATTTATTTAATTGTTGCGGTTGTTTTTTTTTTAAAGTTTTCAAAAATTAATACAAAATTCAAACTTCATCAGAAAACTTTTATTTTTAAATCAATAAAAATAAAAGACTAAAAGAAAAAAAAAAGTCTATAAAAGGAAGAAGTGCCATCTCGTCTAAGAAAGTCCAATATATTAGGTCATAATGTCTCATATACTATGAAACAAAATTTACACACACACACAAACACACTGAAATATTCGCATACACACACACACACATACTAACACATGTTAACTATAGAATAAAATATAAAAATGTGGATTATTAGATGAAAAAAAAGTTCTATTTTTCTCTGTGAAAATTGTAAAAATAAAAAAGAAAAATAAGAAGATTATTACATAATTTATAAACTTTATTAAATTACGTTTTTTTTTTTTAACTTTCTCTCTTTTTTCATTCAAAGGAATTTTTGTTTTTTTTTTTTTGTTCTATTGCACAATCCTTTGGAGAAAGAAAACGATTTCGTTCATTTTTACGATCTTTCTCTTAATTTAATAATTTAAGTTTTTTTTTTTCCTTCTTCATTTTATATCGTCTGAAAGACTTAAAATTATTTTTATGTCTTTTGTTTTGGTTGGTTTCTGTTCGTCCATTCAGCTGTCCATTCACAAAATTAATGAAAGTAAAGCAAAAGTAAAAGAATCGATTTGGAATTAAATTATTTAACAAAAAATAAGAAGAAAAAACATTTGAATTGTTTTATTTATTTGTGGTGTGGTCTTCGACACACTTAAGGATACCAAATTATATAGATTCTTTCTCTCTTAAGAAAAAAGGGACACAAATAAAAATCTAACTAAAAGCAACAAAAAAAAAACGTAACGTCGATCAAAAAAAAAAATACTTTTAAGGTTTATAAAAATGGGCCTTTCTAAATAAATCAAACATATAAGAAAAGGGAAAATCTGTGAGAAATTTTATTGGCGTTATTTATATTTTCATGAAAATAGGAAAATTGGGAAATGGAAAAATCTATAAATTAGACTTATAATTTTAAGATGGATTAAAATTTGTCTCCTTTGTTTTGAATTTATTTATGAGAAAAATCAATTTGTTAGTTTCCCATTTTTATTCGTAATTTTAATACACACAAAATGGTCAAATATTGTTTTTATCTTTACTATTTTGTGTGTCCATTTAGCAAAGCTTTTAAATCCTTTGTTTTTTTTGGTTTAAACTTTTCTAAATGGAATTTTGTTGTTATTTTTTCCGCAAACATTTAACAAACGCAAATTATTTTCTCAGAATTTTAATTGATTGTTTTATTAAATTATCGGAAAAATCTATTTACAAATTACAAATGCAAAAAAAATTAGTGTTGCCATAAAGCTGAATAGTAGATTTTTCTAAATTTAATAATTTGAAAGCTTTTTTGGAAACTTTTCGATCCTATTTTCTCTTCAGTAAATGATAAGAAAAAGGATTATCGTAAATTTTCACTATCAAATATAATTAAATATAATTTCCAACAGAGAGTGGGAGTGAGAGGGTGGTGGTAGAGAGTGAATTAAAATCAGTAAAATCTAATTAAAATTATAAAAGCTTCCATGCATAAATGTGTATGTGTGTTTGTGTGGGTATTTGTATGTGTGTGACTATTTGTGTGCGTGTCCAAAGCAAAACTTGTCATTAATATTCACGAAAACAATCTTTTGTAACGGGAAAGTGTCACTTTTTGAATAGTAAAAAAAATTGCACACCCACACACACACAGAAGTGGCAAAGGAAAGAGTAGGATGTTGGTGTTGATGTTGTTTGTCTTTCCTCAATTAATATAAATTATCAAAAAAAGAAAAAAAAAAACAACACAACAACAAAGCAAAAATGTGAAAATGTGACGAAAAAAAAAAATAATAAGGGAATTGATTTTTTTCCTAAAAAGATTTTCCCTGATTACAATCTTTACTCTAAAAAAAATTTTTTTTTAGGAGAATTTAAACAAATTCTCATTTATATAAGAGGGTTTATTCACCCGAATGTGAATATTCTATCGGTTTGTGTATGTTTCGTCTTCTTCCCCTTTCTTTTTAATGTGTTCCTTTTTTTTAATGGGAATGAGAGGGGTTGAAGAATACATAAATTAAGTTTATAAGATGATTTTAAATTGAAGATGATTTATTAAGGTATGGAGAAGATTATGATTGTCGGTTGTGTTTGTTTGTTTGTTTTATTTTTATTTTTATTTCTAAAAGAAAAATATTTACTTTTTTCAACTGCAGTTGCCAAAATAAATTCGATATTTAAATTTAATTATATGGCAAAAGTCAATTAAAGATTTGGTTGTTGTTGTTGTTGTTGTTGTTATAAGTTAATGACACGATCCTTATATGATTCAATATAACCCATTTATGTTGTTGTTGTTGTTGTTGTTATTGTTGTCGTCACGTTTTCGTTATTTATGGAGAGAGTCACATTGTTGAGAATCAATTAACTTTCAATTGTTATTCTTTTATTGATTTTAATCGTTCGAATAAAATCATTAGAATTTTCCAATTAGATTTTTTTAATGGGAATGGTGAATTGTTTTTTGTTTGTTTGTTGTTTTCATTTGTAGATATCCAAATAAAGTATCTTTTTTTTTTTTTTTGGTGTAACATTTTTGTTTGGTGATAATTAAAAAAAAAGGGAATAAAAACTTCTGTTACGATTAAAATAACCATTTGACCTTTTCGTATAGTATCCTGTAAATTTTTGTGGTCATGACAGGGGAGTAGAAAGTATTTGATTGCCAGGATATTATGGGAATTTGTTATAAATAAAATAATTGGTTGATAGGAATTGTGTTAATTTTTTTTTTTTTATAATTGGACAGAGATCTAAATAGTCAGTTGCATGTGTGTGCCTGGTGGGGATTAAAGTCTGCGTATAGAGACATACGCATACAAACCATTTGTTAAATTTAATTCTTCGTAATTCAACCCTAAACAAAAAAAAAGATAAGTTTTAATTTAAATTGTTTTTTAATTAATTTGTTTTGACGTTCATTAATTAATTTTGATTTATGAAATTTCATTTTTATTTCTCAACTAAAAAGCAAACAGAGAAATATAAAATAAACAAATCATTAATTCCATTCATTAAATTAAATGAAAAACGAACACACAAATATATTCACAATAATTAATAATAATTTTCATTTTTAATCAAAAAAATTAATTTTCAAAATCTAAAGTTTTTTCTACTCTCCCCAAATTAAAGTAATTTAATTTTTGAATAATTTTATAATTACTTTTTTAATGATTAACTTTTTGGAAAAAAAAACCCAGAATGATAAAATTAGGAATTAGTTTTATTTTTGGGAAAAGTTTCAAAACGTTTTTTTTTTTGTAATAAAATAAATTCTAATAAATGCAAAAACCATATTTACAAATTAAAGAAATCGTAGAAATAGAAACATAAGAACGGAATTACGGAAGAAAACTTTTAAAACTTTTAAACCGTTTTTTATTCAATTTTGTCCTCAGTGAATTTTTTGTTTTCAGTGAAGTTCTGTGCGGTTGCCGCATCTTCTAATTAAAATATATTACGGTGTGATCTTTGCTGGTACAAGAATACATTTTCTTTTTTCAAATCCAATAAAAATATCGAAGTTCTATTTATGTGGAAACTCGTCAATTTTCTCCATTTGTACCAAAGGAATGGCCAATGAAAAAATTGCTCGTTAAATTTTTATTGATACAATCGAGAGTTGAATTATTAATTGGTCGAATAATTCAATGATGTTCATATTTTATTTGGGTTTTATGTTTGAATCATGAAGTATTTTCCTCCATCCCCATAACATTTTTCTTCTATAAAGTTATTTTACAAACTTCATAGATTTCATTTTCCTTTGGTTCATTCTGTGTATATTGTGCAGTTTTATATTTTTTGATTTTAAGTTTCATTTTTTTCTCTCTCCACAAATATATATCTATAAAGCTTGAAAAAGCTTTTTCAAATGTTCAAACGTAACTTTGTATCATTAACAATAAATACAAATAATACACAAACACACAATAACAGAAGAGATCATAAATATTGTGTAGATGAAAACAATTTTTGATCGCATTATAAATTTGTTGGTGAATTTATTTTGAAAAAAAAAATATATAAAAATATATAAATGTAAATGAATAGATACACACACACACACACACATGTACATTCAGAATATTGAAACATACACACACACACACACACACAACATACACAGAATATTGTTTATTTGCTTTTACAGTCGACAATATTAAGAGTAAACCCCTTAAGGCTTATAGGGATGTTTTTTACGAAATATTTATATGGATGTTTGTGTGTGTATGCATGGAGGTACGTATATATTTATTACTGCCGAAAAAAATTGTATAAAAGAAGAACCAGAAAGAAAAGAGGAACAGTTTTTTTTTTTGCTTTCATTTTGCTTCATCCTTTTCTCGATTTTGTATTTTTTTTATTTATAACGAGATTCATTTTTTATTTTATTTTTTACGAGAAAAACAAAAAATTAAACAGAAAATTTCTTCAAGAAAAAAAAAAAAGAAGTAACAAAAAAGAAAAGCAAGAAAATTTTCGCAGAAAAATATTGAACATATTGCCTTGAGTATTTTCCGTCATGTTGAAATTTTAATAGAAAGAAAAAAATCAATAAATAAAAATCAAATTAATTGGAGCATGATGATGTTTCGTGTTTCTATTGACATAAGTTGCTTAAGACTTATAATGGAAATCAAAAAATCAAGAGTTAAATTTCCGTACCTTAAATTATAGAAAAAAGAAAATAGAAAAAGAAACTGTTGCTTTTAGTTGTTGAGTTAAGATTAAGATAATCTCGTTTTTGTTGAAATTGAAATTGAAGAATAAATATATTTAAAAGTTAAAAGAATAAAGAAAATAAAACTTTTTAACAACAACACTACATTTACACCACTACACAATTACACCACTATACCACTACACCACTACACCGCTACAACATCACTACTCCACCACGACACAACCATTAATTTCTATTTAGATAATTTAGTGGAAAAGATTCTAAAGTTTTTCTCTTTATTTCATCTCTTGTTCTCAATCGAAATCTCAATTTAAATTCAAAGAAAAAGACAACACAACAGAAAACTATATTTTTCTAAAATAAGGGGCGTGGGGGGTGGTGGTGGGTTATGGGAAAAAAGTAATCTAAAACTTAAAGAAACAAAGAAAATAAAAGAAGATCATTGAAAGCATTAAAGCTTTCAAATGTTTAAATGGGCATGTTTGTCGTACATAAATAAGTAATTCGAGAGGAAAAGAAAAATAACGAAGAAACATAATAAGAAGAAGAAGAAGAAGAAAAAGCTGAAGAATAATAATAGAAGAGAAAAGAGAGAAAGAGAGAGAGAGAGAGAGAGAGTGATGAGGAGATGAAATAACTATATTTTAGAAGAGAGACTGTTAAAAAAGAAAAATGCTTTTAAAGGAAAAAGAAGAAGAAAAAGAAAAAAAAAATGAAAACGATTTGTTTCTGGATGAGTGAAATTTTTTTTTGTTTTGTGTGCCGTTCTATTGTATTTGGGTATTTGTGTGTGTGTGTGTGTCTGTTCATGAACCATGGAAAAATATACGATAACAAATCATTTGTCCTGATTTGAGTATAACACACCATTTCATACCACGGACTACTAACATTTCACCGTTTTCTTCTTACAAATAAAATCATTTTATCGATTGATGATTTTTGATTTATAAACTCATTTATTTCTTCCTTTTTATTTCTTATATTTATTTTTTGTATAAAAATTTTTGAGAAAGCAATCAGTAGAAATAACAGTTTATTAAAAGTGTCTGTTTTTCTTATTTTTCCTTTTTATATTATTCAGAGGAAAAGAATACGAAAACATAAATAACTTTCAAAGTTGTAATATTATGTGAGATGAGGATGCGGATCAGATAACTTTATTTTAAGAAAACAAGATTGAGTATAAAATATTGAAATAAAAATGTAATACAATCATGTAAGAAAAAGTGCATTTTAATAAAAATATCAAAAATAGAGAAAGAGAGAGAAACGGAGCGAGAGAGAAAAGGATAAAGCGAGTGACGGTGAAAATAACATAATTCAGAATCTAATAAAATTGTAGATAAAATTCAATATTGTTGCACAAAAATAAAAATTCACTTAAATAAAATAAAACAGAACAATAAGCGCAGAAAAAGCTTTCAATACATTTTTTTTCTTCTTACGTATAAAATTGGTTTCATATTTTATTGTTTAAATTTGTAAACAGAATTTCAACATGAAACCTGAAGATGTTAAAATTTCAATACAAAACATTACAATATTTTTATGGTCGCCCATTTTATTTTAGTGTATATTTGTTAGTTTCATATTTTTGGTTGATTTTCTCTTGTTATTTAAGGCACTTGAATCAATCAATAAAAATATATTCAAATTATAATAATTACGTCTGAAGTTTCCTAACGCTGAGTCAGAGACGAAAAAAAAAATCAGCATAGTGCGGTATAAGGAGAACACAATATCCAATATGAGACCCAAACATTTGAAAGTAGAAAAAAATAAGTGAACAAGAAAATTATTTAGCAGTTAATCTCAATTAAAAAAAAAAATTGCCACAACATAAATTCCAATTGAAAATAAAAAGTTAAGAAAGTTATAAAGAAAAAAAAATTAGATCATATTGAAATAAATTTTAAATTTGTTATAAATATTCCATTAAAAAATTGTGTTTTTGTTGTCGAGAATTATTCATGTAATAATTTATTACCAACATTAGATATTAAGGAACCCTAACAATATATTCTTGAACAGTTTTAATCGTAAAAGAAAAAGGTGAATAGGAAAATTGTTCTTCAGTAAGAAGAAAATTATTCTTTAAAAGAAGAGTTTCTCCTTTAATATTGAAGAATTTGAAAGGGATCATTAGGATGTTAAACCATCTTGTAAAAAATAATAAAAGGGAATGTTGTACGTTTAAAATTTGATGTTAAACACTTAAGTGTCTACGTTTTTCTTACCATAAGATCTGTAACTCTAATCGTTTCATCTTTAGTCTTTTCATAACCATTTTTTTAAGGGCTTTTCAGTTTTTCACCTTCTCTTCTATCATTTCTTTGTATTTATTTCCCAAAACAAAACTTAAGTAATTCTTTAACCATAAGAAGATGAAGAGGAAGAAAAAAAGGGCAAAAGTAACATCAATTTTTTTTTTCTTGGTCACACAAATTTATTTTATATTTTCCCCAAAAAAATTAAACGAACGTACCAAAAATAAAAGGTGAAAACCCCTTTCAATAAAATGGATTATATTTACACAATATCCCATATCCAATTTAAGTTTTCCCTTTTCCTTCCTTTTCTTTTTGACATGCAATTTTTAGTATTGACCGTAAGTAAAGAAAAGTCGTCACCAAAGCTTTTAATTTAAAACGTGGGAAAAGGGAAAATATTATTCACATTCAGCATTTTCACATATAAACACAAAATACAAAACACAAGTTGTTGAATAAACGAACTAACTATCAATAAAATCGATAAAGAAAAGAACTTTGAAAATAAAAAGAACCTCAAAGAACTTTGTATTGTGGAAATCTTATTAAAAGTATAATCAGATAAAAGGTGAAGTTATTTTAAAAATTCATAGAAGAATATAAGAAATGGAAATATTTTACAATTTATTTTAAAAAATGCATCAAAGAGATTTTAAAATTTCCCAAACAATATTTTGATCGTTTATAAAAGTAAATATTTTTCTTATTATTTTCTACACAAAAAAATATTTTCCTTCAGTCATTTTTTGTTAAAAAAAAGAAGCAACAGAAAATATTCGTTTGAATATCCTTATTATCCTTTACCCCTCAAGATTTTCCTGAATAGTTTATTGAATTTATAGTTGTATTTTTTTTCTCTCTCAGTCAAATATAGGGAAAACTTTTCAATTTTCATCATCATGAGAATATTAAATAGGGAAAATATATCATCGTCCGGATAAACATCCCTCTCACATACCTTAACAGTCCAAGTTTATATAAATCTAATTTATAGAAGTTGACTTGAGGAATAAAAATAAACTCTTATTTGAAACCAAAGGAAACCCAGACAAAACTCATTTAATTATTCATAACATAAAAAGTGAATCCCAAACAAAAGTCCCTCTTTTATTTTCTGAATCTTTTTAGAATTTTCATTTTCTTTTATTTTTATTCATATTTTCTTTTTCTTTATTAAATATACAATTCAAAGGAGATCATGAAACAGAGACAAAGACAAAGAGAGATAGAGAGAGAGAGAGAGAGAGAGAACATATAAAGTAAAATTGATTGATTGATCAAATTCAATTTGTACCATCTTTTTTTTATTTTTATTTTTTCTTTTATTTTTTATTTATTGATTCATTGCCTTTATTGAATAAAATTCAATAAAAAAAAAAAAACAAAAAGAAAAACAAGAAAAAGGGGAAGGAAATATAATCTGAAAAAAATGTGGTCCGATTTTATGAACTTTAACTTCATACTACAAAAAAATGTTTATGCAAAAATGAATGGGGAAAAATGGAGTGAAAGAAAAATCTATGCCGTTTGATTTGAATTTCTATTTAATAAATAAAAATTTAATTTCTTTCTATAAACGAGTGGAAAACAGAGAAGAATAGAAAATATGTGAAAATAAGGAAAACAAAAGAAAATATTGAACAGGGAAAAATACAAAAAAAAAAAAATGGGGATGGGGATGGGAAAAAAATGCGGGAATCATCAGAAAAGATAAAAGTATTTTTATTCTCTTCAATTTTTGTTTAATCTGTATGAATTAAACTTTAGGAATTGGATAGGAAATTCTTCTTTAACAATCCCGATGTATCCGGGCCAGACATTTCTCTGTTAAAGAAGATTGAATGATATAGACGATTTGACTCTCTGATTATAAGTAAATTTATTTATGAAAAATCTAAGTTTATATACATTAAAAATTGATTACATTGCATTTTAACTTCATGAGAACAATACAAAAATATGATAAAAAATTGTTATTCTCATATAAGAATTGTTATTCTCATATAAGAATGTATTATAAAGAATTGTTATTCTCATATAAGAATGTATTTTAAATATGCCCAAAAATGCATAATTGCAGAATACATGAAGATGTTTTCTGCGGTGCAATGATCTAATATAATTTGATATATTTGTTTTTTAATGTATTTTGATGACACAATTATTTTGCGTCTGAGAATGACGCTGCGTTTACAACGCACCGTTTATTTTTTCTTATTTATAAAATATGTGATTGAACATTCTGCGCCTCGGTGACTTATGTCGCAATGTAAACCTCTGATATGGGTAGATTTAGCTGTTCTGCATTCTAGGCTGCGGAACTGGTGGTTGTATGATATGAATTGTTGCTTTCTTCTTCCATGCTTTTAACTTTAATGTAATTATAAAAGCAATAACTATGACAAGTATCGTTAAGGTTATGTATGATACTGTATAGTGATGAACATCGTGATTGTTGATATTCTCTGGCAACTTTTCATTCTCTTTCAATTGTTTGATTGATTTCTGAAGATTTTCTAGGTCCATATCACTGTTTGCATTAAGCAGTGGGGGTGACAATTTAGTAAAATTCCTTAGATTTACTAAGTGTTGACTCAATTGAAGAGATGGTAGAAATGAGGAATTCTTCCTACTCGTGTATGTATTTTCTGCCGTAATTACCATATCTGAATACTTAAGTTGGCAATCTGCTTGTATTTTGATTATTCCGTCCCCTATCAATTTAATTGGTTGAACGTGGCTGTCACATATTATGTCAAAGGTTGTACTATTTATCATCACGTAGATCCAACTGTTTGGCTCATGAAGCTTTATCCAGACGTTTGACTGTTGTGTTGTTCTTAGATTGCATGAGGATATAATTTGTTCATCATGCTGTAGTAAGTTGATTTCGCATTGGCTTTGATTTGACTTTAAGTTGTACACTGGATGTTGCGATCTGCATATGCATTCTTCTTTGTTGATCCTGGTACATTGTCTTAACTCATTTTCCGAGATCGGGTAGAAATGATCTCGATGCAGGCTGACGATTAAGTAATCCGTTGATGGTTGAATGAAGATTAATTGCAGTTCATGTATTGTTGGAACTGCATGCAACTGAAATATCTGAAATGTTTCTGCTGTCGGAAGCGGTAGTTTTATACAAATTATCAGTTTTCCTGGTGTGAGTCTAGCTTTGGCTGTCATCAGGTTGTAATTTTTCATTAACTCTGACAAGTGTGCTTCGTTGTGTTTGAGTTTATCAATCTGTTCATCATAATGTGCTGCATCTCGTTCGTCTAGTACACCAAATAATTCGCTTGACCAGGCATTCCAGAAGTCTTGTACCATTTTCTGTGTTAGACGCCATCGTTGAAATCTGTTTGGTTTTTCCAACACCAAGCAGGGTTCAGGGGGCATCAGAATTAGGCTGCCAATCGTAAAATGACCTGGTGTTAGGATTTGTAAATCTTTTGTATTCTTGTTGTATCCACTTTTTACTTCTTTGAAAAAATATGTTTGTAGTGTTGTTTGTTGTATTGTCTTTGACAAAGATATTTGTACTGTCAAAAAATTTGTAGTGTATTTTTTGACCAAAAATGCTTGTAGTAGCGTATTTCCGTTGATTTTTCTTTGACAAAGAAATTTATTTTGTTGCGTTGTCAAAAAATTTGTAGTGTATTTTTTGACTAAAAATACTTGTGAATGTAGTTTGTATCTTTTTTCGTGTTCCATTTTACTTGATGATCTTGAAGATCTGTTGTCTTCTTTGAATTCTGTTTCATTTTTCTCATCTGGTTCACGTTGTAAATTTGTGATTGCAAATCTGGTTGATTCGTATATTTTTTGTTTTTGATCAAAGAAATGTGTGGAAGAATATTGATTTTCATGGTTCGTATCAATTTCACCAATAAGTTTGTCGTTATCTTCGAACCGCGTCCATAGTTGATCTAGTGAACGAAGTTCGTTTTGGATATAGATTGGCAACTGTGTTGTATTTTCTTTGAGATTTGAAAGAATTTTCTTTATTTCCGCTTCGATTTTGAGCTGTTTTCCGATTAGGTGTTCTGCCATCTTAACTGTTGTATTTGTTGAAATTTTTTTGCACTGATTTACTGGTTTACTTTAAACTTTAGTAGTCGTTTAAAATTTGTATTTCTTTTTTATTCACTTTAAACTTTTGTAGTCGTTTAAAATTTGTATTTCTCTTTTATTTACTTATTCACTTTAAACTTTTGTAGTCGTTTAAAATTTGTACTTCTATTTTATTTACTTATTCACTTTAAACTTTAGTAGTCGTTTAAGGTCTTTAGGTATAGATTGGTAACAAATAAATAAATAATAAGAAAAATAAAACTGAACATAGATTCCTGTTTCCAGGCCAGAATATTGTTCTGCTATGTTGAGTAAATTTCCCCTTTATATACTTTGGTAATAAAATTGGAAATAAATAATAAAAAATTAAACTGAACACAGATTCCCGTTTCCAGGCCAGAATATTGTTCTGCTATGTACTGTTTTACTTTAAATAGTTAGATAATGACAGATTGGTAATTAATAATAAAAAAAAATTGTACATAGATTCCTGTTTCCAGGCCAGAATATTGTTCTGCTATGTACTTTTCTCTTTATTATTTTTGCTCGAAGGACCAAATGTTTAATCTGGATGAATTAAACATTTGGGAATTGAATAGGAAATTCTTCTTTAACAATCCCGATGTATCCGGGCCAGACATTTCTCTGTTAAAGAAGATTGAATGATATAGACGTTTTGACTTGATGTTGATAAGTAAATTTATTTATGAAAAATCTAAGTTTATATACATTAAAAATTGATTACATTGCATTTTAACTTCATGAGAACAATACAAAAATATGATAAAAAATTGTTATTCTCATATAAGAATTGTTATTCTCATATAAGAATGTATTATAAAGAATTGTTATTCTCATATAAGAATGTATTTTAAATATGCCCAAAAATGCATAATTGCAGAATACATGAAGATGTTTTCTGCGGTGCAATGATCTAATATAATTTGATATATTTGTTTTTTAATGTATTTTGATGACACAATTATTTTGCGTCTGAGAATGACGCTGCGTTTACAACGCACCGTTTATTTTTTCTTATTTATAAAATATGTGATTGAACAATTTTCTTTGTTGAATTGAAAAAAAAAAAAGGTGAAAACAGAAAAGTTTTCTTTTAATTATATTCGTTGCGTTTGATTTTACCCATTTTTGTTTTTTATATCAAAAGAGAAACTCAAATATATGATCCCAGATCAATTTACTGGTGTCCCATTCTCATTAACACATACACGCATATACACTAACACACTTACTAACAAATAAATTTACCTATTTTATTTTTTCGTCGTCCCTTTATATTCTCATAATTATTCGATTTAAAAAAAGGAAATAAATACTATGTGTGTGTGTATGTGTGTGTGTGTGTTTGATGTTGGGTTTAATGGGTGATTCAGAGGATAAACATCAAATAGCGTGGTTGAATACTACATCGTTATACCTCAATGACATATAATCGTTTTCTTTTTTTCTTTCGGCTCATATTTTACTTGTATTTTCTTAATTACACTTTTATAAATATGACCTATGACCTATATTACTATATGTAGTTGTAGTGTACCGTCTCTCCAATAATAATCATAATAATAATAATTCTATATAGCCAACAAATTATGATTGTTAGTCGGAATACATTTTAGAAAATTCAATTGACGTGTCTGATTTATGTTGTACTTTTCTTTTATTGCTTGTTGCTTTTTCCACTTTTGTTATTTTCATTTATGAAAAACATCTTCAATTTATTTATGTTTAATGTGATAATCTTTCAACTAGGAAAATTAGCAGAGTATACAGAAAATTTTACAACCAAGAAAAAAAAGCATAAAGAAATCAACGAATAAAAAAAAAGGAAAGCAAAATAGAAAATATGTTCCAATCTATGGATGAAGATGAGTCATTGTACTTTGAAAAATTGTTGATCTTTATTTTTGGTCCTTTTTTACACAAATTACAGAAATCACAAAATAAAAATATATAAAAAGGTTGTGATACTCTGTGTCACTGGGTTACAATCGAGCGTAGAATAATAAAAAATAACATCAATATTAAAAATAAAAAATAAGCAGAAGAAAAACAGAGTGAAAATTCATAAAATATCAAAAAGCTCATAACTTTAGATTTTTCTAGAATCTTTTTACAGTAACACAATAGTAAATAGGCTCCATTCGTCCCTATTACTGAGAAAATAAAGGATCACTGAATTAAATCAACAACATCATCATAATACACACAAACAGAATATTTTCAATTGAAATTTTCTATTTGACTTAAAAAGGTTTTTGCACAAAAAAAAAAAAGAAGAAAACTTTTAATACTTTAAAAATGAAAACTTTCCACTTCCTTCTTTTTTTTCCTAAAATATTTTAAAAGGAAAAATGAAAAGGTTTTTCTACCCCAAAATATTTTCTTTTGTATTTTTCCATGTACAAACACATAGAAAATATTTTCTTCGTTTTATAACCAAAAAAACATCCGTCTTTGATATTGATTTTCTTTGCTGTTTTCTTGTTGTTGTTGTTGTTACTATTGTAGTTGTTGTTGTTATTATTGTAGTTGTTATTGTTATTATTTCTGTTGAATAGAAAGAAAAAAACTTTAGATTTAGATAAATATCGTCGAGTTAAAGTACGTGCTGTAAGTATGTGTTTGTTTGTTTCAGTATGTACAAATGTGTGTGTGTGTGTGTGTGTGCATGTGTATGTGTATAAATTATTTTACTTTTAGTCCAAAAACAAAAACAAATATATTTATAAGAAGCGTATTATTATTATTATTATTATTATTATTCTTTCTTTTTGGTTGTTTTTTTCTTTTTCGTTTTGGCCGGAAAAAAACAAAAGATCAATTTTTACAATAATGGAATAGAAAGATACGAATAACATTATAGTTTCTTATCACTAAGATATAAGATATAAACCTAAAACGAAAAAGGGTTAAATGGTTTTGATCATCTTTTTTAACCATATAGAAAGCAAAGGAATATTCTAATTGAAATAACAAGATCTTTATTTTTTTCTTTCAATTCAATTCAATTTATGGGGTTTTCTTTTGTAGCACAAAAAAAAATCAATGTGAAAAATCAAAGAAAATCTTTAAGAACAATAGAAAACAAAGGATTCTAATATTTCTCCTTCTGCTCTGTACATTAAAAGCACAACAACATGAAGTTAGCTGTACAAAATACAAACGAAAAAAAAGGCCAAAATTAAAAAGGAAAAAATAGAAAAACAAAAAAAGAAAATTTAATTGCATCTTAAAAGCTTAAAATTAAAATAAAATCAAAAATTAATTGAATTTCTATTTACAATTAAATTAATTCTATTTTTTCTTGTTAAACATAAATTACATAAATACATAATTATATGAATTATTACATTAATATTTTATGATAATTTTTTTAAATTGATTAATTAAAATTGTACGCACGAAAATATTCATCAAACATTAAATATTGTTGTTGTACATTTATAACGGTTTTATACACAAAACAAACACACACACACACACAGTTTCTTGACAAATGTATATTGAAGTCAAATGTGATGTTAGGGGGGGAGCATATAATCTTCTAATAAAGTTTTTATACTTTATAATTCTATTTGGATAGAAGAAATTTTGTTAATGTTGTGTGAGAATTTATAGATTTCTCCGTTTGAAGTTTATTTAATTTTACCATTTTTATTTCACCTGTAATCCTGGCGTGATGGCAAAAAAAAAAGGGAATCATTTAATTAGTAAAATCCTTATCAATATCATGAAGTTTCTGTTTTTATTTCCTCTGACCTAATTATTATTTTTTTCATTAAATACACACACACACGTTACACGGTTAAACCCGCTCTCTCTCTCTCTCTCTCTCTCTCTTTCCCCCACTCCCTATCTCTATCTTTTTCTATCGTCCATCAATTTTTTATTTAATTAATCCCGGATAATTGTATCAAACTTCACGTTGTTAATCTATTTATTTTTTTTAAATGAAAATCAAAATGAAAATTCACGGTTTTTGTACGTGTTCTGTGTCACTACATATGTGATTGTTTTTTATAGAATGACTATGTGTGTGTGTGTGTGTTTGGTTTATATAGAATAAAAAAGATTTCATAATAAAAAAAAAAAAATATTAATTAAAAATTGTATTTGCATTAACAACATTCGAATTAGTTATTCATATTTTTGTTGTTGTTGGTGTTGTGTTGTGATTTTTGTTATACAACAACACACCGTAAAAGGGCATTGAAAAAAATTAACAATATTTTATTTATATTTAAATAAACACAAAAAAAAAATTGCTTCTATTTATTTTATTTAGTTTTTTTATTTGATTGCATAAAATATTTATAGACAAAAAAAATATATATCAGTGACACGTGTGTGTGTGTGTGCGTAGGCATGTGTTATAATATTTGTACTTTATACCACTTTGATGTATTCTTTTTTTTTTTTTCGTTGTTGTTTGTTGAACTAAATTTTTTTTTTATTGTTGACAAATTATTTATTTTTTTCTATTTTATTTTTTGTGTACTGCTTCGGTGCTATGTGATTTTGTTGCCATTTATATGTAGTACATATATCGTTATATATCTATAATTTTTCACCTTTAACCTTTATTTACTTGAAATATGTAATGTACTCTATTAAATGGTGTTCTTTTGTTCGTATTTTTGGTTGAGAACAGTAAAAATATTATGAAGAAATAAAAATAAGTTTTCCCCCCATCTTATCTTTATAACAGTTTATTTTGGTTTAACCAATCAAAAGTTTTGTTTTATATTTCATTGTTTGTTATAAAATTGAGGTTATGTTACGTATTGCTGTAAAAGAGAAAAAACTCGTTTAAGCAAAAAATAAAAGAAAAATAATTTCAATTAAACTCTTAACTTTTAATAGTTTGTTTTTTTTTTTTGCATCTAAAGTTTAAGTGGAATTTTCCAATTTCCACAAGTTTTCTTATTATATTTTCATTGATATTAATTGAAATTGACGCAACCCATTTATTCTTAAAATTGTTTGTGTGTATTTTTTTTTTTTTTTTGTTATGAAAATTTTCATAACAGCAAAAAAATAAAAAGAAAACTCAAAAGCGCCTACAGGAAAGAGCGTTTTTTTTCTCCATTCAATTGTTTTTTCTTTTTACTTTTCTCTACTTTTACTTTTAAAAAATTAAAACGTTTTGTAAAAAAAAATGTTTTGTGAAAACTTTCTTAATTAATTAAAAAAAAACTCTTTTTCAAACATTTTTAATTTCTTTCGAAGAGAATTTTCACCCCGTTTTTTGTTTTCATATTTTTCATTTTTTTGTTTTTCTTTTCTAACAAAGTCCAGACGACATTTTCACCAAAAAAAAAAAGAAAAAAGAAAACCTCATAAGAAAGAGAAAATAAATGTTTTGTTAACAAAAACAAAAACTAAATCCAGAACCACAAAATCAATTTTTATTCTTGCACGATTTTCATGGTAAACTAACGAAATAAAAACCATGAAAATTTTATTAAAAATTTCACGAATATGGGATTTTGAAAATAAAAAGATTTAAAAAATTAAACAATCTCAAATCACTTTCAATTAATTTTCCCTAATCATAATTTTATATTCTGATTGACACAACATAATTTTTTTTATCCACTGTTGGATAAATTTCATTTACACAAATATAAATTATCTGAGAATTAATTGTATGTGTGTGTGTGTGTGTGCATGGGTGATTGGGTGGTGAGGTTTGAGAGAAGCATTAATTATAATTGATTATTTATAGAAATTTTTATTATTTAGAACATTTTATAAATGTTTTCTTGTCATGGTATGGTCCATGATATTTTTTTCTGTTTCCTTCTTTTAGTTTTTCTTAATTATTTTATTCCTTTTTTTCTCTTTTGATTTGGTTCAAGTTTCATTCAATTCATTCAAATACTTTTGCTTTCAACAAAAGTGTACTCGTAACTAATTAAGTAATGTTTGTTTTGTGTGTGTGTGTGTGTGTGTGTTATTTTATATGTTTATGTGTGTGTGTGTGTGTGTGTGTGTGTGTGTGTGTTTTGCCGCAGGTATTTTATACGAAATCATTCTCATGCTTAAGGCGCATTATTATAGAAACACAATCATTTGAAGTTTGATGAATGATGATTGATCTTATTTTCTTAAATCCTTTAGGAAAATCAATTATTTATAATATACGAATTTTCCTCTATCTCACCCTCACTCTCTCCCACTCATTCATTCTTTTTATTTTCTTTTCCTGATTCTTCTTGGTAAAAAAAAAATTGTCTGTTTGGGGGAAAAAATACTTTTAAGGAAAAATATAAAAAAAAGACGGAAAATGGTAAAAAAAACTGAAAGTGCTCTTTAATCCTCGATCCCGTCAGTTTTGATGGTTCATCAGAAAAAGTTTTTTTATATCATAAATTTTGATACAAAAAAAAAAGCATGTACAAAAGTTCAAAGTTCAAAGGTTACAAAGTACAGTGTGTGGTCCAAAGTAGGGTCAAAGTAGGAACCGTCATAGTCATATAAAATAACAAGAACATTTATATTTTATGTGTGCACCCGACAAATATTTTAGACCGCAAATTTTATAAAATTCTTTGAAAATCAAAAAAAAAATTAAAATCAACAAAAATAGAAATAAAAAATAAAGTCGAATCCCACCTCAATCCTTCAAATTGAATTTCAATTCAATTTTTTTTTTCATTCTGTTCACAAAAATTTGATTAAAAAAAAATATCAAATTTTTATAAAAAAAAATAAATAAAAACCCGAGACAAAAATAAAGCAAATTACGAATAATTTTGTTTTATTTTGATTTTGATTTAGATTTTTTTTTTTTTTTTGTATAAAAATTGTTTATTTTGCATAAAATTAAATCCTCTTTTTAAAATCCGTTTACACACATACAGAAACAGTAAAATGGTGTGTGGATAAAAAGGAAGTGATAAGGATTAAAAATTCTCTCCATCTCTCACTCTCTCTCTCTCTCTCTATCTTGCCTTAAAACTTTCTTCAAAATTTTTGTCTCAGATTTCCCTTTATTTTTTTTTTGTTTATTGAAAATTTAGGAAAAAGGAAAAAGGCAAAAACGTTAGAATATTTTGACTGAGATTATAAAATGGAACCGATTTCACGAATGGATTTTATCGATTTCTGTCTATACGTTTAGTTTTATACGTTTGCGTTAAATGGCTAAAGATTGAAGGGAGGATGGTGTGGAGAACGCCCACATTTTTTTTTCTATTTTCTTCTCTTTCTTTTTTATACAAATATGATTCTCCGGAATGTGTGACAGGAAAACATTAACTCCCTAATATGGGAAATATATTTTTTTTTCTAAAATATAAAACTTTATTTTAAAAGACGGAGTGCGGGATATCGGGTGGAAAACAGGAAAAAAAAAGAAAAGAAAAGAAAATCGTATAAAGATAAATGAGAACTTTGAACTTTTTTTTCTCCTACTTTCATTTTATTATTATTTTCTTTTCATTTTTCCTGCAATTTAAATTTGTTTGTTGGTTATGTTGGAAGAAAAGGAGAAAACAAATTGGGGAAAAAAATGAAAATTAGTAATTTTTTTAATTTCCCATACAGAAACTTATTTCTTTATTTTCTAAAATTTGTTGTTGTACATTTAGGAAACAAAAATACAAACACAAACACACACACACACACACACACACACAAAGTTTAATTCGACCGCACACATCTGGGGAATGGATAGAAAAATTCTTCAATTTGAATGGGAAAATTTAAACCACACAAATTATTTAAAAGAATTAAAATGTTTTTGGTTGTAACAACAGAAAAAAAAAGTAGCATTGTCAGGATTTGTAGTTTTTTGTTATCAAAAAAAAAAACAAACACAAAAACAAAAATAAAAATAAAAACTGTTAGCGAATCGTATTTTTTGCACATTTATTATTTTTTTTCTTTAAAATTTATGCTTTGTGTAAAAAAATTTTTTTGTTGCGTTCACATAAAGAACAAAATGAGTTAGATTTAGAGTTGTGTTCTTTTTTTCTTATGAAACGGATATAAAAGGATACATATCCATTTTTTAAACAAGGACAAAATTATTCCTTTTTTTTTTTCAAACTATCCCATTTTTTTATGTCTCCTTCTGACAAAAGTTGCAAGTTTTATTTTCTTTTAAAAAAAAATGTAAGGAAAGAATATTTTTATAACGAAAAAAAAAAAAGGACTTCAACTGGAACAGTATACCGGACAGAATAATTTTATTATTAAAATAAATCAATTATTCAAAAGATATGAGAAGGAATTGATGAATAATATTTATTGTATACATAAAACAACAACAAAGCCACCTCATTAGGGAATGCCAACAAGTTTTCTATTATTTTTGTCTTATAAAATAATCGAAAATATATTCAAGGAAAGAATCGATTTAAATAAAAGAAAAAAAGAAAAATATTCTTAGAAGAAATAAAAAGTGGAACAGGGAAAAAAAAATCATACAGAGAAGGAAGGAAGAAAAAAACGCGCGCGTCTTTAAATTCTTTAAGGAAAAGGAAAAGGAAAAAGAAAAGAGAGAAAAAAAAAATAAACGTACAAAGTTAATTTTATTATCCTTTTATATAAATATAATAAGAAAACAGAATTATATTACTTTCGTTCGCTGATATAACTTATAAGATCGATCAGAATAACAACAAAAACAACAATATAAACAATAACAACAACAACGGCACAGCAACAATTTCTTTAAGACAGATTAAATAGAGGGGAAGAGGCAAGAAAAAAGCCAAAAAAAAAAAACAGAAATTTATTATAGAATTTTAATGGAAAGGGGGGAGGTTGAGAGAAATGCAAAGAAAGAAAATTGTGTCCTTCTTTTAAATATATTAACTTATTTTCTTTAGGTCTGTATACCTTTTTTATTTAAGACGATGAAGAGCGACAGAATATTTATTCAAGAAAAAAATAAAAATAAGAATCGAAAAAAAAAGAAAATGTGGGGATAAGAATGAAGGAAACGATGGAACCAAAAGGAAAGATAAATATACAAGAGCACCAAAAAAATTTATAAGAAAATAGAAAATAATCCGGTGTAAATTTACGCTCTATCACGAATCTTATGTGTGTCTAAATTTATTCTATATAAAAACGAAACGGAATCTTTAGAAAAAAAAAAATAAAATAAAAGGATAAAGAAAAAAGTGGAAAGTCTCGCGTTTTTTCTGTTTTCTTTTCGTTTATTTTATTTGGTTTTTATGGTTGATTATACCATCATACACACATATCACACATTCAAGAGGAGTGAAGAGAAATGAAGGACACATTTTGTTTCTTATTCTATACACACACAGAAAGAATCGCATTTCATTTAAATCCATAAAAGGTGAAAATATTTATGGAAGGAAAAAAGTGTACACCAAAGAGAGCAGATTGTGATGAAATGAAAAAAAAAACTTTATTCGAATTCTAAGACTTGATCAATTTTCTTTTTGTTTTTCTTTCATAAAAAAAAAATATTTCTTTTAAACAAACTTTAAGAACAAGCTAAGAAGATTTATTCTGTATTTTCTGTATTTTTTTTTTTTCATTTATAATTTTAAGCTTGAATCATTTTCATTCCATTTTGGTTTTGGGCTCAATGAAAACTCTTAAAAGTTTTTTTAATAGTCAGTCTAGTCACGATAATTTCAACTGTCTTTAACAATTTCTTTAATAAAGTTCAAAAATAACAAATAACAAAAAACAAAAAAAAAACTTTTTGTTTTATTTAAGAATCAAAACAATAAATATTTAATGATTTTTTGTAAGGAAAAAAAAAATAAGTACGTAAGAGAAACACAAGTCTATTTTCACTTATAAAGTTCAAACTATTTTTGTTTTTAAATATTTTTGTTTTTCTTTTGTTCCAATCAACCTAATCAATAACAATAACAACAACAACAAAACTATCACAAAATAAATGTAAAAATATTATAATGGAAATTTTACCATTTGTCTATGTTGCACGCAAACAATATTCCCAAAACTTTAATTTATATGATTAACGAAGGGCAAATAAATAAACATAAATTATCAGAAAGTTTACGCGTTAAACACAAATAAAATATTATGAAATGAAATAATTGTAACAGGCGTGAATTGGTGTCCGATTCTTAGAATCTGTGTGACTCTTGGGCATTACAAACTACTTCATTCCATGTATTTGATAAGATTTATTTTTTTATAGCTAAAGTTACTCAGACATTTTGTGAAGATTGAGGAAAACAAAGGGAATTGTTGAATGAAAATGGTCACCCTTAAATTAAGGGTTTGGGTCATTAAGTCTCAGGTCGTTTCATACAGTGAAATATTTTTATTTTAAGTTGAATTTAATTTTTATTGCTTTGAATGAAATTCAATGAATCGAAATACATAAAATGACCTGAGATGTTATGTCAATTCCCAACTAATCCAACGATTAATCTGGTTAGAATGTAATTAAGTTTTTTTTCTTGCTACGAGTTCATAAAGTTAGCCTTTTCTGCGGTCTGTTTTTTTCTTTTTGTATCAGACGACAATGTGGGTGCCAATTTAAGTTCATAAAAGAACTCAAAGTTACACAAAAACTTGACATAAAAGCATGAAGTCTTTTCAAGGGCCGAATTCTAGTGTAGAATAATAAAATGGTGCCAGAAGGAATTGAGAAAAATAAAGAAAGGGAAAATAAAACAATTTTACTTTTTCTTTCAATAAATTCACTATACTGAAAAGAAGGCAAATTTCTTGTTAGTTAAATAGAACACCAGGAGTTCGATAAGCCCATGAAGAATATTAAACCAAAATGGAATGAAAAGAAAAAAGAAAAGAAAACTAGGGAGTGTCGACTGAAAATTACTTGCAATTGTGAAGGGCTAAAAACGATACAAACAATGAAATGTATACGCATATAAGAATGATTGATTGATTGTTATTTTGCATGCGTCTTATATGTCACGTCACGTTATGCAATATATACGTAGTACGTACGTTTTATTCTTTTTAATTTAAAGTTTTCAATTGTATTTTTTCTTTCTTTCTTTTTATTTCACACAAAGAAAAGAAAAAATAGCGGAAAGCAAAAAGAGAAAAAAAGGGAAAACACAAAAAAGTTTCGTTGAATTGTTTTTGACATTTCGAAAAGAATACAAAAAAACTTGGGGGGGGGGGGGGGGGTTGGTAGAAAAGAAAAACAAAGAACAATATTTAATTTTCTTCGACTTCTTCAGAAGCACGTTACAAATGTCAAATTTTATTCCATAATATTAAAATAAATAGAATTGTTTTTTTTTTTCTGGTTGCCATTTTTTTTATTAAAAGGTTTCCCATTTAATTCTTTCCATTTTGTTTATTTCCTTATTTATTTTTTTTTTGCTTAACATTTTTCCTTTTAAAAACGGATATTTAAAATTTATGGAGTTTGTTCTCTGTCTTTCTCTTTCGTGTCTCATTCTTCGATTTAATATTTTGTTTAAATAAAAATGAAGATGAAATTATGACTTTTTGACTTTTTCTTTAGATTCGCATACTTTGGAACAAAAGGACATTATCTCTTGATCAATAATTAAATATTAATTATTAAATCATAACAAAAGAAGATTTGAGTTTTGTTTATTTTTTGTGCTTCTTTATTCTTGTAGTTGTTGCTGTTATTCCTTTATGATCTTTATGATCCACAAGACTTTTCTTTTTACAACTAAACCGATTCTATGTTTTTGGCGTATATAACTCTCATGAGTTCATATTTTTTTTTTCTTTTCTTATGCTTAAGATTATTCTTTTCTTTCGTTCTGTATAGAATTATAAAGTAGAACATTAAAGAAAAGAATCTTTAACTGAAAATCAAATATTATAAAAGAAAGATATGATTTCCTTTTGTTAAAAAAAAACAAAAAACACACACATACACACACACACACAGAATAATTTTCTATTAAAAATTAAAAAAACAAAATTTTAACTTTGATAGATTTTTATGAAAATATTTTCAAATCTAAATTTAATCTTTTTCAATGTCCTTTTTATGTTATTCCATCTTTTATTTTGTCTCTATTGGGTAAAAATACAAATAATAAACAACAAGAATAATAAACGAACAAATATTGATAGAAAAATATAAACAAACAAGCAACAACAACAAACAACGAACAAACAACAAAACATGTCCGAACATCTAAACAATTTCTTATATTTTAATAAAGTCATTTCAACTCTACTGTATTGAAAATTATTTTGTGTTGTTTTTATAAAATATACAGGAGACTGACACTTACAGGAATTTATTTATTTTTCCTTGAAAAAAAAAAAAAAGAAGAAGAGAAATGAAAGAGTACACACACACACTAAAATACACCATTCAAATAGGGAAAGATATAATTTTTAGAATTCACAAAACTAATATCTAATATAGAGAATCTATAAAAAAGAATATTTTGTACTTTGTACAATTTTCTTTAAACCAAGAATTTTTTTCTTCTTTTTGTTTGATTTTATTTGCTTCAAAAATGAAGTTTGTCTTGGTGTGTTGAAGTGTTGTTTTTTTTTCTTCATTTGGGAAAATAGAAAAAAGGACCTTAAAATAAATGCGGTTTCGAATATAAGAAAAAAATATATACAGAAAAGAAAAGGTAAAAATGGGCAGCAATTTGTGTTTGTCTGCACGTTTTTATCTACATTAAAACAGTCAGTGTATTTGGAGATTGAACAAAAATTCGATGTAGATAGATGCGGTGTGTTAAAGAGTAAAGGAGAAAATAAAATATAACGAAAGAATTCACGCATGTATCTTGTTTTTTTCTTTTTGGGTTGGGTATATAGAAAAGAGCCGACAGCCATAAAATGAAAGTATTATCATCATTATTGATCTGCAAACACGTATCTTCTTCTTTTTTTTTTTTTTTGTTTTTGGTGGCAACGTTTATATATAAGGCTACCTAAATCAAAATAAATACATACAGACGAACACACACGCAGGACACTTAGGCTCATAAAAACATGCAAGCAAGGAAAATACAGAAAACACCTCCTACGCACCAGATAAAAATATAAAAGTAAGATTGGAAGGAATAATATAAGAAAAGAAAAACAGTAACAGTATAACAACAACAAAAAAAGTTAGAAAGATTTTAATTAATAATCCTGAAATAGAAATAGAAATGAAGCAAAGGATGTCTAAATTAACGTATAATATATAAATCTGTTATTCGTGATTATCTATTTCCTAATTTTTACGCATGAATACGTTATGTTACGTTAACTTTAACGTCAATTTTAATTAGAAATCTTAATAACATTTTCATGCTAGATTTTCTTCCATTTCTATAAAAATACTTTTTTTTGTTCATTTTCTTCATAAAATTCATATTTCAATAAATGGCGCCTCCATCTAACACCCTCATACATTAATGATAATTATTATTGTCCATTGGCGGAACATACAGAAAATATATTTATGTACTGATAAGGCATTATTAATTTATCAATTTGAATATAGAGGCAGCACTATCAATATTCATTCCAAATAATATTAATTCACCCCGTTCCAATTTTAGTTTTAAGTTGGCTCCAACGTCATCAGACATTTTAATATTTTGCCTAGAGAATACATAAAATAGTATTGAAGTTGATGAATATTATAAGTTCATGTTATTTGAAATTCAATTAAATTTAACAATGATATGCACATTATGGAATTACATATGTGCATGCATAATTTAATTATAATTACGACTCACACTTCTTTAATCTTTAATTATTTATGCTTTAGTTAATTATTTATTGTTTATATTTTCTAATTTTTATAATTAGAATTAATTATCGAATTAAAGTAGAATTTATATATGATATTTTCTAATCACGCAAAAATAAACATTTATTGCTTAAATGTGATTTTATAAAATAAATTAAAATTCTTTCCTTATCGCAAACAATTTAAAAATTCACAATGTAACTAACACTGATTTCACTTCTTAATCATAATCAGAATCTTTTCTGAATTAAAATTAAACAAAAATTGTAAAAAAATGTAAAAAAATGTGATTAAAAGTAACAACAACAAAAACTGCAACATTGATAAAAATTTGTCAGTTTAATCTTTATTAAATGTTTAGCTAAAAACCTTTATCCAGCTTTAATCTTTTATTTATTCTATTTTTCAACCAAAAAAAAAAGTGGTAGACACAAATTTGTTAATTCTTATTTACATAAAAATCCATTATTTAAAAAAAAAATAAATCATTAATTGAATTCTATAACATTTTCCCACTAATTTCAATAAATGAATTGTAAATAAAGCAATTAATAATAAATTATATTAGAATATTTGCAAATTCATTTTTTATTAATTAAAAAAAAAAAACATCAGTGAGAATAATTTGTGGTAAATTTTTTGTTGTTGTTGCTGTTGTTGTATTTACACACGTCAAAAATTAATTATTGCGATTATTTTATTTAACCTTTTCTATATTTTGTATAATATGTTATCGTAATAATATAATAATAATCTGTATTGTGGTTTCTACATATAAAAAGAGAGAGAGAGAGAGACAGTAGAGAAAGTGTATGAATGGAATTCAGTACCATATTATACTATATTCCTTTAAATATTTTATGTTTACACCACAAAACACAAGACACCACAATTATTTCAACGTCACTGCATATTATTTGTTAAGTTATATTTTATGTAGGTATAACGACTGACTTATATACCTAATATTCCTAATTTCTTTGACTTCTTCTTCTTTTTCATTTTCATTTTCTCATTCATTATCTTCATATTTTTCTTCCTCTTTTCTTTCTTTTTTTTTGTTAATATTGTTGCTGTTGTTGTTTATATACAAACTAAAAATGACGCACGTTAAGATTAATTATAATTAAATTTATTAAATTTATTATACGAATAATAATAATTTTCTTCTTTTCTTGTAAACTTTTATAAATTACATTATTATTATTAAATTATGAATTTCTAGAAAGTTCTATAAAGAAAATCTTTCATTTATTAAAGATTTGTCAAAATGGTAAAAAAAAAAAAAAGGAAAAGCGGGAAAAATAATAATAATCATAATTGTAAAGAGGAAGAAAAGAGAATTTCTTTATGGAAAAATTGAAAATGTATTTCTTGATGGAAATTATGAAATATAAGTTGAAATTGGATGTTATTAAATAATTTCTAATGAATACGATATTCGATATTCATTCAATATTTCTATGAAACTTTATTAAAATTTATAATGAGGAGCTTTAGGCTTAAATGTGGTGAGAGTACATTAAGTACTAAACTCACATGAACCCATACAACTAAGTAGATTCATTGTGTCAAAGAAAGCCTTTATTTTATATGAAAAGCTCTAAGATTATAAATTCACTGAATTTGTATTGAA
The DNA here is from genome assembly GCA_963082725.1 of Pedicia rivosa. Lineage (NCBI taxonomy): Eukaryota > Metazoa > Arthropoda > Insecta > Diptera > Pediciidae > Pedicia > Pedicia rivosa. The sequence continues at coordinate 15,274,278 of OY720151.1, read as the reverse complement.
TTGTATTTCAATTATTTATTAGTCTAGTACATCAATGACTAAGGTTATTCTTATTAGTAACTAGAAGACCTACTATTTTTGATGTGGGTTCTGAACCACCTAGAATCTGCACAAACATTTACTTCATTGAAAATCTGATTTTTATTCTTTATACAAAGATTTGACTGCAGTGACTGTTATCTTTGAATATTTTTACTTCTTTTACACTGTGTTTGAATTTGAATTAAATTAAATATTTAACAAGAATTTCTAGAATCAACTCTGTACAGTTCCCCAATATAGAAAATGTTTTTTTTTTAAAACAACCAATAATTTTTCGTTGGGGTAACATTTGTTTTTCCATTTTTCTTATAAATAAAAAAAATTAAATGAAAATCTATTGTCTGATTATAACAGAATTTTATACAGGATAAACCATCTGGGAAAATTATCTATATTGTAAAATACAAATATTGTAAAATAAATAAGGGTCACTTAAAGTCAATATTGAAATTATTTTTAACCATAACGAATCGTTTATTGTTAAAACGTTCTCGTATGGAATTTCATTTTTTTATAATCTATAAATTATTAAGGATATAAGTTGTTGGAAAAAAAACAACAGAACTTTCCGTACGGAAATATAATATTTTCTTGATTTATCTTTACTTTTCTATCGGTAAACTTAATTTTTTATTAATTTAATAAAATTATGAAATTTACGAGAATTCTTGAATTTTCTTAATAAATAAAAATTATAACGTAAAATTAATGATTGTACTTTAGTTAAAAGAAATCATTTCATTTCAATTCATTTGAGTTAAAATTTCTATAGAATTCAATATTCTTGAGCCAGCAAATTTCTCTGAATTGTTCATTGATTTTTTTTTCCTGCCTTTTATTTTTTTCTTCTTCTGAGTTTGTGCAAAGCTACAATCTTTTTGAATTTTCTTCCTTTTTGACTTTTGATTTTGTATCAAAATATTTATTTTTGTTCTGTGTGGTGTCCTTGTTCTTTTTTTCATATTTTTACTTTGGTCTTGTTATGAGCGTCTGTCCCTATATTTTTATATAAAAAGGAAACCAAAAATAGCAAAAGATTAAATTTTTCCATTTTTCCTTTTCATCTTTTGATATTTTTTTTTTTCTTTCAATTTCCTATTTTATTATTCAGTTCAATTTTCTTCTCTGTTACATATTTTTATCTTTTTCTCATGTTTTTATTTCACACACAAAAAAAAATATTTATAAAAATAGAAAAAATAGAGAAACTATGCGGCGTCTGCGACGTCTCTTAGTCTTTTTTTTTTGCTTCCTTATCAAAGTAAAACAAAAATACATTTTCCCTGTTTCCTTCCTCTTACTTTTGTTTTTTTTTTATCCAAATTAATTTTTTTTTTGTAAAACTCGAAGTAGAGATATGGGATATTTTAAAACTTTTGTGGTCATTTTGTGTTTGGAATTTTTACATGGGTTTAAATATTTGTTCTCTTAAAGCATGAATTGTATAGTCCATTGGGAATTCTCTCTCTTTGTCCTCACAAATGGGACAAAGAAAATCTTATATTTTCTGTACCGTAAAGATAATAAAAATATTTATTTCATTTGGGTTTAGTACATTTTCGATCTTCCCTTGATGGCTAATAATGTGTGGTTCTAGATTCACTATAAATGGTCAAATAAAGGCAACACAAAATGTCTACCACAACAGGAATGATTTTATATTCTATCCAGAGAAAGCAACACAAAAATATTATTTTTGTACCACGGAACTAAAATCTAAATGGCCCTTGGCTTAACATTGACTGGACATTGGCTAAAACCCCTATAAATCACCAAGATAAATACGTCAGCTTCTTAATTTTATTAAATGTCCAATCCAAAACAAAGAAACAAAAGAATTAAAATGAATGCCAAAAGACAATTTTTATAAGAAATAATAAATAATTATTATTAAAGATGATCATCAGAGATTTAATTTTTGTTTCGTTTTCATAAACTTAATTGAATATAATGTCGTCTATTACCTGAAGGTGTTTTATCTTTTTTATTTTTTTTCTTATATTAATCTCTACAGAAACGGATATAACGAAAATGAAATGATAAAAGTTAAATATTAAATTATCTAATATAATGTTACCCATTGAGAAGAGTTTTGATTTCATAATTTCTTTTTTTTTATCTCATATTTTTTTATTCTATCACCTTTTATTCCCTACGACATCATTCTATCTCTCTCACACTTCTGCTGTTGACTAAAAGAGAATTCTTTTCTTTTTTACATTAAATTTTTGTAAGATAAAAATGATAAAAATAATAATCTTAAAGAGTCAGCTTTAATTAGATTTCCTTTCTATATTTTATGAAAAAAAAAAGTTGACGATTAAAGTGATTCCCGTCAAGAAATAAAAATTTATAATTTACGTAATAAAATGATAATTTATTGGGAAACTCTACCTAATAAAATCAGAAGAAATTTGTTTTACATAAAAATTGGTGAAACAAAAATTGTATTTTCCAAGAAAAACAAAAAAAAAAAAAAATTGGTAGAAAGAAAAAACAAAACCCACCAGCACAAAGTAAAAACCACATAAAATTTTGATGAGAATTTCAAGTTGTTAAATTAAATAAGTATAATTCTGTCATCAAAATAATAATAATATAAAATCCCTAGCGTTTGGTCATCATAAATAATTTTAATCTGTTTTATTTTTATGTATACTGGAAGCTTGTTCACAAACAGTCTATAAATAACCTTACACAATATAAATAAGTTTATTTATTTTGAATATTTTTGTGCTTTTTTTTGTAAATATAAAATCAAATCATAAACATAACCACAAATTTATAAGGACAAACAAAATGAACGAATAGGATTTTAATTCTATTTCTGTTTTACATTAAAAGAAAAATTTTTGTCAATAAAAAAAGCCTACAAAAATAATGTCCGTTCGTTGGGTTGGCCATTTGTATGCTTTTATATTTTTTTTTCTGTCTCTGGGTTCATTTTTTTTTAATGTCCCTTTTAAATCCTTTTAGAATTAAAATAATTATTATTCAAAATGGCGTCTCACAAAAATAAACACGAATAAAATACGAAAATAGACGGAATTATACGAAATCATACGAAGAATCATCATTGTTGTTTTTTGTAAGAATTTATTATTTTAATTCAGACAAATTTTTTCCTTTGTAATCATTTCTAAAGCTTAATTGTTCTTGTTGTTTTTTCTCCATTGTTTTTTTAAGACTTTAAAAATTAATAATTAGTACGCGACACGATAATTATTTCATTCTAATTTTTTTTTTCTTTATTTTGTCTTAAATATAAAACAATAAGAAGATTCATCCAGCATATATTCATTTATAATATTATGCATTCTACAGACTACCGGCTTATCTGTCTTTTAGAATTACCTTCCATTTTTTTTTGTATTTTATATGTAACAAGAATTAAAAACATAATCACAAGAGATTTCCAAAATGTATAAATTAAGAATTTCATTTTGTGTGCTTTTCGAAAAACAGAAAAAAAAAGTTCATTCATTTACATGGATCTGTTTTTTTTTGTGTGTGTTTCTTGTCTCGTTTTGCATAAAACAATGAACTTAATTTATAATCATTTTTTATTGTTGTAGGACATTTTTTTGGGATTTTTTATTTAAATCCTAAAAACAATTAAAAAATTATATAATGAATGTAGATCGTTAATTTGCCTGTTTTATATTTTATGTGATGTTGGAATATGGCGGATGTAAATGAATTTTATATTTGTTAGAATTACCGACTTTTATGTCTGCCTATTCTTGTTTTTTTTTTTTTGGTCTTCTTCTGTTTATAATTAATAAGGGGAATTTTTTATTTTATTATCTCAAATTGGCCCTTTTTGTAATTCTGACAAGATTTTTCGTTTGATCTTGCGGTCAACAAAATAATGTGTGTCTACAGTTTATGCTGTACAAAAAGCTTTAACATCTGGGTTTTTCGAATGGATTTTGTAATGAATGATTTGTTCTATTATTTTTCTAATCATATAATGTTTCTTTATTTTTATAAATTGTAGCATGTCCAAATCTCATTTATTGGGTTTAAATCTGAGTGTGGTAGAAAAAATGATTTCGATTCAATTGTGCGTTATTTGGATAACAACAAATTCAATTCCACTAATTTTTGTGTGAATTGAATTTAACGATTTTTTATTATAAAAACAGCAACAATTGGCAGAGTTTCTATGTAGTTGATGACAAGACACTTTATAAATTTATGAGTTTTACTAAGAACCAAAAAGAAAAACAATTTTTTCTTATTAAAATTTATTCGCATTTTGTTCAGAAAATAATGCAATTATTTTAATGGAAAATTCTTATAATTTTTTAACAAATACAAATTCAAATAAAAGTAAAAAAAAAACAAAATAATAAGAAAATAACTTTAGAATTTCTTTAGGCAAACAAGTTGAAATTGATTGATAAATTGATTTTAATTCTGAAGTGTTTTTTTATTTCTTCATAATTCAAAATAAGAAATTATGTTTATTATAAATTTTATTTATTATACGCAGAAAAAGTGAAGAAAAACAACCGATGAACATTTTATGTTACGTTAAAATTTAGCTATACGGATATTATTTCCTTGACATTTTTATCTCACTCCAAAAGACAGAATGATCACTTCATTTCTTTTCTTTTTCGTGTAACTTTTCCTTTTCAGATTTTCACTGACTGACTGAAAAAAAAAAGACGACGACACTTTATTCCTATAATACTCACATTTATTCTAGTAGACTCAATACAAATTACATATTCATGACACTTTTAAATTTTTTATTCAACCTTCAAAGTCACATTAGACATTTTATTACAGATATTCCTTGTATATATTTTCTTTGGCAGTTTTCTTTACCAATTTTGGATTTCTAAGAAAAAATACATGAACCAATAAGGGTATGACAATAAATTTTACCATATACACGTAAAGCCTTTTGCAATAACCCTAAAATTATACAAACCAAAAAAAAAAAAAAAAATTGTATCGAATTTTTTAAGCAATTTTATACAAAAATATTTCTGTGACAAAATTTAAACGTCTTTTCGTTATAATTTCTTAATAATAAATGAAACGGAATAACCTTAAAAAGGGATAATTTCTAGTTGATAAATTCTTATAAATAGTTGTTGTAAAATTATAGTAAACTCTGTCGATTATTTAAATACAAGTTTAAGGAAGGAAATTGTGTATCCAAAATAATGAACTTCCATAAAATTAATTACACAAAACTATTGACTGTGATAAAGGAGAAAATGTTTTATAAATAGAAGAAAAGTTATAATAACTTTTCATAATATAAATTTATCTTAATATTATTTATAAGACAAGATAACAAATGTGATAATATATATATAAACAAAACAATAACTCTAAATGTAACTTATTAGCATCCATTTAACCGTCATTGTTGTATACGAGTACCAAAGTATATTAAAAAGTTTGAACAAGAAAATTTATTATCAATTTTTTTATACCAATAATAAGAATAAAAGCTTCAATGAAAAGACACATATTCAAATATTTTAAAGGTATTCCTCACACACATATAGAAATAGTTTTGTAATAGTGAAGAAGGATCGTAATTCTGAATTTTCTTTGTAGGTACAAATTTATTAACCAATTGTTTCATTGTAGAAAAGAATATTGTTCTTATATATTTTCATCAAAAGGACCAACAAATGGTCCTAAATTAACAAAAAATTCAGTTATTGTGTAATGTCACTTAGAGCTAAATTATTTATAAAATGAAGAAAAATAAGCAAACAAAATAAAGTATAAAGAATAAAAATATAAACTTATAGAATTCTATGAGGACCATAAAAACAATTCATCATTTAAGAGTTTTCAATAACATATACGACAATGACGTCAACCTATTAAATTTCTAGACTTATTAATAATGGATGTCATATAACATTGTTGTCCGTAAACTATTAACTATATAATCATATTCGAGTGATATCAAAACCGTCGTTCATTACTACTAATTACTACATTTTTTTTATCACTTCTTTCTTTTGAGGTTCGAATAAGCTTTTTTGGGTTTAGTTTACTTAAGATAACAATTCCAATGAATATTATTGTCTTTATCTGTTGTCGTTAATAATAAATAAATAATAATGAATCTAATAAAATTTTCTTTTACAATTATAAAAAAAAAAAGACAAAGTCTGGAAGACTTTGTCTTTTTTTTTTTTTACACCAATATAAATCCAAGATATTTTACTCACCCGATGAACATATTTTGAACAATTATTTTTTACTTTTACAATTATTATCGTACTTACTTTCTCACTCTTATGTTCTCTCTCTCTCTCTGTGTGAGTTTGAACTTTATATATTTTTTTTAGGATATTCATCAAAGACAAAATATTTTGAATTGTAAATTACCATAATGACTGACACTGAAGACTTTAACAGTAAAATACATAAAAATCGTTATTTTAATATAAGTATCACACACAAACACACACAGCCACACATACACACATACACATCCATAGAAGACAAAGATACAAGATTTGAAGAAAATCTTGAAAATAATAAAAAAAAGAGGAAGAAGAAGAAGAAAAAAGGTAAAATGAAAAATGTGAAAATAATTTTATTTGTTTTAAAGAAAAATATTTTTATAGAAAAAACAAATGGTGACACACACACACTAACACATACATATATAGACAAATACGCACACACATGAATATTTTTGTTTATTTGTGTAGCGTTGTGTATTTTTTGTGGTTTTTCTTAATTCCAGGACTTTGGAATTTTTTTAGTGTGTTTTCCATAAATATGTCTACATTTGTGTGTTTTCATAGGCATTATATGTATCGGGATATCTGAGTGTGTTTGTGTGTTACTTAATTTTAAATTATTAAAAATATGAAGTATGTTTGAAGTATATTTTTGGGAACAAAATAAAAGAATAGAGAAAAAGAAGAAGAATTAAGCTTTTTCCACAATAATAAAAAAAAAAAAACTCTTTCCTCTAAAAATAGAATTTTCATTTTTTCATAATTTCAATTTCACTCCTTTCTTATTTTTCTTAAGTATTAACACACACACACACACACACACACACACCTTATTTATTTTTCTATATTACATATTTCCACTAATTTGTTCAGACAGATTTTATCGTATCACGTCAAACATGTTTTCCTCTGAAATTTAACAAAAAGAAGAAAAAAAAATGTTTTTACAAGAAAATAAATTAAGGAAATTGTTTCCTCGAAAATTTTATTTAATAAAAATTCATAAGAATAAAAAAAATTACGTAACAATATTTACAAATAATTTCTAATTACAAAAAGTTTCCATTTGCATGTTTCTTATTTTTTGTTGAAAAATTTCGTTTTTTTATTTTTACTTTATTCTTTAAACAAAAATTCTTAAGAGGTAAAAAAGAAAAAAAAAAAGGGGATAATCCAGTTTTGTGGTAATTATTATTTCTTTGAACAAATTAAGTCAAATAAAGAAAAAAGAAAGAAAAAATAAAGAAGAAAAAATTGTACCCTTTGTGTCTGATTAAAACTGAAGTTCTTGTTGAAAAAAAGAAAAAAAAATTGATTATTTTATAAGATTTATTTCAAAGAGACAAGGGTTTGATTGTATAACATCAAGACTTCAAGGAAGTTCAATTTTATCCGTTTTGAGTTTACTCTTTTTTTTTCTGGTCAAGTGTTATAGTTGTGTATTTTTGACCTTTTCTATTTCATTTACATTCAACACACTTTATCAATTAAATTACTTTATTTGATGAAGAATTTATTTGTGTGTGTACCACTTAACAGCCATAAATTTAATGAAGTAAATTCTAAATAAAGAATGAAAAGATCAGAAGATCTTTTTGGAATTGTATATACACAACTGAATTATATTTTTGATACAACTGATACAATTGATACAATTGATTGTATACAATTGATACAATTTTTGATTCTTGATAATAAAAAAGTAACAGAAAACACTTTTACGTTATACTTTTATTCAATTCTTTTTAGGGTCAAGGGTCAAGGTTTAAATACAATATCAAATTATGTAGATGAATGAACAAATCATATGCTTCACACGACTTAAAATAATGAAATCATTTTACTAGAAAGATTTTTCTATTATCCATTCGAGTATACAAAATAAATTGGCATAATATTTGATAGAAAATTTCAACTCAAAGATAATTATTAGGTCATAGATTCAAATGTTTCAGGTGAGAATCTAAAAAGTCTAACTCATGTGAAACATCATTAAAGAAAGTGTGTTGGTCCTTATACGCAAAGACGCATATTATTTTCACTTAGAATCACCTGTATTGTTATTTATTCATTACAAATTAATTTCGATCTCAAGATTTCATTAAAAATAAAAAAAATAAGAGAAAAAAAAAAATAGAAAAGAAAACCAGAAACATTTTCTTTTTGTTTTAAAAGAAAAAAAAAATGTTCTTACCAGCGCACACTTTATATTTTAAACATTAAATTTAAATTGGGTTTTTAAGTTTGAAAAATAAAAGAAAGAAAAAAAAAAGGAATGGAAATGATGATGAAAATCATAAATTTATCAAATTATTTCCTTTTTTTTTTTCGTAAGGAAAAATGAAGAAAAATCTACGGTGCGTTAATTAAAAAAGAAACGAAACGAAACGAAAGAGAAAAAGAAACATCTCTAAATATGTGTTAGTGTAAGTGAGTGAGTGTGTGTGTGAGTGTGTATGTATGGAATATCGTGAATGGTATTACCAGATGGTAAATTAAAATAAAACAAAAAGTACGTGGAAAACAATAATCCAGAAGAACGGGAAGATATAAATAGAGAGCAAGGTGGTTACATAGAGAGAGAGAAAGAGAGACAAAGAGAGAGAGAGAAGTTAATTTAAATATTCACGACTTAAAAGAAAGCAAAAATAAAACAGAAAAAAATTTTAGAAAGTATGAAAGGAAGAATAAGAAAAAATATTTATATAATCTTACCTGGGGGTTGTTTTTTTTTTTTTTGTAGATAAGTAGGGAGTAGTAGGGTAGTTGTCTTTTAAGTACTATATAGTAGATTGCGATGGTTACGGTTATTCATGAACCATTTTTATTTTTCTTAAAATTATATAATTACGTTGATTGAGACAAAAAAAAAATAATAAAAATAAAGAAAAACAAAATTGGCGATCTAAATTATTTGGCTGGGGTGGTCTGTAGTGAGTAATAAACCAAACAAATTACTTAAAAATTAAATTTTATATAAATGGAAACCTTCAAGAGAAAACTTTATGAAAACTTCAAGATATACATTTTATAGAAATCCTGATTTTCTTTCATTTTATCTTGTTACACTTTGATTTTATTTAACAAATATAAAATAAACTTTTTTAAAAAAATATACATTTTGATAAGAATGAATGTCAATATGAAATTGAATTTTATTTTAGTGAAGAAAAAGAAGAAGAATAAGAAAATGTGTAAAAGTAAAAAGAAATAGAAACAATTTCCCAATGGTATCTAATACAATGGTAGATTCTAAAATTTAAAACGCGAACATTTTTCAATATCCCTAAATTTATTATCGATATTCTTGTATTGACAAGTCTAAATCTGACTATAAAAATGTTTCCAATGTAATTTTTCTTCTTTCCTTTTTTTTTTCTTTTCTGTCATTATTTTTCTAAAAGCATAAAGTAAAAAGTGAAAAGCTCAAGGGGTTTTCTATTTCAGTAGGAACAAACTCAATATATTTTGGAAGATTTTTTTCATTTTTTGTTTTCATTCTTCACGATCAATAATAATCAATATCAAAGGTGTTCTATATCTGAGATTTTGATTAATCCAACGATTTTATTTTCTCTCTCTAATAATAGAGAGAGTGAGTAAGAGAGGTAAGAATAGAGACAAAAGCTTCTCGTTAAATAGGTCAGTTATTAAATATAAAATGATTGTAGTCTCAATAAATTGTTTCGTTACTAAGCAACAATTTTTCTAATAAAATCTCTGTTTTTTTAATTTCCGTGAATAATTTAATCAAAAATCCATTAATTCATCAATTGGTTTTTTTTGTTATTCTTTATTTGATTGTTAAAAAAAATAATTTGATTCTTATTTTTAGAATTGCATTGAATACATTGTATACAGCACCACAACAAGAGTGACGTAAATATTAAAAGATTTAAAATTCAAAAATTGAAACGATACAAAACCAAAAAATATTAATTTGAAATTCCATGAAAATCCTTTTCACATTTTCTCTCGTTTTTTTTGTCTTTATTTTTATTTTTGTTTCTTCATAAATCAGTTGAATATTTTTTTATCATTTTAATTCAAAACAAAAATAAATGGTTTTTATTATTGGGTTTCTTTCTTAGATTCTCCTTTTTCTTTATTTATTTTTTTTTTTTTGAAAAAAATAAAACTGATTATTCAGAGAAAAATATAACAAAATGTCTGGACATGTTTTGTCTAAAGATGGAGGCGCCATCTTTTTTGGTTTCACTTATTTTATTTTCATTGTTGTAGGGTCTGATGTAATATTGTTATACGAACTTAATGTTCTTATTTGAGTTTATCTATCTAGTAAATTCTTTTATATGCGGCACCAAAATGTCTAGAATTGTTATTTAGTTTATTTATGTTTTTTTTCTCCCTTTTTTCTCTTTTCTTTCTCTTTTTATTTTGAATGAAAATATTGAAGACATTATAGGTACATTTATTCTTCTTTTGAACTTTGTAGTCTTAAATATGTGTAAGACAAGACATAAAGACGTTAACATTAAAAGTATTTAACAATAATTATTAAATGTGAGTCCCTCAGGATATACTTAAAAAGGAAAAACTGTAAGACAAGACAAAGATGAAAGAATCTCTTGTCTATATTTAACTTTATCTGTGTCAAAAAGGTCGGTTAGTTTTAGAATGAAAATGATAATCGACGCTTTATTGTACGAAAGAAAGTTGAGACATCTGAGGGAGATCAAATACTAAAAGTTCAAGCCAAAGGTATGCGGTAGAATAATAAAACTTTTCTTATAGAAATAATACATAAAAGAAAGAGAAGTTCCAGAATATTTCAGAGATTATGACTTTGTTTCATTTGTTTCACATATATGAGATATAAACGCAAAAGAAAAAAAAACTCATCATCTCACAAAAAAGAAAATCGAGAATGGAAAACCTAAAAAGTTACAAATCCCATTTAATTCTAATATCGCCCAGCCATCACAATGCTGTTAAATCTCTCACACCATCAGTGAAAAAAAATTGATTCCTTTTTCATTTTTACACTCTCTTGTATTATTTTATCGAAAACTTTATTTAAAGAAAAAAAAAAAATATATAACAAATTTTACCAGTCATGTCACGTTGGATACTCGTACCAATTTGATCGAATTATGTACGACCAAAAATAACCCCAATGATGGCCGACGTATAGAAATAGGCGGACATGTTTCTTTTTTTTCATTTATTTTTTTTTTTTTGGTTGTCATTTGTCTTAACTCTTAAGACAAGAGAATTCTTTTTATTTTTACTGTAGCTGACAATGATGACATGATAAAAATCAGAATTATTCTTTTATCCTTTTAATACAATTTAAGAAATTATTTGGCAATTCGTTATCACAGGTTGAATTATTGGTTATTGGTTATGATCCGAAAATTTTCCTCTTGTTTTCCGTTTTATTGATTTTTAATTTTTGGTTGTAATTTTGATAATGGTTTTTTCTCTGTGGCTTTGCTTTAAGTCTTCACTTCATCTTTTCTAAACAAAATTTTTATCTCAATTAAATAAATAAAAGTTTATTGAATTTTTCGGTTGGTTCTATAAAATGGTGAGCTAAATTGACACTAATCTTGATTCATATATACATAACGTGGTCCATTTAATTTAATGTTCTTTAATTTAATCTCTTCTTTTATCATGATCAACGTGAAACACAATTTTTTTTGGTTTGTTAAAAAAAAAATTGTTTCAGTTTTTTCTACAACATTTTTTCCTCTGTATTCCAGGATTAAAATTTCATAAAAACAAAAACCTTTTTTTTTTTTGTTACAAAACATAAAATTAACAACAGTTGATTAAAATTAATATTTTTTAATCTTTTTTCGGTTTGTTAATGGTCAAAAATATAATGGGTTAATTAACTCGCTTATGATGTTATGATTTATTGATGATGTTTGATTGTATACTACAACCGCATGGCAATTTTTTAGTTACAATAAAATACCTTCTCCACTGTCCAACTATTTTAATCAATTGTTCCTACTCCACCTCTACACTTTTTACAATTTTTCTGTTTTTTTTTTCTGTTGTCACCTTTTTACATCCCTCCCCACAAATTCTATAAGGTTGAGGAAAATTTTAACCTATAAACGACCTCTAAAAATTAGAATTACAAGCAAAAAAATTCATCAATAAATTTCTGTGTCCTAAATATACGCGTACTTCATTTATTCTTTTTTATTCTTTTGTGTTTAGAAAAAAAAAAGACAATTATTTCGGTTTTATTTTATTCTTGTGTTGTTTTTGTTTTTTCCTTTATTTTTTTTTATTAACGAAAGATAAAAACTTTTCCAGACAAAAATTTATAGAAATTTTATAAAGAAAGAAACAAAAAAAAAAAAATTGAAAATAGAAAATAGAAAATAATTCTTTCTTTTATTTTCAGTTGAAATCTCATTTAATCGATAAGACAGAATAATAACAATAAGAACAACAACAACAATAATAATAACATCAAGGGAAAAAACGAAACATAAAGAAAGTAAAGAAAAATACAAAACAAAAAAAAAAAGTAAGAAAAACTGAATAAAAGTAAAAGAAAAACAAAACAAAAAATTGTTCAGTTTAATAACAAAAAAACTTGATTTCTAAGTCAATATTAGTGCTTTATCTTCAACAGGGTGTGGGCGAATTTGCGCCCCGCCTCAGGTAAGTTAAGATAACAAAAAATTTTTCAATAATTTACTTATTTTTAATTTTCTCCCCCCCCCAACACTTTTCTACTTTTTTCTATTTTCTTTTTGTTTTTTTTTTTTATTTCTGTAGGAACAAAAGAGCGGCACACTGAATTTCTCAAGTTTCCGAAATAGTTTTACGTCAAATGTCAATTACCTGAAACGGAGGTTTGTATATTTATGAATAATTATTATTGTCCCCATAATTATTATTATTTATATTTTATTTCTTTTTCCCCATTCATATGCCATAATTACATAGTAGAATTAGTAAATAGATTTTAGCTCATAATTAAATGAAAAAGAAAACTTTACATTTGACGCATTTTAAATTTATTCCACAAAAAAAAAACAAAAACAAAAACAAAAACAACAACAACAACAACAAAAAATAAAAGTTTTTTCTTTTATTGTAATTTATTTTATGTAAATTTTCTTTAAATTGTTCGTTTAAAATCATTTAACAAAACTTTACGAAAAAATTATGGTTATGTTACCTTTCAACAGCATATCGCTTAATGTGATGCTATTTTATTTTTTCTACATGCAACAATTATTTATGGTAATAAATTCGAGAAGTGTGTAGACGAAGAGTTTCAGTTTTGATGTGATATGATATAATTTGGAGCTTTCATACGTGAACTTAAAAATTGATTTAATTGTTAATGTAACTTTTTATTTGTGTAGAAAAAAAAGATAAACTGCAAATGGATAAATATTCTTTTCTAAAATTTGTAAATTTTCATCATTTAATGCTTTGGAATAAGAACTTTCCCCGCAGGCTTTTTGTATAATTCAAAGAAATGTTAAAATCTCATTACTTAACACTTTCAACTCAAAGAAGTTTTATTTAATTTAACAAGAAAGTTATCTCTCTAAAATCCCATCTTATAAGAAATGATTATGGATAATCAACAACGCCTTCATCTGTAATCTATGAATTTACATAATGATGCAAATAATAGACTCGCACCTGTCCTTTAAGTCAATTAAAATACAATAATCTATTTTAAGACTATATCCAGACTATAGATAACTAAAACTTATAATCTTGACTTTTAAAAAACAAAAATTAATAAATTAAATTTTAACAAAACTTTTGTAAAAAGTGAACAAATTAATTTCTTCACCAACAAGAAATGTCCATTAAAAAGGAAAGAGCTTTTGTACAATTTAAACTTTAATTATTGTTCGTAATGAGTTAATTTTTCTGAACAGTTTTTCTTTTTTTTTCTTTTATGTGTACTAATTGAATAATTAAATAATTTAAGTTTTGAATTTAGAAACTAAAAAGTTTATAATTCTTTTAAACCAAAATGAATATTTTTTTTTTGTTTTGTCACAAATAATTAAACTTAAAACTCAAACATTAGACTCATGATTACTCTGAATATTTTTTCATTAAAGAAAAAAATTCACTTTCACAACTTTAAATTTCAATATTTTCCATGTTGTAACAGACAAGACTTTTTTTTTTTTATTAAAAAAGAAATTTTCCTTCATAAAAATAAAATGTAAAGTTTTACTTCCTTTTTTTTCTCATAATGACAGAATGAAGTTCATTGTCGTTTTCACTGATCTTTATTCACATTAAATATTTTTAGAGCATTAAAACGTTTCTGACATCTGGCAGACATACTTGCATATGTAACAATATTATGTCACAAATGTCACTTATACGATTACAAAAAGAAAAAAGGACCAAAATTGAATTATATCAATTAAAGAAAAATCAAAATATAGATTTTTTTTTTTCTTTGATTCAACGTTAATGTTATTAGTTTTCCTGTTTTTCACGTTTTTCTTTATTTAATGTGATTATTACTATGTTTATGTGGAATAATATTTAATGTTTATCATCACGATGGAAATAAAACTAATATATAAAAATTTATTATTTATTAGAAATTAGTGAATTAAATGAAATGAATAAAAGTAGAAATACAAAACTACAGAACAACAAAATGATTACAGTTTATCACTTTACCGATAATATTTAACTTCTATTAAATGATTTATTTACTGTGGTCACGTTATATTCTGATGTGAATTGAATATAAAAAAAAAACGAAAAGTGAAAGAAAACAAAAATCGAAACTTATTCATGGGGGTCTTCTAAAGGAATTTCTAATTTATTTAATGAACACATTCAGATAGAATTCTCCTATTCCAGACGGTACAATGTTTTTATTTTGATGAACCGCAAAACTTAGTTGCTGTTATCAATCGACATAAGACAAAAAATATTCTTCTTGATCAATTTAATGTGGGTTATAAAGAACACAACACAAAAAAAAAGGTTTTGTGATTGAAAAAAAAAAGTAAACGTAAGAAGAAGTAAGAAAAAAATGTAGAAATAGCATAATATAAGTTAGACGAAGATGAAGACAAAGTTTTATAAGATTATTGACGCATTTGGGAAAAGAAAGGAAAAGTTTAAAGTTTTCTTCGTTTTCTTCTTTGTTTTTTTTTTTTTTTTTCTTGTTACGGTTGAAATAACAATAAAATGGAAATAAAATTACCTACACATTTCTCAGTTTTATAAAATGTTTTCTTTGTTTTCTCTTGTTTTCTGTTTTCTGTTGTTTTTGAATTTTTGTGGTTTTAGTTTTAAGTTTTGATTGGTGTTTATAATGGATGAAAAAAGAACTCAAAAGAAAAGTAAAAAGAAAATTGAAAGCATAATAAATCATTACGAAAATATTTTTATAATTAAAATTAATAAATCAATAAAATGACGGTGTTCTTCTAAAACTAATAGATTTAGCTCAGGAGATTTGTCTTCTGAGTGTGATGATGTGGATCCAAATAATCCACAATCAACAACAGCTTCCATTACATCAACAACAACACAACCATCAGCAGGTACAGCATCAACAATATCAGCAGGACCAGTTCCAGGAACAGTTACAGGAGGACCTGGTGGTATTATTGCACCAGTAACACCAGTTACTAAAGCGCCGCTACAACAACAGCCAATGCCACAGGGTGGACCACCAAATGTTCCTCCACCACAAGGTTTTTATTTATCTCTACTAAATTATTATTAAAAACTTTAAATTTAATTTCACATTCATAAAGTTGTCGTCGTAACAATTTTATATACAAAATTTATAAGTTGGTTTTAGTGTGTTAGTCTAACACTGAACTCTAAAGAGACAGTCTATTATTTTGAGTAAATTATATAATGAGTTAAAATGGGGGTTGAGTTGTATATAGAGGGGTGACTTATCTAACGTTTAATTATGTTTTATAATTGAGTATAAAAATTAAAACCACCTAAAAGTAACAATATATTTATTATTTAGGGGGACCAGAATTATCATTGAGTTTTGGCAAGGGACCAACACGTGGTACAAGTGCCCCATCTAGTCCAGCAAAATCACGTGAAAGTTTATTACAACGTGTACAAAGTTTAACTGGTGCCGCGAGAGATCAGGGTGCATCTATTATTGGGGCAGCTGTATCAAGTGCAACACGTCCAGCATTTAATAAGGACAGATGTTTTACATTACTTGTTGTTGATGATCAGAATACAGATTGGTCTAAATATTTTCGTGGTAAACGTCTACATGGTGATTATGATATACGTGTTGAACAAGCTGAATTCAGGGTAAATAAATAAAAACAAACAACGATAAACAAAGACAATACTTCTTTTTTTTATCTACTTTTAGGAAATCTCTTTAATAGCAAGTGGTGATAGTGGTGCTATTATTTCAATGGCCGTTTACAGAGGTGGAACAAAGGTATGTTATGTATAATTTCTATATTTAAAATTTGGACAAAAATCATCAACATTATAAATGTGTTTTATGAAAAACATAATTTTGAAAAATTAACAAAAAATGTAAAGAAAAATCAGCGTTTCTTCCTTTAACCCCCATAATTATATATTCATTTATTTTACCCACGCCAACGAGCCAACGAATAAAAAAAAAGGGTCAGTTCTTTTGCTTCCTCATAAATTTTTTTTTTCTGAGTTTTTTTTTTGGTGTAAATTATACAAAAAAAAAAAATAAAACCAGTAAATCATCGTGTGCTTGTGTAAAAATAATCAAAAATTTAGTCAGGTTCTGTTTTGTAACTTTATACTTCTCACAACATATAATTCAATTTAACCCCTTTAAAGTAAAGTAAAGTAAAGTAAGAGAATGGATAAAACGCAAAACCCTACAGGGAAATAGTATAAAATTCTTACTTAGAAGAAAATTGTCAAGAAAAATTTTGTTTTAAAATGTGGGTTACCAATTCTGAAAGCCTATTATTATATACAAATGTATTTTATAAAATCTCCAGACAAACAGAATTTGATGAATATCCGGGAGTATAATGTAGGGAATGAGAAAAATCGATTAACTTAAATTCTTAACACGCCTTATAGCGTGTGATGTGTAAATTTATCTCTTTCTGTCTCACTCACTCTTTTGCAAAATCGAGAAAGTTTGCTGGTAATTTTTTTTTTCTGTTTTTCCTTTTTTGTATAGAAATTTTCCTAAAGGAGAAAGTCAGAAATTCTACACTGAGATATTTATTTATATTTTATAAAGAAATAAAAAACTGAAAACAGAAAATTCGTTCAAAATTTAATACAATTTGTAAAAAAAATTTGTTCATATTTTTATTTTTTCTTCTTCTTCTTTTCTTCTTTTTTTTTTCTTCTTCTTCTTCTTTTTCTTTTTGTAATGTTTCTTCCAGTTTTTGTTTATTCTTCTCTGAAGCATCTCATTAATATTTGATTTATCTCCTTTGAAAATATTATAATATCGTCATGCCCGTAAAAAAACAAAAAACCAGGATCGTTCCCGGCCATATATGGCATCACACACATGAACACTCACAAACACACCCACACACATTGAATATGTTTAAATATGAATTTTAATGTTTTCTCCTATACAAACATTAAAAGAAAAGAAAAACAAATGATTCATGAATATGTTTGTTTTGTTTTAATTAAAAATAGGTAGCAAGATCTTTCCGTCCTGATTTTGTTTTGATTAGACAACCACCAAGAGATGGGTCACGTGATCAACGATCAACATTACTTGGACTTAAATATGGTGGTGTACCATGTATTAATTCATTAACATCACTTTATCAATTTCAAGTAAGTTTATAAATAAAATTTTTTATAATTTTCAGTTAACTTTATTAATTATTCAACGAACACAATTTATCGTGCAAACAATAATTATTAAAACACAAACATTATAAATATAATTTGTACAAGTAAAATTTCATTTATACAAAATTCAATGTTGCGAATTCAAGTTTACGTATTTTTTTTCTGTTCATTTCAATGAAACAAAAAATATTTATTTTTTAAAAGAAATAAATTTTTGTATCAATTTATTTAATTTTTTCGAAAATTCTTTCTGACAGATTTGTTTTCATCATGGATTTTTTTTTATACACAACATTTTACAAGTGTAGAACAGAATGTTGGAATATTGTATAAAAGTTTGCTTTGACATATTAGATTATATACACACACACACATGCATAATTAATTTTGCTTGATACACAAAGTAAAAAATGTTCATTAATTGCTTTCAACAATTAAATTTTGTAAAAAAGTTATTTGCAACAAATTTGTCAGAGAAAACATAATCGAAAGAATGTACCACACGAATTAATGTAAAAATCATGTTGACGATCAGTACTTACAACAGAAGGTACACATGCGATTTAATATAAAATTCATTTGTTCAAAATAATTAACGTTGGAATAACACGTTCAACCGTATACGCAAAATCTATTTAAATTATTTGTACACGGGTAAAGATTCGTGGTATAGTGAACTCCTCCTTATAAAGAAATACGTCAAATTTTTGTTTTTCAACATCAATCAAAATAATTTAAGAGTTTTAGGATCAAAGTTCTTCACTGCTGAAACACTTATTGAGATCCTCCTTATTTTTATTGTTAAGAAGATAAATTACTTTATTCAGTGTTGTCTTGTCTCATGTATATATTGAGTGAGTCATAAGGTCAAGTTAAATATATTTTTTAAAGTTATTGAATAAAAACAATTTAGGAATTTATAATCAAATAAGGATCATTAGTTTGGCACTGCTGCATTTAAAAAAAATAAAATGTGACCATCCACATGAAATTGTTACGCTATATAAATTGTGTTCAATGAATTAAATAAATTTCAGTTATCAGAATATTTTTTTAAGAAAATTATTTAATCTTCAAATAAATTAAGAAAGCATTAAGAAATACTAAAATAATATTTAAGTGCGTATTTTTGTACTCTAAAGCAACCGAACAATTGTCCAAGTGCAATTTTTTTTTTTTGGCTTTTGTTTGGTAGCCTACGAGTCTGAAACTTATCTCTGCCTCTTTTCTCTTTTTTAAGTAATAGCAGCCTCTTTAATGCACCATCATCTTTTCAGTTTTTTTTTTTTTTTCACTTTTTCGTTTTTTTTTATCGCATTTTTTTTTTGTTGCTCTTTAAATCATTTTTTCGTAACAAATATTTTATAACTTTTATTTTTTCTCTGTTTTCTTTCTTTTGGATAATTAAATATTTGTTTGTTTTATGTTTTGTATATATATTTTTTAGGATAAACCATGGGTATTCTCTCATTTATTACAACTACAAAGACGTCTTGGACGGGATACATTCCCATTGATTGAACAAACATTCTTTCCTAATCCACGTGAATTGGTAAGTTTACTTTTACATATTTTTATTTTGAGCTAAGATACAGAAATATTTCAATTGATGTGAATATTAAATATTATACATGTCACTGTGGACTATCAGTCAATATTTTGTTCAACAATTAATTATGTTAAGGACACTTACGTTACGGCAATTTTAACAAATCCAAAGTTTTAACATTGGATTGAATCCAACTAAATTGTTTAAAAAATTGAAATAATTTTTAATTCCAATGATTTTAATTTATGATTTTGATTTGTGTGTTTTATCTACACATTACAAAATTTATACAGACACATGGTTCCCTTGAGCTGCTCTACGTGAATGAGTTTCAGTATAAATAATTATAGGATAATTCAATTAAAAACGATTAAATCTTTTTTTTTTTTTTGTTTCTTTTTTATTGTTTGTGTTTGTTTTTTTTTTTTTTTTAATAATTTATTAAATTATTTATTAATATTACAAATTGTACTTTCACATGGATAAATAATTAGGTTTATTTATATTAACTTATATACTTTGTTTTTATATTTTCGTTTCTTTTGTTTTGCTTTAAATACTTTTAATAATTTTTCTTTAATTAAACCAATATAAGTTTATTTATAGTTTTCATAAAAATGATTGATAATTTTTTTTTTTTTTGCAAGAGAACAAGAAAAGAAAAAAATAAAAAAAACAACAATAAGTGATGTTCACATAATTTGGAAACAAATTCTTGTTATAGAAAAACAAGAAACTTTTTTTCACTTTAATTGTTTTTGGTTTTCTTTTTTTTTTTTTCTTTCTGGTCTCTATAATTTTTTTTTTTTTTCCTTTTTTGTATAATTTTAAAGACAAAATTTTAATGTGTCTTTGAGCGTTTGTGTCTCTTACAGAAATTTTATTAACATAAAATTAAAAAAATATAAAATAAAAAGAAATTAAAAACTAAAATGAAACAAAAATTAACAACCCTTTGAGGCATTTTAAGTGTTTATGAATCTGTTTTCTTCTTCTTTAACTTTCACTCTTAATGTTTTCTAAGAAAATTATTTCTTTCTCTTTTCTAAATGATATTTTAACATTTTAACTGTTTGTATTTAAATATAAATACTTTAAACTTATAGAACAATACGTACAAGGCGCATACACAGCGTACACACACACACAAATACACACACCAACTTTGTTTATTAATTTATTCCATAAGAAAATATTTTTATAGTCATCTTCATTTTTTAATGTTTTCTTATTTCTTCTTTAATTCTTATGGTGTTGTTATTGTTGTTGGTGTTGTTGTTGTATTGTTTAATTTTAAATATAAAAGAGATAGAAAATAAGATGTTATCTGAAGAAGTACTGAAATTTCTTCTATTTCCTTTCTTTTCTTTTTTTTTCCTTGTTTTGGAAAGATTTCTTACATTATCCTGTTTATATACTCAATTCCTTTTTTTTTCTTTTTTTATTCAAGTGAAGTGAACTTAAGAGGGTTAAAAGAACGGTTAGATTTTGATAAGAAGAGATGAATTATTTTACAAAAATGATATTTTGTTGTGTGGTTTTTATGTAACAGAGTCTGTGTGTGCTGTATGGTATTTTATTGTTGATGTTGTTGTTACAACTTGTCGCATAAAATAAAGAAAAATGAAGCAAGAGTTTTTTTATTGTTGTTGTTGTTGTTTTTGATCAAACGCTTTTTGAGCTTTATAAAAAAAACAGAAAAAAAGGAACGTCATTCATTCTTTACTTCTTTTTTTTATTCAGTACAAGACATTCTGTCAAAAAAAAAATATGTACAATGTCATATATTGTGGTGGTAATATTTTATCTTTGTTTTTTTTTTTACACTTTAAGTAGCTAAAGCAACAACAATAACAACAATAAATCGTACCGCACCACCCATAAACACCAATCAAACCTCAAAGGGATAAACAGCAAAAAAAAAAAAATAAAAATAAAAATAAAAATAAAAAAAAATAAAGAAAAAGGTGAAAGTGGTGAAAGTTTAAAGTTTAAACTTTTTTCTTTCCTTTCTCTCACTCTCTACAATAGCTGAATTATTTTCATCATTTTACTCAATAAATTATTTAAAATATAAAATATAATTTTTTCCTTTTATTATTTTATGATTAATTCATATTTTTTTTTTGTGTTTATTATTTATGATATTTATTATTATTATTATTATTAAGTAATAGGTAATTCGTATTACGTAGATTCTGTTGTTTTTTTCTTTTGAAAATAATTTATACATTATTTTGTAAGCATGCATTAAATGGTGGTGATCGACGCCAATGACATTTTAAATGTTTTCCATCGACTTTTTTTGGATGTGATGGAATACAAACGCCAAAATCTTGTTGACATTTTCCTGAATACGTCCAATTACATACACCTGGTTTCATACGATTTGTTTGTGTCAAATTAATCTGTTTTTTTTTTTTAAAAGGGTGAAAAAAAATAGAGAAATTTTATTAATTAAATTATAATTAGAAGTTATTTTATTTATTCAAGATTTGTTATTTCGATAACGAAAATTTGATTTGTATTTATATGACTGTCAAAAGTAATCAAAATAATTGAAAATATATCATATATAATGAGCATGATAAATTAAGTTTATATAATGACTCACGTAAATTTAGATAAAAATAATTAACAAATATATAGGGTAGTGGTGTTGACATTAGTTGACATCTCAGATATTTACTTTACAAACTTTATAAATATATATATTTTACACATCACGAAACAATAACTTAGAAGAAAATTATTTAACAACGTTTGCTATGCCTAATAATATGTTTAAATCAATAAGTAAAATTTTATGTATAATTATTTCTATAATTATTTTGTTTTTTTTTTTTTCAAAAAATAATTAACGTGAACGAAATAAACAATTATCAAAATAAATACGATAAATATAAATGATATATAATTTACCCTACAACTACATCCTTTATTGTATGTACCACCAAATCCTCTTCGTTCGACAACTGACATTTGTGAATATTCTTTTACATAATTGCATATTCCAATGTGTGATGAACTTCCAGCAATAACATATAATTTTCCAAGTTTTAAATCGATACCACAGGCTGCTGAATTTGATGCTGTTGAAATTCTACCATCCTTTAAATAGTATTCAGCTTTTTCAGTCATCTGAAATTAGAAATAAAATATTTCTTATTAAAGAAACTTTGTAAAATACTTAAAAGTTTTTCAATTAAAAAAGCAAATAGTTTCATTTGGTTTGTAGCTAAACTAAAAAAAAAATAACAGTGACATCTATTAGTGAGATTTATAAATGTATTAGCGCCACATTTTTAACAGCTAATCAAATTATTTAAAGACTTTCAATGATTAAATTATTCATTATTTTTGCGTTAAAAAAAGTGATTCTCTTTACCTTGTACTTCTTTTTTATATCCAATTTATAAACTATATTTGCATAATCATCGTCACCCTTCATTTTACGTGATAGAACTCTTGCCAAAATTACTAGAATAAAAAAATTGTAAAAAGATTCATTAGATGAAACGAATAAAAACAGTGAATATTAGTCATTAGACATTATTTGAAATATAAACACATACCATAATTTGCATTGCAATATTTGCTTTGTGGATGTTCGGGCATACATGAGCAAGCATCTGTTGTTGTTGGTGTAATAATAATTACGCCCAACACTACAACACAAAGTGTGAGGAATTTGTTGATATGTGGTAACATCTGGAATAAAGAAAAAAAAATGTATGTTAAAAAAAAAGTCTTACAACATTTTCTCCCTTTTCAATTTCAATCAACGGAAAAAAAAAAAACAAAATAAAAGACAGAAAAGACCCTTCATGAAAAGAGAGACGAGGTTAAGCAACACGTTAAATCCATTTCAAAATATTTTTCATGTGTATCTTTTTTTTCGTCTCCTCTCGATTTTTTCTTTCTCAGAATTTTACTAAAATTCTGTTGTATATACAAATGAATTAATCTGTAATCGAAATCGGTTCAATGTAACTCTTTTTTTATATAATAACTCAAGGTTTTAGTTTGTATATTTATATTTTATAATTTTTATAAATTTATGAATGGATAAAAACCACAAAATTCTTCAAAAAAAAAAAAGAAAAAAAATTGAAAATATGAAATATGAACAACAACAACATCAACAACTAAAAGCACATAATATTTTTTGATTCACCACATTCATAAACAACAGAAATAAAAACTACTAAAAGAAAAAAAACATACGATATATTTTGGGCTACCACAATTGACTCGTCTATAGAACTTTATAAAAAACAACTTTGTGTGTAGGTGTTTCTACTATCAGTAACGTTCCCCATAAATAATCACAACCGCACCACAATATCTATTTTCAAATAACGATATTTTGTTGTTCTGTTCAATTCTGAGTAATGTATGTACCTACATTCTTTTTCCTTCTTCTTCTTCTTCTTCTTGTTGTTTTTTTTTTTTTGCGATCTTATCAAATATTTGCTATTTAATACCAAAAAAAAAAAATAACGTTATTTGCATTTTATATAATTTGTGGCTTAGTAAAAATTGTTTCTTTCATAATAAATATTTCTAAGAAATTATTTATCAAATTTCTTTATATATATACTACGCGAAAAATTGCTGATAAAGACGCTTTTGAAACGAAAAAGAAAATGAAACAAAAAATGTGAAATCGATGAAAGAAAAACAGAACAAATGAACAGAAATGAAATTCACTATTAAAAGATTAAAATTTTGTAATTTCATATTTATTTTTTTTATTAGTAATAAACTAAACATGAAAAATGATTAAATTATGTTATGTAAAAAGAAAAAGGAATAACGTGATTTTTTTTTATTTGTTTTCATTTGATTTATGAATCGATTCATATAAATTACGAATAATTGTAATTTTTTTTTTCTCTATTTTATAGATACAATTTAAATTAAATTGAAAATGTGAAATCCTTTCGAAATAATTAAGCTTTGTGTATATTGTTATAATCTTTCTCTCTG
Organism: Pedicia rivosa; assembly: GCA_963082725.1. Lineage (NCBI taxonomy): Eukaryota > Metazoa > Arthropoda > Insecta > Diptera > Pediciidae > Pedicia > Pedicia rivosa. The sequence continues at coordinate 15,249,654 of OY720151.1, read as the reverse complement.
TATCTCTTTAATAGATTATTGTTCCGTTTTATAGAATCAATTTTCTAATCCTTTTTCTGGATATACGACGCTTAAGTGAAGTATGAGAAATTATATAGATTTAATTAAAGTAATCTTTAAATACAATTCATTCTAAAAAAAATAAGAAATCAAAAGATGAAATTTTTAATACAAAATAATAAGTTTTGGTTTCGTTTATTTGAAAAAATGGGAAATAAAAATGAACGAATTTTCAATAATTTTTTTGTCCCAAATTGCCCTAAAAGTAAATTCTTAAAATGATTAGATTAGGACATTAGTCAAGATTTAGTTAATCATTATTGTTAATGATACCGAAATCATGAAACCCGAAACCTGACTTTATACAAACTTCTATTCTTATATTATAAAAGACGGATCCTTTCAAAAAATTTTGATTGATTGTTTTAGTGAAAGTATAATAAAAACGTACTTCTTCATTTCCATTGTTCAATATTGTATATTAAAATATGATATTTATAATTGTATGTAATTGAATCTCTTAATCTATTCCTATAAATATTTTCTAATACATCCTCAACCCGGATTTAACCCAAAAATCAAATGATTAAAATTCTAAACATTCATCGAAAAAAGCTAATGTAACATATTTTTGTATTTTTGTCTTTATTAATGCAAAAAAAATTCGCGTTAACAGAAAATTATTATTACCATCATCAGTGCCTGGATTACGATAAATATGTGAAGGAGCGAAAATGGTGACTGAAATGCGAGTGCGAATGAGTAAGATGAGTAGCGCCTCGTACTCGAATATTTATCGTAATCTAGGCACCAGGATCCTTTTAATAAAATAAACTTCAATCTAATAATAAATAATTTCATATATTGATGTGTCATCTTGAACACAGAAAAAAAATAATAATCTAATAAATTTAAATATTATATTTATATTAATACGATGTGTCATCTGAATTCAAATTTTTACAACACTAATCTCATATGACACAAAAACCAACAAAAACAAATCAACTATAAACAAACCAAATAACAAACAAACAAAAAAAATAATAATGCGAAATTCTTCATTTTAACATTTTATTAACATTTTTTTTTGTGAATAAATAAAGATAAGGGGGGGGGGGGAACAAAGAAAGGAAAAACGATGAAAATTAAAAAAAAAAAATGTATATAAGAAGAACGCAGATACACAAGAACAGAACAGAGATTAAGATCAAAATTGTAAAGAAAAAAAAAAAAGAAACTCATCGTTACCTTATTTCTATTATAAAACTTCATCAACATATTTTTAAATATTATTAAATATTTTCTTCTTCGTAATCTTCTATTTTATAATCTTCTTCTTCTTCTCCGTTAACATTTCTATGCTACACTTTATCTTTTTTTTTTCTTATTATTAAAAAGAAATTGTGCGGGTACAAAAAGTATAGGGAATATATTTTATTAAATTAAAATTGCCTCAAGTGCAATTGTAAGACAAAATGTGTGACAGAGATAGAGCAATATAAAAATTCAAATTCCGCTTTCATAAAATGCAAAATAAAAATTTTATCAATAAAAAAAAAAACAATAAAACAAAAAAAAAAATGTTTTTTTTTCTCTCTCGCACGAAGATAAAAGAAGAAAAAAAAACAGAAAAATAAGGAAAATAATAATATCGGGATCTTTAATAATCTTCTATGAAATTATATTCTTAATAATAATATTTCACTCTTCATATACCAAGAGATGAACAACAAAATTATAAAATGTAACGAATCAATTTTTTTTTTATTTATTTTGCTTCACTATAAATATATTTATGATGAGGGAATAAATACTTAAAGGCGTCCAAAATTATGTTCATAAAATTCTTTTATATAAATAACAAAAAAAATCAAAAAAAAAAGCGAATCAATATTGCCAATGTTTAAATGTCTCAAGAGTCGTCCATACCATAAGAAGAACGGAACAGAAGAAGAAGAAGAAGAAAAAAAATCAGACCATATAATTATGAATCTTCAATGTGCTGCTCCCTTAATAAAAAAATAAAAAACAAAAACATAAATTTATAAAGATTAAAAAAGAAAGAAAATATTTAATTGTGTGTGGGTTGATTGGGTTTTTTTTTTCTTTCTTACGGTTTTTCTTTCTAGTCGATTTTTATAAATAACTTTATGATTTATTATTCTAATAAAAGATTAAAAGTTTTAGAAATTGTCATTAAATTTTCAAAGAAAATTCTTGTTTGATTTTTGTTTTAGCTTTTTCCCAATAATCAAAAGTTTCCGCTACAAAATTGTTTTCTGATGCCATTTATTTAATTATTTATGTTTGATAAAATAATTAATAGAATAATTTGATCACTTTGGTAATGTGAGAGAAATGTATAAATCAATAAAATTTGATTTGATCTTTTGACACACACACAATGCCACACACACACACACAATGTGATACACACACAATTCCACACACATTCCAAAAATTGAAAGTTGGTAGATGAGGTGCTAAATGTGTAAACTATTTTTAAAATGTTTAAAGAACAACAATGAAAAATTTCACTTCTTATAAAATATAAAAGAAAATGAATGAACACAAAACAAAAAACAGAAGGAAAATATAAAAGTTCCATTTAAAGATTTGATTTATTGTTGTTGTTGATTGTTGTTGTTGATTGTTGTTGTTGTTGTTATCCAGAGCTTTAAGGAAATAATCATTTCTTATTGCGCTTACTTTTATCATTTTTCTAAAATCTTTTATTTTATTTCACTGTAATAATAATAATCACCCAATTTTGTTCATTTTCCTCTCATTTCCTATATTTATTATTTTTTATTACAAAAAAAAAAAAAATTGTAACCCACAATTACTGCATTTTCTTTTTTTTTTGTTTAGAAATAAAATATACGGAACGAACGTGATACCTTCATTGTTTATATAAAAAACGAAAAAAAAAAATTCTTTAATAAAATAAACAATAAATAAAGAATTTAATTGCATTAAATTGTTTAAGTTGAATTTGTAATTTAATATTTTTAGTAAATATTTACTTATTTCTTTCAATAATAATAATAATCATAATAATAATTGTCCATTTACTTTTATTCTATGATTGATTGATCAGAGAATATTGCAGATAAAAATAATTCCAGTAAAAAGTTTTACTACATTTTGGTATTGATCTTTGTACAAAGTATTTTTTTTTATCATAAAAATATCCAATTATATTAAATAAATTGTTTAAAGTTAACTTTGTTATTATTAAAGATTTACTTCATGTCCACAATGACGGTTGAAGGTAACTGAATGAAATGAAATATTTCTCTAGTTACAAATACAAATAATTTCATGAAAATCGTGATTTTTGTTTTTTTGTTTGAATCTCTTCAATTTAAATTTAATTTGATTTTCTGTTTGGTTTTCACCAAATCTGTTTTATATCCTTAAGTTGAAATAATCGTTTTAACAGATTTCCAACCCAAATACTAAAATTTATTTTAGAGACAACCGGAAACATTTTCCTAATCTTATAAAAATAATGACGATCAGAAAACATTATCCCCGAGAATAGAATTTTAAATTAATTAACACAAAAAAAAAATAAAAAAAATAACGACTTCCTATTCGGCACTGCAGCCCGATTAAGTAGAGCAGATATTTTGTAAACTTTCAACGATTACAAAATATTAATTCACTAATTAACAAGACTTAACTTTAACGAATTTTAATTAAATTATTGTGACAACACATCTTTGTTTAATAAATTTGTTTTTTTGTTTACAAAAACATAAAAAATAAATCATTTTGGATTAAAAAAAAAATTTGTAGGAAGAAAATTGTGTCAAATTAGTTAAAATAAATATTATTGGGAAATATTATTTTTAATTCCCGTCATTGTGGTTTCATTTCTTTTCATTTCATTTAATTCTAGTTTATATTCATTACGATTTTAGTATTACGTGCTTTAAGTCATTTAAATTAAAAATTATAATTTCTTTACAAAAAACAAAAATATTTTTTTTAGAGCAAAAATGGAAAAATAAAAATCAATAAATTTATTTCCTTTCCAGTTTTATGGAATTTCAATCGTGAAATTTATTTATTTTCGGTCAAAACTAAGACTGGTTGTGTCTTGTTTTAAATTAAAAACAATTTATTTTTTCTTTTGCATTTTTTAAAGTGCGATTTAAATTAATCCATTTTCATTCTTTAAATTTATTTCATAATAAATTATTTAATTTCGGTTGAATTGAATTTAATATTTTTATTTTTTGTTTGGACAAGAATGGGCACCTCTTTTTTATTTCTGTAGTTTGTTTTATTAAAACAAACAGGAAAAAATATAAAGTAAATTATGGAAATGATCTTTTTATTTAATCCAACCAAAAAAAAAAAAACAAAAGTGAATAATAATTTTAAAATGTATTTTATGTTAGGGTACGTTTCCATATTTAGAAATTGTTTATAAATATTTAATTCAATAAGGATAAGAACAAAAATTAAATGAATTGTATATTTCAATGGTTTTGTTTGTCAACCCTTTTATTTTTATTTTTGTCCTTCCTTCATATTTATAAATGTATAATATTTCTCACCCTCTCTCTCTCTCTCTCTTCCGCACTCTCTCACTCTCTCTCTCTTTCTCCCATGTTTATATCCGTTTCCGTTTACACAATTATTTAACGCTTTCACCAACAGACACCAAAAATAATATTTTATTTTTATTGTTGTTGTTGATTCTCTTTTTTTTTTTTTTCTTTTTAAAAACAAATAATAAAAAAAACATTTCTGTTTATCTTTTCAAAAATGGAAATCTAAGGGAAACTTATTTTGAAAATCGGCTTTTTTTCATCAATTGCATGTAAAAAAAAACTTATTATGGATCAACTTCAACTTTATTATTATTATTACCGATATTTTTTCACTAATGTAATTTAGAATCAACAATACAACAAGACAACAAGAAGAAGAAAATAATAATAATAATAATAATAACATGGAGAGAAATATTTTACTATTTGTATTTTTAATAGAAAATTATTTGTTAATTACAAGACAAATATCTAACCTAATGTTAAGTGATGACACGCGTTTAAGTATAAAAAAATTCTCTAATTCAATTTAACAAAAAAAAAATTTTAAAGTATGTAGAATAAAAATAGAAAATGTTAATAATAAAAACACACGTGAAACACAATGAAATCAAATAGTTAATGTGTAAACATAAATTCCACTAGATAGATATATAAATGCAAAGATAACATTTTCACTTATATGCATTTAATGAGTATATGATCGGGAACTGGTTCTGTTTCATGGTTTTATGTTTTGTTCTTGTTGTTTTTTTTATACCATTTTTTTATTTTTATCGACGAAGAAGCCGTTTAAAGGTAGAAAAAAAAAGAAAATTTATATATTTGACTTTTGACATCATTTTTTTTTTTCGTCTTTCATTTTTTAACAAACAGAGTGGTTTTTTTTTTGCTTTATAATTAAAACGGTCAAGAAGGAAAGAACATATAATGACAGCATCGAAGCATAAAATGTATTAAAAAAAAACGTATTTAAAAGAAACTTTGAGACAGTGAGGGAGATGATCAAGATCAAGTTAAATTTACAAAACAAAAAAAAAAGTACTTGTACATAAAATGTCGTTCGCATTGTACGCTGTATTTTTTTTTTTTTTGCTCTTTTAAAGTTTTCATACATATAATATGTACTGTAGTACTGTACTTAATATGTTCTGTCTGATTTAAACATTAAACTGGACATTGGAAGGCCACTTGAATGAAGACAGACGTGTGAAATTTACCGGCGGAACAAACAAATTATAATCACATATAAAGAGACTTATAAGATCTGACAAGACATCCCAGACATAATAATCATTACGGGATTTCATATAAGAAAAAAAAAAAAGAAATAATAAAGGAAAAGAAGAAGAAAATGTTTGTATATAAATTATTCTGAAAAAGGAAATGCGTTTAGTATGCATATACAGACAAAATTCAGACATTTATATGTTGCCTCTTAGACACGGTCGGGATGTGTCTAAGCATAATTTGTATTTATTTTATAATTTATCACTTTTTGTTCTGTTTTCTTTTTTCTGCTTTGGTGAGAATATAATTAAATTTATCAACATCCCTATGGGAAGGTCCTGTCACATGATATTTGTGTCAAATTTTATAAAGGAAAATAATATGGTGATGAAGACATGTTGCTTTCCTTTTCTTTCTTGTCTTATTATTTTTTTTTTTTTGGTTTAAAAGAATTATGAGTTTTGTTACGAGAATCAAAATGGAATGGGCAACAACCCAAATTTGTCTCTTTCCATTTTTTTAATTTCTCTTTATTTTTGTTGTTGTCTTTTAACGATCCCCAAAGACACAATTATATTTTATGCACAACAAAAGATGTATAGACAAAAAAAAAATACGAGACGAACACAAGAAAAAAAAAATGCCTTCATCTGTGTTTTTATTCCTTAACAACACATTTTCTTGTTGTTGTCATATTATCCTCCTACCAGGAGCCATTAAAAATGTTTTTTTTTTGTCCATGATAATCATATAACTCATATTTTGTCGTCATTTTTCCCTCCTTTTATTTTCTATGTTTTTCGTGTTGTTGTTTTTGTTATCTGTCTGTTCTGTTCTGCTTAAAGGAAAAGGACAAATAATATTCTAAAATCTAAAATTTCATAAACCAAAAAAAAAAAAATCTGTTTTTTTTCTTCATATTTTTACGCGTGTGTCCTCATCTGTTGTTACATCCAGAGCCCTTCTAAAAGTTTGACAGTCGTTTGATAATTTTATGTCGTAATATTCGTTTCGACATTTTCTCTTGTTTGTTTTTTATTTTTTCCTTTAAACGAAAATTTTCAGATGTTTAACAATATTTTGTGGTGTTTTAACATATTCGTGTTACCCACAAAATAAAAAAAAAAGTTGTATCGTTGTATCAGATTTTTTTCTTTCTTCTTCTTCTTCTTTTTCTTCATCAAAAAAAAAATAAGGTAATTTAATAAAATGTCAAACATTTTCATTAATCCATCGTATCATATAAACAACTAATTCTCATCATAATCATAATCAAGAATTTCCACTTGATAGAAAATTATAAAATAAATAAATAAATAAATATTGATCATGGCTCATGACTCATGACATTCAACAACATTTTCTATTTAATTTTTTTTTTCTTATTCTTTTTTCCTTTCTTTCCATTTTAATAAACAAAAAAAAAAGATAGAAGATAATGATCACGACAAGATAATAATAATTACATTAGAAATATAAATAAACTATCATCGTTTCACGGTTAGTTATATTGGGTTGTTTGAAAAATATTTCTTTCTCTATTCTACAATGTTTTGTTTTTTTATTTTTTTGCATCTTAGAAAAACACAAAAAAAAAAACGTTACGTTAACGTTTAAAGATTTGCATTTTTATCTGGATATAAGAATTAACAATAAATATATACAATTAAAAGTAAAAAAAAAAAAATGTATATAAATAATTCCTTATTATAATCTATCATCGTACCCATTCCCTCTATCGTGAATTTATAAGAAAAAATATTATTTACGTTGTGTCTGTGATTTTTTTGATTTGTGTTTTCTTCCTATTTTTTTTTTCATTCTATTTTAAAGGCCATTCTACATTATGCGATTTTTTTTTCTTTTAGTTTATTTTGCTATGATTGCTTAAGTTTACTATATGGCAACATTTAAACATCTTTCTTATACTTATACATAAAGTATGATCTCATCTAATATGTTATCTATGATGATGACTTAATTGAGCAGAGAGAGAGAGAGAGAAAATTTTTTTTACTAGGCACAAGATCACACCTATATAAAAACATAAGTAAATATTCTCATAATAGAAATGTACACCAGAAAATGTGTAATAGAACGACTTTAAACAATCTTTACGCTCCGCACATTATTTATTATATTTTCTTTTTTTTTAAACTTCACGTATATATATTACAATGAAATAACTTTAAGATTTTAAACAGTGGACAAGACAAGAGGGCATTATGTATTATTTATATATTAGAAAAAATATATTTTGTAACCAAACATAAAAAAGAAAAAAAAAAGTATAAATAAATAAATATAAATAAAATAAAATCAGAGCATTTTATATAAATAAGTTATAAGGAGAATTGAAAGAGTTACCATTATCTTATTCTATTTGTTGTTATTGTTATTGTTTTTGTTTCTTATTATTATTATTAAAATAATAATATAAATATTCATTCAATTCTATATTCTGTAACAATATAGCATATCACAATTCACGCTTTATACACACAATGAAAAATATGTAATTTTAACTACTTTGCATACCTTTCTCTAATCTCTAGGTATACGAACAAAAAAAACATAAGAATATCATACACACACACACACCATACTCTGCTTCTCAACTTCTCAATCTCAATCTCTATATAGTCTAAATGTATATAATGAATAATAAAACTTTGTTGAAAGATCCAATTCATATTCATGTTATTGTTGTTGTTGTTATTTATCTTTATTCTATTCAATTTTATATGCTATTATTACACTGTTATTGTTGTAATTTTTATTACAAGCACATATTTTAAATTACTTTATTAAAAATCTATGTGTAACGCACATATATCATGTTTGATACACTCAGACAGACAGTGAGACAGGTTGATATACTTAAATCAGATTAAATTACAAAAAAAAAAACACAAAAAAAATAAGAAAAGTTTTTTTTTTATTATAAGAGAAAATGATTAACGACATTTTTCTAACGAACTATAACTAAAATGTAACATAAATAGAAAAATAAAAAAAAAAAGAAAAAAAAAATTTGACACTTCATTTATTGGTTCACCAAAAATTTGAACTTTATAAAAATTCTTTTTACCCAAAAACTTTCCTACACAATATATTCATTACACCGAGTTTCATATTTTTTAATGAATAAAAGGCAATCCATATTATATTGGCTTCCCCCGCAAAATATTTAGATACACATGAAACGCAACAACAACACCAAATAAACAAACAACAACAAAAACTATTATATTCAAATTAAATCTTTATTGAACAAATTAAATAAATAAAAGAGAAAATTATTTAGGTTTTTTTTTTTTGTTCAATATTTAAATTTTTTTTTCCAGAACTTCCGAAACGATTTAAAGAAACTTCATAAATAAATTTTGTTGTTTTTTTTTTTTTATTGTATATTTCCTAAATGTTATAAATTACTTTGTGATGTCCCAATTATGCATATTAAATTCAGAAAATAAAACTAATTCAATTTATCTCAATTTAGTTTACTTCTCTGGTTTTTTTTGCTTCTTCTTTTTTCACTCTTCAGTCTTCACCCGCCCGATAACTTTTTTTTTTGCGTTTTTTTTTTCTATCTTTTTTCTTTATCGTCCAGTTGTAACTCAATTTAATAAAAAAAAAAAGTCGATCGTCAACGACAAACACGATATGATGCGACATTCAAATTGAATCAAAAAAAAAAAAAAATATGTTCAAATAAAAAAATACGGGCGGCGTTTTTTTTTTTTTTTTTGCTTTATCGAATAAGAAATAAAAAAAGCGTAATCAATTTGAGTCAATTTGTGTATTTATGTAAAGGTTACTTTACATTACTTAAGAAATCAAAAAAAAAAAAAAAAAAAATTCAAAACGCGACGTCTTATTGATGTTTTATTTTAATTTCAAATTTCTTCATTTTTGTTTCTTTTTAGGTTTAAGTTTGTTTTTTTTCTCTTTGGTTCTTTTTTTTTCCTCATTCCGATTAATGTTTATTATTTTTTTGTTTATTTCAAAATGTCACGTGCGCTAAATTTCCGTGTAAAAACAAAAAAAAAAAAAAACTGAGAAAAAAAGAAGAAAGAAGAAAAAAACGCATTTGACGAAGAAGAAATTAAGAAAAAAAAATAAACGCATTTAAAAGACCGCCTGTGATGGCGGTAAAATTAAATAAATAATAATCTATAAAAGTGTCAAAATGTCAAATAAATATAGAGATGTTGCTGGATTATAGGGTACTACTTTACCGTCTATCGTCATCTGACGTTTCTTCTCTTATATGACGTAACCCCGTCCGTATAACTCTGACAGAAATATTTAACTATTTCTGTTTTTATGTCTTCTTCTTCATTCGTTAATTTGTTTTTGTTTTTCGTCTTTTTTTTTTTTTCTCAAGATAAAAACAAAACAGCTAATGCTGCTCTTCATTTTAATTAATTAGAGAAAAAAAAAATAAATAAAGAAAAACAAAAAGAAAAAAATCAGAATTTATGTTCTTGTTTGTTGAGATCTTTTTTTTTATTTGTTTGTTTTTTTATAATTATGTAGGAAGTCTGTTAGAACTTTCATTAATTAATTAAAATTTAATAAAACAAAAAAAAAACAAAATTTTATACAAATTGGCCAATTTTATCTTTTGGAAGAAATATTATGACGACCTTTGTAAAAGTCCCTAAACTTACAAAAACAAAAAAAAATTAATTATCATCTGACAAATATTTTAAATTTCTTACCAACAACTAAACCACTACAACTGCACGTATACACACTAACACTATAAGATAAAACATTGTTCATCTTTTTTTTTTGTTGTAAATTCAGTTTAATCTTATCGAAGATTTGCATTTTTTTTTCACAAATTCTTTATCAAAAGATAAACAGACAAATTGAAAATAACAGAACTGCGATAAGAATTTTTGTTTTTTTTTTATAAGAAATTGTCATAAAAATATTTTAATCAAATATAATTAATTTAATTTTTTTTGAAAGACAAAACTCTGAGGACAAATTTTATAATAAAAAAATTAAAACAACCAAAAAAATAATATAAAATGTTTTCTTGGAAATATTTGGCAAATGCAATTAGGACAACAAACTGACAACAAAATGTTTATGAATAAACATTTTTTATTATTATTTATAAATAAAAAGTGTTAATGGTGCAGGGTTTTAGAACAATTTTATGTTACAATATTTAAGTGATGACAAAAAAATTTAAACAGAATATTTTAAAGGGAACAACCAAAGAAAAAAAAAATTAAAACGACAATCTGAAATTAACACAAAATTCTTTTAAATTCTTGGCATTCAAAGAAGTTTCAAGTATTTTTAAACATTATGCTTACAATTTATTTACATTTTTATTAAAATTATTAAAACTTTATTATATTTGTTGTTGTAATTTATATGACTTTTATTTTGTTGTTATTATTTGGTTGTTGTTGTTGTTATTGTTGTTATTGTTTTACAAAGTATACAAGATTCTTATTTGAATTTTTCTTTTCAAGACAAAACAAAAAAAAAAACTTGAATATTATAGTTTGTTACAAAATTAACTAAGTCTGAATTAAGTTTATTGATTACAACCGGTTGCAAGATTAAATTGATATTTTTCAGGTCAAATCTAACTAGTAAATGATACGAGAATTCTCTGTTCCTAATTTGGAAATTGTTGTTAGCGCAGGATTTAGCCTTAGACTTTTTTTTCTTTATTTTAAATTTCTAAGAGTCTAGTCGTGTTCTAATGTGACTTTGACTGTTACTGTGACTATGTGACTATGTGACTATGTGACACTTAATAAATAGTACCTTTAAAACATTTTTGATTTAAAAGAACAATTTAAACTTAATAAGAATAATTTTCTTATCCATATAAAAATAATAATCAAGTATAAAATCATGAACATAATAAATAATTCAAAACAACCCACATTAATTTTATGTTGATTTTAAAAGATTTATTTGTTTTTTGTTGTTTCATTTTTGGTTACGTTAAATCAGTGGCAATTATTTTTTAAAACAAAAAAAAAACTGTATTGATGTGGAAATTTTACATAAAATTAAAACAAAACAATTCTCGTTAAAAAACTAAAATTAAATTTTATTCTAAATTAAAATTATTGTCCTTCATATTAAAAATTTCTGTTACGTTTTTACACAGAATTATTTATTGTTTCTTATTTTTATTTTCTTCATCATCTTTACGATCGACAATGATTCATATTTTTTTATATTTTTTTTTTGTATTAAAAATTTAATCAACTTTTTAACTCTGGCGAAAAGCAACGTAATTTTCACGAAATAAGTAAATTAATCATTTATTTTATTTTTGGATTCTAATCAAAGAATTTTTGACATTCAACGTCGTTTTTTTCTGTTCTTTTTCTTTTATCCATCATTATTATTTTTTGAAGGAAAAATAAAAGAAAACAAAAAAAACTTGCACTCAATATTTTTCCGTTGTGTTAAAAAAATTTCATTATGGAAAGACAAAAAAAAAAAAAAAAAAGACGAAAGAAAGAAAGAAGAAAAGTTTTATAATGGAAAAGATAAATAAATAAAAAAAAAAGTAACAGTTTGTTTGGATATTCTGTCAACTGTCAACTGAATGCCTTTTGGTGTTTTATAATTTCAACTTTTTTTTTTCTTTTGGGTGTTAAAATAATTAAAAGAAAAATTTTTAAATAAGAAATTACAACAACAATGGTGTGTGTGTGTATGTATGTGTATGTGTGTGTGTGTGTCACATCATAAGAAATACTTTTCATTTAATTTTTATTGGTTTTCTTTTCGTTTCACTTTGAACGCGTATATGTTGATGATGACGAGTTTTGTGTCTCAAAGTTTTTGTTCAATTTCTTTTCTTTTTGCTTTTTGGTTGTTCTTGTCAATCCAATATTTTTATTACATAAATTTTTTTTTATTTCATGATGTTTTTTTTTGTCGTTATCTTCTTCTTCTTCTTCTTCGTTTTTGCTTTTTTTTTTTTTTAGAAAAATAACAAAATATAAAATTTGTATTTCTTTGGAAGAAAGAAAAAAAGAAAAATGTTAAAATAAAATCAACAACAAAACAACAACAACAAAAGAAATTTTCTATTTTTTATTTAATTTTTGTTTTTTTTGGGTGAGGTTGTTGGTCATAACTTGGAACATAACAACATTGTTGTTGTTTGGAAACAAAAATTAATAATAAAGAAACGTGAAGAAGGAACATTCGGTGTTTCTGTTTTCTTCCATTTCCTTTATTACAAATTTCTAAAAATTTATCAAAACAAGGAAATAATAAAGAAAATTAAATTTCCTTGTTTTTTTCTGTTTTCTTTTCACTTAAAATGGAAATTTTTTTCTCATTCAATCATTTAATCTCTGGCCGCGTTTGTTGCCGGATGAACGAAAACCAAAAAAAAAAAGAAAAGAAAAGAAAAGAACCGAAACGAAACGAAACGTGCAAGACTGAACAGAAGAAAAAATTTAAAAGAACCAAAAAAAAAATCTTCTTTTATATTGCACAATAAATTCTTAATTTCTTTCACACACACTCACACACACACACGTACACGCCCATTAATGTATTCCATTCAATTTCTCTACATACAATTTGTTTTTTCTTCTTTTTGGTATTTTTGAATCATTTATTATCCAGACCAAACATAAGAAGGAAAAAGAAAGGAGAAAACAAAAACAAAAAGAAAAAAAAAATGAGCAAAACATTTTCTCAAGGTTGATCTTAATCAAAAGCAAAACATAAAAAGTCTAGACTTTATTGTTACACCAGAAACAAAACAAAAAACAATAAAACAGAAAACAAACAGAAATATTCTGCCTATATTTGTAGGTAAAAATCATTTTCAATGTTTTGTTGTAAAAAAAAAAAAAATACACTAAATGATTAATCGCGTTCAAATTGTTTCATTTATTTTATTTCAGTAGTTTAGAAGTTTCTAGAAAGTTTATTCATCATTTTCAATTACTTTAGTTTGTATATGAATATTTAAATATAGTCTAAAATAGTCAGCATGATTTAATTCAGAATATTCGTAACTATCTTTGCTTATTTTTTAATTTTCAATTTAAATTTTAATGCATTTGGTAACATTCTGAATATCTGATTGTATAATTGTAATTTGTATTCAGAAGGTTTCTATCAGTGATGTCAGTGAAAGTGTAACACTAAATATATTATGAAATGTGAGAATAAAACTAAGACACTATGCCACTTCCATTGTACTGGACATAAATTATTACATTTCTGTAATCATTTACATAATTCAACAATATTTCCAATTATTTAGGGAAATGAAGTACAATGAAATAAATTCACAAAGAAAACTCTATGATTCCAAATAAGAATTATCTATCGACCTATCGAAACACAATGAAATTTATTGAAGCCATTATCTACTTTACCAACAAAATTGATTTTTTATATCCAGAAATATTTCTGTTGAAAAATAAAAAAAAAAAACATAAAGTGCAACGTTAATGTGCTGAATCTTCTGATTCATATAAATTGTTATTCAGTACATTTAGTTCATGTTTATTGAAGTAAAGAAAAAAAAAAAAGAAAGAAAATCTATGAAGAAGAAGAAAATTGTTATCAATGGATAAAATTTCTTAAAAATTAATGTGTCTACATTGCTACAGATATTCACTGAACGTCATTACTCTCTTTTAGAAAGGCAAAGTCAAAAACTTTTATATCCATTATTTTCGTCTTATAAAATACGGTGGGGGACGATGACAACAGTAACAACAACATAAAAAAAAATACACACATTGGCAACAGTCGATTATTAATATTCGAACAAACGACAATAATCAATTATTATACTTTTTTTCCATTCTCCGTCTTTCTTTCTTTTTTTATCTTTTTAGTTCAACTACACTAATCACATCCTTTCCTTTCAATTTTTCTTCGATCGTCTTATTTTCTCGTCTTTTTGTTTTCAATTTAATTTTCAATTCAACTGACAAACAAAAATTTTTTTTTATAGTTTATTGTTGAAGATTTTCAATTTATAGAAATTTATTTTGAAAATTGTTTAAATCAACGCCACCGCCGTCGCCGCCACATAAACAATTCGTTTCTAGAATTTTCAGAATTATTATTAATAATATTTTTTTAACAAAATAAAAACAAAAGCCAAACAACAAGAATAAGAAAAAAAAATAACAGAATGAGAGAAAATAGAAGAAAATATAAATAAAATTGTCTTTAGTAAAAGTCAAAAATATTCTCTACAACAATAAATTTAATTTTCCATTTGAATTTTTTTACCCGTTTTCTTTTTCTTTTTATTTTTTTGTTTTCATTAATTTTTATAAAAATGCAAAAAATCACAATTCAGCATTTTACATATTTTTCTTCCACACAATACACATTTTAATCTTTTCAACTGATTCTTCTTCACTTTCCTCTCTTCATATTCTTCATCTTCTTCATTCTCTTCATCTTCTTCTTCTATATTTTGTGAGAGGGTAATCTAGTTAACCATTTTCTTTTCACAGAGATAATTTTTTTCACTTAATTCTCTCGGTTTTGTCTTTTTCTTTTAATTTTAATTTTGTTTTTCTCTTACGAAAAAAAAAACCCAAAAATAGAAAAAAAAAATAAAAAGAAAAAGACAAAATTCTTTGAAAATATTTTTAAATTCTTTTAATTTTCCACTTTTTTTTTACCATTTTGTTTTTAATTTTTCCACTTTTTCTTTTTTTTCTTTTTTTGTCAATCGAATTCATTATAAAATTAGAATGCGGAATGCATTTTAAAAGTTTTTCTCTTAACAAAAAAAAAAAAAAACAAAAAAAAAAAAAAATAAAAGAAGAAAAACAGGAAAAAACGGAAAATCAAAACGCAACAAACACATGAGAAAACTCTTTTCACTTTTGGTTGTGTTTGTTTATTTTTTTTTTTATTTGATAAATTTATAAGTGGAGAGATAAAAGGGCATTGTAATTATTTAGAAAATCTTCATTTAAGAATGGAAAGAAAAAGATGAAACGATTTATAAAAAGAAGAAGTAGAAGAAGAAGAAGAAGAATAGAGGATTTATGAAGAAGAGGAAGAGATTTTAAAGAATAAATAAATGATTGAAAATTTATAACTTAAAAAATTGTGCTTTAGATTTAGATTTAGAAAGATACACGACGTCACTTTCTGCTTCACTTCATCATCCTATAAATCTAAATTAAAGAAAAACCAAATAAAATTAAGTGTTGTATTTTGTGTATGTGTCTGTGTGTGTGAAGCTCTTAACATGGATGTTTGTGTGTGTGTGTGTGTGTGTGTGTGTGTTAACATTCATTTTGTTATATCGAATTAATTCTTTCTTAATTT
Organism: Pedicia rivosa; assembly: GCA_963082725.1. NCBI lineage: Eukaryota > Metazoa > Arthropoda > Insecta > Diptera > Pediciidae > Pedicia > Pedicia rivosa. The sequence continues at coordinate 15,233,521 of OY720151.1, read as the reverse complement.
ATATACATCTTTATGATTGTATTTAGTTTTTTAAAGTTTTAAATTAAGATTATATAAAATATACAGATACAGATCAGTCAATGATAAAAATAACATATTTTTTTATTTTTAAATCGCGGGACGCGTTCAACAAAAAACAACAACAAATGAAAACAACCAAAAACATAAAAAAAGAGTGCACTTACAAAAATGTTGTTGCTTTTAGTTGTTGTTGTTGTTGTTTTTAATTTGTTTTTGTAGTTTTTTTTAAATGACAGAAAATTTGACCTGACTCACACTCGCGGCACAAGAATAGTTTCATTCTTGCTCTTCTTTTTTATTTCTCTCTCTCTCTCTCTCTCTCTGCCGTTTTATTGTTAAGTTTATTTGTTTTGTTTTTAGTTTTTTTTAAGAATGATGATGATGAGGAAAAAAAACTCTGTTTACATTAAGGCAAAGTGTGTACATTTTTGTTTCTTTTTTTTTTTTATGATTAAGAAAGAAGTGAGAAAATTGTAATAAATTTTATTTGAATTCTACGAAAAACTTAAATTACGAATTCTGACTTTTTAGAAAACGAAAAAAAAAAAAAACAAATGTAACAATCTTTTATCAGCTAGACATGAGGCCAGACATGAGGCCTTGTCTTACGCATACTTTTTTTAAAACTTAAAAAAATAAAGCGAAAACAAAACCAAATTTATTTATTTGTTTTTGGTTTTTATTTAGTAATCTGTTCAAACATCCCAACACCCAACGATAAAATAAAATATCACCCAGAAATTGGTTCACATGTTTTTTTTGGGGATATTTGTTTTTTTTTTCTTTAAAGATTTTCCTCTGATTGTCCTATGTTCTTTTTTTATTTAATCAACCGCAAATATTGTTTGTTTGTTTGTTTTTTTGAATTATCGAATAAAATTCTTTAACTGAAATAAACAATTAATAAGAAAATAAATGGAATTGTTTTGTTTTTTTCTAAGCCAACCAATTTTTCATGTAAAAAATAAATGACTTATTTCCCGATCTTGCTGAATTTTAATTTAATAAATAAAAATTAAATGGAAATCGTAAATCCAACCAACCAACCAACAAAATAAAAAAAAGAACATAACTCAACTTTAAGACGATTAAATAAATTTATTGTCATTACGTGTTGTTATTCCCAATTTCAATTAAAGTGGTCTCTCCACTAAAATAATAATAAAACCACGATAACCCGCATTTACTTAAATTTATAAAAAGTACCTACATCAGATTGAATAAAAAAACAAGAAGAAAACAAAAAAAGGGAAGGAATAAAGTGAAATTTACTTTAACCAAAGTTACATTTATGAAAATACAAAAACAAGAATAAACACAAACAACAACAATCTACATATCACAATATCAAAACAAAGTACCTACGTCATCACATGTTATATTTTGTCTTATATAAACGCACACAAAAAAAAGAAGAAGAAGAAGAAGAAAAAAGACAGAGAAAATAAAACCGCAACCGTATTGCCCTGCCTGCATTTCATATACATACATTGTGTGGTGGATGGTGAGGTAATCAAACGTATATAAAAAAAAACATTAAAAAACAACGACAACGATCATCTTTGAAGAGAGAAAAAATAAATAAATATAAAAATAAAAGAAAACTGACAAGATGTGTAAGAAGACGACCCAGAAGATACAGTAAAAAATGAACAAATGACGACATCAACTATAACTAAAGACGATACACAATTGAACTGTTTATATACGATCGACTTTTTGGCCCTTTTATACATTTTGGATGATGTTCTCATTCTTGTAATGACTGACTGAATTGTATTGAAATTTAAAAGAAAACATAAAACAGTTACAAATCTTATTCTAAGATCATAATCACGTTAACACATTAACTACCAATTCAATTATCATATTCCATACTCGTTAACACATTCATCGCCATTCAATATCAAATTGAATGTAAAAATAAATAAATGTAAAATTGATAAATGTAAAAAAAAAATTTCTTTTACACAAAAATTTCAACATTCTTTTGTTTCTTCTTCTTCGTGTAGATATTTTTCTTAATCTTTGATTGTGAATAATATTTTCATTTCTAATTTATTTGTTGTATTTATATTTGTTAGAATTGTTGTTGATTTATTAGAACCGCATGTAATTAAATACAATTAACAAAATTACACAAGATTTTCATTTTTATAATTTTATAAACTTTTCAGACTTTTCAGTCAATTCAGACTGACATTTAATGAAGAAAAGTTACCATAAAAGGATATAAAACTATAAACCATAAATCTAATAAATTAATGAATATTTTTGTAAATTATAAATTGAAAGATTACAACAATAACAACACTAATATATTCAATAAATATAATTACATCAATTTGCCATTAAAACAAATAAACAAAATTTACAAATAGAATTTTAATTGATTGTTTTATAATTTCTAATGAACGGAATAAATCAAAGTTTATAGTAACATATTATTTTTTTTTTTTCTATTTATTTTAGATTTACTTAATTTGCATATCAAACTAAATTTTTTATTGCATGTTTTCTTCCACTACCTTCTTCGTCTTTTACCTCGTCTCATAAATGAATAAAAAAAAAGTTTATTTTTTTATTAAGATTTTTTTTTATTTGTCGTGATTTCAAAATAATTTTATTTTCTGTGTGTGATCTGTTTGTCTATATTTTTTTATTTGTTACTTTTTCATTAGCATGATTTTATTTTCTATTAATAATGACAAGAACGCAATTAAAATTTTTAATTAAAAAAATGATCAAATTTTTGTGTTTTTTTTTTTGTTTATTGAATTTATTATTTGTTTTCGTCAAAGTTTTCAGTGGAACTTTTTAATAATGTTTAAATTTTTACGTCTGGCCTTTACGGATTTGCTCGAGATTTTTTTATTAGTTTTTAATTTTTATGTTGTATGAATTTTTTTTTTCTTGTTTCCCGCCTTTGTTGAATTTTTTTCCAAATATTCTTACCACGAATTTCACAAGAATTTTTGATGTTAAATAATTTTTGTTCCTTCCTTCGAACAACATAAATCTTTTCTAATTTTATCTTTTTTGTTCTTAATTAAACGTCACTTAAAATTATTGTGAAAATCTGACATTTAAACAATTTATACAAGAATATTGTTCGTTACTCTGTTTTTGTTGTTGTTGGTTGTAGGAGAAAGATGATGTGAAATCGAGACCGTATAAAAGATCACAATGAAGACCACCATTGTGTTATTTCAAATTTAATCTGTTTTTTTTTATAATAATCTGTAATTAATTTATGATAATTATAGAGCAGTTAAAAATCTCCTTATCCTTCCTTATAATCTCTCAACTTCTTGTTATTTCTTCTTAGTTATTTGAATTGAATTTAGATTCTTTTTTTTATTTAGCTTGAAGTTACGTTTTTATTTTTTTTGAAACAGTTGTGGAATAGAGGAAACACAAAGTTATAAAAAAAACTCTCGTGTGTGTGTGTGTGTGTGTGTGTGTGTGTGTGTGTGTGTGGACGTATGGGTGTGTGTAAAAAAAACATAAATCAAGAATCAACTCGTTGCCTTCTTGTCTTCCCATAAATAATAATGTTTTTTTTTTCTTGTTTTTACGTTTTTTTATGAACTAAATTAATTAAGTGATCGTGAAAAGAATATTTAATTGCTTCAAACAAATAAAAAAAAAAAAAGGAAAAACCGAAAAACGAAGCAATAAAAAATTATTTAGATCGGAAATAGAATTTTATTTTCTAACTTTTTATAGAATTTTTCTATTTCTTCATTATTTTTTTTATCCTCTGCAGTTTCCACAATTCAGAAAAAGACAAATTCTTTTAAAGTTTAAACTCAACACATGAACTCACAACCACAAACACATACACACACACATATATTCACACACACAAGCATTCATAAACACGCAATGAATTGTATTGTTGAATGAAAAACGTTGAGAGAAGATAAACGGATAAATATAAAAAAAAAATGTGCAAAAGAAAGATGAGACGAATGACAACAATAATAATTCTTCCATTAATCAAATTATTTCATTACGTTTTAAGCAAAAAAAAAAAAAAAGAAAAAAGAAACAACAAGAAAATCTTCTTTCATTCCATTGATAATTTGTTCTTCTTCTTTCCCCTTTCCATTACACAATGTTGTGTCTACCAAACGTAGAACCAAACATAACAAAAAAATAAATGTTCCTTTTGATACAAAAAAAAATCCATTTAATGGTTTTAGGTTTTGTGGGTTTTTTGGTTTCCTTTTTCTTTTTTTTTGCTTGTATTGTCTCTATTTCTACGTTTTTCTTTCACAATTTCCTTTTTGCAGAGAAACAAAAAAAAAAATGATGAAAACAAGAAAAGGAAAAAAAAAACGACAAAAAAGACAAAACAAGCAGAAATAATAATCTTTTATCAAAGTGCACGTCTTAAATTTACCGTCTTAAAAGTATTTTATTTTGAAGAAAAATTATAAGATGATGTTTTGCTTCTTTTTCTTCTGTTTTTTTTTTTTTTTTTGGTAAAAAAAAAAAAAATATTTTTAAAAAGGAAAAAATAAAAAATAAGAAAAATAAAGAAAAAGGGGAAAAAAGTTGCTTACCTTTATTTATTATTGTTGTTGTTGTTGTTGTTGTTTTATTATATGGTTTATTTTATTGTTGTTGCTGTTATTGTTGTTTTAATCATATAAATACAATAAAACAAAATAAAATTCAATTTAATTTCCGACAAAGATTCTCTCTTTCACCAAAAACACGCAATCACAATAAACACTTTTTTTATGAATAAATCCCCTTCAGCTCCAAAAATAAAAAAAAACACAATTTATTTTATTTGTAGAAAAAAATAAACTTGTACTTTTCTAGTGTAAATTATGTACACTATTTAAATACACCAAAACAAAACTGAACACACAATTGAACACGTTCAATTTTAGCCTAAAAAATTTAAATAATTTTTCACAAATAGAAAATTTAGAAAAATTTTCACCTTTTTTAATTTTTGTATTTTATTAAATTAATCTTTATTTTTATTTTTTTTTCGTTCTCAACGTACAAAAATTGTAAATGAAGAAGAATCTTCTTTAAGAAAAAAAAATAAAACAGACGAATATAACACAGTCAGATCCAAGAGTCAACTAATTTATATTTAACGAATATTCAAGACTTTTATACGATATTCACAATCAAACAAAAAAAAAATTGTTTGTTTCTCTTTTACTACATTCACACATCTATAGAATTAAAAATAAGTATATACAAATATAACAAACACATCTGCACACACTAATATCACACATCACACATACCAACTACAAAATTTATATTTTATTAAAATAATATTAATAAAAAAAAAAATAACAAAAACAACTGAATCTTTTAAAACTCCGCGCGGTTTTTATTCACTTTCTGCGGTTTTTTTTTTATTGTTCTTGTTCTTATTGTTGTTGTTGTGTATTTGAATTTTTTTTTAATTCTTGAATTTAGCTGATTTTACAAAATACAAAACAAAAAAATATGAACAACAACAACAGCATACGATCAATTTTTTAATGTGCTTCAGAAACAATGAATTTCTTAGAAAAATCTAAATTCACTTTTTTTATTTTATTTATTTAATTTTTAATTTAAATTTTTGCTCAATCAGCTTAGAAATAAAATTAAATGAGAAATTACATTTTTTTTGTAGGCTAACTACATAAATGTAAATAGATTTTCCGTTGCATACAGGGAATTATAAAATTTAAACAAATTTTCCGTGTCACAAAGGTCAATGGATTTTTTTTTTCTTAATTTTTTTTATTTTTGTAATTCTGATAAATTGATAAAGTAAACTCTGTTATCAAGATGGCAGGTCATGTTTTTTTACTAACCCTATTTTTCTTCACATTGAATAAAGACACTTTTAATAGAATTTATATAAATTATGTGAAGAACCGAATTTTATTTCGTCTTTTCCCATTTGACAAAATATTTTCCATTATTATCAATATTTATTTCTAATAACCTTGATTTCATTGACACTCGCATAAAAATCCTGATAAATCATCACACATCTTTTTAAAATTTTTAGTAAGAAATTTTAAAGCATAATGGAAAAGCGTGATTGAGTTGTTGTTGTTTTTTTTTCTCTTTGTACTTGCTTTTTTACAAGCCTCCTTCACTTAACGTCCCCTTTTGTTTAGACTTTATAAGTAGAGATAAAATGAAATTGAAAGAAATATTGATCGGGTTTATTGTCCCTCAAAACATTTATTTTGCATCACGAAAATGGTGTAAATGACCTTCCTCATTTTCAATAATTCAATAAACGTTTTAATAGTCATTCTTACAATTGTCTCATCTCGATATTTTCAATCTACTTTCATTTCTAAAAAGTGCATGATTTCATTCTAAAGAGTTCAAAATTCTTGAATTATTGGATTGTTTATACAAAAATTCAATCCGTTTATAGTTTAAATTCACGGATTTCGTGTATAGACAGTTTTACCTAAAATATTCAAATATAAAAATGTATTTTTCGTATGTGCAATAAAGGTGCAATAACCTTCTTTCTTTTTTAAAAATTAGTCGTCACAAAAATTGTCTTTATACTTTTTTTTTTTTTTATTGAAAAATTATTATTCATTTTTTAGAAGCGTGATTGAGTTGTAGAGTTCTAATATTAGATACATCAGTGAATTTGATTGTATATACATCTATTGGTTGTAATTAAAACAGTATGGACGTGACCGGATCTAAAAAATGCAATTTGTGGAAAATCCAATAGAATTTATTTTTTTGACAATAATTCTTATTTAGCACGTATTGAACTTTTGTCTTTAATATTTTCACAATAATATACATTATTTATTATAAACAACAAATAATTTGGGCTTTCCAAATTTGATAACAGAATGATTGTTAATATGACCGACCGGCTTCTAAAAACTTCTAAAAAACAATAAAAACAACAATAGGATGCAATTTAATATTTGTCATTTACATTGGTTCACGTGATTTACATATGACACAGTCTATACTTGCACAATGATTGTTCTAAAATTATTACAAATTAACTAAAAGTGAGGTTAGATTTCTGATACGCCCTATGTTTTATCTAATAAATTGTTATGAAATATAAAAAAAGACAAAAATTTACCTGCCATTGCATGCTTTTAACTCGTTAGCATCTTTCCAAAAAAGGGTTTTTAAAATTACAATAAACAGAGACAATAAATATGAAAAGGTTGAACTATTATTTAAGTTTTATAATGGGCATAGAACAGGTAAAGTATATCGTATTGTTGAAAATGGTTAAATAACAACAAAATAAAAGTAGATATCGTAAAAATCTCTATGTGATAAAAATACATAAAAAAAAATTAAAGATCCATTCAATTTAGCACGTCTTTAACGCCGGAACTTTAATTATTTTCTATTCATATTTTAATTTTATTTCTGTTTCGTTTTTTCTTCTATTTTTTTTTCTATTGCCTTTTTTCTGGTGTTGATTTTGTAACAACTTTTTTTTTTTTCTTATTTTTTTGTATTTCTAATCTGTTAGCCGACATACAATTTGTTTGATGTTGCAAAAATATATATATATGTATTTGCAAAACATATTCTAACACGCATCATATATATTTCTGTTGTATATTTTATTACTTTAGAGTTAGTTTAGAAGAATTTATAATTATAATTATAATTATATATAATTACTCCGTTTGTCCGTTTGTCTTTCTTTTGTTTTTTATGAAAATGTTAAAAATATGAAATACAAAAAAAAAAAAATGGAAAAGAAAATCAATCGTTTTGTATGAAAACTCATTTTCATTTAAGAAAATGATTTCATTGTTTATAATTTAATTATTAATGCGTTTTGTGTTTTGTTTTTCTGTAACGAAGAAATATTTATGCAGCGTTTACTCATTAAAATAAATTAAATTTTTTGAATTTGTAGAAATGGGAAATAATTTTTTTATCAAACAATATAAACGTGTCCGATTATAAATTATTCGTTTATTTTTTAATTATTAATAATTAATTAGGTATAAATATAAATGACTATATAGAGACTAATAATCTAGCGTGAAATTAACAAACAAAAAAGTACAAAAAATGGGAAATAAATAATTTTATTTAAAAAAAAACAAAAAAAAGTTAGATAAAATAAAAAGAAAGAATGCAAAAAATACAAATGTTTTATGTATGGAAAAACAACACGCAAACATATTTAAAAGAAATTATTATTAACTCACTGATGAATTTTTAATCGTTTATTCCAGAATAATTTTTCAACTAAACAAAAATAATTAAAGTTAAAATATTATTGTACCATCATGTACAATTTGATTGATCAATTAGTACGTACTATATGGTACGTTATGATCTTTCAATATAAATTAAAATGTCATATGTTTATAAAGATGCGTAAATTGAGATTGTTGATCGACTGTCTTCAGTGTATATCTACCTTTTTTTTTCGATTTAACAAAATTGACGTAACAAAATATTCCGCACTTATACATGTACAAATTATGTTCAAATGTTTAAATGTTTTTAAAACTAAACACATAAAGAATATTTAATATTCATGTCGCATCTTAATTATATTTTGTCTTAAATCTTTACATATACTTTTTATTATAATTTATGTTTTCTTGTTTTTTTTCGTTTCTGTTTTATTTGCAGTTCAGTTGGCAAAAATATCCTTGTGTACTAAAAGCAGGTCATTGTCATGGTGGTACATCAACAGCACGTTTAGATAATCAGAGTGCCCTTCAAGATGCAGCTGGATTATTAGTTGGTTCAAATTCACAAGAAACAGGTTGTTATTGTTCATTGGAACCATATATTGATGCCAAATTTGACGTACATATTCAAAAAATTGGTGGAAATTATAAAGCATTTATGTAAGTACATTTTATATTACTCAATTTTTTAACAAAGAAATATTTTACATCAGTACATTCAAAATGTTTATATTAAAGTGGTATATTTCACTCATACTGAAAATTGGAATTACCAGTTCAATATAAATGTAAAGATATTTACAAGTATAGAATAAAGCTTCTAGAATCAGGGTTAATTTATCAAATGATGACTAACTAAAATATATTTGCCGTATACGTGTTAAGTTTAAATTAAAATTTAAATCAAAAGAAAATGTAGAGAATAGGTGAAACTAATGTAATAAGACGATATTCCTGTATCAGTTTACTTTGTCACTCGAATAGTGTCCCATAAACCATTATTTTGTCACTTAAACAGTGTAACAATTATTTGTGTTTTCTTACCTTTAATTTGACATGTGATTTCTAAATAAAATATTTAAATGAAAAGAAAAAATTAAAAACAGTGACAAAATCATATGACATTAAATGAATGCATATACAATCAAAGTACTTTAAGCTCACGTATATCTATTGTGGCAATGATGAATAAAAGTAAATAAATTGGAAGGCATTTTATAAAGTTTACCTCATAAATCAAATTGAAACAAACAAAAAAATAATATTCCTTTGTTTATTCTAAACAGCGATTAATTTATTTCTAAATAAATTAAAATTAACTAACGTGAAATTAAGAAAATTTAAAGTATTAAAAGTATTAAAAGATATAAATTATTGTTTTATTCTCTTATGAAAATCATTATTTCTAATCATCATTGAAACAATTGATAGATTGATAGAATTTATCATTGTCCATCTTATCTTATTCATTTCAGTAAAAGTGAGTTAATTTTCTTTCAATTAAATTTCGTGCATTTTTCAGAAGAAAAATATTCATAATAAATTGAACTCTTGAACGTATTTTGTAAGAACTTTTATAGATATGACTCAATGACCGTTGAATTATATTCTGACCAATTTTATATTTTGTCAATTCGTAATTCTCACTTAATAATTACAAATCAATCTTCTATTTTTGATTTTGTCACGAATTCGATTGACATTGTCAAATATAAGATCTGGTCCCAAAGTCAATTTGGTTTTTTTTTTAAGAAAACCCATAAACATCTTTGTCTTCAAATTATTTTTAACATTCTTCTTTTGTTATTTTTTTACAAAAAAAAAAAATTTTAGGCGTAAATCAATTTCTGGAAATTGGAAAACAAATCAAGGTTCAGCTATGTTGGAATCAGTTGCAGTTACAGAAAAATATAAACACTGGATTGATGAGGTAAGAAATTACATATTTATATTAAAATTATGGGATTGGCTTCATTTATCAGAAATTTATAAATAAACGAACTGAATGCATTTTAATAAATTCGATTCGTAATATTGTTTGTTTCACATGAATAAAGAAACTTCTTTATCTGAACTTTATACTTATCAGTTCACGTTTCCAAGTTTTATAAATTCGATCTTTCCCCTTTTTCTATTTAAATGTTTACATAATAATTTCACCAATGTTACGTCACTTTACAGAGTGAAAAATAAATAATACAAAAAATGCACAAAACATTAAAAAACATTCGTCGTTTTCTTGTCGTTTTTGCAAAAAAAAAAAAAACAAAATAAGAAAAATTGTTTGGAAGGAAATTGTGCAATTTGCAAAATATTATTTATCTGCGTGATTCATTTTCATATAATTTGACATTGTTTTAAAAATAGACTTCAGTTTTTTTTAACTATTTTCCGTCTTAAAAATATATAATTATTTCAAAGAAATTCTAAAAATAAACGATATTATTAATCTTTCATTAAAAAAAAAAAAACAGAAAAAAAAAATTCCATTCAAGACGAATACAGGCCTAATCGTAACTGATTAGTTTTTCTTTTTTTTTTTATTATATTCTCAGTAGTGAGTAATTGACAAAAAAAAAACACAACAAAATAAAGCGATACAAGTATAGAAGAAAAAACGTAATAAAAAATCAACAAGTCAAATTCCCACATTAAATTTATCTCAATTTCAAGACAAAAATGCATTTTCTTCTTTCTTTTTTTTTTGCATTCATATTATGGCATATTTGTTTCAATCGCCTTTGCATAAACAAAAACAACAACAAAAATAACAACAGAAATTGTGACGATCTTACGTTTAAAGGGGTGACGTCATGAGTCATATAGACCTCACTTTACGTACAATGAATGATAATTATTGTTGTTTGTTGTTATTAAATTAAATGTGTTGTTCTTTCTCTCTCACTCCATATCACTCTCTCTCTGACTCTTTGGCTGTTACAAAAAGTATGACGTCGTTTTTTTGAAATAAATTCAAGTCGTATCGCGTAATTCTTATAAAAAATGCCAATCCTATATAAAACAAAACAAATTATTATTGTAAGAAATTAAAATTATAATGATAATGGTTAATAATACTTCCGCTCCTCCAACGTCTCTCCGTTCAGTTTTTTTTTCTTAATAAATTTCACAGGAATATCTGTCAGCGTTGAGCTATTTTTTTTTTTTTGATGTTAGAAAAACAGAGAATGAATTGACATGTAAAAATAGCCTTTTTATCTTCTCCTCCACCACCAATCTCCTTAACCATCCTTCTCTTCCACATCTTGTTCTATGATTTTTTTTCTCTTCTGTCTTCTTTTGTCTTTCGTTGAGATGGGCAATGATGTCATAATGATGACGATATATTACAATGTCTTCTTCGTGATTCTGTATTCGTGATGGATGATGAATATAATTTTATTAATCGATTTTAATTTTTCTTTTTGGATCTGTTCAAGATTCAAGTAACGAACAATATTTAAAAAAAAAAATTATATGTGGAAGAAAGAGACGGCGATACAATCTTGAGAAACAGAGTTTGTGTCTATTTTGAGAAAAAAAAATTACTCAGAGAAATACAAGAATGAGAAACAAGAACACAAATATTTTATAAGTTTTCACCGATTAGCATGTAGCAGCGATTAAATATATGCAATTGAAATGCGCGTGCGCCAATTGATTAAAATCAATCAATCAATAAAAAATACATTATTATTATGATGATTATTGTTGTTATTGTTATAATTAAAATTTAAATTTGTATTTATAAGAACATTCAATAATATATGATTTCGTTAATAGGAATAATAACATACAATACGACTAGACTTTATGTATTTTATTCAATTGCTTATAATAATTATAAGTGTAAGCAAAAAAAAACCATTTAATATATTTCTATATTTTCATATGGTACAAAGTTAATTGAATTGAAATAAATTCAACAAGAAATAATAATAATAAAATAGAACAAAACAAAATGATATCATCATCATAATTCAAAATTCTGTGGATTCCTATGAAGTGAATTATTTAAATTTATCACAATATTTGTTGTTACTGTTTTTTTTCTTTTTATTTTTTGTTTTCTTTTTTTATAAATTTTACTCATTTATTATGAATTTTTTCTTTTTTTCAAAACATAGCAACACCATCAACGTGTAGAAAGAAAAAAACTACCATATTTGCATAAAAAATGTATTATTGTTAATATTAAATTGTAAGTGCATATGTAAAGTTTTAGGTAGGTGGTGGAAAAATGTAATTCAGTCAATTTATTAAGTCAATTTTTTTTTTTTTTTATACAAAAACAACAAATAATCATGAATGCTATTAATTTATTCGTCATTTCTACTTAATTATAATTTTAGAATTTCATATATAAAATAAAACATTACTTGGTACAAATGTTACGATTGAGATCATTTTATTTATTTTTTATAATCAAATCCGATAATCGTTCATTAAATTATATTTATTGATTGCATTTCCGTCTTTAACGGCGGGTTGTAATAAAATAAATGATTCTGATTGATTGTTACACTAAAAATGACATCTTGTAAAAAGTTAACTAACTGTGCAGAATTATTATTAATATTATTACGATTTTGATTTTTGATTTTGAATGAATTGATTCACATTTTAATGTTTCATTAAAAAAAAAAAACAAAATTTTCTCTCAAATGTTTTAAAAGTTAAAAATGTGAATGTGATATTAAAAGATACCACGTGACATTTTTTATTGTACGTAAACATTTTATTATGAATGTACAAAATAAAATATAATTCAATAAAAAATGAACAGTGAAATGTTAAAAAAAAATTTATAAATCAAAAGAGTTTGTACAGATTCTTGTACTTTTTCTTCCCCTTTTCTCTTCTTTAAATTTGACCTTTTTTTTTCTTCTTTTTATTGGTGTGTTTTTTTTTTTTTCTTTTTATTTAATTTCACCTTGCACTCCTTGTTGTTGTTTTGTTTTACGTATATTTTGTAGCATTTGTTCTCATAAATATTTTTTTTTTCATGTAAAAAATACATTTTTTCTATATAATTACGTTTTTTGTTATGTGATGTGATGTCACTTGATGTAAACGTAAAGTATAAAAGAGAACATTAAATAAATTATACAACAACAACAACAAAAAAGTCATAAACATTTTGAATTTCAATCATAAAGAATTTTGGTTTTTATTTTTTTAGTTCATTATTTTTTCTTCTGTATTTTATTGTGATTCATTTTTTTTTTTGTATAAAATATCGTCAAGATTCTTATATTTTATAAGATTCATTTTGTATCCAAATTTGGGATGATACAGTATTGTCAACGATAGTTATTTGTTTAAAACCACACAACACACACACACACACGCACGCCAATGGGACAAAAAATAATTGACTGGCTATGGGAATACTGGGACAAACTGACGACAATTTTATTTTTAATAAACTTATTTCCCTAAATGGTTCGATTAATTAATTTTAGAACCAAAATTTAACATTATTATTTTAAAGAACTAAAGAATAAACATTCGATAAGAATCTCAGTGAAACCTTGAAGAAATGATGCAAAGCGAAGGTGGTTAAATGATTGAATCAATGCAATTAATTACATTCAACTGTTTTCATTTATAAATTTTAGTCTTGTCTGTTGAAAACTTGTTTATTATAATTTTTTGATTCTATGCGCGGTTTTAAAAATAGAAAGAAAAAAAAACTAATCTGGACTGAAATGAAAATGAAAAAAAAAGAATAAATTTGTCCGATATTTGACCCTCAAGAATAAATTTCATTTTTTAATTTGTTACACAAATTCTATTCTATACAAATCGTATACATTTAATTATTAATTTGCAAAATTCAATTATTAGACTAATAAATATATAAAATGGGAACGTCTTTGTTAATCAATTTATTTAATGTTCTTATAATTATAATTTGTTTTTTTTTTTCATTCTTTCCATTTTATTTCTTCCTTTTTTTAATTGCGCAGAAAAAATGAAACAGAATTAAATTGTTTCACAAGAATACTAAAAATAAATATTTCATAGAAATTTATCTAAAAACAGCAAATAAATCGAACAATAATAATTAATGCACTTGACTATATAATATTCAGGGTGTGCTATCTAATGCCAGACTTTATAATTCACGATCTATATTTAATGTAATTATTGGCAATGCAATAATAATTGTAATTATTTATATGATTTTTACAATTAACATAAATGGGAATGTAAAAGACTATTCAAGATTAGTTTCACTAAAAATTTATAATATTCGTCGAAAATATTTCCGTAATTTCACTAGACACATTTTCCCCTGTTTTTATGGGCGCCTTCAATTGTACTCACTCACCACATGGATTTGTTTTTGATTTATTCAGATTTTTATTATGATTTTAAGGAAATTTTTTGTTTATTTTTGACTTTAATCGAACGTACAAGTTTTTTAATCAATAAAGGGACGTAGTGACTTACCTGGTATATTAAAATTATTTAATGGAAATTATGTGGAAGGAAAGTTAGTTTATAAATTAGTGGTAATTTACAAGAATGAATATGGTAAAGTTATTTTATATTCATAATGTGGAATGTTCGTTCTAACCACAATTTCAAAATTGTTTAAAGTTATTAGCGTTGATTGTTTGTTTGCTCTTTATGGTTTATTCATAAATTTCAAAATGTAAATTCCATATATTTTGTAGGAATTCCTTTTATTTTTACTATTTTGCATTTGACTACGAAAATAATTTTTCGTTTTTTTTTTTTAGTTTTTATTTAGATTTTCAGTTTTTCTGTTTTATTTTTTTGTTTAAATTTTATGTTTTGTCTGAAGGATACCATTTTTTTAAGGTTCCTACTTTTTTTTGTTCGTTTTTTTTTTATTCTCTTCGTTTCTATTTTTAGTCAACTAAAATTATTCTTGAATTAATCGTTAGACTAAATATGTAACAATTCTTAAAATTTCTGATTTGTCAAGATTTTTTCTTATTAAAAAAATGTTTTGAAAATTAATTCAAGATTATGACTGAATCAAAATTAAATGGAAATCTAAAGTAAAATTTACCGAAAATTTTAATGAAAAAAAAAAAATAATAATAAAAGTTTATTATTTGCGTTTGGTGTTGGACTCAAGTGACAGGTGGTTGGCATCATCAACGTTTTTTTAATCGTTTTGTAAAAAAAAAAAAATGAAAACAACAACAGACACCCACCCATAAAAAAAATATTTAAGAATAAATTAACTAAGAAATTAAACGGAGTGTGTGTGGGATCGTCAATTCATTCGTAAATATATAAAAATTTGTTTAATTCATTCTTTCATTTTCATAGGAAAAATAATACAACTCAAAATAAATTACGTTCTAAGTTTTTATTTTGTTTATAAAAAAACATTCTGAAACAACTGAACATACGAAAAGAGTGCAAAAATGACCATTTAAAAAACGGAACAAAATTAAATATTACGTTAACTTGTATAAGAAATACAAGCAAAAAAATAAATGAAATGAAATAAAATAAGAACATCACGACCTTCAAGAAAATATTCTATGTAGTTTGTATTCATCATCTGTATATATGTTTCTAATTTTCTAACTTTATATTTTCTAAAAGCTAATTACATAATTCGTTTAACTTCTCTTACATTATATGTCCAATAAAAAGAATTTATTAACTTCTTTATCTTATTCTTTCTAAACTGGGATAAATATGTCATCACTTCAACTTCATCACAACACATACATATCCACTTTACATCTATCTGTATAACTATAAACAGTCACATGTTTATATCGCTAAACAAGAAAATATTAAGCTAAATTAAGACATAAAAAAAAACACACACACACAATTAAATTATTATTATTAAATCAAATGGATTTTGGGTAATTCCATCCTTAGTATTGAATTATCTTCTCCAAAAATGAAATTAAATCTGTCTTCATCATATCTACGCAACAAAGTATGTCAACATCCTCATTTCTTGAAAATCAAATCATAAAATAAAAAAAAAAAATCAGCAATAATTTCCAGATCGATACACAAACAGACAGACAGTAAAATTCTTCTGATTCTTCTTGTTCCTAATAAGACATACTCAAGCACTTAGCTGTTGATCTATTTTTAATAATATATTTTTAAAAAAAAAATGTACATAAAAATACAAACTCAAATACCCAACACATATACCAAACCATATTTTTTTTAAATATATTAAATTAAATGAAAATAAAATTTCTTCGAGTTGTGAACAAGATAAATAGAAAGAGTGAGAAATACAACCTTAAAAAAAATCATCTCCATGTCAGAAGTATATTCATATTAGCCAGATTGTTTTTAAGTTTTTACTGTGCCAAAAGAATTATTCACAGTTTTTATATAAATTTTTGTTATTCAATTAAATTTTAATGATGTTTAGTATTACACTGGAGACTGGACTGTACCAAATTATATTCATATTTTGTTTATCTCTAAATACTTAATTATAGCTATAAATTTGTAAAGGTTGAAAAATGAATTTCTGAGAATATCTTATGCAAAAATGTAAATATTTATAGTTTGTTTACAGTCGAAACTTGTGTACGATGGAATTTTACGTTTATTTTACAAATTTATGTTAAATTACAACTAAATTAAGTAAGAAATTAATAAGCTATACAATATTTGACAGTTTTATTCCTTAATAAGTTATTCGTATCTCATATAAATAAGAAGATATTTGTGAATTTCATAAACATAAATTTATCGTAATTTATATTGGAAGAACCCGCAATTTCCTATGTCGATATCAATTTATACCAATTTATATCAATTTAATTTTGAATTTATTATGTAAATATTTTTATCGATTATTTTAACCACTTCCGTTTCCCATTTCACAACCCTTGACTTAACAATATCTTTGATATCATAGATAAATCCAATTGATAATAAATTATTAATTCAGAATAAATTTTTGTGTAGGTTTCTGAATTATTTGGTGGAATGGAAGTATGCGGTTTATCAGTAATTGTAGCAAAAGATGGACGAGAACATATACTACGCGCATCTGATAGTACATTCCCACTTATGGGGGATACTCAAGAGGAAGATCGTCGTCAAATTGCTGATTTAATTTGTGCACGTATGCAAAATGTTTGTCGCCCACCATTAGCGAAAACAACTTCACGTTCATCAATTTCATCACGTGGTGGAAGCCCAACCGAAGATATTCCACCACTATCTGGTGGATCACGACAGCCACCAGCTGGTGCACCACCACCAATACCCGAAAGATCAACACCTGGTGTTGGTTCTATTGGCAGATTAGGTAGTTTAAGCAGTGTTTCTGAACCACCAGAACAACCGACTGAAAAAGCTCCAACTTTAACTAATGTTGGACGGAGGGACTCACAAGGTTTTTACATTAATTTATATCGAATGATCAAATTGTAATTTCTTATTATTGTTTATCTTACAGCATCACAATCGTCTACAATCTCAGGTGTTTCTGGTGTATCATCAACTGCATCACGTCCCGCAGCACAACGTCAACAATCACAAACATCTGTTATTGAAGATGCAGAAGATACAATGAAAAACTTGCGTAAAACATTCGCTGGAATATTTGGTGACATGTAGGATTTAGCAAAGAAGAAGAAACCACAACGTGGAAGAACAGAAAGTGATACAACAGGTAGTGTATTAATTGGTGACGACAATAATACTGGGAACAAAGAACAAATGGGTTTATCGACAAGTACTTCTACAATTGATAAACTTCAAAAAATTGATAAAATACGAAATATAATAAAACCAATTGATAAAATAACTGCTTCCGTATCAAAAACAATTTCATTTGAGTCAGGTTCGAATTCCAATACAACAACCAGTATAGAGTCATCAACTTATAAATATGGTTCTTCTTTTGATAAAACAAAAACTTCTACGTTAGAGAATGTTGATGAGAAACAAAAATCCTATTCAATTGAACGGGTTAACCCATTTGATAAATCAAATCGAATAGGTCCAAGTATTTCAACAAATATACCAACAACAACTTCATACGTTTCATACCAAACCCCAGTTGTTGTTGAAGATGTAAAAATGTTTACGTCACCTCCTGTAATATCATCTAATTTTCCAACTTCAGTGCCATTAGAAAATAAAGACGAAGGCAACAGAAGTTTAGATGATTTAATTAAAGATCGTTTTCAAAAAACACAAGGTATAAGGGATCAAAGTACAGGACGTTATGTACCAAACGAAGATGATGTACCAAAACCTAGAAGCACATTTTCAACACCAACAAAAACAATAAATAAACCCGTTGAAGTAATCACAACAATTGATCGATCTACACCAGTAGAAATAATTTCTACTTATAAAACAGATATTCCGAAATCAAATATCGATCAAGCAAAACGTTCAGATGATTTTCATCAGAAAAAATTGGGAAATAATAAAATGACAGTATCAAGTGGATCAATGTCTGATGCTGATATAATATTTGGTGGTATTAAACCAGCATCTAAAACTAGATACAGTATTGATAATACAAGCTTTAGTAGTAGTATGTCAACAGATTCTGAAAATATATTTGAGCGAAATAATGATGAAATAACAACATCATTAAATAAAGGTTTTTCGATAGATAAAACCACTGCACCTTCATATGCTGGAATACAAAATCCAGGTTTTCAAGATTTTGATTCGCCAAATAAAGATTTTAATAAGAAATCATTTAGCTATGCTGAATATACTGATGAGTTTGATCTCAAATAAAATTAAGCTTTGATTACAAAAATAATAAATAATTATTAAATTCTTTAAATTTTTCATTTTTTATTAAAAATTTTATTAAATGAAAATCATATTTTGTTTATGTTTCGTAAATCAATAAACAAAAATAATTATTTGGTCATGGTCATGCTCATCTTAAAGTGACAGTTAATTATGTTACGCAGCGTAGTAAAATGTCAAAAATAATTACTAAGAAAAATGATAAATATGATTCATCATAGAGGCCAAATGAATCTTCATTTTTTTTTTGTTTCTTTTGATTTAATTTAATGATATTTTCCATTATAAAAGAAAAAATAAATAAATGTTCCATTCATAAAAGTGTAAAAAAAAAAAGTGCACTCGAAACACAAAATGAATTTCATCTGAAATTTGTGAGTGCACCACGCAGTAAAGACTGAAACTTACAATAAAAAAAAAAAAAACTCAAAGCAAAGAATCAGATTATTATTAAATGAAGAAAAAAAAAATAAATAATAAATATTTACGAGACACTAAATATAATTTGATTTGATTTAATTTTAAAAAAAATTGAAAATCTTAATGAATTTAATAAAATAATAAAAGTTATACAAAAAAAAAAAAAAATGTTTTGTTTTTGGTTGGTTGGTTTCAAAAAAAATACAAAAAATAAAAACCCCCCCCCGTATATAAATTGTGGGGACATATATATAAATATAGAATAAAAATAAGCTTCTATCTTCTGTTAGTTGATTATTTATTATATTTAGAAAATAAAACAAAAAAACAAAAACAAAAAAACAAAAAAAAAAAAAAAAGATGATGATGAAGAAGAAGAAGAAGAAATGTCAGGCAATAAAATTGATTTAGATTAATTATTATCAATGATATAGTTAATTTAATCGAGAACACAATTTATTCTATAAAATAATTCAGTCAGTTAATATTTATTTATTAAATAATAAACGTTTATAAATTGGAATTATTTAAAACGGAGTGACAAAATAAAAATGAATGAGAAAAAAAAAATGCAATAAAAAACAAAAAACACAAAAAGATAATTTTTAAATTAAAAAAAAAAAATAAACAAACAAAAGAAAAAAAACTGACGAAAGAAATTTCGAAAAAAAAGAAGAAATCGTGCAAAACATCTAAAAAAAAAAAACAAAAGATGCAAACAAAAAGATTTTTGATTTTATTTTGTTTTAATTGTGAAAGCCCCACCGAAGAATAGAAAAACATTTGATTGGATGCTTTTAATTATTCTATACGCGTTTTCATTTGTTTTCGAGAATTTTGAAATTTCTATTTAATTAAATTAATTTAGAAATTTAGAAGAAAAGGAAAAATTTTAATTTCTACCGAGGATTTAAACTTTAGTTTATTTGGAATTGAAATCAATTTCACAAAATTGGAGCTTCCATTTTGATTTTAGCTAATTTTTTAAACATTTCATTTTTTTTTCTCTTTCTTCTAATTTCACTCACAACCAATAAATGAATTAATCAGTTCCTTTATATCTAGTCTTATTAATTAGTTCAATTTATTTTGTTTCACTATTAAAAAAAAAATCACTAAAACAGCAACAACAACAACAACAACAAAAAAAAAGGACACCAAAAACAAAAAAAAAATAAAATGAGTTTTTTGTTTTTAATTTTAATTTTGAATTTATTTTTGAATTTTGAAAAATTTTTTAACAATGGGAAAATGTAATAATTTTATTAGTTGATGTATAAATTTTGACTTTAGTTGAACAAAAGGAAAAAAAAAACAAGAAGAAGAAGAAGTAAATTTACGATTAACCCAATATAATAAATATATTAATTATTAAATATCATTATAAGTATTATTATAAAATTAAATGAATAATTAAATGAATATTAATGTGAAATATGAAAATGAATTGAAGAATTTTTTGTTTGTTTTCTTTTTTTTTTTTGTTTTTTTTTTTGATCTAATCCAAAAAAATGTAACCAAATCGTGTCAAACCGATTTGATTTGATGAATAAATAAATAATTTGTTTGTTTAATTTTTTTTTTTTTTGTTAATTAAATTAAATTAAATTAAATTTCAGAAATTCAATTTATTTTAAGTTGATTTTATTTTATATTTTTGTTATTTTTACAAATTTTGCCGCTAATTTTTCCTTTTATTATTTTTTTTTTATTCTCATAAATAATGAGAAGTAGAAGGGAGTAGAGGGGATCATTGATTATTTTTAATTATTTGATTATCGTGCAAAAAAAAAAACTTTCAATTCATTTTACGAGAACATTTCTATAATTAAATATCATATGAGACAATATACTCAACATTAAGATAGAAAATAAATAAATAAATAAAATTATGATGAAATAAAGTAAAAAAAAAAAAAACAAAAAAAAAAAAAAATAAATGAAGATGAAGATGAAAAAGATGAAAAAAGTTGCTATGAAGAAAATAATGAAAAATTTATGTGAACAAAAAAAAAAAAATACTATAAAAGAAAATTGTTATCTTACAATCTAATATTATTAAATGATAAAAAAGAATATATATATATAAATACATATATACATACATACACACACACACATAAACATAAATTATTAAAATATTATTAAATAAATAAATATAAAAATAAATATAAAATTGAGAGAAATTGTAGTTATGAGAGATTTAAATAAAAAGAGAAAAAAAAAACAAAAATATTATTTATTAATGCAATCATGATGAGCAAAAAAAAAAAAAAACTTACATGAATAGAAAAAAAAAATAAAAAGTTGAAGAAGAAGAAGAAGAATAAGGAAAAAAGGAAGAAAAATAAATGAAAAATTTAA
Source organism: Pedicia rivosa (assembly GCA_963082725.1). NCBI lineage: Eukaryota > Metazoa > Arthropoda > Insecta > Diptera > Pediciidae > Pedicia > Pedicia rivosa. The sequence continues at coordinate 15,211,748 of OY720151.1, read as the reverse complement.
AATATAAAAGTAAATAGATAGAAATCACCGATTGATGTTAATAAAAAAAAAAAAAAGCAAAACAAACAAACAAAAATTGTCTGATAAATATTTACCAATAGGACAAAAATAAAATACTTAAAATAATAAATTATGATTTATTGATTCTTGATAACTTTTTACATGATTAAAAAATTTAAAAAAAAAAAAAAATGGTTTAAACTCAGATATAAAATTTTACAACGAAAATTGGTTCAATTAAAAAGAAACAAAAAAAAAAAAAAGAGAACAAAACTAAGAATATTTAGAAGAAAACAAAAAATGCTTGTGTAATTTAATTGAAAAAATAAAAAGAAAACGCAAATCAATAAAATTCAAAGCAAAACATAAAAAAAAAAACAAAAAAGGTAAACTACTGTAATTGAATTGTTTTATGTTCGTAAATTATTACAAAAAAGACAAAACAAAGAAATAAAGTGAGATTTGTTATTTAGCGCACATAATTTTAAAGAAAGAAAGAAAAAAAAAATAGTAGTTGTAGAAAGAATTACGATAATATTTATCAATGTTTAATAAGCTTATTGCTGAAAGAAAAAAAAAATTCTTATCTCCTTCACACAATATTAATTATAAACAAAAAAAAAAAAAAAAATATTATATTTGTCTGTTCCTCCTCTCCTTCTTTAAATTACATTAACATTACTTACTCCTCTCTCTATTCCCAATATATTGATATAACCAGAAAAAAAAAGAATAAATTACTGATGTTAATATGTGTTGTTTGTGCAATGTTATAAAAAGAAAAATAATAAATAAAATTAAAAACAGTTTATTTACGTTTGTTTTTATTTACTTTTAGTTATTTGTGCATTAATTTTCAGTTTTACATTTTATGAAAAATAACCGATATTTTTTAATTTATTTTGAGAAAGAATAGTGACATCTATATTTCAAAGAAACTACTTATAAATTTAAATCATTTCCGCGCCATCTTTATTACGATACTTCAATTTTAAAAAATGCTTATCCAAGTCACAAAATAATTTTACCACGAATGTAAATATTATGTAAAAATGATGTAAAAATAAATTGATTTCAGTAATTGTTTTTTAACTCCGTCGTGTTTCCAACTTCACGTCTATTTTTGAAAAAATTCATTAGAGAAACAAGTATGGTCAAATTTTTTATTGGTTCTTCAATCAATTTTATTTTTGTTTTTTATCAGTTTTTGGAATTTGGATTTAAGTTTTAAATAAATTGAAGTGTAGCTTATTTTTCTTCTCACATATTTAGGGAATAATTTCTATACATTCCACATTTAGCTAAATGACTGGAAAATTTATTTGTTTTTGGAAAGAATCTGGAATTTAATCGATTATTTAATTTCACATCTCTTATTATTGTTTAGAAAATTTACCTATGAGGAACACAATGTAAATTTGGTAAATAAAATCCATACTCCATGCTACTTGTTTTGTAGAAAGCATTATAATCATCTCTTTGAATTCCATAACCATGAAATAAATCTGTTTGTTTAAGCAAAAAAAAAAAAAATAATTATTCCCATAAATAAATATAATTAATTTAAACTAAAAACTTACATGGACTTTCAAAACGTTTTGGTAAATTAAGTGTTCTATAATATTCTGAAGTGTTCACACTTGGTTCATAACGTTTAAATGCACAATCATTTAAATTCTCCATATTTACATTTATTTTCTTAAAAAATAAAATTATATAAGTATTTTTTTCTCTGTTTATTATTATTTTATATCTAAATTTAGTAAAAAAATTTATTTGACTGAAAATATGTTCGAAAAAATGTAGATTATCGAATAATCAAAAAAAACAGCGTTACCATGGAAATACAAAAATACAATAGGCAACTGTTGCAAATTAAATACTTGTACACTTCTTGAATAAAACTTGAATAATTTATATCTGTAATTTATATGGTAAAATATAACAACGTTTGATTAAAAGGAAAAAGTGGAAATTAAACGTACAGATTTTATAATGCAATATTTTTTATGTTTTCTTTTTTTTTTAATTTATCCAAAAAATCGGAAAATATATTTGTATGAATTCTGTATTTCTTATCAATTAGATTAGATCACCAATCCTAACGCCGTGACACGGCTATGTATGTAGAAGTTTGTGATTCTGGATGCTGTGTTTTTGTTTTTGCTCAAAAAATTAGTATTATTCAGTACTAAACGTATATCATCTGTATATGTAAATATTTGGTTTTATGTTTCCGATTATAAAATAACCAACTATTATTCCAATATTATTAAAAAAAATAATAATATTTTGAAAATAAAAAAAATATTTGTTTGTTTTTCAATTATGTTTGTTTTTCTTCAAATTAATTTGTTTCTATTCCTAATTACAATTTTTACATAATAAATTTGAAGACTTCAAACGTTATCAATAAATTTAGCGAAATATTTAAGTAAAACGTACACTTTTATTTTTAAGCAATTTTCCTTCTAAAATTTCGATTAGAATTTTTAATTAATTAATTTGAATAAATGTAAAATATTTAATGTTGTTGTTGCGTTTAAGAAAAACAAGAAATATTTATATAAATATTATTTTCTTGCGTTGAGTGGTAAAACTTGTTATCTGTTTACTGTCTTTTACATATATATAAAAAAAAATATTGTTTGTTTATATTTTTTTTTTTCTTACAACAAAATTAGAATTTATTTTCTTATAAAGATCCGTATTCTGTCATTAATATTTAGTCAAACGTGTGATTTTTGTGTGAAAAGAGTTTAAATTATTAATTATTTAATGTCTGAACTAAAGGTAGATTTAAACAAATCAAATAATAGATTTATATAAAATATTAAAACTCATTGAAATCGAATTATTTTCAAATAAATCATAATATTTTCTCACTGTAAAACAGGAATAAAGTAAAAATATTTAACAAAAGTTAATTTGAATTTTGATAAGAAAAAAAATTATTTAAAGTTTTTTCAATTGAAATTTATGCAAAAAAAAAAAACAAAAGTAAAAAGATCACCGCAGCTAAAAAATATCTTATGAATATTTTATTTTACTTATAATGAAATAAACAAAATTTACAAAGAATTATAAAAACCAGTTTAAAATTTTTATAGTTTTTTAAAAAAGAATTGCAATAAATAATCATATAATATTTTTTTAATTTTAATTTCTCACAACAAAAAACAGTATTTATCAGGTTTTGGATCAGAATTTTCATCTGAACATCCAAAATATATAAATGCTCTACCAGTTGGACAAAACTCACCACAAAAATGTGCATACAACTTGTATGCAGAACAATTGTCTGGATCTGCTTTTACAGCACCGCGTCATGAAAATAAGCGAACATGGTTCTACAGAATTCGTCCATCAGTAGTTCATAAACCATTTGAAAAATACAATAGATTAACATATTTACGAGGCAGATGGGATGAACAGGAACCAAATCCAAATCAAATGCGATGGAATCCATTTAATATTCCTAAAGACGAAATTAAAACTAATTTTGTTGAAGGGTTACATACAATTTGTGGTGCGGGTGATGTAAAATCAAAACATGGAATTGCAATTCATATTTTTTTATGTAATTCATCTATGGAGAATTCAGCATTTTACAATAGCGATGGTGATTTACTCATTGTCCCACAAGAAGGAACTTTACATATAACAACGGAATTTGGTCGCATGTCGGTCAGTCCCAACGAAATTTGTGTTATTCAACAAGGAATGAGATTTTCTGTTTTTGTTGATGGACCTTCAAGGTATCTGTTAATATTTTATCACTTATAATTAATGTTTATACCGAATGCATTTTTAGAGGGTATATGTTGGAAGTTTATGATAATCATTTCCAACTTCCGGATTTGGGTCCGATTGGCGCAAATGGTTTGGCAAATCCACGAGATTTTCAAACACCAACAGCTTGGTTTGAGGATCATAATAAAGGTAATTCAAAAGAGAGTTAAAAAATATAAATCTTAAATTTCATTTAACAAAAATTTATTGATTATAATTAATTTTTTCTATTCTGCAGATTACGAAATAATATCGAAGTTTCAAGGTGCTTTATTTGTAGCTAAACAAAATCATTCGCCGTTTGATGTTGTTGCCTGGCATGGAAATTATGTACCATACAAATATGATTTATCGAAATTTATGGTCATTAATTCTGTTAGCTTTGATCATTGTGTAAGTAAATATTTATTTTACATTTGTCTTTAATTACAATGAAATATTAAGCCCGCTATTTGTTATTATATATTATTAAGAATAATTATTTAAAAAATTAAGAAATAAAAATATAATGAACAAATTGAAAACAAATTGAAGTGAATACAAAAAATGAAATCTTGATTTTATTTTTAGGATCCAAGTATATTCACAGTTCTAACTTGTCCAAGTATGCGTTATGGAACAGCAATAGCAGATTTTGTAATATTTCCACCTAGATGGTCTGTTCAAGAAAACACATTTAGACCTCCATATTATCATAGTAAAATCTAAATAATTTTTATTTATAGTATTAATTTTTGACACAATATTTTCAATTTCAGGAAATTGTATGAGTGAATTTATGGGTTTAATATTAGGTTCTTATGAAGCAAAGAAGGGTGGATTTTTGCCAGGAGGTGCAACTTTACATTCAATTATGACACCACATGGCCCGGATTATAATTGTTTTAATTCTGCTTCAAATTCTAAACTTGTACCGGAAAAAATCGCTGTTGGAACACAAGCATTTATGTTTGAATCATCTTTAAGTATGGCTGTTACAAAATGGGGTGAAGAAACATGTGAAAAATTAGATGCACAATATTATGAATGTTGGCAAAAATTACAAAACAATTTTAAAATTACTAATAATTAATTTTATTCTTAAGACTTTTAATTAATCTTAATTTTAATTGTATTAAAAAAATTTTCATATATAAAACATAATCCCAAGTAAAACTAACCAAGTACGAGAAAGATTAGAATTCTTAAGACAAAAGAAAGAAAATTAAAAGAATAAGTAAAATATTTTTTACTTTACAACTTTCTTAGTGATAGAATTCCTTTTGGTTTTTAAAAGTTTAAATAAATTTATATAAAACAACAAAATCGATGAAAGCTTGATTTTTTTTTTCTTAAGCAAATTTTTCTTATCATTTTTCTTTACATTCCATAATGTTTTGTTTAATTATTATAATTTGTATTCCGATACTGTACATTAAAAAATCATAACTATTTATAAAGTTCCGTTTTGTTTAACAAAATACAATTTTTAAATTGTTACAGGTGCTACAATTTATTGATTCAATTATAAATTAAATCTTAAAATTATTTTTATGTGAACACTAAATGCAAAAACGATCAATATTACTATCATTATACAATTGCCTAAAATATTAAATTCATTTTTTTAAAAGCAATTTTTGGGTAAACATCGTAAAAAAAATACACTAAATGCATTCTAGAGTATTTAATCATTGGTTATGTTGGCATCCGGAAAAAAAAATCTTAATATTATTTTTTTTTCCTTTTGTTTAATTTATTAAAATGTTGACACTTTTTTGTTTTTGTAACATTTTGATAAATATAAAACATTATTGTAAGTATTTTTAATGATTAAAAGTACATATTAATAATAACAATTTTTTATGAATTATATTCCCAATTATATGAACTCAATTAATGAGCAATAGTTTTTTTTAATGGTTAAGTTAATTTTGTGTGGTTTATTTTAAATTTTACTAAATTTTCATTATGTGAAATTATAATTTTTTTTTAAATATCTTATAATTTTTTTATGGGGAAAATGAAAATGTATACTAATCTGATTGTTAACAAGTTAAAAATTGTGCTGGTAAATTGTAGAAGTAGAGATATAACGCTTTGAAATTATACAATAATTATATACATTTATATTTTTTTCGATAAACATTCAAAAAGAAAATTTTTAAGATTTTTGATTTTTGCTAATTAAAAAATGGAGTCTAATTGTAATTATGATATTCATGCAAAGACATCAGTATGTAAAAGATAAGGAGTCATCTCTCAGGATAAAACGACGTTATTAATAATGTGAAAAAATTATTCAAAGAGGAAAAACAGACAGATACGAAAAGTTTGATACCTTTCACATGTGTTAGAATGCAAAATAAGATGAAAAAATAATCTTAACTTAAGAAAAATATATTATCATCAAAAATGAGAGCTGAAGTCCATAATGAAAATTCAAAAGCTCATTAGAAAAGTTCGATAATTTGTAGCAGCGAATTCAGTAACTATTTTGTGTGTATTAAATTTCAGGAGAACCAAAAATAATGAAATATTTTTTAATCAAAAAATTGAAAAGTATCGAAGAGTTTAATTTAAAAAGCCTAAAATAATGCAATAATTAATTTAGAAGAAATACGTGAAGATTGTTGATTACCTTGTTAATTTAATGCATTTTATTTATTTATTATTAAATAAAACCCCGAAATGACGGCAATAATTTGTTCTACATATTTCCACTCCACCTAAAAATTTAAAATGATTTAGAAGACTTTTCAGTTATTGAAAAAGTTAAGAGAGAACGAAACGGTATATACGATGAGGTACATAAATTTTACATGTGAAAAAAGAGACAAAACATATGATCGTGGAAGTTGCTACAAATTAGTTAAAAAAATTATGTAACTTTTCTAATGTAATTTTAGCATAAAGAATTATAGATAAAAACTTTGAATTTGAATGGGATTTTTTTTTAATTTGTAATTTAAATTAAATAATTTGATGATAGAACTAAATAATTTGCAAAAAACACCTCAAATTACTGGTACTTAAATACTTTTCAAATTACATAACTACATAAATATTCTTTGCTTTGCTAAAGTAATGTAAAATATATGGATATGAATCCAAATATGTGTAAAAAGGATTATAAGAAGCTTTCGTTCCTCTAGTTTACTTTTTAATAAACAAAAAAATGAAATGTATTATTTTATAATTTAGAGATTAATTCGGTTTTTTTTTACTATGCAGCATATGATTTTTTTTTTCAATTTTCGGCTGTTTCAAATTATTTCTTAGTTACAATTAAAAAAATAAATAAATATCATTCGATTAAAATCAAAGTTTTGTTCTAACAACAATCCAAATGGTTTCCTTTTAATTTTTAATTTTATTTTATTGCAAATCTATTTGTGGTTGTAATGAAGGTCAACAAATTGTAATGGAACCTGAATGGCGATAGAAAAAGTTCTACAAACTTTTAGAGGTCTTGAATGTTTGGAGGCAAAGTACAATCAGGATGCCATCGATTCAGGCGACATCCACAAACTCCTTTTATATGTATCCGGTTTGTGATTCTACAATTGAATTAAAAATGAATTCAATTTTTAAATGTATAAATATAAAATAAAAATAATAAACTTTTATTCATTTTTCATTTATTTGACATTTTTTTTCCAATGAAATTTCTTTTGGCACACCGTGGACCATAGCACGCGATGATTAGTCCCATATTGTACGCATTCGGTGGACGATGGCCTTTATTTAATGTGAAAATTTATAATTCATTTTTGTGATTTATTTATTGTTGAAAGTTATATTATTATTTGCTCATTCTGTTTAATATTTTATTTAATGAAATTATATTTATTTTCTATTCTCCAACGACACCTTTGATCAAAAATATAAACGAGGCATACAAACAGCATTAAATCATAATCAATTTGTTGTATGTTGTTGTTGACAAAAATTTTCATTTTAATAAAACAAAAGAATTTTTAGAAAATAACGAAAAGAAAAATTACGAAAAAAATTATAAATATAAAAAATAAAAAAAAAAAAGATAAAAATCAAAGTTAAGTGAGATAATTATTAAATTATTGTAGTATTTTTTGTTGTTGTTATTGCTGTTGTTGTTGTTCTATTAAAAAATATAAATAAAAAATTGTATTAATGAAATTACATAGAATATATAGAAATTGTAACCTTCGCTCATAATAAAATAGGTAACACATTGAAAAAGAGGAAGAAGAAAAAAAAACACACACCAAACAAAAACAGAAAAAAAAACATCAAAATAAAAAATAAAAATGTACGAGTAGAAAAAACAACAACATACAACAAAATTAAACAATCGTCTATGCACAACAATTAACAAAAAAAAAAAAAAAAAAACAAAATGATGAAAAAATTGATATTCGCAAAAAAACTCGTAGATATTATTTATTTGTTGTTACCTCGCGTTATTTTATTTATCAGTGAAACATTTTCTTTTATTTCGATTATTTTACCTTTTTTTTTTTTTACCAATATAAATAAATATAAGTGCTTATCAATATAATATTTAACTGATAAAGGAAAAATTCGAACGAATAAGAAAGAGAACAAAAAATACAAAAAAAAATTTGTGATAACAAAAAATTTAACTTTTTTTTTTTTTGTTCCCTTTTTTTATATTCTTCATTCGTTTTTTGTTTTTTGTTTTTTTTTTTTTTTTTGTTTTTCTTGTACGTTACGTTAATACAATTATTGTTCTCCGCTATTTTTTATTGGAAAAGCAAAGTAGTCGACAATAACAACAAAAAAAAAAAAATAAACACGTAAAAAACAAAAAAAAAAAAATTAACTTAAGTTAAGAAGACAAAAAAAAATAGAAAACAAAACAAAATAAAAGCAAAAACAAACAAAAAAAATATAAAAAGCTTAAAATATTAGAAAAGAATAAAATAATTATGATGATCGCAGTTATTTATTTGAATTAATTCATTAAAGTTGTAACAAAAATTGGAATTTTTAACGTGCGTTGCAAATTTTCCTATATTTTTCTTCTAATTCAATTCTGTGATTTGACGGATTTTATTACTGTGATAAAAATTTTTTCTTTGTGATAATAAAAGAACAACAAGTGCACAAATAATTTACAAGTAAGTTTCGATCATTTTCTTATTTATTTATTTTCATTTTAATAATTTTCTTCTAAAATTTTGTGAGTTCTTCCATAATAATCTGGATAGTCTGACTAAGTAAATGTGTGTGAAACAAATATAGAAAATTGTGTGAATGTGTGTGTGTGTGTGAGAGATAGTGATAATATATGATAAGAAAATCCAATTTATATTGTATAGACTTTTTGTCATTTCATTCCTACATCCACCAAGGACGTTTAAATTAATATCAGTTTTTTATTAAAGAAAATATAAAAAAAAACTGTACATGAGAGGATATCAATTGTTGTGTGTGTGTGTGTTTCTTTCTTTCTTTTATTTTTATTATTTTTTTAAAACTGAATTAATTCTCCCCGTTGAGCGTCTCTAATTTCAATTAATTTTTAACAACAACAACAACAACATATTCATCTGATCATGGTGATGATGATGATGATGATGATGAGGATGATTATGATGATGATGATTCAAAACAAAAATATAAGAAAAAAACTTAAACATCTATAAATAATAATACAGTTAATACTACATACACACACAAAAACACACACACACACACACCAATATGAATGTAAAATAATTTTAGTGTTGTTTTAGTTAGTTTAGTTAGTTAGTTAGAGGTCATTAAATATAAACTAATAAATATATTCTTGCTTAAATGTATTAAGTCAACTACATACAGATATACAAACAAACAACAAACATACAAATATGGATTAAATTACGCTGGGTGTGTGTTTTTTTTTTTATATTAATTTCATTTTTTTTTCTTCTGTCTTATTCTTTCTTATTGTTGTTGTGCTCTTTTAATTTTTCATTGAAGAAGAAAATTCATTCAAGCAAAGGAATAAAAATAAAAATACAAACAAAAAAAAAACTACGCAATTTGCATTTTATTGATGTAATTTGTTAAATGCTGAACGAAATATTTCAAATATCTGTTGTTGTTTTTGTTGTTCTTGTTGTTGTTGTTGTTATTGTTGCTGATATCGATGTAACAAAATTTGATAAACACTGATTTGTTTTTCATAAAAAAAATAAAGAAATTCTAAGGGAAGTAATTTCAACGATTCTATATAAAAATTCTTTTACAATAAAAAATTAAAATAAAGGTTGTCATCGCACACGCAGGTTTTACAGCGTAGCTTTTGTCTTCATTAATGGCAAAAAAAAAAGGAAAAACTTTGATAACGGACAAACAAAAAAAAAACAATAAAGATGCAAAATTAGTTAATATAAATTAGAAAAAATGGTGTAGAGATAAAATTGAAACAGAAATTATTTATTTATTTTTTTTTATCATTTTCAATGGGGCCATATTGAATCTACACAACATAACAACTATACAATAATCTGATATTGAAATTTGAAATGATTAACGTCATCATTTTAGTAAATAAAAAAATATTGTGTTAGTTATAGAAATGAAAGAATTTTGTAAAAATCGCATGTTGACCTTTTTCATTGTATATATGAACAAAATAATAATAATTATAGAAATGAAATTAGACGCGTCTTCTGTATTTCCTCTCTTCATTTATTTAATTATTATTTGTTGTTGTTGTTGTTTTTTTTGTTGTAGTTTAAAGGTCAAAGCACACATCATTGAACAAATAATTAAAACCAAATATATACATATAAAATTCCAATCATAAATATAACAATTTGTGTGATTTGCTTCATTATCAATTGTCAATAATTAATTAACTTTTTTCCCTTTCTCTTTCTAATATCTGTCTCTGTTTCATATTCTTTTTACAACTGTTTTGTTGTTATCTTACAAAAAATTAGTTGAAGGCAAAAATTATATACGCGGAAATTAATTATATATGGTGAAATATGAGGAAGATAAAAAGGGGGAAAGTTCTGTATATAAAATAATGTTAAAAATGTCATGCAGAATCATTCTATGAAGGAATGAAAGAATAAATTAGCTCATTCATTGCAGTAATTCGTTAAAATATTTAAGAATTCTACAGGGAAATGTATGTGATGAATTTTTGGAACCACTAAAAGAAAATTACATTCAAATGAATTTTTGAAATCTTTAAATAAAATTTTATACCTTAAAGTTTATTAATCAAATATTGATTGCCTGAAATGCCTTCTATGCCACAACCGAAGTTCGAACTCGGGACCTTTCACTATAATTACCCATTATTTCATTCTGAAAACCATAATAAATTTTTTATGGATTAAAACGATTGGTCTTTTATAAAATTGTTTTTGGTAAAAACAAGAATTGTCATTCAACTTATTTTTTTAGTTCAGTATACGACTTTATAAAAGTTGCATGCAATTTTAAAATTTGCAACAAACTACTTGCCATATTGAATGCTATAACGCACGCTACTGCTATATTGGTGCGACTTTTTCTTGGTTGCATTATAGAAAATAAAAAATATAAAATGCATTAATTAATAAAATATTTTCTATATTTATAGTACAAAAATAATAATTAATAAAATGAAAGAGAAATTTTCTTCAAATGATTAAATTTATGTTCTCAAAGATTCAACGCATTTTTCTATTTAGAATTTACAATTTCATAAGTTTGTTTGTATTGCATTGTATTATTGCCTTTTATAAAAATTATGAGTAAGAACTCTTGTGAGTGATTATTTTTTAATAGGATGAAAAAATAAAAAAATATATAATAAAGTTGATACTTAAATACAAATACCAGTAACACGTTCTATATACAAGAAATTCATTTGATTTATCAAAATTTATACAATTAATTGATTAATTAACATTTGAACTATTTTCTTTTATAAAATATAATTTATTAAAAACAAACAGCAAGTTAAAAAATCCGTCTCATTTTTTTTTATACGGGTGACGTGACTGATCATTTTTTATATTTTATATATTTCAGAGAGTCTTTTAGGTTCCGTTCGTTTATTCTTTATATTTGTTTTCTTTTTCATTTTATTTTTAAATTATTATCGGAATAAATTGATAAAAATTATGAAATTTATGTATGCGTGTATTTATGTGTGATAGTCAAATAAATTTGGTAAACTTTATTAATTGTGACTTTAAGTCACAAGCTTATCAACGAAAATTCAAATGATTTTATTGAAGTTGTAAACGCGGTTAAAATAAATTTATGAAAACAAAATTGAGAATCGTGCAAATTTTATATTGATAAACTTCTTAAATAGAATTTTTTTAGACTAAAGATTGCTAGTAATTGATAAAAACCAAAAAAAAATAAGAAAATCTATAATTTTAGTTAGATGAATATTAGTCGTAGGCACCCTGTAATAATTGGAATATATTATTTCTTCTATAAATTAAGAAAATTAGGAATTTACGATTGGCACGGTTTGAATTTCGTATATGGATGATTGAATTTAAATTTTATTTGACATATAAATAAATAATTGCGTTTATTAGATATTCCGTAATAATTATTTATAGTTTTCCATAAAGTAATCAATAGACGTAAAATTAAATGATAAAGAAATAAAATTGACAATAATTTTTTTTTTTTCGTTGTCTTTGTTGACTAAATTTTATTAATACCTTTTGGCTATTCAATCTATAATTAAACAATAAACAATTATAATTTATTATTAAACTGTATACTGTATGTATGTGTATATGTGTGTATAGGTTGTGTAGGATTATTATATTTTTTATAAACGAGACGATAACATTGAATAGAAAAACGTATATTGCCAAGAATTCATTAGAAATATTCTTCATATTATGGTATGTCTACGAACGATTTATTTATTTGGGATTCATGATTAAATAATTAAATAATAATAATCACAATAAATATATATATATATATACAAAATGTACCATTTAGACTATAATACTAAATTAATACAAAAGAGCTTTGTAAATTTATCTATATTTACATACATTTTTCTTTGACATAAACCGAAACGTTTCGATCAGAATATCAAGATTTACTTTTGATATCTAACCGAAAGCGTTAATCAGATGTAAACTAAAGCCGTCAATCGCATTTATAAGCTTTGAAGATTTATATGAACCAAATTCAACCCTAATATGTTTTGTGTTCCAAGTATATTTAATTTATAACTTAACTGAAGTTTGACCATTTTATCTCATTCGGTTGGTCACTAATTATGGATTAATTGTACGATTTCAATTCTTTATTTTGTTCGGGTGAACATTTTTTTTTAATGACTAATTCATTTTCAATTTATCATTATACCCCTCCACAATTTTTATCTTAATTTTTCACTATAAACAAAATAAATATATATATATTTTCTATCACATTATAATTTTTTTCACAAGTTAGTATGAGTGTCTATAGTATGGCCATCATTTAGACATCATCGTTACCATTAATTAATTCATTTAGATTATGTTTATGTATTTTAATAATACAAATATTATAATATAATGTCTGGATTGTAATATATTTGTATTTGTGTGTGTGTATGTATGTTTAGCCGCGATATATCGTTGAATCTTAAATAAAAATATTGTTTTAATTTTTTGAATGCGTTTATACCGCAGTTAGAAAATATCTTTGTTCTTATAATAGATATTTTTAGTTTTCTTACAATTGTAGGCATTTCTTTACTTAATCTGATTTAGATTCTCAACTACCATCTATTTGTCTATTTTAATATTTTTGCCAATAGACAACTTTCTTATAAATTTCAATTATATGGATAAAAACATAAACACGAAAACTTTCGCTGTAACGAGCTACTTCATAAATAATTAACTTCGATCAAAAGATTTTTGTTTACAATTTCTGTGGAGTTACACTAAAAAATATTTTAAAATTAAAGAGATTATCACTATTAAAAAAAAAAATACTTCCGACAATTCATCTGTTTTTGTTATTTCTTTTATTTTGTCATAAAATATTATTATTTTATAAAATGAAACCATTGTTCGTATATATAAAATGGGAACATAACAAAATTCAAGACATAGAATTTATATTCTCACCATTAAATATGATTAGAAAAGATTAAACTCAAGCAGTTTTATTATATAATATACAAAAAAAAAAAAATTTATTTTTATTAAATTCATTTGAGAATTTTCACACTTATAAAACTGGCAGTTTATTATTTGCTTCTAAAAATAAACAAAATACATTTTTTTTATATAAAACATAAAAATCTTATACCTTATAAATACATTTTGACAGATTTACTTCTGTATAAACAAATAACAATTTGAAATTAAGCAAATACAATGATGACAATTGTTACAAACAAACCAAAAAAAAATAAAAATAAAATAAAATGTTTTGTTTTTGTTGTTGTACTCTTGTTGTTGTTATTTTTTTGTTTCGTTTCATTATTATTTTTTTTTTTTTTTGTTGAACTCTGACTAGCCTCAAGATATCAAATTCACAAGTAGATTTAGTTCAATGAGAGATCTCAAACTTAAATGAAATAAAAGAAGAAAAGGAAAAAAATAAAAAAAGTAAAGACAAGAAAAGAAAAGAAAAGAAAAAATAATAAACCAAATAAAATTTTCTTGCAAACATTTTTTTTTCTTTGGTTGATTTTAAAAGAAAGGATGTGCGGTTTTTCTGGTGATATAATGATGAAACGATTTAAATTATCGTCTTTTAAAAAAATAATTCTTTTAAAAAAAATGACGATTATTTAAATATTATAATTAAATCATCATTGTAAAGCCTTTACTTTAATCTGGACATATACACACACACACACATCATATTAACGAATTAAAAAAAAAATAAAAGGCATAACGAATAGAAAAAAAAATGTGATAAGCCATAAATATTTGCGATTTCAATTGATCTGGGTTTTTTTTTTTTTTGTTTAAGTTCATTTATTTATTTGTTATTTTTCTTGTTTGAAGTTTTTATTTATAGTGTTTTTTTTTTATGTTTCTGTTCATTTGTTTGTTTTATTTGTATTAATTACAAAAAAAAAAAAAAGATTAAAATAAAATAAAAAAAAAGTTTCTTATAATAAATATTCGGAACTGAAGTGATCTGACATCTGACATTAAATTTATATGAATGGAGGATATCAAAAGTTAAAAGAATAAATACAAAAACAACGGTTCCATGGCCAATTGAATATTTAAAAAGAAAAAAAAAATAAAATAAAAATTGAAACAAGAATAAAAAGTGTCTCTGTTTACTAACATTTTACAATTAAAACATAAAAAAAAAAATAAAACACTTAAAAGAAAAAATATTGTATAAAAGTCAAACATGTGTTTTCTGTTTTAAATGAAAAATTCACTTCTGCTTTTTAATTTGCTATAAAAAAAAATACAAGACACACGCACACGAACACACGAACACATATTCAGAATAGTCTAAATTCGCAAATGACAAGAAGAAGAAGAAGAAGAAAAAAAAAGGCACACACATGCACAATATAAATGTAATGTAGATCAAATTAAATGGATTTTAGAGCTTCCTCTTCAATATTGACTTATGTTTTTTTTTTATCTTTCATCTTTCGTTGGAATTAGATTGCATAACGTGATCATAAAATCATCATCATTTATCTTCCTCTTGTTCTTCTTCTTAATTTTTGGTTTTATTGAAAGTGACTTAAATTAAAGTCACATTACAAGTGTGCGACTTAGTCGATTTTATTATTTGGTGTGTGAACGTAAATTGTTTTAAAAATTGATTTTCTTAAATAAACAAATTAATCATTGAAAATAATAAATTAAATAGTGACGTCAGATAAAAATAAATAAATAAATAAATCTTTATTATGGATTATAAAAATAAATAAATGAATACAAAATTCATTTTCTTTTGATTTTATATAATAATTTGCATTCAACAATTGATTTTTTTTGTTATTTTTTTTATCCATTTTTTTTTTTCAATTAAACAAAAAACTCAAAAGTCACAAAATAACTCATTAAACTATAGACACAAATGACATTGAGACTTATTTTATTTTATTTTTTTTGTTGTAATAAAGACAACGATAAAAATGCAATTGATCATCAGCACATACAACATTCAATGAATATTAAAACAGAATTATATTTTTATAAAGGCTGACGAAAAAGAAGAAGAAGAAGAAAATTATAAAAAAAAAGAAGGCAGTATAACAGCAACAATAACAATAATAAAACTAAATTAAATTAAATTATAGACAGAGAAGAGACCTACAATCACAATTATACCTCCATTGACTTAACAATTACTTCTATTTGGCTTAATTAAAAGTGACTTAAATTCAGTTTTAAAAAAGAAAATATAACGAAAGAGTTAACTCTTTCTTTTTACGTGAAGAAAAAATTATTTAAAATTTTGGTTTAAGAGTTTACTTTTTTTCTGTCTTGGTGTTGTTGTTTTTGTTGTTGTTGTTGTTATTGTAGTTGTCATTGTTCTTGTTGTAATTAATATTCAAGCAGTGTTTATATAAGAACAACACCCTCTTAAGTCTTAAACGAAACAGACAGAAAGAAAAAGAAAACATAAAAAAAAAAACGTGAACAAAAAAAAAAGTTGTATTTGATCGCGCGATCGTTGAAGGAAAAAAAAAAGAATTTTTGTGAAGAATATTTTTTTATTTTTTGTTTTTATAAAAAATAAATAAAAATTTAAAATTCTACGAATGAAACATTGAAAAAAAAACATACAGTGATTCATTAGAAAAATACGTATGAAGTTGGGGAAAAAAAATAATAACAAGTGTGTGTGTGTGTGTGTGTTGATATTTGTTTTTTATTTATTCCTTTAAAAAATAATCAGAATAATAAAACAAAAAACTAAATAATAAAGAAACAGAAACATATTTACGCACACACTCGCACATATACACACATATGCAGTGAAAAGACATTTTTTTTTTATATTTTGTATGAATAAAGTGAAATAATATGATGTCAAGAAATTCCGAAAAATTAAGTTGTAGTAATAATATGAAGGCGAGTAATACTAACAACAACAATAACAACAATAACAGCAACAACAACAATAAAAGTTACAGCGCCAGTATTAACGTTCATTCAATATTAAATGAACAACAACAATTAAATAATAATCAACAGGAACAACAGCAGCGCCATCAACAAATATTAACTAAAAAAAATGAAGCAATAAATTTAGATGATGAAGAAAAAATTATAAAACAGTTTGAACGGAAAGACGATAACGAATGGAGTTATTATTCTTGTAATAATAATATTGAAGACGAAATAATTATAAATAATAATGAAAATAATAAATTAAATAATTTAAGTCAAAGTTTAGTGAATTTTAATGATAAAAAAATTATAGAAAATCATTATGAAAATTTAACAAATAAAAATTCAATAAGTATTGATGAAAATTTTATAAGAAATAATTATAATAATCATAATAATTATAATTCAATATCGGATGAGAATATTTATGAAAATATTTGTGATAATTGTGGTAATATATTTAATCAAAAAAATTGTGAAAATTGTGAATTAAAAAATAGAAATAATAAAAAAAATAATAATAATAAAAGTCATAAATTTTTGGGTGGTCTTTTTTTAAATTTAAAACAAAAGAATAATCAACAGCAACACCTTAAAGGTGCTGTACCTAAAAAAATATTAACAAAAAAAAAATTAGATATTGTTCATAATATTGACGGTTATGATAATGTTTTTAAAACAAATAAAACATTTGATTTAAATGAAATTTGTTTAATGCGTTCAGTTTCATCAGCATCATCAACAGTTTCTGTACCAAATACAAATAATTATAATTATAATAGTCAACAGCAAGAACAAGAACAACAACAGCAACAACAACAAACAAACAGTAGCAAAAAACGACACAGTAGTTTTTTTGGACGTTTTCGTAAAAGTGCTGAAAATCTTAAATATATTGATGATTTAGATACAAACAATTATAATCGACGACGTCAACGTCATACAAAAAGTGAATTAGATATTTTACAACATAAACAATTACAACAACAGCAGCAACAATTAAATTCATCAAATATAACAACATCATCTTATAAAAAATTAACTACAAATTCTACACCGGATTTGGTTCTAAATAATAATAATAATTTAATGCGAGATGATAAGAAATTTTCTTATCTAAAATATAATAAGTCAACAAAGATTAGTGACGTTACATATGAGTGGATATTATCAATTAAAAAACAAACAATTGATTATAATGAAAATACAATATTAAATATAAAAAGTATTCCATGTAAAAAAATTGAATTTAGTGATTTAATAGAAATACAACAAAAAACATATAAGAATAAGGATAGAAAAAACGTAGGTGAATTATTAGACGGTATTGAACAAGACAAAGGTAAAGACGAAAACGTAAATGATGATGATGATGATGATGATGACAAATTTAATTATTGTGAAAGTGAAGAATATTATAAGAAAATTGTAGAAAATTTTCAAATGAATTGTATTGTGAAACGTGTTAAATTACGTCGTGATAATAATAATATTATAATAAATCGTTTAGAACGTAAAAAACAAATAAAACCAATAATATTTGATTGGCAATTTAATCAAAATAATTCAAATAATAATAATAATAATAATGAAGATGAACCGGATGAATTAAATGAACATAAAAATATAAATGAATCAGAATTTGTTAGTGGATTAATGCAAATTTTTGATACATATTTATATGAAAAAAAATTATTACTAATGAAAGACGAAAAACGTGATCCTAATACCGGTACTGGTATTGTTGGTATTAATAAAGAAGATGATAAAAATAATGATAATAATGTATGTGAAAATACCACAGAATTATCTCTTATTACAACAAATATAAATAATAATTTAATTATTGAAAAAAATCGTATAAATAATGATGAAAAATTGTTATTATTAAAAGGTGAACATGCATTATCAGTCAGTTCTAATCGTATTATATTGACATATGATAAAAATTTTAAACTAATATTAAATATAAATAAAATTCAACCAGATTATTTTTGTAAATATCAAAAAATTATTGTAGAAAATTTTTTATATTTAATAAAATATTTAGAAAAAGTAAACGATAATAATTATTGTCTGAAAAATAATAAATCGTGTAAATTGCAAAGGCAAAATCAGTTACGTCATAATCGTTCACCAGTAACGTCATTGTGTAAAAAAAAAAGTAAATTATGTGATTTTATAAAGAAAAATAAAGTAAATTCTAATGAAAAATGTTTAAATGATTTTATTAAAAAATCACCAGTTGAATCAATAAAAAAAGATTTTCAATTAAAAATTTTAAATGTTGATAATTCTTGTGAAATACCAGAACATATAATACATACAAAGCAACCGGAACAAGAAATACAACAACAACCAAAGAAAAAACAACAATTACGTATTGTCACAAGTATTATTGATTTTGAAAAAAAAATACCAGTCACAGACGTTGTGAATGTTAAAACGAATATAAGTGATTTTATAAAAATAAATAAAATGAATGAAGAAAATATGAATAGTGATGATGAAAAACAATTGAAAATAAATTCATCTACAAATGATTCATTAGTATTAAGACGTGTAAATGATCTTAATAAACCAGGTGGATTAAATTCAAATAATCGTTTAGCTAAACGTGCTGGTGTTTGTTTAAATATAAAAACACAAGAACATTTATATGCAGTCAGTCAAAGATCATCAGTAAAATATTTTGATCATCATGGTAATATTGTGGATGAAGGTGACGAAGATGATCATGAAAATAATCACAATGATGAAGGTGAAGATGACGATGATGATGATACTGATGACGAGGAGGAGGAGGAAAATATTTATCAACCAATATGGAATTTTCAAACAATCGGTGAAGCACGTGAAAGTTATAATTCAGAAATTTATGAAAATCTCTATGATTCAAATGAATATTGTGATGAAGTTGATGATGGTGAATGGGAAGTTGCTGAAGAATTTTCATTTTCAACAAATGTGAATGATGATAAAATTATTGAAGAAGATGAAAATCAAGATGATACAATTGAAAAAATCACAACAAATGATGATATTAAAAATAATAATATAATTTTACCAAAAATCGAAAAAAAAATATTAAAAAAATCAGTTTTCTTTCGTAGTCCATTTAGACGTATTTGTATTTTTTATAATTTAGAAAATCCTAAATTAAATCGTATTAATTATGATTATGAACAATACCAAAGAGAAATAAACCAAATTAGATTAACCAAAAATGAATTAAAATTACCAATAATTTATGATACTGTTCCAAATGATAATCATAGTAATAATAATAATGATGATGACAATTACAATGATGGTGAAAATATTTATGAAAATATTGATTTATTATTGCAATCAAGAAAATATGTACCAATTCCACCAAATGTTCTTGAATGGAAATTTTCATTATTAAAATATTCTGTAATGGAAGATGAAGAGGATTTAGTAAGTAATTTTTATTGTATAATCATTAAATTCCTCTGAATTTACTAACAAGTATTATTATTCTTAAAGACAATATTTCATTGCAGTTCTTTTATGTAAAGATCACATAATTACATAAATTATTATTTTAATGCAGGGTTTCAAAACAATTTCAACTAACTCTAAGGGAGAATGTTGATGAAGGAATGATGGTTTAATTCAGGGTTTCACAACAATTTTAACTCAAAAACAAATAGAGAATGTTGGTGATTGTTTAATTCAGGGTTTTATAACCATTTTAACTTACTATTTAACTGACTTAGAATGAATGAATGTGAAATATATGAGAATGTATTACGTTGAATGGAGTGAAAATAATTTAAGAACGAATTAAAATTGTTGTAAAATACGCCATTAATATTATTTTAGACAATAAATGGCCATTGGTCCCCATTTTATTAATCACATCTTCTATTTATAGCAATAGATTGTGTTGTCCATTGTGGTCAGTCTCAGTTTTATTAATCACATCAGAACGTTTTTATATAAAAAGCAAAGTTTTTTCCCGCAAGTCTTTTGCTTGTCTCTGTAATTTTTTTTTTGTCTCTAAATCTTTTTCTTTAATCACGTTGGGTTTTTTTCTACAATGTTTCACCTCCATTCCTTTAAATGTTCAGGAACCGATCAATTAACGCCTGCGTTACTTCTTATTATTTAAATGCATTCGTCTTTAATTTTTTTGAATCATACAAGAGAATTTGTTGAGGTAGGCTTTTGTCTGGTTTTATTTATAAATTCAAACAGACATTAAAAAAAAGAAAATCAAATTTATACAATAACAAAATTAACCAAAACATTAAAATACAACAACAGCAACAATAGCAACAACAACAAAAATGACTAAGATGGAAAAAAGAAGAAGTAGAAAACTATAAAGACAAAAATAAAAGAAAAAAAAATAAAAAGTCAAATCACCCAAAAAAAATGCCGTTTTATCTAAATAACAAAAAAAAAAAACGATTTCTCTTGAATTTCTGTTAAAAAACTTAAGTTTGTTTTTTATTTTTGTTTTTGTCATTTTTAAACGTATTTTGGAATTTGTAAGAAAAAGACAAATTAAAAAGATCAACAAAACAAGAAAGAAAAAAAAAAGTAATACTTAAAGAAAAATGTGTTAAAAAGGTTAACAATTATAGTAAAAAATGTATGATTGTGTTTCATTATTATTTTTGTTGTTGTTGTTATTATATTATTCGTGAGTAATGTAAATTTTACCGTGTAAAAAAAAAAGACCATAAACGACTTATTTTTTTTTTTAACTCTCAAATCTCAATCTAAAGTCTAACATTTTTTGTTTTCTGTTTTATTTTTCGTTTTGTGGAAATAAGACAAAAAAAAACAACAAACAAACAGGAAATTATTTGTCATTTAATTATGGTTTGTGTGCTTTTTTTTCTTTTCCAGATTATGACAGAAAATATTATTCAGGAACCAGTTCATACAAAGGGTGTTTCATTTACCTCAATAACAACAAGTGGTTTTGGTGTGTTAAGTGAGTATAATTAAATGTTATTTTATTGGGTCATTGAAATGGTTACAATATTCATATTTTGTTGTCTTCACTTTTACGTTTAGTTTCAATATTATTTTTATGGTTGTTCAATGACAAAGGTATGCCCAAAAAAATGTTTGTTTCCGGATGAAACATCGCGTTTTATTAATTGCTTATTAAATTGTTTTTATTTCATGAGTTAATTATTTGTGAATTATGTATTGTAATTTTAGTTGGTTTGTATGAAACGTACTTTCCCTATATTTATCAGAATTTATTTATAGTTAAATATAGTCAGTATTCTGTTATCGTGCAAAGTTCTCATTCTGTACATTCTCAAATAAATATTATTGCGAATTCTGATAAGAATTTAAGGGCCATAATTTACAACAACAACAAAATATAAAATGTAAATTCAACGGATTTTTTTATCATTTACAAACATACTACAATTTAGATAAATAAATTAGTTCACAGTATCAAATATTTAGTGGAAAATTGTTGTTATTGAATATAACGTAATGTTTGATTTTATTTACCGTCTTTTTATGATACCAATGCTATTTACTTTTGAACTCATGACCTCTGTGATTCATATATATTTTGTCATACCTTGAAAAACATCAGTATCCTATTCCACGTAGTTGTAATAATAACAATTCATTTTACTTAGAAGTTTGATAGGAAATTATGACCCTTATGAGTTATGACATTATACGAGTATGGACAAGTTTTTTTTTTTATTTATATGAAAAAGTAGTTGAATGTAATTAACATTAGAGCATTTTTACTGAAAATAACCTAAAAGTAACAATGAAAAAAAAAAAACATGTATAGTGGAAAATATTTTGATTGTGACAAACAATAATAAAAATTACAGTCAGTAAACACGATTAATGTACGTCCAAAAACCGACCGCCTACTTGCGTTTTTACATAAATAATGACGACCGCACTTTATGACTAATGAGTCGATATAGTCTGCGTAATTTACTTAACTTAAGTTTTAAGTGCAATCACTTTTATTGTTTTTTAATTTTTTTTTATGTTTTCCTTTTATTGTTTTTTATTTATTAATTTATTTATTTGTTTTTTTTGTTGTACACAAATGAGTGCAACATAAATTATTTTAAAACTAATTAGTTTTTTTTCTGTTTCTTTTCCATTTCAGATATAAAAAATAATCCGTAAGTATTTCATGAATAATTTTATTCGGAGGAACACTCAGACACATCTTCTTCTTTTCTTTTTCTTTTTTTAGAATTTATTCAATTTTTTTTTTATGGATAAATTTAATTAAAAATTTCAAATTTATTTTATCTTTCCCACCTTTTTTTCTCTCTCCTTCTTTTATTTTTTTTTTTTTTGTAGAAAAATTCAATTAAATTAATTAATAATTTTCAGATCATCAGAAAAAATACTCGGTAATGATTCATCATCTATTTTTGGACGTTATAAAAGTGTAAGATATTTTTTTGATTTATCGTTTTTTTTTTGATACAAAATCTTATAAATTCTTAAAGTTTTATTAAATTCTTAATAAAATTAATCTTAATTCTTTGTAATACATTTTTTCCTTATTTGTGGTTTTTTTTCTTTTAAGAAATTTGATGAGAATGAAGTAGATGTTAAACCATCAACAGGTGGTGGAAGTGATGACAATGATAGTATAAAAAGTAAAGAAAGTATAATTGCGGATAAAAAGAAATATAAAGCACAAATAAAAGAGGAAAAGGAAAAGAAGAAGAAACGAGAAAAAGAAAAAGGTTTTTATATTTTATTTAGATTTTTCCCATTTTTTGTTTTATTTGAATTTTTGTTTTTTTTTTGTTAGTTCTTGTATTTGGTGATTTAGATAAAGTTGAATTAGATGCAGAATATCAAGTGCCAAAATTTATTGTTGAATGTATTAAAATAATTGAATTAACTGAAAATATAACAACAAATGGAATATATCGTGCATCAGGCAATAAAATTAATATTGAATTAGTAAAAACTAAGGTAAGATAAAAATATGATTTATAGCTTTCTCTAAATTATAGTCACGTAGACATAAAAATATGTAAATGTCCTCTCTCTATTTTGTAAAAATTTGAATTTAATTAAAACTAAAGAGAAAATAATATTATGAGAGGGAAGTTCATAAACAGAATTGGAACGCATTAATTTAAACGTTAAAGTTAAAATCATAATTCCTATTTAGCCAAATTCCCTATTAGTATAGTTGATTCTCTATTTGTGATAAAGACTTAATTAAATCAATAGAAAAGGAACTTATTAACGAATATTATTGGGAATGAATTAATGAAATCATTCAGACCACTTTTTTAGCATTACAAAAGTTGAAGATATTTTTTGTGATGAGCCACAAAATATTGCAAGCTACGGTTCTAAATAAAGTGCTTTATTTTTATTTACAGATGACTGGAAAACGGGAACCAAAATATTCTTACTTAAAAGACCAAGATGTTCATACATTAACAGGTGTTCTAAAATTGTTCTTTAGAGAAACAACAAATTTAATACCTGAAGAAGTTTTTGAAAATATACCAAAGAATTTAGGTAAAATTCATTATTCAAAAATTTATAAACTTTCACGAATGAAATTTGAGAATCAATTTTATAGAGATTATTTTTATAGAAGAAATATTTTGAAATTGTAAAAATAATTAAAAAGTTATTCAAATTCAGAATCTTTTTAAAATGTTGTTGCCATTTTTAGTCATCAATATGTTTGGATACAAAAATTTAGTTATTAATCGTGTAAAATTTGTTTTTGTTAAAATTGCAAGTGAGATTAAAAAAATGGCGCCTAAATTTTATGTGATTTGATGAATTGAATGATTTTTATTTATGAGACGAAACACTAATAATTATGCAAATTAATAATTACAAGATAATTATTAGAAGAAAGTTTTGTGAAATGCATTTATATTGGTGTGTTATTGGAATCGTTTAATATGTAAACAAACAATTCTTAGCCATTTTATTAAACATAATGAAACTTTCAATATTCAAATTTTTCTTCAAAATATTAATTATTGAAAAATAATATTTTAATAAAAATACTTCTCAAATTTCTCACCGTAATTATTATTAAATTTTTTTTATTTCAATTTTCTTATTTTTTTTAGGAGTTGATGAAAATCTTGAAATATTAAAGAATGAACTGAATAAATTACCAACTATACAAAAAGCAACACTTAAATATCTGATGAACCATCTAAAAAAGTAATTATTACATTTTAAACTATGAATAATACAAATGAATCTTTATTCCGATTTTTAAATTAAAAAAATAATTCAACAAAAATTACAATTGTCATGTGGAGTTCCAAATATTTCTGTTCAATAATAGTTTGAATTAAATAAGTAAATTTTCTGAATAATTTTTGAACACAAAGATTATATTATTTACAATTTGATAAGAAACTGATTTCTGCTTGTAAACAAATGTTTTAATTATTTTTTTCTTCTAGCGTTCGTGATAACAGTACAGCAAATTTAATGAATTCCATGAATTTATCAATTATTTGGGGTGCTTGTTTATTTACAAATTCAGTTAATTCAGCATTAAGTTTAATGGGAAGCGATATTATGTATAGAAATGTTTTAGTTAAAATATTAATTGACAATTATGATAAAATATTTAACAACAATTCAACATCCATAACAATAGAAAGTTCAAATTTATAATTTATTGTTTATAAATATAAATAAATTTAATGTGTTTCATTTAAGTTTAAATATAAATTATAATTGCCAAAATAATTAAAGTTATGTACAGTATTTTTGCTTTAGCATTTAAATTATTAAAATTTTGTAGGAAAAAAAATGTGTATAAAATTATTTTTTACTTCCTTCTGTTTTTTTTTTCTGATTTTTATTTTTGATAAAATAGATAAAGAAATGTATAAAAGATTAGTGCCATCACTGATAAAATACAAAAATAAAATTGATTAAAAAACCAATAAAAATTTAACTATATGTTTCAAATTAGGTTTTGTTTTAAGTATATGCAATAATTTCTGGAAGAGGAATTTCAAGAATTTCTACCTCGAATTAATTTGTAAGAGGAAAAACAATCTGTTCTTTATTAGAATTTTCAATTATAAGAAGAGGAATCAACGTAGCATATATTGTGAAAAAAGCTATTCAACAAAGTTTATTTTACAAAGACATCAAAAAACTCATAACAAAGAAAAAAAAGAAAATGATTGCAAAATATGCAAGAAAATATTTAAAACACATAGTAATTTAATCGAACACATTAAAAATATTCATGAAATGAGAAATGAAAATAATGAAAAATGCGAAAAATGCAATAAAGAATTTAAAAATAAAAAAATATTATCTCAACACATAAAAACACATTCAGAAAAATCATTTCAATGTGAACAATCAACAATCAATACAAAAGATTAGAACATTTAAAAAGGCATATAAAAGTTCATTTAAAATAAATGAAATTCAAAATAAAAGAAATAAATTAAATTCTTTAAGTTAAAAAAAACTTTTAAAAAAATATTAAATAAAAAAATAAATATTTTTGGAGTACGATTTAGACTCACCTCTTCGTTGGTGTACTCTGGGTAACGCTAAGAAGTCTAATTAAATTAATTAATTAATTTTTTTTTGTTTATTTTACTTTTTTAATTTTGTTAAATTTTTTTAATTTTGTTTTTGTTGTTTGGGATACCTGAAAAATAGAGAAAAGTCAAATAAATAAATAAATAATAAATGGATAAGAAAACATTGAACTGAAAATATACGTGAAGTAAGTAAAAAATTGAATTGAAAATAAAAAAACCTCTTTGACTGTCATCTCTTGGGGAATAGAAACAACTAATTTTTGACAGAAAGAAATGTCAAAACTTTATACTATGTGTGAGTGTTTATATGATTGTTGTGTGATTGTGTGACATAAAGAAAAGTTTTGTTAATAGAAGTTGAACGTCAAAATAATTATTGCATAGAAAAAAGGTTTTCTTTATCAACTAAATTAGTATTTAATAAAATATTTAGTAAATTTCTAATAGACTATAATCATCTTAATAAGTAAAGTGTTGTTTAGTATTAATTAGATAATTAAAACAATAAATTATAATTGCATCTAATAACTAGTGTTGAAAAATGATGACGCAGTTTTCAATGTACTGATAAATTTTTCTAGTTATGAGTATTTTTAGTTTAGTTAAAGTAAGTATTTTTAATTATTTGCATCATAACAAAAATTTGTTAATTTGTAGTGTTTAAAGTGTTATATTGTGTTTTTTGTTTTGTCTCTTTTTACACAATATTATGTAAGAAAAAAAATAGAATTCATAATAATTTTGTTGAAGAAGAAAAAAACACACTGAAAAAAAAACCTTCGTCTTGTTATTTCTTTGTCCTTCGAAAATATACACATACTTTTACATCAGGTATGAAAATATTCAATTTTACATTGCAAACACAAACACATACAAGACAAAAAACATATAGTAGAAAGAAACAAAAAAAATAAATAAATAAATATATATGACACACATATATGCACGCACACATAGAAAAAAAATTCAACAAACAAGAACAACAGACAACACAAAATAAAAACTGCACAGATGATTTTCATTGTCATTTTTTATTATGATTTTTTTATATAAAAAATAAAATTTAATTTTTTTGAATATTTTTTAACAGTTTTTTGTTTTGTTTCTTTTTTTTCTTTCTTGTTTTGTCTAAAAACAAAATGAAAATTATAGAAAATTGATGTAAATGTCAGCCAATTCAAGACATGTTATGCGTTGTGTGCCAATTGTGGTACCACCACAAGCTGTTAGTGATCGTTCCATATATGATAGTGTTGCTGGTTTTATAAATGATGTTGCACTTGCAAATACACCACAAGGTGACCCAAAGGACACAATATTATGGACTAAATTTGAGAGTACAGCTGATATAAGTGATTTATCATACGGCGATGACTGGGATCTTGAAGGACGTGTTGCACCACCATTATTACTTATACTTGGTTATCCAACTGGAATTCAGGTAATAATTTTCTCTTAAAGCATCCAATCAGAGATTTTTTATAATTCAATATTACGATCATAAGAATTCAAGATACTAGTAATTTTTTTACCGGATCTTAAAAGTTTCAAATCCAAAAATCATTTAAATTAATTGTTTTTTATTTTCCCACATACAGGTTTGGGCAATTCCAGCAAATGGAGAAGCATTTGAAATATTAGCATGGCGTCACGGAAGTGTTAAATCATTACGAATATTACCAACACCATTAGAATGTGATATTGAATTAGCAAATGAACCATCTGATCAATATTTACATAAAAGACCACTAATGGCAATATGTGACAGTACAACAACAGGTTCTGGACCACAATTTTGTTCAATTAATTTTATATCACTTAAAACAAAGGAACAGGTAATTAAATGGTTTTATCTTTTCAGTAATGGCTTTCTTTTAAATAAACAACCAATAATTGAAATCAATAATAAATATTGAACCAAATAACTAAATATTTTATTCATAAAAATAGCACAATTTTTGTTAACTGGAACATTTGTCAATTTTTAGTCTTTCATTTCTTTAATTAATTTATTTGTATTTGTTTATTTCCATTAACTTATCTGATTTTTTTCTTTACTAAAGTTTAAAGAGACAGAAAGTCGTCAACAATATAATCATTCAAAAAATAATCCTTAATTTAAATTTAAACAAAAACTGACTCTAATTATATCTCATTTTTATTTGTGTTGCTTTTTTTAAGGTGAAAACAATCAAGTTCAAAAATCCAGTTCTTGATATATTAGCAAATAGATCATCAATAGCTGTTACTTTTCCTGAAAAAATTGCTGTATTTGATGCGAGAACCTTGGATGATCGTTTAACGATCACAACTTGTCATCTTAGTCCAGGGTAATTTTAATAAAAAAAATTAACTCATAATGCAACCAAAAATTGTGTAATTGTGGTCATGATTTTTTGTCATTATTAGTCAAAAACAAAATAAATTCATTAAATTATTTCAACAAAATATTGGTTGCTAAATGAAGAATTATTAATGAATTCAAATTTTTTAAACAAAAATTATTAATTTAATTTAAATTGAGAGAACGGCGTTTACATTTTTTTTTTTGGTAGTAAAGTGTGAAAAAAAAATTAATATTATTAATTGATTGATCACTTCTTCTCATAAATACGATTAACAAAATTCAAAGCAGTAAAAAATAAAACTAGTAAAAAAAACGACAAAATTCAACAAACATAAATCAACTCTCTAATATTTTTTTTTGTCTTGTTTTTAAAATTCATGTGGGAATAATATTGAAATTTGTTTGTTGTGTTTTTCATATTATTTTTTTGTCCATTATTCAAAATCTAATAAATTATTATTTTGAAATTGATTTTGATACCCGATATTGATGTCACACAACACCATTTTCGAAATTATTCTTATTTTCGTCTTAGACCAGTTGAACTTTATAGAATATTATCAATTGGAATTTATTTTCTGTTCCTTCTTTTTAATAATTAACTATTGAAAATATTGCTCCCTTTTCCACAATTTTCTTTAACAGTTTTGTCTCTATTTTTCTGCACTTACTTCCTTATTCATTATTCAAATTTTGATTTATTCTAACAACAATAGAAATTTCATTCTATTCGGGGAATTTCCTATTACTGGATGTGACTTTAAGTTTCTTTCTTTATTATCTTATCTTCTTCTTCTTCCAATTATTTACTTTTGATCTGAATTATTAAAATATGAATAATTTTTATCATTTAACAATTGAAACAAAGCATTAAGCAGCTCAAATCAACTAATCTATTTTTTCATTGTCAAAGATAATTTTACAAAACAATTTATTAAAAGAATGGAAAGCATTCTTAATTTATGAATATTTTTTATTAACTGATATTAATATCGAAATTTAGTAGGATCCAAAATGACAAATATTAGCGCGAATGAAAGCACAATTACTTTGAAGTTAATTAATATTTGAGTCAAATTTTTAGTTTGAAAGTAATATGTAATTGACATAATTGTACAAAAAAACAGAATTATAAAGTAGATTTAAATTTTTGTTTTATCTAAATTTATATTCTTTACTTACAAACAATATTTTTTTTCTTTTAAAAGTCTAAACCCAAATCCGGTAGCATTGGGTACAAGATGGATGGCATATGCAGAACGTAAACTTTTACCATCAAAACGTAGCAGTGGTGGCTGTGATTATGATGGTGTATCAAGTTATACAGCAACTGTATTAAATGCAGCAAAAAGTTTAGGTAAAGGATTGCGTGAATTAGGTGAAACGATGGCTGCTGGTTTAACTGGAACTGCTGGTCATTTAGGTGGGCAAACACCTGGAACAAGTGCTACTATTGGCAATCCAGGTGTTGGAGCTGATAAAAGACAACCAGGAATTATTACAATTCTTGATATCAAAGTAATATTTTAATCAGTACTTTTATATTTAACGACATCTTTTTTTTACAAATATCAATTAATTAAAATTTGTAAACATCCGTAATAATATTTAATGATAGGTATTATGATTAGAATAATTAAATTCATATCATACTATTAATCATATATAAATCGACATTTAAACTTATTCGTTTATATAATATCGTGCTTAGTTGTACAGCCTTCATACTCATTCTTAGTGGATTTCTCGATTTCAATTATATTTTTCTCCTGTTTTGTTTTAATTTTAAATTGCCGTGATCTTACAATTTCGTAAATTATTTAATGAATATTAAATCGTCTTACAATTTTATTAATAATTTTGTCTTTATTTTAGTATCCAATAAAAGATGCCAGTCCAGTGTCAGGTGCACCAATTTCATCATCTGGTGATGATCGCATAATAGCACATTTTGTTGCGCATTCAGATGCAATAGTGGCATTAACATTTGATTGCTCTGGAATGTTACTAATAAGTGCTGATAAACGTGGACATGATTTTCATGTATTTCGTATACATGCTCATCCTGGTGGTCCATCAATGTCTGCTGTTCATCATTTATATGTATTACATAGAGGCGATACAACATCAAAAGTACAAGATATTGTGTTTTCTTTAGATTCACGTTGGGTAGCTGTATCAACATTAAGAGGAACAACTCATGTATTCCCAGTCACAGCATATGGTGGTCCGGCTGGAGTACGAACACATGGTTCATCACATGTTGTAAATCGTCTATCAAGATTTCATAGATCAGCTGGTTTATCTATAGATAGTCGTTCAAGCAGCCCAATATCACATTCTGAATATTCGTTAACACAGACAACATCGGCATATCCAAATCCTCGTACACCACCATTTCCTCATCCAACAATTGTTGGTCCTTTAGCTCAACTACGTTTACCTGTTAATATTGGAAATCCAACCGGTTCTGGACAAATGAATTTTAATAAAAGTGGTCAAGGTAAACTTTTGTTCTTAAAAGAGCAAACCTATATCAATACTTATTGATTAATAAATTTTAATTAATTAAAACTTTAAGGACGCCAACGTGTTTCATCAGTTTCTGAAGATTCAACAAAACCATTACGTGTGTGTGCAACATTTGCAAGACCTAGAGCATGGCTACTTGAATCTGGGACAACAATACGTGATCCACAACAAGCAACAAAGTTACAAAATAAAACGGTTGACTCTCTGTTTATAATGACTGGTTATGGAGCACTTATACAATATGATCTTGATCCAAGACCAATCTCAAGTTTGTTCTTTTTCCTAATTCTTTTGTTTCTAAGTTAACAGTTTTAACTATTTTTTTTTAGATATTCCGAAAGAAAAAGTATGTGATGACACACCAATTGAATTAGAAGTTGAAGCAAAAGCACAATGGACATTAATACGACATGATGAATCAACAGATATACAGCCACCATTATCACCTGATAATTTACTTCTAAAAGAAAGGTTTAATGATGGTGCTGGCAATGAACAAATTGATCGTAATGACGATAGAGATGATGTTTGGTTATCACAAGTTGAAATAATAACACATGCTGGACCTCATAGACGTCTGTGGATGGGACCACAATTTATGTTTAAAACATATAATACACCAAGCGGGTAAATTTAAATTAATTCAATTTAATAATTAAATTCATCGTGTGACAAATAAGTAGAAATTTTTTTCTTGTATTTATACAAAGATTCAAAATTAATATTGGCTTCCATTGATTTTTTTTAGAGAATATCTGAAAATTTATTTGTTGATTCTAAATGGAATTGTGTTTCACGATGAATTATGCATGAAATGGCATTTATTTAGAATTAAATACAATTTCAATTTTTAGTAATTCAAATAAAAATTTGTGTTACAGTTCTTCACTTTCAACAATTGAATCAGAATCAGTTGAAATTGGTGTTGGAACGCCTGGTAATCGTCCAGCACGTTCAAATCCTGTTAATATGCCACCGACTAGTGGAAATCGCTCTGCTGTTTCTGTTCTTATTGAATCCAGTTCATACAGTAAGTTTAAATGCCTCCCTAGATTTTAACATTTTTTTTTTGTATTAAATTGTATTTTAGGTAGCATTGAGCAAAGTCCTCGGATGACACAACTTCATTATGAACAATCGGAATCAAGTTTTAGTGTTGGATCTGGTGAAAATCAATTACGTGAAGATTTAGCAGATGCAATGCGTGAATCATCTGGGACAGTACCTTTAATTGAAGCAGGTAAATAATACAAACAAATTTTAATCATTTTTATTTGTATTTAGTGCAAATGAAAAAACCAAAAAAACTCGTGAAACATTTTTGTTCATTGCTAAAAAAAAACAAATTCTTATCAACAAAATCAATTTTTTGGAATAAAATAAATAAATTATGGTTGTGGCATTTTTTACACACACAAACACACATCTTTCACCATTTGCACGTTTTGTTTTTTTTTTCTCGTACAACTAAGACATTATTTATTTTTTGGTTTTAAAATTTCGTAAGAAAATTTAATTTATTTAAAAGCTTTTCAGTAAAAAAAATTCATCCTTTTTAACTTATCTTATTACTTTCGCTCTCTTCATTTTTATAAGTAATAATATGTCTTCCTAGGATATCAACTTTTGCATTAAAGAAACAAATGGAAATGTAAAATAAATTTGAATTATTCGGGTTCAAGGTTCTGTCATTTTTTTTTTAAATGACAAAATTAAAATTTAATTTATAATTTCGATTAAACTAAAAGCATAAGCTTAGTAAATATCGCACAAACATTGTATATGTTTCTCTTCATAAGTTTAGAATTTAACAAATTTTGGAATTACATATTTTTAAATTTTTTTTAATTAATACGCTTGCATCTTTAAATTGATTTTACATCGTTTAGAATTTATTAGTGCATTTGAATTATGAAACTAATTCTATATCCCCCTTTAAATCTAATTTAACTTTTAACTCTTGAGAAATGCCTAATTTTTTATTTTAACTTTAAATTAAATTTATTTACTTGGTTACAGTTTTTGTCCATTCTTATCACATTGTCTTGTTTTATTGTTTATTTTTAAACACCGCCATTTTTTTTTTCTTTAATTATTCCTTTTGTTTATTTACCCAACTTTTTTTTTTTTGTAAATTATATTCCCATTAAATAAAAAAAAAATATAAAAAAAACTCTCCATAAGAGAATATAAAAGCCAAAGGCAGGAGCTGGATTCTAAATAGAAAAAAAAATTAAAAAAAGACACAAAATTAAAACACTTTTCTAATTTTTCTTTAATTTCTTTTTGCAAAAAAAAAAATTAACACAAAAAAATAAATTGTAAGAAAGAAAATATTTTTCGTCGTTTCTTTTTTTCTTTCTTTTTTTTTAATTAATTTCTGTAAATAATTTATGTTATTTTTTTCTTATTTTTAATTTAAAAATTAGAATTTTTTGAAAATGGGATTTCCCAGTTTTTTCTTTGTTCATTGTTTTTTTTTTTTATTATTTTTTCAGAATATTCTTGCATGAATTTTCCGTTGTTTTTCTTTTCTCTCTCTCTCTTTAATTAAAAAAGAAAAAAGTTGAAACGAAGAGAAAAGAATTTCCGTTCTAAAAAAAATTGCTTTTTTTCTATAAACATTTTATTTTTCTTGCAAATTATTTTTTAATTTTTTTTTTCTTGTTTCTGTAATTTGTATTTTCTTGAGCATTTTTTTTTTATTCTTAAAAAAAAACCAAAAACAAAATTTTGTTGCCTTTTTTTTAATAAAAAAAAAGTTAAAATTTTAAAAAATAAAATAAAAAAAAAACAAAAAAAAAAAACTGACACACTGCCATTGGCTTTTTTTCTCTAATTGAAGGGTCTGATAAGAGTACAACAACGTTATCGTCCGGTTCAGTGATGTCGTCGCGAACTCCGTGTGTTTCTATAGCAAAAGTCGTCAATCCATTGGGAACTGTAACAACAATTATAAATACAATTGATGAATACGAGATACCAATTGGTCACTGTTCTGATCAGTATGTACATGAAAATTGTGATGAAGCATTATTTCGTCCAGTTGTTACTGTACTTGGTAATTCATCAACAACAACAACTAGTGATGATGAAAAACAACAAAAAATTGAACGTCCATCACCAATGGGACTAGACCTTATTGTACCTGTTATTGAAGAACGACAAAGAATTTTAATTAAACCAAAAGTAAAATTGTTAAGTGAAAAAAAAACTGAAATTATTTCAAATTCAATTGATATGAAATCTGATGAAATTCAGAAGTTTGATGAACTTTCATCAAAAAATAAAATAAAATCAAGTAAAAATAAATCATCGATTGGAATTAATGACGAAAAGATAAAAGAGAAAAAGAGAAACGAGGATGAATCGGAAAAAGTGATTAGTAAATCAATAGAGCCGATAATTAAAACAAAAAAGAAATCACAAAGAATTGAAAAATTAATTGAGGAACCAATTAAAATACGTGAGAAAGCGACAAAAATTTCAAGAGCAATTCAGGATGCTGCACAGGAAACAAAAATTGAAACAAAAAAACGTGAGAAAATTGAAAAAATTGATTTTCCACCATTATTTCCCGAAGATGATCCAATTGAAGAGGATCCGATTGAAACAGAAGCTTTCTCTGAATTATATAAAACTGCGTTTAGTATTCAAGAGAGTCTCACAAAAAATTCCGATTATATTGTTAAACGAACAAAAATAAATTCGTCAGAAACTGATTTT
Organism: Pedicia rivosa; assembly: GCA_963082725.1. Lineage (NCBI taxonomy): Eukaryota > Metazoa > Arthropoda > Insecta > Diptera > Pediciidae > Pedicia > Pedicia rivosa. Next base: position 15,176,730 of record OY720151.1, on the reverse strand, counting down.
CCACCACTGCCAATGGAAGAAATATTAGATTTTAATATGATGAGCGTAGAACAAAATATGAAAAAAAAATTAATTCAACCAAATTCAATATGCTGTGAAATGGATAAAGAACAATTTTTTGATACTACATCAGCTTCATCAAAGTATGATCTCGATTTTGCTGAAAGTATTTTTTCAGAACCACTTGCACCATTAGAATCATTTGTTGATACATTTGAAAGGCTCAGCTATAAGGATACAGCAGAACTTATGAATTTTGAAAGTCCAGAGCATGATGATGATTTAGATTTAGATGAAATGTTACCGATCAGCAAAGAACATTTTACTGAAACAAATCTTGTATTTGCAGATTGTTCAAATTTACAAGAATATGATGATGATGATGATGACAATGATAAACAAGTTGATACAGAAACAACAACAATTGGACGTGGTGATAATAATTCATCTGATGATACAGAAGATTCATTTAATGATAAAAAAGAACAAAAATTAGAAGAAGATGAAGAATTACAACCATTAATTAGTACAGCTACAACAAGTTCGGATACAACACCGAATTTTTCTAAAGCAATTATGGATTCACTGCCAGATAACCAAAAAGATCCAAATAAACAGCAACAACAACAAAACAATAATAATAATAAGAAAAAACCACGCAGAAAGAAAAGATAAAATTTGACATTATTTTTACGTACTATTCCATTGGCTTTGATTTTAATTATATACTTTGCTAGATTAAAAGACATAATTTGATAATAATTGAGAATGATAATGAAAAATAATGAGGTGGATAAAATTAAAAAATTGTTTAATAATAAGGGTTGTTAAGTGTGGTTATGTTCACTTATGAAAATTTTTAGCTATAATAAATATAAATTTACGAATTTAAAATTTGCCATACATCCCAAACATTATTACGTTCGCGTGAAAAAACGATAAATTTTTATTTTACATCGGGCACCATTTTTTTAATAATAAACAAAATTTAAATTATTTCGTTTTTTTTTAAATGGCGTTTAACATATTTTTCGCTAGATTTCTTTATCGACATTATCGATAATGAAGATAATGTAATGGTTATTTACGTTTTTTTTTTAAATTAAACGTAAAAATTATAAAATTCTCTCTAATTATTTTTTTTTCTATCGATACGATATTCTTATTAATAATTCTTACCAATTTTACTATTAAACCTGAACATAACCAAACTTCAAAAACATTAGCTTAGAGTAAAAGAAAATGTGTAAAGAGTTTCACATTTATATTATATATTTTTTTATGAGAAACAATCAACATGGCCGTCACTGCTTTGTATCTGCATTATACGATTATGTTTGATTTAATTTAATAACATTCTTTCTCATAGAAACGAAAATAAAATGTTCTCTATTTATTTTTAGTTTTACTCTAAGAAAACATAGAAAATAAGAAGAACGTGTATAAGCTATTAAATTAATTCAAATTTAGTTGTTTGTTGTTGTTGCTGCTGCTACATAATATTTGTTATATTATCGCTATTTTAATTCTTAAACAAAAGAAAATGAGGAGAAAAAAAAACCCTTTCCTTAATTGTGTGCTTAAAAAAAATTAAAGAAAAACTCAAAAAAAAAAAAAAATTCCCCCAATCAATGGAATAGTTACGTATTTTTTTATATCTTATTTATTGTTATAAAGTTTAATTATTTTTTGATGCTGATTTTTTTTTCCTCCAATTGTATATTTATTAATTAATTATTATTTATTTTTAAATCTAACTCATGAGCAACAGATAAAAAAACCATAAGAAAATCGTGAAAAATTAGTTTTATGTTTAAGTTTCCTATAAATTTGACGTGTTTTTCTGGTCAATATTTTGGCATTATTATTTTATCGGTGAGGGAGGGGCACAAATTGTATTTTTGAGTAATTGATTGACACAACTCGTTCAGTAGGTATATGTTGTAAATTCAAATTGAAAAACTAAGTTCAAAGAAACTGAAGCCGAATGAATTCTGACTGACTTTTTGCTAGATAATAAATGAATGTATTTTTTTAAATCAAAATTTTTCAAAAAGTGTTTTGTACTAGAATGAATGAATTAGAAAAAATAAATGTCCCATAAACTTACTACAATCCACTGAATTCAGTGCAAACGATATTCAAATAATGTCAAAGCGTGCATGTTTAATTCCATCATTTCCACTACTCGCCAATTTTATTATTAATATTTATATTCTATGATCTTTATTGTCATTATAAAAATGCGTTTATTTTTATTTATTTTGTGCGCATTGCACGTGCGTAAGACAAATAAACAGAAAAACACATCAAATTTTTGTTCTCATTAAAGGAAACATTAAAAAAAATATAACAAAGTATTTTTTTCTTTTTTCTTTAAATTTTACGTACAGTATATAAGGTTCTACTTCAATCGTTTTTAAATCTAAATTATTATTATTATTATTATTATAAAAATTATAAATTATTGTAAATAGTTTTTTTTTTTGAGATTTAAAATTAAATAAATGAAAATAGAAGGAAAACAAAGATAAAGTAAACAATGAAATTTCCCTGCCCCGCCCTCATTATACTGACCATTTTTAACCATTTTTTTTTTCTTTTCTTGAATCAAAAATAAAAAAAAAATCCAATGGCAGTCACACATTCTTTATATTGTGGATTTTGTTACGTTTTTTTTTTATTGTGTCAAACTCAGAAAACAAACAAATAAAAATACAAACGATGTGAAATATAGAAAAAAAAATTCAAGAAAATGAAAAAAAAAATATATAAATATATTTAATTGTATAGAGAATTTTAAGGTATGTTTTATCACTCAAACAAAAAAAAAAAAGCTGTATTAACATTAATTTTAGGAGAAACAAGAAAAAAAAGAAGAAAATATTATAAAAAAAAAAACAAATAAAATCTAAGGTTAAAATATAAATTATTCGTTTTATTTTATCAACAAAAGTTTGAATCAAAATACTTACTATGTATGAATATACAATCTTTAAAAATAAATCGAACTTTTATTGATTTATAAGAGTGACAATTAAAAATATCGATTGTTTGTGTCAAAAACAAAATGGCGTCTATTGGATTTCAACTGTCAAAAATTGAAACAATTTTTTTTTTTACTTTTTTTTCTTTAATTTGTTTTTTATTATTTGAATTTCTTTTTCTTCCAGACGAAACGTCATTAGATCGTTCTGACTTATTTGAATTGGATTTTGGAACTTCAGGAGGACAATAATAATAAATTATATATTTATTTACTTATTTTTAAATTAAAACAAAATACGAATTTACGGAGTTCATTCAAAAACATCTACTTTTAAATAATTAAAATTCCGTTTTTTATATTATTCTGGTTCTGAGAAGAAAAATATCCAAAGATATATTACTTTGCTTGTTATAGGTTGCGATGGCAGAACAATTTCTATGATTAAATTAAACAAAAATTTTTATTGAAGTTAAATTTTTTAACAGGGGAACGTGGTGTATTTATTATTCTAATAATTTAAAAATAAAGTAAATTGTTTTGTTGTTTATGACACATTATTACAGCTGTGTTTCATTAGTTAATCTGTATCTTTTTTTTTATTTGCATTACAACTTTTAATAAATATTTACGTTCATAAGAAATTGTTCTACTTAAGTACCAAATGAGACTGTGTCGATTGATTTAATTTTATCATGAATATAAAGAAATGACAAAATAAGAATTGTATGCTATTTTATAGAAATTTCAAATGTTTGAACTTGAATCACTCACTGATCATTTAATTACACTTCTTATTTGAAACAGAATTCAATTTTGCGTTTTTAGAAATAATAAAATGAAGAATTAAAACGGAATTAATTAATGAACTGTGGAAATACAATCAAATAAAAAAACAAAAATGTTCTCATTCCTTTACATATCTTTTAATTATTAAGAATTTTTAATTAAACGTTTTACATTTATTACAATTATTTTAATTGAAAACAAAAACATAATGATTTTTCTTTTGTTTCTCATTTATCTCAAAAAAAAAACAATTTATACATAAAAAAAATATCAAGGTCCACTTAACTGCAATACACGAATTACAGGAATGGGACCTTGTAAAATATTATAGAAATAATTTTATCTTTTATTATAGACTGGATTTTAGTCAAATTTCATTTGTTTGTTGTTTTGTTTGTTTTTTTTTTTCTTTATTTTAATTAAATTAAAAATTAAATCAATTTACTTTTTATTTTGCTATATTCTGTGATGTGCCAATTAGACAGAAAATTAAAGAATATGTTTTTATTTTGAAAAATTTTAACAAAAAAAAAAAAATTGTTTATAGAAAAAAAATTTATTGCAAAAAAATGGGAGGTGGGACGAAATACAAGACAGAAAAAAACAAAACCACATCAATTAATTATTATTTATTTGTTTAACTATCGAAATTATACAATTATTATAAATATTATACGTTAGTAAAGAAGAAGACGATGAAGGAGAAATAATTATCAACTTTTTAAGGTTTCAAAAATATATTTTTTATTAGAATTTTTTTCTTATTTTGGAAATTATAAATTTACAAAAATATACACAATAAAAATAAAATTTTATGATCTATTCTTATTTGTAAGAAAAACGCTTTTTTTCTTTTGTTATTTTATTTTCTTTTGTCTTTGTTTCCTTTTTTTTTTCTTTTTAATGTTTTTTATTTTTTACAGTTTTTTGTTTTGAGTTTTTGATTTCATTAGTTTATTCTTATTTTGGGTGAGTTTTTTTTTCTTTCTTTCTTTCTTTTTTATTTTATTTCTTTACATAATCCCTTTAATGAATGTAAAGAACATTCTATAATTATTCTATATTTGAATGTAGGTACTTTGAGTAACAAACAAAAGGTTTACTTTAAAATTCTAATAAATATTCCAAGATTTGTTCAAGTGAAACCCAAATTAAAAATAATTAAATTTTCAGAAACAATTTTTGAAGACATGATTAAATTTTATATGCAATGAGATATTTAATTGAATTTTTTCACCGTCTGTTGGATTATTATTTTTAATTTCCATTTAAAAAGCGCCAAATGTTTAAAAAGAAATAAATATAAATATTTTTCTATTACAGATTTTGGTGACATCATATCTTTGTCTTCCTGGATGATGAGCATGGATGATATTCTTAAATGAATTGTTTGTAATTATATATATTTGATCCTAGCATCAAGCAAAAAAAATTTAAATAAAAAATGGACGACACAAAATAAGGGAAACCGTTCAAATGCGTTAAACGCTTTAAAGAATTAAATATTCTTCTAAAACTAACATTTATTTGGTTTTTTGTGTGTTTCTTGTATTGTTTGTCTTTTCTGTTATATTTTTTTTTTTAATACAAAATCACAGATTTTTTATATTTTCTTACTACAGCAAATCAAAAAATAAAAACAAATGAATTTATAAAAAACAAAAAAAAAATTTAAGCGTAAAAAATTGTATATTTTTTTTATTTATTTTTATAAAAAAACAAAACAAAAAAAAAAATATTAATTGCATGCATTGAGATAAATATTCTTGTCTTTTTTAAAATGAAACAAAAAAAAATATAATACAAACTATATTTATTTTTGTTCGTTAAAATTGTAAATAAAATATTTATTGGACATATATACAAATTCGCTCTTGTGTTTCAATTCAAATTCTTCTAAGAATGTTTTATTTTCTTCCGATCGAGCATGAGATTTTTTTGATTTCTCAATAATAGTCAAGATTAATGGTTAAAGTCTCAGATCCATGCAAGAATTCTCGTAAGCCTTATTCAGGGTAGTAGATTCTCCGCAGTAGATTCTCAATTTTAAAAAATTACGTTTAATTCCAATCATTCTAAGAATGTTTTATTTTCTTCCAACCCAGCATGAGATTTTTTGTTTTCTCATTAATTTTGAAGATGACAAATGATTAAAGTCTCAGACTGATGCAAGAATTCACATAAGTTTTATTCAGGTACTTCGCTTTAACTTCTTAGATCATTTTTAAAAGTTTAGAACGAAGATTCGTCAAAATAAGATCAGAAATAACACATCGTATTAGATTCTCTATTTTAAAAACAAATTACGTTAAATATGATTAAAAAGAAACAAAAAAAAAACATCAAAATATGATTGAAAAATATAAAGTCACTTTATTTATGCATTTACTGAATTTTGTTGTTATTGATGGAGAAAGAAAATCATGTTCAAAAAAAAAATAACATGATTTATTTTTATTACTTAAATTTTAAATTATCTAATCATAAAATGTTCAGTTCAAGGAGATATTATTAAAAAATACAAAAATAAACTTCATCAATTTGTATTTATTTTTACAGATTAATTTTTTTTTTTTTTCATAATAATTCTTTTTTACTTTATTACAAATTTAAAATCTCTAAAAAAAATAAGAAAAAAAAGAAGAAAAATATAGCAATAATAATTGATTTTAATTATTTAAAATTAGTTTTAGGATCCTCAATTTCCTTCGTCCCACACATGGTCATTATTTTTAAACTTCATTTATTATTTGATTGCCATTGAATTCTAAAATATAGTCAAGAACATCAGATTTACTAATGATACCAACTGGAACATCAATTGTATATTCAGCTGAAAATAAAATTTAATTTACTTTATGAAAATGTCATTATGCAGAGAGATGCAATTTTAATTTTATGAAGAAAAAAAAAACTAACCTGTTTTCCTTTCTTGTGTAACAATAACAAATGTTTCCCGTTCTAAAATTCTTGAAATATGTCCAACTGTTGTAAATGGATTCACTTTACGATATTGTTTATAAATAAATTTTATAATTGGTGTTGTTAATGGTAAATTTTCTGTTAACATTTTATTAAAAATCAATGTTTTTGTGATCATTCCTTTTAGTCCACTAAAATAATAATAAAATAATAAATCAAAAATTATTATTGTTAAATTTTAATTATAGACAATTTATAAAATGTATTTTGGTGGATGTTTCTAATTTTATTCTATAATGAAAAATTCAATAAATAAATAATTTCTGATCGACACCCACAGAAAAAGACTCTAACAAAAATTTTTAGTGGAATAAAATTATAATTGCATTTTGAAATAAATATTTAACGTCATGCAGAATATTAATAGAGTCAATCTTTAAAACTGAATAAGTTTATTGCATATTAACAAATTTCTATAAAAAAAATCAATGAATAACTAAAACGTGCCAATTCAAAAACAATTAATTTAAAGAAAATCTTATGATTAAATTTTACCCATGACAGTCAATCAATGGAATTTGTTCCATATTCAAATTTTTTAATTTGTTAATAACATCTCCGCAAGTCTCATCAACGGTTACTGTCGCTGGTTCATGATAATTCAATGCTGATACTTTATTATCCCACCATCTGAGGAATAGAAAATAAAATAGAATTTAAAATTTAATCAAAATATAAAGATTAAATGAAATTACGGATAATTATTGACATTAACGGATTCCTTTAAATCTCTTGCTTCCATCCAACTGTCTTGAACAAATTTTGACATATAATTTCGGATGCTATCTGGCAGTAAAACAACACATTTTTTCGTTTCATCCTGATCAAATCCAGATTCCTTCACAGCTTTAACAGCAGCAAACATTGCAGCACCACTACTTCCACCACATAAAATTCCTTCTTGACGTTGTAATCTTCTCGCCATTGTCAAAGCATCTTTATCATTTATTTTTATCCATTTATCTACAACACTTCGATCTAAAACAGTTGGAATGAAATCGTAACCAATTCCTTCAAGCTGAAAATCAAAATGTGATTATAAACAATATTTGTTTGAGCTGAGGATCAGTCAGTAAATCGTTGTTAGAATAAAAATGAAAATCGCAAAGTATTTACCTCATAAAAAGTAACATCAGAAGCATTGAGACTTTCTGGTTCAGCTAAAATTGAGCCTTCTGGATCAACACTGACTACTTGACATGTTGGGCATTCTTCACGAATTTTTCTTCCAACACCAGAGACAGTTCCTCCAGTGCCAGCCCCAATAACAACCATATCAACAGATCCATCACATTGATAAACAATTTCGGCACCAGTACCATCATAATGAGCTAATGGATTACCAGAATGGCGATATTGATTCAAAATAACTGAACCAGGAATATCGCGTTTCATACGTTGAGCAACTGCAATTAATCCTTCAGGAGAATCAAAACTCGCTTCTGTTGGTGTACGAATAATTTCTGCACCTAATGAACGAAGTGTACCAACTTTTTCATCTGACATTTTTTCCGGCATTACAATTAAACATTTGTATCCTTTAACAGCGCAGGCCATTGCTAAACCAATGCCAGTATTACCAGATGTTGGTTCAATTATTGTACAACCTGGTGTTAATAAGTTTTTACTCTCAGCATCAATTACCATTCGATACCCAATACGATCTTTCACAGAGCCACCGGGATTTAAAAATTCACATTTTGCGTCTAAAGATATTTTTTGTTTGGGAAAAATGTAAAAAGTTAAAGTAAAAATTCATAAAATAACAATTTATTTGAAATACTTACACATTTGGCATTTGATTCCCTCAGCTTGTGGTATGTGATTAAGTTTAATTAAAGGCGTATTACCAATTACATGAAGAATATCATCAAGAATTCTTGGGCGTTCTTTCCTGTAATTATATAAAAAGATTATATTAATGTTATGATTTGTTGCCCAATTTATTCAAAAGATCAAAAGATTTAATTTTATAACAGTGAAGAAAATACGAGATAACAGGAAACATAAGCAAAACCAAATTGGTTGGTGGAATGGTTATAACAATGTGAGATGTGAAAGGATATTCGATGTTATAAAAGAAGATAAACGGAATAATAAAGAATAATAAAAATTGCCCTTAATATTGAATATGATGTTAATTTTGTTTGATGCCGGAAAATATAATGCATGTAGTTACAGTAATTTCATTTTCATTCAGTTTCTACCATAACAAATTTCCATAATTTGGCTTGTATTAGAAAATATAAATATAAAATATAACAAAAACATAAAAGTTGAAAATTCAAATAAATTTAATTTGAGAATAAAATCTCAAAATCTAAGTGGTGAGTTTCCACTGTTAAAGTGATATGGGATAGGAATAATTCTTAAAACAAATAACAACACATAAATCTTTCCCTGTCATCATTAGACATTAATTTTGTTTTCCAATTGCTATTTGCCTTGACAAAATTACAGCCCTAAAAAAACGAAACCGAAACCGATAATAAGAATTGCTAGAAATGAAGGAAAAAAACACAAAAACACAAACCACTTGTTAAAGGACAAGGACACAATAATTTCTCTTGAGTCGTTTGTCGACAAACAAGTGAAATTCTATTATAAAAGTTTGTATGTCTGTGGGTGCGTGTTTAAGCATATTATTTTGTGGGTGTCAAAACATGAATTGTATTTTCATCATGAGCAATTGTTATATTTTATTAATGAATTTTGATGACAAAAAATGATAATAAATTTAAATTCATCAATTCATTTTTATTAATCTTTTTATAGACCTTAAGAAAGAAGTGGATCTAAAAATTGGTGTTACCTGATGATGGAGTGGTATATATTAGTAAATTAACGAAACATTGAAAAATTGAAATAAATAATTGTAGGAAGAGTTCGAGGCAAATCTTAAATAATCTTTATCAGTTTCTTATTTATTTTATTTTCTAATTATAATTAGAGGCACGACAAATAAATTTTGATAAATTGTTGTCTTACTTATTTTTAGGTATTACGTATTTTTTGATTATATATTTTTTTTTTTTGGTTTCTTTAAAATTTAAATTAAATATAAACAAAAACAAAAAGATGATAATTTTTTTATATTTATTTAATTAATTATAATTATTATCTTGTGTTAATGTTATCACATTTTTCAACTGTTACTAACTAAATTATTACAAAAATATATATATCTGCTCTTTATTATCGTTTAAATAATTAGATCATTTATGTTTCACACCAAAACATGTAATGACAGGAAACTAATATCGGTTACGTGATAAGACACAACCAACTTTAGATTTTTGTTTTAATTTTAATTCATAATTTATGTTTTATCAAAATTTAATTCCGTCATAATTTTCATTAAGGATTTTATTGATTTTATCGTTATTTTAAATCATTTGTGTTGAGTTGAGTTATTTACAGTATTCTTGAAAATCAAATATTTTTAGTATTAGATCTACAAATGAAAATTCCAAAAATTCTATACCAAAAGTTTTGACCTAGAAATTATTTTCAAAATTATCAAAACTCTGGTAAACTTATTTTAATTGATTTTCAATTCATACTAAAATTTATTCGAAGTTGTGTAGAATTGTAGGTTGTAACTAAAGAAACATTCCACATTTGTGGAATTGAAAATATTAACTTCAATCAATTATTATTATTCCAATATCGAGTTTCAAAGTAATTTAAATTGAGTCCTAATTAGGAAGGAAATAATAGAACTTTGGAGGAATAAAACGTAGACCTGATAAAAAAAATTTAAACTTTAATTGAAAGTTTTTCTGATACCTGACATAATTATTCTTTTTATATTTATTTGTTCTGGTTAAAGACAAAGTTAGTTTAGGTATACAAAAAAACTTCTTTGTTTCTTCAATACAAAAGTTTTATTTTTTTGTTGACGTTAAATAAAAGTTATAAGCTTTATGAAAAATGTAAATAATTTTGGTTTCTATATTTAATATCTTCTGTGTATCATTATTTTCCTTCTTTCTAACAAATAAAGTTTATAATTTTTGATTGAATAACTTGAATAAAGGAAATGTCTTATTAATGAATTTATTTCCAAGTTTAGTCAGAGAACAACAAACACAAAGTTCTAATCAGGAAATTTATTATTTTGTTTTTAGAACTTTTAAAATTTTCATTAGACGATATTCTCAAAAGGAATGCTGAATAGATAAGAAAAAATGTTTGAATTTTGTTTTCACAAATTTGGCAGGATTTCTAAAAAGTTTCTTTGTTTTAATTGCATTCATCCGTTATATCTGATTGATTTTGCCTTCATGAAATATGTTCATGTTTTATCAAAACAATATGCTGATTTCTTTTATCTTTCATTTTGCATTTTGTTAGATGATTATTTTGTTGTTCAAAGTAAAAATGGAATTTCCAAATGATGACTTTTAATTATTCGACTTTACTAATCTTTGAATAAAATTATCACAGAGTGTATAAAGATCTTCTTGAATTTATTACAATTAAAATGTAAATGACAAAAGTTCAATGTTTTATATAAGAAAGGGGAGGTGAGAAATGACTATTTTTGTATTTTTTTTAATGTCCCTTAACTTTATATTTATGCTAATGAAAAAAGATTAATTTTCTAATTCTGTCATTTTTATCATATTTAGATTGAACCAGAAATTTTGTTGACCTCATAAATTTTAGTTTAATTCATCTCATTAAAAAATACAAACAGTCCACAATAATCCATATCATCAAAAGACAGACAGCTGTAATTAATATTTTTTTTTAAAAAACTTTCACCAATATCTATATTTTCTGTATGTTTTTCCTACACACTTCAATAAATAATTAATTTAATAAAAATCAATAATTTTGATTAATTTAAGTGATTACTCTAATTGACTATAATTTTATAATTCTAATTTAATTCTAAAAAAAAAAATTGTCAATCAATCAACTCAACATAAATAACATAAAAAAGTGTCATAACTGAAAATCTTTTATTTATTTATTTTTTTGTATTCATATAATTGTTACATGTGTTTTATGAATCAAAACAAAAAAAAAATAGACGAAAAGAAAATAGATTTGAATTTGTAAAATAAGTGTGATAAAAAAGAAATGTAAAAATGAAAAGCGTGCGACAATAAAAATATAAAAAAGAAACAAAAAAGAAAAACACCCACACATGCACACACACATGCACACAAACATACAGAATAAATAAAGAGCAATTATTAATTATTTCTTATAATGAACAAAAGATATTGAAAATAATTAGACCTAATTAAGTATTTCAATATAATAATTACAATAAATATAAACAATAAAAAAAAAATGTATTTGATTGAAATAAATTCCATTTAATTGAAATAAAATTGATTTCTTCCCCTTTTCTTTTATCAATTCATTTTAATTATTTGTAATTTTTCTATCAAATATGGAACTCTCTCTGTTTGTCTTCTTTATTCTTTATTGTTGTAGTACGAAAATTTTTTTTTTCATTTTCTTTTGTATATTTTCCTATATATGAAATAATATAGTTGTAACTGTAAAGTTAACTACGTATAATTTATTAATTGAACAACTGAACTTGAACACGGAAATAAAATTTATAATTAAATAAACCACGAGGTTTATAATAATGCGAAAAAACAAAACAGAAACAGAAATATATACAATCGTATCAGCATAGATTTAATTTGTATTGTATTGTTTTGTTTTTTTGTTTTTAATAATACTCGTATGACACACAGAAATAATTCCATTAAAGATTTTGAATTGTTTTTTTTTTTTAAATATTTAAATTTTCTTTTATCTTATTCAATGTGCAAATGCAATATTGTTGATGTTATAAAAAAATGCAGAAAGAAAAACGTGATAATAATTAATAAATGGAAATGATAAGAATTTTCCCATAGGAAAATTTCACATTTGAGACTATACTTTTAGATAAACAATTTCTATCACTAATATTCAAAGTTATTCAGAGAAATAAAAACAAAAAAACAAAAATTCAATATTAATTTCATTTTGTTATTTCTGTTGTTTTTATTTTTGATGAACAACAACAATTTATATAAAATGAAAGAATATGATTGTTCTCCAAAGTTTAAAGCTAATATGAATAAATTATTTTTGTTAGCTCCAAAATTCTATTTTTGTTGTTGTTATTATTATTTTGACTATGAATAATAAAAGTGCTTATAATTCTCGATTCAAGCATCTTTACTGTAATAATTTCATCACAATAAATAAACAAATAAAAAGAATGCAGAATTGTTTAAAAAAATTATTCTTATTATTTTTTAATTAAATGATTTTTATTTAAATTCCAAAAGATATATTTTTTTTTTCTTAATAACAAAAAGAAAAAATATTTGCATGCAGTGTGATATGAACATTATTTTATCAGAACGTGTTTTGTATTTTGATTATACTTACTTTATTTTAATTTATTTATAGTTTCTAAGTCAGTCAGATAAATGATTTCTGTTTTGTTGTTGTAGATATTTATTTTAGCGGAAACTTACTATTTTTTTTTATGTAAAAAAACCACAAAAATGGTAAAATAATAAATAAAAATGAAAAATTCTTGTGTGTAAAAATTTTATATATTCAACTGACGTAATTTTTTTTTCTCAATAAAGAAAATGATTTTCTTAAATTTTCTTTAATAGAAAAATGTTTCGAATTTTTTCCTGTTGTTGTTGTCTTTAAATAATTTTCAAAGGAAAAAAGACGCTTGGGATATTTAAGAAGAGTGTTCATTTATTACACAGTGCTACCCGCACATATAATTATATGTTTTAAATTCTTGATCAAGGTTCTTAAGAAAATCAATAATCAATATTTTACCAATATTCGGAATACTAAATAATTAAATTTTAATCTTGATTTCTTACGGATTTGTTTTATGTAAGCGGGTATAATGTAAATCAAGGATGTTTATCCCGAATTTATAAAATATTATGTGCGATAACACATTTACTAGAAGACATAAAATGATTACTTTTGCTCATCTTCTATGGGTTCTTTTTTACATTTTTCTTTACTGAAAATAGAATTTTATATTTCGTTTTTATTTTTCTCCTGAATTAATTATATGAATCGATCCAAGAAAACACTTTACTTAAATGATCCGTTTATAGTTAGTTTGAGAAGCAACAGCTGAATTATATGTTTGGTAAAGAAAAGACAAAAAGGAAAACATTGTATGCGTAATAAAATATATTTTAGTTAGTCGTTTAGTTTAATATTAATTTAATTCTTTAGTATCGGATTTAGCCTTGCATTATTACATACGGAAATTAAAATCAATCTTTATGAATAATAAATCTATTAAATTAAATCGTTTATTTAGTTGTTTAACATTTTAATAATTGGTATAAAATAAAAAGTAGTAACAATATGATTCATTAAATAATTTAAGAATCATCATAAAATGACCACATTTTATTGATCATTTCAGAACCTTTATAAAATTACCACATGAGTAACACATTTTATTGGTCAATATAAAAAGTTGGAATCAGTATTTTTATAAGTGATAATTTTTTTTTAAAAAATTTACCAGAAATAAATCTCACAAATATTTTGGAGTTATTTTAAATGGAGAAAGCGATCATTTTCAGAGATTATTTTCATTTTGAATTTTATTTCAAAAAATGTTCTTCACAAGAATAAAATTTCTTTGAATTCCACAAGAGAAAAAAAAAATGTTGTAAAAGCGAATTCAGTTGAAGGTAAAAAAAAGGTAAATTGAAAATATGTAGGTACTTACATAAATGGTCTCTTTGTATGAGGATTTGTTGAACTGTTGTCCACTGTATTACTCCAGGTACATTTTGATACTTGATCAGGTCTTTCAAAATATGACATATCATCAACAACACCATTTCCATTCATTGGACATTTACTTCCGTTTGATTGCATTTTTTAAAAACTTTTTTTTTTTCGTTCACTTTTAAACTTGGAAAACTAGAAAAACAAACAAATTAAAACTTTTAAAACTTTTTCTCTCCTTCTCTCTCTTTACTAAAATCAAATAAGAAAATTAATTCAAGAGAAACAACAACAAAAAAATTGAATTAAAATTGTAAACCGATTAACGATCCACTTCGACTGAAATCTTGAATAAAACTGAGAATTCTACACTAAACACGATTTAATTTATATTGAAGAAGAAGAAAGACAAAACAGGATTTTTATTTTATTTGTAATCTCTTTGATGGTTTTTTTTTTGTTTGTTACGTTTTGATATGTTTTTTTTTTCTCTTCTTATTTTAAATATTTAAAAAGGTTATCAATAAAAATATTATTCACTTAAAAAAAAACCACTAAAAATAATTATCAACACACAAAATACAGAAAAAAAAAACAAACAAACAAATAATGGTTAAGACGTGAGAGAGTGCAAGAGAGAGAGAGAGCGATATAACTATGCAAATAGAAAAATGACAACAAAAATGTTTGAGGAAATAAAAGAAAAATATTACACCAAAAATAAACTCATTTTAAAATGAAGAAAAAGTAGAAATAATAATTGGACGAATATTTTGCGCCCCCACATAATCCAAACTTAATTCAAAATAATATTTTAATATTTTATTTCGTAAATAATATTTAATTGCATAAATTTAGTTGCATTAACATTTTTTCTTTTCTTTTTAATTTGTTTGAAATTAAAATTTAAAAATAAACTCCACCAATAGAGGAAAATTCTTCTACCATTTGTATGAAATTTAATGTGCGGAAAAACAATATTTTTTTTAAATTATTATTTATGATATTTTCTCATCACATAAAAATTATTTGCCGGCAAACAAAAATATATTCCGACATATATAAGAATATTATAAAGAAAACTATTTATTGAAGAAAAAGGCAACATCAAAACAAGAAAATCACGTGGTTTACAGGGTTTTGTATAAATTATATTTAAGAACACAAATATTTTATACAAAATGAGGGAAGAATAGACGACGAGATAGGAAGATCAATAATATTACAAAATTTGTTTTTTGTATACATTTTTTATATTTGTTACACCAAACACATACAAGAAGAAATAATTAAAGTATAGAAAATCAGACAAAAACAAAATAATGTTTTTTTTTGTGTATGCCTAACAAATGACAAAAAAAAAAGACACGTATTACAAATGAATAACAAAATATTCTTAGTTTTTATATAATGAAATGAAACGAAAAACACGGCTAGACTCACTAACACAAAATAATATTATCCAGCTGCAATCAACTTGAAGTACAGCAAAGAACTGAGATTTTTTTCTTTCTACTCACTCTAAAGTTATTTCAATGGAATTGAATTCTTTTTGTTTTTTTTTTACTGTATTCTGTTTCCCTTTTTAGTTTGTAACATTCTGATAATCGTATCTGTACACAAATATTGATGTTTGTGTTAGAGCATATCTATATTTATATGGAAATATTTTGCATCTATATTGAAGCACATGCGCCTAAGAAAAATTACATAAAATATTTACTTTTAACTCCACTGTGCTTTGGTATTGAAATTCAAATACTTTTCTGAAAATACTAACAAAAAAAAAACCACATGCCTGCTACTAGTACTAGTAGCTTATTATGTCAGAAATAAAACAAAAACTTTACTTAAATTAACATGCAACATGTTAAACACGTTTTTGCCATCGCAAATATTTGTTAATTCAAATTAAGTTCTATTTTACTTCTTTTTTTGTTTGTTAACAATGTAAATAAATGATAACAAAATCAAAGTTATTCTAAAATATACGTATGCACACAGTTAATCTAGTGAGTGAACAAGAAAAACTCTCAATTTCAAAATAAAACATAAATTTCATTTTATTTTTAAAAAAAAAAGAAAATAAATAACGACACCTTGAACTATGTTAACCCCATTTCATTATCAGTTTTACTGTTGAATTGTATTGTATAATATTTACTTCTACATTAAAGTAGTGTTTACATAACGCGTACAATTTTATTGTATCGAATGTTAATGTTAAATATTTAAAATTAAATTAGTCTCCTACACGCCGTTTACTTTTATATTTAACATTAATTAGAGTTTTTACCTAATGACGCCATTTTTTATTTTTCAAATAATATTTTTAATATTCGAGAGCGAATTAATGCATTTTGTTTGTGCACTCGCGATTTGATTTTTTAAAAACAAAAGAAAAACGGTTACATCAAATGTGTTCCATTTTTTTTTTAATTTCGAAAATTTGTATTGTTTTTCAAATGGTTTCATTTGTTTTTAGATTTGGAAAACCGAAATATATGAAATGGAATTCCCCCAAAAAAAATCGATGCTATAATTTTATAATCTCTAATATTTTGGAATTTTGAATTTAAAATGACAAGGAAACGTAATTTAATTTAAGTAGAATATTAAATAATGTTTACATTAAAAATATTCTGAAAATTTTCTTATTATTATTATTATTATTATTGTTCATTTGGATTCAATGACGTACGTGAGATGAAACACACAAAATGTTACATCGAAAACACAACAGAAAATACGCAGATAAATATGATAAGAAGTAAAAAGTAGATGTGTTTTTTTTTCTGCTAATTTTTTTTTTTTTTGTCTCTCCAAAAAAAATGTTTTTATTTATTTATTAATTATTTTCTTCTTTTTTTTTTCATTTCGTTATACTTGATTTTTTTTCTACCCAATTAAAATGAGAAAACAAAAATTAAATATCTTATAATTAAAACGACATTTGTACTTTGATTTATTATTTTTATTAATTGATTGTAAATAATTTATCCGAACACACAAACCATTCAATAATTCAATAATAAAATGAATTCGATTATTTTTTTATAATAAAAGTTAAAAATATATTTCATTTTATTAAATTAAAAATTGATTTCATTTTTTTTTTAAAACAAAATATATCAAATTCATTCTATCACTTCTAAATATTTATTAAATGTGATGACGTATTTGGTGTTAGGTTTAGTCGTTTAGTGTGTCGCAGCTTATATTACATTATTTATAAAATTATATAAAATGAAAATAAAAGCACTTTCTTTGCCTTTTATAACTGATTAGATTTTCTAATCAAAATCAAATATTTAGTATAAACAAACAAATAAACAAATTACATTATGAAAATGAATTTAGATTTTACGAAAGGAAGGAAGGTGTGTCATTTATTATTGTTACAACAATTTATGATTGGTGTACACAAATTTGATCAAAATACATTCTTTTCAATAATTATATTTATTTACAATAAAACATCTAATCTTAAGTTTTATATTGGACTATTATTTAAAAAAGTATATTTATATGACTTGATCACAATTGTGTAAAGAAACTAAATAAACAGGAACAGCATAAAAGTAGTTAATCCTTCTTTCAAGCATTTTTTTTAAAAGTAGGTGTAAGTGCATTTGTGGACATCGTAAAAATATTTTGTATTTTCTAAATAATTCTAAATATTCAAATTTCAGAGATGTTTTAATTTATCTTCGTTACACTTTCGTTTATACAGTATAAAAAATATTTAGGGATAAAACAAGAAAAATATTATTACAGTAATTCAAGGAAATCTGTGAAATCAATTCAAATTTTCATTCTATTTTTATGAAATTAATGAAATAAAAAATTATAGACATAAACATCCGACTATATATTCTTATCAAAGATTTTGATTTTTTAAATTAAAACAACACACTGATCTTTGATCAATTTTTTATATTCTGTTTTAATATTTGGGAATTTTCTAAATATTTTTCACTCAATATGATTTTTTTTCTTTCAATAATTATAATTTTTTTTGATATCTAAATGAAACAAAAACTTTTAACCATATTATTATTGCAATTGGAATAATAAATGATACAAAAGTAGAGCTCTATGAAGGATTATCATACCCAAAAATACAATAATAAATTCACCATAAAAATATTATCAATTAATAAAATGAGAATCTCACTTTAATCAATGCAGTCTGTTTATATGTAAATATTCTGACTGATTATTAATTTGTGATTAAATTTCAAAAACAAATTTGTATAATATATAGATTTAACATTTAAATGTATTTTAATCAAATAAATATGGAATTACTTTTATGATGCTAATAATTTTTTTAGATATTATTTATTCATTATATATTTTTATACATTAATTATTGCTGCTCATTAATTTTACCAATTTTAAGGATATTTTGCATAATCATGTAAATAATATGCATATGGAGGCTTAAAAAAAATAAAAAACCAAAAATCTGATAGAAAACTTTAAACTTTTTATATATTTTTATTGCGCAATAATAAATATAAATTGAATTAATATTGTGCGTTAAATAAACACAAATTGTCTCTAATTATTATTTTTTTTGTGTTGGATACAATGTAGAAATGAAACAATATTTTAGTTTTATTTGTTAATTGTTGAATGAAATTTAAAGTTGCATACAATATTAAACCTCGTGCTTGAATAAAACTATTATTATTAGATACACACACTATTATTTTTAGATACAAAATTTTAAAATATTAAACAACTTTATATATTTTCTCTCCTGTGATATGACATTTACAATTTATTTTACAAAATGCACTTTGAATATTTTAAATGTAGAAAATTTAGTAAAATTTACTTAGGCTTAAGCATTGGGACGATTATTCACACTGTAGTTGCTTAAATGTACTCATGATTTTTTTTTTCTTGAATATTAATATGATTCATGTAATTTTTTGTCTATTTATAATTTAAAGTAAATGGAAAAGTCCTTTGTGTTCTATCAACAAGGACTAAGAATTACCTGTAACCAAGTAGTTCATTATAAACTTATTCATATCGCAAATCCTTATATGGGAAATTTTCCAAACGTTATTTTATTTTGTTAATGTTTCGTTTTTTTTCAACATAATAGAAACTCAATATTTTTTAGTTTTAAAAATCTAGTGGATCATTTCTTTTTTAGCCTTCTTAAAGAAAATGTTAGATGGCGCCATACAGTAGTACCATATATTCCAACCAAAAAATCGAAATATTTAGCTAAGACTATTTTCATTTTTTTTGTTACTCTCGAATTGAATCTATATTTTTATTTTTTATGAATTTTTTTGAAAATTGAGACAAATCAAGAAAATTAATTAAAATTATAATTTTCAAAATAGAAAAAACAAAAATTAAATGATTTCAATTTTATTTTTATACAATATAAAAAATGTATTCAATATACATAATATAACATACATATATCGTAAAAAATACAATGTGAATAAGTAATTTAGTTATTTAATTATTATGTACTTATTGCTTCGATAATGTTTTCAAGTAATCAAAAGTCTGAAAATAATTTAAAATTGTTTTTAATATATGATTTCCAAACCATTAAGTATAGTTTATTATATTGATTATTATTACTTTTAAAATTGAACAGAGATTCTGGAGTTGTAGTAAACTTTTATCGGCCCCTTGGTTTTTCTTTCTGCATTCAAAGGTCGTACTTTTACCTATACTGTCTTCAAATTGGACACAATTTTCAATACCAGTTGTGCTAAATGAGCCAAATCTTATAACCAAAGCAACAAGATCTTCTAAATTAGATATAATTTGATGAAGCCTAAAATAAAAAATAAGAAAATCACAAATAAATCATTTAATTAAAAAACGCAATATATTGTTTTTTTTAAATATAGAATTATTAACTTAAACAAGTGACTGTCAAAGAAATATATTAAGTTTTAAACTGATTTTATAATTCACTGTAATTATTGTGATGCTAAACAAATTTAAAATTTCCATAAAAGAACCAATAACAATTCATCTTTATAAATACTCAATCAAAATTATTAAACTAGTAAAAAAAATGTCACAAAACGTTATTAACTTACGATATTTCAATATTTCACACTAAATATGTTTTGACGTTAATTCACAAGTCAAAACTCACAAAGTAAACAAATAACAAAAACCAAATATTTATACTATATGTCATTTTTGATTTTTGAATACATTTAAAAGATACATTTTTGAAAGCGAATTTTTTCATTCTAGCAAAAATATTTCTTTTATAAATTTTTTATTTTATATATTTATTATTTTCCTTTGCTTCTAAAGTTTAAGTAACGTTTTTACGTCGAAGAATTAGATTTTTAATGGTTCTATATATACTTAGTCAATTCAATTTATTACATTACATAGCTATACGCAACTTATATTTTATGTAAGTATTTTTTTTTTTATCAGTTCTTCAAAATAAGATTGTTATTTTCAAAATCGTAGTTCAGTTCAAAAATTCATGTCGGTAAATTTTAGTAATAAAATGTGTGGAGATTTCTGTAAGAATGAAATACGTAAAAATACCATATTGCAGAGAAATCAGAAATAATTGTTCCAAACAAAAGCTTTAAAAATAATTATGAAATATTGAGCAATATTATTTAAAATTTAAATAAATTTAACTATTCTTATTTAATGAATATTATAATTATAGCGTTCAATTAATTTATTCATATATGTATTTTATATTTTAAAATTGATATCTTTTAGAAGTAAATATGATTTTTTTGTAAAAATTTTAACTTTGAATAATAATCATAATTATGATTTAAATTTTTCACTGCTTTATATTCCTGAGACAAATAAATGATAAGAAGTTTTAAAAATTTCATTTTAAGTAATTTTATTAATATAAAAAAGACACGACTGAAAATAATTTGAAGACCTAAAAAAAAAATTATCATAAATTTTTAAAAAAAGTATATTGCTGATTCCACAGCCATATAAATTGTACAACCAAATGAAATAATAAAAGCTAATGCTCTTGCTGGTTGTTTCGTTATATAGATTGTATAAACAATTGTATGTAACAGTCGGGCTAAACCAATAGCACGAAATAAATTAATAGCCAATTTCGGTTCTGGATTTGTCAAAATATAAATAAAGCCAATAAGAAAGAATGGAAGTATATTTTCAAGATCATTCCGATGTGCTCTAAAATCAAATATTTATTAATTCATTAAAATAAGATTAAAAATTAAATTCAATAAAAAAGTATACCTGCGTACACGTTCAACTTGAGGATTGTCAAATCGTATTTTATAACCTTTTTTAATATCTTCGGGATTTGAAGTAATCTATAATATTATAGTTAATTATGTAATGTTTGTACAGAATATCTAAAATACAAAATAAACTCTCTTATCATTTAACTTTTTCTCTTATCAGAACAAGCAAAATAAATGGAGTATTTTTTTTTTATATAAAATTTTAATAATTGCAGCAAAATACAAATAAAAACAAAAACAAACCTTTTGCTTCATTCTCTGTCTCTTGGTTAGTACAAACATAGCAAACATTTTAAGTACAAGAATAACAATCCAAAAACAATATGATTGAAAGACAACATTTTTTGATGAAATCAAATATTCGAAATCAATGTTTGACGTCATTTTTCAATATTCTAATTTTTTGTTTCTTTTATAAAAATAAAAAAGTTATAAAATTAAAAAATCAAAACAAAAATCGACTGACACGTTGGTCGTTTAATGTAAAACTGATGAATTTTTACTGTGTATGGGAAGTGTTTGCTTTTTAATGTGACAGTTCTTTTTTTTTTTTTTTGTTATCGAAGATATTTTCTTTTCGTTCTTTTTTTATATTTCTTCTGTGTTTATGAATGACCACGCGTTTTTTTTTCAACAAAAACAAGTAACGTGGAATCTTATTGAACCGGTTCTTCTTACTTTAATAATCTAACAGGCGAACCACGTATCAAAGAACTTTTCAACAAGTTGTTTTTGATTAAAGTTTCACTTTACTTAATTTTACTTTTAGTATAATTTTTTCTCTATTTTCTTGTTTTTATTTTCACATTAAATTTTCTTAATGTTGAAAAAAAACTAAATAATATTTCTTACAATTTTGTCCAAATTCACTTAAATTTAACAAATAAACTTTAAATCACAAATACATAGATGTGTTTTATTCTATTAAAATAGATGACCTCACAATCATTCACAAAATGAAAAACGCAATAAGAATTTTAATCATCCAAATAACCATGAACATAAAAAAATATTTCATTTTATGTTTCAAGACAAAAATAATTGGCAGCATATGAACAATTAATTGTTGTGGTTTCTTCAATTTTTATAAAAGGTAGAGATTATAGAAAGACAAAAGGTACGTCATCAAATGGTCATCAAAAAATAATTAAAACTCATATTTTTCATTTTTATTTCCCTCTTCGACCAATTAAACTTTTATTCCGTTTTGTTATTTTTTTCAATTATTTTCTTTTTTTATAAAATTGTTTTTGTTCCTTAATAAAAAATTATTAATAATAAACATTTAATTAGATATTTGAGTGAATTTATGTTCCTTAATTATCATTTCAACAGAAATGAATTATTGATTGAACTGCCATGAAAACTGTAGCGGCTAAAGGTACAAAAAATGCAATGGCTCTTGCTGGTTGTGGTAAAACATATACTGCATAAACAACTGTATGTGCAATTCGTGAAATAGCAACGGCTCTGAATAAATTGATTGCCAAATATGCTGATGGATTTGTTAATGTATAAATAAAACCAACAACAAAGAATGGAAGAATATTTTCTAAATCATTACGATGAGCTCTGCAAAAAACAAACAAATTTTATTAATTCTAAATAAATAAAATCATCAAAAAATTAAATTTTCTCACCTACGAACACGTTCAACATTTGCATCATCAAATTTCACATGCATTTTTTTTGTTGTTAAATCTTCTGGATTTGCAAATGTCTATTGAAAAAAAAAAAAATTTAGAATATTAAAAAATTATCTACAATTCATTTTAAAGAAAGTCGCATAAAAACCGGTAACTTGACTTAAAAAATATATAAACATAAAAATTATCTGTGTCATTGTTATTTTAACAAATCTGTTAAAAATATCATACACTGAATTTGAAAATTCTTTCTATAATTTGCTTAGAAAAAGTTGATGAAGAGGCTGAAGGGGGAGGTAGAAGAATAAATATTGTTATGAATTTATAGAAGAAAAAAATATTTCATAGAATTGAAGTGGAAAAATAACATACAAATATTTTATATCAGATAATTCTGGATAATCTTATTGACTTTTTGATTATGAATTTTTATCATTTTTTTGAATTCTAATTTGTTTTTTTCTTATCATTTTTTGTTTTTGAATTTTCAAAAGGTGTAATAAACATAAAAGTGATTATTAAAATAAATAAAAATTGAAAACAAGTTTTAGTAACAGATTAATAGAATTAAATATAGATAAACATAATTAATTAATAATCGCCTTCAGTTATATAATTGTTTTTAATAATTTTATAAATTTTACACAAAACTTATAAGAAAGTTTTACTGAAAATAATAAAAAAGAAATACCTATCTAAAAAAGTCAAAAGTTTATTAACAATAACAGATTAAGTTCATAAATAATTAGACTTTTTTTCATTCAAAATAACATATAAATGATTCCAGAATTCAAAAAAATAATTACAATTATGAGTTGAAGTAACGTTGACTAAGATAACATTTACTTTGTCAGGTCAAGTAAAGGAGAATATTTTTTGTAAACATGTTTTAATCTTTATTACCAAACAGTGCCGTCCAATATGTCTCTATTAATTAAGTCGTCATCATTTATGTAAAAATTTAAATTTGGGTGAAATTTTGTCAGTGGATAACTTCTAGATTATAAGAGATAAGCCTAAAGGTGTAAAATGCTTAAAAATATTACAAATTTATTAATATATAGAAATCGAATTATTATTATAAATTTAATTCCGTCTAACTAAAACTTTAAATGTTGGACAAAAAATAAAAAAATTTAATCTAAAAACTATATAAAAATATCTTACATAACGCGAAAATATAAATTCGACAATAAAAAAACAAAATAGAAATAATAAAAAAATTTATCGAATCTAAAAACCGGCATTTAGAATTCTTATCGCATGATGACTTTGCAATAATATGTTTCGATTCTTTATAATTTTTGTTCGGTAATCATATCAGAAAATTATGGAATTCGATGGAATCTATAAAATCACAATATAGGAAGCAAATATTATTAATAATTTATTAAATTTAATGTTAGAATATCTATGAAATCTGAACTGTAACCCAACCGGAAAAAAATATATACAAAAAACATAATATTTACCCCAGTTTTAAATCTTTGAAGACCTGTCAACAAAGACATTGACAACATTTTAATCACAAGAACTGATGACCAAAAACAATAACTATGGAAAATATCACCCGAAAATATATCATTAACAGACATTTTGTATTATTAAATTTATTATGTTTTACAGAAAACAATAAAAAAAAGGTTAATTAGTTTTAATGGAGCGAACAAAAAAAATCAACTAAACTCAACAAACTTCTTTTCTCTTCTATATTCTCTTCTCTATATATATATATTTATATATATACATTTGTATGATAAAAGAATGAATGAGACAATACTACAATTTAAAAATTGTGTTTTTTCTCGTTGTCATCGCAATCGTCAAGTTCTATGTTAAAGGTTAACGCTTTTCTAAAAATTTCAATTTATTGAATAAAATAAAATTTGATCTTTAATAATGAAACAGTTTTTCCATGACAATCAATCTACTTTTTGTAAGTTTTTTCTTTTCAATTCAAAAAAAGAAAATTGATCATATAAAATTTACATTTATTGAAAACTCGCGTACACAATTTAAAGATAAAATTCAACCAAAGTCTGTTTTTTTAAAAGTCGAATTCGACGTTTTTAAATGGTATTTTATTTATTTTTGTAGCATCGCCTTAATAAACACTCAACTCACACATTCATGTATAATTTTTATTTTGATGGAAGAGAATTATATTATTATTATTATTAAATTAAATGGAGAGTTTCTGTTCTCTGACTAAAGAATTAAATAAACAAAACAAAAACACATTTATGTGTGCAAACACACACAAGAGCAAAAATAAAGACTTTTAAATTGAATATTTATTTATAGTTTTATGTACACAAAACTTTGTGTATTACATATTATGTAATATTTTTCTCCATTCTTTCTAACGACGAATATTTTTTTTAATTTATTATTTTATGTATGTATTTTAATTCAGCAATTAATAATTAACGCTTTTAATGATTTTTTAACCTAAATTTAAGATCAAAACTAACATGATCCAAGTTCATTTTTATTTGTATTTTAAATTAAAAACTAAATGAAAGAAAAAAAATGATCGTTGCACTTTTAATATAACGAGAAATTTATATAAATTATAAAAAAAGCGAGCATGAAGTTTTCGCCTCTCACTCTTCATTCATATAAATTCTTGTAATTTAATTCAAGGTTTTATCAATTAATTCTGTTTTTCTAACTTTTGATTTTGAGACCACATATTCATTATATATAGAAACAATTAAAACAAATAATACACTTAACTTAACATAAGTAACAATAATTTTATTTTATTTATAAAACAGAAGACATTATAATGAAAATCCGTCGTTATTATTTAGTCAATTTAATGAGATTAAATAAATATTTAATTATTAAGTAGATACAAAAGTCAATATTAAAAAGAAAATAACTTAAAGGTGGATGATCTTTGAAATAAATAAAAATGATATGATGTGAAATTATGCAAGTGCATTTCCTATATATTTACATAAATTCTCTCTATTTTTTTGTTTGTTTGTTATTCATCAACTACCAACAATTATATGTGATTGTTTTACAAAATATACTTAAGTGTAGAAAAATGTCTTTTATGAATTATGAATTAAGAAAATAAGAGATACGACTGTACTGTACACTTTAACAATAGAAAGAGAATTAATTACAAATGAAAGGAATTAAAAAAAACATGTTTCTATTAAATAGTTTTTATATGGAGTATGAATGAAAGTTTGCAGTTTTCAATAAAATATTTAAATCATTTGAATAATTGAAGGAAATAGCATACAATTTGTAATAAAAAACAAATAAATTATCAAACTTAGAAGTTTCGATTTGTGCTTTACAATTTTAGTAACAAAAATTATATTTTGTGTGATTTATGAAATTGCAGGAGACAAAGGAAAAACTCCACAATTTTTCTAACAAAAACAAACAGCTTAAATTTAATTATTTAATGTGAGAGAATAAACATTTGAATTCTCTGATGCAGACATTTAAAATGATATTTACAATTTTGTCTAAATTTAAAGATTCAATAGATTTTAATCTAGTAGGTTTTAATAGTAGACTTACTAACAAAATATTTACTTGTTTTTACACTTTTATCCTCATAATGATTTTCTATTTAATTTTTTTTACTATAAAGAGTCTCTATTTAACTTTGTTGTGGAAACTCGTCATAAGAAATTAAAACAATTTTTTTAAATTATAACATTTTATTATTTATTGAATGATTTTTTTTCTTTGTATAATTTAAAAATGATGAAAAAATCAACGTAAAAGAAAATTTTAATAAAAATTATTATCAAACCATTGCCATGTTTTATTTTTTGTTTCATCAATAATGTAAGATAAACACTTTTTCTCCTGTCTAAAATGAAAATAAAAAAAGAATAAAAATGGTAAATACGATTTAAAAAAAATTGTAACCTTTTATCACATCCAATTATCGGATATTCTTCTCTGAAGCATTGTGGTGATAACAGATTAAAATAAGTGTATCCAACTTTATTTGATATAAATGAATCTGTACGTTTTAAACAATTGTAAAATGTTGAATCACAGCTACAATGAGATCTAAAACACACAAATAATTATGTTTATTTTTTATCTTTTTATCAAGATAATCTAAAGGAATTACGTTGTAGTGAAAATCTTCAGCGTATTATAAATCTCTATTGCTCGATTTTGAAAAAAAAAAAATCTTGTTTCATTGCATTAAAAAATATCTAAGTAAAAATTATATAAACAATGAAACCTTTAAATGTGACCAACTCTTGATATGATTACATTTTTTTTCAAATATAAATGTTGGTTCATTATTCACGGAAATTATATTGTCTAATCACCTGATTAAATAGAACAAAGTTTCTATATTACAACTCTGTACTATTATTCAAATAAACTATTTTAGAGATTTTTCCGTATCAACAGAAATTCTACATTAAATACGAAGAAGATATTCACTTTTAAAGTGATCCCATAATTTTATGAATTGTGTACCTTGTAAAAACGCCAATATTCTTCAATCCAAGTAATTCTGTACCAGCTGGAATAAATTTAGGACATTTATCATGAACTTTACAACAATGATCAGTTAAAAAAAATAAACCAATATCTTTATCACTTTTTGCAGAGTCTCCACCACCACACCACACCGTCCCTGGATAAATTGCTTTCACTTTATCTGTAAAAGAATCAAATAACCCAGATGGAATTGGCGGTAATTGTAAATCTAATCCACCAGTTGTGACTTTAGGTTGTAATCCAAGATTATCATTTTTTTGTTCTGGACTTGGTGTTCTACTCTGAGAAACTGCTTTCGGTTTTGGTACACCAATTGATCTGAAGAGATGCTCAATGAAATCTATTGTTTTGTGATTCGTTATTTTCTAGCAAAAAGTATGAAAAAAAAAAAAAAAAATTCAAATAAGAAAAATCTTACTTGGCTTTCTTGAGTTTCCAGCAATAAAACCAACGCCTTTCATTAAGTTTCCAGTTAATGCTGAAGATATTGTGGTCACCTCCTCTTGACTGATGGGTATCTAAACTCAATATACAAAAAAACACGACTTCATATTGTTGTTTTTCGTGTATTTTGATCATAATTTTAATTTATGTGAAAAACAAAAAACTAACAAAAAATGTAATTAAATATAATTAAATTCTTACCACATTTTTATAAGTTGTCATATAATAATTATCATTATTATTTTCTAATGTAAAATCATAATTATTATCATGCAATATTGTAAAGTCATTGTTCATTGATGATAATTTATCATGATCATCATGATTATCATTACCATTCTGTTCATTTAATACTGTTGGATTATCATACTGATAATAGTATTGATAAGGTAAGTTTAAATAATTTTGTGTATAACCAATAACAACAAAACCATTTCCATAGATTATAATAAAAAAAATGTTGAAAATTATTGCATTGAACGTTTTACTTGATTTCATTTTTCTATTTTGACTTTTTCTTGTTTCTAGTTTCTCGTTTTTTTTTTGTTATCTTTTTCTTTTATTAATTTATTTTGCTATATTTATTGAATTAAATTATTTATTTGTTCATTATTTGTTATTTGTTAATCTTTTATAAAATTATTATTTATGCAATTGAAATTTGCAAGCTTTCTCTCCTAAAAACAAAATAAAATTATTGTGAAAATTTCGTTTGTGGAAATACGACATAAAAAATGGAAATTTCATGGAAGAAAATTTGTATCTTTAAAAATATTGACTAGTCAGGGGATTTAACTGAATAAATAAAGACGTTATATTTTTCTAATTTCATTTAAATTAAGGATTTGTATGTGGAAGTAACATTTAAAATGTAACTAATTAACAAAAGAGTCGTTTGAAACGACAAGAGGATTTCGTGTTAAAAAAATATTAATCCCATACTTCCTCAACGCTCATGATTTTTTCAAGCTTCCTTTTCTCTCTCCCAGACACACACACACATTTTGCTGAATTTTATTATTATTTTGAAGTTTTAATCGCAGATTAATTGCTTCAATAAATAATAAATAAATGTTTTTAAAAAAAATAATAATAATTGTTTAGATTTGGAAGATACGCGCGTATTTGTGACAATCCATCGTCATTTTGTTACAAAATATTATTATTAACTATTCGTGTTTATTTTTTATTTTTAAATTAATATTTTAAATCAACATTTTTCCAAAATAATAATAAAAAAAAAATGTCAAAAGGTCAACAAAGTGATAAAGAAAAGAAGATTCTGATTATAAATTTTGGAAAAAAATTATAAAAAATTGTTTTTAAGGCAAAAGAAATACATCATGTCTACACACACATGTATATAATATTTATATAAAAAAATAGAAAACCCTTGACATGACACTTGACTCAAATCGTCTAATTAAAAAAATATAAATTAAGAAAATAAAAAACAAAATCTGTTTCAATTTACTTTGTAAATAAAAATTTAAAAATAAATTATTTAATGACAACTTTTTTTGTTGACTCTAAACTGTATGCGGACCATTTTTCAATTCAAAATTAAGTCTATTTGTTTATTTGCATTTACAAAATTTACAAAGGAAAAATCAAATTACTTTTTTTTAGAGTAAAGTTAGTTAAAGTTATGTAAAGTTAACTAAAGTTAATTAAAGTGGATTACGTTTAATTGTACGCTTTTTTTATTATATGTAAAAAAATTAGATAGTATGAATCAGTAAAGAACGGATTATAAGAAATTAAGAAAATAATTGTCTATTTTGTATTAAGAGAAGAACAAATTCAAAACAATATTTTAATCTTTCTCGTAAAAATTATTTGAACTTTGTTACCAAAATAAATTTTATTCTTTTTTTTCTTAAATGAAATTTTATTCTCTAAACTAAATTGTTTGTTTAATCACAAAATTGTTTTTCATCATTAAAAGCCGCAAAGGAAAAAATATTATAATAAATGACACATCGTCTGTATGACTTACACCTAGCAACGACCATTTTGAGAGATGATTTCTTTAATAATTTTTTTTTTAGTGTTTTGAAATAATACAAATGGATTTATCAATTAAGTCTAAAAGTAAATTAATGTTTTAAGACTCTCTTTACATTAAGAAGAATAAAAATATCATCGTATAAGTCATCTCATTTCACTGCACATAAATTTAAAAGTAAATTCCATCCAATTCAATTATCTCGGTCAGGAATAAAAAGAAAACACTCTTGAGTAGTCAAGTCGGTAATCAACACTTGACATGCACACACACACATTTTGAAAATAATAAAACACTAAAATGAAAATTCTAATTTCCTCTTTAAAAAAAACAAAAACAAAAATACTCTTTTTTTATTAAAGAAAAAAAAAACGATGGAACAAATTATTCTAAATTTAAAAAAGAATCCGAAAAAAATGTAAATAAAAATTTAAAAATTCATCAAAAAAATTAATACACACACACAACTGGATAAATCAAAAATTAAAACTGTTATTTCAGCTTCTTAAGAATATTTATTTGTCGCGCCTACACACCCACCTTCAGTAGAGTTTGGTTGTTCAGTTAAAATTAACAATAAATGTATAAATGCTGGATAAAATAAATAACAGAAAATAAATAACAGAAAAAAAAACAGAAGCAAAAGTACATTAAATAAACAAAAGAAAATTATTTAAACCATAAAAAAAAAATAGTATAAAAAATGTAAAAATAATAAAACTCTATTCGACTTCCTTTCCCTTCCTCAAATCTTTTCTGAAAACCACCACCACCATCATATACCTTCACCACCCATTAACTTAAACAAACAAATATTATGTCCAAAAGAATAAATAAATAAAATTTTGTAATTGTTTGTTTTAAAAAAAAAAAAAATTAGAATGATAAAATAATTGCGATGATTGCAATCAACACAAAATAATATTAAAAAAAAAAAAACAAAATAAAGCAGAGAGAAAAAAAAAAACTTTAATCCATTACGTGATAATTACGAAAATAAAAGCAACAACAACAACAACAACAAAATAACAAACATGAAAAAAAATACAAAACAAACAAAAATATAAACCGAAAAATTAAACAATTTTATTTGTTTGCATTTTTTTCTTTCTCTCCTACTTCTTTTCATCTTTTTTGAAAAATTTCACAAGGTAAAAAGCTGTCAACTCAAAAATTCAAAGTGATCCCCATCATTATTATATTTTTTTTATTCAAAAAAAAAAACTATTATTTTGACGTTTTTATAATTTAATAAACAATTTACAACTCACACGCATACACACACACCCACACACACTTGTTGTTTTTTTTTTTTTTAATTTTGATTTTTTGTGAATTTTAAGAAAATCAAGAAATACAAATAATTAGAGAATTGTATAAACATTATTGCGTTAGTGAAGTATATTTAGTTTACATAATTAAATGCTACCGAATTCTTTCTATAGTGTATCTCCTATATGATGACTATGAGTTGCATGTAAGAAGCAAATAAATTAATATTATAGAAGGGTTAACAATTACATGCAAATAACACATAATTTTTCTTCATTGTTAATGATAGTTAGTTGCATTAAATGTTGAAAATGGAAATTCATTTAGAAATGAATAAACAGAAGACATTTACTCATATTTTATTTTTAATGAAGACAAATTTTGATCCATGACATGCCTTTTGAGAATAGATATTTAATTCATAAAAGAATCATTTGACTATTGCAGCTGATGCGGAATTACGAATGACTGACAATAAAGATGACAAAAATCATATTTGCGAATGAAGATACAAAATTTGCCTTATCGTATTTTTTTATGAATTATGAACTTTACGCGATTCTCATCCTAGATTCTGTAAAAAAAAAAACCTAATTAACGTGATTTGCAAAATTTTAATATTTCTTTATAAAAATTACTCACAAAATATTTTAGAAATAAGAAACTGTAAGGCTGGGGGGTTCACCTTTCAATAAAATCATGTAAAATTTCATCATATTTGTTTAATTCATTACAAGAATTGATGTTCGTAATTAAAATTCACTTTTATATCTTTCTAATGTAAAAACTTGTCCATTTAGAATCAAAACTGACTCAGGTGAAAAAAAAACTATGGTTTGATAATTATATGACGCGTTGTAATAGAACGTTTTTGTATGCAAATTGTCTCTATATCTGAATTACATCGTGTAAAATATAATTGTGTTCAGGAGCACCTTTTTTTTTTTTTATCACAAACAAAAATCAAAATACAAATTTTTTATTAATTATTTCATTTTTTGTCGCAATTTTTCTGCTTTTTTTTTTAATAAAAAATAATTAAAATTTTCATTTCATTTTGCATTTTTTTTTTTTGTTATCATTTAGCAAATTGCATTGGACAAAAATAATAATAATAATAATAATAACAAATAATGACTAATATTTTGATTAGGTTTTTAATCTGATTTAAAATTATTTCATCTAGGTAAAGGAATCTCTGATTGTAGAATCAGTTTGATTTGATACACATAACTAAAAAAAAAATATATATTTTATTATTTAGTCCTTGGCCTCAATTATATTACAACAACAAAAAATAATAATAATTTCTGAGCGTATCTTTTCAAATCGATAATAATTTGTAACAAAAAAAAAAAAACAAAGATAATAAATAATTATTATTTGGTTTGTTTGTTTGATTGTCACAGGCAGTGAAAAAGATTAATTTTACATGAGATATCTTTGAGGTATTTTTATTTTTCAGAGAATCCATTTTTATTTATATTAACGGTAAAATGATATTACATTATTGAAAAGGTATTAAATATTAAACATAAGTGTTATTTTTATTTTGAAGGTGAATCTAAGTCTGATGTCTGAATTCCAAGACAATACTGTATATGAAGAGCACTGTAATTTTTTAGACTTTGTTCTTTATTCATAATGTTTGTCTAGTTTTCTGCGTTTTTATCTTTTAAATAATTTTTTTTAAGGAAATGAACTTGACTGTATAAGCCAACGTCTGATTAATTGAAATTTAAAAATTATTTCTTTTATTTCATATTAATTAAAAATTATGAATTGGCTTTTTCACCCATTGACCCAATTTTTTCTTTGTTGTTATCTCAGCCACAAGTCATTTTTTACATTATTTTGACTACAGCAGACTGAAAGTCAGTCAAACCAACAGTATTTTTTAGTCTCTACTTTGTATTTAAATGAACTGAAAATAACAATAGAGATTAACAGAGAATGAAATAGAGAAATAGAGAGAAGGACAAACAAAACTAAACGTTTCAAATAAAAATCAGTCATAATATAAATGAAATGATTAACCCAAATGAACTGACGGAACTAATTTATTTATTGCATCAGAACCAGACGTGTCCAAAAATATTGTAGTAACAAATTTAAAACTATTTTCTACGTTCCTAAAAATAACTATATAATATCTTATTCAATTATATTGTTCATGATGGATAATGATGATGAAGATATTTATAATAATAAAAAAAATATATATATAAAAAATAAAACTAAGAAATAAAAAAGTCAACAACCTTTTATATCCGGAGATTCAATAAGAAATGAGAATAAGAAAGAAAAGAAGAAGAAAAAAGACTACATCATTTTCATCCAAAACAAAACAACAACAAAATACACACACACACAAAAAACATACAAAAAAATTTCCTGCTTCTCTTTCAACTGCTTCGCCTTATTATTTTACATTTTATAAACAAAAAAAATTCTACTTTTTGTTGTTATGACTTGTGAGAAGTCTAAAGTCCAATATTTGTATTTTTCTTCTCTTTAATAGTTTAGTCACTGAAGGCCACTTAACAGTCAACACTATCTTCGTCAGTTCAATGTATTTGTTTTTGTATTTTGTTGAACTTTTTTTGTTGTATTTCTTTCTCTGGTTGAAGAAAAAAAAAGACTACAAATTGTAAACGCAGCATATTTTTTTTTTTTATACTTTTTATAAGAACATCCAAATGTATACAAGTCTTTTTATATATATGTATGTGTGTGTAGTGTGCATTTCATGTTATAACTTCAACAGTCTTTTTAGCCCGTCGTTGTTCATCCATTTCATAAATACAAACACATTGAAATAATTTATAAATATAAATATTCACCAGACAGTATCAAATGATAATAAGCCTTTTTCTTGTACTAGATTTTTATTTTTTTGTTGGAAATAATAATAACAAAAACTAAATATACCAACCACGTAGCAGCGAAGTCCAAACAACAGCAAGAACAACAACAACAATAAAAAATGATTTATTTTTTTTAAGAAAAATAAAAATTGTTTTGTCCAAGTATTTTTGTTCTGAATTTAATTTTTCTTTTGTAATTCTATTTTGTAACCATGCAATCAGCTCCTGTACTTGAGATTATATTTTAATATTTTTTTTCTCTTTTACTTTTCTTCAATACAAAATTGTTTAGGAATTAAAGGCTAATTAATAATAAAAAAAAAAATAAAACAACAAACAAACAAAAAAGAGCGAATTAAATAGAAGAACAAAATTTAACAAAAAATGATTAATCATTTTATCTAATCATAAATTGATGGCGTGATAATTAATTATTTTTATTGTTTTCATTTTGTAAAAATTGAAATGGAAAAAAACAATAAAACTACGTAAAAAAAAATTTTTTGATAACATTTAAAAATAACATTTTTTTTTTATAATTGTTGTGGAAAATAAAAAACAAAACCTAACGTTACAAAGTCCAACTGTGGAATCCTAGGCTAAATAATCATACGTTTTTGTATAGTAGATAGGCAAGAGTAAACACATAACGTGTAAATAGTTTGATGCAATAAACTTGTAAATTTTCATTACGTTGATTTTTTTTTTTTTTGTAAAAACAAACAACAACAAAAAACAAAGTCTAAGTAAAAGAACGAAAGAATAAAAAAAAAACTAAGGCGTCATACGATTCGCGTAAAAAATGACAAACGACATTTGTTAAAAAAAATATATCACCTTTATGTCAGATTTATCTTATGGATGATATTTTTTCTTGTTGTTTTATAATTTTAAATAAAATTATTAATAATTTTTTAATGGCGTTTTTCCCATACATCATCAGTACAGAGAAAGTTACTCATGTGACGTAGTGAAATTTTTGTGTACTTTAGACTTTTACAATATTTTTTTTTTATTTTATTATTGTTTGTTTCTCTCGTTGTTTATTTTTTTATTTTCAGATTTAGTCATAAAATAAGTTAATTTAAGATGAAATATGAATAATGTTTTAATGAAATGCAAAATGAAAATATATTCTCTAGAATTTTAATCTTGAGAAATGCATTAAAATATACTCGGAATAGAAATCTAGTTGGATTCCAATACAATTCTAAGTTGATCTTAAATTTATTCTCCCTTGTGCTTTGTGCATTTTTTTTTTTTTTAATTCCCAGGTAGAAATGTTGTGAAACGTATTGTTGAAGATCAGATCATGAGTTACTAGCTCTGTTGATTGAATTAATTGAAGGAAAAAAAAATTGATGATCGCATGACGTGTCTACAATTGGTAATTGCACTGATAATGTTTTTTAATGTTTTAGAATAATCTCGACCCTTTTAATAATAAATTCCTAAAAAAAGTAATGATGCAATAAACAATATTGTTTACTTATTTTTTAATTATTTTGAACTTTAATAAATTTACAAAGAATTAAAATTCAAATCAAAATAAAATCAATAAACAATTAATTATTCATTTGGCATTGCTATAATAACCTGATAATTGACGAACACAATTTTAATATAAATAATTTTTATAAAAAAAAAAAGACAGAAGGAGAGAGTGAGACAAAAAAAAACGTACAATTAAAATAATTTCAAGTTCAAAAGTACAAAAAAATGTTGTCGTCATAAATAAATTGTAAAAAAAAAATGTTTGTACGAAAAGAAATTCCAGAATATAAAAATAAATTCTAAAAATTAATAATGTAGGGAAGTATGATGAGATGACTAAAAAAGGAAGAAACTATCTTACTTAAATAATTTTTTATATTTTTTTTTTGTCACGAAATTTAAAAAGATTAAATAAAATATCGATGACACAAATTCCAAGATCAAAGTTCAAAAAAGAAAAATGTTAATATTTGTTTCTATACGCATTCATTTTTTATGTTCCTTGATAACAAAGATCAAGATGTGGAAAGACAGAAAGAGACAGGAACTGATAAATGTACCCGCCTAATTTATCAAAAAAAAAAAAACAAAATTTATGTCCAAAAATTGTGTCTAGAAAAAAAAAATTTATAGAGAAATTTAATTCTATTTAATTTAATTAAATTAAACGGAAGAAGAGTACAGCAAAAATTAGCTTTATCCTTATCTGATTCAAAGCATTTTAATTCTCTCTTTAAAAAAAAAATATAACGAAAAGCCGAAGTCCAAAACAAAACAAAAAAAAAACACAACAAAATAAACGATCTGAACGATTGAAGAAACCGCGCGGCTTCTCCTCTCACCAAACTGAACGACGACACTCTCACTTGAACAAATAACAAATAAAAAAAAAATATATAACGCGATTCCGAAACCAAATTTAATATATAAAAGCTGTGTAAAATTTTATTTAATAATCAGTTAACAAGGAATTATTCTACTGTGAAGATCACATTTAATAACAAAATATTTGTACATCAAAAGTAAGTTTTTTCTTTCAAACTTCCAAAACTTCAAATAAATAAATTAAATTTATAAAAAAAACCGGCTTTTTTTGTAAAAAAAAAAAAAAATAAGCAACAACAAAGGATAAATCAACAATTTTTGTTTTTTTTTTTAATTATTAATTATTGAAATTAATTTGTGAAAGTGAAAAATTTTATATTTGTGAAAAAAAGAAAACTAAATTAAAAATGGAATCAACAAATAATACAGTTGCAAATACAGAAAGCTTCAATAATAAGGATACAAATGCAAGTTTATTACCACATTTGGAATCCTTAGAACGTATGATGAAATTACCAGTTCTTGAAGCCGCATGGATTCAAAGTCAAGATGTTTATGGAAAAGTTAAAGGTAATTAAAAAATTTCTATTTTGTTCGAATTTCGTTGACGTTTTTAAAATTGTGACTTTTTTATTTTGCCTAAAATTTATTCGGCAAAAATATAAAAAAAAAAAAAACACGACAAAAATTATAGTGAAATTTAGTAATAGCAACGTGTTTCTCTTTTCTTTTCTTTTTTTTTGTTTTGTTCAATTGTATTGTTTCCTTTCCAGTTATTACGGGTTAAAAGGTTATTGTTCTTGTTTTGGTTTTATATTTCATACAATTTGCATAATAGAATATGAAAAAAAAAGAAGAAAAAAAAACAGAATACGAAAGAATTTACAATGCACCGTTAAATGCGCTAAATAAAATTTCTCACTTTTTTTGTGACAAAATATTTAATTTTTTTCTTTCTTGTTAAAATTTTTGATTCTGAAAATATTCCTCATAATTTCTCTTTCTTTTTTAATTAAATTAAATTAAATTAAAGAATAAAAAAATAAATATTTTTGTTGTATTCAAATTCCCCAGTTCACCCAACAATTTTCAAGTGTCTTTTTTTTTTATTCCGTCTCTCTTGATTTTTCTCAATTGAAATCAATTGACCACAATTAAAAAAAATCAACTCGAAACATAATTTTATGTGTAGATATTTTCCATTCAATTCTTATTTTTATCATCCAACAATTCAACTTTTTAAATGTTTGATTTAAAAAAAGAATAAAACTCACTAATATTATGAGTGCATTTTATTTCACCGCAAAACGAAGATAAAGAAAAAAGTACAAACATAGGATGATTGAAAAAAAGAAGAAGAAATGAAAAAAAGTAAAATCTAAAATGTCGTCGTTTGGGATTTTCCATCATTGTGTAAGAACACGTGTTCCTTTTTATTAAAATTCCAAAAGATTCCATTTCAACATAAAATAATCAAGAATATAATTAAAATGCGCTTTTATCCATAAAAACAAAAAACAAATCATATAAAAACAAATGGATTCTCCTGATCAACCGAACAACAATTTTAAAAACCTGAAATATTTGTTTTATTCTTCTTTTGTTCCATATCTACCTTTCTCTTTCACTCATCATATTTATTGCATAACAAAAGATTAAACAAAAAACCTAATTTTACAAAATCGTCTCTTATTTGTAATCCAAATAAAAAAAATATTTATATATAAATTTAAATGAAAAAAAAACCATTGGGGAAACACATGCATTTTTCTTTGACGACACATAAAAGAAAATAGAGGCAAAAAAAAAAAGAAAACAGAAAAACAACAACAACAACAAAAAACAAATAAATCTTCTTTGAAACAAACGGCGTCTTAAAAATATTTGTTGAGTTGGAAATCTATTTTTATAAAATTTCTTCTTCTCTTTTATTTTAACAAAAACACTTTTTTTTTTCTTCAATCGTTTCAATTCCTCTTCTTGTTCTGCTGCTGCTGTTGTTTGTTTATTTTTCGTTTATTGTTATTTCATTATTGTTGTTGTACTTGGTTGGTTATTGGTGCAAAAATTCTTTAAAAAATTTTTATCATCCAAATTTTAATCGACGAGATTATAATCGAGAAAAATAATCTTTAAACAAAAAAAAAGTATAAAAACGAAAAAACAAGAAACAATAAACAAACAAACAACAACAACAAAGTAGATTTGTTGTTTTAATTCCACATGACTGCAATGAAAAAAAAAATGGTCTCTCGTGTTATTTTCGACAATAATAATTATAATTCATAAATTATATAATTTAAATAAACTTTAAAAAAAATATTTTTTTTGGTACAAAACAAAAAAAAAAAAAGAAAAAAAATATTAGAAGAAAAAACACGATAGATAAGTGGGTGTGGAATGGGGCGGGCGAGAGGGAGATGAAGGCCCAAATATTAATATACACGGTAATAACGTCAACCCGTTTTTATTTTCAAATTTTTTTTTTTTTTTTGATTCAAATTCAACTCGTTCTTTTTTAAATAAAAGAATTAAAACAATTTTAATATCAAAGGAGAGAGAGCGAGTTAAAAAAAAAAAACAGAAAAAAAGTTGTACTTTGAACGATTACTAAAGCAGCTCAAAAGACGATAAGTGTTTTTTTTTTATATACATTTTTTTTTTTTTTTTTAATCAGACAAACCGATGAGTATATAAATATGTGTATACGTGTATTGTGTTGCGTCGTACAAAAATAAAGAAATATATTTTTTATTTTATTTATTTTTTTTTATTTTCTGTTGAATAGAAAGAGAAAAAAAAATATTTATAACTTTTGACATTGATGTAAAAGTCAAATTAATAATAAATAATGAAATATATAAAATAAATAATCACAAAAAAAAATAAAAAACAAACATTGAATTGTATTTATGTAATCTTTTGATGATAAATTATTAATAATGTATTTTCTTTCTATTTTTAAAAATTAGGATCAAATGCAATGTTTAATTGGGCATTTCGTACAGCTGAAGATGCAATTCAACGTGCTGCATCAACTGCTGCACCATTAGTACAAAAACTTGATCGTCCAATACAATTAGTTGATCAAACATTAGTTAAAGGAATTGATAAATTAGAAGTATCTGCACCAATTATAAAAGAACAACCACAAGAAATTTATAATCAAGCTAAAACAAAAGTATATGAAACCGTACAGCCACATATTAGTAAAGTATGTGCATTTAGAGCTGCTGGTCAACAAAAAGCTGTATCATTAAAAGAATTATCATGGCAAAAAGCAAATGAAGTACTTGCAACACAATATGGTAGTATGGCTGTTAATGGTGTTGATACAACATCAGCATTAGCTGAAAGATTACTTGATTACTATTTTCCAAGAGCTATTGAATGTGAAAAAACTATTAGTGAAGATGATGATAATGGTAAATATTTATTTAATATTTAATTCTTTTCTTTTTTTTTGTAAATAAAAGCTATAAAAATTCTATTCCGTTGTCAGCCTTGAAGTTTTTGCACAAAGTTCAAAAGTCCATCGTTATCGTTTGTTTTTTTATTCTACAATTTAATTATTTTGTTTTAATACTATTATAATTTTAACGAAGCAACCGCAGACTTTGAACGTTTGACGTCATTTACATATTTAAGTTTTTCTTTGCATTTTTTTTTATTTCATTTTATAATTAACACATTCGATCCCACTGAATACATATTTGGAACATTTTTATTATTGCAAAATTTATTAATTTTTCGTTTCTATTTTTTTTTTTAGCACCAATTTCTGCTGATGAAGATCCAGTTTTACATACAGTACAAACAGTTGGCCGTTTATCAAATAAAGTAGCACGCCGTGTTTATTGTACTGTATCCCGCCAAGTAAAACAATTAAAAAAAGAAGATGTCCATGAATATGTTGCATCATTAATTGCAGTTTTAAGATTAACACAATATCTTAATTTTATAAATGAAAAAGTTCAAGCAGTTACTGGGTCAACAACACAACGAGAAGAAGAAGTTAAAAAATCAAATTAAATTAATTAAAATAATCATAATAATACGTTCATTTAATCGTTTATTAATTCATTCAATTTTCTTTCTTCATTTGTAAAAAGGTAAAGAGTTTTAAACCAAAAAAAAAAACTCTTTCGTTTTCCTTCTTTTTTTTTTTTTTATTGTAAAAATGTTAAGTTTCCTTTTTCATTTTGTTTTGTTTCTTTTTTCTACGTGTATAAAAAAAAAAACAAAAAGAACGAAGGAAAAAATTTAAAATACTTTTAATTTAATTATTTTCGTTGTTTAATTTAAGAGAAAGAAAAAAAAAAAAAAAAGTAAAACTCCATTTATAAATCATCGTACTGATTATTCTGTAAGTTTAATAATTCTCTACTTCTTTATTTGTTATTATTTTCCTTTTTTGTCATTTTTTTTTTTTTGATTTTTTATAAATAATTTAATTTTTATACTGATAAAAATGGGCCCATTTTTATTCATTTAAATATGTTTTTTTTTTGTTTTGTTGTTAATTTCGTTTATCGTTTTTTTTTTTCTTTCTTTTCTAATTTTAATTTTTATTATTCCTTTTTTTTGTTCTTGGTGTGAATGTTAAATAATTTTCTGTACATATTTAAAAAAAAACAAACAAATATAATGTTAACATTTACAAGAGAGAAAGAGAGAGTTCCTAGTTATGTATATTTAAATAAGAAAAATACGATAAATTGTAAAAAAATTTAAAACAAACAAAAAAAAAAGCATAATTCGTTATTTTGAAATTGTGAAAAAAAAAAAAAATGTCTTTCATAAAAATATAAAATTATTATAATTATAAAAGAAATAAAATAAAAAAAAAAAAATGTTTATTATATTTTGGAAAAAAAAACAATGAACTTTTATTTAAAATGTTTGGAGTTCTTATTTGATTTTCAATTGGAATTGATATTCAACTTTATTCTGTTCGTTTGTAATTTCAATTTGATTTGATTATTTTCCAATTGGAAATAATTATTCTTATTTATGGAAATTTAAAAGAAAACCAAATTAAATTATTACGCTTCACAATATTGCTCTTCTTTTCGCCTTACTGCATTTTATTAACAAAAAGAAATAGCCGAACAACAAAATGACAATTGACCAATAAAAAAAAAAGAAAATAAATAAAAAAGAGTTCAACAAACTAAAAATAAAACCGACTCATCAATCAAAAATCAAATAAATAAAATGGAATGAACTTCAATAGTAGAAAACATTGTTTCACAACAACACAGTTTTTTTTTTCTAATTTTCCATTTGATTAAATTTTGTTGTTTTTGCTTTGCTTTTTTTTTTTTCTTTGACTGTTTCCGTCCGTCTCTGTCTGTGTACGAAGTTCATCTTTTCATAATAATTATAAATTACAAAAATAGATTTCTGTTGAATTTTTTTTTTTATTCCTGTATTGCTGTTTTTAATCTAATCAATTAACAAAAAATATATATAAAAAAGAAATAAAAAAAAGCGAATAAAACTCGTAAAATAATAATAAAGTCCATTATGATTAAAATCCACACGTCAAATCTTACAATTGAAAAAAAAAAATTCAATTCAAAATTGTAAAAATATAGAAAATAATAAAAACAAAAAAAAAAAAAAAGAAGAGAGATAGAGAAAAATATTTTTTTTATTTAATCAGCTTTTATTTCAAAGAAATTAGTCAAGTTTTTCATTATACAAATCGAGAAAACACACATACAAATGTTAAACAAGACACACACACATACACAATCATATCAGTCTTGCAGTATGGAATTTAAAACATTTAAACATTTTATTTCGTTTCGTTTTGTTTTTTTTTTCTTTTTCATAAAATAAATTTATCTACTGAAACAAGCTTGTTCTTTGGTTCAAAATTAAATCACACCACTTTTGTACTTTGGACTGAAATGAGTTGTATGTGAGTTTACTTGTTGCTTCTTCTTCTTCTTCTTCATATTTTTTTTTTTTATATTTATTCTTTTTTTTTCCTATGAAGAAGATAAACTCATGAGTTTATGATTTTTTTTAAACCTACTTTTTTTTTTGTTTCTTTCTCTCTATTTGACTGTTTCTGTTCTTTTG
This sequence comes from Pedicia rivosa, assembly GCA_963082725.1. Lineage (NCBI taxonomy): Eukaryota > Metazoa > Arthropoda > Insecta > Diptera > Pediciidae > Pedicia > Pedicia rivosa. Next base: position 15,133,801 of record OY720151.1, on the reverse strand, counting down.
ATATCAGTCATAATAATAATAATAATAAAAAAAAAAAGAAGAAGGAATTTTGTATGAAAAAAAAAGCCTGATAAAAACTGATAGATTTAATATTTAAGTAATGTAGTTTTATTATCAATCAAGATTATTATGAATAATATTTTTATTTTGTTGTCAGTCTTGTTCATTATATTCTTTTTTTTCCATGTTTATTTATTTTATTTATTAGATTTTGTATGAGTTTTAAATTTGAATAATATTTATTTTTTGTTATAAGAAAAGTCGTCAGCATTTGAAGGTATATATTAAAATTGTTATTTGAAAAGAGTCAAAAAAAAAGCAGAAGTTATTCTGCGGCGCATAATATTTTTCACTTATTTTTGTGGGTGTGTGTTTGTATATAAAAAAAATCATTTGGTTTTAATAAACATTTCTGATTCTCTGTTCATCGTTTTGCTAAAATTAACTTCGTTTTCGGTTTGTTTAGAAGTTACAATAACAACAATATCACAACAACAACAATAACAGCAAAATACTAAACTTAACTGGACTCATATTATAGAAATCTTATCTAATATTAAAGAGCTCTTTTTATTAGTTAATAAAAAAAAATACTTTTGTTGTTGTTGTTGTCATCAAAAATATCAAATTGAAAGCTTATAAATTCATTTTTTATTTATTATTATATGTATTTTGATTGTTCCTTTTTTTCGAGTTTATCAGTTTGTTTTATTTGAATTTAGAGCGACAATTCTAATGATAACAATTCTTTTTTTTTTCTGTTTACTGATAAGAACTTGGATTGCATTTTCTATTTAGTTTGAACTTGCCTGTAAGATTTTTTAAATAACAAAAATAAACATAATTCTATTTATAAACAACAAAAAGACAGTATTATATTTATTTTACAGAACATTTAGTTGTTAAACATAAAAACTAAATTTAATTTTTTAACCGATAAACCGAACAATATTCTCTAAACGGTTGTTGTCTAGACTAACTGGAATCAGTATTTACGGTTTGTGTACACAATTTTAAAAAGACAAAATTCGGATTATCAAATCGAAGAACTACCATTAATCATTATAAAATATGAATATGAAAATGAGTTTATAATTGTGGGGTTCTTTTATATTGACCCTATTTAATTTAAATGAGTTTATTTTGATATTAGAATTTAGAAATCCTACACCTCTCTTTAGTTTAATTTTTGTATACTATTATATTACTATTATATTTGATACTAATTCTCCTTTTATTGGTGTAGACAATTAATTCTGTCAAAAGAAGAGTTTGATATTTTGATTGACTGACAAGTGAGAAGCGGAAATATGATGCAAAATCGTTTAATTTCAATTTCAAATGCGCATGCAACAAAGGGTGGTTAAATTAAATTGAGAATTAGCGAAATGATCTTTGAAAGAGTTTATGGTTCTTATTACAAATGGTTTTAAGCTTAATTACACAAAAAAAAATCATAAAATAATATTTGACCAATGAGAAAGTTATAAATTTATAATATTCTATTTATAGTTTGATTATTTATTATAGGCAGTAATTATAGGTAGTAATTATAGGTAGTAAATTTTACTTGATTTTTAAAAAGAATTCTTAAATTTAAAGAATTTAAAAAATTGAAAACGCTCCATAACAGAAATCAATTGATAAAAATGATTACAATAAATTAATCTACATTCTACTTCTAATCTAATCTTCTTCTTCTTCTTATCTCTTTGTACTTGATTAAATCAAGTGTTTTTTGTTTTATTGGCTTTTTTCGGATATCTCTCATATAACCATTGTCTATCGTTTTTTAACGTCCAGTTTAGACGAGATCTACTATTATTGAGGTGGATTCTGAACCACCTAGCATCTGCACATGCGTTTTTAATCCTGATTCGGCACATTGCCTGCTCTTTAGGAAACATGCAGATTTTCTAAGGAGAATCGTTTGGTTTAAACCTTATCCTGCACACCAACCAGAGGGTCATAGATGTTTAATCTAATCTTTGTAATGAGGATTTAGTGCGGTTATAAGTTTTTACATATTTTTTAATAATTGTTTGATTTTAATAATAGTTTATTTTAAGTGTATTTAGTTGATATGTGCATACAATGTACGTAAACGTATGTGTATGTGCGTGCACATAAAATCAGGTTAGCGTTAAATTCAGTTAAATTCTCCTGATGGTTGGAATTATTAACCATTATTACAAACTTTAAATTCCAAACCGTCAGTAGAGCTCGGTTCAGAGCGCAAGGACAAATGAAATGCAAAAAAAATGTTATTATGTATTTTCTTATATTTGTTTAATAAAATAAATTTTATATTAACAAAACAAATAGTATGTTTGTTTGTTTTGCTTTTAATTTTTATTTGATAAATTGATATCGATTCATCTTTCATAGGTAAGTAAAGAAATACAGAAAGCTATGGTAAGTATCATATTTTTTGTAGTCAAAAAATTTTTAATTCTCAATAAATTACGTTTTCTGATTTATACAATTAAAATATTATCTCACCTTTTAATGGTCTTATAAAGTATTAACTTTATTTTCGAATATAATACAAATTTAACTATTATTAATAAAATAAAAGTTATTATCTTTGACTAAAAGTTGGAAAGTAGGAATCCTTTTAAAAATCTACAATAAACAGAAATAATAAATTTTAAAGAAGAAATTTTCTGGTAAGCATAGAAAATTAATTTTCATTCTTATTTTTGTAGAAAATAAAAAGAAATAGATAACTTTTATATATAATTTAAAAAGGATATGAACTCTTTTTATCATTCAATAAGAATCACTCGAATTACAAAACAAAAATGATTCAACCACCTGATAGATTCTTATAAAATATCAGAATTACAATGAAAATCATTATTATGCGTGTAAGTATTTATAAAAAGAAGAAGAATAATAAAAGGAGAATTTATTTATTATATCTTTGGTTTCAACGCAGAACGTTGTTATTTAGAAATCATGCAAGAAATAAAATTTTTTGTATTCTTTTATAAAGTAAAAAGAAAAAGGAATCTAAAAGGCGTGTTTTATAACAATAGAACTCTCAAATACCCTCAGCTTCCTTTCTTTTATATATATATATAAAATAATAATAATATGAATGAGGGACTTTTCAGCACCGACTACATACACTTTTTTTTATCCAATGGATGGCATTTTTAGATCATATCAAATGACACGACGTGGGAAGTTTTATGTGAGGCTTTTTTCATTTTTTACTTCTTACATTTTTTTTTCATTTATTTGTTGATGCTTTCGCGTTATCACGTAATATAGATCTGAAATTTTATCATCCATCCAGACACAGATTATTTGTGTTTATATTTATGTTGATGTTTTTTAAAAGCCACAAAAAGTAATCTTCCATCTAATGTCAGTTTAATAATTGAAACGCACAAAAATTCTCATTCATCTCCTTATTTTTTAATCAATTCTAAATGTGAAATATTTATTTATTATTTATAATTTTCATCTAGTTTTTTTTAAAAACTTTAAAGAATTTTCCGTTGACCAAAGTCCATTCTGACTAAGTCCAATCCTGTTCACAATTTTAACGTCACAAAGTTCTAAAGGCTTTTGTACATATTTTTTTTAATGCTAATTTCTGAAATTTAAAGGATGGACTGAGAATAAGAAGAATAAAAAAAATGTAGTCTAATTATAATCTCGAATCATTTTATGAAAAAAAACTTTACAATAAATTAACAAAAGATTTATTCGTCAAAAAAAAAAAAGAAAAAACTCTATAAACGCTGACAAAAGCAATTCAATTACAGGAAACATCAACTATTTATATTCTCGACTTACCGTCGTCCTTTTTTCATTCTAAATCCTTGTAAATATCTATAATTTTAAGACGGTATATTTTTCTTAAATCAAACGAGATAACTTGAGTAAAAAAAAAACTATACTCTATTTGAAAACTAACAGGAAAACCACACCTCCTTATGAATACGCGAAATTTGAGATGATTTCTCAAGAAAAGACGTTTGTGATACGATTCTTGTTTTTATATCAAATAAAAAATATATAAAATGAACAATATTCTCTTAAAATTATTCGAGAATCCTATCGTACCTTTTGCCTTTTAAAGAAGGAATAATTTCTTGACGGATACAAAAAAAAAAGAATATCTGTGAATGAATGAAATGAATGGAATATAAAATGCACGTTAATATTAGACAAAAAGTTAAGAATGATATTCGAGAAGATTGTCAAACATTCACACGGATTAAAACCAAAAAAAAAAGAGATGAAAACAATGGGTGGAAAGGAAAAGGTAAGGACGATATATGAAGAAAATATCAATGCAAAAAATCTACTGCTGGTCTTTCTTAAATCTTATGAAAAAATCAGAAATCAAATTATATATTTTTGAAAAAAAAAAAGGAAATTCGAGACAAAATGGAAGGTCAAAATGTGATTTCTGACGTTCTTATGGACGATCGCCTGTTCTAGATCCAAACTTATAAAATATTTGAGATAAGAAATTAGAAATTAATCCGTACAGGAATTTTTATTCAAATATTTTTACCAGCATTTTAAAAACATATTTTATTCAAGAAGAAATTTCGACTTTATACATGAGATCATTTTTGTTGTTTGTTTTCATTTTTATTTGATGGACCACCCATAATATCAACATAAAACCTACCCCAAGTAATTGATATATTTTTTTACATATAACAACAACAACCCCTATCACATATTCATTTTACACATTAACGAAAGAACGAAACTAACGAAATATTAAACATTAAAATTCGAGTAAAGTTAAACGTAAAAAAAAAAATCTTTGTTACAATCATTATTTAATTCTTATGCGGCTAAATAACAAAATTTGTAAGAAGGTCCAAAAGAAAACAATTTCTTTTGAAACTTTTTAAACAAAATTTAAACAACGGTTAATTTGAGTCTATTATCGTAAAATTACTTGTTATTATACACATTTAAGTATGTTTATGTTTAGTTTTTTTTTTATTCTCTTCTTTAGAAAAACTTTTAACATTTTTTTTTTGTTTTTGTTTTTTCAACTTGAACGTCGAATATGGAAGCCCATCACTATTTATTTCACACAAAAAAAAATATATATAGAAACGATGCGCAAGCCATAAAAAAAACGAAAGAATCAACTATATTATTTCTTTATTATCTATTTTCCCTTTTGTATTGAAAAATTCCAGGTGTATAAATATTTGATTGCAAAAAAAAAAAAAGGAAAAAGAATAAATAAATATAGAAATGGGCCTTGAACGAATGAAAGACCAGACCAACCATAATAATGATATGAATTAGGTATATGGGGAAAATGGATAAATTGAAAGTAAAATGCACCCGTACACTTTTATAATGTATTTATAGACACACACACAGGCATATATATGCACAGAGATTTATAAAAAGAAAAATAATATATAACAATAACACACTCTAAAATTACCAAAAGTTGAAAAGTTACTTGAAGTTAGAAACTTTCATTATAATAAAAATAATATATAAGAAGAGGGGTTGCAAAATTGTTTTAATCGTAAATATATGGAAAAATAAAAGTATAGAATTAAAAAAAAACGTCAGTCATACAAATGAACAGTACACACACACACATAACTAAAATAAACCTTTTTTTTTTTGTCTTTTTTGAAGTAAAATAAATTAGCATAAATTATTATTCTAAGTTTTTAAAAGTGAACAAATAACAAACAGCAGAAAAATATTTATTTTATGAATGAGATAATAAAATAATTTTGATGGTGCTTTTATATTTTATTTACAAAGATTCAATAAAAATTAGTCATATTTAAGGTAGAGAAAGAAACAAAAAAAAACATAATATAAAAATGTGAAGAAAAAGGAAAAGAATGTCGCGACAATGGTTCCTTTTCTTCAGACTTATATATTTATTATTATCGGATTTTCCCAATAAATATAAAAATAACACCTTATCCTTTGTTGAATTGTATAAAATATAAAAATAAAATAGAAAATTCTTTCATAATAAAAAATTATCCTAAAATAATAATTAATAAATAACAGTTTCTAATTTTTATTTTCAATTCAAGGAGGAGACTTTCAGAACTTCAAAAATATTTTGTCGATGTAATAAAATTAGTTTTAAAATATAAGAATAATATTTGATGATTTTCATTAAAGGTAATTTGAATTAAAATTATTTGTATATGTATAATAATTGGTAATGAAAATTTGTTCTATGATAATTGAGCCTTTGCTTCGAAATAACATGAAAATTCATACGGATCAATGAATTTGAATAAAAGCATGATCAGAATCAAAAAATTTAAAAGGCCTATCAAATAGTGTCATCAGTGTGTGTTAAACGTAAAGGGGCTTAAATACAACACAGGGTAGTTCGAAAATTACTGTTTCACTCTTTTGAGGGTCTATCATTCGTCCACACTATTTATATGATTTTTGATTGAATTCCTTCAACACTTCACATAAAACTCTTTCTGTCAATCAATTTTATCTTTGTAAACGAAATACTTTTGTTTCGAGCATTTAACAAATTACGACGTAATACATAATAACTACCCGTTACTAAAAACTTAAAAATGAAGCGTACTGATTTTGTTAGAAAAACTTATAAACAAAAAAAAGTTTACATCCCTGAATTATTGAGAGTTCGAGTTTATTTATTAGCAAATAAAAAAAAAATGAATAAAAAAAATGAGTACATTCATATCCACCTTGTACATTATTTTATTTAAAAATAGACAAAAAAAAAACCGAACAATATTGTATTCGTACACATCCTACCTTAACTACATTTACACAATAATTTTACTATATTTTCCTCTTTTACATCAACTAATAGAGAGATCTATCTGATCTTTTATAGTTCTATTTTTTCTTTAAACATACATTCACAAAATAAAGCATAAAACAGGGATTAAGATCCTAATGTAGATTGGTATTTTTTTTTTCAGTAAGTAAACGAACAATGAGTGTTTTGAGGTGATGTTTCTTTGATTTCTTAATGCATAGATTTTTTATTTTATTTTTATGTAATTTCAGTAAATACGTGTGAAATACGACATTTGTCACATCACAAATTGATAAAGATCAATATTGGAACAAATGAATTTGGTTGAAAATAAAAACTCAAATTGCATAAAAAATTCAACATTTTTTATTCTTCAAATTAATAATTCTCGGAAAAATGGTAAAATAAAATTAGAAGAATCAGAAATAATTAAAAAAAGATCTTTTGTCTAAATCCTTAATAAACTCTTCTAGTACCTGTCCCTTTATACTTAGCATGTACTATATTAAGAATCAATCACGAATGTTTTCACTGATTAAGATTAAATGCCTAATCGTTACCACAGAATGTAAATTTATCTAAATATATTATTCTTTATAAATCCTCAGCACGAGTCCTTTTTTCTCTCATATTTATTTATACCTTGACACACGACATTGTACCTACTACTTGTACTTTTAGCACAAATACACACCACAAACCCAAAACACAAATCACGCTAAAATATAAAAACCAAAAACAAAAAAGAAAAAATTATGAAAAAAACTGTTTTAACAGAAACGAAAAAAGGGGCAAAATTTTGAATTTCTTACAAACACAAAATGTCCAACTGTGTCTTAAGGATGATCATTATAAAATCTTAAAGAGAAAAATAAAGATTTATCCTTTTTCTTTTTTGTTATTTTGTTTTATATTCGTTTTAATTCTTTTTTAATCATTATACGTTTTTATGTGAAATAATAGAAAAATGAAGAAGAAGAACAAAAAAATCATACAAGAAAAGGTTATTTACAAAAATAATATTAGAAGGCAAAATATTAGTTAATTATTATAAAAAGAATAAACAGCAGTTGTTCTTATATTTTAGTGATAAGTCATCTACACTTTAAGATAATAACAGAAAAAAAAAATAGATTCTAAGTAAAAACCGGTTTTAAAAGTATTTAAAAATGGAGAAGGTTCAGTTACTTTTTCGTATTAATTTTGTTCTTATTTTTAATACAAAATATTTGCTAAAATTAAATATTACTAAACGCAATAATTAAGAGATTATCACATCAAAATCAGTTCCCATTATTCAATCAACATACAATTTAATGAAATCATTGTTTTTTTTTCAACACTTTTGATGTTATTGTACTCTACTCTATTTAATGTTTTTTGTTTTCATTATTCTTAATTGTAAACACAATTAAATCCGATCGTTTCTAATTGTTTTTACAATTAAGAATGATAAAAACAAAATACATACAATTTAATCTTATAAAGAGACAAGGAACAAGACATGCCCAAATACAAATCCAAACATGTCCGAATATGTAATTCCTCTGTTGCATGATGGGAGCGAGAACAATCATCAACATAAAAAAGTTATTCAAAAATTATTACAGCATGCATAAAAGCTGTAATTAAAAAAAAAACTGTATCATGTGAAAAAATTAGAGCCCATCTGATATTTTTAGATGAAAAATGACAAATTAAAAGTGATCTGTAATTTAAGGTAAATTACAGAACAGAAAATTCCCACACACAGAACATACATATGAGGATCGGTAATGAAAAAAAAAATAACCTACCCTTTTTACACAGAAAAATAGTAAAAGAGAACTCATCTCATGCGAAATTCTAATGAACTGAAAAATATAATTATCACATATGTCGTCAGTTTTCATTGTATCTCCCATAATCTGACCATTTCCGATATACACACCAGTCAATTTACATGATATAAATGTAAAGGTCCTTATAAAATACTCTACATATGATAATTCACAAACCCAATCTGTTTGTTGATGTGGTGTCCCCCTCATTCATTTTACATACTAAAATGTTATTTTTTCTATTTAGAAAAAGAAATACATAGTTGAATACAGTTTAGTTGTATATAGTTTGATAGACTACAAATAATAATAATGTTGCATGCACACTCTTCCTTATATTGTTTAGGGTGGCAAGAGATAAAAATATTGAAACAATATCATTAGGTTCGCGCCATCAAAAAATTTTTTAGTTGGTGAGGTGCAATACGATCAAATTTGATTAGAATATTATAGCATATGGTTCAACAATTAGTCAATCGACCGTGGGAATTTAAGTTATCAATTTCAAATACCTATAGATTCTGTTGAAGGTTTGTTTATTGAGGAAATGATTGATTTGATAATTACTCACAGGCTAATAAATTTAAACGTATGACGTAACAATTTCTGAGTGTCAGAAAAATTACATTTGTGATTATATTTTTTCTTATTGAAAATTTTTAATTTTAATTCATAAAGAAAATTTTTTTCCGACTTGATTTTAATTTTCATTAAATTCTCCAACTTTTCAAAATAATGTAAATTAACATAATTAACGTTAATCAGCTCAGTCAGTTACGAAAATCATTGAGCCAAAAATAATTTTGAATGGAATATTAAAATTAATCTTATAAAAAAATTCACTAATCTCAGTACCCAAATTTTTAAACAAAAAAAAAACATCAACAAGCGATTCACGTAAACATTTTCTCATTCTCGTCACATCTCAAGAAAAATCTGGTACACCAGAAGAAGGAAAAAAAAATACCTTCTATAAATAACATTAAGGAAAATTATCAACCTCAAAAAATCCTTCATCCTCGACAGACAAAAAATTAAATAAATAAAAGGGAAAAAAAGAAAATGATAAAAAAATAAAAATGTACGATTAAAAATTTCAACAATGTTTTTTTTTCTTCTTTCGTTTTTGCGTTTTAATAATTTAAATATTCAATTGCAAATAACAATAAACTTCCTACCTTTTTACACATGGGGTGTACTAAGTAGTCTAATAATCTTACCCCACTCGAGAGATATATAAAAATTATTATTATATAATATTTTTATGTGAATGTGAATGTGAATTCCATATTTCATAATAACAAATATTACATACAACAGAATAAAAAAAAAAGCTGAAGGGATGAGTTTAATTTCTAAATAAAAGACTGAATATATGGTTGATTTAATTTCAAACGTTAATATAATCCAATATAATATCGCATCATCGTCATACATATAATATCGCTATATATGAAAAGCTGGGAATGATAAAAATGAACGGGAAAAAGGAACAAAACAAAAAAAAATAAAGAAAGGGAACCACACATTTAATAAATGCTTTTTTATTTATTATATGACTTGAAAGACAACAGAAAAGGTTAAGCTCTTGGAGTATTAGAATTTGTACTCTACTCATATAAAGTATAATTTGCAACTTTTTATGAAATCAAGTGACCCGTTGGATCTTCCAATTAATCGACCAAATTTGCATTATGTAGAATAATTTCGTTTTACGGGCACCATAATGAATATAATAAACTCGTTGGAGTTCAAATCCAAGTTGATCTTCGAATATTTGTGTCACTTTAAAATAAAATTGTAAATTGTCAAGATGTTAATTTTTAACACAATTTCAATCTGTCGATCAAGAAGAAAATAAACATTTATTTTATTTGCCATAAATAAACCTCCTTTACCTAAACGTCTTAATTAATTTTGGGTTAAACTCGTCTATTAATATGTAAAGACAAATTATTCTATCAACAAAAAAAAAGTTTGATACATTTTGAACGATCAAGAATTTTTTATTCATCCATAAAATACAGTTCACAAAAAAAAAGCAACTCTCTCACTTTTGTCAATGGCAGAGGCAAAAATCGAAACATAGAAAATAAATACAATGAAGTGATAAATCAAAAATACAAAATAAATGAGACCTCAGAAAAGGGATTTGGAATAATTTTTGAGTAGAGGGGGAATTATGAAATGAAAAACACACAAAAAAAAAAACTGACTTTCGCTCCGCCTTTTATCATAATATGAAGGGTCCCTTTCCACCAATCCTAAACTCGTACTGAAGGGATGTTGAATATTTTTGAATGTTTCTTTGTGGAAAGTAAAAAAAAGGTTATAACTTCATTGACAACAGTGAATTTTTTTCAAAATATAACAAGACTTTCGTGAGAGTACATCGGTGTCTGTTTTAAGTCGTTATGGTAATAAAAATTAAAAATCAAATAAAAAACAAAAACAAATTGTGATCATTAGTTAAATGTGAAAAGTGAAAAATATTTTCTATATTTAAAGTGAATTACAAATAAATAAAATAAAGTTTAAACGCAATTTGTTAATAAAGACAAAAAAACAATAAAGAACTTTTAATTGAAGTTTAAAGGATTAAAGAATAAATATTGTTAAATTAAAAATGCAATCACCAATCGGTTCACCTGATCTAATGGATCAAAGATATAATCAAATGCGAATGCCACCACCATCAAGTGAGTTTCATTTTTTTATTTAGTTTTTTTTTTAACTTTTATGTAACTGTAAGAACAGTTTCGTTATTTAAAGTGGGTTAAAATTTATAATTAGGGATTAGAATAAAAAATCTGTTTAAGTTGGCGGAGCATCATAGATTTTTTTTAAAACTAGAAATATAGTTAAGATTTTCTTTTGAAATAAAATTTAATTCAAATTTGGAAACTTTTTGTTAAACCTCAATTTTAACAGGGATCATCATTTTCTAATCAATTAAAACTAAATTAATTTGCTTTCAACGAAAGTTATAAATAAAAGAGTTTAAATTTCTTTTATAAACAATTGTTTTCAGTTTGGAAAAATTCATTCTTTCATGATAAAAACAAGAACAATAGACAAAGCATATAAAGATCGAAAATTATATCAATAAGGCCTAACTAACTAAACTAAAAGTTTTACATTTAAAACCATTTTAAAGAAAATCGACAAATATTCTAATTGAATAGAATAAAATTATATTTCCATATTTACACAATTTTGTTAATTTGAAAAGTTAATTTGCATTATGAATTATTTATATCGAATTGGTATCGGCAATTTTCATTCACATAAACAACAAATATGTCCTTAATGCGGCCGCCGTTTTCATGAATAATTGGATTAATTAATAAAAGTTTAAAAAAAAAAACATTTAGGCCACCCAGTGATTCTATTTTACCACATCGTTGAAAGCGACAAACATTCATCGGTTGTCAAAACTATAATTCTGCATGCAGCCGAGACCATAAAGTTTTATTACCTCTCAACAGAAATCCTCTATAACCGTTTCTTTTGTTTGATTTACTTACAAGAAAGAAGGGAAAAAAAGAAAGACTTTTTAAGGTCAGTTTCTGTACTGATCACCCCGAATGACAGAATTTACCGTAAAAGGTGTTTATTTTATGATCGATCTCTGTTCTTGTGCTCACTAATTCGAAAACTTTATTATTTTAATTATTATATTTTAAGAAAACAAAAGATTATAATTATTTTGGGTGCCCGATACACTTTTCCCCTTCTCTCTTTGTTATAATGTTATTCAGGTAGAAAAAAAAGAATAATTTATTATTTTTATTTAATGAAAAATCTAAGAAGCTGAATAATCATTATGTGGAAGCATTTTATCAATGCGATAAGTAAAAATTACAAATTATTATGAATAACTCAGATTCTTGATCACTTTTCTTGTAAAATTAGAATACTTTAATGATTCATTATTCATTATTCATTCTTTCGGTATACTTTTTTTTTTTTTCAAAACATCTAAAACAATAAAGATTTTACTTTTTTTTTCGTAAGTCAAAAATGCTTTATTAAAAAATCACTATCAATTGCCCTTGCAGCGATAACAATTAATAAAACAACTAAAACTTAAAACTTTACGAAATTTCAAAACTTCGATGTTTGATAAAAAAAATTAAAGTTGAATAAAAATCTATTTTACTCATCCAATATAATTCCGTGACAGTTTTTATTTTGGTCAACTTATATTTTTATTCATTCAAAAGTTTTAAAAAAATACAAATAACTCTTCACAGATTATTAGGATTTATTGAATGAAAATTTAAGATCACAACGTATCCAATTCATGAAGTCAATTTATTTTTTGTTGAATGAAATTTAGAATAATCTTGTTTTACTTTTGCACTTTTAATATTTTATGAAAACAAAGTTCCGCAATCCAATCAAATAATTAGCTTAGTAAACAACAACGATTAAAAATATCAAACAAAAAGCGTCTTCAATCAAGTTTATTTTTAAATCTGATCTAATCCGACATAAGAGGTCCGCGTCTCAATTTAACTGCCAACGGCGTCTACTTGTCCTTTATAACAAGATTTTAGAATATTAAATTTGGGAATTTCCTAATTTCGGAAATACCAAGACTTGAAGATTGATCATAAAGAAATCAGTATAATAAAAGTACAGGTACAAGAATAAAGTTATAAAAACTTGCTTTTATGGTGCCTTTTGATAGCTTTTTGTTTTAAAGTGAAATTTATTAAAGCAAGATTTTACAGGTTCACAAAAGACAAATGGGGGATGATTTCTTTTAATAACTTTTTCTATTTTGGAATTTTGAACGAATTTAAAAATTGACCATTGAAATATTTTTATTAATAAATTCACAAATTTCTTTTGTTAAATAGAAAATATTCCATTCTAAAAATTTTAACGTTTTATTACGGTTACTTTTTTTTTATAATGGCACAAGACCTCCGGAAGAGGGAGTTCACTTTTTTTTCTGGAGACAATATAACAAATAAAAAATACTTTTCAATGAATATTAGAAATTATAAACAATATAATTTAAAAAATTTTACCAAATTTAATTGTTTTATATTTTTGGGTTGTCTTCTCTTAAATTTTTATTTCTTTAGTGCTTTTGTTATGTGCGTTTAGGTAAATTTTATTTGAATGTAATGAGCCTTTTTTCTTCTTCTTCTTCTTTAGGAGAATAATAAAATATAAAACGCCATTTTAAATTTATAAAATTTGTTATAAAAAAGAAAAAAAAAACAAGAATAAACTTGACCTGTGCAATATAGAAAAAATCGGTTTGTTGTGTCGTTAAACTGAATTATTACAAAAGAGACATCTGCTTTTGATTAATTAAATCACCTGTACTAACCAATTCCCACCCTTATTCATACAAATTAGGTATATTGTTTTAAAAAAAATACGATGCGTGACATTAATGAAAAATGCACCCTCTTCCTTAACCCCTATCTTCTTTATTTTTTGATAATTTGTATAAAAAAAATTTGATCGGTCAACATTTTTACTTTTTTGATTTTTATATAATTACGTGGCGTAACAATAATATTAAAATCAAGGAAAACCAAATATTGAAACAGAACGAAAAAACAGACAAAAAGCTTTAATCTGATTTTCATTCTATGTTTTACTTTTTGTTTTCTTATTTCTGAGATCACATAAAATAATTACTATTTTTTAACCTCTAATAAGCAAATCAAATTGTTTACTTCTTCCATATTTATCTTGTTGTTATTGATATTATTATAATTGTAATTACAAAGATCTGAGGCAATATTTTATTGGGTAGAAAATAAAATACGTTTTCAAATAATTTCTTTACGTAAATTTTATCATTATGTTGTTTTAGGAATGTTCAAAATTATATACAAAATAAATATAAAATGGATAAATGTCAGGAATCAGGATATTAACTTTATATCTTTTATTGTTGTAAATCTGACATTAGACTTTTCTTGTAAAGAAAAGAAAATAAAAAATGTCAAAAGAGAAATAAGGCAAGAACTTAGAATGAAATAGAAAAATATGATCATCGTCAGCAACTAGAATGCGTATGCAAAAAAATAAATAATAATTTTTTGACAAAGGACTTTAAAAAGCGCAACAACAAAAAATGTATGCTCATTTCTTCACAATACAAGTTTATTTTTATTCTTACTTCCAAAGACATTTCCGGTGTTTTGTTATGAACAAAAATCACAATAATATATATTAAATAATAATAATAATAATATTCGTCATCAGACAAAAAACAAGAAAGAAAAAAAAAGAAAGGAACTGTATGTTGTTGATAGGGTTCTTGGAACATAAAATTAAGAAGGCGTTCTTGTGATTTATATCAAAAAATTTGCTATTTGATTCCATACAGGACGTCTTTTCATGCCACTTTTATAGCCTTTTCGCTTATATTATTTCAAAAGAACAATTTTATTTCGTAAGTTTAAAATGAGGGCAAAGGGGACGATATTTATATTAAGCGAATTTAGAATTTTTACAAATTACTAATGTCCTTTTTTTTCTTTATTATTTCAGGTCGAATTCTTTACGATATGCCATGTAAAGTTTGTCGTGATCATAGCTCTGGAAAACATTATGGTATATACGCATGTGATGGCTGTGCTGGATTTTTTAAACGATCAATAAGACGTAATCGACAATATGTTTGTAAAGCAACAAAAACAAATAATCAGTGTACTATTGATAAAACACATCGTAATCAATGTCGTGCATGCCGATTAAAAAAATGTTTTGATGTGGGTATGAATAAGGATGCTGTACAACATGAAAGAGGTCCTCGAAATTCAACATTAAAAAAACAAATGCAAATGTTAATGAATAAAGATTCAATAATGTGTGATATGTCATCATTTCGTCAGGATTACGGAATACCACCGGGTGTAATACATCAAATTAGACCACCAACATATCCACCACTTGTTCTTGATTTATCCGTACCAAGAGTTCCAAATTCAACAATGCTTTCACATTCGTATATGCAACCAGTTTTACCACATTTACCAGCGATATCACATCATTATTTAACAACTGCTCTTAAAGAATCTGCTGCACGTCTGGTTTACATGAATTTACGATGGATTAAGAATTTACCAACTTTTCCACAATTACCAATGTCCGATCAACTTTTACTAATTGACGAATCATGGCGCGAATTTTTTATACTGGGAGCAGCACAATATCTTCCAGCTATAAGTTTTCCACATTTATTAAGTGCAAATGAATTACAAAATCCAAATCGAGAAAAACCTGAAATTTCATTCATACAAGAAGTTGAATTATTTAAAGATTTATTGGAGAAATTACGGCATTTGAATATTGATCCCAATGAATATTCTTATATGCGTGAAATTGTTCTTTACAAATCCTCTTATGATAATGATCCAAACACATCATCAAGTAGTGGAGGAAGTCCGTGTTCATCATCAACTGATAATAAAAGTTTGCAGGAAGTTACTAAAATACGTGTCCTTTATGAAGATGCAAAAAATACACTTGCAAATTATGTTACAACAAGACAAATAACACAACCACATCGTTATAGAAATTTACTTTTAACACTTCCATTACTACGTAAAGTTTCATTAAATACAATTGAAGAATTATTCTTTCGACGACATATTGCTGGTGTTGCTATTAGTAAACTAGCACTTGATCTTTATAGTCAAAATTGTTTTTTGAATTAAATAAGAAAATATAAGCTACATAGAGTAAGAAGAACCAAAAAAGGGATTTGTATAATATTGCAATTAAACAAAAAAAAAATATTCCACAGGATGAATAGTTATAAATCTGTGATTTTTTTTTTTTATAAAACTTATTATAACAAAATAGAAAAAAAAACAAAATGTAATAAGAAAAAAATATGAATAATTTATCAGAATAATTAATTACATAAGAAAAAACCCTAATTATTTTATTTGTTTTAAGTTTATAATTATTTATATTTTAGTCTAAATGTAAAATTAAATAAAGAGAAATAATTCTAAAATATATTTTTGAAAATATTAAAAAAGCAAAAAAAAAAAAATGTGTCTTTCAATAATGACTAAAAATTTTCCAAAAGAAAAAAATCCCTGCCGCAAAACTGGATCACTGTTAATTCCTTATGATGAAGGAAAGAGATTATTTGATATTAGCAATAAGAAGTCGCCTTCCAATATCTTTCTTTTCAAAATTCCTACATATATTTATTTCTTGATATTTTTGTGTGTGTAATTACAACATCGGGTACAGTTCAAGTCGGCAAAATATAACTACACAATGTTATTATTTTGAATTAAGAGGAAAAGGAAAAGGTCCGCCATTTTTTATAATCCTCTGAAACTAAACACCCGAAAGCTAAAAAAGAGATGGAATTAGGCAGATAGTATGTAGTGATACAATTTATATTTCATTGGAAATTTTCTTTTGTAAGAAAAAATAGTTTTCTAACCCCCTAAATACAATCCTGAATTGACTACATGATTTCTTGTGCCTTTTTATCTATACACATATTTTTTCTTTCTTTTTTTGTTTTTGTCTTTCTTCCATATTCATTCTTTTCAATCAAATAAATATATTATTATTATTCATTCAGGTAAAAATGTTTTATAGTAAAGTATAAACTAGCAAAAACCAAAAAACATCTTTCATTCTATCAACAAAATATTCTGGACTACTTCTATCCCTTTTTGATTTATATATTCTTTTTCTTCTTCCTTTTTTTTCTTATACTAGTAAATAATTCTTTTGTATGTATAAAATAATCCTCATCATTTTCAACCATTTAGTATTGTTATTTTTCAATAGCCAACTGACAAATTGTTTCGTACTTTTTTCCTTTTTTTTTTCCTTCTAAATAATGTGTACAGGAATAAAATGTAGAAAATAATAATTTATTATAAAGATGTATTGACGTTTAGTTTATTGTATTTCAGATGATGATGATGGTGATGAAGTGAAAGGTACATATATCGTAGGTATTGTTGGTAGTAAATTAAAAAGTAATTTAAAAATAAGTTGACATTTTTTTTTTCGTAAAGAAAATAAATAAAAGTAAAATATTAAAAATGTGAACTTTTGTTGTTCATGAATATTGACAGAATAATAACAAAAAGGCAAGAAATCATGTTGTGGTTTGTAGTTAAACAAATTGGACAGCATAAAAGAATTTGGTAGATTTAAGACGTGTGTAAATAATTGAATTATTGAAACAAACATGCCATACCTAATTTACAAATTTGAAAAAAAAAAAGAAATATGGAATCCAAAATAAATGCGTCTTCAAGAAAAACAGAAATACGGAACCGAATTAAAGAACCTTAGAAAAAAGATAATAAAATCCACAAATCACCTTAATTGCTTTAAAAAATAAATTCATAATTTAATTTAATTATAAATCGTCATTCAATTTTATATCAAAGCGCAACGAAATTTGAATAGCTTACAAGACATAATAGTTCCATAAGAAAATCCTTTTTAAACAAAAACAAAATAATAAAAGGAATAAGTTTAATGAACTTTTAGGTATTGGATTTAATATTTAATTCTTACCACGCAAATCCAAAAAAAAAAAACTCTTTCAAATACACAATTGAATTTGTGTAGGTACATACCAACATAGGTACCTTTTTATTTTTCTTTTCTTTGTTCTTGAGAAAAAAAAAGTAAAGATCACACGGGAACTTTATCATCTTATCCTGCCATTTGTTGCTCTCAGTCTTCTTCTATTAATGCGGGCAACAGTTTATTTTGTCTCCTCTCAAATTCATCAATATATACGAAAGACATTTTCTAGTATATTTTCTGAGGTTAAGTTATAAACTACTTCAAAGCCAATTTTTCATCATATACTTATATAAAGTATCGTTACTGTTATTGAGTGTTATTCTCACCTCCAGGAGGTCCTTTTTCCTTACTCCTCTCACCATCACATTTTTTTTTTGATACAATTTTTAAGATGACGACGAATAGAACGTTGCGATGACACAATTCGCGATTCCTTCATATTATTAACGCAACGATAAACATTTACAATTATAATAAAATGTATATAAATTTTTTAAGCTGTTTCATAAGATATTATTGTATTATTAAATTGAGAGTTTTGGTTGTATATATCTACTTGAAGCAAATTATTTTGTGTGTAAAAAGGTTCAATGTACTCTTTGGGGTTGAATATTTATAATAAATATTTACAGGCAAGAGGCAGGATAAAATATTATAAAGTAACAATAACTGTGAATGAGAATAAAATTTTATAAGTGTTTCTTCTAAGAAATTCTCACAATTATTTGAAGTTTATTGCTTCGATTTTTTAATTTTTTTTACATGTTCAGTTTATTGGTAAAAATAAAAAGAAACAAATTAATTAGAAGTAATCCATTAAAATCTTTGCAATGCATAAATGTAGTTATATAATTAAACTACAGGCTGAATAACAGAGAAAGAGTAATTGTGAATTATAACACATGATTGACTTCATAAAATTTGTTAAAAGCAAAATTAAATTCTACATTTGTTTATTCATTTGAGAGAAACATTTTTCTATCTGACCAAAACCAAAATTCATTGACGGCGCTTAAAAAGCAATAAATAAATCATAAAGTAAAGAACGACCAGATGCTAAAGGATAAATTTAAATCTTCCGTACATAAAACCTTCTATATGAGGAATGGTACAAATATAAAAAAATTCCGTCACAAAAACATTTCCAGACACCCCTTAATAATCTCTGAAGAGACCTTTTTTTCATAAGTACCATTTTAGCGAATAATATAAACTCAATAACTTCTTCAGAAATGTATCAAAATTTTACAATAATAAATAATGTACATAAAAATTTTCAAGAGGATCAAAGCTTTTCATTTTTCCTTCTGCTTCTTCATTCTTCTTCCTCCATTAGATTTTATTAAAAAAAATAATAATAATGACGGTACAATAATTACAATTCGCCGTGTTCCATGGATTTATAAAATATTACCTATTAATTGAACCAATGCAATAAAACAAAAACAAAAATGTCACCCCATCAAATAATATTTATCAAAATACAACGCCAACCTCAAAGGACAATCGCTATATAATAATTGAATAACAAAAGAAAACAAAATCAAAACAAGATTTTGTTGTTTGTTTTTTATTGAAGGATGTGAAATGTTACAATTTTCTTTATAATGTAAAAAAAAAAAAATTTCAAAACAAAACAACTTTTTGGCTACATTTAAGTATCATTTGTTTGATTTATACGTGTGTATTGTTTTCCTATTTTTTCTTTATTTAAAAGTTTTGTGTTATTGTTAAGTATTTTTCCGAGTTATTAGTTTTTCTTTTGTTTATAAATTTTGATTCAATTCACTTTTTATTTCACGGTAAAAAAAAATTATATTAAAAAGGGTGGGAATTTGAAATTAGAAGGAAATATTTAGAACAGAAATAGAGTCCAGAAATAATTTTTGTTGAATCGAACAGATGGTTTTTATTAGTTATAGGTTGATTGAAATAAAAGGGGAAATTGTTTTAATGAAATTGATTTGTTAATTTATCACCTATTCATATATTTATGTTTAAAGATAATTTTACAATAGAATTACAGAAAATGACCACAAGAGTATTTAACAATTTCATTTTAAACGACTTCAAAAAATTATCCAAGATATTAAACATATTATTTTCCTAGGCGCGGTAAATTTTCATTTCGAAAGTAAAAATAACAAAATTTCCCAATGAATTTACTATCATTTTCTGTCAGGCACACACAATAATGCTTCAATTTTAGTCAAACTAATTTTTACGTTCCGTTATTATAATTATTTATTTATAACATTTCCAGCCTGTCATTTAATTATAAATAAACCCCTCTCCAGTACTCTATCATGTCAACTTAGAACCTATCCCAATTCAATTCAATTTGTTATGAACTCGTGAGAGTGAGACAGACAAAAAAAACGATCAAATTTGCCTTTAAATAATATTGAACTCCAAACTCAGATTTTATTATGTAACTTTTTTTTTGATGCCCTAACATTTTTAATGATATAAACTACTTCTCAATGTCCTCAACGTAATCTATTCGGCAAACACGCACAAAACTCAATTCAACTTTTCAATATATATATAATATTTGTTGAGTTAAGGGATTTGAACAGAATTGAATTGGATAAAAATTCTCAAATACTATTTTCATATTAATTCAACATGAGTATTAAAAGAAAAATAAACTGAATACATTACTGATATTTTATTTTATCGCATAATAATATAAAGTGTTTGAGGACACTTCATATTGTTTGTTGTTGCATCATAAAACCCCGCACGAGATTCTGCAATGACTGGCTATACAAGGGTGGGTTAAATCCTGTTCACTCTCTCTCTCTCTCTTTGTATACTTTTTTTCTGTTGATTTCTACTTATATGTTTTTATGTCAAAAAGTCCCTTATGCATTATGCCCTTACGCGTTTACAAGCGAATGCAAACAAAAGAGACTTTTTTTTTTAGATAGAAAATTGGAATCATTTTGTTTTCTACATTCTATACAAGATATTTATAATTTAGTTATAAAATTAATAATGTCAATACATTTCTCAAGCTTTTATTTTCGAAATTAATTCATATTTGTTGAGTCGGCAAAATATGTTGATTCATTAAAATAACATCATCAAAATTTGACAACAAAAAAACTCATTATTCATTGATAAAAATGAATATTAAGGAAAACAGAAACTTGTAATTTTTTATATCCCATCATTTTATTTTCTAGAACAAAAAACAGTTCAACTTATTTAATTCCTGTTAAATATATTAAACTAGACTTAAACAAACGACGAACCTTATAAAAAAAAAACAAATAAATAAAATTATTAGATAAGGATTTTGAACCGCTGCTTAAGAATTTATTCCTTCGATCTTTTTTTTAAGTAATAAGTGTTTTTTTGTCAAATTTATGAATTTGTATAATCAAACATATTTGGTTCTGAATTGATTCTACGAACTTAGTGTAATAATTATTGTTAGCTTTTGATTTTACTTTTAAAAACTGAATTCTGTTATTACGAAAAATCCATTCAGACATTTAATTATAATATTTAACATGAATAATAACATAAAAAACTTCCCAACTATCTTAGTTTAAACTCACTCATTTAAACTCACACAATACAATAAAGCCACTAGAGTTTTTATGTTGTAGTTTCATTTTAGATCTTCCTTTTAAATTATCTCCGCCTGTCTTCTTAACCATATTAAAAGTAATGTATTTATATAATATAATTCTGTAACAAATCTACATTAATTTTCCCACAAATTCAATCAAGCAAATAATTTTTTTCTTAACAGAAAAAAATACAACAAACCGCCTTTGCTTTCTTTCTCTCAAAGGTTCTTGTGACTTCCGACAACAACTCTGTTTTTTCATTTTGATCCTCACTAAAATTCGGCAAACCTAAAAAACAAAAATAAAAAAAGTATCCTATTCTTCTGATAATTTGATAATTTTAGACAAAATAACAAAAAAATAACATAAATTATGATCTTTTAAAAGTTGTTAATATTTAATGGGAACAGGTAGCACGTTATGAATTTATAAAACGTATCGTATTTTAGTATACAGATGTTGCGTAACTTGGAAGTAAACTCTATGATTTCTTAAGTGGAATAAAAAAAATCATTTTATATAATAAAAATATGTGTAGTCGATTAGAATTACCAAAAAGGATCCAATCTGTTGGGTATTGTTCCAATTCCATTAATAAAGAAAAAAAAATTTTTTGAAAGTTTAAATTATTCTACGGAATAAAAGTTCCACTATCAAAATTATCCTTATAAATTGTCTCAGTAAAACATATCAAAAATTCGAAGAATAATTTGAAATGAAACAAAATATTTAATTTTGTGTGAAAATTTCTTGGAGAAAGTATTGGTAACTGAATCATAAAACGTAAATCTGAAATATTTTTCTATTAATTTGTTAAAATCTTTTTCAAACTACCTCATGACCATCCTTCTAATAAATAAGCCCAGCTTTTAAAATTTCAAAGCAACAAAAAAAAAAAAAAGAGAATAAAGAAAAAAAAATACAAATCAAAGATTTACTTTTCGATTTTTTGACGTATGAAGACGAATCGTATTGTTAGAAATTGTTTATTTGTATAAAATCTATTTTTTAAAAGAAGCAAGTTTTTTTTTCTTCATCTTTTCATTGTTGTTGTTCATTATTGGTTTGCCATAAAAAAAATAACAATAGTTTTACATTCAGTAATAAGAATGAACTTGAATGTTTTTCAAAAATATTTATTTAAGAAATTTTTGTTATTGTTGTTGTCCTAATTTCATCTTATAAAATAAAAAATAATTTCACAATTATTAATATTAAAATCAAAAAAAAGAGAAGAAAAAAAAAACGGACGATTAAATTTTTATAATCTTTTATCAAAATATTTCTGATTTCTCTCAAGTTAAAATAGAAGAGGGATTCTTCTCTTATCCGTATACCTGAACATTTAAAAATATATAAATATATTTATTTTAATATCTCTTCTACTCTCTCTCTCTCTCTCTAATGTTTATTTACCCTTTAACACCCGACTTTATCTATATAATTCATCTCCAATTTTTTTTTTGTTAAAAAAAAAGAATAAATGCAGCAGCAAAAAAAAAAAAAATGAAAATACTTCAAACAAATAAGAATAGATTTACTTCGTTTTTTTTTTAGTCAATTCAACTAAATATTATACCGAAATTGCAAACAATAAGTAAAAATAAAGACTTTTTTCTTTCTTTTTTTTTGTTCTTTGTTGGGATAAACAGAGAAGGCAAAAAAGGAGAAAAGTAAAATAACACTGTGAGTAATTACTCTAAATCCGTACTATTTTATATGCCGGCATATTTCGAAGAATATATTAAGAAAGAACACAACTAAAAATCTCATCTTTTAGAAGATTTAAACTTCAATAAGTTTTTCTTTATTTATGAGAAGAAAAAACTATTAAATATATCTATTTATAATGAACGAGAAAATTGTAACAATTGCGTTTTACAGATAAGCAATCTATTTGCAGTTTAATCCACAAAATTACCATCGTTATGTTTTTCTGGTGCATGATTTGTTTTTTTTTTTATTTTGATTCTGTACGATAAAACCACATGAAATAAATCAAATTCAAATAATAAAATTCGACGGCCATTAAAAAAGGACGAATGAGGCGACCTAAAAGCAAAATCAAAATAAAAAGAAAGGAATAAAATGACAGTATAGTCCCACCCCTCTCTCTGATACCCTCGTGACAGTGACACACATTCATTTCATTTTGATTCTGATTTTTTTAATGTTATAAGGATGCATCTGTGTTATAAACG
Organism: Pedicia rivosa; assembly: GCA_963082725.1. Taxonomy (NCBI): domain Eukaryota; kingdom Metazoa; phylum Arthropoda; class Insecta; order Diptera; family Pediciidae; genus Pedicia; species Pedicia rivosa. Next base: position 15,109,851 of record OY720151.1, on the reverse strand, counting down.
TATACCTACATTTAAATTGAAGGGAATAATGTAGTAATGATATAATCGCTGACTGACTGCTGAGAATTGAGTCAACTTTTTGTTTGTATTTGGCAGAGAAATAGCATAGAGGCATATTTTTTTAATCTCTTTACGTCATTCGAAAATGGCTTACTGATATCAAAAAAAAAAGTACCCAAATCGGGGTACATATGAGTTAATTTCATGTTAGTATACAAATGGCATGTACTCGCTTTGGGTTCTTTTCTTTTCATATTAAATTTAAATAGGGGTAAGAAATGTGTGATATAATGATTATATTGGTTGCACAGAACATTCATTCTATGTTTCATTATAAAATAAAACGTTTAAAAAACAGTATATATTACCTTCTACTTTGGAAAAATTACCTTAACAGTAAGCTCTTCAATATCACACTTTTTAATTACAGTCAAAACTTGTAATTTTTTAATAATGGGAAAAGTTGAACTAGTTAGAATCCTCAAATAGAAGAATACCTCGCTAATGCAATTGTTTGTTTGCAGCTGTGTAAAAGAAAAAATATGATATAAAATGTAATTTACAATTGTTATATCAAGTTACATGTTCAATATTGATTTCATCGAAAAAAAATATAAAACAAAGGAAAATCATCGAAATTAATCAAACTTTAGACCTCGGTACAGTATTTGCATAACTTCAATAAAGCGTCGAGCACGAAAATTTATTAACATAAGTGGGTGTAATTGCGATTGAAATATTAAAATAACATAATAAAATGTAAATTTTAGGTTACTACACTGAATTTTTCCGTTATACTTTTTTTATAAAATTTCGTCTGTTGATTGCAAAAAAATTAATGAAATGAATTGAAAAGTGTTGAACTTTGCTAACAAATAAAACCCAAAGCTTTGTTTGGTTCCAGTTTCCACAATAAAGTCTCTCCACAAGCATTGAAACAAATGTAGTATGGTTATAATATCAATAGCCATAATTTCTATGTGAAAAATTAGACGATGATTATATTTCAGTTCACTGGATGACTGTTTGAAAAATTAAACATCAACGTCAAAATTCCAACAAAACTACCTTACCTGGCTGAAGCTGGCCTCACTTTTGACTAGTGATGGGAATTTTTAAATAGTAATCGATTAATGATTATGGCAATGATTAATCGGTACTATTAAACGATTATGCCAATTAATCATTCAGAGTTAATCGATTATTAATCGATTAATAATCGAATTTCAATAATTAAATAGTACTATGATCACTGGATTATTTTTATGTTATTTTATAGTGGGTCTGTGTAACTTGGTTAAAAATAAGTTAAAAATAAGTTAAAATTAGGTGAAAAAATATTGGTGAGAAAAATTTAACTTTGGTGATTTTAAGCTGTGTAACTTGGTTAAAAATTTAACATTTAAATTTATGAAATAAATCTCTTAAAATGAGAAAAATAAATTATTTTTTTTAGTATTTTCAGTTAGTCATAATTTTTCAAAAAGAAAAATAAAATTTTAATGGTAAATATAAATTAAACTTTACGAAAAATAACACTTAAAATAGTAATCCTATTTTTTTTTTTTTGTTTATTCAACTTATTTGAATAAATTGGGTTATTTTTAAGTTTATTGAACTGAAATATTTGTTCATAAAAATTATTGAACATAAATTATTTTTTAACTTCAAACGTCAAAATTTAACATGCCCCGAAGCTAGTTAAAATTTTGACAACTAAATTGAGGTGAATATGTGACGAAAATTTAACATTGGCTGTCAAAATTTTAACTTTTAACTAGTTTTTAACCAAGTTACACAGACCCAGTATTCCAAATTAAAACAATTTAAATTTCAAAATATAAATATTATAAAAAAAAATAATTAAGGAACATTATGAAAAATTCATTTAATATAAGCCAAAATATTGTTTAATTACCTTTTTATTTATTATTTTCTTTGAATTGTATTGAATAACATATAAGACACAAACAAACACGATTCCGCCAATTTACTGAGCATAAACGTAAACGTCAAAAAAAATTAATCGAAATATAATAATCGAAATTTAGTAATCGATTAGTCTAATTAATCGGAATATATTAAACGAGTGCTTTTTTTGAATAATCAACAACATTTAATCGAATATAATCGAAAAACGATTAATTGGTCCCATCACTACTTTTGACATCCTCACTTTTGACCAGTGATGGAATATGTTCAGATATATCTGATTATTCCAGGTTTGGACGCATGTTTCAGATGCACAGAAGACGAGCGTAAACTCAGATCTGAATGCCAGATTTGAATTATTAAAAAAAAAAACACAAAATTAATAAAAAATATACATGCTTGCTAGTAAAAATTTATTTTGTTGAACTCCCAATTTTTCGTTTGCCTGGATACGAAATGCTGAATGCGAACGAGATCGCATTTTTTATAATTGCTTACTAGTTACTAGAAATATTTTATTTACCCTATCGGAAATTTTGGTTCATGATTCCAAAGTCTTAATTTGTTGGATCCCAAAAACACAATAAAAAGAGGAATATTATCAATATTAAATTTAGTTAAACTTTTTCCGAATATTATTTTTAAAGAAAATTTACAGAATATAGACTCTGAGTATCGAGAAATCCGCAATATTAACTTCACTGAATTATTTGGCGAGTCTATTGAAAATATAAATATTCAAGAATTTTGGAAAACAATTTGCTTAATAAATCATGTCGACAATTCTAAGGCTTTACCATTAATGGCTATATTTATTTCAGCCATACTTTCTTTACCAAATTCTTCTGCCAATGTTGAGAGAACATTCTCGCAAATAAATCTCAATAAAACAAAAATAAGAAACCGTTTAGAAGTAGTTACTTTAGCTGGAAATTAGCTTAGTAAAGATTATTTAAAAAGTAACAATTGTGCATGTTTTGATGTTGATATAACGGATGACTTGGTTAAAAAATTTAATTCTGTGATGTGAATGAATATGTTGTGTTAATAGAATTTTTCTCAATTTAAATTCAATTTTTTAATAATAATAATAATAATTCACTAAATGAAAATGTTTAATACTTTACTATTTTTGAATTTTGAATTTCTGTTTTTTTTTATCCTTATTTACGCAAAATAGCGTATATTTAAATACCTACAAAATAAGAAATATGGTTCGTGAAATTATATGCAAGATGCTATGAATAGTATAATTTTTTTTTTGTATTTAGTTTTTATTTTCTTAAATTTTTTTTTATGTTGTATAAAATAAATATGTACAATTACAATTAAATACAAAAACTTTAAAAACGAAATAATTTTGCATGGTTTTTAGTTATAGTTTTTTGCGCATTTCTGCTGCTGCCCTCTTTCAAATTATTTTTTTTATTATGATTGATTTCATCATTTCAATAATTAAATTTTTTCCCGTTTGGCGTCAAACAAAAGTTGCCTCAGACGGCACTCAGATCGAAAATCTTCAAAGTGTCAGATTTCATTTTCAATGTTATTCCATCACAGCATGGAGAAATGTAGTAGAGTGGGGGAGTGGTTAAATAAAAGAAAATTATATTGTTTATAAAATAAATTTAAATAATTAATAATAAATAATAATAAAGTAATGTAAATATTACTTACATTTATAAAAACAAATGTAATAGTTTTTTTTTGTATTTTTTAATAAATAAAATTTTTTAAATAATTTAAATAAAGTAATGTTTTTTAATTGCATGGCCTCAAATTTTTTTATCCAACTTCCTTCCCCATATTTATATTTGAAAGTTTTTTCAGCCGCACTTTTTTATCTTGAGTTTTTTTATAAATATAAAGTGTATATATATTTTTAAAATTTATTAAAATATTAATATAATTATTTTAAAAATGAAAAAAATGAAAAATTCAAATTTGCGAAAAATTAAAAGAAATTAAAAGAAAATTTACTATTTGTGTCTAGATTACGTTTCTTTTATCACCCACACCCCCTTACCTTACGTTCCAACCATTCTTGTTTCTTCTTTCTTTAATTATATAGCTATTTCATCTAATTCATTTGCCTAGAAATTAATTTGCTATCATTTATTCCCTTGATAATTAATACAAATAAGTATCTATATTTTTTTATTATGAATATAATTTCGAAAAGGGTTTTCTTTTAAAAAAAAAAGTGTATGAATATTTCAATACTGTTTTTATTTATATATTAAGGATCTGTACATTTTTACATTGGAATGAAACACGAAGTGCTTAATTTTATTAAACTCCAAATACTTTGATTAAGTAAATAAAATCTATGTTTTTAAATACTATTTGCCCAACCTAATTTATAATTTTCACCTTGAATAAGATTACTTTTTGTATATGATCTACTTAACTTTCTGGAAGTTAGCATGTAATTCTGGTTTAATATCATAAACAAAATTCAGTATTTGCAAAATGACAGCTTCTTTTTGTGTTGTTAATGCACGATTCATCTCTTCAATTTTAATTTTTGTATCAGCATCAATTTTATGAGCAACTCCTTCACGAGAGCCAACATGTTTTGCTTCAAATTCTTTAAATTGACGTTCACGTTCATTGCGATACTTTTCAATTTCATCGGTGGCTTCATCTTTAGCTTGCTTCAATCTACGAGCCTTACCTGAAAATGATAAACAAAGTATTAAGATTATTAAAATATTAATAACTATTGCATAAATTGCAAAAAACTATTCATTTATTTTTTTAAGGCAAATAAATATCGAAGGAATTTTTTTTAAAATAGTCATGTGATAATCTTGTGATATTTTTCTACTGACATTTTTCTTTGCCAAATCAAAAACTAACAATTTACATACGTTTTCGTGCTTCTCCTACTTTTTCTGCTGCTTTTTTTTCGGCAGCCAACAATTGCTGAATTCCTTGAGTTTGGCTGGTCATTTTAAAAACTCTTATTATTTGTAACAACTTATAAATTAAAAACTTGGAGCGAAGTCTAATGAAATCAGATTTAAAATGAAGAATGGAAATCTTCAATTCGTAGTCATATGATGATGAAAAATAATTATTTAGACAATAGCTATTCACCTTTCACCATTTCATTTTTAAGTTCAGTGACTTATTTGAACTAAGAAGATCGTTCAAAAACTAAAGGCAAGAAAACCGTAGCACAACAGCGTTATCAATAAATTATTAGTGTATGAATATATGAGTTAGAAAGAGACAGTGTATTGCGTCCATACTATGTTATTAATAGCAAACTACGAGAATTATTAATAACGCGTTATGACAAAACAACAAAAATAAACAATAACAAACGCCATATTCTAATTGTTTTGCTTGCTTGTGAGTTCGTGTTAAGGGTAGCGCGAAAAAAACTTACGGGAAAATATACCTTCTGTGGAAGAAGTAAGGTTTATTATAGCAAAGCAGATAATTTGGATATTGTTCGCAAAAAAATTATTCGCGCGAATTTAATACCCACACTTTTGCGAACAAAAAATTCGTTGACGATTCATATTTTGTTTGAACATAACCAAATTAAATTTGTACAAAATTTAATTTTTTATAGAAAAATTAAATCCATTATCAACCTTGATGAAATAGCAATGGATGAAATTCAAAGAAAATCTATAATTTATAATAAAGGGTACGTTAATTATAAAAACAAACTTTTGCGATGGTCGCGTTCGGTGTGCGATAGTAGGCGAATTTAATGCCTAATTCTTGTTTGCGACGCGAATTCGCGCTTGGTGTGCGATACCCTTTAAATATTATATTAAAAAAACAATTACAATGGAAGCAAATGATAGATTTCGAAAATTAAATGCAAAAAGAAACTTAAGACTTAAAATCGTACAAAGGAAAAATCAGTACAAACAGGAATACTTAAATCTATTAAAAAAGCACAAAAATAAAAACGTGGAAATAATACAATCAGAAATAAATGAAAGTGAAATATTTGAAAATAACTTGTTTAAACGAAATGAAGATACAAATAATGAGTGTACATATTTTACAAATAAAATCTTCTTTGATGAGAGTGATACTGATAATAATGATGATGATAAAAATGAAAATGTATCAGAATTTATCTTCACAATTAAAGATGAATTATTAAAAAAAATTGAAGAATATTATTTTAAAATACAATGTGTCAACTAATTTAACAGATGAAATTCTTGATGTAAGCATATAATTACAAATACAATAAAATTTTAACCTAATAAAAACCGACCTCTATTTAAAGATTTATTTACTGAAGAAAATACACCAGATAAAGAATCCACACTGGGTAAGTTCTTAATATTTTTATATAATATACGCTTAGACATTTAAAGATGATATATTGTAGGAACATTTGTGAACAAAATAAATAAATTAAATGTAAACACGTAGAAAAGTCTATTAAATGAACATGATTCAGCTTTTGGTATGTTTTTCTTTTATTGGAATAATTATACTTAATTTTCAATCATTAATATTTTAATTTAGAAATAATTTTGGCAAAACTGGCAAGACTAGAGGATGGGCAGGAAAAAATCTTAAATAAAGGAAAGTACAAATTTCGAGAATCTGGAGGATTTAATGCTTCCCATTTCATCGAACGAAGCCCTTATCGATACAGATTTAAAATGTTTGGAGAAAATTTTTTCGGATCAGTTTGTATGATTTCTCTTTGAAAAAGTATGATTTCTCTTTTAAAAAGTTTAAAAGATTTTTTAAAAAGTTTAATATAACATATATATAATGAATTTATTTATAATGAATTTACAATGATTTTAAATGAGTTTTCATAGTGATAATATATATAAATAATAACAGACTGTAATTTAATCCAAAAAATGTGATTTAGTAAAATAATCTTTAAGTTAAAGTTTAATATAACATATATAATAATAATTGAAAACTAAAATAGTATCAATAACTATTTAAAAATATTAAATTAATGAAATTGACTAATCATGAAAAAATGTGAATTAATTTAAGTTGTTCTTTTCATGTTTATATTTATATTTTTGCACATGAGGTTTATCTATATTAAAAAAACTATTGAAAAAATAAAATTGCATTTTATTTAAGCGTTATATAGAGCGTTATTAATATTTATGTTATTAAAGCGTTATGTAAGGATTATGCATAACTATTTTCATAACTCGTTATTAATAAATTATTTATCATTTTGTTTTGTTTCTAGAAATTATTAATAATGTTATGATAACGTGTACATAACGCGTTATTAATAATTTTCTTAGTGGGATGTTGTTGTTTTAGAGTTCAGTGTATATTTTTTCAGTTCAATATTTTATTGTAAAACAACGAAAAAGTCAAAAAGTCATCATCTCCATTTTATAAATTAATTTTATAAAATAAAGTAAGTTTTGTGAATTATAATAATGGCTACAACATTGGAAGATAAATCCATTTGGGAGGACGGTGAGGAAACTCTTGGTGAAGAAGTTTTGCGTTTCACTACTGATGATGTTATGAATAGAACTCGTCTTATGGAGAATGAAATAAAAATAATGAAAAGTGAGGTTATGAGAATCAATCATGAATTGCAAACTCAAACAGAGAAAATAAAGGATAATAATGAAAAAATTAAGGTTAATAAAACATTACCATATTTAGTATCAAATGTCATTGAATTACTGGATGTTGATGCACAAGAAGAAGAAGATGATGGTGCCGTTGTTGTGTTAGATTCTCAACGTAAGGGAAAATGCGCTGTCATTAAAACATCAACACGTCAAACATACTTTTTACCAGTTATTGGTTTAGTTGATCCAGAAAAACTTAAACCCGGTGATTTAGTTGGTGTTAATAAAGATTCTTATCTTATATTAGAAACACTTCCAGCTGAATACGACGCCCGTGTTAAAGCTATGGAAGTTGATGAACGTCCCACTGAACAATACTCTGATATTGGTGGTTTGGATAAACAAATACAGGAACTTATTGAAGCTGTAGTATTACCAATGACACACAAAGAAAAATTTAAGAATCTTGGTATTCAACCACCAAAAGGTGTATTATTATATGGACCACCAGGAACTGGAAAAACTTTACTTGCTCGGGCTTGTGCTGCACAAACAAAATCAACATTTTTAAAATTGGCTGGACCACAATTAGTTCAAATGTTTATTGGAGATGGTGCAAAATTAGTACGCGACGCATTTGCATTAGCTAAAGAAAAAGCACCAGCAATTATATTTATTGATGAATTAGATGCAATTGGTACAAAACGTTTTGATTCTGAAAAAGCTGGTGATCGTGAAGTACAAAGAACTATGTTAGAACTTTTGAATCAATTAGATGGTTTTAGTTCCACAACTGATATCAAAGTAATTGCTGCTACAAATCGTGTTGATATATTGGATCCAGCACTTTTACGTTCTGGACGTTTAGATCGTAAAATTGAATTCCCACATCCAAATGAGGAAGCAAGAGCTAGAATTATGCAGATTCATTCACGTAAAATGAATGTTAATGCTGATGTTAATTTTGAAGAATTAGCACGGTCAACAGATGATTTTAACGGAGCACAATGTAAAGCTGTTTGTGTTGAAGCTGGTATGATTGCATTACGTCGTTCAGCTACTAGTGTTACACATGAAGATTTTATGGATGCTATTATGGAAGTTCAGGCAAAGAAAAAGGCTAATCTTAATTATTATGCTTAAAAAAAAAAAGAGTATTTGTTTTGTGTCTGATGATTTTTATAAAAATAATAAATTAATTAAATAAAAATTTAAAAATAAAAAAAACCAGAATTTGTTGTTTTTTATTCAATTTTTTTTTTGTTTTTATTCAAATCATAATTTTGTTTTTTATTATTTTCCTTATCAATATTTTATAGGATTTCCTCAATAACTATAAATCTTTATTTTTTTTTTAAATAAATTCTAAACAAAAAAAAAAGGCATGTTATTTGTAATTTTTTTTCTGTTTAAATTGGGATTACTTTGGGTGAATTAAATACAATAATTTAATAAAAATAAAATATAAAAGAAAGGACTTGTTCATAAAATTGAAAAATTCATTAATAATTTGCCTTTATTTTACTTCCTAAAATACGCTACCAAACGTATTATAAATTTCGTCACCTGAGTATAAAGATCGTCATATCTTTTATTTCTATTTTGAAATGAATTTTGTATGAAAATTTTATATACAAAATTCACTATAAATTTTTAAATTTTGCTTTCCTTTGAATAAGTCATTGTCTTAATATTTAGGACAGGATTTAATTAATTCTTAATGATTGATAAATACATTTTAATTAAATAAACATATGGACAGAAGTATTTTTATAAATTCTTTTCAATTCGATTAAAATTTTAATTCAACCATTGAATTTTTTTTTTCTTTTTTGGGAACGTTAAGTTAAAATGGAAAAGATTCATTTTGTTAAAAACTGTTTTAACTACAAAAAAAAAATTAATTTAAGAAAATACAAAATTGGAAAGCAATTATATTTTGATGAACAAACGCCTTTCTTATTTATAATTTCCAAAATCTTCTTTCCCGGTATTTAAGTTGTCTTCAAAAATTCACAAATTTTAACTGATGGAATTTGGTATGAAACCTTCATAAGAATTATTGTTGAATTTGTACACAATCGTTAATTGTTGTGGCTATTAATAATTTTTAGACAAATAAATATCGATAAACAAGATTTTGACTAACCTAAAAAAATGTTCAAAAAATTTTAAAAACAAAAAAAAAGGTAATTTTTTATTTCATTATTATTTTTTTCTCTTTCTCTCTATTTCATCTCATTCTGATTATTCCCTTCTGATTCTTTTATTCTCTTTCTCAATAATAATTACGACAATTAATTAACAACAATAAAATAAAGTGCCTAAGGTTTAATATCACAAATTATTTTTTTTTTCTTCTCTTTATTTTTTATTTTTTTAATTTTTTGTTTGTTTTTCGTTTTTTTTTCTCTCCATTATAAGATCATGATGATGTCTTCCAGTGTGTGTATTTTTAATTTTTTTTGTTTTTTTTTTTATTATTTATTTATTTATTTTTAGCACATTTATTTATATATTTTTATTATATTCTTTTAATTTACACATTGAACACTTAATTGTCTAGTAGTTCCATTTAGTAAGTCTCTTTTAGTTTTGTTTGTTTGTTTGTTTTTTTTGTTTATATTCAATTTATTATTTTTTGTTTTATAAACTCAATTTTTTTTTTCTGGTTTTATTGATTTACTTATTGTTCATTATCTTGTTGATTAATTCGTACATCTTGTGCTTGTTGTGGTGGTCGTCTTAAATAAATAATTAAACCTAATAGGACTGTTAATATTGTTATTAGATAAAGATCCCAATTTGATGCAATATTTTCATCTAATTCAAATATTATTTTAAATGGACTCTGTAAGTAAAAAAATAGGAATAAATAATAAGTAATGGCGGGATTAGTTTTATTTCTATTGTTGCAACAGAAAAAATAGAGCATAAATATTAAAAATACAAAAATAAGTACCAAATTCATAAGTAAATATCTACTTTGTTTTGAAATTAAATGTTACCATGCTTAAAATGCTTGATCGACATGACATCGCCTTTAATTATAAAACTATTATTAATCAAATGAGAAATTCATTGTTTCTTTTGATTAAATTACTTTATCATGAAAATTAAAATACAAGAATTATTATTGCACGATTTAAGTTATTTAAATTGTACTCTATACATACATATGTATTTCCTGGTCTGTGTTTTTTCAATTTATAGTTAATTTATGTAAGGAACGTGTATTAAAAATATATTTTGCTCTACTTTAAAAAAAACTGTTGCCACGTTTACGTTAAAAATACTTACATCTCTTAACGATTCCATTTTAAAAAGCATTTGTAATTTAATTAATGCTAATGCAACTGGTACTTTCGCATCAACACTTGTTTCAGCTGCTAAATCATAACAACGTTTAGCTAAATGCCAATCTTTTTTCATACCAAGTCCTTGTTCATGCATATAACCTAAATTAAACATCGCTTGTGCATTATGTTGTTGTTCTGATGCCATACGATAATGTGAAGCAGCTGTTTCATAATCAATTAATGTACCTAATCCATAATAATGGTAATCACCCAACTTTACTTGTGCTGCTGAATAACCTTGCGCAGCAGCACGCCCCCAATATTGTAATGCCCGGACTAAATCTTCTTTACGATCATTAAATAATTCAACTTCATTACGATCTAATATAAATGCTGAATTGCTTTGTGCCACTTCATATCCTAATTCAGCCATTAATGAATATTGTAGGAATGCTTCATCAAATCGATACGATTTATAATCATAATGTGCATTCATTAAACGTTCATTCCATTTTCCACGTTCAGCCACTATTTTAAAAAGCTGTAAAAAAAATTTAAATTTATTAAATTCAATTAAAGAAAGAAATTTTAAAAAAATTGTTCAACCTCAACAGCCGTTGGACATGATCTCATCATTCCCAAGCCAACAGCATGCATCTGACCCAAATTATAAAATGCTAATACATGACCAGATTGTGATGCCAAATTAAAATATTTATTAGCCATTTTAAAATCACGTTTAACACCAGTTCCACCTAGTTAAATTATAATTAACTTGAATTAATTTTATTTTTCATTTTATAAATTTATTTCAAAGAAAAAAATTGATCAATTTAAAGAATTAAATGGTCTTGATTTTTGTTTTATAGAGGCATTTGTAACTCGTCCAATAAAACTCGGAATTGATTCAAAGTAAACAATAAAAATTAAATTATATAAATAAAAATAGGAACTTACTGAAATACATATTTCCCAATTGTAATTGTCCATCAACCCAACCTTGATCAGCAGCTTGTGTAAAATAATTTAATGCTTTTGTTGTATCCTTTGGTACACCTTTACCTTGTAAATACATTATGCCAAGGCCACTTTGACCAACTGGATTACCTAAATCCGCTGCTTTCTTAAAATACTGTGGAAAAAAAAAATTTAGTAAAGAAAAAACAGAAATCTAATTTTAAAAATTAAAGAATATTGAACGTATTGCACTCTTGTTTAGGCAAAACCCCCTGTGCTTGAATACAGTCAGATTTATTGTTCGAAATTCTAATAAGAAAATATATCCAAACAAATTTGACTGCATTCTACCGCATCAATATTCAAAAATCTTTTAAATTTTTTTTGAAGCAAACAAACTTTAAACGCAGTATCATTATCAGCTTTAACACTTTCACTTCCTTCTAAATAAATTTTTCCTAAAAATGCCATTGCAACAGCATTACCAGCATTTGCTGCTTGTGTAAAATATTGTAAAGCTTTTTGATGATCCAACGGAATTCCACGTCCACCTAATAATTATAATACGATGTCAGGTGCGCCAAAATAATAATTATTTTATGTATTAACTATCTATATACAAAAAAAAATTTTTTTTAGAATAAATAATGGAAGAGATACCTTGATAATGAAGTTGACCTAATCCAACCTTTTAAAAAAAGATAAAACATATTTTTAAATACTAAACTAAACAACATACAAAAATATAACTATTTCTTACTTGTGCTTGAACATCACCTTTATCAGCTAATAGCTGATAATATTCAATTAAATCATTATCTAATATTCCTGAACTTAATCCAGAATTTTCCATTTCATCTAAAAGACGTACACGATGAACAGCAGTACCACCAGAAAAAGTTACTTGTCCAGCAACTTTTAATGCAACTTTACGATAATAATCTAACGCCAGTTCACAACTATTTGGTACAGTAACACCAGACCAATAACGATATCCTAATGCCATTTGTGCCCATGTATTATCGCCTAATGCAGCCATTGTATAATGTACTAAAGCCTTGGCTTGACTAACATTAAAACCAATTCCAACAGCATACATATAACCAAGTCCCATATGAGCTTCTGGTAATCCAGTTTCAACTAAATCAATAAATGTATTTTTTGCTGTTTCAATATTTAAACTCATTGGATGGCCAATCAATTGTGCCCATGCAATATGAGCTCTTGCTAATGGATGTCCTTTTTGTGCCGCCTGCGTTAAAACAGCATAACCAGCAACTTTATCAGCTCGTGTTTTATTCAAAATTACCATTGCTGTATCAAATAAATTTTGTGCTTCAATTTCCTCTGGTGTTAATTCAATAATTTCTTCTGTTTCTTGTACAGATTGATTATCAATTTCTTCAATTTCATTTTCCATATTTTGTATCCACTTACTATGTACTTCTAATAAATTAGAAAACATTTCACTTACTTGTTTCATATCTTTTTCTTGTGATAAATCAGGTGCTTTTACTATTTTTATTGCTGAATTTTGAAATGAAAAATCATCTGGTGATGTTTCCTCATCTCTTATTGATTCTTTATTATTATTATCATTATTTGTGGCATCTGACGTTTCAGACGAATCATCTTTTATTGTTTCCTTTGGTGGACCTTGTGGTACAGATGAATTAACAGCACCAATATACAGAAGTATAATTACAAAAATATAAAATTTCGGTCGCATTTTTTTTCTCTCTTTCGGTGTTTTGTTAATGTTGATTCTTTTTCTATTTTCTTTTTTTAGTTTTCCTCTCTTTTTTTAAGAAATGTATGTTTCTATATTCATGTAAAATATATACTAAATAAACCACTTAAATTATTAAATAATTTATAAAAAAACAAAAGAAATAAAACCACTAAACACAAAATGACAGATATGACGTAGAAATTTTCTTTTTCTATTTAAACACATACGTGTCTTATGTACGTCATTTAAACAAACTTTTTTATTGCATAGATAAAATTTGTTATTAATTTATTATATTTTGCTTTAACATTAGATTATATAATAATATCTCACATTTTTAAAGATGTTTTATTCCTTTTATATAAATCTTTTAATTAAATCGATCGTAAAAAAATTCATATATTTTTTTTTCTAAATAAACAATAAGAAGCTGTCAAATTACTTAAGAAACAAATTGAAGCTTCGATTAACTTCTTAACATAAATTCCGCAGTTTTAATTAAAATCAATGACAATTTGTCATTACACTCATTGGATTTAAATGTTTTAGAATTTTAAATTAATGTATATTTAAAAAAAATCTTATCAGAAAAATATTAAAATTTTTTAGTCGTCGGAGACATTTTAGAATTTTGGAGACAAAGTGGAGAATTGATAATTTTTGTCTGAAATAAATCCTAATAATTTCGGAGTTGAACAATATCCATCAAAAACAACAACTCAAAAATAAATGCTTTCATTTTATACCCACTAGAACTCTATCCACATCAACTACTTTTTTGATAATAAATTCAGCATGTATTCGGAATTTGTTTTTAAAATTATTGTTTTTTCCGTGTAGGATAAATATTTTATGAAATTACAAATAAATATGTATCATAAAATCCATATACATATTTAAATAAGACTAGAAAATAGAATAATAATCAAAACAAAATTAAAAATAATTCATTAAATACATTTTCATTTATTAAAGTATTATTCATTCAAGACAATCTGAGATTGGAGAAGTTTCAATTAATTTTGATTCACTATCCAATGAATCATCCAATGAATTACAATTGCTAAAAATTTCATTTGGAACATTTTGCATTTCTGGAACCATAAATTTTCGTTCGTCACCCAAAAATAAATTTTCAGTCATTATTACGTTTTGCAAATTTCCATGAATCTAAAAGAAAAACATAATTGTTAGAAACATACATTCGATTGTTCTCAAATTTCAAAATAAATACAACTTGTGAAAATCCTTGTTTTTTAGGTGGTGGACGTTTTCGTTTTGCTGGATTTTGATTTTTAATTTGAAAACTATGATTATTACCGACTGATGATTCTGATTTTCTCTTCTTAGTTACTTCCATTCTTGAATTATCATCATCGGATGATTCGGTTTCTTCACTTTCAGATGATTCTTCAGCTGATACCTTCGAAAATAGCAATTGTGATTTGTTTTATTTAAAAAAGTGATACTTTTTTCCATACAAGAAAATAAATTAAAAAAATAAATCATTTGACAAATACCTTTTCAAAAATTAATAGACGATCGAGAAGAAATGATTTGTCCCGTGTTACTTTAAGTAATCGTCTTTGACTTGATCGCAGTGAATCTTGAAACACTTCATTTTCCTAAATTAAATTATTGTTTATCAATCATAAAAAAACACATGAATATTTTTAAAGTAAAAGTCTAAATTTACTTACGTATATTAAAAACTTTAATTTTTTCTTTATATTTTGATATTGTGCCTTATAATCCACTATTTGCTGGTTTTCATCTTCATCTGGATCTTCTTCTGATCCAGAATCACAATTATTTGTTTCAGCATCTTCGTGAATACTTTCTTCCTCTTTCGTCTTGGATTGGTTGCGACAATACCAACCGTCTAACATTATCAAATAATAAATAAATAATAATACAAATAAATTTTCCGAATAATACTAAATACTTAAATTTATTATGATATATGATTGATTGGCAGATATAATAATAATAATATAATTAATATCAAAATGGCGGCCGTCAATTTAAGCTGAACTGAAATAAAATGTACATTGAACTCTAAAACAACAACATTATTGCCATAGAAGAAAAAAATAACAAATATTTTGACAAATCGACAACACAAATTAAAAATTCAGGCTAAATACGAAACGTACAAAGTCTAACAATTCGTATTTAAAATAAAGTCCGTTAGCAAATTATTAATAATAATTAAATAGTTATCTACGTTAATTTACTTCCATACCGAATTTACATATCAACGTCAATTTCATAGTTTCAATTGTAAAATTAGCTGCAAGGTTTCTAAATTATATTATCTAAAGCAGTGTTTATTTATTATTTAAATCATTTGGTTTATCGGTACTATTTTACTATCGGCTTCTATTTTCATTGGATACAGTTATAAAATCGTTGGACAGAAATTTTGTTTAGTTTAGTACAAATTTCCCCTTTTCTCAATAAAATCACTGCTAGGAATCGTTTCTAAATTCAGCCCCATAGATAACTTACCTTTTATAAATACAAAAAAACTTATCAATTCACAAAAGATTTCAATGAATTTATATCAATGAAAAATAAACAAAAATGCAATAATTTAAAGTTTTTTTTTTGTTACATATATTAATTAATAAGTTGGCTTACATTTAAGACTTTTTTTATTGATAAAATATATAATTAAACTGATTATAATAATTCAATTATTTTTTTTGTATTTTTTTTTTAAATTCATTTTTTTTTTATTGATTTAAGGATTTTTTTTTCTTACAATATTTTATAATGATATAATTAATTAATTAATTAATTGTAAGGAAATACAATGTGTATAAAGATCTATTTAAATATAATTGATTAAAAATATTAAATTTTTTTTTTTTTGTTTGTTTTTTTTTTTTTTTGTTTTGTTTTGATGGATATATTTTTAATTTTCCTTATCATCATCATCTTTTTTTCTCAAAAATAAAAAAAAAAGAAGAAATAATCTATAAAGATAAATTTTAATTTAGACGCGTGGATTTTTCTATAAGAATAAAAAAATAATAATAGTTCTTTTCGTTTTGATATGATTTTTTTGTTTAATTTTTTTTTTTTTTTTACTAATTTTTTTTTTTTTTTGTTAAAATAAATTTTACAAAACACATTTTTTAATTGTTCTGCATAAAATTAATTTGTTTTTTCATGTTGTTCTTTGTTTGTTTGTTTGTTTGTCTTTCTTTATTTTATTTTTTGTTTTTTTTTTTTTTTTTGGAGAGATTTTCCTAAAAATTGGAAACAAAAATTCTCTTTTTTTTTTCTCTTAACCAAAGAAAAAAAAACCATTAAAACAAATTTTTGTCTAGTGAATTTTTTTTCTTAGTTCTTTACATTTTTATTTAATTAAAAAAAAGAATGAAATATTAAATATTTTTAATCGGCGAAGAGAACGAAAAAAAATAATTAATTGTTTGTTTGTTTTTTTTTTGTGATGTTTTCCATTTATATTTATTTTTAATTTGTTTAATTTTTGAACTTTTATTTTTTTGTATTAAATTTATTGTTTCCATTTTTTTATTATTTATTATTTTGTTTCATTCTTTTAAATTTTTTTTTTCTTCTTCTTCTTCTTCTTTAATTACCTAAAAAATATACTTAGTGCTTCTTTTTTTCTTTAAATTTCTTTTAAATTATTCTCTTTATTTTTTTTTGTTTATTTATCTTTTTAAAAATATCTATGACGTTGTATTTTGTTTTACCTGAGGTTTTTTCCTTTATTTTTTTTTTTTATATTTTTTATTTTTATTTTTATTTTTATTTTGTTTTTTTTTTTTTCTTTTTAAATATTGAAATGTTCTGGCATTTTATTATTATTATTTTTTAGTTTAATAAAAATTTAAATTTTTTTTTTCTCTTAAATATGACAAGGTAAAATGTTGTACTGTCTCAAAGGCAGCTTGTTGCATTTGAACTGTTTTTTTTCTTTATTTTTCTTTTTTTTTGAAATTAATTTAATTTAATTTAATTTAATTTATTTACTTTTTTTTCTCTTTCTTTCATTTAATATATTTTCTTCTTCTTCTTCTTCTTTATTTTTATGTTTTATTATTTATTTCTCTTTCTTAATATTTTCACATCTTTTAATTTAATTTAATTTTAAATTAAAAGATTTTGTTCTTCTTCTTCTTCTTCTTCTTCGTCTTCGTCTTCTTTTATTTTTTGATAAAGATGAAAAAAGAATATTTTCATTTATTGTTTTTGTTTTGTTCTATTTTTCTTTATCAAAAAAATAAAATAAAATAAAATAAATATATTTCCACTAGTTAAAAAATAGGCCAAGATTTCATTTATTTTTTTTATTTTGTTAATTTCTTTTGTTTTGGAAGATGAAGAAAAATGTTTAGTTTATTTGTATTTGTTTTATTTTTTTTTCTGTATTTTTTAATTATTACTTTTTATCTATATTTTATTTATAAGTTTCCCTCTATATTTTTCTTTTCTTTTTCTATTTAAGAAAATATTTTGTTTATTGTAAAAAAAAAAAAAAATAAAAAACTTAATTCAAAAAAAAAAAAATTAAAATAATTGAAATTATTTAAAAAAAAATTAGGTTATGTGCGGGAGGAGGAAAAAAGGACGATGTGTTTTTTTTTCTTGGATGTATAAAATGCTGGGTTCTTTTATTTACAGACAAATTAATAATTGTAATTTTTCTTAGAAAAAATTAAAAACTTAAAACTTAAATCAATAAAATTAATTAAAAAAAAAACCTAATAAGAAATTGCAAAATAAAAAGAAGGATTTGTTAAGTTACGTCTTTTTTTATATATAAATATTAAATGGGTTTGGATTAAAAAAAAAAATAAAATCCTATAAAAATAGAAAAAATAAGGAAAGGAAAATTTAAAATAATAAAAAAAAAAGACAAAAGACAAAATGGCGTAAGATCCGTCACTTAACGTTTAGCGTTGTGTTTTCTAAACTTATTTTATTTTAGTTTTAAACGCAAATAAAAAGAACCTATAAAATTAATATACTTTAATTAAATAATATTTATTTACTTGTATTTATTGCAAAGATGAAATAATAATAAAAAAAAAACATAATTAAATTAATAATAAAAAGAAAAAATTAAATGTAAAAAAAAAAATATGAAAAATTAAGAAAAATTAACAAATAATTCTTACAATTTTTTTTTTTTTTTTGATTTCTTTTAATTTCTGTTTTTTGTGTTTGTTTTTTTTTAGTTGCGTTTTGCTTTTTTCTTTTTGCACAAACGGCAAACTACAAAAAAAAAAACTTTATGAAATTGGAATGAAAAATTATATTTGCTTAAAGTGAAAACGAAAATAAAAATAAAAAATTAATTAAATTTTCTTTTTTTAATTAATAAAAATAATTATTAGATAATATTTAATAGATAATTAATAATATTTAATTATGGAGTGTAAAGTTGTGCATTTTCTTTCTTTTTCTATCTCGATTTCTCTTCATTCTGTTTTTTTTTTTTTTTTTTGTTTTAAACAAAAAAAAAAACAACAACTAAATAATCCGTTCCCCGACCGCCCCCCATTCTATTTATTTTATATGTAAATTTTCAATTCAATTCAAAAGAATTCCTTTATTTTCAAGAATGAATTAGTAAATATTTATTTTTTTTTTTGTTTTAATTACATAATTAAAATTACGTGAAAATATTTACATTATACAAAAGAAAAACAAAAAAAAAAAAATAAAGAAAAAATAAAGATAAGGGAAAATTGAAAGAAAATTTTCTGTTTTGCTTCTTTTTTTTTTTGTTTTTTTGATATTTTCTACTAAAAAAAAAAAAACAAAAAAATAGAAAAGAAGAAGACAACACAAAAAGAAAATTATTAAATTTTAATTGTTGAATTTGACAATTGTAAAATTTCTTTTCTTCTTTTATTTTGTTGTGTTTTTCTTTTCTAAAAATTTCCCATTTTTTTCTCTTATTTTCGTTCCTTTTTTTTTTTTTTACTAGATAAAAATGTAATTAAACTGACCGTACCTACATCGACATTTTTATTCTTCTTCTTCCTTCATCTGTCATCTTTTAATTATTTTCTCTTTTTTTTTCCTTCTAACATTGTAATAATTCGACATAAGATATGATTTAATTTATATTTATATAAAAAGAAAAAAAAAATGGTTTCTTTCTTTTTTCTCTCTTTTTAATCAATTTTTTGTGTTTTAATTAATTAATTAATTAATTAATTAATTATTAGAGAATATCTACAAATTTGTTTTGTGTTTTGTTTTTTCTTTTTTTCATCAATTCATTCAATTCTTTTCATTTTTTATTTCATATATTTATAAAATATATGATAAAAAAACAAATATAATAATAAAATTTCTTGATTAATTTGAATTAAAAAAAAAAAAGAATAAAACCAAAAAAAAAAAGAAAAAATAAATAAAAAGGATGGAAAAATTGTGGGGAAAAAAGTACAAAACAAAAAGATAGTAAAATATTTATGTATGTAGTAGTAATAATAGTAATAGTAATAATAATAATAATAATAATAATAATAATAATAATTGAATAAATTGGATGGCCACCTTTAATAATATAAAAAACAAATAAAAAATATTTAAAGGAAAAACCGCCAAAATCACTTTTAAATAGCGGCCATTTTTTTTTTTTTTTCATTTGTTTTGTTTTCTTATTAAAAAATAATTCATAAAACGAATAATAATTAATTAAATTCAATAAACTAAGTACAAAAAAGCCAAAAAGGGTTTCCTATCATAAATGTATATAATCCACAGCCAAAATGTTTGTTGTTTGTTTTTTTTTTTTTAAATTTTAAATTTTAAAAAAGAAAAAAACTTCGATAATTTAAATAAAAAAAAAAGTAATAAATAAAATATAAGAAGAAAATTGGCCGAAGAAATTAAATTTTAGTTTAATAAGAGTTGGAAGGAAAATACAATTGTGTGTTCCTTTTTTTATTTTATAGCCATTTAATGAGATCTGTAATAATAAAATGTCCGATAGAAAGATGATTTGGATTTTTCTTTAATTTAAATTCTCATTTAATTCAAGCCCTGCTTGAAATCTAATTCACATAAAGAAAATATAATTTTAAAAGAAAAATATCCAGATTTCCCCTTCTTAATTTTGAATTTACTTTTTTTTGGAAAAGTTAATGTGATCAAACAATGGCTTTTAACTTATTATTCTCCTTATCTTAATTAAAATTTTCTTCTTCTTCACCATTTTCTTCTTTTCCTAATAATTTTGAGAGCGTTTCAGTTTTTTTTTTTTTAAAATTCCAAATAAAAAAAAAAAAAAAACGAAAATTTTATACTAAATAAATTTTGAGCAACAATTTCTTTTTCATTTTCATAATTTTCATAATTTTCATAATTTTCATTCTTCGTTTTAATGAGATTACTAATAATAATTTCTCTTTTTTTCTCTATAATAATAATTATTAATTATTAATAATAAAAAAAATGTAGATAATAATAATCCATAATTGATAATTCATAATTAATTAATAATTGTAAGTAAAGTCAATAATTAAATATTAATTAATAATATAAAATTAGTTAATAAATTTTGAAAGAAACAAAAACAAGAAAAAAAAAACAAAGAAAAAAATAAAGAAGGAAAAGGGGGAAAAAAAAGAGAAGATTTTTTTAATCAAATAAAAAAATGTGGAAATAAAAAAAAAACATAAAAAAAGAAACAAAAAAGGGAACAACAAGGCCCTTTTTTTCTTCTTCTTTTTCTTCTTCTTCTTCTTTTTCTTCTTCTCCCATTACAATAATTTAAAATAATTTTTTTCTCTTTTAATATTTTTAAAAGAATATTTCTTCATATCTTATGTCGCGACCAACCACATTGTACCATTTATTTTTTGTCCCTTTTCTTAAAAATAAATTATGTTTGTATGAAAAATCTAGTGAACCGTACAATTTATTATTTTTCTCTTCATTTAACTTTTCTTTTTTCAATAAAAAAAAAAATGACGTACGAAATAAATTCTAAAGAAAAATGTAAAAAAAAAAACAAGAGGAAACGTTTCACGTATAAAGTGAAAAATTAAACAAAAACAAAAACAAAAAAAAAAACAAGAACAAAAAAATTGATTTTCTTTCTTAAAATTAAAATCTTTCCATTTCTTTCCCAATTTTCTTTTCTTCTTCAATTAACAAAAAGTAAAACAAAAGAAACATAAATCAGTGTAATAATTTTTATGGTTGTAATTTTTTTCCGGGGCTAAAGGAGACATCATGCTCACAAATTATTTCAGAATGGATTTTCATTGTAAGTAAAAAAAATCTTCGAAAACTTTTTAATAATAAAAAAACAAAAAAAAAACAGAACCTGACTTCAACTGAAAAATAATTTAAGTCAAATTAATTTACTCCCCCCCACCCCACAACGAAGTTAACTGTTTCTCTTCTCTTGTTCTTTCTTTAGTTTCTTTATTTTTTATTTTTCTTAAATAATTTTTGTACAACTAGACTTTTCACTAGACTTTTCTTTCTTTTCATTTTTTTCCATTCTGTCTTGTCATTTTTCTTTTCCATTTTTCTTTAATTATTTTTTAAAGTTCTCTTTTTTTTTTTGTATTTTTGTATTTTTGTTTG
Organism: Pedicia rivosa; assembly: GCA_963082725.1. Taxonomy (NCBI): domain Eukaryota; kingdom Metazoa; phylum Arthropoda; class Insecta; order Diptera; family Pediciidae; genus Pedicia; species Pedicia rivosa. The sequence goes on along the minus strand of OY720151.1, from coordinate 15,087,781 downwards.
TGTTTTTGTTTTAAATTTATATTAATTAACAAAGTCTTAATGAATATAATTTATATACTTTCTCTTTTTTCTTTCTTTTAATTTAATATATTTTTTTTAATAAGTAAACTATTTTTTCTTTCTTTTCTTTATGTAATTTTTCTTTTTTCCCCCATTCCACATTTTCCTTCTTATTCTTCTTCTTCTTTAATTCAATTTTTTTTTCTTCTTCTTCTTTTCCATTTTTCCGTTTTATTCCTTTTCTCTCTTTCTTTATACTTTTCTATTTTATACACACATCTGATGATTTTTCTTCTTCTTCTTCTTTTTCTTTTTCTTTTTCTTTTGTATTAATTATTTTTAATAATATAATTTAATTATAATTAATTAATTAATTAAATATTTTGTGTTTTTTTTTTTTTTGTTTTGTTTAATTTTAATTAATGTTTTTTTTTTGTTTTTAATTTAATATTTTCAATTAATTAATTAATTTTTTCTTTTCTTTTATTTATTTTATTTATTTATTTGTTTTGTTTTACGCTACATTTATAAATTCGGACTTTTATTTTAATAATATAAAATTTTGACTCTGATAATTTTTATTCCACTTCATTTATCCTCTCTCTCACTCTATCTCTCTCTCTCTCTCTTTCACTCTCTCTCTTTCGTTCACTTTATATTTTTTTTACTTTAGATTTTCTTTTTTTTTTAAATTTAATTTTTTTTTTAATTTATTTTTAAATTTAATTTTTTTTTTTTCAATTAAAAAGATTTAAAGAGTTTTTTACATTTTTTTTTTTATAATTTTATTCTTTTTTTTATTTAATTATAAGTTTTTTTTTTTGTTTTTTTGTTTTTAATTAAATTATTAATACTGATTTCCAATCAAGATTTTCATTATTATTTTTTTTTTTTTTCCATTTAATTATTTTTTAAATATTTTTTTTTCTCTCTATTTTGTGTTTCTTTTTTTTTTTTTGTTGGCTTTTCTTTCCTCCACTCTTTTTTTTTTTTTGTATTTTTTTTATTTATTTAAAAAAAAAAAACAAACAAAAAATTTCAAAAAAAAACTTCAACGAAATCGAAATTTTCCAATAAATTTTAAAATTGATAATTTTTATTTGTTAGAATTCTGTCTTTGTGTTCGTTTTTAAGTTGGTAGAAATTTTTTTTTTTTTTTGAAAGGTTTTAGTGCGTTGAAAAAGTCGAGGGGGGTATTATTGAAGAAATATAAAGAAAAACAAAAACCCGAAAAATGTTCGTCGTGTGTGAGAGAAAAAAAAAGGAACACAGAAAATATTCGTATTACGAATTTTGGTTTTAGATACTTTATTTTTTTTTTTGTCTTTGCGAACTTTCAATAATTAATTTCATTTGATTGTTTTCACTTTTTTTCCCCCTTATTTTTCTTTTTCTTTTCTAATTAATTAATTTAATTTAACTTTTTTTTTCTTTCTTTCTTTCGTTCTTCTTCTTCTTCTTTTTAAATTTTTAAATATAAAGTTGAGCCAGGATATGTTAAAGATATAAAAAATTTACATGGCACAGAGCGACAGAATTTGTCTTGTTTTTTTTTTTTATTTTTTATTTTTAATTTTTAATTTTTAATTTTTATTTATTTTTTTTTATTATTTTAATTTTAATTAAAAATTTTATTTTTAATAATTAATTTTAATTTTTCTTCTTCTTTCCTTCACATTTTCAATTTCTTCTTCTTCCTCTTTTTTTTTTTTGTTTTTTGTTAAATATAAATATTAATAATATTTTCTTTTTAATTTTTAAATTTTAAATTTTAAATTTTAATTTTTTTTTTATTTTTAATTTTTAAATTTTTAATTTTTTTAATTTTTTTTTAATTTTTTTTTTTTTTTTTATCTTTTCATTTTTTTTTCCCCTTCATCATCTTTGGTAGCCGAAATCACTAACAAAATTTTATTCCAATTTTTTTTTTTTTTTAATAATTTAATAATGATCTAATCAGTTCTTTAAATTATAACATTAAAAATTAATGCAATCACAGATTTTTCCATTTTTTTTTTTTTTTTTTTGTTTTTTTTTTTCTTAATTCTTTTATTTATTAATTTTAACTTTTTTTTTTTTTTTTCTTTTATAATTTTTTATTTAATTAATTTTTTTTTTGTTTAATTTTTCAAATTTTCGTTTCTTCGATTTTTTTTTCTTCTCTTTCAAATATACAAAAAAAAAAATTTTTCATCCTCCTTTTTTTTTTTTCTTTTAAAAACTTTTTTTTCCTTTTAATTTCTTTTTATTTATTAATTTTTTTTTTTTGTTGTTTTCTTTTCGTTAATTAAATTTCTTCTACTTCTTCTTCTTCTTATTTTTCCTCATTAATTAATTTATTTTTTTTTATGATTCATTTTCATCTCTTGCTGTTTCTTATTTTTTAATGTTAAAAATTTAAAAATTTAGAAAAAAAAAATGCAATAAAAAAATTAATTTATTTTTTTTTTGTAAATTAATAAAGAAAAAAAAAATTAAAAAAAAAATTCTGCAGTTTCCTATTTTAGTGTTACCATTTTTTCTTCTTCTTCTGCTATTGTTTTTCTTTCTCTAAATCCTTTTTTAAATTTTTTTTGTTTGTTTTTGTTTTTCAAAATTGTGATAAAGATTTTGATATGTGCGTGTGTGTGTGTGTGTATGGTTTGTGTGCGTGTGCGCGCTTTGAAAAAGGGGTAAAAATTTATTCTGTTTTTTTGTTTCAACATTTTTATTTTAACGTTCGTAATTTTTTAAACACAACGAAAAATTCTAGAAAATTCATCAGAAAATATTTTTTCAAAGTGAAATGAAAAAAAGTGATTTAACTTTGTTTGAAGGTTTACGACACCCATAAAAATTGAGAGGAAAACATTTAAATTTAATTCTTGTTCTTTGTTTAAGAATTTAACAAAAAAAAAAAAAAAATGTTAATAATCTGTAATTTAATATTTGACCGTTGTTTCTATTGGTGATTGTTATTATTATTGTTGTTGTAGTTGTTATTTTATTATAAAGATGATTAAGTGATAAGATAATTATAAGTTTGATAAAGATTAAAAACAAAAAGATTATTTGAATAAGTCAATAAGGAATAAATCTGTACAGTTGCGTATTTTGTTTAGAATTGACAAATTTAATAAATGAATTAAAAAATAAAAACTTGAGGATGCTTGCGCTAAGTTCAAGATCAAGAAAAAATTAAATTGTAAAGTTGGCTGATATTATTATTATTATTATTATTTAAGGAAGAAAGTGTTTCTGATTTAAAATCAGTTGATTTGTTGGAAGGGGGTTTAGGCATAGGAGGGAAGTATAAAGATATGTGATAATTAATAGTGATTTTTAAGCATAAAAAAATCTGATATGAATAAAACGGATTATTTTATTTACTAAATCTTTAAAATATTTGTTTTAGTTTTTGTATTTGTATTTGTTTGTGTAAAAATATTTCATTTGTTTTGTTTTCGTTTTTTTTTTCTTTTTCATGTTAAAAAAAAAAAGAAGAAAATTTAAAGCAAAATCAAAGAAATATAAAACTAGGAAAGAACCTTTTAATTAAATTGAAATTTTCAAAGGAAATTATATTGTTCCTTGTTGTTTTTTCTTTTCTTCTGTTTTTAAATTATTTTACTTTGTTGTTGTTTTCTTTCATTATTATTTATAAGGGGTTTTTTTTTTTTTTAAAAATTTATTTGTTATGTCTCCGTCCATTTAGTTTCTTTCTCTTATTTCGTCTTTTCATTTTCATTTTCATTTTCATTTTCCTCATTAATAATTAATTTAATTATTTTTCTTCTTCTTCTTCTTCTTCTTCTTTTGTATTTTTCTGATATTTTTCATTTTTTCTTGAATTTTTATTTTCATTTTTTTTAATTTTAATTTTTTTTAATTTTTTACTTTAATTTTTTATTTAATTATTAAAAAGTTTTTTATATTTAATGATTTTTGTTTTTCTTTTTTAAAATTTAATTGATAAATTGAAATAAACTATCTACGATTTTGTCTGTATGTCTGTATGCGTGTGTGTGTGCGTGTGTTTGTTATTGTTTTTGTTTCTTTGTTTGTCATTTCATTTCATTTTTTAATTTTGGCACATAAAAAATACATTCGTTTCAATAAAAAAATAAAATATAGAAAAACAAAAAACATGCTCCGTTCCCGTTACCCGACCCATGTTTCCCGTAAAAAGTCGCAATCGTTTTCATTTATTCATTTTTTTCTTTTTTTTTTTGTATTTTTCTTCTTCTTTTTCTTGTCAAATTTTTATAGAATTTTTTTCTTTAAATTTTAAAATTATTTTAATTATTTTAGATTTTTTTTTTTTTCTTTAATTTTAAATATTTTAGATTTTTTTTCTTTTGCTTTCGTTTATTTTAATTTCCCGAAATTTAATAAATTTGTAATTATTAATTATTAATTGATGTACCCTGAAGTTAATAAATACATTTACTTTTATTTTTTTATTTTTTGTTTAATTTAATTTTCATTTATTCAATTTTTTTTTTTTTTTTTAATTAGATTAATTTGTATTTTTTTTTTCTTGTTTTTTGTATTTACTTTTACCTTTAACTTTAACTTTAATTTGTATTTTGTATTTTGTTTTTTTTTTTTGTATTTTGATTTATCATCGAAAATTAATTAAATCGAAAAATTTGTTTACTTTGTATAGAAGAGAAAATAATTTACAAATTTAATTCTTTTTTTTTTAATTTAAATTTATTAATTAGGATTTTTTTTTATTTAAGAGTTTTTTTTTTTTTTTGTATTTTATTTAAATTTTTATACTTATAGACTTGGTCAAAACGTGATAATAAAATACTGCTTTTTATTCTATGTATTTTTTTTTTGTTAGATTTTTTTTTATTTAAGGATTTTTTTTTGTTTTTAAATTTTTTACTTTTTTTTTTTTTTATTTAATTAATTTATTTATTTATTTATTTAATTTTCATTTTCTTTTCTTTTTTTTTTTTTTAATTAAATTTATATTTTTCATTAATTAATTTAATCAAGAGAAGCAGCTCTACATCACAGATTTATTTTTTTTTTCTTTTTTTTTTTTTTTTTTGAAAAAATTTTTTAAAGAATAAAAATTAAAAAGAAAAAGAATTTTTAACTTTATTTGTTTTTTTTTTTTTTTAACTTTAAAATGAATTAACAAGTTCGATTGACATTTTAGTTTGTTTGTTTGTTTTTTTTTTTTGTTTTAATCCTTATTATAATTTGTGTTTTTGTTTATTATTTAAGAGATTTAATTATTAATTAAATTTAATTTTTTAATTTTAATTTTAATTTTAATTTTTCCTTTTTTTTTTGTTTCGATGAATTTTGTTCTTTTTATTTATTAAATGTTTTTTTTTTGTTTTTCAATATCGATTAAAAGTTACTCAAGAGAATGAAGAAAGGAGATCGGCGTGTGTGGTTGTGTGTTAACCATTTGTATGAAGAAGGAACGATCTTTGTGTATTTGTGTGTGTGTGTGACACACGACTAAAAAGCAAAAAAAATCTGATTAATTTATTTTTATTATTAAGACATAAGTGTAAAGACGCGTTTACCGGTGGTTTATGTTTTTGTTTCATTTCATTTTTAATTGAGGTAATTACGGTTTTGTCCGTGTCAAAAAAGAAAACATTCTATCTTCAATAATTTTCTTTGACACTAAAAGTAAAGAACATCTTACTGTACTGATCAAAAAAATGGCACATTTGAAAGAGTTAAAAGAATAATATGTTTAAAATTAAGTGGCAGGGGAAAGGTGTCAGTTGGGAACACAAATACTAAATTTAAATTGTACTTTTTCTTTATTAATTTATTTATTAGTTAAAAATAAATCAGAATTTTTTTCTAGTCGTGCAATTGGTTCAATCTTTAAAATTTAAATATTATTATTAGAAAAATTGAACAACATTTCAGTGTACACTCCTTTGTACGTGTACAGAAATCTTTAATAGACACAAATTAAAAGTTTTCCCCCATTCTTCACCAATGATCACATTAAATACCCCTTTCTTCTTCTCTTTTCTTAATCATATTTTCCATATTAAATACTTCAACTTCATTAGATTTATTAAAATATGTTTTCCTTCTTTCATTTGTTTCTTTTGTTCTTTTCTTTTGTTTATATTTTATTTAGAAAATAAAAGATCTAAATATTCTAAATATTTCACGTTTAAATATAATTTTGACAGTAGTACATATCAGGTAATCACGAGGGTGGGGGGATGTTTTTTTTTTTATTTTTAAAAATGTTTAATGTAGATATGTTGACGGGTTGTGGGTGATTGTTGGGTGGTGGTGGGCCGGAGTTTGGGTGATTTCGTAGTGTTTTTTTTTGTAGGGGAAGTAAAAAGGAAGGTAATTCATTAATTTATTTTATTCTTTCTTTTGTAGCGGTGTAGTTAAAAAGGTTTTTTCTCATTTTACGTTAAATTTAATTAATTCAAAAGAAAAATTATTATTTTTCAAAATTTATTTTTAATTTTAGTTTTTTCAATTTTCCTTTTTTTTCTTTTTTTTGTTTCAATTTTATCCGTTTTTTTTTTCTTTCAATAAAATCCTTTTAATCCTTTTTTTTTATCTTTATTTTTTACTCTGTAAATATAATTTGTATTTTTATTTTTTCTTTAATTTCTTTAATTTTAAAATTTATTTTTTATTTTTTGTAAGAAGGTACACCGTTGATTATATTTTCATTTTTAATGATTTTTTTTTTTTTTTTTTAACTTTATTTTTTATTACTAAAAAAATTTTTTTTTTAAATAATTTTTTTTTTTCAAGAAAAAACTTCTTTTTTTTTTAAATTTTAATTTTTTAAAGGTTTTTAGTAGTTTTGTTTTTTTTTTTTTTTGTTTAAGAGAATAATATGTATGAATTACTTTGTGTATCTTTTTACTTTTAAAAGTTTCTTCTTCTTATTTGTGTTTTTTTTTTTTTTTTTCTTTTAAAAAGATTTCCTTTATTTTATTTTATTTTATTTTGATCATCTCCTGAGAGTCATCTATCTGGATATGTGGACACAAAAATATATATATTTTTTTTATTTACTTTAAACTTTTTGTGTTTGTGTTGCTTTTGTTTTTTTTTCTCTTTTTAAAAATATTTAAAATCCTTAAATACAATCAAATTTTTGTATGTATGTATGTGTGTGTGTGTATGATTGGTATGTTTTTAATTTACGATTTAATAAATGTATAATTTATGAAATTAGAAAGAGTTCAAATAACACTATTTATTTTTTTTTCTCTACAGAGGTCACTTGTCATTGTTCTAAAAAGCTTTCGAAAAAAAAAAAACAAAAAATCAAATTCATACAAAAAAATCTCTACTATTGTTTCTTTTTTTTTTTTGTAGTTTCTTTTTCCCCCTTCTTTCCCTTCATCCAGTTTTAATAATTGTTATTTTTAATTTTTATTTCGTTTCTTTTTCTTCCGATTATGTTTTTTTTTTCTTTCCTTCTTTCTCTCTTTCGTTCCTGTTTTTTTCTTTTCTTTTTGTTTTCTGTTAAATTTGCAACTTTCGTTAATTTTAAAAATTTTCTTTATTTATTTATTTTTTTTTGTTTTTTTAGTTTTTAGTTTTTTTTTTGTACTTGAATGGTGAATCACTGAGTTTAACAATTTCTTATTTTTCTTTGTTTTATTTAAAATTTTCTTACTTTTTGTTTTTTTTCTTGTCTTCCCTTTTTATTTTTTTTTTTAATTAAAATTAATTTACTTTTTTTTTTTAATTTAATATTTTTAGTTTTTTTGTTTAATTTTAAAATTTAAAAATTTCAGTATGAAACCGTTTGTATTCTTTTCTTTGTTTTCTTTGTTTTTTTCCATTAATTTAAATATTTTGTATTTTTGTAATTTCTTTTAATAAATCTTAAAACTTTACTTATTTTTTTTTTCTTTATTTTTTATTTATTTTATTATTTTTTTTAAATATTTTGAAGAGAAAGAATTTTCTTAAAAATTTTTTATCTTGTTTTTTTTTTTTTTTTTGTGTTTTTAATAAAATTGTTTTAATTTTATTTATTTCTTTATTTTTTTTGATTTTTTTCCCCGATTATTTTTGGAGAGGAAAATTCTTCTAGAAAAAACTGAATTTTGTCTAGTTGGTATGTTTGTCTGTTTTCTTAATTTTTTTATTCATGTCGTCTTGTTCATTTAATTTCCTCTCTTTCGTTAATTTAGTTTTTATTTTTATAATTTTTGTTTTCTCCCTTTAATTTAATAATAAAAATTTTTTTTTGTTGTTTAAATTTAAATTTAAAATTTTTTTTTTTTTTGTATAATTATTGGCAGCTGATAATTTTTTTTTTTTGTTTAATTTTAATTTTATTTAATTATTTTACTCAATTTTTGTGTAGTTTTTTTTTTTTCTGTGTTTTTGTTTCTTATTACCCCCTTCCTCTATTAATGCTTCATTCTGTGTCGCCAAACTTTTTCGTTTTTTACTTCAATTTGTTTTCTTGAGTTGCTTATTTTTATTTTTTGTATAAAAAAAGCAACAAAAGAATTACTTCTTTACAACTTCAATTCATTTCAATTTCACATTTTTTGTTTTTTGGTGAATTTATTTTTGGGATAAATGAAAAAAAAAAATATATTAATTAAATTTTTTTGTTGTTTTTTTTTTGTCTTACGATTTCTTTTACCGTTAAAACAATTTATGGCAAACATTATTTTTCAATTGTTTTTTTTTTTGTTGTCGGTTAATTTTAATTTTAATTTAATTTAAGATATAAAAAAATAAACAAATAGAAAAAAAACAACAACACAACACACAACAAAACACACGTGAGAAAGTTGTTTTATTTTTTTTTATGAAAAATGCAAAAAAAAAAAAAAATTATTGCATTTTTAGATTTTGAAATTTTTAGAATTTGAAATTTTGAAATTTTGAAATTTTTCAATCTCATTTTTTTTTTTCGTCTTTTTCTCGTCTTTCTATTTTTCAAAAATAAAAATTCATACTTTTTTCATCTGAACAATTGGAAAATTGGACAATTGGACAATTGGACATTTGCCATTCTTTTATTTTTGTTTTTTATTAATCAATAATAAAAATCATAATTAATTAATTAAATTTAATAAAAATAATAGATGATAAATAATTTTAGTTAGTTTTCTTTTTTTTAAATAATAATAAATTATTGCACGTGCGCCAAGAGAAATGTTGGTGGATGTGGAATTATTAAAAGGAATTCAAACAAAAATTAATTCAAAATTTCTTCTTATTTTTAATTTTTTTTTTCTACGTTGTAACTTTTAAATTTTACTTTTAACTTTTAACTTTTAACTTTTAACTTTTAAATAAAACAAAAAGAAAAAACAACTTTTCTCTAAATTAAAGAATAAAAAAAAAAAGTTTTTCTCTTTTACAATTTAGTCTTTTTTTTATGTTTTGTTTTGCGGTTGTTGTTGTTGTCGTTGTTTTATTTTAGAGAAAAAAATAAATAAATAAAAATATATTTTTAAATTAAAATTTTTACTTCTCTTTACAATTTTGTTTGTTTTTTTTTTTCACTTAATTTTATATTTTTCTCCATTTAATTTATTTATTTTTTTTTCTAAATAATTTCCCCTAAATTCCCAAATTTCATTTATTTATCCTTCATCGTTTTTTTTTCTTTCCACTTTTTTTGCTGTTTCAGTTTTTTGTTTTTTGTTTTTTGTAATTTTAAATACAAAAAAAAACTTATTTTATTTAAATTTTTTCTTGGTTTCTTTTGTTTTGTTTTTGTTATTTTTTTTTTATACATTAATTTGTTTGGTTTTAAAGTTTTGTCTACATTTATTAAAAAATGTATCTACATTTTTTGTATATTTTTTTTTTATATAAGATTAGAATTGTTTATTATTTAATAATTAATTAATTAATTGAATTGATTTTGATATTGAATTAATTAATTGAATTAAATAAAATAAATACAATAATAATAATAATAATAATAATAATAATATAAATGATTTAGCTAATTAATATACCATTAAAAGATTATTGTATCCCCGGTGGTGGTTGTCCTAATTCAGCTGCAAAATCAAATAAATGTGGTCTTGGATGTGTTGGTCCATGATGTGGTCCTAATACATTTTTAATAGCTGATGTCTTCAATAAACGTTTAAGCATACCACTAGAACCACGATGTTGTAAACTTTTATGTGTTGTTAATGAATTTTTTGTACGATAACGTCTATGACAAAATTCACATACATATAATGTATCTGATTGTTCATGTTTATCTTGAAAATGACGTTTCAATGAATAATAACATGAAAATGTACGACGACAATATGGACATTCTTGTGGTTCATTAATACCACCACTTGTTGGTGGTGGCATTCTTAATTGTGGTGATGTTGCAGATACAACAGCACTTTGTGGTCCTGCTATAGTAAATAATAGAGAAAAGAGAAAAAAAAACCATATACAGTTTGTGTTTATGGTCTGACAAAAACAAAATAATAATAATAATAATAATAATAATAATAAAAAGTAATAATAAATTGTAATTAAGTAATTAAAGTAATTAAATTAATTATGACGCGTTTCTTTTTTTTTCTTTCTTTTTTTTTCTTTTTTTTTTTCTTTTTTTTTTCTTTTTTTTTTTTTTTTTTTTGAAATCTTTTTGCAATATATAAAATTTTTTTTGTAGTTTTCTTCAAAATGCATGCACAGGAAAAGTCACTTGTTATGGCACAAAATTTCTTTTCTTATTTTCTTTTTATTCTTTTTTTTTTTCTTTTCTTTTTTTTTTCTTTTTTTCTTTTGAAGATTTTTCTTGTAAAAAAAAATTTATTATTTTTTATTGGCGGCCTAAAAGCATTTTTTATTTTAATTTTTATTAATAAAAAAACAACAACTAAATATTTAATTATTAGTTTTAGCAACATCAAAATAATTGTTACAACAACAAAAATGAATTTGTGTTCTTTCTTTTATTTGCTGATTTTGTTTTTTTTTTTTTTGCGCTCCTCATTTTTTTTTTCACTTAATTTTCTTTTCTTCTTAACTGGCCAACGTACACACACACGCGGGAATTTTTTTTTTTTTTCAATTAAATTTATTTTTACAGAAATTTTGATTTTAAAAGCATTTTAATTAATTTTTTTAACTTTAAATAATTAGCGGCAAAAAATATTTAAAAAAAGCAAGAATTTAAAAATTCCTTATGAATGCGTCCGTTGTGTGTTTTCAATTTGCAGTACAAAATTTGACGTAAGAAAAGGACGAACAAAAAAAAAAAAATAGAGGGATGACGACCGACAGACAAATAAAGAAAGAAACAAATTTATTTGTTTAATTTTATATGGACAACAAAAAAAGCGTATATATGTTTTTTAAGAAGCATCAATAGAATTTTGAAAAACAAATAAAAAATAAAAAATAAAAAATAAAATTAAAAATTAAAAATTAAAAAAAAAATTAATTAATTAATTAAAAATATTAAAAAATATAAAAAAATATTAAAGTTAAAGTTAAAGTTAAAAGTTAAAAAAAACCAAAAAACAAAAAAAAACAAAATGGAAATATAAATTTTTTATACCTACCTAAAAACAAAAAGTATAAAAATATTTGAAACTTTAAAAACAGAAAAAAATAAATAGTAGTAGTAGTAATAGTAGTAATAGTAGTAGTAGTAGTAAAATAGTAGTTTTTTTTTTTTAAAACAAAAAAATAATAAAATAATTAAAGAATAAAAAATTAAAATTAAGTAAAAACAAATCAAAAGGTAAATTAGGTAAAACAAACAAAACAAACAAAACAAACAGAGAATGAACATTTATATAATATTTAAAATATTTAATATTTAAAAAAAAAAAATAGAGAGAGAGAGAGAATTAAAAAGTAAAAGGAAACAACATAAAAAAAAACCATAAAAAAAAAAAAAAAAAAGTAAACAGGTCAAAATATTTATACATGCAGAGTGAAAGCGTTTTTTGTGAGAGAAAAAAAAATAGATTATTATTTTTTTTTCTTATTTTCTTTTTTTTTTTTGATAACACCAACATATAAATATAGAGAATTACATTAAACAACAATTATGATTATTAAAAAAAAAAAAAATAGGTTTGTATTTGTTTTTTTTTTTTTTTTTTTTTTAATTTTAATTTTTTTTCTTTTCTTTTCTTTTTTTTTTTTTTGTATTTTTAATTTTCTTTTTTGTTTTTTTTTTTTCATTTTTTAAAAAAAAAAAAAAATTAACCAAAAAAAAAACGTTAAAAACAACGGGAAATTCTTAAAAAAAAAAAAAAAAAATTAAAAAAGAAAAATTAAAGAAAATTAAAATTATAAAAAAAAAAAAAAAACCAAAACAAAAAGTAGGAAACAATAAAATAAAAATACACAAACACAAAAACATAAACATAAAAAAAAAAACAACAAAAACGAAACGAAACAAAACAAACAAAAAATTTTTTTTGTTAATTTAATTAATAAACGTAAAAAGTTAAAAAAAATTTTTTAAAAATAATAAATTGAAAAAATTCACATTTTTTTTTATTCTTAAACAAATTTTGTAAACGTTGTTTTTGTTTTATTTTAAATTTAATTTTGTTTTTTTTTTTTTTTTTTAATTGCTTTTCTTAAAAATTTAATTTTTTTTTTTTTGCGAGAAACACCAAGATTTTTTTAACAAACAAAAATAACAAAAAAAAAAAATAACAACTAAATAAATTTTGTTAAAAGTTGATAAAAATAATTTAAGGACTTTTGAAAATTTTTAGAAAAGTAAAAATTAAAAATTAAAAATAAAAAATTTTAAATAAAAATACACAGCAAACATTTAGATACTAAAAAATTTTTCTTTCATAAATAAAATTGTTTTTTAAAAACACAAAAAAAAAAACAAACAAATTACGTTAAAAAAAAAAGACATAATTTAAAAAAAAAAATTAAATTAAATTAAATTAAAAACAACAATTAAATTAAAACAAAAACAAAAACAAGAGAGAGAGAGAGTGAGAGAGATTTTTTCATAATTTTTTTTTTCATCATTTTTAAGAGACAAAAAAAGGTTTATGGTCAAAGGACACTTTTTATTGAGAATTTGTTTTTCTTAATTTTCTTAATTTTTTAAAATAAAATTAAAAGACAAAAAAATTTCGGTAAACTTTTTGTACTTTTTTTTTACTAAGAGATTATTTTGTTTTTTTTTTTATAGTTAAAGAAATGAATTTTTAAAGATTTAAAAATAATAATATTTTGTTTGTCTGCTCGCAACAAGAAGACGAAATAAAGAATAAATTAACGAAAAATATAATTTAAGAAATTAAAAATTTAATAAATAAAAAATAAAAATAAAAACAAAAGAGTTTTTTTTTTTAAGAATTTTTAAATTAAACAAAAAATTTTTTTTAATAAATAAAAAATAATAAATTAAAAACATCATTTTTTTTTTAAGAAAAAGTTTTTTTCTTTCTTTTTTTAAAAAAAAATTAAAAATATTTTTTCTTTTGTTCATTTTTTTTAAGTATTTTTTTTTTTAAATTTTTAGATTTGATTTTTGTTTTTCCAGAGAGACAGAGAGAGAGAGAGACAGACAGAGAGTGTGAGACAGAGATAAAAAGACAGAGAGAGAGAGAGAGAGTGAGTGATAAAATAAGTAGTAGTAGTAGTAAGTAGTAGTAATAGTATTAGTAGTAGTAGTATTCGACGAAAGAAGAGAGATGCATATTTAATGTAATTTTTCATAATTAGAAAACCGTTATAAAATTCTAAATTATTTTATAACAATTTTTTTTTTTCTTTCATTTTATTCTTTTTTTGTTTAAATAAATTGTTGTTGTTATTGTTATTTTTTTCTATTTTTTTTAACAACATTGTTGTTGTTGTTTGCTTGTTTGTTTGTTGTTGTTTTATCAAGAGAGTGGAATGTTTTTATGTTTGTGTAATTGGATGGGTGTATAGTTGTATGTTGTGTGTGTGTGTGTATAATTTATAAGTTATAATATAAGAGAAGATTTATATGAAAAGAATAATAATCAGTAAATAATCAATAAATAATCAATAATAAATAATCAGTTATCAGTAAATAATCAATAAATAATCAATAATAAATAATTAATAATAATTAATAATAAATAAGTAATAATAAGTAAATATAAAACGTAAGTATAATTTATTTATTTTTTTTTTATATAATAAATATAATTCCAGTAATAGTGGAGATGTAGTAATTTGTAGTAGGCAGTATATAAGTAGCAGAGGTAGCAGAAGATGTAGAGTTGGTAAAGGTGTAAGGAGCGATAGAAGAAGAATATATTTTTTTATTTTTTTTTTTTTGTTTTTCAGAATTCAAAAACGACGGCTGATGATTATTTTTTTTTTTTTTTATAAATCAAAAGATTTATCTAAATTATTAATTAATTAATTTTTTTTTTAAAGATTTGAATTTTATTTATAGTATTTTTTTTTCTAGTTCTATTTTGTTTTCTAGTCTAATTTATATAATTAATAGATAATTTTTTTTTTTTGGTGATAAGAGAGATTTTCATCATTCGTCTTATTTATAATTTATACTTTTTTTTTGTTATTATTTATTGGATGTGATTCTAACCTTGGCGAACGTACGGACACCAGATTGATTGTTGATAGCATCTAATCATAAATTGGACATCGGTTTGTAACAATGATGACGTAGAAGAAGATGGCAACGAAGATGACGATGACGATGATGATAACGATGACAAAGGCGACGTAGACGATGATAATGATGATGTCATTAAGCAAGATGTTGCTGATGTTGTTCTTGACATTGACGACAAAGTATTTGTACTTATTTTATTAATTGTTGTTGAAGAATTAGTAGAAGTTGTTGTTGTAGTTTTCATTTTAGAAACTATTGTTGTTGTAGTTGTAATGGTGGTGGTAGTTGTTGTAGTTGTGGTTGTTGTTGTAGATGTTGTTATTGTTGTTAATATAGATGCTAATATGGACCCCTAAAAGAACTTAATATCTTTCATATCTAATTCGCCTGGTCTTGATTTATGATATGTATAGATATGTGTCATCAATGAATTACGTGAGCAATAGACACGCTCACATATAATACAACGATATTCTTCTTGACGTTCAGCATGTTTATCAGCAATATGACGTTTTAGTGATGCCTTTGAACAAAGCACCTTACCACATAGTTGACATGAAAACAGTTTCTTTGGCGAACAGCCTGGAACAAGAGTGATACCAGATCCAATACCGACTAAATGCTTCTTTCCGACCACTAATTTAAAAATATTTTATATATTTTTTTTCTGTTTTTTTTTTTTGAGTTCTGAATTTTTTTTTTTTTTTACATCAAATTTAGAGATTTTTATTTTTTTTTTTCATAAAAAATATAAATAAAAATATTTATAATTTTTTTTTGGTTTATTGTTGTAATAAATAAATAATATTCTATAAATATTAGATTTTGTTTTGGTTTGTTTTTTTTTTTCTTATTTTTCATAAAAAAAAAATGTATTATACCTTTTCATTATAAATTGTGTATTTTCTATAAATATATTCAGGGGTGTGTGGGTGGATAAATATAAACGTTGAAAGGGGGGTTTTTTTTTTTTTTTTGCTCAGTTAGGGGAAGGTTTTTTTTTTGTGTTGGAGAATATGAAAATCGCATTTTTATTCGTAAAAGAAACAAAATAATATAAATTTTTTACCGTTTGAAAAGCTTTTCAAAACTTTCAAACGTAAAAAAAAAAACGTCAATAAAAACAACATCGTATTGTATTTTATTTGTACGAAAATAAACGAGCGTATAGCCGACCGTAAACCGAATCCGTTTGTTCGTTCGTTCGTTCGTTCGTTCTTTTTTTTTCGTTTTTCATTCTTCGTGTTTTGTTTTAAAAATTACAAAAAAAAAAAAAAATGTAGAACGTTTTTTTTTTGTAATTTTTTCTTTTGTTTTTGTAACGATTCCTACTAAAAATAAACTAAAAATTAAAAGAAACGATCAAAACCGCCATATTGTTTTTTTTTCCTTCTTTTTCTTTTTTTATAGAAAAAAAAATGAGTTATTTTATTTTCATTTTTTTTGTGTTTTACAGAATTTTATTTTACATTTTTTTTTTGTTTTTTTTTTTTGAAAAGAGACAACTAAAACTTTATTTTATTTTCTTATTTTTTTTTTATGTGTTTTTTTTTTTTTTGGTTTGTTTTTTTTTTTCTTATTTATTATTTTATTTATATACAGCCACAAACAGAGGGCCACAAATTTAATTCTTTGCTTTTTTATTTATTCTTTTATTTTTACTTTCGTCTTATATGCGCGTGTATGCGTGTACATAAATACATACATACATACGGTAAAATATTTTCTTTGACACAAAAATATTTTTATTTAAAAAAAAAAAACAACCAAAAAGAAAATTATTAATTTTTTTTTTGTTTTTATTTTCCACAAATTTTCCTTTATTTTTTTCATGAATATTTTTCTCTAGAAATTTTATTTTTAATTAAACAAGAACCAGAAAAAAAAAGTGCCTTCACATTATAAAATGTGTTCAACTAAACACTTCTTCCATTCGACTGTCTTTTCTCATACTGATGTGAACATTTTTCCATTTTTTTTTTTTGTTCACAACGAATCACAAATCTTTTATAAAAAAAAACAAAATTAATCGTTTCTCACGTAGACTTTCTTTTTTTTGTTCGTACGACAACATTTCCTGTTTCACTTTTAAAAATCTCTTCTCACTCTAAATGGGGGACACGCATATACATTTATTGCACACTAATTTCTTTGTTTGGTCAGTTATTTAAGCTCTGTCGTGTAAAACGTACCTTTAAAAAGCGCCTTAATTCAAAAACATAATTATTAGACTTCACTGGAAATTTATACAATGATTTTTATTTAAATGGAGTGGACAATTAAGGAGAATAAATTAAAACAAAAAATGTTTAAAAAATTAAAAACATAATTTTTTAAATTAAAGAATTAAAAAACAAAAAACTTAAGAATTAAGAAATAATTCTCGATTTTTCAATAGAATTAATTCTCTGTTTTTTTTATTATTTTTCTGATGAGAAAAAATAATCGTAAATTAAAAAAAAAAAAAAAGAGTCCAGAAGAACACAAAATAAAAATTAGAAGGCACTTTTATTTTTTGATTTGTTGTTGTGATTATTTGTTTTTGTGAAAATAATTTGGTTTCATTTAAAACAATTTTTCTATTCATCTTTTTTTTGCTATTAATTAAATTATTACGTAGTTTCTCTGTTCCTTTTATTATTTTTAATGATAAATTTTTTGCTTGATTTTTTTTTTGTTCTTCCTTGTTTGAGCAAAAAAAAAAAACAACAAACAAACAATCAAGTGAAATTTATGAAAACAAATAAAAGGAATAAAAAGAAACATGGTGGAAAAATAAAAACATAGAAAAAACATAGAAAAAATTAATAATTTAATTAATAAGAATAAAAAGGTAGATTTTAATACTTTTAATGTGAGACCAAAAAAAAAAAAAGTAAAGTTAAAAGTAAAAAAAAATAACAAAATAAAAACAGAAAAAAAAAAATTACAACAACATTAAAAGTATTAAAACAAAAAAAACTATGTTTTGTTTCTTTTGTTTGTTTGTTGTTTTTTTTTTCTTTTTCATTTATTTTTCATTTTCATTTTCTTTCTTTATCAAGTTTTTTTTTCTTCTTCTTCTTCTTCTTCTTTATTTTCATTTGTTTATTTTATTATTATTAAATATAACAGAAATAAAAAAAAAAAAAAAAAGTGGAGACTTATAAAAAAAAAAACAGGAGAATCATCATCAAAAAATTTATAAATTTTTGTGTGGGTACGGGGTGGGGGAGCGAGGGGCCAAAAACTTTTTTTTTTTTTAAGGATTATTATTATTTTTTTTTTTTAATTAATTCTTTGTAGACTTTTTTCTTTTGTTTTCGTTTATCTTTCTTTCTTTCTTCCTTTAATATTCTTGAAATTTTTCTCTGTTCAAATTTTCTTTCTTTAAATTAAAAAGAAAAAAAAAAATTATTTTTAGTTTTGAAGAAAAAAAAAAAATTAAGAAATAAAATTAATTTACTTTTTTTTTTTTATTTATTTAACTTTTTCTCCCCACTTTTTTTTTTTAATTCAATTTTTTTTTCTTTGCTTTAAAGAGATTTATTTAAAAACATAAAAACGAAAAATTATGAGACTTAAAGAGAAAGAAAGAAAGAGAGAGAGAGAGTGACTGAGAGAGAGAGATAGATAGACAGTGAAAGAGATAGAGAGAGAAAGAGAAACATATAAAAAAAAAAACCAAAAGAATAAAATTTAAAACAATGAAAACAAAAGAGACAAAGAGGAAATACAAAAAAAAAACAAAAAAAAAAAAATCAACGACGTAAAACGAAATAAAAATAAAAAATAAAAAATAAAAATAAAAACCAAAAGGAAAACGAAACGGTTTGATTTGAGAGAAAATAAAAATGTATTTTTGTAAAAATTATATTTTTTCTTTTTTTTCTTTTTTTTTTTTATATTATTGTATTTTTTTCTGTATAGAGAAATTCCAAAAAAAAAAAAACACTTAATTAAAAATTAATAAAAAAAAAATAAAATAAAGAGAAAAATAAAAATTATAATAATAATAATTAATAATCAATAATCAATAATTGGATTGAATAATTAATTAATAATCAATAATTAAAAATTGAATAATTCATAATTAATAATAATATGTTTTTTTATGTATAAATAATAATAATTAATAATTAATAATTAATTAATAATAATAATAATAATAATAATAATAAATCAACGTATACAACATTCAAATATAATAATAATAATAATAATAATAATAATCCATTAATTAATTAATTAATTAAATTTTTTTTTTTAGTTTTTTTTTAAAGTTTTTTTTTTTTTTTTTTAATAATTAATTACTTTTACACAACATCGAAATCATGCTTTAATTATTTTGTTTTGTTTTTTTATTTGTTTTGTTTTTTTATTTTTAAGAGTTTTTTTTTTTCTTGTTTTTGTATAGACAATATAATGTTTTTTTTCATCTTCATCTTCATCTTCGTTAATCTGGTTTCATTTTTAATCTGTGATTTAATTTCTTTTTTTTTCTTTTTAAATTTTTTTCAATTTTTCACGATTAAGAAAAATATAAAAAAAAAATTAATTAAATTTTTAGTTTTTTTTTTTAATGCGGGGCGCAAAAAAAAAAATTAAAAAGAATTTTATTTGTTTATTTTTTTTTTCTTTAATAATAATATTTAATATTTTTAAATTTACTTTAATTATTTTTGAAAGTTAAATTTTTAAATTTAATTTAATCAAAAAAAAAAAAAAAAAACAACACGAACAAAAAAGGAAATTTTTAAAAAAAAAAAATTATTTCTTAAAAATTTTCTTTTCTTTTTCCCGTTAAAAAAAAAAAAAAAACAATTCAATTTTAATTTTTTTTTTTAATCATTTTGCTTTTAAATTTCTTATTTTTTTTTTGTTTGCTCTTCGTTCAGAAAAAAACATTTTATATTATTTATATAATTTTTTGCTTTGTTTTATAATTCATATAAATATAAAAACTAAACATCTAACAATTAGTAAAAAATATATATTAATAATCAATAATAAATCAATCAATAAATCAATAATTAATAAAAAAAAGAAAAAAAAAAAAACTAAAAAATAAAAAAAAAAAAATAATAATAAAAAAAAAAAAAAGAATAAAGAAAAACAAAAATATAATAATTTTAATAATGTTAAATATTCCTTAAAAAAAAATATTAAAAATTAAAAATAGAAAAAAAAATATATCGGTGCCAATTAATTATTTTTTTCTTCTTAAATATTTTTTCATCTTTTTGTTTTTTTTTTTTTTTTTCTTTAAATATTTTTTTGTTAAATATAATTAATAAATATATCATCATTTTTAATAAGTTTTTTTAATTTTAATTTTTTAATAAGTTTTTTTTTTTTTTTTTTAATTTTAATTCATATTTTTTTTTTCTTTCTTTTGTTTCTTGTTTAAATATTATATAATTTGGTATCGAACAAATTTCAGACTTTTTGAGGCCAATTGGTTTCTTTTTTTCATTAATTAATAATTTTTTTTTTTGTTTTTAATTTTAATTTTTTATTTAAATTTTTTATAATAATTTTTTATAAAAAATTTTTAATTTCATTTTTCTTATTTTTTTTTTTTCTTTTTTTTTTTTTTACTTTTTAATAAAATTTAATAAAATTCAGTCTTGAGACAATCACAAATTGTTTGAGAAAAATCAATAATATTTTATTTTTTTTTTTTTTTTCTAAAAAATAAAAATAAATTTTTTAATTCTTTTTTTTTTTCTTAATTTTTCAATTTTTTTTTTTTTTAAATTTTTTACGATCACAAAAGAAATTTATTTCTTCTTCTTTTTTTTTTTTTAAATTTTTTTTCTCATTTTAAATGAATCACACAAGAATAATTTTTTTTTTTAAACGCGTATTTTTTTTTTTATCGTTTCTTAATTTTGTTGCTTTTTTTATATTTTATTATTTTCAGTTTTGTTTTTGTTTTTGTTTTTGTTTAAACTATCAGTCCATTACATTACAATATAATAGATATTCAATTGTTTTTTTTTTAATTATGTTTTTTTTTTTTTTTGTTAAATTTAAGTAAAAATATTTATGTTTTTTTTTTATGTCAAAAAATGGAAGAAAAAAATTATTATCTAAGATTTTTTTTTTATTTATTTATTTATATTTTTTTTTTTTTTTGTTTCCTTGTAAATTTCCGAAACAAATTAATTGTGCACTTTTTAATTATTAATTTTTTTTTTTTTTTTTTTAAGTCAATTATTTTTTAAATAAGTAAATTTTTTTTTTTTTTTTTTTTTATAAATTCTTTTTCTTCTCTCTCACATTTGCTCCCATACAATTCTTAATTAAATTCATTATCATTATTGCTTTCACCTCTAACAGGCCTTTTGTTTTAATTTTTTTTTTTTTTGATTTTTTTTTTATTAAAAATTCCCCAATTCCCTTCCCACCCCAATATCAAAATAAATAAAAATACCGATTGCACCAAACATTTTTTTCTTTTTTTTTTTTAAATCACAAAAGTGTATCCCCCGAAAAAATGCCAAATTTGTTTTTGTTTTTTTAAATTTTGTTTCTTCTTCTTCTTCTTCTTCTTCTTTTTCTTTTAATAAAAAAATGCACAATATTTTCGTTACAAGGAATTAATTAATTATCATGTTTTGTTTTTTTTTTTTGTTAAGTATAAGAATGACGATTTTTAAGTTTATTAATATTAAAAAAATTTTAAATTTTCCTCCATTCCTTTTATCAAATCATTTTCATCATTTTAAATAATTTTTTTTTTTAAATTTAAAATTTAAAATTTTTTTCAATTTCAATTTTTAATAAAAAAATTTTTCTTTTCTTTCATTTTTAAAGATTCAAATCTAAATTTCCCATTTTCATATTTCGTTTTTTTCTTTTTAAAAACGAAGCGTTTTCATTTTAATTAAATCAATTTTGATTTTAATTTTTTTTTTGCTATTTAAAAAAAAAAGCAAATTTGGAGAAATTAAAAAAAAATATAGAACCTAAAATTTTCATTTGTTTTCATTTCTTTTTCTTTTTAAACTTTAATTATTCTTTAATTAATTATTAGAAAATTGTATTTTCTTCTTTTAAATTTTTGTTTGTGAAAATTCAAAAATATACATTCGAATGAATGTAGAAGAAAAAAAAAACATTATATTGACTTTACTTTTGATACGAACATTATTTTACCGCGCGTAAAAATTTGCCCTCTGTAGTTAAAAAAAAAAACAACTTGGTGACTTTTAATTTAGTTTTCATTTAAGTAAAATTTTAATTCACTCTTTTTTTTCTTTTTAGGTTTTACATTTTTTTTTTGTTCTGTTTCTCTTTCTCTCTCTCTCTCTCTCTCCTTTCTCTTTCTATCTCAACAAATATATATTATTTATTTCTTAAAACTTATTTTTTTCAAGTTTAACTTTTTCTTCTTCTTTATCTTCTTCTTCTTCTTCTTTATCTTCATCATCTACTTTTATTTTTCTTTAGTTTTTAATTAATTTGTGTATGTTTATTTGAGTGTGTGTGTGTGTGTGTGTGAGTGTTTTTGTGAGTTTATGTGTAAGTGTGTATGAATACAGATTTATTAATTACGTTAATTATTTGTCAACTTTTTTTGTTTGTTTTTGTTTTTTTTTTTTTTTTAAATTTTTTTTATTTACAAAAAGAAAACAAGAAAACTTTCAATAATAATAAATTAAAATAAAAACACAGAAAGAAATTGTTTTACATTTTTAATGTGAACCTCTGTGTCGATTCATTGATGTAATTTTGGAATTTAATTTTTGATTAATTTCCCGGGTAAAGAATGGACAATATTTTCTTCCATCAATAAAAATTTACAATTTGTACAAACTAAAAATTGACAAAAAAAAAAAAAATAAAACAAAATTAATAAAATATTGCCGAGGGAATAAAAATGTTGGACATTTTCTTCTAATTGCCAATTTTTTTTTTTTTTCTTGTTTTCCCCCAATTTTTCCTTGTAAATATAACATAAATTCACATTATTCATTAAAAAAAAATTTAAGTATTAAATGCCGTACTGTTTCTCTTTATTATAATAATTTATCTTATTTTTTTTTTTTTGTTAATTTTCTAAAATAATTTTGTAGCAAAAGAGAAAATTAATAATAATAAATTATTTGTTTTGAGACCAAAAAAAAATATACATTAATTTTTATAATCAATTTTAAAGTACACAATTAAATCCGTTTTGTTGTTGTTTTTTATGTTTAATGTTGTTATTGTTTTTTTTGTTTGAGTTGAAAGAAAAAATTCCCTAATTTAACCAAAAAAAAAAATCACGATTTTAAAAATTATCAAAACAAAAAAATGATTTTTAATTTAAAATTTTCTTTTTTTTTTGTTCGTTAAATAAAATTTAAATTAGTTGAAAAAAAAAAATTAAGTTAATAATAATTAAGTTGGAGTAAGGGATGATTTTCTTATGGCAACAGGGCCGGCCCTATGTTTCTTCTATACATTCACATTTTATTACACCTTGTTCTGTTCATCTAATACAAGAAACTAAGGCACTTCGCTGTTTTCGTATTTAATTTTTGTCTCTCTAAACTTTTTTTTGTTTTTTTTTTTAAATAAATTCTTTTAATAATTTTTAATAATCGTGATTTTTAATGTGGTTGTAGTGGTTGCAGTTGGCTATTGTTTTTATTGTTATTGTTGTGAATGATTGAAAATAAAAATGATTTTTTTAAACACAACATCAAACAAATTCTATGATTTCAATAAATTTTTTTTTTGCAGTTGATTTCAGTGAGTTATGATTTGTTGTTGTTTTTTTTTTAAAAAAACAAAAAAATATTAAAAATAAAATAATAAATTAAGGCGAAATAATTATTTAATTTAAAAGTATTTATCAATATTTTACAGAAGAATAAAAAGCCTAATAAGATTATTCGAAATTGAATGTGAGTATTATTTAATTACAGTTCGTTAATTTATTCTCTTTCAATTTTAATTTTGTTTGTTTATAAATCAAAACAAATAAAATGATCACAATTTTTTTTTTCGATTTTACCAAAAAAAAAAAAAAAATATTAAATTAAATTTAAATTTTTGTAGAATTTCCAACTTTTGTTGTACAACTTTTCTTTTTCTTTTTTCTTTCATCAATTAAAACATTTTGTTCAATAAATTCATTTAAGTTATAAAAATTAAAGTTAAATATTTAGGGTTACCATATGTAACGTAATATTCGCCGATATTGACGAGAAAATAATAATTTTAAGTTTAAATAAAAAAAATAAAGAAATTCAATAGTTCAGTTATATTCTCTAACTTCAACAAAATATTTCAGTTCTTATCTTTTCTTAAATATCCAATATAATTAAAAAAGTTTATTATATTTTTAAGAAAATAAAAAATGGCCGCCAAAAAAAAACATTTTAATTTGTTTTCCATTCAAAACATTTTAATTCAAATAAGTGACAATTTCAAAGTCTACAAAATTGTCGTGAATAATATCAGTGTAGAAAGAAAAAGTTTACACATGGGAAACTCTACAAAAAAAAAATTATATTTCAAATATAAAAAAATATGCCGAATTTGTATAAAAAAAAAATAAAGATTAGAGAAATTAAATAAAATTGTTTTATAATTATAAATATATTAAATTAGTGTATTCATAAAAAATCAATGCAAGGTTTAACAACATTTTGTTGATGTTGTTGTGGTGGTTGTTGTTGATGTTGTTGTTGTTGTCCATGTGATGAGGGTGATGTTGTGTGTGTTAAATTTGTATGATGATGTGTATTTTGATGATGATTATGATTATTATGATGATGTTTTTGTCTACGATGATAAATACTCTTGTGATTATTTAAACTATTTAATGTACGAAAAACTTTGTGACATAAATTACAAACAGCATTATTTAATGGTTGTAAATGTTGTTGTTCTTTGTGACGTTTCAATGTTAATTTTGTGCTTAGAAGTTTTCCACATACGTCACATCGGTGACATGCTGTCAATGGTAATGGTAATTGTAGACGACCACCATTTCCTGTTGTTGTATTATTATTCATACCACTGCTGACGACGATACCACCGCCACCTCCACCTAATATACATCCAGTCATGACTACGTTGCCAGCACCTAGTGAACCGCACCGGGAAATAAAAAAAGAGAGAGACAATAGTGACTTATATTTTGTTTCATTTTTTTTTTAATTTTAATTTTTTTTTTTTAATTGTTGTTTCTTTGATTGTTTGATTCGTTTGTTTTTTATTTTTTTTTTTGTTGTTGTTTGTTATTCTTTATTTTTTTTTTCAGGCTTTTTTTATAATTATAATTTTGAAAATTTTTGGTTTTTACTCTTTTCATTTTTCTTTTGTTTTTGTTTTGTTGGATTTAATTTTAAATTGAAAATAATGGAAATTGGAACAGAAAAAAAAAGAAAAACATTTTTCTAACATTTTTCTAATAAAATTCAAACCCAGGCGACGCGCGCGATTATTAATATTTATTACGACCAAAAAAAAAAATCGGTTTATTCGTTTATTTTTTTTACAAATAAAAAAAAAAAAAGAAAGAAAAACAAAAACAAGAAAGAAATGGGCAAGGGGTTATGGGTGGGGAGGATTGAACCAAAAAAAAAAAAATATAAAATAAAAAAATTCAAATAAAAAGAAAAACAAAAGAAAATAAAGGAAAATAATAAAATCGTGACTCTATTTTTTTTTTTTGCGTTATTTTTCATTTTCTTTTTTTTTTTTTTGATCTTTTTTAGTTTTTCATTCTTCTTCTTCTTTTTTTTTTTAACCAACAAAAATAAAAACAAAAAAAAAAGGGGGGGTAGGGTGTTGGGGTTTTGGTCGTGGGTCAAAGGTTTTTTTTCTTTCTGGTTTGGGTTATGGAAAATGGGTTATGAAGAGTTAAATCCAACGGGTTCGCCAATTGGAACCAATTGGTATTAATTTAGAGCAATGTTTTCTTTTCTTTTCTTTTAGTTTAGTTTAGTTGTAATGACAATGAATTTTCTCTCTTTTTTTTTTAGTTTTTCCTTTTTTTCGTTTTTTTTGCTTTTAATTTTTCATTTTCATTTTCGTTTTTGATTTTTGTTTGTTTTTTTTTTTTTTTTGGTAAAATCCTGGGAGATTTTAATTTTCGATTTTTTTTTAAAAAAATTGATTTTCTTTTTTTTAATTTCGACAAAAAAAAAAAACAAAAAAAAAAGGAATGAAAAACAAGAAAAACAAAAATTAAGAGAAAGTTTTTTTTTTTGTTTTTAAATTATTTTTCTTAAAAAATTTGTGAAAAAAAAAAATCAATCAATTTAAAAAAAAAAAAATGAAATAAAAAATTTAAAATTTTCCAATTTTCAAAATTAAAATTAAGGCCTGATTTTCTGTTTCTGTTTCTTATTATTATTATTATTTTTCTTTTTGGTTATAATTATTGTGTTTTCTGTCACTAATTGTCTCAATCTGATTTTTTTTTTTTTTGTGATTTTGAATTAAATCCCAATGCGGCCCCCTTCTTCCATTTAATCATTTTCGTTTTCTTTTTTTTTCTCTTAAATATATTTAACAACTTTTTTCACGTCGTCTCAGTTTCAATTCTCTCTTTTCTATTTTCGTTTCTTGCATTTTGTGTACATTTTTCTTTTTTTATGTTTTAACAAATTTTTTTTTTTGTCTTTTGTTTTTTTTTTTTTCTTTTCAATTTTTCCTTTGTTGTTTGTTGTTGTTTATTAACAAATAAAAAAAAAATATTAAACAAAAACAAGAGAAAAAAGTTATGTAGATTTAATTTAATTTTTTACAAAACAAAAAAAAAAAAGAACAAAAAAACAAAAAAAAAAAAGTTAAAAGTAAAACAAAAAAAAAACTGTTAATGGGCTCTTTTGATGCCAATTGGTTCCAAAGAACAAGTCGGATTTAATTGTGCACTGTTTTTTTTTTTTTTTCATTTTTCATTTTTATCATCAAAAAAAATTTATTTATGGTAAAAAACAAAAAAAATATTAACAATAAATTAGTATCAATTCTCTTCTACTTCTACTTTGTCTTCAACTTCAACTTCTTCAACGTCTTTTACTTAATTAAATTTAAATTTTATATTTTATATTTTTAATTATTTTAATTATTGTTGTTGTCTTATTAAATAATAATTTATAATTAACGATAAACGTGTCTCCTCACTCTAATTGCATAATTTTTTTTATACAATTTCAATAAAATTATAAATAAACTTTTTTTTTCTCCATTTTCTTTTTAAATACAAAAATGTGTGTGTGTGTGTGTGTGTATTTATGTGTGTGTGTGTAAGTATTAATTTAATTAATTCAATTATTTCTTTACCATTATTTTTTTTTTTTGCTTGTTTTTTCTTGTGCTAAAAATATTATATTTTCTTCTTCTCATCCCCCACCACCACTGCCAACAACAACAACATAATTATTTATTCTAATTGATTTCTATTTTTTTTTTTGTTATACAAAAGAAAAATTTATTTACAGGCATTTTAAACCTTTGAGTGTGTGTGTGTGTAGATTAGAGGATAGAAAGATAGATAGATAGAGAGAGAGAAAGAGAGAGAGAGATAAAGAGATTAGTAAGAAGAAGATAGAAATATAAACAGATTTTTATAGTTTGTGTTTATAATTGTGTGCGCGTATTTTCCTTTAAAAAGTAAAATTTTTATAAACACACACACACACACCCACACAAACAAATACATACACAAACAAATTCATATAAAAACACAGATCAAAGTACTTTCAATCTTCAACATTATATAATTTCATCTTTTCTCCCATTAACAAAAGAAAATCATTCCCTTCCTCTAAACACAGATAAAGTTTTCTTTATTTTTTTTTTTTTTGTTAAACGTTCACTGAAAAAATTAGTTTTGTTTAGGGTGGTTTGGGGGGCGAAGGAAAATCGTATAATATTTTTAAGTAAACACATTTTTTTATAAGAAAAAAGCACAAACATCAAAAACAATAAAAAAAAAAACAGTACAGTTAAAAATAAGAGAACCATTTTGATTTCATTCATTTTTCTGTGTATATTTTTTTTTTTTACGTTTTACGTTTCTTTCTTCTTCTTCTTCTTCTTTTTCTTTTCTCTAAACCTACAAAAATTATATATTAAGTTTTTTGTTTTTATTTAAACATTATTTTCACATAGCCCGCGCACCTTCTTATAAAATAAAAATAAAATAAAAATATTTGAATGAAAATTCTCTTAAGAATATAAATTAGAATAATAATTAGAATAATTAGAATAATAATAATATTTGTTCAATATTTTAATACGAAATTATATAATATGTGTGTGTGTGTGTGTGTATATATATGTTGGTGTGTGTGTGTGTGCGATGTTTATCTCCTAAAGCACACTAAAATTTCTTGTTGTTATTATTAATTTTTTCTTTCAATAAATTATCGACTATTTACATTTTGTTTTCTTTTCTTTTTCTCTGATTTATACTTTTTTTTTTTTATTTTTTTGTTTTTAACTTTTTTCAACTTTTTCTTTCAAAGAAAAGAAAAAAGAAAAAACAAAAAATATTACAAAATAATAATCCTTAAAAAATAATAATAATAATTATAAAAAAAAAAAAAAATGTTATTTTAGAAGAAAAGCTCAAACTATTATGAGTGTGTGTGTGTGTGTGAGTGGTTTGTGCGTTTTTTTATTTTCTTCTCTATAAAAATAATAATTTTTTTCGCTAAAATAGATTTTGAAATTAATTCTTTCAATTCAACAAATAAAGTGATGTTGGTAATGAGATTCATTTATATCACACAATATATACAGTTTTAATTAATTGTTGTTGTGACTGTTGGTTGATTTTTGTTTGTTTTTTTTTATTTTTTAATTGTATTTGTTGTTCTTGTTGCTGATGGTTGTTATTGTTGATTTTATCTAGTTGTTATTATTTGTTACATCATTTCAATTTCATTTTTTTGTTAATTGGTATGAATTATTTCATTTTATTTATAAAATCAAATGTTCCAATATATTTTTGTTTTTATGTTTAAAAATACAATTAATTTTCTCCTTATGTTGATCTATGATTGATGGGATAGTATGGATGATTTGTTGTTGGTCCATGATGTGTTGATTGACTTTGTTCATCTTTTGGTTGTTTCATATTACGATGATAAATACTTTTATGATTTCTTAAACTATTCAATGAACTGTAGACACGTTTACATATATTACAGATAGGCTCTTTAGTTGGTCTCATATGTACATTTTGTATGTGTCTCTTCAGTCGTGTTAATGATGATAAATTTTTGTTGCATGGATCACATCGAAAATCTTCACCAATACCAGCTGTTGACAATGTTGATGATGACATCATTGATTGAAGTGGTGTTGAAGTCGTCAGATGACCTGACGACAAGAGGCAAACACGTCGAATTAGCCCATATTATATCACACCATCACCATATAAAACTCCGGATAATTTTAATTTTAATTTTTTTTTTAGATTTTTTTTTTGGGGGGTGTTTTTTTTTAGATTTTTTTTAATTTTTAGTTTTTTTTTTTAGGTTTATTTGTACAAAAAAGAGAAAAAAAAATGTTTTTTTTTTCCTTTCATTTTTTTTTTGTGTGTGTGTGCGTTTTTTTTTCCTTCTTAATAATTTCTCAAAAATTATTAAAAAATAAAAAATAAAAAAAAAACTTATAACTAAATATTTATATTTTGTTTATTTTTTTTTTTTAGTGAGGTTATTTTTTTTTTACTTTTTTCTTTTTTTTCGCGTTAAAAAAATGAACAAAAAAAAAAAGTTTAAAAAACCAAAAAAAAAAAAAAAATTAGAAAAAAAATAAACAAAACAAAAAAAAATTATAAAAATTATTAAAAAAAATTAAATTATTTCACACGCTTCAATAAAAAAAAAAAAAGCACGCGCCTAAAATATTTGGATTAGAATAAAAAAAAAACAACACCCGACAACCGCGTTAGTCCAGTCAAAAAAAAAATTATAATAAATAAAATAAAAAGCGACGCTAATCACAGGGGCTTTTCACAAAAAGAGAGAGAGAGAGAAAGAGAGTGAGAGAAAAATAGAGAGAGAGAGAGAGTGTGGTTTATAAGGTTGAGAGGGGGTTGGCTTGTTGGGTATTTGGTTTATGGTATTGGCGGCTTTTTCTTTCTGACAATATTTTGTATTATTGGAAATCAAACAATATTTTTACTAATTTCAATTTTTTTCCTCTTATTTTTCTTCCATTTTCCATTTTCCATTATAATGATTATAATAACAGAGTTAAATTGAATATAAAGACAAGAATCCGTGTGTTATGTGTATACGTCACTAGATAAAATGGTGGAATTTTTACTTTTTTTACGACATGAAAAAATAAATTTAAACCACGACGCACAACTTTTTTTCAATACGAAAACAACAAAAAAGAAACATAAAAATTATTGATTGATTATAAATAAAAAGGATTTTCTTGTAAAATCAGAAAAATGTGTCTCCATTTTATCATAATGACAACAACAACAAATTAAAAATTAAAATGCCGGCATTTCGAGCTGTCACTTTAATTTGTAATAATGAATTTATAATAAAATTTACAACAAAAAAAAAAACAAAAACAAATATAAAAAAATTAAGAGATAAGAATTTGTAGAAAAAACAACAACAAAATAAAAATTGCTATTTTCTTTTTGTCTTCTCTTTTAATTCTTTTTGTTTTGTGTTTTTTTTTTTATCAATAAAAACAATAAAAATTAGATAATAAACAATTACATTTGTGGTTTGACTTAAAACCATAAAATCATAAAATTTAAGTAAGTTTTTTTTTTATTTTAAAAGGATTTTATAATATTTTGTATTCATAGTTACAAAATCCCGCCTCCTAAAAGTATTCAAATTCAAGACAATTTGTTTTAACGAGAGAGAATGATTTTCAGTAAAAGATCAAAATAAAAAATAAAAAGAACAACTTCTTATTAGTTTTAAATTGAGTTTCCGATAAAGGATTTAAATAAAAAAAAAAAAAATAAAAAATGGGATCAAAAAATTTCTTTAAAAAAATTTAGTCATGAATCGTGTTTTTAAACGATTTAAAACGAACAATAAATAAATTCGACCTATTATTATTTGCGTTCTATACTAAACACGTACAAATTCAAATAAAACAAAATGGCGTAAACGAATTTGTTTTTAACTTTTTTTTATTTGTTTTAAAATTGAAACAGATTTATTGAAATAATATTATTTTTTATTTACGTTTTAACATTTTACTGGATAAACCACCACCGTGATATTGTGATTTATGACTAATTAAACTATTTCTTGAACGATATGTTTTTCCACATAAATTACATGTTAAATTTTGTTTTATATAAAAGTGACGGTCGGTCATATGACGTTGTAATGACCATACACGTGAAAATTTTTTATTACATAAAAAACATTTTTTTGTATTTAACGTTGGTTCTATTTGTGATGGTATTATGGCAACATTATTATTATTATTATTCTGTTGATTAGAGGACGATGCCGTTATTATATTCTTATTGTTGTTATTTTTATTATAATAATTAATATTGTTGATGACGTATTGTTGATGTGATGACCAGTCCAACAAATCAGTCGTGCCCCCCTCCTGCTGATCTGCAATCAAAGCAGATTTTTTTGTTTTTTTATTTGTTTTGGGAAATTGTTTGTTGTTTTTTTTTTCAATTGATAATTTTGTTTGTTTGTATGGGAGAATGGGGCGCCATTCATTGTATGTTTATCGGTTGGAGGGGCTCGACTGATAGGGAACTGATCAGAGTATTTTCTCTTATTTTGTGATTAATAAATAAAGAATACAGAATACTTTTGCAGTACAAATTTGTTGTTGTTTTGTTTTATTGCTATAAAACTAAAAAAAATAAAAAAAAACAGAACAGAATAAACGGAACCAAAAAAAAAAAAACAAAAACACGAAACGGTCAAAAAACTTCATTATTATTTTTTAATTGTTTTTAATTGGTGAGAAATCCAATCAATTTTCATTTGATTTTCATCCAAATATAATTTGTAACCCCCTATAACAAAAAATTTATAAAAATAAACTCCCTACAAATCTTCCTTTCTTTCTTTAGTTTCTTCCTTTCTTTCTTTCTTTCTTTCTTTCTTCTTTCTTCATTTCTTTCCTTTTTTTTAACAATTTTTCATTTTTTTTGATATTTTCATTTTCTTTCATTTTCATTTTTTAATTTCATTTTTAAATTTTGAAAATAATTAATAAATTAATTGAATTAAATTTAATGCAATTTTTTTTTTGTTTTTCTTTTGATTTTGCTTCTTTTTTTTTCTTTTTTTTTGTTGATTTATTATTTTCATAATTTTCTTCTTAATTAATTAATTTCCATTTATTTTATTTGATTCCTTTAAATAATTAATTATTTAAAAAAAAAGACAAAAATTATAAACACAAAAACAATAAAGTGGATTTTTTCTTAATTTCTAATTTTTGTAATTCTTAAATTTTGAAGTTTTTCATTTTTTTTTTGTCTTTTGACATTTTTCTTTTGTTTTAAAAATTTTAATTATTAAAAAAAAAAAAAAAAAAAAAGAAACACAACAAAAACAAAATAGTGAAAATATAAATTTGTTAATTTTTGATAGTGAGAAGAAAATTGAAACAAAATAAAAGAAAATAAAAAATTTGGAACCAGAAAAAAAAAAACACAAAAAAAAAACAAAAAGAGGAAAGAAAATCATAAAATGTGAAAATGTGAGAGAGAGAGAGATCACAAAAGAGAGAGGAAAAAATTTTATAACCAAAAAAAAAAAAACATAACAAAAAAATTTAAGTCGCCTATCAGTCTGATTGCTGTACCAAATTATTCCATAGCGTCTTTTCAAATTCTTTCTAATTTTTCTATTTTCCTTAAAATTTTTCACAATTAAATTTTTTTAATTTAATTTTAAAAATTTACTTCTTCTTCTTCTTCTTCTTCTTCTTCGTCTTCAACTTTTCTTTTCTTTAATTTTGTTTTACAAATAAAGAGAAAGATAAAAACGCGTTTCATAAAAAAAATAAATTTCAATTCACTTTAATTTTTTTTCTTTTTTCTTTTTCATTTTCATTTTTCTTCTTCTTCTTCTTCTTCTTCTTTTTCTATTTTCATTTTGTTTTCTTTTTCATAATTAAAATTAAATGAATATTTTTCTTTAAAATTCTTTCGAATTTTTCATAACAATATAAAAAAATTTAAAATAAAATTTATCTTGACGAGAATAAACTTTTTTTTCTTATTTTAATTTTAATTTTAATTTTCCTTTTCTTTTTTTTTTTTTTTTTGAATTTTCTTTTTTTTTTTTTTTTACTTTTAATTAATTAATTTTACTTTTTAAGTGCTTTCTTATCTAGATAAAAGTAAAAAAAAAAAGACTATTTTTGTTCTTATTGTATTTTTTTTTTTTCCTTTCATTTTTAATCAAACAAAACAGAGAAAAATTTAAATTATTTATTTTTTCTATCCAAAAAAAAATAAAGAAGATCCAAAAACAACACAAAGAGTATAAAAAAAACTTGAAATTAAAAACAACGAAAAATTTAAATAAAAAATTAAAAACAACGAAAAAAAAAAAAATGATAAATTGTGAAATCATAAATTACTTCATTTTAATTTGTCGATAATTTTAATTTTAATTTTAATTAATTGAAAATATAATTTTTTTTAATGAAGATGATTTCTAAACTTTTCTTTTTTGGTGATTGGTTTTTTTTTCCCCCAAAAGTTTTTTTCAATAAAAATTCATCAAAACAAAAAAAAAAAACAAAAACAACAACAAAAAATAAAAAAAAGACAAAAGAAAAGAAAAGGGGAAAATCAATTCTGAAAATTATTAATTATCTTTTCCGTTTTTAAGTTTTGATCAAAAAAAAAAAAAAAAAAATCCAAATTTCAAATTTAAAGAAATTAATAAGTTTTAGTTGCGTTTTCCCCTTTTTTGTTTTTCTTTTAAATTTTCTTTACTTTATAGAAAAATAAGAAACAGAATAAAAACATTAAAAAATTTGTGTTGTGTTTTTTTTTGCACAACAACAACAACAACAACCATTTTGAATATTTGATTGACAATTAAAAGAAAATCAAGACAATAAAATATTAAAAATTGGTAAATTTTTCTTTTACTGTTTTTTTTTTTCTGTTCATTTCTTAATTTTCCATTTTCCATTCTTCTTTTTGTTTTTTTGTTTTTTTTTTTTTTTCGTTTTTCATTTTTTTTACTGAATGAAAAAATTAAAATAAAAGAAAAAGTGTGTGGTGGGAGGAAAAGAAACACAACCAACAAAAAGAAAAAATAAAAAATGAGAAACGTAAAAAATAGAAATTATTCAGGTAAATAAAATTAACAACAAAAAAAATAAATAAAAATATTCAATTAATTCCAAACGGAAAAAAAACAACAACAAAAGAACGAAAACAGTAAAAATAAAAAAAAAAAATGATAAAAATGGAGAAAAAAAAAAAAATGAAGATCAAAATTAAAGGTAAAAAAAATCAGTAAGTAATAATAAAGTAAGTAAGTAAGTAATAATAATAATAATAAAATAAGTAAGTAATAATAATAATAATTTATAATTATATATAATAGTTATATGTCATAATGCAGCAGAACACATTTTTAACACACATACACGACGAAATGACACGTTTTACGATACAAAATTAGCACACAAAACCAATATTCACGGATATCAAAAAAAAAATTTTTCATATATAAATTTTTTTTTTTTTTTTCTTTTTTTTTTTTTTAATCATTTTCTTCTTCTTCTTCATT
Source organism: Pedicia rivosa (assembly GCA_963082725.1). Classification (NCBI taxonomy): domain Eukaryota; kingdom Metazoa; phylum Arthropoda; class Insecta; order Diptera; family Pediciidae; genus Pedicia; species Pedicia rivosa. The sequence goes on along the minus strand of OY720151.1, from coordinate 15,053,500 downwards.
TATTTAGATTAAAAACTTTTTTTCTTGTTAATAAATATATAATTTTTTTTTTTTTTTGTTTTTTTATTTCATTGCAATTTTCCATTTGTCTTATTACGTGTGTGCCTTTTTCAACACAATAAGTTTTTCTTTTTAATTTAACACCGTAAGGATTTTTTTTTTTGACGTTTTTTTTTTTCTTCTTTTTTTTTAATAAAAAAAAAAAAAAAAAAAAACTCAAAAAAAAAAATTATCCTCCCAAAAAAAAAAAATTATATATTTAGATTAAAATAAATAAATAAAGAAAACAAGAAAAATGAGATGGGTATATTTTCTTTTTTTTTTTTTTTTTGTTGGAAAATAATAAAATAAAATTCCTATATTAGATATATATAAATATATATATATATATGTATACATATCCGAGATTAATTTACATAAAAAAAAAAAACAATTCGAGAGTCACATTTTAAATATTTTTCTATAAAACTTTAAAAAAAAAAAATGAAATAATAAACAAAAATAAATAATAGAAACAATAATAACGGGTAATATATAAAGTAACAGAGAAAAAAAATAATTAAAACACGGTAAAATAAGAGAAAGAGAGGGAGAGGGAGAGAGAGAGAGAGAGAAAAAATGGGTGAGTGTCAAATAAAAGCAAATAAAACAGATAAAAATAATTCCAATATGGCGGCCAAATGATTATCGCATTATAAATGAGTGAGTTAGTGCATTGGCTATTAATACTTTCTCCCTTACACATTTATAACAAACTATAACAAAGTAAGCCGCCATATTTGATTCACATTTGTTTGTCTCAAATGACATTTTTTGACAATTTGCTCAAAAATATTAAATACCCCCCTCCGATATTTATTGTTTTACTCTAAGATTATGAAACAAGAAAAAAAAAGGGTATCAGATTTAATCAGAAGAGGTTCATTAAAAGATTTTAAGAGATTTTTAATAGTTTTTTTTTTGATTTAAAAACCAAAAAAAAAAAAACACAGAATTAAAAATAATAATTTAAAAATTTAAATTATTGAAATGTTTGTGTTGATGGTGAAGCCTTATTTTTTTTTTTTTTTTTTGTTGGAATTTAAAATTTTTGAAGCGGGGTTTGATTTCCATAAATAAAAACAAATTGATCGTCAATCAACAGAATCAAAATAAATAAATTAAAATTAGTAAAAAAAAAAAAAATAAAAATAAATTAACAAAAACAAATTAAATAAAAAAACATGAGAGTTAAGTTAACAAAAAAAAAAAAAAATTCAAATGAAATATAAATATTTATATATATCCAATATACGCCTAAAAATATTTTGTTTTTTTTTCGTCGTTAAAAGGATTTTTTTTTTTTTTTTTTGTAAATTTCGTTTTTCATTTAAAAACAAATATAAAAGTTACAACGTTGAATTTTAATTTTAGTTTTTTTCTCTTTTGCATTTTCTTTAAAAAAATATACACAAAAGAGAAAGACGACATTAAAGAAAAAACAAAAACAAAAACAAAAAATTAAACAAAAAAAAAAAAGAAAGGATTCAGTTTTTATTTCAATTTCATTTAATTTATTATTTTTTAGTCAGATTTTCTTTTCTTTTTTTTTTTGTTCTTTTCATTTTCTTCATTTTCTTTTTTAAAAATTAAAAAATTAATTTCATAAAAGGAAAAACAGAAGTTTTTAAGTCAAAAGAACTAAAAATTTTATTTGCAATTAAAAAACAGTTTTTTCTAGAACCAAAGAAAAAATAATCAATTAAAATTTGTTTGAAGTAAATTTGTCTAAATCCATTTTTTTCTTTTTCTTATAATTTTTCCTTTTTATCTTTTTTTCATTTTCATTTTCATTTTCCTTTTTTTCCTTTTTTTCTAATTCATCTTTTCTCAACAAAAAAAAAACATTTTTAGTAAATTTGTTTATTTTTCAATTAAAAAAAAAAAAAAAAAAATTTTTTTTTTAAAAAAAATATATTTATTTTTATTAAAGTTAAAGTCAAAAAAAAACTTACCTTGGGGAGAGTTTGCCATGTCTGCAGCCGATTGTAGTTGTGAATTAAAACCTGTAAATAAAATAAGAAGAAAATTAAATAAATATACAATTTTTTCTTTGTTGTTCATTAAATTTGTGAACAAATTATGAGATAATCTTTTAATTTTGAAAATAAATTTTGCGACTTTGCGTGCGATTGCTTCATTATTCTCAAAACTTTTGAATAAACTTAAGAGAGAAAATTTTACTGGTTCTCTTTATTTGCTCAAAACATTTAGTGAGCATTTAATAGCACCTTATGTAAGTTGACGTTAAAGTATCTAATAATTAATAAAAATTATTTAATTTTCTCTAAAAATGAAATGATGAGTAAGTTTGTAAATTATTTATTATAATTAACTACTGTGTGTTAAGTCATTATTACTTCTTGAATTCTTTTTCTGTAAGAGAATCAATTCCTCTAGTGCGCATTTTTTCAAAATATAGTGTCTAGTATAGAAAGTGATTGAGAAACATTTGGACGAAGCATAAAATTATTAAAATAATTATGATAAGAATTTAATGTTAATTAGCTCAAAATAAAAATATTTAATTGGATTCTATAAAACTGAAATTATTGATACAAAATTCTTAGTAATTATAGAGTACTCATATTTTTATTATTTTTTAGATTAAATTATCTGACTGTTCCATACTGAATAACTAAACATTGATAAAAAATAAAAACACAAAAAACAAATGACTAAAGTTTTTCTAAGAAAAAAATAAAATATAGTTGATTATATCTATAAACGATTAATAAATTTATTATCAAATAAAATATTAATTTTTTTTGAAAACAGTTGAATAGAAAAACATAAAAAAAATCCTTTAAAGATATATAGAAAATTACAAATAATGTTTGTGAACTTATTTAGAGCGTTCACTTCCCACACAGAAAATATAATTTAAATTAAAAGTTCAATTTTAAAAAGTGTGCGGAGAAGAAGTGGTATTAATAATTAAAAAAATAATTTTATGAAGCGTAGGATTTTTTTTTATAACATTTTAATTTCGATTGTAGAATTTATTCTTAATTGCCAACAAAAAAAAAATTAAGAAAAAATGGAAAGTAAAATATTTGTTTTGCTCTGGAAAAGTTCTTAAAGTTCCTAAAAATAAAATTAGAATGAACTTTTGCGTTCATCAGTTTATTGTTACAATTTATTAATAATTGAGGAAATTGTTAATAATTGAATAAGTTTTCTTTAAAATATTATAACCTTTTCTTTCTCATTTGAATAAAAACAAAATTTTTTATAAAATAATTAAAACATAATCTTACCTGCTAAAGCAGAAGGATCAGCAGCTAATGCAGCCATTGAAAAATTAAATGAACCAGGTGTTGGAAATAATTTTGTTTCGGCAGGTGACATCAAAAATGGTGCTGTATGAGAGTGTATACTACTTTCCATATCATCCTCATTTGGAGAACTAAGGAAATATCTATAAAAATTTTGTTCACGACAAAAAATAACGAAAGAAAAAAAAAATTTAAAAAATTAAAATAATTTTTGAATTCTGGCACAGAGTTTTTTTGTTTTTAACTTTTTATAGTTTGTTGTTTTGTTTAATTATTTGTACTTTCTTTTTTTTTTATTATTATTTCTGTAAAGAAAATAAGGACGGCATAAATATTTACCTTAATGATCCTTTTCCATCAACAACTGAATGATTAATATCATTATCACCAACAGAATCATTACTATGATCATCTGTACTTGCATTATTATTATTATTATTACCACAAACCAATTCCATTGGTTCTGATTTAACATCATCATTATTGATTCTATTTGGTGGTGACGGAGTTAAACAATCTTTTTCTGTTGATGATGAAAGGCCATTACCGTTACCACTACCATTACCATTGCCATTGCCATTACCATTTCCATTACTATTTCCATTATTGTTGTTGTTATTATTGTTGTTGTTGTTTGCATTAATATTTGCTAAAAAAAAAATACAAAATCAATATTTTTTGTTGTCAACATTTAAATTTTACACAATAAAATTTTATTTAATCCGAGTACTTACAATTATTACAATCAGTACGTTCCCTTTCTGTATCCTTTAATGGTGGTGTATTATTGTTGTTATTAATATGTTTTGCATTTGTTGAAAAATCCGTAGCTGTTATTTGTGACATATGATTTGCGACATCTGGACTATTATTATTTCCTAAAATTCCATTATCTGGCCGATGACGTTTTAATGATATTTCATCTGAATGATTTGAATTAATTCTTTCACGTCTTAATGCAGCTGCTGCTGCTGCACGTCTTAATAATTGATTTACTGTTGCACCTTGATGTGCTAAATTTTATAAAAAGAATAAATAAAAAATTAATTAAGTTTTTATATAAGAAAAATGATAAAAATAAATGAAACAAGAAAAACGGATCAAAAGAATTTGTTAGTTTAGCTACGATAGGCACAGATTAAAGTCCTAAGTGACCAACTGTACAACCCTGTTGTTGATCAATTTTTTTGTTACAAATCCCTAGAAAAAAAAAAACAAAAAAAAATCCCTATTTATATTTTCTTTTGATCCGCCACTGTTGTCAATATATTTTCTCTGGTGATAATACCAACCTGTCGGAGTGTGAATATTGTTCAAATGTGGTGGGGGTGATGCTCCCTGAGGGAATAAAGCATCTTCTACAAGTTTCTCCGTAAAGCTTTGATGATGATTTACAGGTGTCCGACCACCAGAATTTGGCAAACTCTGAACTTGTGCTAACTTTATATGTGTTAATGTGTTTATGTTTATGTGTTTTTATTTTTTTTTTGTGAATTTGGAAAGATAAATGAAATTGTGTTATAATATTTTTATTTATGTAATTTGAAATATATTTATTATTATTGTATCGGAGAGTGAAAAGTTTATTAAAAAATTAACCCATTCTTTTTATAATGATATTAGTGACAAGTCGTAGATTTTCTTCTTATCGAAAACCAAAATTTACTTAGAAACAAATATTCTTGATGTATCATAGTCAAATGTAATGACACAGAGTTTTAGAAATAAATAAATTAAGTAAAATATTGAAACATGAATTCTAAAGTTGTTGATGATGATAAGTTTAAATTAGGTAAAATTTATATTTCATATACGACTCGTCACTATATGTAGAATTAAATAATATTTTACTACGTTCATTCAATATATTCTTCATTCTACTCTAATTTAATTTTCAATCAAATACAATTATAGAAATTTAATTCAAATTTAAATTTATTAATGAGATAATTATTATTATTTTAATTAATAAAATTATTAATAATTATATATTTGGGGAAATTTATATACAGAGTAAATCTCTGTCATATAATTTATAATAGAATTTAATCTATTTAAATAATGTTGGTCAAACATTTAAAATTAACTAGAAATTCAATAAAAATAGGGTGACCAAAATTGATTAAATTTTTCACATTTTATTTTTTTTTTTCTTGATAGATACAAATTATTTTTCTATAAAATTAAAATACTTACATTATGTGTTGTCTCTTCTGCTTGTTGTTGTGTTAAACCAGATACCCTAAGTACTTCAGCTGTTTTCAAAAATGAACTTAATGAACGTTGATGTACATTCACTTCACCATGATAGATAAATTCAACCAGTGCATGTAAATCAGTAAATGCAACATCTTGTAGTACTATAACAGGGTGTTTACAGGGTGTACTCTATAAATAATGACAAAAAGAAAAAATTGAATGAATAAATTAAGTAAAACAATAAAAAGAAGAAAAAGTTATTTTTGGTTAAACAAAAAAAAAATTCACACATCGAAACAAAGAAAAACCTGAATCAAAGGAGCGGATGATAAAGAGAGGGAGAAAGATAGAACTGACATTATATCCAATTACCAAAATGAAAAAAAAAAATAAATAAGTAAAAAAATTGCATGTGCAATTTATTTTTTGTAATGTCTAAAATAAAAAAAATATGAAAGTGGGACAAACTGCATTTTTTGGTAATTTAATCGTGAAAGTGTCCTTCACTTAAATGAACACAATAAAAATGTGTTATGTTCTTTGCATAAAATAAAAATAAAATGAAAAGCATACACACACACACATACGCATAAAAAATAATAATAATTAAGGCAGATGTTGTAAACCTTAACAAATACAGAGAGGAAAAAAAAGGTAACATTTGAAGTGAAATTCACTTTCAAAATTTTTCGTTTGTTTTTGTGTTTTTGTTGTTGTTTGTTATCAACTTGATTATAAAAAAAGAAAATGGTTATTTGGTACGTAGTATACCAGTTTATTTGTTATTTGATTAAAAGTTTGAATTAATATTTTGATAATATTCATTATGATCTGATAAAAACCATTTAATTGAAATTTCTTTCACTTTTATTTTTTTTTTTGTTATTATCTAATCAGAAAACCTTCTCTTCTAATTCATAAGTGTGGAAATATTATCAAAAATAAAGTTTAAAAAAAAAATTCAAAAAAAAAATAAAAAGAAACGCGAAAAATGGGCAAATAAATAAAAAAAAAAAGAAGGAAGAGAAACAGAAAATGTGGCGAGTTTCAAAAATAAAATGCCCAAAAAATTCATTTAAATTATTGAATTTTTTTTTTCGATTCTTTATAAATAAAAAACCTCATTAATTTTTGGCTGATTGTTTCTTTGTCTTTGTTTCACATTTTCTTACGCCATATTTATTATTGACTCAAATATTAAATAACAAGAAGGAAGAAAATAATGAAATTCGAATGAATAGAGTACGATTTCATGTTGTGAACCTTCAACTAAACATTCGAACTAAATTAATTAATTATGAGTCCCTTCTTCGGTCACTTTTTAGTGATATAAAATCTTCGATAATGTAACTCAGACAAATAAAACAACGTAAAGCATAAAATCTGTAAAATATGCAAAAAATAAATTCTATTGAAATTTTGTCACATTTAAAGTGGGCGCTATTATCGTCTGCCATTAATCTAACCCACACACCCATTTTTTTTTTTAGGTCACAAGAACTTTTCTACTCCAATTGATCCGTTTTAAGAAGAAAACTAAAATACAGAAATCTTTGAATCATTTTTTTTTATAGAAACTGAATCGAATCTAAATAATTTTAGTATTTTTTTATTCATCCAGTGAATTTTAATTTGGTTTCATATTTGACGATTTTTGTTTTATCTACAATATTCTATCAACTACAAAGAACCTTAATCTTTCAAAACCTGCAGCTGTGGTTGGTAATACTAACCAATTCCCAATATACGCAATTAAAAATTCAAGAAAAGGAAACAAAACAACAAGAAAAAAATTAAATTGTTCAACTATTTTCTACTTTATTTATTTATTCTTACTAAGATTTAAACAAACAAAACAATAAGAAATTATTTGGATGACAAATTCTATAGAGTTTAACTATTTTTAGTTATAGTTTCATTGCGGAATAGTTTGTTGTTGTTGTTTCTTTTAAGATTAAGAAAAAAAATAATATTTATGAAAGATTAATTATTCTATTTTTGGTTTTCTCTATTCATCATAATTTCTATTTAATTTCAATTTATATTTAAATATAATTTTTTTATTCAACTTAGATAATCACAATCACAAGAATATTAAAAAAAAATTAGTTATGACTGATAATGACTTCATAATTTTAATAATTATTAAAATTGCTGACGTTTTTTTTTTTATTCCTTATTCTCATTATGAGAGTTTTGTTCTATTTTTAATTAATTATTTTAAATCCACTTTAATTAATAACAAAATATTGATGATTTGTATACGGAATATTTATCACGTTTATAAGTTTGTATAATTTATTTGATTTTGTTACTCTTGACGTAAATCCAAGAACAATACAATTTTCCAGAGAAATCAAAAACAGTCAATTAATGGTGAATTATCGTAAATATTTTTCATTGAAAGTGGGAAAAAAAAAATATTTACTAATAATTCATTCAATAAATGAAAAGAAAAGAGAACAAACTGAGATCCATAGAATTCAGATTCGGTGAAAATGTGAAAACCCTTAAATATAAAATCTCACAAAAGTCTCCATAACAAATACATAAATATGATAATGATGAAATATGATAAGAGAAAGAGACAGATATATAGATATAAGTGGAGACTTTACACTTTCGCGTTTATAAAAAATTTTAAATAAAGTTTCAAATAATTTTTATTCTAAATTGGAAACATAAAACCGCATTCCCTCTTCTTCCTACCTGTATATTTTATTCCTTCTTTTCTTTTTCTGTTTCTTTTCGTTTCGTTTCGTTTGTTTAGAGTTTTTATATTCCTCTAGTTTTTTGGTGTGTCTGTGTGTGTGTGTGTTTTTTTTTTATTTTAAATAAAAAAAAATAAAAAAATAAACAATAAAACATAAAAAATAAATAAAATAAAAAAGAGGAAAATAAGAATCAGAAGGAAATATGACGCATTGCGCTAAACTATACTTAAATATTATTATTATGAAACTTAATATACTTTTTGTGTATAGAAAAAAAAGTAACACAGAAAAACATTAAAAAAAAAAAAATAATGTGTACACAAAATAATGATTCTTCCTCTATATATTTCCTCCATTCCACACACCAACTCATTCCTCCTATGATTCCTCCTGTTACACAAGACACAACCGACCACCCCAAAAAACTGAAAAATGAAAAAAATGAAAAAAACAGAAAAAAGAAAAATGGAGAAGACAAAAGAGGAATAAAAAGAAAAATGAAATTGTTAAAATGTTAAAATGCCAGGCAGGAAAAACAAAAATGGCAGAAAGAAAATATGAAAATAAAGGAAAAATATAAATTTTTTTTTGTTGTTTAAAAAAAAAAAGACAAAAAAAAAAATATGAAAGTTTTCTTTTCTTTTTCTTTTGTATTTTTTTGTTTTTAGTTGATGTTGTTGTTGTTGTTGTTGTTGTTGTAGGGTGTTGTCTGTTTTTCATTTTATTTATTTTTCTTCTTTCCATTTCTATTTTTCTCTCTTTATTTGTGTAAAACTTTTAAGTACCAAAAAAAAAAAAAACAACGGCAACGAAAATAAAGAAAAAATGGTGGAAAAAAAAAATGAAGAGAAGAAAAAAGAAAAGTGGAGGAATGGAGGAAGAATAAAAAAAATTAATGCTAATTAGATTTTTATTTAAATTTTAAAATTTAAGGAATGAAAACGAACAAGAAAAAATAAAATAAATAAATATTCTTTTAAAATGCACATGAATCGTCCCAATTTATTCGTAAAGTTATGGGGTGGGTGGTAAGGTGGAGAATTCTTTATTTTGGGTATGAGTTTATAAAAGAGTGGAGACATTTTTTTGGGTGTTACTGGGTGGTATAGGAGATTGTTGGATGGTATCCATTTCATTATAATGGTTCTCATAAAATGTAAATGAGAAAATGAACGTTTTCTTTTTCTTATAAAAAATCACACGAAGGGATGAAAGTAAACTAAAAATTATTAAAAGTAGACTAGTGAAGGATTTTTTTTTTGTTATTTCATTTTTTTTGCAGTATTTCGCGTTCTATTAAATATTCGATCTCTCTCTCCCACCGTCTCTCTCTCTCTCACTCTAAAAAATTCATCGTTTTATCATTTTTTTTAAAATGTTTTATTGCGAAATATTAACGGGACAAAAAAAAAATGTAAGGCTAAAGTCAAAAGGTTAAAAACTGAATACCCACTTAAGTACATATAATACGGACAGACAAACATATATAGGTACACACACATACACACACACGTTTAACAACCAACAATATATTGCTATCAATTTTTTTTTATCATCAAAAAATATTCAATATTTCTTGACATTTTCTAATCGCATTTGTGCGCGCAAAATACATCAAAAAAAAATTTGTTGTCTAAAAACAAACCAAAAATAGTTTGCAAAAAAAAAAAAAAAAACAAAAAAATAAACGAAGAAGGAATAAATTGCCAAAAAAAAAAAAAACTTATCTATAAAAATGCTATTTAATAATAAAAAAATTGTGTGTTATCATTTATATTATATTTCCCTGCTCACTTAACACCCCCTCAGGCACACAACAAATATTATACTCTCTCTCTGTCTGCAGCACCACCAACTATATACATAACTCTCTCTTATCGCGGGCTCTATTTTTTTTTTTTGTGTTCTCCTCATACATTCTATATTTTTTCTCTTACTTTAAATTAAAACAACAAAAATAAAAATAAAAAATAAAATATAAAAAAAAAAGCAAAAAGCAGTTTTTTTTCTCTCTCTTCCTCTCACTATGTATTGGTAAATAGATAAAGTTTTCTTTTTATTATTATTATTATTATTTTGTCTCGTGTGCAATAAATTATGATTTTTTTTTCTCCTTCTTCTTCTTCATCTTATTGTTGTTGTTGTCGTTCCTTCAGTTGTTGTTTTTGTATAAAACAACAACAAAATTATATTGCATCGTGCTTTACTGATTAAAATATAAAAATATATTTTTGTCTTAGAAAAAAAAAATTAAAAAGTTACAAAAATATAAAAAATATAAAAAATAAAATGATAAATAAATAAAAAGAAAAACAAAAAATTCTTTAACTTTGATCTATTTAAAAAAAATGTTGTTGTTTCTTTTATACATACACACACATATTTTTTTTTTAATTAGGTAAACTGTTCTAATTTTTTTAAACAAACAAAAATAATAAAATTAAATGAGTTCATTCCTCGGTTATTCCTTTCTAACAAAAAAATAATTGCGTTCAACAGAAAATTCTTAAAAATAACTAAAATTTAAATTTAAATTGCATCTTATTTAAAGTTACTAACAGTCCAAGTTACTACCGTCAAGTTACTAACAGTCCAAGTTACTACCGTCAACTTACTAACAGTCCAAGTTACTACCGTCAAGTTACTAACAGTCAAGTTACTACGGTCAAGTTACTAACTGTCCAACTTACTACCGTCAAGTTACTAACAGTCCAAGTTACTACCGTCAAGTTACTAACAGTCAAGTTACTACGGTCAAGTTACTAACAGTCCAACTTACTACCGTCAAGTTACTAACAGTCCAAGTTACTAACAGTCAACCGTTATTTTTATAAGAAGAACAACTTTATGGATACGTAGCTCTAATGTTTACTTTAATTTAAATAAATAAATCATAAAATGTCTACAAGTTAAACCATTTTTTTAATAAAGGGAAAAACTTTAACTATGGAAAAACAATAATTTCACTTGGAATGAATTAAACGTATGCGATGCGACAACGGTAGTAATCACATGATCAAAATCATTATGAAAATAATAATCATAAAACTATCCGTGATTTAAACTTATGACCTTATTGTCTGATATATATGAAATTTTATTATGGGCAGTCACCTTCGTAATCGTAAAGTTCAAACAATTTTATTGCCATTAAATTATAAATGGCAAAAAAAAAATATTCTTATTTTTTATGTCTAATTTTATAGAGTAATCCGGTAGCCATTCAATTTAATTAATTTCGTGAAATTAGCTTTTTAAATTTCTTTTTGTTTCAAATAAATTTAAATTTTTTTTGTAATTTTCTCAAATCATTGAATAAATAATTATAAGAATAAAAGAATTTCGTTAAGGGGTGAAGGACAATGAAATTATTTAAAACACTTTTAAGGATTCTAATAAGGGAATGATTGACAGTTGTGTTATATCATAACCCAAGACCTTCAAATATAATTTATAGGACTCGTAAGTTTCACGACGACGTTAGAGAAAAAAAAATGGACAATCTTCAATTAAAAAAGTATAGATCGTGGGTGTTGAAATAGTTCCAAGAAGTCTATCAGTAAGTCACGTTAATTAGCAGTCGTAATTCTACTTATGAACTTTAGTTTATAAAACTTTAGTACAATCACAAATTGTAGTGAAATTCCAAGAAAATTTTATGTCACGGGTATAAAGTTTAAACAATTGAATTTTATTTTAGTTTTAAAATTGTTTTAATGAAGTCGGATTCATATACACAATAATTGTTGCTTTATCTTAATAATTTTTAACTTTAATTTCTTCAAATTCTTTAATTTTAACTAAAATTAAAAAATTTCCTCCTAATTTTTGTAAATCATAAAAAATTTATACAAATGACAAATCTCGTAAACATTTCCACTGTATATTATTTTTGGATATAAATTTCTACACGGACACAATATTCCATTATAGACTTAATATAAAAAAAAATATCATTACAAAAGTTATTCATTAAAAAAAATAAAGAACAGAAAGAAAAATAGAAAAACCAAATAAAATAAACTAAAATATTTTATTTTTCTATTTTGTTGTTGATGATGAAAAAAAAAAAAAAATAATTACATTTTCGGTCATTTTATGTGTCCGATTATCAATGTCGACAATTGGCAATGTTTTTTTTTTTTGTATTTATTTTTTTTATTTTTTATTAAACAACAAAAAAAAAATTATTGATAAAAGAAAAGATTGTAGTTTCGCTACAAAGTACTTTTTTTTTTAATATTTAAACAATTTTTAATTTTTTTTGTCACTTAACAAAAAAAAAAAAAATTAAATATTTTGTGATAAATTTTACTTAAAAACAACAACAAAACTTTATTTCTAATATTGTTGTTTTTTTCATTTTTTCCGATAAATATACTGGGTTCGTCATCAATTCTTTGAATTAAAATAAATTATTAAATCTTTAATTGTTATTGTGAGAAGATTACAAATTATAGAATCCAAAATGGATCCTCGAAAAAGAGACGTGTAATCATTCCGAGTCAAATTCGAAGGAATCTCATTAATACGATCCTTGTGAAATCAAATAGAATCTGAGGAAATTGCAAGAAATTTGTCACTAAAATGTTTTTCTCATCTCATCAATTGCACAATTGCATTACTATTGCACTTAACTTCATCGGTAGTCTCGCATATTCATGAGAAAATCTTAAATCAAAGTGAAATGAATTTACCAAAAGGCTTTCCCATCCTCATGAATAAATAAAAATTTTCACACATAATTTTAAAGAAAATTGACTGAAATAATCGATTATTATCGATTAAAATAATCGATTTTTATTTATTAAATTTTTACATTTCTTTTGGCTTTACTAAATTAAAGTTTTACATCTTCTAGCTACTGCTTTGAATTTAAAACAAATTCTTAGAATTATTTTTATTGATTTTGGCAAATAGTTTGTTTCTAAAGAGGACATACATCCCCTCCATCATGAACAAACAAATATGTATGTATGGTTTTGTTTTTAGAATTTTTCTACAATAAAATTTCTGTGTTCTTTTATTTGATTATCGTTTAATTTGTGTGAATCTACAAATTCCTCTCGATTCTGATGACTTCATAATTTTAACTACTTATTACTAACTTCTTATTAATTCCTAAATTACTAATTTTATCGTTTGGTTTAAGGTCAAAAAATAATCTGTTTTAAGTTTAATGTGCAATAATATTCTTTTGTCACGTACTCATAATTTCTATACTTCTAGACACATCTATGACTTACATTTACATAGCGGTAGAAATTACCATATTTTACAGGGATACCAATGAGAAATTCATGAGAAGTGAACTCATTTATTAAGGTGCTAAGAAATGATTGCACATTGAACGTAACGCTATAGGAAGTAGTCAAAATATCAAAATAACATAATATAAAATTTAATTCTGTCTCTCCCGTTACGTAATATTATTAAATAAATTTTATTCCTGATAAAACTAAAAATATAAAATATTTGAACTTTCATATTTAAATTTGTATAAAAAGAGAAAAAGCGAAAAATACAAAAAAAAAAAAAAAATGACGTGAGTTAAAGATTTTGATCAGAATTTTTTTTTTTTTTGCTTTTTTCAAATAATAATAATTTTTATTACCCTCTCTATAAAAATGCAAACGAAAAAGAATAACAACAACAACAATAACAATACAAACGGCAACAAATAATGAAAAATTAATTATCGTTTAATAAATAAATAATATAATGAGACAGAAAAATGACGTCTGTACAACAACAATTTTTATAGAAAAAAATTAAAACAAATTGTGTTTGTTTGTATTTGTATTTCAATTTTTTATTAACCTAGTACATCAACGACTAAGGTTATTAGTAACTAGGAGACCTACTATTTTTGAGGTGGGTTCTGAACCACCTAGCATCTGCACATGCATTTTTAATTCGATTCGGCGCATTGCCAGCTCTTAGGAAAACATGCAGATTTCCTAAGAAGAATCGTTCGGTTAAAAACCTTATCCTGCACACCGGCCGGAGGGTCATAGATGTTATTAATCATTGCCCACTACTTTATGTATGTTTAGTACATAATTAGCCGAATGAAAAATTCCATCCCGCCTCGGTCGAGATTCGAACTCGGTACCTCCCGCTCCAAACGTCAGCATGTTGCCATGTTGCCACCTTGGTCGGTTAAAACAAATTAAAACAGAAACAGAAACAGAAACACCAAATCTGCATATAAAATGGACTAAAATACAAAAACAATGAAGAACAAAAAAAAAAAACCTCCTTAAACCGCATTAAAAAATGAATCGGATATTTTGTTGCGCTATATTTTACCACCAACAAAAACAACAACAACAACAACAACAAGAATTATTCTATATACTTCTTTTTACCTACACACAAATGCAACTTTAATTAAATAACCATTTTTTGTTTTGGTGTATTTTTACTAAAAAAAAAAAAATCAATTTACAAAAACAACAACAACAACAAAAACCACCAACACAAATATAAAGAAAATCAGATAATGAAGTATCAATTGCATTATCATTTAATTTTTTTATTTTTGTTCCTTTTCATAAAAAACAAAAAAAAAATATTACAATTTTTGTGTAATTGCGTTCGTTCGTTTTTTTTCTTTCTTTTTTTTTTTTTTGATTTTGTTGCAATATTTTATTTGCGTTACATAATGTACCACTTTTTCTCTCGCTTCACCTCTTATCACTATTTCTTCTTCTTTGTATTTCTACGTTCCCCCCACCCGCTATTATATCGCAAAAACTTTATTGTTGTTGTTAATTTTTTTAATTTTTTAATTTTTTTGTTTGCCTGTTTTTTTTCGGTTGAATATTTTTTTTTTAAAGGTTTTCTTTTTTTACAAACAAATTGGAAATTATTTAATAAATTTATTAGTTAGGCACTTTGTTGTTGTTTTTTTGTATTTTGCCAAAATAACAACCAACAACAAGAAGAAAAAAAATCGAAAAGTTTTTTTATCTTTATTAACAAAAAAAAAAAAAATGCAAGTACATAATATACGGTATGCGAGTACCTACGTTTTTTTGAAGGTGAGGAGTTTTTTTGTTTTGTTATTGTAAAATTGTACAGAATAATTATTGATTGGCAAATCATTTTGAGATTAACATGTTTACCGTGGACGGGTAACGCATTCACATTCAAAAAAAAAAAAAAAACCAACACAACAACAATAATAATGCGATATGCAGGTAATTCTATAATAATTTGGGTAATTTTGTATTAATTCTATACTAATTCAATTAATTCAAAAATAATTCAAATATAATAATTTGCATTACTGTAAAATTCATTAATAGACTAATGATTGTCTCTCTAAACTTACACCACACACACAATTTATCAAATTGAACAAATTTGGTCAAATTGGTGCCCAATTGAAAATATAATTTACAATGCAAATTTATAAAATTGAGAAAATGTTTTATCCCTAAAATCATGGAAAAAAATATAATTCTTTTTGTTTGTTTATTGGAAAGTCATTTGTGTTGACGGACTAATTGAAATTTTGATAATAAAAAATTAGGTACAAAATTGTCTTTGTCTCTCTACACATGAAAAAGTTGCTTAAGAAAAGTTTTACGAATATTTTAGAAAGCTTTTAAACAATTTTATTTTATTTTTTCTTATATGTATATATATCTCTCTCTCTCTTTATCTCTCTATTCCATATATCACTCACTCTTTCACTCGTTACAATTGAATGCAATTAATTCACACGTAAATAAAATTAAAAAAATAAAATTCTTACCTTTAAAAGTTCCCTAAAATAAGGACTACAAGCTGATAATACAACTCTGTGTGCTTTCAGACTTCTACCATCACAGGCCAATGTAACATCAACAAAATCTTCATCATCACGAAGATTTTCAAATGCTGATGTTATACTACTTTGATAATTATTCCATCGTAGACAGAAATGTTGTGTGTCAACCATTTTTATTGTTTGTTTATCTGTAACAAAAAAACAAGAAACATAAATTATTTATTCACATAATTATAAAATTTTATTAGAAAATTAAGAAATTATGATAATTTAAGGACGATAATAAACACAATTTACTTATTTATTTTTAATTTGAGGGAAAAACTATAAAATAAAACTCGTAAAAGATCCTTTCATAATTTTATTTGTTGTAAAAATTTTCAACCAGTTTTAAATTATGAGATAATTATGGTCAATATGTAAAACATGTCAACATAACTTTATTCATTAATTGAGAACTACAAATTACTGAATTTGTTAGAAATTTTGTATGAATTTTTATTATGTCAACTTTAAAACTGATCCGTTTATTAAAACTTTAAATGTTTAACTCATTTAAATTAATCGTAAATTAACAGAGAAGTAAAAATATATTTCTAAAAAATAAATTTTAAGAAATTACACAAAACAAAATTTTCGCGCTAAATAAATTGTTAATAACAAAAAAAAAAGGGGAATATTTTTACTTGGGGAAATTTCCATCTCTTTCATTTTTTTTTTTGTTGGAGGTTCTTTCACAACCACTTTTGTACCATACACTACAGACACAATTCTATTCTCTCTCTCACGTTTTTCTTTATTTTATACAATTTATTTTTCTTCCTTAAATTCTTTCAATTGAAAATTCACACAAACAGAAAATTCTCAATTCTGAATTCTGACAAGAAAAATATAAAGTGTCAATTATTAATAAAAAACTGTTTTCAGTATTAAAGAAAGGTGGTCACACATCTGAAGGTTTTTTTTTATTATTAAACACTAAAAAAAAAAATTATCGAAAATAGAAAAACCAAACAAAAACAAAATGAAAAACAAATAAAAAATATCATTTAAGTCGCACTTAAGTACACTTTTGTTAAAGAGGTCCAACACAAAATCAATAAAAAAAAAAACTAAATAACAAACTAAATAGCAAAAAAAAACACTAAACCTGAATACTTAAAAAAAAAAAAAAGTATCTATCACACAATGATGGGAGAAACTTATTATTATTTGTCTACTTTGATGACTGTCTCTTAATAGACTAATCTATGTGTTAAGTTTTTTAGTATATAAGAACCGTTACATCATTCTGCTAAAATATTTTGTCGTTTTTGTTGTTATTGTTTTTTTCTTCTTAGAAACTAAAAAAAAAAAAAAAAAAAACAACGTATTTTTTCAATCTTACAAATCTTCAAACATTCTCTTCTATTTTGGAACTTTCAGTTAAGACAAAATAATAATAATAAAAAAAAATCATAATAAAGAATCAATAAAATAAATAAACAAAGAGAATAAACTACTCAGAAGAAAAAGAAGAAGAAAGAAGGAAGGAAGAAAGAAAGAAGAAAAAAAAGCAATAAGTGAGAAAAATTCTGAAACTGGAGAATATTATAGAAAAGAGAGAAAAAAAAAAAGAAAAGAAAAAGAAAAGAAAGAACAGAATAAAGATAAAAAAAAATATATAAACCAGTGTCTAGACTTTAAATCTAAAAAAAAAAAAAAAAGTCCATAATGTCAAATACAATGACAATCATCATTATTATCATCATCTAAAATCATCATTATAATAATCATCAACACAACACAACAGAGAGAGAGAGAGAGAGAGAGAGAGAGAGAGAGAGAGAGAGAGAGAGAGAGAGAGAGAGAGAGAGAGAGAGAGAGAGAGAGAGAGAGAGAAAAAAAAAAAATATCCACACAAAAATTCATTTCTAGTTCTTCTTGTCTTGGTTCATACGTTCTTACAATGTTTTTTTTTTTTCTACGTGTCTCTAATTTATATTAAAAAAAAAATAATACAAAAATAACAAAAACAACAATAACACACAAAAGTTGTCTATTTTCTTTTATTCTCTATTAATTTGTATTTTTATTTATAAAAAAAAAAAAATTTTTTTTATTTATTATTTGTCCGAATTTGTCCGGAGCTCAAAAGGAAGGATGAACTAAGGTCAATCTATCAAACTAGTATTTTTTTTTTTTATTTGTTGTTTCTTTTTCTTTTTGTTTTTGTTTTTTGGCAATATTCTAAAATATTCATAATATGTAATAAATAAATAAATGAAGAAGAAGAAGAAGAAGAAAAAGAAGAAGAGAGAAAAAAATGTCGCGCAAAGATTATTAAAGGAGAGAGATGTGTTTGATTGGACACAGAAACAAAAAAAATAAATAAAATAGATAATGCGATAATACTTTTCAGATTTCAGATTTTATCAAATTTTCAAATTTTTCTTTTTGTCTTTCTTCATAAAATTCTAAATTAAAATAATTAAATTAAATGAAAAATTTGTGTAAATAAAAATCACCTCACAACTACAGATAATAGTTAAAATTTAGAATAAATCCATTTAAATTGAATAAATAAAAAAAAAATATGAAGGAAAAATATAAAACTATCTTCTATCTCTCTCTCTCTCTTTACAAAAAAAAAATATAGAATGACAACGCTTCAGTGCACAGTTATGACATTTTCCTGTTTTAAAACTGAATTTGAAAATCGTTTACAATTTTTTTTTTTCTTTTTTTACAACACAATTTAATTTAAGAATTTCTTTTTTTATTTAATTTTACTTTTTTTTTTTTTTATAAATTTGGATTGCACTTTTTTTTTTTTTCTTTATTATTTTTCCTTTAAACAAAATCCCGCGCCATTTTGTTTATATTTTTTTATTTATATATTTTTTTGTTGTTTTTATTCAATTATTTTAGTGAAGAAAACATTCACCTCTTTGTATGATAATTGGCGAATTGGAGACGCATTCGAAAAAAATGTGTTGAATTTAATTTTTTTCTTATTTTTTTTGTGAGAAAAGAAAAGCAACAACAACAACAACAACAACAATAAAAAAAAATATAAAAAATTTCTTAAAGAAAAAAAAAAAAGAAGAAAAATGATGAAAAATAAAAGAATTTTCTTTTCTAAAAATAATTCTGCATCCAACTATTTTTTTCCGTCTTCTTCTTCTTCTTCTTTTTTATCTTTTCACTTTCACATTTGCAAAGAATAAGAAGAAGAAAAACAGAGAAGAAAAGTAATAAAGTAAAATATATATAACAACCCACTTTACACAAACAATCTGTCCATTTTCCAAAAATAAAAAGTTAGTTTTGTTTCTACTTTTTTTTTTTTTTTTTTTTTTTTCTGTAGCAAAAAGAAAAAAAAAAAAAAAAACAGAAAAAAGTGAAAAGAAAAAAAAAATTGTTGAGACAAAAAAAAATATTTCTCTCCCTCAATCGAATTGGAAGAATGACGGAAAAAATTTTGAATGTCTTTCTTTTTTTTTCTTCTTCTTTTTTCTATTTTCTATTTTTTTTCTAAAAAAAAAATATTATTAAATATTTTGTTAACTTTTTTTTTTTTTTGCTTGTTAATTTTTTGCCAATTTTTGCAAATTCACATTATAAATACTACACTAACTATTCTATCGTCGACGTAGACTACGAACACAACAAAAAAAAAAAAAGAAAAAAAATGAAACACAACAAAAAAAAAAATGTTCTCGTTTTTTTTTTTTTACTTTTCTTTCTTTCTATTTTTTTTTTTTTTTTTCAAAAATCTATTTTTTAATAAACAGACCCGCCGCTTATCAGTCGTAACGTAAAGTAGTATAACAAAACAAAACAAAAAAAAAAAACTAATATTAAAATTTAATTTTAATTTAAAGAAAGAAAAAAAAAAATAACAACAACAATAAGCCAGAACGTTAATTAAATTTTTAATAGAAACTTCTTTTATTTCTACTTCTGTTTCTTCTTCTTCTTCATTTTTTGTGTGCACATTTTGTTGTTGTTGTGACCAAAAACCTCCGACAATAATGGCGAAAAAAAGTGAAACAAAAATAAAAACAGCAAAAAAAAAAAACAAAACAAAACAATAATAAAAAACGCACTATCATTTATCTGTCTGTCTGTTTGGCTGGATAATATGGTCTGGGTCGGGGATTCTAATTTTTATAATGTTCTTCTATTTTCACTCGCTCACACTTCCAAAAATTTATTTCTTTTTCTTTCTTTCTTTCTTTTAGTCATATTTCAAGTGCACACATACAGTAATAGAAATTGTTGTGCTGTTGTTGTTGTATTTTTTTTTTTTTGTTTCAAAAAAATTCAAATAAAAATTCAATGTGAATAAATTTTAATGAAAAATGAAAAAAAAAAAAAAAAACTGCCGAAACATTCTCCAAAAAAGTATAACCTTGAAATTCAACTAAAAGTCGACTATTGCCGAAAATAAACATCACACACATATTTTATTATTATTATTATTATTATTATTATTGTATTTATATAGTTTAGCCATGTGTGTGTATGTATGCAAATAGAATAATGAATAGTGTATGTCTATTTGTTATATGTGTGCCTCTGTGGCTGTATGTGTGTGTTGCGTTTGAATCTAATAATAATAATAATAATAATAATTGGATATACATTTTATTTTTTTCTATGAGATACAAACTTTATTTTTATTGCAAAACTGTATGTGAACGTGTATGTGTGAATGTGTGTCAATGTGTCGAAAACAAAAAAAAGAAATATTTTAGAATAACAAAAAAAAATTAAACTTTTCACTGTGTGCGAGTAGACATTATTATAAAGAGTAGAATTTATTAGACAATAAAGGAATCAAACTTGCAACTTTAATCAACAAACAACAACAAAAGTAACAAATAAAAAAAAATGTCTATTAGACCAATAATAATAATAGAGTGAGAAAGACAGATGTCGAACGGATATAGACAAAGAATGGTGTCATCACATTCCAACTAAATACCATAATAAAATATAGAACCTTTAAGAAAAGTCAAGATCAGGGTTAATCAACACGCAAAATAATAGAGAGAGACAAAAAAACAATAAAAAAAAAACCTCATTCCAGTAAATGTCTAGAAGACGAAAGTCTTGCATACCCACTTTCCACCCAAATAATATAACTCACCCTTTCAACACCAAAACCCCCATTTACTCAACACACTTTCATTCTGATCTTTCTCTCTCTCTCTTTGACTTTACACACCTTTCCTTCTACGAATAATAGAAAAATAGGAAACAGAAAAGAGAAAAAAAAGTAAAAGGGAAATATAAAAACAACAGCAACAAAAACAAAAAAAAAATAAACAAGAAGAAGAAATTTCCTCATTAATGTTAATTGTCTGTATTTACAGAAATCAATTCGGGTCACGACATCCAAGAAAACAATATTGGAAAATGTGTCGAGTCATAATTGCGACGAGCTAGGTCATGGCTTATTATCATAACATAATATACAAGAAAATAATAACAAAAAAAAAGTAAAATGTTATGGTTAGAAAATTTGTTGGCTTAGAGGGGGTGAATGGTGGTTGGGTTAAATCTATATCCAGTTGAATGGTTATTCTGTATTGTTGATGGGTGCATATGAGTGATCACAAGGAAAAATGATTTTTAGAAAAAAAAAATGGGGTTTTTTATGATTCATATCCGTCAAGTTAACACCCCAAATAAATTTTTAACAACCCCAAAACTCTTCACGTCATACAGGATCACACACACACATACACACACTTATTATAATTGTTGAAATTAAGTAATAAAAAAAAGGTTTCCTTTCACTGCCAACAAAATATTGTTCTTTCATCGTCATCGTCGTAGAAAAGAAGAGTTTAAAAGCTTCCAGTATTATAGAGAAGAAGAAGAAGAACGAAAAAAAAGTAAAAACTAAGAGCAAGCAAAGAAACCAACAATAAAGTTTTCATCCAATTGGTGTGGGTGTAAGTCTATCTATAAACACGTGACGTCACGTAGATACCTCTACAACATACTCTAGTGAATTCATGTGTGTATCTCTCTGTATGTATGTTTTGTACTATATATTCTATGTGCATCCTCCATCTATCCAACTCTCTTCAATTTAGCAACAACAAGAAAATTGCATATGTGGTACAAAATTTTCGTTTTCACTTGTTCTTCTTTTAAACAGAAAAAAAAAGTTCTACATGCAAGCAGTCACATTCTCACACACACACACACACACATACTACTCACATGGCTTGCATTCATATCGAGGTATTTCTGAATACACAAACACACTCATATAAGAATGTACATTATTTTATTCATATCACATACACATACTATTATCGTATACATATGCATTCACATATGTACACACCTAGAAATTTTCATTCATATGTGAATACAGAACACCGCATAATATATAGAATATTATATAGAAAATACTGCAATACCAACTAACCCAGTTGAATTTATATAAACACATATTTATATACATATATCCAAGCATACATTTATACATTCAAACATATGTATAATATAGGCATATAGATGTATATATTATTTTATTATATATGGAGTAGATATGACCTTCACCTTAACCTAGTGACAGTGTCGGGCGAACGGTCGATTGCCTCTTCTCTATACAAATACTAATAGAGAAAAAAATATATAATATTATACGGTTTATTCTGTTCTGTTTTCTGTATGTTTTTTTTTCTTTCATTCTTCTTCTTCTTTTTCTGTTTTTTTTTTCTTTTTTGTTGCAATAATATAACGCGAAACGCCTCAGACTCTCTTGTGTTATTTTTTTGTTTTTGTATTTGTTGTTGCTATTTTCTGTTCTCGTCTCTCTATGTGACTAGATCACCATATTATTTTATAACCAGACCCAGACATGTATTTATACAATCATACATATGTATGTATGCGATTGTATGTGGATTATTGTGTGATGTTTACATACATTTATTTTTGCATATAGAATAAGTGTTTGTACACAAATGTGTGTGCATGTGTATGTGCAAATGTTGCTTGCTACAAAAATATTGCTATTTGTATACTACAACACTACAGTTATATTTTTGATCAGTGAGAGTGAATATTTTTCATTTTTTTTTTGTTTCTTTCCAACAGGGTAACACTTTTCTTTGGGTTTTTCTTCTATTTTTTTTTTTGTTTTTATTTTTAATGTGAGAACAAAAAAAAATTCTTATTATTTTCTATTTTTCTTTCTAAATTTGTAACAAACAATAAAAATACAAGAAAATGTTGATGATATTTTATTGGAATGCTTTCTTTTTCATTTTTAGTGTGTCACTATTATCTTAGAATTATTATTAAGTGTATTTACAGAAATTTCATTTTTCTGTATTTTTATTTGGGTTATTTTTAAGAGAAAAAAAAATAAAAGAACAACAAAATAAAAAAACATTCATTGGCTTATATTTTATATTTTTTTACGTTTTTTCCCAAAAAAAAAAACAAACACACACACACACACACACACACTAGAAGATGCGTTTTAATGATGTTTAGTTTTTTTCCTTGGATAAAGTATCAGTGTAAACGTAAGAGAGAAAAAAAATTCTAAAGAGTCAAGGTAAATGAATTGATTTGTGTTTTTGTAGTTGTGAAAAATTACAAATGCAAATATGGTAGAAGAAGAAGAAGAAGAAGAAGAAGCAATAAATAAATAAATAAATCGAGCAATGACCAAAAAAAAAAATTATTTGAATTTGAATTAAAAAATGGTAAAAATATTCCCGTCACATTTTAATGTATGAACCATTGACCTTAATATTATTTTTGTATGCAAAAGTAAATAAATTCGCGAATGATTTTTTTTACAATTTATTTTCATATTTTATTTCAAATTGTTATATTTTGTCAAAATATATTTATATGCATTATGATAAAATATTTATATGTTTTATTTTTTCTAAGCCATCTCACATCATTGACCTCTTCTTTGAAAATGAAAATGAAAACATTAAAACAAAAATAAATTGATTGCAGAATAAAAAAAAATATTTTTAAAAATTACTTGGCGTCTCCATCCAATAATATTAAATTAAAATTGGGCGTCTCCATTACGTACAATTTTTCTTTATTGTTTCATTTTTATATTTTTTCATTGCATGTCAATTTATAATAAATCAGTGAAAGAACAAAAAAAAAAATAGAAAACGTAAATTATTACTAATTGGAGTTTAGTAAATTGATTTGTAATATCACCCTGTTATCAATCACAACACAATAATATAATAATAATCAAAGTATAATAATAACAACAATAACAGCAACAACTAGTTAAACAAAAAAAAAAAAAGTGAAACAGAATAAAATTTGCATATTTATATACTTATAATAAAACACGTCATTTAATGATATCCGAAACATCCATAAATAATAAAGAATAAGAAGAAGAAGAAGAAGAAGAAGACGAAGAAGAAAAAGAATAAATAAATAAACAACAAAATACAACAACAAAAACTCCTACTCAATTGAAAAATAAAAATTAAATAAAAGTGAAAATAGAAAGAGACAGAGACAGTAAGATGAAAGTCAATTAATAGACAATTTTTTCTTTTCTATTTATAAATTTTTAATTTAGAATTTTTAAGATAATCGAGATTTTTGTTTTTGTTTGATAATCGAGATTTTTGTCGTTTAATTTTATGCAATAAAATTTTGATTAATTTATTATGAGAAATTAACTGTTTTTAATTTTAGTTCCGTTACGTTATAGATGCGTGACATTGGAATAGTTTTTGATTTCAATCGGTAGAAATTGTACAGAATGTAACAAAACTATTCCTTTGATTTATACAACAGCAACAACAACAATAACAACAACAACACACAGGAATAATTTTGTATTCGAATTATATACGTACGTGAATCCCACTGAATTACTTCAATTGAATACAAAACAAAAATAAGAAAACTAATAAAAAGGATGAACAGTTACTTTGTTGTTGTTGTTTTTAAGATATGGAATTTCATGGCCATTTTTATAATTGTTCTATGATTCTATCTCGTTCTTCTAATTCTATTCACTTCTTTACACGTCTGCGTTCGTTCGTTTTACTTTTTTTTTTCTTTTTGTTTTTTGTAAAAAAATTTATATTTAAACCAACCAATAAGAAACTCTAAAATCTAAAACTACAAATTTTTGTTTTATTGCATATGAAAAAGAAAAAAAATATAACACAATTTTACGACAATTGACGTTATAGAATGACGTCAAAGAAGAATAAAAAAAATGACGTTAGAAGAGGAATAATCCTTAAAATAATTTTAATAAGAAATTTTTTTTAATAAGAAATTTTTCAAATATTTTATGCAAATAAAAAAAAATGTGATTCTATTGAAATAATCGCCTTTTGGTTAGAGTCTATTTATTGAACTAAAATTTAAAAAAAAAAAAAAGGACTTTATTGGAAAACCCCTAATTGTTGTTGTTGTTAAAATTGTAAGTAAACTATTTTCTCTGTTGTCTCAAATATTTTAAATAAATTTGCAGTTTGAATTCAATTTTACTTTCTGAGCTTAATCACATTTTTTTCATCATTTACAAATTAATAAAGTCCGCATCCTTTATAATCAAGGCAATAAATGAATTCACTCGGCAGTTTCCACTCGATAAAATAAAATCGAGATAAAATTAGAGAAAACGAACAAAAAATGATTTTCCGCACATTGTTGAAGTTCTAAAATTATGCAAGTTGTATTGAGTTACAAAAAAGAAATCGAAAAAAAAAAAGAAAATGAATTATTGATGAAAAATAAGGAGAAGAAGAAGAAGAAGAAGAAATCAATAAACAATAATTTATATTATTTTGATAATCGAAATTGGAAAGAATAAAATATTTTTATAAATTATTTTTGTTTATTTCTGTTTTTTTTTTTTGTATTACAAAAAATTTTCGTACAGAGCCAAAAAAAAAAAAAAACTCATCGTTTATCAAAATTCTTCTTATCACCAAAAACATTTGCACACACATACACACACACACACACACACGTGAACGTAAATAATTTATTTCTAAGAATTAAAATAATAGAGCGTCAGCTAGCGGGGTACGAGAAGGGGGTAGAGACGATATAGAGTATATAAATATAAACAGTGGATAGAGATAGAAATTCATTTTAATATATATACACACACACACAACACAAACAACACACACACACACACACACACAACACACACATACAATGGAACGGATATCTTTTCAGGCTCACTACTTTTTTTCTATAATAATAATAAAATATAATTATTATTAATTATAAATTTTTTTTGATAAACCAAAAAAAAAAAAAAAAGACGAAAACCAAAAAAAACAGAAAAAAATTACACTAAAAATTTTGTTGTCACTTTATTTATTTTTTTTCTCTCTATAGTTTGTTGTTGTTGTTTGTCTTCTTTTTTTTTCTTCTTTTTTTTGGACTATGACATTTTTCAATTTTTTTAAAACTTTTTTTTTTTATAGCAACAAAAAAAAAACCAAAAAAAAACAAAAAAAAAAAGGAGTGTGATTTTTATCAATTTGATAAAAATCTATATTAAAAAAAAAAATAAAAATATTAAATTATTATTTTATGAAAATCGCGCAATAAAATAATAATTATATTTGCACTTCATTTTATATTTATCACTTTTTTTTTTTTTTTTTTTTGTTTCAAAAAAATACAAACAACAACAACAACAATATTTTTGATGAAAGTCAAAATTTAAAATTTTCTTGTAAATTATATTTGGAAGGAATTAAATTTGTTTTTAATCATGTAAAGACTGATTCTTCTTTCTTTCTTTCTCCTTTGGTATTTCACTCCTGTCTTACATTTACAGTTGTTACTTTTCTTTAGTCTCCATTAATAAACTAATACAACAATTTAATGTCTCCTATTTTTGTTATGAATCATCTGAATTTTACTCTGTTTGTACTTGACTTACATCAAGAATTGTTTTATTTAAGGTCCACTATTTCACACCAGGCAACCAGACTACCTGGAATCATCTGAATTAAAAAATTCATATTCTGGATTCTAATTCAGAATGTAGAATTCTACAAAATAGAATGAATAAATTCTAGAATTTAACAGAGGAATACGTATATCATGGTCAGAGTCTATTAACGTTAAACGGAGAAAAAAACACTTGACTAAGAAGAAGAAGAAGAAGAAAAAGAAGAAGAACAAATAAGGAAGAATACCTGATGTAAACTGATAAAACATATTCAAAATGTTTATGATTGGAACGTAAACAGAGAATCACTAAAGGTTTTTATTGTAAAAGAATGTCAAACGTTCAACAATAATTTCACAATAAATCTTCTGTTAGTTTTAAGATCACGTACACACGATTAAATATTTTACGTACGCAAAATTTACACATCACCAAATGGCAGAAGAAAGAAAAAAAATTAATTAATTAAAAAAACTTTGAACACAAAACAAATACACAAAAAGAAAACCACAACAACAAGTAACAAAAAAAAAAACCTTATAAAACTCGTGATAGCTAAGTCGACAAAGGACTTGTTTCGTTAACGGACTGGAATAATTTGAAGTTCAGTTTAGTTTCAGGGCCTCACAAACAGAATTATAAAAAAAATATAAAAATATAAAAAATAAAAAATAAAAATAAAAAACAGCAACCACAACAACAAAATTTCTTATTTAACACAAGAAAAAAAAAAAGAATGAAAGAAAGAAATAAAAAAAAACATTTAAAGACGTTGTGTTTAAGTGAAAGTGTTTAAATAATTTACGTCAATATTTTTCTTTTAAGAAATTAATTCATATAATCTTAAAACTATTCAATGTTCTTAGTAATAATAATTAAATTATAAAATAAATAATCATATTATAAGAGGAAATAATAATTATTCTGGGACAAATTAGAAAGAGACAGATAGATTAGATTAATAAGAATGAGAAATAAATTGTTTATTATCTTTTAACTATTTTAATTGTGGTTTGGTGTTCATGAAATTTATAATTTTTAACTAAGTACAAGTTCAATGTAATTATTAATTTATATAAGAGAAAGAGACAATGATAGAGAGTAAGAGAGAGCGCGACAGAAAAATATATAAGATAAACAGAATAACATACAATACAATGCGTAATTGTAAAGAGATGCATTTTGCATTGACAAAAGAAGGAATGAGAGATAAAAGGAGATGGTGGAGGAGAGGGAGAAGGATATTACATCATCATCATCATCAACATAGATATGTGATTATCAATATAAAAAATAAAACAGAATTTAGATTTCTCAATTCAATCAAGTGAGTTTCCAGTCGCATTCATATAATAGTCTTATATTGAATTTGTTGACTCACAATAAATTTTCGGGAAAAAAAACAACAACAACACCAAAAAAGAAATCGTCCCATAAAACAAACAAACAAACAAAAAATATATAGAAGACAATGATGATGATTTTTGTTTAGTTGGTTAGATGATGATCATCATCATCATCATTGTAGTCTTTCTCTCTAAAAGTCTAAACGCATAAACACAAAATGATATTATCATAATAAAAAAATGCGAAAAAATGACTCATTGGAATTGGTCAAAAAAAAAAAAAAACAAAAACAAAAAGAATTTGTAAATCTAAGTCTTATATGATGACGGATGAGACATTTGCACATATGAAATAACAACAAATATACTGAAGTGGACACGTAACCGTTATTTTGCGGTTTTAGAAAAAACCTAACGATTGATTCATTCTTTTTTCTTTTCTTTTCTATTTAATTTTTATTTATTCAAAAAAATAAAATAAAAATAAAAATAAAATCTAATTTTATATTTTATTTTATTTTTTTTCAAATTGTCAATCGAAAAGTTAATGATAAATTTGTTCTAATCAATTTGGTAATAACCTTGATCTTATAAAAATCTTATTAGAAGGTCAGTCAGTTAAGTGACCAAAAATGATCGTCTAATTACGGTAACCAAATTAATTGTTTAGTCCGTGACTGAATTCAAAAATGATTTTTTTTTAAGTACTAAAAAGGGTGATGGATTGTTCGTCTAATTTCTAATAGAATATTTTTACCTAAGCATATTATTTTTTTGTATGAACGTTAGAGTGTCACTATAACTTATAATCGTTGTGATTAGAACAGTAATTGAACGTTATTAAAATATTAACTATAATCAATTTGTTTAATGTAAACGCGCCTATAAAAAAAACAAAATAAATCATATTGAGTAATGACATATATACGTACACCATGCACACATACACACACACACACACACATACATTTTTTTTTATAAAAGTTCACTAAACTGAAATTACTGAATTATTATTATTATTATATTTTTTTTTCGTTAAAACGCATTTAAAAAAACTGAGTGCAATAACATTGCTGATGCAAAATTAGAATATGACTCCACCTGATAAATGTACGTGTGTGTGTGTGTATTTGCTTATTACTCTGATGTGAAAAGATTACATCTCACCCCACACCATCCCCTTTAAACCCACATAGCCTATATATTTTTTTTTTTTGCATCTTGCAGCATTCCTACCCGACGTATCCTACTTTTTTTTTTATCTTTCTGTTTTTTTTTTGGTTTTTGTTTTTGTTTTTTTTTTTTTTATTTATTTAAATCGCGTGACCAAAAATAGATTCGGGTTAAAAAAAAAACGTAAAAAAGCGCAAATAAATAAATGAAGAAAAAAAAAAACAAACTTAAAAAATAAGAAGAAGAAAAAGTCATAAATTGGAGGAAAATATGTGAAATTTTTTCTTTCATTTTAGCCCATTTTTAACGACATTATTGCGACTGTCAGAGAGGAACATCTGATTTTTATCAATCATGAGATCCTGGAATTTAAAGGAAGTCTAGTAAGAAAAACAGAGGAAATAATCACTAACCCAAAATTTGAATGCAAACCACTGATTATAGATTTCACACTAAATTCCCACGGGATTACACAAATGAGGCTACCATGCAAAACCAATGTTCCAGTTATCCTGATTACTGCCCAAAAAAAAAGAACAAATTCGATTAGGTCCAAAGGTAGAAAAATTTGAGTGGGGGAATTACATATTTTGAACAGTAAACTTTTGATTCGTTTAAAACTGGTTTAATGTGGAATTGATAAGAAAACAAAATCTGAAGATTACAAAGATAACCGTTTTTGCTCTACATTCAGTTTAGCACAAATTTGTTGTTTTGATTTGTTTTTTTTTTTGTTTTTTTTTTTTTTTGTTTTTTAATTCTGTTAAATTTTAACAGATAACGTCTAATTTAAGTGTTAAGTTAATAATTGAAAACTCTTATAAACGGACCATCCCTTTAAATTGAATCACATTTTATTTTATACTTTTTAATTAAATTTCAATACTGTGAATTTTCTAATTAGACCAATAGCCTAATTGGATCGAATTTCCATGACGCGATCCCATTGCTGACTTCTAAGAAAATATAATATGAAGAAGAAAAGAGAGACGAATTTTGAATAGAGACAAAAATAGAGACAAGAATATTGAAGAGAAAAAACAAATTTAATTTTAACGTTAAAATTTTTGTGAAGGACACAAAGATTTTAACAGATTCATTGAAGTCTTTGGATTGAACACGTTTATCCTAAATGCACAAAAAAATTCAAATTTTACTTGCTTCTTTCATTTTCCAATATTTTTTTCGTTATAAATTCAATTTCTTTGATGAAAAAAATTCGACAAAATTGATAAAATTTAAAAACTGAAACTTCCAAGAAAAACAACAAATAAATTTAAAACAGAATTTTTTTTTATTGCAAAAAATCAACAAAAAAAGAAAAAAATAGAAAAACTAAATTCTACAGATAGAAAAACTTCTACATGAGTGTATGTGTGTGTGTGTGTGTGAAACATATGTGACCCCCGTCCGAATACAGAATTTTATTTATGCGTGGAATTCGATGGCTACTTATTTGTTGGTAGTGGTTGTGTGTGTGTGTGCATAATCTATTTATATTAAAAGAAAACTAATTTACAATTTTTCTTTAATTCCGTACATTAAATTAAAGTATTGCAACTCTCGCAAAAAAAAAGAAAAAATTCAACTCTTAAAAAAATAGGAAAAAAAAAAACTAAAATAAAAAAAATTAACGAAGAAAAAACGCTGAAGAAAGAAGAAAATTGTTGTTGAAGAAGAAGAAGAAGAAGAAGAAAAACACGTCGTTCATTCGTTTTGTTGTCTTTTCATAATAATAATCACATCCAAATAGAATCAAATAAGAATACCCAGAGAGAACAGAAAGTTAATTAGTATTAGTGTAAAAGAAGAATAATTATTGTCATTGTGTTAGTGTAGTGTTAGTGTTAATCTAATATTAGTAATACTTTAGTTGAAGTTTGTTTTTCTTTTTTTCTAGTAATATAGATATAATAATAACAACAACAACAGTAGAACAATTTTTTTTTTTTGCTGTGTTCATGTGTGTGTGTGTGTGTAGATGTTTAGATGTTTGGTAGTTGTATTTTTTTTTTTTTATTTATGTTTGCATGCAAGCGCAAAAATTATCAAATATTTATTTTATAAAATTTTAAAGAAAAAAAAAAAAATATAACACAAATTTTGTGTATATTTTTTTTTCCCCCTCTCACTTTCTCCACATGTTCCTCTTGTTCTTCTGTCCTCCTCTTTCTTTTTTTGTATTCTCGTATTTTGTTGTTTTTTTTTATTATGATTATTTCGCGTGAATCGAGACAGAATAATAATAATGTGATAATTTTTGTGGAATATTAGTACAAAAAAATAAATAAAGTTAAGTTTTGTTGTTGTTGTTTTTTGCAGCAAACAAAAAAAAAAAAAGAAGAGACAACAAAAATTCTTTGCAAAAACAAAAAAAAAAAGAGAAGAAGAAAAATAAATTGAATGAAAAGAAAAATAAAATTGATGAAAATAATTCGAGTCACAAAAAAACAGAAAATAGAAAAAAAATAAAAATATTTATAATTAATTTTTTAGAATTTTTTTTAGGAGAATTGAAATTAATTAACAAAACTAACGTTGACTGTGTGTGTGTGTGTGTGTGACTGACAATAACTATCCTAATTTAATTAAATGTGACTGTGGATATTGTTGTCTATAAGTCATCATTGGACTATTGGATTGGATGCAAGGAACTAAAAATTTTCTATTAGATCCATCCATTACTGTCATCGATTATCAGAATTAGAAACTTTAAGTTTTAACCTGTCGTTGTGTTAAAGATTACAAAGAAAATAAACTAACATTGACTACAAATTGCAATTAAAATTCTATTGATAATTAATTATCGACTAATTATTGTAATTGACTATTTAGTACTCTAGTATGTCGTTCCCTTTCTAATTTTACAAATATTAAATTAATTACAATTCTTGAATATTGAATGTGCTTTTTTTTTTTTGTTTCTTTTTTATTATCGAATTTAATTAAAATTAATTATTTTTGAAAATCAAAAACAAAAACAAAAAAAAACAATTTTTTCTTTTTTTTTTTAATTGTTTTCTTGAACTTGCATTTTCTTTCTTTTCCGTTTTTGATTTATATTTTATTTATCGTGTTTATTGTTCGTTTTTTTTTAATTGGTCACCAACCCCAATCAGTAACAAAACTTCCACTAACAGAAACCTATTACATTGTAACAACAAAATCAACGAACCTTTCGACCTGTGTGCAAATATATGCACACACACACACACACACACACATGTATTCATTCATACAAGTGATATCAGTCGCATTCACATTACAGTTTTGTGTCAATTAGTTTCTTGCACACAAATACACAAATGCACGCGCTCACGCATACATTCATTGTAATAAAAAAATGCATATTTTTTTTTTTATTACGATTGGCAAATTTTTTATTTTGTCGGATGTCGGATCACCATTTTTTTTTCCCCCAACAATTTCAGCATTTTTTTGTCTTCACCAATGGAAAATTATGAATTTTTGTCTATTCGTTTTTTTTTTTGTATGTAAATAAAAATATTGATAGACGAAAGAGGGACGGGGAAACGTAAGAGACGGAACAAATAATTTTTATTTTTGTTAGAATTCATTTTGATTTTTTTTTTAAGAAACAATTATTTTCTACTTGGATTTTTCGTTTCAATATTTTCTTTTTGTTGTTATTGCGTAAATCATAGAAGAAAAAAATTAGACACGAAAAAAAGAGAGAAAGAGAGAGAGAGAGAGAGAGATGGAATTTGATAATAAATAGAAAATAAAATGAAATGGAAAGGAGTGAGAAATTTTAAAAGACAATTTTCATTTTTTATTTCTTATTTGACTGATTCCTCTGACTACTGTGACTCTGATCTGACACATATAAAATGAAATATATGGACATACACAAACTCACACATATATGTGTATGTAGAGTAGTTAAAGAGAGAGAGAGGTAAATACACACACACATTCACAAATGGAAAACCAAGAAGAACTTTATAGAAACACATGTGCGGACCATACAATCATATGGACAGAGAAATTCTCTCCTTCTATCACATACACACACACACACATTCATCCATCCATATGAATAGAATATATTCTGATGTACATGCATACGTGTGTTTGTATGGATTCCATGTGTGAAGTGGCATGGTGTAGTGTTAGAGTAAATGATAAATATGTAGGAAACATACACATGTGTGTATGTGAACATATTATATGAAAATAGAGAAGACACGTGACACCACCCAAAAATACAATTCTCCATCTCCGACCGACCTCCTCCCCTTAATAGACTCAAACCCTTCAAATGTCTTCAGTTTTTTTTTTTTTATATACAATTCATACAAACAAAATAGAACATAAAAAATAAATACAGTTAGAAACGGAAAAACGCATTTTTCTTTTTTTTTATTAAAATAAAACCGATGATTACAAGTAATGGTGGTGGGTGCAGGGGGAGGTGAAGTTAAATTGAAAATAGAGAAAATACAAAGGACAAAAAAAAAACAAAATGTAACCACCTACATTTTTATTTATTGTTTTTCTCTTAGAAAGAAAATAACACAAACATGAAAATCATAGGAAAGTAAGAACAGTAAAAATACAGATGAAGAACAAGAAGAAATAATAAGAAGAATAAGAAGAAGAAGAAGAACGAAAATATTATTAAACTATTGCTATTTTTTTTTTACCTTAAAAATGAATTTAATAAAAATATTGATGAGAGGAAAACGACAAAAATCACTTTTTTTTTTTTAAAGAAATAAAAAACTTTTCCGTTTTTCTTTTGTTTTCTTTTTAATATTTTTAAATTTTTTTTATAAACTTTTAAATTTTTTTTTTGTTTTTTTCTCACAAAAAAAAAAAATAAAGAAAAAAGTTAATTTTCTTATGAAAATTCCGTCATTTTTTTTTGTTTGTTTTGTACTTTTTGTTTATTGTTTTATTTTGTGTGAATCCGTTAGGGTTTTTCTTTTAAACGCTTTTTTTATTTTCTCGCTTAAATTAATTTTACTTTCTTTCAAATTTTCAAATTTACAATTTGATTTATTTTAAACGTAGAAATTAAAAAAATTGACAACAATAAAAAATGTCACATCATTACAATTAATATAAATATATAAATTCTTCTCTCTCTCTCTCTCTCTATATTTAAACTTTAATTTAATTTCAATTAATGAAATTTTATTTTAGAATTTTCATTTTTACTTTTCTTCACTTAAATTTAAAATCATTTCCGTTTATCTTTTATTTTCTGAATTTTCCAAAAAACTTTTATTTTTAATTTTTATTTGTAACAAAATTGTTTTTATTTTGGAGGAAATTTTTAAAACCAATTGAACTTCTTGTTGTTGTAATTACGAGATAAAATTAAGAAATGAATGAAAGAAATTAAAAGAAAAAGAGAAAATCAAAAATTTTTTGCGTTTTCTTTCTTTTCTTTTTTTTATGTATTTTTTTTTTTTCTTTTTCTAATTAAAAATTTTCAATTCGTTAAAGTTTTCCGGAAAATTTGTGTTATTTTTCTGTTCAAGTCCGTTGTTGCCCCGCTGTTTGAACAAAAAAAATGAGTTTTTTTTTTTTGATTTTAGAAAATTTCGGAAAATTTACGAATAAAAAGAAAACAAAATAATTTGAGAAAAAAAAACACTTTCTTCAATTACCAACAACAAAAACGAAAAAAAATTCATTTGGAACAAAATCACAATTTTTTTGTTTAAATTTTAAAATTAAAAGTTTCTCTCTCACTCTTTCGTTTAAAACTGGGAAAAGTCTAAAATGATTTTTCCTCTTAGCCCTCCACCAACTTTCTATACGTTAAAATTTTTAAAACTTGAATTTTCGTTACCAAAAAGAGAAAAAACAACAACAGGCAACCAAAAAAAAAAAAAAAGGAACGATGAAAAGAATTTTTATTTTTGTGTAGAGTTTTTTTATATATTTGTGTAGAGTTTTTTTTTCTAGTCGAATTTTTATGTTTTTCTTTGATATAAAAAATATGTTTTTTTTTTGTTGTTTTATTTTACCTTTTTTTGTTTTTGTTTTTCGTTTGAAAATATTTTTGTTTTTTTTTTATTTGTTTAAATTCTGCTTTAATTTTTTGTTGAATTTTATTTATTTTTATTTTGTTGTTGGATGTTTGGTTGGATGTTTGGTTTGATTTTAGTTTCACTAAAAAATTAAAAAAAAATTTGACACTCACAAATCACATGATTTTTATAACTTTTATTTTTAATTTTGTTGTTGTAGCTTTTGCTTTTTTTTTGTTTAAAAAAAAAACTTAAATTTTTTTGGTTGAATTAAAAAAAAAAAACAAAAAAAAAATTTTTTTTTGTTTAAACTAAAAAAAAAACTAAAAAACTTCCACTAGACAAATTTAAGTTCATCTTTTTTTATTTTATTTTACTTCTTTTTCTTTTTTTATTTTGTGTTTTTTATTTTATTTTTATTTTCTATTTATTGTGTCTCTCTCTCCCTCTCTCTCTCTCTCTCGCACACTCTTTTTCTGTCTTCCTCTCTCTTTTGTTTCTACTTTTGTTTGTTTAATAAATTTTTTGTTTTTTAAGAAAAAAAAAAGAATAAATAAATTATTGGAATTTCGATTTTTTAATTTTGCAGCAACAACAACGACAATAACAACAACAGCAACAGCAACAACAGTAACAGCAAATAAATAAATGAAAAAAAAAATGAAAATAGTTTTTCCCTTAAAATTCAAATTTAATTTTTTTTTTTTTTTTAATTAAAAACTTTTCTTTTTAATTTTCCATCAATTTTCTCCAATTTTTCATTTTTCCAACTTTTCTACTTTTTTGTTCCGTTTTGTATTTTATTTATTTTAACTTTTTAACTATTTTTAATTATTTTTTTGTTATTTTAAAAGATAATTACGGAATAAATAATTAATAAACTCATTTTCGATTGGTTTTGGGTTGATGGGTGAGAAGTGAGAGTATTGGTGGTGGTGGTGGTGGTTGTTGTGTGTGTTCGTTTGTGTTTCTGTGTGTGTATTATTTTTTTTTGAGAGAACAAACCGATACAGAACAAAAAAAAAAAAAAATCACCGGAAAAATTGAAAAAAAAAAAACACAAAAATAAAAGAAAATTTAACAAAAAAAAATTTTCCTTTTAACAAAATAAAAAAAAAAAAAAAAACTGTTTTTTACTTTCTATTAAAAAAATGTTCTAATTTCCTCCCGGCTTATTTTGTTTGTTTAATTGTTTAGTTGTGTATTTTATTTTTCTTTTTTACTTTTACTTTTTTTTCTTTTAATAATTAGGAAAATTAGAATGAATAATTGAATGTGTAACTAACTAATAACTAATAAGAATAATAATAATAATCTGTCTCTCGTGAGCAACGGGGCCAAACTAAAAAAAAAAAAATAATAATAATAAAAGAAGAAGAAAAAAATAAAACACAAAAACAACAACACCAAAAAAAAAAACACACAAATATATTCACAAACACACAAAAAAAAAAAAAAAAAAGAACTTCGGGCCGAATCGAAAAGGAAAGGAAAAACAAGAAAGAAAGAAAGAAAAAAGAATCCAAGTCACACACACACACATATCACCGAAAACGCACACAAACACACACACAGATTACATATACACACATATACACATGTGATGTTGATAGAAGTAAAATAAAAATAAAAAAAATCGAGAGAGAGAGAGCGAGAGAGTGTGGTAGTGAAAAAAAAGCAGAGACGAAGAAGACAGGAAAAAAATGTAATAATAATAATAATAATAATAATAATAATAATAATAATAATAAGAAGTATAGAAGAAGAAGAAGAAGAAGTAGATGTAGAAAAAAAAAATATAATTCACGATATGAGACGACGACGAATATAGATTTATGGATCTTTATTTAATTCTTTTTCATTTTTCTTCATTTTTTCTTCATTTTTTTTTTCTTATGACATTTACTGATTTTTTTTTTTTTTTATTCGGCCAGAAATTTTGGAAAGACGAACAACAATAACAACAACAACAACAATGGGGTTTTTCTTAATTTCTGTCTAATTGGTATTGGTATTGGTATTGTTGTTGTTGTTTTTTTGTATTTTGTTTAATAGTTTAATTAAACGTAGATAAAACGCGGTTAATCCGAGAAACAAATAATAGAAATAGAAAAAAATAACAAAAGAAAAATCTACACACAACAAAAAAAATAAAACCACGAGGATTGAAATGAAATCGAATAGAAGAAGTGTCACTATTTTGCTACTAAACGTATACACACACACACATATGCATCCACACATTTATACATAGGAACACATGTATGCATATGATGCACATGACAAATATGAACACACACACGCAGCACACATATAAACAAATATACAAATTTCTAACGAATTTTTGTATAAAAGTCGCTAAAATTTGATTAAAAAATAAATCACAGCTTTTTTATTTTTTTCTTGGTAAACTTTTTTAATTCTTTATTTGTTGATTGATTTGGTTGATTTGGTTGATTTGATGGAAAATGTCCGAATGAAATAAAATTCACTTTTTCATTCAAGAAAATTATGTTATTGGGAAAACCGAACACATTTTAACATTCCTTTTTTTTTTCTTTATTTTTTTTAAATTATTTGTTGTTGTTGTTGTTGTTGTTGTTGTTGTTGTTGTTTATTAGATTTTTTTAATTGGTTTATTTTTTTTTTTTTTTTATTGAGAAACAAAACTTAAAATTAATTTAAAACGGACAAAAATAAAAAATTATTTTTTTTTTAATAAAAATAAAAAACAAAATTTTTAAGGAAAAAAAAACTTTTAATTTTTTAGTTATTTTTTTTTTTTTGTTATTTTAATTTTCCGCCGTCGCGATTTTTTTTTTATATATTAAATTTTTTTTTTGTAATTTTTTTTATTTTTAAAACTTTAATAATTTATCCGTTAATTTTTGCACAATTTTTATACAATATTTATGCGTTCTTGACTTTTTTTTTTTACAACAATAAAAATTAAAACAATAACAACAACAACAACAACAACACAAATTACAAAACAATTAAATATTATTAATTATTTTTTAGTACAATAATTATTAAAATATTCTATTAGACTTATGTATGTATCTATGTATGTATGTTTGTATATGTTCAGTATTTTGTTTAATTTAAATTATTTTCCGTAATAGAAAATAAATAAAAAAAAAGAAAAATTTAATAATACTACATACAGAAAATAGTAGTTGCGTGTGTGCGTGTGTGTGTGTGTGTGTGTGTGGTGTTTGATCGTGTGTTGACCGTTTGTAATAAAAAAAATAATATAACAAATCAGTTTTTTCTTTTTAATATTAATATTTATTTATTTAATTGTTGTTGTTGTTGTTGTTATTATTATTATTATTTTATTATTATTATTATTTTTATTGTCGTTGTTATAGTTGTTGTTGTTGTTGTTGATATAATTTTTTTTTTTTTTTAAATGTTTTTGTTGTTTTTTTTTTGTTAAACAAAAAAAAAAATAAAATTAAATTTCACGGAAAAAATAATATATACGTTAGACTACTGTGGCGGTTAGAAATCTTTTGCCTCTTGTCTCAAATATAATATTGTATTTTTGGTGTGCGTTTATATTTTGGAGTTTTTACCCCGAAAGAACGTTTTTTTTTTTTTTTTTTATTCTATATACATTTTCTCTTCTTCTTTTTCTTCTTCTTCTTCTTCTTCTTCTTTTTTTCATTTTTCTTTTTTTCCGTTTTTTTTTTTTGTTGCTTTTGCTTTGCTGCTTTTTTTTCGGTTTGCCTTTTGCCTCCACCAAAAAATGTATACACAAATCGTACACAATCACATAATATACAAATACATAGAAAGAGAAAATATAGAGAGGAGCCGAAACACAGTTAAAAAAAAATATATATAAATGTAGAGAAAAATACATACAGTTAAATACAACAAAAATTTTTTTTTGTTTTTTCTATACAGCCGAAAATAAAATGTATATTATACAATGAAGTATATGCATGTATTTATGTATGTGTGTATGTATGGACAGAATTTTCTAACACCGCCTACACGCGAAAAATATAAAACCCCCCCCTAAAACTGCTATTCTATTCAGACTCTGGCTGGTTTTTTAACTCTAACCTATTATACCACCCTTGAAATACATAGAAACAGATATACCGTTTATAAATATACATACATACAAGTACAGTACACACAAATACATAAACTGAAATATAAAAATTATATAAAACAGCCGAAACACACATATACACACACACACACACACATGTAAACACACAAATAAAGTACAGTGAATAAAATATATACAGAGAGAAAAAAAAAGATGAAAAAATGGTAAAAAGAAGAAAAAAAAAAAGAAAAGAAGAGAAGTGCAGAAGAGGGTACAGTCATCAAAACCAAAACTCATACTCTTCGAAAAATTTTCCGTTTTTTTTTTGCATCATCCCCTATTGAGTTATATCCACCAAACTCATATATACTACTATAAAATATAAATATAAAACAACCCGAAAAAAAAACATATATATAAATATATGCCCACCTCCAACCATATTCAAACCCATCAACCACTATTTTTTTCATCCTCTCTTCTCTTACTTGCATGCCACCACGCGGCGTATACAAAAAAATAAACGTATAAAAAAAATACATACACACAAATACATACCCACACACACATATGTATACATACATACATAAATTCATCAACCACCCTTCCTTCTCTCCACAACCCATTCCTCATTACACTAAATCTATATGATTTTTCCACCCATCGCGCACTTTCATCCCGGTTCGGGTATTCGAGTTTTTCCAAAACCCCCCTCTTTCCAAAACCTTCTAACAACCCATCGTCTCCTACTCTCTTCGCGTCGCCCTTTTTTCACTTCGCCGAGAGGATTTTTTTTCCTCTTTTTTTTTTTTTGTTGCTTCTTCTTCTTCTCGTATTTTTAGTCGGTTATTCTTTATTGGTACATGAGACATCTGCTGTTCCTGTAATAATATAAAGAGCGCGGCGCACTAAAAAATAGTGCGTGCTCTTTGCGAAAAACGAAAAAAAAGGAAGAAGAGTAGCGTAGAAGAAAAATAAGAAGAAAAATGAAAATGAGAAAATGGTAAAAGAAGAGGAAGAGAAAGAGCAATTGCGAGGTTTTTCTGCTTCTGATGTCTGTAAGTATGTATGGATGTGTGCGTGTGTGTTTGTGTGTTTTGTTATATATTTTTCGAGTTGCGAGTTTTTTTTTTTGAGAATAGAAAAATTGGGTGGTTATGTAGGGGGTGGTTTGGTTGGTTTTTCGTTTTTCATGAAAATATAATATAAACATACATACATACACATATAAAACATACATATACAAATATGCTCACAAACAAATTCAGAGATTTTTATTATATTTTTCTTTTTCTCTCTGCTCCTACTTTTTCTTTTCTTCTTTCTAATGGTTGTTGTTGTTTTTGTTGTTGTTATTGTTGTTGTTGTTGTTGTTCCATAGTGTCATATGATACTCGACAACTGACTGATGTGTATATGAATGTATGTTCTGAATATATGTATATGAGTATGTTGCGTAAATTTGTCTATGTATTTTGTGTGCGTTGTGTAAGGGTGATTTCAATCAAACGCAATGCATAATAAAGTATCTACATACATACATTAAATAGGAAAAATCTATAGAGACAAAAATAATTTTCTTTTCGTTTTTACTTTTTTCTAATGTTACGTGTGTGTGTGTGAATGTATAATAAAATTTTTGAACTTTTCTTCTCTGTATCTCTTTCTTTCTCTTTCGCTCTTTCTCTATTATATTTATACTCGTTAGAATAGATGTTGTAATTTTTTTCCATCACTAAACTTACCTAACTCCCTTCTC
Source organism: Pedicia rivosa (assembly GCA_963082725.1). Classification (NCBI taxonomy): domain Eukaryota; kingdom Metazoa; phylum Arthropoda; class Insecta; order Diptera; family Pediciidae; genus Pedicia; species Pedicia rivosa. The sequence continues at coordinate 15,012,193 of OY720151.1, read as the reverse complement.
ACCCCACAACCCTTAACACAATCCACCTACCACTATCTACTGCCACCAACCACCGTATTCACCTCTCATACCCTTCGTCAACATATATACATCATTCACGAGTCGTTCTCATTCCAATTATTTCTAATAAAATCATCCATTGAGTTTTTGGAGCACCAGTTTCAAAAATACATAGATCTAAAAAAAAAACGCACACACAGATACACATCCAGAGAAAAAGGGAAAGAGAACCACCAATCCACCCAGAACTAAACACAATTCAGAGAGAGGAAAAAATTAAATATGAGAGAATCTCTATATATAAAAATAGAGAGAGAGTAAAACTCTTACATTAGTAGGGTAGGAAAAACATTTTTCCTCTGTATTTTTTTCCTTTTTTTCTCTTTTTTCTTCTTTTTTCTTTTTTTTTTTTTTCTTTTTTCTTTTTTTTTTTTTGAACAACACAAAACTACGACAAAAAGCGACGGCGACGGGATAACGCCCCCTATATACATATACAATTATATTTTTATGTTCATACACACATCTCTTTATACATACATATATATACCTATTTTATATACATACATATATCTATATAAAAATATTTTTTTTTTTCCGCGGAGATGAAAGTGCGCAGAAATAACGAGTTCAGCACTACAATTAAAAATGTAATATGTGTAATACAATGTTGGATAATAAAATATATACACTTATATAGAGGAGAGCGGAATCAAAAAAAAAAAAAAATGGGGAAAAGAAAAAAACGAAAACGATGAAGAGGCAGCGAGAGAAGAAGAAAGGAAAAAAAAAAAAGTAGAAGAAAAATCCCAGGGAGAAGAAGAGGAAATATTTTAAAATAAAAAAAAGAAAAAGTAAAAATAAAAAATAAAAAATAAAAAAATGAAGAGAAACGAAAAAATGGCAGGATATTTTTTTTTTTTTTTGTTTTCATTTTTCTTTCTGTGAAAGCAACAAAATAAGGGATGAAATTTCATCATCAGATTTCTTCTTATTTTTTTTTTTCTTTTTTGGGTTGTTGTTGTACGTTTTCTTTATTTTTAATTCGGTATTCGTGTGTTTCTGACATTTAGAAAAAAAATTTCAACTAAACGAAGAAAAGATAAAAAATAATTCAAAACACAAAACTAAAAAAAAAAAAAAACGAAAAACGAAAAACAGAAGAAAAACGGAAAAAACATAGAGAAAACTTGAGAAACAAACCAACATCACCATTATCGCATTATATGATGACACTCTACTTAGAAAATATATTCTTCAACCTTCTTAAAGTTCTTCCTCTATCACCCCACTCTCCTTCCTGATTTTATATTTTACAAAATTCCATCCTTCCACCCCTCCCACCAGTAAAAAATATATAAATAAAATAAAATTATAATCTAAGTAAAATAAGAAAGTCAAAAAATGTGGATTGAGTTAAATGGGGTGGTTAGATGAATAGGGTGGTATATAGATGTTGGTGGGTGGTAAATGTGTAGTGTTTAAATACCATTTCGCGATTTTCTAAACATTCAAACATCTAACAAGAATAACAACAACAACAACAACAACAACAACAACAACAACAACAAGAAAATAACTAAAGGCAGCAACAAAAAATCATTACGTTCTTCTCTGCAGAGGAAAAATATATATATATAAAAGCGAGCGGCCTAACAAGTGGGTTTACACAACGGGGGGAAAAATAAAAGATAAAACTAGAATTTATACTTTTATTGCTTTTCAAAGTTTTTCTCTCTTTTTATCATACAAAAATTATATAAAATAATTGGAAAGTGAAAGTTGGAGGAGTGTTGGTGAAATAAATGGAAGACATTTTTTTTTTGTAGACTTAAACTATTTAATAGTGGAGACATAAAATTGATTTTTTTTTTATGCGAATTCAACAAAAAAAAAATTTTAAATAAAGAAGAATAGAAAATTAAGGAATAAATAATTTTTTTTAAATTGGAGAGGACACTATTTTTTGGAGAAATTAAAATTATTTTTTGGAGAGATTCGTTAAAAATCCTATTTAATTCATAGTAAAACAACTTTTTTTTTTTTTGGGTTTATTTCCAAAAATATTTTTTCACTTGGACAAACAAGTGAAAAACACACAAAATTTTCAGCCGAGGGTATTCAGACCTTCGTCCAAAGCAAAAAAAAACTCTCTTTATTACAAGGAAGGAGTTTTTTTTACTTCATTTGTTTTTTTTATTTTGCGTATGGAGTTTGAGAGTTTTTCTTTTTTAGTGTTTAGAAGGTGGGGAAGGGGTCGGGGGAAGGTTGCAGGGATTGATGTTGTCCTGTTCTCCTATGATCATACTATATATGATGGTATTATAATGATAGGGGGTAGTGGGTGGAAGGATAGATCGTATACTATATTATATGTTATATTATATTGCCTAAGCGAGGAGTAGAGAAGAAGAAGAAGAAAAAAAAAACGAAAAAAAAAGCCTTCATGAAACAGAAAAAGAAGAGAATAATAATAATAAAAAGGTTGATCTGCGCATGTTACATAGTTAATTCTCTCAATCCACCATAGAAAAAAAAAATATATAAAAATAAAAATCTTTTCTTTTTTTTTACTCCATATTTATCGTCCTCAAACTCCTTTAAAACACAACAACAACCACAAGAAAAATTTTATAGAGGAGAAAAAAAATAAGAAGAAAATGAAGCACCAACGAACAACCATCTTCATATACAGCATCATATTATTTGCCTTATGCCTCTCTAACTTCTCTTAAACAACAATAACAACAATAACAAATATACAATAAGAGGAGAAATAAAAGAAGAAGTCCTTGTAGTTAGAGGACATCATTCTATATTAATACAAATAATTTTTTCTTTTTCATTTTCTTTTTGTTATTTTGTTTTTCTTTTTTAGAGAAATTGAAATATGTCTATTGAACAGAGGAAAAAATAGTCGTAATGGGGGGGAACAAGTCGATTTTCTAAAATAAAAAAATAAAAATCAAAAAAGCTCACCGATTGGATATTTCATTTATAATGTATTTTTTATGAGAAAGAAACACAGGATTGGTCCTTACAAAAATATCATATACATAAAAATAATAATTTTAACGCCGTTGGATAATGAAAAAAAAAAAAATAAAATAAAGAAATTCAAGTAGATTTTCTTTCATTTCCCATTTTTTTTTCCTCTTTTATTTTCTTTCCTATTTTTCTAAAAATTAAAAAAAATTTCTTTTCTTTAGTTTTCCTAGAATTCTTTTTTCCATTTTTATAAAAATACACTAATTATTGACGTAATTTTCTTTATTTTTTATTTCTTCTATAGAAAATGATTTATATAATATTGTTGTGAACATGAAAAATTATTTAAAAATTCCGTTACATCAACAACAATAACAACAATAATAACGAAAAAAAAAAAAAAAATGACAATAACAAAAAATAAGTAGAAGCAACAACATTAAATAAAAAACAACAACAAAAACAAATATTCAGAAATGTTGCCTTCAGGTCACATGGGATATCCCTCTTTATGTCAATTTATGTAAATGTTTGTCACATGGTCATAGATATATATATTGAAAGGATTCATAGCGGGCGCGTTTTTCTTTCTTTTTTTCGAAACATTCTTATAACAAACTTTACTCATCCTACACCTAAACATACATACACACACACACACATCACACTTTTTCTCATTCCTGAGAACGATCAACCTAGTTCACATATCAATGAACTGATTTTTGAGATTTTCCCATTCTTCTTATTATTCTTCTTGTTATATAATTTTCTGTGTGTCTCGTCTTTTGACCATTGAGAAAATTTGTATTTAAGGTGATGGAATGATTTCTATTGGGATGGTTAAAAATGTAAAAATGATGTAAGAAATGGAATATATTTAATTTTCATCACTCATCCCACCTGGATTTATTAGACCTGCTGCCTATATTTTAACCAACCCTATACCACCCACAATAAATCCTTTTTTTTTTTTTTGGTAATACCAACAGATTTTTATGTATTTTTTAAAGGATTTTTCAAAAAAAAAAAAAGAATATGAAGAAATCTGAATAAAAAAAATGTTTTGGAGAAGGTCATATTTTTTTATATGTGGCATAACACACACACACACACAAACCGTACCATATCCATGTGTCAATATGCATACAATTTTAACATTTTATCTGTACACAAAATAATATTTATGCACACACAAACACACACATACACACACAATCATACACACTTCTACAAAAATTACAAATACAGTGAAATACAGATATAAAGTGAAACGAGAGCATGTGATGCGTGCGTCGGTTCGAGGTCACAGGTGTTTGTCCCGTTACTAGTAGAATTTGTTGCGTCAGTATAACAACAGAAAAATAAGAAGAAGAAGAAGCAAAACTTATACTGTGCTTTATTTTTGTTGTTATTCGCTCTTCTCTGAAGGAGTTTATTTGTTCCTTTTTTTTTTTTTAATTTATAGTTTTCGTATTTATATATTTTTTTTGCCGTTTAGGAAAAAATAATATTTGACCATTTTTTATTTGTTATTTACAAAAAAAAAAAAATAAAAAAAACTTTCAAGATTTTCCTTTTTACTTAGACAAAATAAATTTTCTCCGAACCACTTCCTTTTTGTTTTCATAAATCAATCAATGATAAATTTAATCCAATTAATCAATGATTTTAATTTAATTAATAAAATAGGAAAAATTGGGATATTTTTCTCCCCTTTTGATTTTGTTATGCGTTTTGTTTAGGCTATAACGAGAGAGTAAAAGTGTAAGGACTAAGGAGGATTAGAAAAAGAGTTAGTTAAAATTATATTTATCTTTTATTTATTTAGTTTCTGTAGATTATGATGATATGTAAATGTAAAATGGAGAGAGAAAGAGAGAGAGAGAGAGAAATAGGGAAGTTTGACAAAAGTGGTGAGAGATTGTTGGTAGGTAGGTACACAACAAATAGTATATGTACCTTGAATGTTAGTATCTCGTTTTCGTTGGTTTATATGTATATTTGACTATATTTGTTGTTCTTGTTGTTTTTTTTTTGCTATTTTTGTTGTTGTTGTTGTTGTTGTTGTTGTTGTACAATTGTTGCTATATTATTTTATTTTATAGAAAAAAAAGAACCATTATTGAATATAAAACCTATCCATCTATATCTATACACATACGCACATATCAATACATTGTACTATAGGCATGTGTATTACTTCATATTTAAAAAACAGAAAATAATAATACATGATGTTTAAAAAGTGCGTGTGTGTGTGTAAAAATCTACAGAATGTATATAAACATAGATGTGTCTGAGAGAGAGAGAGAGAGAAAGAAAGAGAGAGAGGGATGTTATGTACATATGTATTGTTGTATGTATATACGTATAAATGTACTAATAATAAGTACAAAAAAAAAAAAGGAAAATAAAAAGTAAAAACGAAGAAGAAGAAGAAGTAGCGGAGGAAGAAGAAGAAGAAGTAAAAAAAAAGTATATTTTATATAATAATAATAATAATATATAATAAGAGTATGATGATGATTATGCTGATGATGATGATGATGATGATGATGATGATGATGATGATGATCATGGTTAGAGGTAAGGTAGAGTAACTCTTATATATGGATATATAATGCCGGTATATGGATGGATGTACGGATGTACAATAGAGAAAAAAAAAAAGACGTGGTGAAGGTGGATTTTTGATGATGTACGTACAGAGTTTGATGATGGGTGAATGGTGGTAAAAAATGGGAAAAATATTTTATATATATGTGAAAATTTCTCTCTTCATTTTCTTCCTTTTCTGTTATTTGGTTTTGCGAAAACGAAAAATGAGAAGATTTATTTAAAGTAGAATGAGTTTTTTTTTTGTACGCTGACGAATGAATTGGTATACATATATATAAATATAGGATGGGTAGGTTATTGTGAGGGAGATATATATATATATGGTATGAGTTAGGATGTCGTTGAAGAAATGAAAATAAAAAATATATATGAATTTTTGTTAGAAAAAAGGATCTAATGTACATAATATTTGTGTAATACTAATATAATTGTACATACATTAACATACATATGTAGGATACATACGTACATTCATTTGTATATTTTATATAGAAAAATATGTATAATGTGGAAAGAAAAAAAAAGAAAAAAGGAAAAAAGAAGAAAGAAGAGAAATTGTATCCTATATATTTTATTATATCATCTGTATAGGTACATATTATATGTACTTATGTTTATATTTCATAAAATAATAAAGTTAGAATTTTGTACAATTTTTCCATCCACCAAAAAAAAAAAAAAAGAAAACAAGAAGAAAAATAAAAGAGAAAAAAACCTCCAAGAACTCATCTCATTCAATATTTTCTTCCTTTTCTTTTTTTTTTTGCTTCACTCACCCTTTCATCCACCTATATTAATTTCTTGTTTTGTTTATGTATTTGTGACATATATATGTATGTACAGTCATTATGTATGAATGTATTTCAATATGTATATGATTTTATGTGAATGTGTGTCCATATATGTATATATGCATATGTGTGTGTGTGTATGCGTGTGTGTGTTTGCATGTTTGTCTGCCTTTTATTTTATTTTATTTTATTTTATTTTATATTTATTTATTTTTTTATTTATATGCTTATATGTATACATGTATGTTTGTGTGTGCATCTGTGTGTGTGTGTATGCTCATATATATAAATAAAATGTATGTAAGTGTATACATATATATATGTATGTATATTATATTGCTACTGCCTGCCTGTTATATTTTATTGATTGAATAATCAATACCGCGTTATATAGCATAGACGACTCTGCAGTGTTTTTAGAAAACGATACGAAACGAAACGAAAACGCGGGTTTTTCCTTTTTATATTTTACTTTACTGTTTTTCTTTTTTTTTTCTCCTTCTTCTTCTTCTTTTTCTTCCTTTTTTTTTGCCTTTATACTATTCCTATTGCTCTCTCTAACTCACTATGTTAGTGTGTTAGTATAATGTTCTCTAACTGTTTTAGTGTTTGTGTATGTGTGTGGGTGTGTGTGTATATATTTTTTCATATAAAATAATAAAAAAATATTGTATAATGTTTTTTTTTCTTCTTCTTCTTCTTTTTTCTTTTTAAGATGAAAGTATAAGTAAAGTCACACAGTGAATACCGGTACCTTCTTTTCTGTGAGTGTTGTGTGTATATATATATATATATATATATATATATATATATATATATATATATATATATATATATATATATATTCAATTGTGTTTGTGTGCGCGTACATAAGTAATACATGTTTTTCTTTCTCAGTTTTTCCATTTCTTTTTTGTTTTTGTTTTACTTCTTCTAAGTACAATAAGCAACTACCATACATAGGATACATAATATCGTTCTAATAACATATTCTTATAATTTTCCATTTTTTCTCATTTTCTTTTTTGCTTAACGTTGTACCAATGAAATAATATTTTTATTATTTTGTTGTTGTTTATTTGGATTTGTAATCACAACAGTAACAACAACAACAACTACAACAAGAAAAAGTCAAAACCACCTTTGCCTATTCTATCTACTTATATCTACCACCCCTATCAATCCTCATACCGAAAAAAAAATAAAATAAAAAACACCCAACCTCATTCATCCACATCCATTCAGTCAGCCTCAGCATTCGCAATAGTCGTCGTCTCCCCCATATTTTCTCTTTTCTCTTATAAACACATTTTCCTTTTGCCTTTGCCTTACATCTTGCCTCTCTGCCTGCTTTTGACTCTGACTCCCCTTTTATATTCTACAAGTGCGTACAGTTTTTTAGTTTTTTTTGCTTCTTCTTCTTTTTTTTAGGATGAGCATTTTTGGTGATGTTGGTGGGTTTTTATGTTTTATACTACTACTAAGATGGTGGTGGTAGCAGCTAAAATAATAAATATTGGAATGAGGTGATTTAGAAAAAGGAGAGACAAAAAAGAAAGAAAGAAGAAGTAAAAGAGAAGAAAAACTGAAGAAAAACTGAAGAATAAGAAGAAATTGGAGTTTTTTTTTTGTATAGACTTGTTTATATTGGAATGAGTTTTCAATGGGTATAAGGGATAGATGGAAGTAACGATAGGATTGGTGGTATGAGTGTATTATATGCTGGATGTTAGATGTTGGTGTATCTTTTTTATACGCGAAAATAAATACATTCACAAAAAATTTTATATATATTTTTTAGTATAGAAAAAAAAGAGAGAAAAGAAAAGTCTTGAATATATTTTGATAAGGTATGAGAGAAGAGATTTTTCTTCTTATTCTTTTTTTTTTTTTTCTTTTTATTTTATTTTATTTTTTGGTAGCTGGTGATGGTTTTAGAAGAAGTGGGGTAAATGGGTGGTTTTTTTTTTATTTATTTTCTTTTTTTTTTATTTTCTTATTTTTTGTTGGAGGCTTGGTTAAGGATGGTTGTTTGGAATGAAGGTTTTTATACTAAAAATTTTATAGAATGGGTAGTTTCAAAAGTATAAAACGAAAAACGGGTATATAGAAAGAGAGAAAGATTTTTTGTATTTTTATTTTGTATTTTGGGAGAAAAAGTTAGGGGTAGTAGTGGTGGAGAGGAGGCATACGAGGCTTTTATACTGAATAGTAAGGAGTATCCAAGGAAAGGAAGAAAAAGGAAATAAGAAGAAAAACGAAGAAAACGAAGATGATGACGACGACGAAGACGACTACGACTATACAACCAAAAGAAGAAAATAGGAATAAATATTATGATGGAGTGAGATATTAGAATGATAATAGTGAGATATGAAAGAGTACTTTTATGTATAAGGGTTTTCGAATAAGGGTAACACAAATACATAAATACATACATACGTACATACACATATACACAAAAAAAAATACATAAAAAGGAAAAATGATTTTTTTTTTTGGTCTCTTTACTCTTATTCTTTCTAAAAGCGAACAGACAAAGACACAATAGAAAAATAGAGATGAAGAAAAATAAGAAGAAGAAGAATAAAAAGAAGAAAGAAAAAATAAGGAAAATTTTCATTTTTCTGCTACTGCTGCTGTTGTTGTTATTTGTGGAAAATAAAAATTTTATAAGAGAGAAAATCTGTATGTTTTGTATTTTTTGTATTTTTTAGTAGTAGTTCTATATTAATACAACATATTATTGTATAGATAAAAGACGCAGGTAAAGGGGGAGGATGGTTAGAGTTGGTTGATATAGGTTTGGGTTATGGAGGTTTTTGGTTTGGAAAAGAAAGAAAAATATACACAAAAGGATATAAAAAGAAGAAAAAAAAAAAGAAAATAAAATGGGAGAGATGGTTGTTAAGTTTTTAAGGGTAGCTATTGGATTTATATATTTCAGAATGTATATATGTATGTGTGTGAATATATATACGATGGTATATAGTATTTTATGTTAGAAAGAAGAAGAAGAAGAAAAAGACGAAAAAAATATATACAAAAGAAAATTTCATTAGAGATTTATTATCAATATTTTAAGATGAAGTGTGTTATATGTGCCTGACTCATATTTCTTTATATACCAACACGTACATACGTATATAGTAGATACATAGTTGAGTTTATATAAAATATTTTTACCTCTATATATACTATTTGTACCTATAACAATACTCAACCCATATTACATCAAACCCATCTATATTTATACCCATTCTAACCATCTCTTTTCTATATACCTACAATATAAACATTCGAGATTCGATTCAGGTAAAATGTCAAAACAACAATAACAAAAACAACAACAAAAAAAAAAGAAAAAAAAACAACAAAAAAAAAAAGAACAAAAATAACAACAAAGAAGAAAATCTGTTTTCTTTTTTCTTTCATATAAATTTTTTTCTTCTTTTCTTTTTTCTTCTTTTCTGCTTTTGTTTTTTTTTTTTTTCAATTTTTCACCTGTCCAACTTTAAAAGGATTTATTCATATATATGTGATTCCGAAGGACCTTCTTTTTTTTACTTCTTGTATTACTTTTTTTTTTATATATTATAAGAATAAGAAAAAAAAAACAATTCGCATAAAAGAATGGGAAAATAACGAAAATAACAACAACAACAAGACAAATAATATTTTTATTTTTTTTCTGTTTTCTTCTTCTTCTTCTTCTTATTTTTGTTCTTATTCTTTTAACCATCCGAACCTACATATTCCCTTTAGTCACCCAAAAATCTATCCATCCATCCAAACCCATTCCATAATATTTATATCTATATGTTTTATATAAACTCTTCAAAATATACATACACACACACACACTCATATATATACATACATATATATACCTACTCTTTAAGATCAACTTAAATGGGGCGAATAAACCACCATCGTATATACCCCATCACTAAGAAGGTGGTAGATTACTTTATGTATAATATAAAAACAACAACAAAAACAACAAAAATAAAAACAACAACACATCAAAAAAAAATAAGAAGAATAAGAAAAAGAACAACAACAACAACAGCAGCAACAGAAACGATAGCAAGGAGTCGAGTACCAACAAAAAAAAAATTAGAAGAAGAAGAAGAAGAAGAAAAAAAAGATATGTGTATAGAAGATGTATATAGAAAGAGGTACATAATATGTATGTATAAATATATATATATATATATATATATATAAGTACATTTATATAGAATAGAATATAGAGAGAGGATCCACCAGAAGCAACAAAAATATCTTGAGTAAAATCAACAACATCTTATAATATAAAGATGTATTAACGGCACGCATATATATATAGTGTATATATTATACACCCAACCCTACCCCCATCATCTTGAAAATACATACACAAAACACACACTATACAACACTATAATAAATACAACAAACACTATATACCTTTTACAAGGAAAATGACGAAAAAAAAAAAATAGAAAAGACAGAAAAGAAAAGAAAGGAAAACAAAAGTAGCGAAGAAAAATAAGAATAAGAAGAACTCGCCAAACTAAACTATATTTTGTATAACTATAGTCATAGTGCGTGTGCGTATTTATAATATCTTTGTGTGTGTGTGTGTGTACGTGTAATTTTAGTTTTCTTGTTACTCTCTATATCTTTATAAGTTGACAAAAGAACAAGAAGAAGAATCAGAAGTTGTATAATACAAAATACATACGATATAGAGTAGAAGTGGTAGAGAAAACAAGAACAAGAACAAAAAAGAAAAAAAAAAAAGGATGAGAGAAATAAAAAAAAAATTGGAAAGGAAGAAAAACTAGGGTGGAATGGATTTTGTCTCAGATACTTTTATGTATTTGTTTTTATATATATTTTTCACTATACAACATACACACACACATACATACATACATACACAGAGATAAAACGTGTGTACATATTATTATAAAAGAAGAAGCAAAATTCGCGAGATCGAACCGTGTGCCACCATACCCACCATTCCTCTAACCAAATCATCAAAAAATAAAATAAAATAAAAAAAAAGAAGAAGAAAAGGAAAAAGGAAGAAAAAAGTAAATACCCATTCCATCTTATATCCCATATCAAAACACAATCGCTATCGTTTTATGATTTTCTTTGTATATTTTAAATGCGTGTTCCGTGTATATGTGTGTGCATGTGAATCTGTAAGTGTGTATGTGTGTGCGTATATATATATGAGTGTGTTTGACGATATATAGAAAAGTGCGTGTACCCAGTGCTGAAGGGGTTTGGTATTTGAAGAAAAAACATATGAAAAGATAATGCTCAAATAATGGGATCTATAGCAAAAAGGAAAGAAAAGATTTTCTTATTTTATTTTATACAATTTTTTTTTCTTCTTCCTATTTTCTTCTTCCTATTCTTCATCTTCATCTTCTTCCTATTATTTTTTTTCCATTCTGCGCTTCCGTTTATCAAGCCCCACACCAATATTCATTCATACATACATATATATAACCAACCCAAAAAAAAAAAAAATTAGTTACCCCCATTTATTCTTCTTCTTCTTCATTCATCATCATCATCATCATCATCATCATCATCATCATCATCATCATCATCATTATCATCATCATCATCATCATCATCATCATCATCATCATCATCTTCATTATCATCATCATCATCATCATCATCATCATCATCATCATCATCATCATCATCATCATCATCATCATCATCATCATCAGCATCATCATCATCATCATCATCATAGAGGAGAACAAACAAATATCTTTTATATCATATAAATATAAGATCTTTGGGCTATTGTTATGTCGATTATATATTCTTCTTTTTCTTCTTCTTCATTTCTACTTTTTCTCCTTATACTGTTTTTATTTTTTCTTCTTTCACATATTTTTCTTTTATTTAATCTGAATTCTAATTAAAATATTTTATGCTCGTCATGTTGGCCGCACGTATCATCATCATCAACGTAATCATCATCAGTTGAGTGTATACCATCTACTCCTACTGCTTTTTTTTTATCATCATCCTTAGCCCATCTCACCCGTAATCATACACTTTTACGGACAACAAAACACAAAGTACAAAAGGAAAAGAAAAGAAAACGGAAGATTTTCTTTTTTTCTTTTCTTTTCTTTTATTATTATTTTTTTCTTTTCTTTCATTTTTTTTTTCTTTTTTTTTTTTTTTGATTTTCTAAATCAAAATTGAAATGTCAACTCACAAAAAAGAAAACAAGAGAAAAGAAAAGAAGGAAAAAAAAAAGAAATGACGAAAATAACAAAAATTGTTTTCTCCTGTTTTCTTACTTTTTTTTTGTCCTCCTTGTTGTTTTTGTTTTTTCAAGGACAAAACAAAACAAAAAATTTCCTTTCCTTTTTCATTTTCATTTTTCTTTCGTTTTTTTTTCTCTCCTAGAGCAAAAAGTCGAAGTGAATGGAATGTTCTTCACCAGACAGGCCTTTTTTTTGCTTTCTTCTCTTTTGTATTTTTTTTTTTTGTTTTTAGTACTTTCTTCCTCCGCTTTTTTTCGAACATATTTTTTTCATCTTCGTCGTCCTCCCTCTTCTTCTTCTTTATATTCTACTGCTTATTCTGACGTATGGTATAAAAAAAATAGTGCCGAAAAATAAGAGACAAAGAAGAAGAAGAAGAAGAAGAAAAAGAAGAATATGTAGAAAAAATAGAAAACGAAGAAGAAGAAGAAGTAGAAGAAGAAGTAAAAGAAGAAGAAAGTGAAAATAGTAGTATTATATTCTATATTTTGAAATGGCATAATAAAGAAATGGTTGGAGATGGGTGCCGGTGAAGTAGCACGTTGTAGATTTTTCTCTTGTATTTTATTATATGTTGTTGTACAACATGATGAGACATCACCAAAAGTAAACTGATGTATTAAGGATCCATGAGGGAGAGATGGGTAAATAGGTAGAAATAAGAGAATCACAGTGAATATGTTTGTGTGTGTATACAGAGACAAATTTTTTGGAATGAAATGGATTTTTGGGTTGAATTTAAGGAGGTGGTTTGTCTTTTCTTACAAACATATTACAGATTTATCAATGTATGCAGGTATGCGTGTGTGTGTGTGTGTTTAGGTGTTATGTATATTATTTTGATGATGATGTGAAGGAAGCACACACACACATACACACGTACACATATAAAAGTAAAAATTTGTCTGTCGAATCAATTAGGCAAAAAACAAGATTTATTTCAATTATAAAACAACATTTTTTTTTTCTGTCAAAATTTTTGTTGTTTCGTCATTTTTGTTTTTGTTGCTTTTTAGATGAAACACTTTTGTTTGTGTGTGTGTGTGTGTACTTTTTTTTTTTTTTGTAAATAAATTTTTATTTATACATATTTTATAAGGAAAATGAGTGAAAAAAAAAATTAATTTTCCATCTTCGAAAGGAGAAAACTCTCCCCATGAATATATTAATGTCTCATTATCCTAACAAATATTCCTTGATACAACAAAAGCAGAAAAAGAAGAGGAAAAAAAAAATACGAAAAATTAAATTTTTGATGAAAAACAAATCAATCGTTTTCTCGTTAAATTTGATCACATCCCCGGGTCCTTATACAAGAGCTTTTATAATACCTCACCAAAAAAAATCACACCCCTCTTTACACACCATCCTTATCCGCTGACACGCCACACAATCCCTCAACAACATAAAAATATGAAGAAGAAGATAAAGTAGAACAGAGAATGTAAAGAGTATGAGAAAGTGGAAGTAAAAAGAAGAATGAGATAAAAGTTAAAAAAAAAACCCCATTATTGGATCAAAACTCGATCAAAAAATAATAACAGACATAAATTTATTATATAAAATTTAAATCAACTTTTTTTTTCCGCTTTTCATATTTTTTTTTTACTCTTCTTCTTTTTCTTCAGTTTCTTTTTTTTTTTTTAGAGGTTATAAAATTTTTCATTTTTTTTTTACTCCATCAAAATGGCGTCCTATCCTATCCGACTAAACCAAGGCAGCAAAAAAAAAAAAAAGAAGAAAATATAAAAAAAAAAAAAATGAAAATAAAACAAATATTAAATAATAATAAAGCATCATACAATACTCATATACTTAAAATTTTACCACCCCCTTTTTATATGTACCTATATACACATGCATATAGCTTTTCTAAAAAAACCAAAAAAACACACACACACACACCCCACCATTCCTCTTACCTATGTTATACACTTTTCTCTTCTAAAACACCTATCTTCATACCCTTACATATTACACATTCATACATACACATACACAATACTAACGCAAGAACCTTAAAAAGTATTTATATCGTTCCATCTCTTTCATATTATTTTTTTTTTTTAAAAGTAAAATAAAAAAAATATATATAAAATAACACAGATATAAAATATTAAACTTCTCATCTACAATTCAACGTACCTACTCTACATCCTCATTCTCCAAAAAATCTCTCCAAAAAAAAAGAAAGAAGAAAAACAGAGAAACAGAGAAACCTCTTTTACCCCAACCATTTACTTTCAACACTATACTATACACTACCCTACTACCTCGCCATTTTTTTTATAGTATAGTAAATAGAGTAATATTTTTAGGGTGAATTTCTATGTTTCACAAACACACACACACATATACATGCATAGTACTTTCATATAAAACATAATAAAATCCATTTTCTATTCTACTCTTTCCATTATTTTTTTTTCTATCATAATCATCATCCCTACGCTTTATTCTTGTTCTTCTATTTTATTTTTTTTTCTGCTCTCTATACTTCTTCTTCTTCTTCTTACTCTTCTACTTCTTCCATTATATTAAAAACTTTCCACACACCCTACACCCCTCATTCCATCAAAATAAAAATAAAATAAAAATACATAAAAATATAATTTTTTTTTTCCCCGTTCATCTTTTTTTTTTTTCTTCTTTTCTCTCATCAACACACACACACACACACACATAAGAAACATAAAAAAATTCTTCTCTATCTTTCTTACTCTTTTGTCGTTTACATTTTGTTGTCGACGACACTATTGCTATACTAACAACAACAACAACACCAACAACAACGTATAAACCAAACCTAACCTTAAAAAAAAATAATAAAAATATAAAATATAAAATAAAAAAAAAACCTCTCTCTTCTCATCTTTAAAAACCATTCTTTCTTCTTTCTATACAAAAAAAAAAAAATAAAAAACCCTACACCCACATCCCCTACCTCATTCATTCTATTCAATTCAACCCACCTCATCCCATTCCTTCTAATAATTTTTGGTGATGCGCAAAAATTTTTCCCCGCATGTTTATATATTTTATTATATATATATTATGTAGGTAGTTAGGTAGTTAGGTTGGTACCTAGGCGCGGCAATTCAATGTATTAAAATAAATGAAAATGATTGGCCATTTTTTATTACATATTTTTATTCCTCTTTTTTCTTTTTTTTTTTTAATTTTTAAACCAATGTTGCCAAATTAAGTACAAATGCATATATACACATACACACACACACTCACACATTTATTCAATGAAAGAGATAAAGCAAAAAAAAAATAAAGAGAAAAGGGTTTTTCTTTTTTCCAATTTTCTAATTTCTCTTTTTTCTTGTTGCTGTAATTATTTGTTGTTGTTATCATTTCATCCACTATTAAGGCTGAAGTGGAGCTGACTGAAAATGTGGCTTAAAAGTTACATTTATTTTGTTTTTGATTTTTTTTTTTTTTTTTTATAAAGACACACACACGTGCTTTAGAGTCAAGTGAAAGACGCAAGGTCTTTTATCTTATCACTACAAAAAAAAAAATAAAAAATAAAAAACATAAAAAAAAAAATACAACAACAATTTTATATGCGGGCACGAACAAATTTTTGATTGACAATCTTCGTTATTCGTTCTTCTTCTTCCTCTTTATTTTTGTATTTTTTTTTTATTATTCGAAGCTTAATATTTTTATTTTTTTTTACTTGAAAAAAAAAATTTACAAATAAATTAATAATTTCGGAGAAAATGCCGAAAGAAGTGAGGAACCAAATAAGTACGGATATTTGATTGGGTGATTGCATTTATTTTTTTTTTGTGCATGTGAATGTGAATATGTCATGTGTGTGTGATGTTAAATTTTTTTTTTGTTTTTTATTGCGTTGTTTAAAAAAAAATTATAAAAATTAGAACAGTAAAATCACACTAAACCACATCCAACAAACTAATTAACAAAAAATTTAGCTACCCACGTACACCCCCTCTATTTTATTTTATATCGTCAATTGCAAGGGGTTAACCACTTATAACTAAATTGCGAACAAATTAACACTTCACTGTTTGCACGCAACGAAATTTATTGCCATCACTAAAATAATAAAAAAATAAAAATATAAACAAGTTAATTGGCCAACCCTTGTTTATGCAATTGATTGCACAATGCAATAATTATGTAAGAATTTTTTTTTCTTTGTCAAAATTTTAAGGATCAATGGACTTTTGGGTTGAACTGTGAAAGAAAAAAACGTTTTCAATTTTGCACACGTGTAAAGAAAAGCTAAAGTAAATAAATAACAAGAAAAATAACTTTGCTCTGCCTTAAATTATTTAAACTTAGTAGCTGGATTCTAGTTCTTCTTTTTTTTATTTATTTATAAATAATTACATTACTATGCAATATTATTTGTTAACTTTTAAAGATGAATAACCTCTATAGTAGGACCACATTCATCTTTATGTGATTACGCACACACACACATACGGACACACATCCATCACTAAAGACGCAAAAATAATTAATAAAATAAGAAAATAATAATTTACCACAGAAGACCGATTTCCATAAAATCGAATATTTTTTTTTTCCTCCCTTTTCCTTCTTTTCCCTCTTTTTTTACTGTTTGTTGTTCAACCCCACTTTAACTTTTTTTTTTACTGTAAAATTCTCGGCACTTTTACTTTAGTATTTTTCTTCTTTCACACTTACTTTATGAATTTTCTTACACAAAAAATTTGGCACCATTTTTAATTGGCCAATAGAACACAACTAAAAGGAAAGGAACAGAAAACAAATAATTTTTTTTTTTGAAAGAAGAAAAAAAAAATACTTTTTACTGCACAAAAAAAAAAAAACAAAACACACAAAATTTTTCTTCCTCTCTATCACACTTTTGCACACACACACACGCACACACAAAATCTTTCTCTTTCACACTTTTTTCCTATATTATTTATAAATTTTTTGTTGTTGTTGTTGTCATAATTTTTTGTTTTTTTTTTTGGGACTGCGTGAAGTGAATTAAGGTCATATTTTTAATATTAATTATAGGGTGACTCCTATAGTCTAATTTTATTTGAATTGGCTTTAATTATAAATTATTATTATTTTTCAGGATAATTTATTATCTAAAATCTATAAAAAAAAAAACAACACACAAACACACACACACACTCAGGCATACAGAAAATATTATTACTGTTATAATTATTTTGATATTTTTTTCAAACTGAAAAAAAAAAAACAAAAAAATAAATAAAGAAACAACAAAATTTAATTGGAAATATTGTTTATTAAAAAATTGCAACGCAAAGAAAAATTAAATAAATGTCAAAAAGGCAATAACAACAAGAGCAAAATAAAATGGACAAACCGACATATATTTTAAAAGGAGATGATCCAGGGTGTGTGTGTGTTCTGTTACAGGATAATTATTATAAATAAATTGTTGTTTGTATGATGCAATTATTCAAAAGATCTTTTATCGCAGTTTAAAAAAAAAAGAAATAAATAAATAAATAGCAACAATAAAATATTATAAGTGGAATTGATTGGATGGATAAAATTTAAAATTTAAAATTAGATTGCGTTTCCGTATTTATTATATAGTTTAAAAATATTTATTAGGATGGGTAAATTTTTGACGTAGTTATATATTTTTTATATTTATTCATTTATTTTTTTCTTTTGTTTAAAAAATATTTTTATTTTAGATTAAAAAACAAAACACAAAAAAAAAAAAACCATACACTAAAAAATTGTTATAAATACAAAAAATTATTATTTTTTTTTTTGTTGCTAGACAAAAAAAATATTAAAAATGCATTTGTAAATGACCTTGTAACTAATGATAATTATTGACTCTTTTCCCATTAAAATATTTATTCTGGAAAAAAAATTAAAAATTTTTGAGTGCCTATTTTTTTCCAATGACAAACTTTTGGTTTTAATTTTCACAGAACCAAAAAAAAAAAAAACAAACAAAAACCAATTTTTTCAACATTTAGTTGGTTTTGTTTAAATTTAATTTCTTTACTTTTCAACAATTAATCTACAAATAAAACAAATAAAATTCTGTATTTAGATTACTGATAAAATCCCAATAATAATTATGTTACGATTATAAAGTGACGTCATCCTGTTTGAATGTCATTCTATATTTGACATTTTACATTTGACAGAATTTGATTCTTTTGTTGTTGTTGTTGTTGTTGTTGTTTTGTTTTGTTTATTTTATTTTATTTTTTTTTTCTTTTGACTCACCCCGTGTAACAACTAAATAATTTTGTTTTTTTTTTTATCATTTTTATTTTTTTTTTTTCGTATGAAAAAAAAAATTACATTTATTGCTATTTTTTTTTTTTTTTTTGTTTTTTTTTATCTAATAGTAAACCATTTTTATATATTTTTTTTTTTTTTTTTCAACAGATACTGTATCTCTCTATCGCCTTTGCTTATATTTGGCTAGTTTGCCAAAAAAAAAACAAAAAAAAATTTATAAAAAAAAAGAAACAAGAAAAAAAAAAAACTGCGATAAGCAACAGAAAAAAAATAAAAAGAAGAAAATTCGCAAAATAAAATAAAATAAAAAACGCATACACACAATACGCAACACACACACACACACACACACACATACAGAATCACGAAAATAAAATTAATAAATGCACACGTGGATAAGTGCACATGTGCGTTTGTAAATGTGTGTGTGTGTGTGTTGTGTCGTTTATGTATTTGACTAAAATCAAAATAAAATAAATAAATGAAAGAAGAAGAAAAAAAAAAAAAATGATTACAAAATAAAAAGTGACAACAACTGACTCTTTTTTCTGCTATGACTGACTGGTACAACCTTCAAGTGCAATTCTCTATCTCTAATTTTTTTTGTTTCTCTTTTTTTTTTCCTATAATTAAATACAGTTTTATAATTAAAAAAAAGTTTTATAAAAAAAAACACACAGAAATAAGAAGAAAGAAACAACAAAAAATTTATAAATTTTTTTTTTTTTTTAGTTGATAACGCAAATAATTTTTGTTGTATTTTCTATTTTTTGTTTGTTGCCATTTTAACATTTTTTTTTTTTTACTGATTTTATTTTGCTTTCTTTTCTGCTAACAACTTAAAACGGAACAAACAATAAAAAATTGTTCTAATCGTACACTCATGATAACAATCCTTCTAACATAAACTATCATCGATTACTAATAATCGATTAACGATCACTGAAATTAAATTCAAATCACAAGAAACAAAAAAAAAATTCATGTCACCGCAAACACTAAAAATTAAAACCTGTACAATTTTTGTCATAAACAAAGGAATAGAACAAATGTCTTGGATTCGTTTAATTTTTGTTTTCATCTCTGTTTTTTTATGTATGTGAGATTGTGAGATTGTGCATCCTGCATTTAGAAAAATTTCTTGTGATTTTTATGACTTATATATGAGATGACGTCTTGAATGAAACGGGTTTACTGCCCTATATATTCCTTACGTCAGGAGACAAAAATTAAATGTCAAATAATTTGTGGTTTTTCAAAGAGAGAGAGAGAGAGAGAGAGAGAGAGCAAAATGTTGAGGTTTCTTCAAATGATGATTAATGATTTGCTGAATGTAAAGACGTCAATAAAAAAAATTAAATGACAATTGAGAAAATATTCGAATAAGAGGACAACATAGGTGATCAACGACATAAGTGGTGGAAAAATCAAAATACAAAAAGAATGAAACAGATTTTCTCTTACCTTTTATTTCTTACTAAAATTTTCTTCTTTTTTTTTTTTTTATTAAAATTCACTTCACTTTAATTTTTATTGGTTAACTTTTAAAGTTTTCTTCGTTACTTCGTCCTCTTAGATTACAATAAAAAAAAAAAAAAAAACAAAAAAAAAATGTGCAGTTCAGGAACATCCGTTCAAAACTACCACAAACAATCAACTAGTCATAAATATACGAACAATTCCAAATCTGTACGATTTTTATTTTTATTTGTTTTTGTTTTTAGATTTTGCACTTTTTTTTTTTTTTTTTTTTATTAAAAAAAAAATAAAATTAAACAAAAACAACAATAACAACAATAACAATAACAATAACAACAACACCAAATGTATAATAATAATAATTTTAATATTAAAAATCCGCGAAATATGGACGGATCGGGAACGACGAACGGACGCACGGTACACACAAAAATTATTTATTATTAAAAAAATAAATACAAATATGAAAATGATATCGACCAATGGATTTTCTGTATAAAAAAAAAAATAATAATAATAATTATGAAAACAAAACAAAACAAAACAAAAAAAAAAAAAAATGTAATTCTTTTTTTAAATATTTTTATTTTTTGTTTTTTTTTTTTTTATTTTCATTTCATTCAATTTTCGATGATTCATAGAAAATTTGAAGTTTTTTCTTTTTTTTTTGTATTTTTTTTATTATCAAAATTTTTTAAATATTTTTTTTTTTTTCCATTAATTATTATTGTTCTTTCTTAAAGAATAGAAATCTTAGCTAAACAAAAAAAAAAAATTGTAGGGTTAACCGCATCAAATGTGTCGCAAACTATAAAATTTACATAAATTTTGTTTTCTTCTTACTTTTTTCTTATTTGACTTTTTATTCGGGTTGCAATTTTTTTTGTCTTTTTGTTTTTGTTTTTTATTATGAAAAGAAAAAACAAATTATAATTATTAGTGTGTGTGTGCGTGTGTAAGCTTTTAAAATGAAGAAAATTTCAATCATGTGTGGCTAAATGCGTGAATTTTTCAATAAACACAAAACAAAAGAAAAAGAATAAAAAAAAAAAAAACGAAGACAAAAACAAAAATTTTGATTAGAAAGAAAGTGAAGTGTAGACGTAACATTTTGACGAATGTCACATTTAATTTTCTTGTATTTTTTTCATTTCTTACCGGATTTAACATTTTTCTTTTCTCCAAATAATTCGCGGAATTCAATTGAATTAAATTCTGTAAATTACTTTTTTTTTTGTTGAAGGACCCTGAAATTATTTATGTAATAAATAAATTCATAAGTAGGTGAATTAAATATTTTGTTGTTGTTGGCAAAACAAAAAAAAAAAAAAAAAAGAAAATAAAAAAAAAATTATCTAATTAAAAAAAATTAAAATTTTTATTTTTGATAAGACAAGAAATTTCTTTTTATTTTCCTATCATTTACACAATTTTTTGATAAGATTTAAATTTTCTCCAAAAAAAAAAAAAAGAAAAAATTAAATGAAGAAAATAACAGAAAAAAAAAAAATATAGTTCAATGCCAGAATGTAAACCCAATTTTTTCGTTTTAGTACAAATACCATTAAAAGTCTACTACAGTAACAGAGGATTCTCTCTTTCTCTATTAATTTTTTTCTCCGGTTCCAATTTTTGTTTTTGTTTTTTTTTTTTTTTGCTCAAAAATTATTTTGATTCAAAAAATTCCAGTCAAATATTATCACGTGGATTGTCGTATTAATAAATACACTTCTATTGTTATTCAGTGACGTCATTAAATGTTTTTACGTATTTTACATTTTACATTTTGATCAACGAAAAAAAAAAAAAAAATGTATGATCAAACATTTTTTTTAAATTAGAAAGAAAAACAACAAAAAAAAAATGGTCTGGTATTTGAATTGATCGTTTTCGTTGTTTTTTTTTTTATTTTTTCTTTTGTCATAAAACACAAAAAAAAACAAAAAAAAATCCAACAATAACAAATACAATAATAGTTTGTTTTGTGTGCAGTCAGTCGCAAAAAAAAAAAATAAAAATTACGTCACGTCGTCTGGACTGGATGTTTAAAAAGTAAGGTTATTGGATTTTTTTTTTTTTTGTTTTGTTATTATTATTTTATTTGTATGACTAATAGAGACAGACAGACACACATAAGAGTTGAATAACTTTCATGGAATATAATTATTTTCTTTTTATTATTTGTAACGAAAAATGACATTTTTCGTTATGTCTCTTTCACACATCTAATCTATTCAAATTTATGGAATGGCTACACAAGAAGAAAAAATGAAAACTGAAAAAAAAGAATCTTTTTCTTTAATTTGTAATTCTTTTTTTTTTTTCATTCTTTTGACGCGTCGCCATTCTTTATTTTCATTTTGTTTTGTTGTTTTTTTCTTTTTTGCTTTTGCATTTCTGTTTGTTTATTTTTTTATATCATATTTTTCGTGGTCAGTCACAAAAAAATATATTAATAATTATAACGGATGCATTAATTATATAAAAACCCCAAAAAAAAAAAAAAAACAGTGCAAAAACTTCTTGTTTCTGTTTTTCTGTATTTAGATCAAAAGGGGCTGATAAAGAAACAAAAAAAATTGCATTAAATTTATAACGTAAAAATGAGAATTTTTTTAATTCTAAAATTCAAGAAAAAAAAAAAAAGTTTTACTGCAGCAGTTATTATTATTATTAAGAACAACAACAACAACAACAACAACAACAACAACAACAACAACAACAACAACAACAACAACAACAACAACAACAACAACAACAACAACAACAACAACAACAACAACAACAACAACAACAACAACAACAACAACAACAACAACAACAACAACAACAACAACAACAACAACAACAACAACAACAACAACAACAACAACAACAACAACAACAACAACAACAACAACAACAACAACAACAACAACAACAACAACAACAACAACAACAACAACAACAACAACAACAACAACAACAACAACAACAACAACAACAACAACAACAACAACAACAACAACAACAACAACAACAACAACAACAACAACAACAACAACAACAACAACAACAACAACAACAACAACAACAACAACAACAACAACAACAACAACAACAACAACAACAACAACAACAACAACAACAACAACAACAACAACAACAACAACAACAACAACAACAACAACAACAACAACAACAACAACAACAACAACAACAACAACAACAACAACAACAACAACAACAACAACAACAACAACAACAACAACAACAACAACAACAACAACAACAACAACAACAACAACAACAACAACAACAACAACAACAACAACAACAACAACAACAACAACAACAACAACAACAACAACAACAACAACAACAACAACAACAACAACAACAACAACAACAACAACAACAACAACAACAACAACAACAACAACAACAACAACAACAACAACAACAACAACAACAACAACAACAACAACAACAACAACAACAACAACAACAACAACAACAACAACAACAACAACAACAACAACAACAACAACAACAACAACAACAACAACAACAACAACAACAACAACAACAACAACAACAACAACAACAACAACAACAACAACAACAACAACAACAACAACAACAACAACAACAACAACAACAACAACAACAACAACAACAACAACAACAACAACAACAACAACAACAACAACAACAACAACAACAACAACAACAACAACAACAACAACAACAACAACAATAACAACAACAATAATAACAACAACAACAACAACAGTGTATAAAAAAATATTAAAAATTCAAACCGTTGTGCGATTTGTTTTTTTTTTTCGTCTTTTTTAAGACTTGAATATAATTTTTCTTCTTCTTCTTCTTCAACTTCTTCTTTATATTCTTTACGTTTGGTTTTTGGTTTTGTTTGTTCAGAATGGCAAGAAAGAAAAAAAAACAAAAAAAAAAAAAAATCTGCATAGAAAAATCGTTACAATGCAATTAACGCGATTATTCTTTTTTTTTCTTCTTCTTCTTCTTCACCATATTTATAAAATAGTTTGATGTCATGGAAACAAAACTAGCAAAAAAAAAAAAAAAATAAGAAAAACAAAAAAAACAAAAAAACAAAAAAAAATTGAAATAGTTGCCTTAAAAAATGTGCAGTAGCGTTTTCATTTAATATTTTCTTTTATTTTTTTAAGACGAATTAATTATTATTTTAACGGGGATAATTTAAGTGGCTTAACTTAATCCATGTAAGTCACGTAAGTTTATGATGATCACATGATGATTACATTCACTCAGAGTGATTTAATAAGAATCTTATAGATTGAATGTTTTCATTTTATTTTTATTTTTAACGATGCAATTCAAAAAATTTACACCTCGTGTGACTAATGCAGGCGAAACAACCAGGATTTGAAGTATTATTGAACTTTAGTGCATTGTTCAACATTGTTCAAGTTTGTACTCTTATTTTTTGTAGTAACATTAATTCTAGGTAACTATTAGACAAATGGGAAGTTAGGTATCAGATCCGTATTTCTCTGTCTATGGTGTAGTAAAATTCTTTACGTTGTACAACTACCAATACCAACAATATAAAAATAATTACTTAAAATTGATAACTTTAAATATTATCCAAAACCTAATCGTAGCTGCTAGGAACACAAATCAATCGAGTAAAACCAATTTTTATTTTAAGCTTTTAAAAATTATCTTTGCGTCTATTTTATTTCTTTTTTGTGATGGATTTTCTATTTTTTTCAAAGATTTAAAGAAAAAAAGGGACAATCATAAGGTTGATACCAACTTATCAGACTCATGAATTCATCAATTTGTTATCTAACTCATGCCTTGTATACCGATTATGTGACAAGAAACTATCATTCTAAAACTTATATGCTGTCTTTAATCTACGAGATAGAAAGAGAGAGGGAGAGAGAGAGAGAGAGAGAGAGAGAGAGAGAGAGAGAGAGAGAGAGAGAGAGAGAGAAATTGAAATCCTTTCGATTAATCCTAGAAATAAAATGGATTACCCCTTTTGTTCTAACAACATTCTCCGTCACTGTATTTATTATTTCGCATTGCATTTTTTTTAAGCTGGCAATTTTGTTTTTTTCTTTTTTTATTTATTTTATTATAATGTTTTTTTTTTTTTGCTGTTTTATTTCGACTAGCCAGCGACCAAAAGGTCATCGACATTATACACATTTTTTAAACTGACGAACTGCAGCAGAAAAACTGGCTTATAATAGGCCGGGGCCAAAAAAAAAAAAACGCAAAACAAAAAAAAAACATACAGAAAAATAATTTCCAAACAAACAAAAAAAATTTTTAAAACTATAAAAAAACACTGCCACACATCCGATAATATGTGCGTATTTAGATCTGTGCATGTGTGTATGTAGACAGTATAGGAAGTATTAGTGTGCGAAGTTTATTATTATTATCGTTGAACGAATGCATTTTTAAATTTGTGGCTACCAAAAAAAAAAAAAAAAAAAAAACGAAAGAAAGAAAGAAGAATAACAAAATTCAAAACCAAATGAAATACTAACACATTCACGGCCACTAGAGGATTTTTATTATTATGATTTTTTTTTTTTGTGTGTAAACAACGACTTCCACTTATGTATACATACATATTTTTATAAGTAAGATGAAGATCCGAGACGTTTATAAGAAATAAAAATGAATAACGTTTTTTGTGTGTGTGTGTGTGTGTGTGTGTGTATTGATGTACGTTTGTGTGTGTGTCGTCTTTTATTTCATTTGGCTGTCTCCTCGCGAATTTCTGTTTCTTTTTACTTTATTCTTTTTTAATAGATTTTTATTTTTTCTTCTTCTTCATCTTTGACTATTTTCAGAATTGATTAATTGATTTTTGTTTAGTATGCCAGTGTGTCTGTGTGTGTGGTGATAATTTTTTTTTTTTTGTTTGTCAAGGACAAAACAAGGAGGTTTATAGCACTAGAGATTTTTTACCCCAAAACAATTTTATATCTTTCTATTTCTATCGAGAAAAAAAAAAACACACACACACACACATATGTACATAATTGACTCCTACATCGTAAGCCCCTCTCTCTTTACCACATTCATATAAGAAAAAAAAAAAATTCTCACATATTGAAGTGATAGGGACGTAAAACCATCACCATCATCATATACTCAGACAAGGCAATACAGGACCTGATAGATACCACAACATAATGTGGGTTAGTGGTGGCAACAGCAAATACTAATGCAATGATGACATTTTTATATACTGATGAAAAAAAAAAGTAGAAGAAGAAGAAGAAGAAGATGAAGAAGAAGATGTGAAACTTACGTAGATGAAATATTAGATATATTGGAGGAGGTGGAGAAGGAGGAGGAGGAGGAGAAATATTCAAGATTCTTATCGTTTAACGACAAAATAGACTGCAGACATGACAAATAATAGATCCGTTCACATTTTTTTTTTTTGCTTTTTAAACTGGAAATTTTGAACACATCATCAGCACAACAAACACAAACACAAACACAAACACACACACACGTACATATATACACATCTAAGATCTAACATGTTGCGACTATAAAAAAAAAAAAAAAATTGATGCCCTTTGGTCGTCAATCGATTGTTATTTCAACGCCTTTTTTACTGGTAAATGTGTTGCTATATTTAGTCAAAGAAATTATATTGAATGTGAGAAAACCTTCCGTTTTTTCTAATAACTATCCTGTCTCCATTCTGGTTGACTTGCTTGAATTATGTTATATTGAAGACAACAACAACAACAACAACAATAAGAACAGATTGGTGGAAAAAAATAATAAAAAATGAAACAGTTTTTTTTTTTTGTTGTTCATGGAAGAAACGAAAGAAAAACACGCATGCATATCAAACTTCCGTGATTCTTATGTGTTTTTTTTTGTTGTGTGCGCGCGCAGATTTATGAGACCTTTTTTTTGCGTTCGTCTTAAGCTTTTTGTTGTTGTTGTTGTTGTTGTTGTTTTTATTTTTGTCGGTGATGTTTTGTTGAATATTTTAAATTCCAGAATTTGGATTAATTGGGTCATTAGAAAGAAATCCAAAAAAAAGAAAAAACTGAATTCTTTTAAATCTTTTATTTTTTATTTACGTTTTTTTTTTAAATCAAATTAGAATAAAAATACATAATGTAAATTTGAAAAGAAAAATATATTAGCATGATGACGTTCATGATGATCATGATGATGATGATGCATAATGCAAAATTGGTGATGTAAACTTTAAAGATTAAAACAAACAGAGGCATAATTTACTATAGACGTTAGACCGTAGGAGTAAGATGGAATATAAAGAAGCTTACAAAAGAAAAAAGAAAAGTAAGAAACTAATGAATATTTCGTTGGCTTTATAATAAATTCACTATATAGAAATGAAATTGTGTTTTTATAGACGCGATCAAATTACAATCAAACTACGTCACTGGTGGTTGATTATCCCAAAAACAGCTAAGCCAGCCATTTGTTTTTTTTTTGTTTTTTTTTGTATTTTTAAATCAACAACATGCATCTGTATATACAGGCACACATACGCATATTAATGCATTTTTATTTTCTTCAATTTTAATTTTTTTTGTTTTTTTTTTTTGTTTTGCGAAAAGAATTTTATTTTCGTTTGGCCAATGACCTTTTCAAATGCCATCTTTTTTTTTTTTCTTTTCTGTTTTGTTATTTTCGGTTTAGAAAAAAAAAAAATAAAAAAATAAATAAATCAGGCGGTCATATACACATACACACACATATACACTAACAGTGCACTCTCATATGACATGGGACATATTGTATGCATATTTTGGATGTACAACACACACACACACACACACACATATGTATGCGTTGACATAAAATACGCATACATTTTTCTTATTCGATAACGCGTGAAAAATTTGACAACGTATTTTTTTTTCTTTTTCGGATTGTCATTGTGTTGCTTCTAGTTGTTGTTGTTGTTGTTTTTAGTAATTCTGTTTTGTTGTTATTATTTTTTTTATTTTTCGTTTGTTGAATGGACAGAGAAGGGTAAAGAAGATTTCAATGGGGTAATGTAAAATTTGTATTTGCATATGCAAACAATGTATAAACAATCTTATTATTATTATTATTATTATTATTTAAAAATATACAATATTTAATCAGTGAAATTAATAACATTTTAACATTTTAACGTTTTCTCTTCTTCTTCTTCTTCTCATTTTTTTTTTTATCATTTTTGATGCAACAATTTTGCTGTTTTTTTTTTTTTGTTCTTTTTCTCATAAATATTATTTTATTTGTACTTTTTCTTCTTCTTCTTCTTCTTCTTCTTCCTTTTTATTCTTAATTTTATTTATATTTTTTTTTTTTTATTATTAAAATTTTCTTCTTCTTCTTCTTTTTCTTCTCTCATATTTTTTTCTTCTCACAGATTTATTTTTTTTTTTATTTTTCTTGAAGTTGACGTGTGTGCGATTTGTAGATGCTATTTTTGTGTGTTTGCAAATTTAAATACAATTTTTTTTTATGTTGCTACATTCAAGATAAAACTTTGAAAAAAAAAAAAAAATAATAATAATAAGTTTTGTTGTTGTTGTTGGTGTTACTGTTGTTTGCCATTTTTTTTTTTCTTTTTTCTTTTTTCTTTTTTATAAATTATGATTTTATTGGATTTATTGGGAATATTAGAACAAAGATTTATTGAACTCGTCTGGTGTGTTTTTTTCTTTTCTTTTTTTGTCTTGTGTGTTTTTTTTTTATCGATTTTTTTTTTTTTTTTTTTTTATTTTCTTCTTTAATTGCGCTTTTTTTTTTTTTTTGTATTTTAATAAAACCAAAACAAAAACAACGGATCATTAGGCAAAAAAAAACAAAAAAAAAAAAAAAAACGAGATTGGTAAATCTGTGGAAAATGAGAAAAGAAAATAAAACAAAACAAAACAAAGGGGGTAATGTGACTTTGATTTGTCTGACTTATTTGATCTAATATTTGACCCTGATACTACTCAGTGCGTAATGTGACGCAAGATCAAAATAATTTATTTTTCTTTCTTCGTTCTGTGTTTTTTTTTTCTACTGTTGTTGTTGTTGTTGTTGTTGTTATTGTATTGTCGCGCGCGTTTTTTTTTTTTCACTCTCTCTCTCAATACACAAAACGGAAAAAAATAAATCACATATAAATAAAATAATGTTGAAAGTTTATATACCTATACTGACTGATTGATAACCTTCGAGAAAGGCTTTTAAGGGTGGTTTTCCTATATTAACCCATACCCATCATTTCTTTACTGTGTGTATGTGTGTGTGTGTGTGTGTATGAAAACATCATCTAAATTCTCTCACTTTTTTTCCTTTTGCTCTCGTTACCATTACACCAGAAGAGAAGAGAGAATGTGAAGAAAAAAGAAGAAGCTTCAGAATGTTCAGAAGGAACATCCACACACGCGTTTATATATTTTTTTTTTTTGCGGTTTTTCTTTTCTTTTTTTTTTTTGCCTTCTTCTATTCAAGAGGAGCACACATAAAATATAAGAAGAAGTAGAAGAAGAAAGAAGAAACAAAAGGTAAATGATGTAGTACCTTATGGTATTTTTTTTCACTTCACCTCTATTTTTCCCTATACATAACCCCTCTTAAATCTTTCGCAACCTTCACCTCTCGCATGTATCTTTCTTTCTTTCTTTCTTTCATTTCGTTATTTTTTAAGGTGTATATTTATGAGTATGTATGTATGTGTGTGTATATAGAATCCGCGTGCTTGAAACCGAATAACATTTTTTTTTTTTTGCTTCTCATGTTACCAAAAATAAGAAAAAGAAGAAGAAGAAGAAGAAGAAGAAGTGGATGGAAAAAGTAAGGAAGAGTCAGAGAGAAGAAGAAGAAAATTGGGTGGCCGGAGCCGCATATATATTCTTATTCACTCTACCAAAAACTATGTATAATAAAACATAGTACATTTCATAACACAAAACCAAAAAAGGGTATGAGGAAAATGTTAGAGTAACAGAGAGAGAGAGAGAGAGAGAGAGAGACATAGAGCGAGTGAATTTCTGGTTTTTATTTTATTTTTTTCGGTATAGGCAGTTTTTTTTTTTTTTTTTTTTGGTACGAAGGAGAGAAATGTAAGATGGGAGTTTATTGGGTTGGTTGGGGGGTGATGGGGGGTTTTTTGATGGAAAATATATTCGTATGATATATAGAGTATTTGCTCGTTCAATAATATATGTCCTATAAATCTAGTTTTTCTTCTTCTTTTTCTTCATCTTCCGTTTTTCTTTTTTCTTGAATAAAAGGAAAAAAAAGAAAGAAAGAAAAGAAGAAAAAAATACGTAAAATGAAGAAAAAAAGAGAGGAATGTATTGATTTTCCCAATTTTCTTTTTATTCTTTCTTCTTTCTTTTTTCTTACATAATTCTTATTTTTTTTTTTTATTTCTTATTTTCTATTTTTTATTTTACTTTTTTCTCCTCCTCCTCTTCTTCCTCTTCTTCTTCTTCTTCGATACCCATAAAGGAGGAAGAGAAAAGGCAGAAGAGGAAAACGAATATTTATATGAAGGGCTATTTTTTTTTCTTTTTTTTAGTTCAACAGCAGATTTAGTTCAGGCAGATAGAAAAAAGAAGAAAAATTTTTTCCACCAAAAATAACAACAACAACAACAACAACAATAACAAACAACAACAATAATAATAATAACAAAACGAGAACGACGACACAAGAATAAAAAGAAAATGAAGAAGAAGAAGAAGACGGCAAATAAAAAAAAAAAAAGGAAAGACGAAAATATTTCCATCTAATAAATTGCGACACAGAAGGAATAAAAATGTACAATAGATAAAATGTGACTTTCGAAATATGAGCAAAAAAAAAATAAAAAAAAAGAAGAAGAGGAGGAAAAGTAAAGAAAAGAAAAATATAAAAAAAAAAAAAAAAATAAGAAAAGAAAAATCCTTTAAATTTATTATGATTTTTCATTTTCATATTTTCTTCAGTTTTTTTTTTCTTTTTTTTTTCATATTCGCCTTGAATTTTCCTTGGAATTCAATTTAAAAAATTAAATTTTTTTTTTTAATGTGATTTCACTTAAGAAAGTTCAATCTTTTTCTGATTCATCCAAACATAAAAACATAAAAAAAGGAAAAAAAAAAAACCGAAATTTTGACATTTTGACATTTTAAACATTTTTTTATTTTGAGATTTGTTGTTTTTTTTCTCTTTTCTTCAAACAAATTTCTTAAAATTGCAAAAAAAAAATAAAAATAAATTAATCGTATCTCCTTATCGAGGGGGGTGGGGTGAGGACAAATTTTTTTTACAAAGGATGCAGTTAAGTTAACATAATAAAATGTCTGTCATCTGCTTATCTATTTGTCTGCCTATTTTACCTTTAAATTATTAACGAATCATCTGATGAATTCTTAATACAAATTTGTACACTCCCAGTCGTTTGAAGGACATTAAATAAGTTCATCCCCTAAATTTTTTCAATATTTTTAATGGAATTTTAATGGAATTTGCAGAAGTTAACGTTAAGAAAATTCTTACTGTTAGATCTCTGAACAAATTTCTAAAACCAGATAATCCGTGAGAATCTTCTTGAAGTTTCTGCATTTATATATTTCTATATTTTTTCTTTTGGGATAAAATACAACAACAATAACAACAACTAAACAAAACTAGCAACATCAAGAACAAGATGAAAGAATAAAATGTCTCGTTTTTTTAGTTGGTTTTATTTTTTCGTATTTTTCTTTCTCTCTCATTTTTTAGTTTTGCTATTTTTTTTTTTTTTTTTAGTTATTCTCTTGCACGTTTTTGAAAAGCCAAACAACCAAAAATCCTGTCTGGACCCCTTTTTATTTTTTGTGTTTGTGTTTGTGTGTGTGTTTTTTTATTTATTTATTTCAACGGAACGCTTCAAATATAATGCAATACGTGTATTATTTTTTTTTTTTTGTAGTAGTTTTGCTTTACGTACTATTCACAATGTTCATCACTAAAATTCAATACTAAATTCTATAAAGTTCCTCTAGCCTGCAACAGTCTTTTATTATTATTAAATTGTTTTTTTTTTTTGTTAAAAAACACAAAATTGTATTTTAAGAATGTCAAACCTTAAGGCATGCTACGCTAAATGATGGAAGAGGAAGTCTGAGAAAGAGCATTGACATTTTATGTGGAAAGGAACTGTTTGGCCTACAGGTGTCAGAATCAATTAGTCCACACAGAACCTTACCGTTTCTCAAGTCAATCAATGATTTTTAATTCAAATTAAAAACAAAAAGGTAGAAGAAGAAGAAAATAAATTTTATTTCTGAAATAATTACAGTGTAAAATTTCTAAGCAATTTGATTGGATACAATAAACACAACATCATTCAGTAGTCTAAATATTTTAATAACATTGTGAATCACCAATAATATATTTTTTTAATATTTTTCGTCTAATGTTTTTGTTGTTGTTGTTGTTGTTGTTGTTGTTGTTGTTGTTGTTGTTGTTGTTGTTTTTGCTGTTGTTTGCCAAAATTCTATTTGATGCAAATACAAAATTATTCATATTGTTTATCAATGTTTATAAAGAAAACGAAACGAAACGAAACGAAAAGAAAATGAAAAGGAAAAAAATATTAAGTCACTTTTGATATTTCTAGTCTGTTTTGTCTGTCTTTCTGTCTGGACTAAACTGGACTGTTTGTTATTGTTGTTCCTTCCATATTTAATTGTAATTTTTTCTTTATTTTAAACAATTCAATTTGGAAATGTTCAAATTTGAATTATAGACAAAACAGAAATTGTTTTGTCTAAAAAAAAAAACAACACACACGCACACACACACACACAGACTAAAATGTTTGAAGTGACGCTTGTACTTTCCTTCTATTTTCAGCGAGTGTACACTTTTTGTGAATTATAAAGATTTTCTAAGATGCTAGATGAAAGACTTGTGTCCCTTTTTGCTTGGCTAATGTTAAGACCTATCGCATAACACTGATGAAAGGAACAGAGAGTAAAGAGAGAGACAGAGAGAGTGAGTGGAATATATACTTAAGAATAATAAATATAAGAAAGAAAATGTTAAAATAAAGTTTCTTATGATTGTTAATATGAGACATAAAAATAGTTAAGAGCCTAAAATATTAATAATATTCGATATAAAAGAAAAAAATCGTGAATGTGAATTTGACGATGGCGACACAAAAACTGAAAATAAAACTAAAATAAAAAAAGAGAAACAAACTCAGACAATATTTAAAATTATATATTTCAATTCCTCTCAATTATTCAACACCAACAAAAAAAAAAAAAAAAGAAAAGAAAAGAAAAAAGAAGAAAACAAAAAATAATTTTCCAATAATTTGACTATTTTTCTTTTCTGTTTTTACCAAAAAAAAACAAAACAAAACAAAACAAAAAAAAAACTCGTTCTTTGTTTTTTTTTTTTTGGTACCTTTTTGTTTTTGTTGTTTTTTAGAAAGTTAAAAAACTCACAAAAAAAAATAATCAAATTAAAACAAAACAACAAAAAAAAAAATCGCATTCGACCTGATTACATTTTTGATGCATTTTTATTTGTTGTACGGCCGTTGTTGTTGTTGTTGTAAATAAAGAAAAAAATGACACGCAACAAGAAGATAGGAACAAATTTTTTGTTTTTTAGTTAGTTGAAATAACAACAACAACAACAACAACAACAACAACAACAACAACAACAATAGCAACAACAGCAATAAGATTGCATTACATTCAAGTAAAAAAAAAATGGGTGACGACGACAAAAAAAACAGAAAAGAAAAAATTTGTTCATAAGATGAAAAAAAAAAAAAAAAAAAAACAGACATACGGCCAAGCCGTTAAAAGGTAAAAGGAGGGAAGGATGAAAGAATATAAGAAAAAAAAATAATAAAATAAAATTGTCTTAAAACAATGGTAGTGAAGGAAAGGGGTGTTAGGAGACTTGAGTTATTGGGAAAATCAATCAATAATAATATTATATTATTGATAGTAAAAAAAAGAAAAAGAAAAAGAAAAACAAAAAGAAATGAAAATGAAAATGAAAACAACAAAAAAAAAAAAAATGAAGAAGAAGAAGAAGAAAAACAGAAAACTTTCATTCCAGAGTAGAAAATATTTTTCTCTATATTTCCACTGGATGTATATGTGTGTAAGTGTGTGTGTGTGTATGTGTGTGTTGCGATCGTAAAAAGAACAAAAAAAAAATGTTTGTGCCAAGAGTAAAATTTATATAGCATAAACTAGAAGTGGTGAAGGAGTGGAATGGGGGTAAAAAAAAAAAAAAAAATTGGAAATATTCACATAAAACTTGTAACGAATTTTCTTCTCTGTTTGTCTTTTTATTAGCGAGACGATTGCGATTTTTCTTCTTATTGTTCTTTACTTTTATGTTTTAGGTCTACGGACATACACACACACACACACACACACTCTCTCTCTCTGAAAATATTTCCCAAAAATATATACTTGACTTTACGGACGTGCACACAAAATAGTCTCCAAATAACAACAATAACAACAACAACAAAAAAACTGAAAGAAAGAAGGAAGAAGAAAACAAAGAAAATATTTGTGAATTTATTTAAATCAATTTTTAAGGGTTTGCTTACAAATGTCAACTTATCGTTTTAACGATCTGCTTTTTTTTTTCTTGTTTAAATAAACGATCAGAATAATTGAGTTTCTTATTTTTGTTTTTTTTTGTTTTTGTTTTTGTTTTTGGTTTTATTGGTTCTCATTTAGAATTTCTGTGTCAATGCACTTTTTTTTTTTTAGCCATTTTTATTTGTTTTTTCTGTTAAAAAAAGACACAACAAAACAACATAAAAAAAAAAAACAACAACAACAACAAGATGCTAAAAATAATAAAAATTGTCACATTTTCTGTTGCTTCTTCTTCTTCTTCTTATTTTTTTTTGTTTATTTGATTTTTGTTTGTGTTTTTTTTTTTGTTCTGCTTCTTTTTCTTCTTCTTCTTCTTTTTATATTGTTTCTTTTCTTTATTCATCGCCATTTGTTTCTTTTTTTTTTTTTTTTTGTTTTCTTTAATTCTCTGCACTGTAGAATTTGACTTTTTTGTTTTTTGTTGTTATTGAATCAGGTGAATGCATTTTTATAATCATTACTTTTACAATGGCTTAATAATATTTAAGAAGTACTAAGTAAGTATTAAGTTTATGTATTAAGTATTATTAGTATTATTTGATCCAGACTTTGTGTAAAGTCTGGATGACAGTTTTTGCTGTTTTTTATTTCTGTATTTTTTTTTTGTTTATTTGTTTATTTGGTGTGATGCGGTTTTTGTATACAAAATTTATTTATGTGTGTGTGTGTGTTTAGTGTGTGTGTTTAGTGTGTGTGTGCTTAGTGTGTATAGATAAATGTGTCTGTTTTTTTGTTCTTTTGCTAATTAGTAAAGCACATTTTTTTTTTGTTATTTTTGTCTAACAAAGGAAAGTAAGAGACACAGAAGGGGGAAACAGACAAAAGAACTAAAAATCATGAAATTGTAATGATCGAAAGAGAAAAAATTTGCAATTAATTTAATTGAACAAAAATTAGAGAATCCTTCTTTTTCCTTGAAACAAAAAAAAAAGAAACCAAAAACAAAATGCGTTTATTTGAAGTCATATAACGTTCGTTACGTTCGTTATTTGTTACATTATCAGTTAGTCATTATAACATCTGCTTTCTAAAGATTTAATTACTTGGAAAAACTTCAATAAAATATAACGTTTTTTTTTTTTTAATACAATTTCCTATTCGTTATTTTCACAAGGACGTTACCAAAACAACAAAACAAGACAAAATTACAGAAAAGAAAATCTTAACCAAAATATACGAATACGAAATGGATTTAGGAAAAGAAAACAAAAAGTAAAAACGATGAAAAGCAAAAATTGCAGATTTTATTATCTAATTTTAAGTAAACGAAAGGCAAAAAGAAGAAAAAACTCATCGTGTCAGAAAAACCAAAAGTATCGTAGGGGAAAGAAATCAACAAGTGGCGGAATGGGTTTCGTTGTTGGTTAATATATACGATGGTTACTTTCTTCTTTTTATTCTTCTGTAAAAACACACGACGACAACGACATAACAACGACGGAGACAACAGCAACAAATACAACAATAACGATGACGATATAATGATGGTTAGTATGTTATGGTTATGTTGATTGTTTGTAGCATAGAACAAAAATAGTCTGTGTTCTTATTTTTTTTTTACTTTCATTTCTCATCTCAAAAAACAAGAATATTTTCTTAACATTTTATCTAATATTTTTCTTTAATTTTTTCTATTTGCTCTTACATACTTTTTTGTTGTTGTTTGTGTGGTTTTTCTTTTTCATCATTTTCTTGCTTCTTTTTCTTCTTTTTTTTTTTTTTTTTTTGGTTTTTTTGTACTTTGAATTTAGTTGAGTAAATTCTGTATAAGAGAAATTTTCGATGGAAAAACACCAAAAAAAAAAAATATAATAAAAGTATAAGAAATAATAAAAGTCTACTTAAATATAATGCTTACACACACACACACACACACACACACACATCCATACACACACACACATCCATACACACACACGCATCCATACACATACATAGACATATAGACATGAAAAACATGCCTAAACATTTCTCAAAAAATAACAACAACAAATAATTTTAATACAAAAATAAAATTTCATAGAAATAGAAGAAAAAGAAAAAGAAGAGCAGGAAGAAGAGGAAATAGAAGAAGAAAAAGAAGAGGAATATTATTATTATTATTATTATTATTATTATTATTATTATTATTATTATTATTATTATTATTATTATTATTATTATTATTATTATTATTATTATTATTATTATTATTATTATTATTATTATTATTATTATTATTATTATTATTTTATCGAAGAAAAGAAAAGTCAAATTGAAGAAAAAAAGAAAAGAAAAAAAAAGTCTCGAGGTCGTAACGTTAACGCTTTATAAACGACGATGAAGAAAAAAAAAAAGAAAAAATTGGAAAAACGGAAAAACGGAAAAACAAAACAAAATAATAATAATAATAAAAAATATTTTGTAATAATCGAAGAAAATATAATATTAATATATTTTTGTTGTTTCTTTCTTGTTTTTCTTGTTTTTCTTGTTGTTGTGGTTGTTTTTGTTGTTCTTTGTAACAACTTTTCCGTTTTGGTTTTCTTTCCCTTTTCTTTTTTTTTTATTAATATCAAGATAATATGTTTAAGAATTGCTTTTTATTCTTTTCTTTCTTTTTTTTTTTCTTTGTTCATATTTATTATTTAAGTAAAATATTATTCTCTCTTTTTTTCCTTTTTTTTATATGAATTCTGTTTGTTGCTAGACAATTATTTCACAATATATATTTTTTTTTAGTATTATTGGACATACACACACAACCATACACAGTGTGATTCACATAAATACACGTGCAGACATTCAGACAGTGAGAAAGGGGTAACAATTATTCGACTTTGATTAGGACAAAACAACCAATCATTCCATACATCTTGATTTGTCTATTTCATCTCTCCGAACTTAATTTATTTCATTCAGATTCGTCTATTTTATTTTCCTCTAATGTTCGGTCTCCACACTTAGTTATAAATTTTCATTTAGATTTTCATATTAAAACCCTTTTCTTTTATTCTATGGAAAGAAAATTCTTATACAAAAATATTAATTTTTTTTTTTGTTTCTTAGAATTGTACAAGAAAATTTTCGTAAATTGAAAATCAAGTAAAGTTTTCAAATGAAAAAACAAAAGACAAAAAAAAAACTTTAACGAAAATTTAAAGGTGAAAAAATTATTATGTTTCACGCTTTAATTAAATCTTTCTTATTTAATTGTTGTTGTTGTTTGTTGTTTTAGTTAACCCATTCGAACCCAACATTTTATAATTTCGATGTAAAATATCGCTTACAGATACACAAATACGGGTAAATTTTGTGTGATGGCGCTACAATAGAATTATTTAGAGAACATTTTAATTTATTTTTGAATTATAAAAGTCTCCAATAATTGTAGACAATTTTCTTCTGTCGTTTTCTTTAGAATAAATTATTTCCCTCTATTTTTAGAATTTTATGTACAAAATTTAGAGTTTTTAGAAATAAGAATTTAGACAGTAAAATAAATTATTGATTGAATTCGTCCATTTCAGTTCAATTTTAATAATTGAGAAAAATCAGATTTTTCGTAAATATAAATTAAAAAGTGTCAAATGAGAAACAAAATTATCTGAATATCTTTAACTAAATTCTAATACTAAATTAACGAAAAACTGAAATAAAGAAAAAAAATACAATTCATAAATGTTTGTTAATTTTTGTTGTGGAGACTTTTATATTTATAATTTGATTGCGTAAATAAAAATACAGCAGGATTTAATTAATGAACTTAAATTTTGAAATATTCAAGTACGTTTCGACATTAACAACTTTTTTCATATTTTATAAATTTGCTTAATTATTTGAAACAATCAGTGTACTTATTCGGTTAGGATCACTTAAATGAATACGTCATGAATATTAGAATTATACAATTATAGTTAAAGTGTAATTCTTTAAGTACTTAAATAATGTTTATCGTTAAAAGTTCAAAAAACTTTTGTTGTTAATGTGATTAACAAGAAAATTGAGAACTATGACCGAATAAACTAATAATTTGACAGTCAAAATGTACAGAATATTTAGTGCGTAATTTACACCATTTAAATAATTCTGTATTATTCACCCCCTTGTAATCGGGATTATTCTTTCAATTCAACCAATTTAAAATTTATTGAATTAAATCTGTTCTCATTTTTTTTTTATATTTTGTTCATTGTGAGATTTCTTCCACAGAAGTGAATTCATTTGTCAGTACAAAATTTGTGAAGGATTCAAAAATGCATTTAAATAAAAAAGGAAGAAGAAACTTTCACCTACCTTATTTTGTTTTATTATTTCAGTGCGGTCACAGAAAAATTTTCTCAATTAGCCCGTCGTCTTTGTCTTCTTCTTCTTCGTTAATTGAGCGGTTTTTTTTTATTGGTATTTAATTTTCCGACACTTGGCGCCGGTTTTTTCTTACGTGCGTGTATTTTATTTCTGTTTATTTTCTATTCAATAGAAATACCAAACTTAACTTAAACTTATTTTTTCATCACTTTTCTATAAGTTTCTTATTTTTTTTAAAACAATTTTTTGTCATATCAGTTTTTTTTATTTTTTTAAATTTATTTAATTTTTTTTAAATTATTTATTTTAAATTGATTTTTATGAATACAATTTTTTTTAACACTTTCTCTCTATTTTGTTGGTGGCTGTTGTTGTTGTTGTTTATTTTAATACTTTTTAATTAATTTAATTTTAATTTAAATTCACTTTTAATTATTTTTTGTTTTGTTTAAATAATTTTCTAAGTTTATTTTTTTAAAGGGGGATTTTTTTTAGATTTATTTAAGGATAAAAAAAAAGAGAAAAAAAAAATAAAAAATATTCAATAAAAATTAGAAACAAAAAAATAAAACATGATTGCACTTTTTTTATATTTGTTGTTGTTGTTGTTTAATAAACTTAAAAGTTTTTTTTTTTTAAACTTTTTTTTTTTTTGTTGAACTTTTTGTTAAAGTTAAAAAAATGTTAAGTAAAATAAAGAAAATATAAATGAAACTATTTTAAAGAAACTTGCACTTTTTTTTATTGTTGTTTATTAGAAAAAAATAAAACTTTGATTTTTTTCTTGTTTTTTTGTTTTTTTTTTTTTGCTTCCAAAATTTCAATGAGGAATTTTAATTCTCTTTATAACAAAAAATAAAAACATGGAATTTTTGTTTTCCTTTTTTATCGGACAAAAGAAAAAAAAAAGTAAAAAACAAAAAAAAATTAATTAAATTGCAACAATTAAGAATAAAAAGAATGGGAGAAAACAGACGAGAAAAAAACGCACAAATCAAATAAATTCAAAATTAATTTTTTAAGTTTTCTCCGAATGAACGAACAAAAATTTTTAAAACAAAAAATTGAAAAATGATTTTTGGAAAAAAAAAATAGAAAAAGTTGAACGCAATTAAAAAATAATGTAAACGTTTAAAAATTTTTTTTTCTTTTCTATTTTTGATTTTGGAGAGATTTTTTTAATTTAAGATTTTTTTTTTTTTTTTGTAGATTTTTATTTGACGAAATTTTAAAACTACTTTTTTTTTTCTATTTTATTATTTTTAATAATTAATTTACTTTTATGTTGTTGTTATTGTTATTGTTGTTATTGTTTTTTTTTTTTTTTTTAATATTTAAAATATTAAGAGCGTTGCACTATCAACGACCTGTCCAAAAGCTCTCTTCTTTTGATTCTAAAACCACTATCAAATATATTTTTTCGGCAGTAATTTCGATGGTTGTTGATGCAGACTGCAGTTATGTGTATATGCAATTTTTTTTTGTTTTTTTTTTTTGTTTCGTTTGTTGTTGTTGTTCCTTTTTATTTTTTACAATTTTTTTGGTTGGTTCTTTTTCTTGTTGTATTTGTTGTTGTTGTTGTTGGTGTTGTTGTTTTTGTTATTATTATTATTATTATTAGTATATTTGACTGTTTTGGTAAGTGTATGTGTGTGTGTGTGTGTGTGCGTTTGTGTATGAAGTATCTTTGTGTGTGTATGTCTGTACGTATATTTTGTGTGTGCGTATTCTCATATTTTTCAATTTTTACACTTTTTGTTGTATTTGATGTTGTTGTTGTATTTTTAATGCTCATATTATTATAATATTTGAATGTTTTAAAAAATATAACACAACGAAAATTAAAAAAAAAAATCCAATAAAAAATACAAAAAATAAAGTGTAAAAACTCCTCCCCCCAAAAAAAATAAAAGGATTTTTTTTGTTGTTCTATAACCTAATATCCCCTCCAAATCAGAAAAAAAATGCACACATACACACACACACACATACCCACCGAACGACAAAAATCCCATTTTTTTCCCATACCCCCCTCTGGACCATTCCATTTTTATATAAAAATGATAATTTACAAATTAAAAAAAAATTTACGCCGTTTGTTAATCATTTTTTATTCTCCCCACCCTACTTTTTTTTTTATTATTTCCCCTAAAAATAATAAAAATGAACACTAAATTTTTTGTTGTCTCTTTCTACCATTTTTGTCTGTTTTTAATTTTTATCTTTTTTTCCTTTTTTTTTTTTTGTTAGGTTCATTTATTATCATATATTATAGTCCTCTTCTTTTCTTCCTCTTCTTCTTTTTCTTCTTCTATATTTTTCTACTTCTATCTGATGGTATGCGTATGATGACGTCCCTTCCAATTCCAATTTTAACTAAATAACAAGAAAAGTACAATAAAATTTCATAGCCTAGAAAATCGTCATAATCATCAACATCATCATCATCATCATCATCCGTCATTACCAGACATTATAAAATGTTTATATATATAAAATAAATTTATACAAACAAAAATTTTTTCCAAACAATGAAACACACATGCAAAGTCGTCTACTTAATATCTACTTACATACTTAATTCAACCAAAAAAATAAAAATTCACAAACAAAAAAGAAAAAAATAAAAGAACAAATTTTTATTTGACCATGCATTGCACATTCTAGAATTTATATAAACGCGTTACACATTCATATGGGTGTGCAAAGAAGAACAAACAACAACAACAACAACAACCACTATTAAACTACTCTGCACACATACACACATACCATCATCATCATCATCATCATCATTAATATTTTGATCATCATCATCATCATCATTCTCTTAATCATCGTCATCATCATCATCATCATCGTCATCATCATTATTATTTTATTATAATAAACTGACTTACTCGCTCGCACTCATGCAATTGCAATCAAATATTCCCATTCTCATACATGCAGACACACATTTCACACACACACACACACATATGCAGTATTCCAAAAAAAATATAATGAAAAATAAAATAAAAATTTACAATGCACAATCTAGCATTCACAAAAAACTAAAACCCAAAAATAATAAAAGCAAAAAAAAAAGAAAAATTTGCAATGGGTTGAGTTAACCGATGATGATAATCATACGAACACACATACATACACGTACTTTTTAAACTCAACAAGAGGCGATCATATTTGGCATAAATGTACACACATTCATACACATATGCACTAATACAGTTAAGTATTATAACTTTTAAGTTGATTAATAATAAAAGCGAAGAATTGCATACACACACACACACACAACATTATAAGTAAACGTGTATGTGTGCTGTATGTGCATCCAAAAAATTCGGGGACCTTAAACTCGTGTTCTTCTTCTTCTTCTTTTTAGTTTGAAACAAAAATTGTTTATTTTTTCTACTTTTCCTTCGTCTTCGTCTTCTTCTTATTTTTGCTCCTCTCTACAAATTTTATTTTTTCGTTTGCTTTAAAAGAAAAAAAGCAAATTGCAACGTAGTAAAATTGAGATGCAATCAAAATTAAAATGCATAAGTTTCATAATTATGAAAAAAATAAATAAAAATATGGCATTGATTTTAGATGCATTTTTTTCTTTATTAAATTCATT
This sequence comes from Pedicia rivosa, assembly GCA_963082725.1. Taxonomy (NCBI): domain Eukaryota; kingdom Metazoa; phylum Arthropoda; class Insecta; order Diptera; family Pediciidae; genus Pedicia; species Pedicia rivosa. Next base: position 14,969,166 of record OY720151.1, on the reverse strand, counting down.
TTGTTTTTTTTTTCATTTTTTTATTTTTGTTTAAATTTTTCCTTGCTTTAAATTTACTTGTTTTGTCTTTGGTTATATTATATGATATTATGTGTGACCTTAATGTCTCTATTTGGCGATCGAAAATGAATTTAAATGACGTAATTATAATGAAATTTATAATAAAGAAATAACAACAACAACAAAAAAAAAAAAATTATTTATATTTTCTATAAAAATGACCGCACCTTCAATCATTCATCCATATACAGAAATATCCATTATATGGACACTATAATCAAAATATGTACAATCATTTATACATATGTAATAATCTTTCTCCCCCAACCTTAAATTTAGACCTTTAGAAATTAAAAGTTGCATTTATTCCAAAACATAAAATTATTATCGTATTTTTAATGTATGCGTGTGATGCACAAAACATTTCTACATTATCTGTCTCTTAAATTAATTCTCTCGTTTCCTTTTTCTATTAAGCGTCAATTAAAAATATTGTGTGAAATCCAAAATGACACATTTTATTGTTCACTTTAAAGTGTTCATAAGGAATCATCTCTATAATTGTAACGGTACTTTTAAATGTTTCAATATGGCTGACAATTAACGTTAACTTTGTTACAGAACAAAAATATTTCTGTGAAATTCAAAATTCAAAAATTCAAAAATTCAAAATGGTGTAAACGAAGAGAAAATTAATTTTTAAACAAAAATTTTAAGCGTCAGTGTATGAAGAAAACAAAAATCATAACTAAAACAAAAAGCAGAAGTGATTTTTGTCTTATCAATGAAATTTTATGAGCATTTTTTATCAGTTTTGTTTGAAACAGAAAAAAACATTCTTTGTTGCATCTTTTCTGTTTACATCAACAACTAGGAGTCAACAAACTTTTGTAAAAAATCTTCTAAAAACAAAAAAAACCACAACAACATAATAATGGTGACATGAGGTCCGTCCAACTTGAAAATTGTCTTGTCATAAATGCAAACAGACAAAAAAATAAAATAAAATATAATTCGCCAGATGTCTCTATGCCTGTTCCATGTTACAGCCAAATAAGAGAAAAGAAAAAATAAATAAAACAAATTTATATAAAAACCAACAAAAAAAAAAATGCAATTTTCTTCGGTCGAACTTTGAAAACTGAAATAAACAAAGAAAAAAGTAAAGTAAAAAAAAAAGAATTGACCAAAAATCCAGTTTAGGATATTTTTTTTTCTCTCTTCATCTTTCGTTTTATTTAAAATTACAATGTCGCAAATTTATAGATGTGTATAGAGGGTCCATGGTCCACCAAACATGATTGCAACCAAAAACACTAATAAAAATATATATACAAACACACACATACAATCAAAGGAAAAGAAATCCCTCTCCTCTAGTGCATTGCCCCTTTTTAGTTCAACTACTTTTTGTTGGTTTTTCTTTTTTTTCTTTTTTTTTTTGGTTCATGTTTCTAAAATTTCATCTGTGTACTTAATTTTACCGCTTATAACACTTTTCGTCCCTTTCCTATATTTTTTGTTTTTGGTTATTATTTTACTTATTTTATATTCGCAAACACATCATCACACACACACACACACACATGTACGTATATACACACATAAAAATGTACAAGAGAAAAATGCACATAGACTAATACTAATACGAGAAACATGAATACATCAGAAAGTGCACTCAACAGAGACCTCTATAATATAAATATAATTTTGGGGGTCTTTTTTATTTTTTTTTATTTTCCTTCTTGTTGTTGTTATTTTAAATTTTATTTTATTCTCTATTGTCCAATCCGGTGAGCTTTGCTATGTACTTTTTGTTATTTTTTTGTTTTATTTTCTTTGGCTTGAAGACAATAAACCTGTACAACGATTATAGTACACATTTTTGTTTTTTGTTTTTAGGTTGATTATATTTGATTACGTGTGGAAGGGGGACAGGTGAAGGGAAATGTGATTTTTGGTTTTCATCGGTTTGTTTTGCATTTTGATTAGTTGAATTCTTTTAACTTTAAACGCTGTAGGATAGAAATTAAGGATATTTGAATGTGGGCTTTTGATGTTTAAGATTTTAGGGAGAAAGAGAAAGAGAATGAGAGAGAGATAATAATTAAAAGTTAATAAATAGTTAGTATTTGACTCATTCAATATTTTTCATTCAAATTGGTTCTTTTTTCCAATAAAATAGTTTCCATCATTGTTCAAGTTTTTAAGTTGCAAGTTGTAATTGGAATGATTGTTCTAATCATTAATTAATACACTAAAAGAATTAACAGGATCACTTTGTGTATATTTTCAAAGAAATATATTAGTGGCAGTTTTTATGGTTATTACGTTTCAGTTATCGTCCTATAATATAATCAATTTCTTTCAATGTGTCAGTCATCAGTTGGAAAATTAAAAGATAACAAATTTTTCATGTCTACTTTTCTTTATTCATTTGAATAATTACGATAAATCGTAATAACTAAATGGAATGATGATGAAATAAAAACAAAACTTCAGTATATAGGTGTGTTAGGTCATGTTAAATATTGATATTATTTTTTATTGATTTTATAATTAATTTATAACAAATTATGAGAATTAAACTATGGCGCCTCCACATACATTCAATACCTAATTTTCTTTATTGAATTTAAATTACTTTATAGATTATTCGATCGGTACCTGAATTCAAATCTCAATTGTCACATCCATTTTCATTAAATAAACAATTTTCAGATTTTCAGTAAAACTAAATAATAAACTCCTGTTGAAGCAATTTTGAAGAAGAGAAAAGGTACAAAATCATAATTTGTGTTATTTGAGGATTCTAGTTGTTGTGACTTTCATACATTCAGTTTTGCTTTCAAATTCTTTCGTTGTAGATAATGGTATTTAGCGATCATCTAATGCACAGTACTTGCATTGAAACAACAACAAGATTTTCTTTAGTAGCTTTAATGTGTATACCAATAATTGTTGTTTATGTAAGACGGCATCAACTACTGAAATGACCGTATAAATGACTACACGGAAACTAGATTTGAACCCTTTTACATAGAGTCGAACGTGTTTGACCCTTTACTAACGAAGTCACATTGTATTATTTTACGATCGATTGAGGATTCACATCAGGTGAAAATTCTCTGAGTAACAATGTCGAGTAATTAATCTTCCTCTCTTTTTCTTTTTCTTTGCAGTAGTTTCATATTTTAAGAAAATTTAGTTTTAATAGTAAATTTTGGAAAATTTACTTTTTAATTGATCAAAGGAACATTGGAATTGCACTGTGAGTGTGAATATTTGCTCTAAATTTAATAAAAAAATATTTTTGTATCAAATGAACTTCTCAATTTTTATTGTGTGACTTAATTTGAAAGGAGTATTAATAGAGATATATACACACACACATATACACATTTCACACACACATATACACATTTAGTAGTCCTTGTCATCACTTTAAATTTATGTTTGACAACATTTTTTTTTTATTGTGTTGAAATTTCACAAACATTCCACCCATTTTTCTTCTTCTTCTTCATTTTAAAAATAACGTTGCTTTCACTTGTTTCTTCTTCTTTTCTTTTTCCTTTTGTATTTATTTGAATTATTTGAAAATGGGAGGGTATCTCTGCATAATGATCATCATCATTATCATCACTATAATCATCATTATACATTAAATATTATAATGGAAATATTGAGATCCGACCACCAAAAATACAGTTACATTTTAAGACGAAAAAATAATAAGAAGAAGAGTGAAGAAAAAAAAAATTCAAACTCGAAATGCATTGCGGTCGAAGCTATTGCAATTTTTCAACGTGTTCTTAAATATAAGAAGAATAAGAAGAAGAGAACAAGAGACGTAGAAGATGCTGAAGTAGAATAAGAAGAAGAAGTTTGTTGAATGCACTTGCATTTTTGGAAATTATATTTCCCCTTCTACCTATTTGTGCAAAAAAAAAAGAAGTAAATTATTCGCCTAACTAAAACATTCTCTTTATTCGTGTTTGATTTTTGTTCATTCTGTACATTTTATTGTTCTTGTTCTTCGCTTCATGGTTTCACAAATACACATTCACAATTATACAACACACATACACACACACAAACACACTCAATTGATGCACCGTTTCATTATACAAAAAATTAAAATAAATTGTTTAATTTATTAAAAAAAAGGAAGAAAAAAAAACTCCCCTCTAAAAACACCAATAACATGAACATGAATACAACAATAATAAAAACAACAAAATTCCAAATCAATTAATCAAAATCAAAATAAAAAATTCAAAGAAAATTATCATTGAAATTTATAAACAAAATAAAAGCAACAACAACAACAACAACAATAACAAAAAATGAACTTTACTTTCATTTCACTCTATCATTCATTCCAATATAATAAAGAAAATACGCGCACGTACCCTTATTTTTCATATAAAATATACCTTTTCCTTTTCCTTTTGCTTTCATTCTGTTTTTCCGTTTTTTTGAAAAAGTCATTCGTCGTCGCTACCCTTTTATAAAAAAATACAAAAAAAAAATAGCAACTCATCCTACACAATATACTCTTTATTTTACACCCCCTATTTCATCTTAAGAAGTAGAATGAAGAATGAAGAAGAAAGAAAAGAAAAGAAAAAAAATCTCACACCAAAAATCTCGAAAGTCCTATTTATATGCAAAACTTCTCTACGGTTTTTTCTTCTTCTTTTTCTGCTTCTTCTTCTTTTATAATATTCAACCCATCAACCACTTTAAATCGACAAACCAGACGCCTGTTGCTTTTTACTTACATTCACATACATACACACAAGTAGAACATTCACGTTTGACACACAGAAATAAGCATATGTATCTATGCATGTATGTATGTGTGTGTGTTTGTCTCTTTTTTTTAGATGCATGTATATTGGTAAATGTGGGTAATATAGGGTGGACGTGTTAAATGGGTTAAAAAATGGAGACGGAGGTGTTTGTTTGCTTGTACATATCTAAGTGTGTGTGTAAGTGTATGTATGTGTGTGTGTCTATGTGCCTTTTTCTTTTATTTTTTTTTTCCTTCCTTTTCTAGGGGTTAAAGTTTAAGGTGAAGATTTCTCACATGTCGACAGATTGTACGAACATAATATACATACATAAACATATAGCAGAAGCTACAAAATGGAAAGGATTTCTTTTTTTTCTTCTTCTTTTTTTTCCTTTTTCCTTTTTTTTTTATTTTTGCTTTTTTTTTAGTATAAAAGGAAAATTTGCTTATGCCAAAAAAAGAAAAACGATACATATCTAAATGTATTTATATATGTGTGTATGAACGTGTGTATATATATATATTAAATTGAATTTACATATATGTAGTAAAAGATATTATTCCATATTATAATCCAAAAGAAATGTTCACCCACAAATACATCTGTACATAAATACACACACACACACACACATCCGTATGTACATACAAAAGCACATAGTTTATACAAATAATCAGACAGACAAATCATGTAAATTTCATATACATAATAACATAAATCTATTTATACTAAATGTGTACATATGTTTGTGTGTGTGTGTGTAATCCTATATATCCATGTATTAGTATGTTCTTATAAAGTTTTGATATCATAATCATTGAATTATAATAAAATTCTATACACATATGATATGATAGCTATGGATAGTTCTCTCTTCCTATCTCACTCCTTTGCTCCTACTCAAAAATCAACAACAATAAATAACAATATGAAAAAAAGAACAACAACAACCACAACAAGAAGAAGAAGAAGAAGAAAAACAGCAACAACAATAAACGACAAAATAAGAAGCATTGAGCACACACTAAACAACACACTAAACAAACCCAAACAAAATACAAATTTCTGTTGATTGAGAAATTATGGAAATTATTATGTTTATTATATCTATGTATGTATTTATGTATGTTTATATTATGGTTAAAGTTTTCCGTTTTATAATAATAAAATAATTTACACACACACACACACACACATACATATACATACACATACAAATATAGACATAATTCTAACGCTACAGGCAAATAGACACATAGACACATAGCAACATAGACGCATAGACATAAACATAGTCATAGATATAGACATTAGATAATGAAAATATAGGTTAGGTTGTTAGATTTAGGTTTTATTATATTTCAGAAGGTTTGTTTCATTTTTCTTTTTTTTTTAAGACTAGACTAATTTAGAGGTGTTGATATGGTTAGTTTATTTTAGTTTATGAGAGAAAAATAACAACAACAAAATAGAAAAAAACAAACAAACAGAAAGTAAAAACCAAAAAAAGGGAAATATCTAAAAAGCCAGGGGTTAAAATATACTACAAAATATATTTATAGGATTTTTATTAATACATTCATTATTAAATTTTATAAGTTTATTTATTATAATTAGTATTATGATGATTAGGGAAATGGGAATATGTGGATAGTTAGGAAATTTAGGAAAATGGGTAAAATGGACAGGAAATATATAAAAATAAAAGGATATCATATTTAAATATATTTACAGAGTTAGTATGTGTAATCAATGTGTGTGTGTGTTCATGGTAAGTGTTAGATGTGACACATTAAAAATGTAGGTACAACAACAAATAAATAAATATTGTTGTATTAAGTGGAGACGCCTGGTTATTATTAAAATAAATAAAAGTGGGGAGAAATAAAAAACAAAAAAAAAAAAAATACTTACACGATGTAAATGATGAATTTTTGTTACTTACATTTTAATGACTTTCACTTTTTTTCTGTTTTTTATTTTTTTTTTACATAACAAACAGACAGAGAGACAGACATACTGACTAACTGAAACAATAATTTAGGTAATAATAAATAAAATGAATATTTAGATAATTGTAATTGTGACAAATTTTTTTTTTGTTTTTGAAGTAACCTACCTAATAATAATAATGAAAGAAACAACAACAACAACAAAACGAGACAGTATTTCAACATATGCATGTATATGTGTGTGTGAGAAGCTTCTATATACATTTTTTTTTTTTTGACTTCACTTTTTATTTTTATTTCATATGAGGGGGTGAATGGGTGATTTGTCAGGGTTTTCATAATCTTCTTCTTCTTCTGTTTTATTTTTGTGTTGTGTTTTTTTTTTGTTTTATGTTTTTTTACTCTCTACACTTTATAAATCGAAATTATTATAATTATTTATGATAGACATTGGTGTTATTATTTATTATATTTCTCTGTAATATTGATGATGAGATCCGTTTTTAGTTAAATTAAATTTAATTTGTCTGATTGACTGTACATATATTGTTTGGCGTCTGTCCGACGGTAATTTTTTATTATTTTCATTTTTTGGATTTTTTTTTTTTTGTTTTTTATTGTTTTTGTTTTTATTTCAACAATATGTAATTTCTCTATATTAATACCTATACTAGACATACTACTATACCCTCCCGACCCATTTCTACTTCTATAAAAAATGAATATTTGATTAGATTTTTAAAAGGGCAAAAATTAAATTGTAATTTTTACTTGTTATAATTTACGTTAAGTGTAAGTATGCATTTATATAATGACGTCATCAATGTTACTCAATCAAGATTTATTATTTCTGTTTGGAATGGCCAGATTGTGTAATGGTCGCTGATACACTATCCATATTAGTTCTTATTCGATGCAAGGAAATCAGATCAACAAGTAGGGTTAGTTTAATGAAATTCTGGGATTGTAATTGAAAACGGACGACATTTGCTTAGGTATAGAAAGATGCAGTAATTTATTTGTTTTTATTGGAATCACCGTGAGATCTGAAAGAATACCAAATTTTGTAATAAAAGATTAATATTGTGAATAGAAATATATTGATGTGATTACGTTTTCGGTTGTAACTATTTTTCTGAAATACTTAAATGTTGTTCATTCTGTTTTTCTGTTGATTATTTAGTTAAACCCTGATTAACATTATTTTTCATTTTCGTATTTAGGGAATTGAATCTGAAAATTCATTAAACATAATTTCTCCTAAAAATTCTTCATTCATTAACAAAAAAAAATAAGAAATAAATTTAGACAGAGTAATCAATCTATTTAAATATTGGCATCATTCTACTTTTGTGTATAGATTTTACAATTTTAATAGAGTATTTATGGTGATGACGTAATGTAGATTATTTGTACGTTCTATATAATACGTAAGATATATACGTACACATAATGCACTTGAGAGAGTTCAGTGTTACAATATAAAATACAAAAACAATAAAATAAAACTGTAACAGAACCGAGTATAACGTACAAACATATGACGTGACGTATGTGCATGCGTGTAACTATATATAGATATAACTGTGTGTGTTTGTATTCCATTCAACTTCCAACCTTTCAAGGCCGCTTATATATATATTTTTTTTTTGTCTCTCATATATGTTATGCAATATAAATGCAGATGAATTTTATATTCAGATTGCACATTCACACACACACACACACACATACACATGCATACAAACATAAACGTTTACATACCCGACAGAAGTTGTGACATACAAACATTATATACATTCCTATCAGAGTAACCCACAGTATATAAAGAGAGAGAAAAATAAGGGAAAAAAAAAGAAAGGCAACGAAAAAAACCAACCAGAAGAATGAGGGAATAAAAATGGGATCAAATGGAATTCTGCACTTTTTTTCTGCTTTTTTTTTTTTTTTTTGCTTTTTAAAGGAGAAAGTCATCGTAACACTTTTTTTTTGTTGATGTTGTTGTTTTTCTTTTATTTAAATTCTATAAGCAGGAATTTTCATTTTTTTTCCCAACTAGCTTCACAATTTTTCTATGTAGTTGAAGTGAGTAGGTACATATATAGCTACAATTCACATTTATATTGCATACAGACACATACACACACACACATGCATACACTGATTGCATCATATGCATATATATGTTTGTATGTATCATTCATATATAGATAAATATATCGCCTTTTTGTTTTTGTTATTATTGTTATTATTGTTGTTGTTGTTGTTTACTCTGTGTATTTTGTTGTTATTGTTATAATGCAATAATAAACTTTTTGTTGTTGTAGTTGTTGTTGTTGTTAGTTGGGTGCTATATGTTACTGCTGCTACTGCAACAAATATAATATACAAAAGTTTCAACATATTAGATCGGAATTTTCATTTCTACTTTTACTTGTTATTGTCCTATCTATCTGTCTGTCTGTCTGTCTGTCTATATTTCTATCTGACTGTTTATTTGTCTTTTATTTTGTTTGTATTTAGCTTGGTTGGAATTGGTTAGTTTCATTTTATAGTATTTTTACTCTTGCTGTTGTTGTTATTGTTGTCTTTTTGCTAGAAAACTTGTTGCATTATATGAACAATAATAGAAGAGTTTAGTTTGTAGAGATTATTCGTAAGAGTAACAACAAAATATTCTCTCTATCATTTAATTCTAAATAAGAAGAAAACCAAAAAGAAAGAAATTTTTATACAAAAAAAAAAAGAAGTTCGTTATAAAAATAAAAAAAGGTCATCGTCTTTGTTTATTCTTGAACGTTCTCTCAGTTATTGTGTGTGTGCTTACTGATTTTAATGTGTGTGTATGTGCATATAAGTGATGTTATAATGTTGTTATATGAGATCACAATTTAAAATTATTTTATAGTGAAAATTTTCATTATTTAAAGAAAATATGAAAATGTTCAGTGATTTAATGCAATTCCAATTAAAAATTTTTTACTAGTGAATTATTATTGGAGATCATTTGGTTTGAATCTCAGTTTATAGAAATAATGAATAGGATTACATTATTTCTATAACAATTGTGGTTTAAACTCATTATCTGATTTTTGGAAGAATGCAACCTGTTACATTTTAATTCAAATCACACACAATAAATTCTATTGTGTTCACATTTTGAAAATTGTTGCAAATTATGTTTCAATTAAATGGGATAATTTCTTCTATTTAATTGGGTGTCACTTGAATACATTATCACCGTAAAGAGGTAATACCAACTATTACAAATATTTAAACAATTTATTTTAAGAGAATTTATTAAATTTATGAAATCAATAAAATTGATAACCTTGTAACTTTGTAAAATTAACTTTCTAAGTTGAATTTGAATAAAACTTGTTTGTATTCTCTTAGTAAACTTTATAATTAACTGTTTTATGTTTTCAAATTTGAATGTATGGAAGTTTAAAGCAATTATCCAGTGTATTATTTAATATTTAACAAAACAATTATATTTTAATTGCTAATTATTGAATATAGTTTGTGTAAAGTTTTATTGATAATTTTCTAAAGATCTAATAATAATTAATTTATCAAAGAATGAGAAAATAAATAATAGGGAACTATTTTGTATCTAGCTTAGAACTTATAAGACTCGTTGGTACATGGATATTCTGTTATGAAAAGTACGTCACAATTAATTCATTACGGTATCGATTTCAGTACAATTGATTGTAATAAATTTAAGAATCCATACTTCAACATTGAAATAATAAAAATCATTCTGAATTATATTTATTTTTCTATTTTCTTGTTTAATAGTTTTTCTTCTATTTTCAATTATAAAATGGATTTTTCGTTATCTTCTCTAATCCTTGTAATTGGTAGAATCGTTAGCAAGTGGTCTTTTAACAATGTGTATGAGTATCCCTTAACACCGCAAAACCAACAAACATCACAATTGTTTTGTTTAGGGAAAACTTAATCTAAAATATAGTTGGTGAAAAATTGTAACTTTTGGGGTTGAGTGGAATCTCCAATATCAACAAAATTAAATTTTAAACAAAAACCTTTAATTGTTGATTCACCTTAAAGAAAGTATAGTTTCCTATTAGAAACGAAAATAGATTCAAAATCTAGAAGAACCAAAAACTAATTAGTAATCCCAATATTTCATCGAACATATTTTTGTCTCTGTTGAATAAATTCATAATAATATTATTAGAGTTGGGCTTACCTTTTCATCACTGAGATATAAAAACTCTTTAAGAAGTCGCACGTGTCGAAATCTTATACTTTTTTTTTTTGCTCATTCTAAATGGCAGGCAAAAAAAAATGATATAAAGAAAATAAAGAAAAAAAGGGAGTAAGAAAACAAAATCATTTATAGAGAAAAAATAAATAAGTATACCCTTCCATACAGCCTAAACCCCTCCACATATTCCTAACCTTTTCCTTAATATATTATATTATTTTGTGTCTATTGCATCAAAAATAAAAAAAACAAAAATATCCATCGACGAGAAGCACCAAGCCGTCGTCGAATAAGAAGAAGAAAAAGAAGAAGAAGAAGAAAAAAAAAGAAAAAAAAGTCAATTTAATTCAATAGGAAGGTCATGGTTGTTTTGATTTTCTTTTACCACAAGGAACAGCAGACATATACATACATACACACACACACACATACACACACCTATACACATCCATGTACACATACATGTATATACGAAAAAAAGTAAATTTTCTTGGCCCCTTGACCTACATCCTACAACAACAACAACAGTAACAACAACAACAACAACAACACCACCAAGAGGGAAAATATAAGAGAAGAAAATAACAGAAAATCTTCACCCTTCGTCTCACATCAACAACATATTATACCAACGAAGACGAAGAAGAAGAAGAAGAAGAAAATATAGAAGTTGAAAAAGAATGGTGAAAAAGGAAATGGGTGGAGAAAAAAAGAAAAAAAAAAAGAAAATCAAAAACAACCCCTAACACATATGCTGTCACCAGTATTAGGCTATAATGATGTCTGCGGCGTCCTTTCTATTTTCTTCCTTCGTTCTTTTTTCTTCTTCATTCTTGTATTCTTATATATTATTTTTCTCTCTTGTTGCTTTTGCTTTTGAAAACAGAAAAAAATAAAGGAAAAATAAAACACACACACAATATTTTTATAAGGGTAGGTCAAGGTGTTATCCGAACACGCAAGCAACCATGTAACAAATGATGAGAAATTTTTTGTGTGTTGTGTGTACGAAGGTGGTGGCAATGTGGTGATGGTGATGGTTATATTAGATGGTAGTTATTTTATGGTGGGTTATTTTGATATTGGTTTGAGGGGTTTTTTTTTCTTTTGGTAGATACGAGACGTAGGTCGAAGTTGATGTGTGTGCGATGGGTTAAAATTTATAAAGGAAAGAAAAATGGAATACCGAAAAAAAAAACTTCTATTCTGTTTTCTATTCTGTTATACGTTTTTTTCTTTTTCTTCTTCTTCTTTTTTTCTTTGTGTTGCATGAAAAGAAAAGAAAAAAATATGTGAAACATGAAAAGAAAAGAAAATCGAAAAGAGAAGAAATAAAATGAAAAGAAAAGTGAAAATGAAATTCGCATAGTCATGTGTCTATACAGATATGTACATGTATTTATATAAGATATATACGAGGAACGTTAGATACCAACAAGTAGAAGAGGGTAGAATTATACTTCGTACTTCTCCATAGAAGCAGAAAAAAAAAAAAAAAAAAAAAAAAAAGAAAAAAGAAAAAATACAGAAAGAAAAACAGAAAAGAAGAAAATCCCTCTACCTCTAAACAAACCGACAAGCAAGCAAGCAAAAAAAAAAAAAAAGAAAGAAGAAAAGTAAAAACGAAAGAAGTAAAAAAAAAAAAAACTGTATAAGGGCAAATGTGGTTTGAGAATAGAGAAAAGTAAGACAGAGATAGAGTGAATGTGTTTTTGAAGGGATGATGATGATGAAAGAAGTGAAAGTTAAGTGGTGGGGGGAAAAAAAGGAAAAAAAAAAAAAAAATGTCTACGGAATGCCGACAACATTTTAGGAGAATGTTCTCTATCTAAATGAGGTTAGGAGTGTTAAATTGGTATGAGTTAAATTGGGTTATTGTGTGTATACATGTGTGTTTGTGAGAGGGTGTATAAGGGTGGGAATAAGGGTGTATGAGTAGATGAAGAAGGTTATCAGAAGATTCTTGTTTTTCCCTGATATGTATATGTCTGTATATGTTAAGAAGGGGAGGTGGGATTGGAGTAGAAGGGGATTCGTCGCATATTAGGATATAAGGAAAGGAATGTATTACAAAAACATAGATAGACACATATAAGGTCATATGGTCTAATGGACATAATACACTTATATATTATTATATTATAAACCTAACCTACAATATACAGAAAGAAAATAGGGTGAATTTTCTTTTCTTTTCCTCCTTCCTCATTTATTTATTTATTATTTTGCCTTGTTTTTGTATTTTGTTATTTTTTATTTTTTTTTTTTTTTATAAAGGGGTGTGAAAAAGTGTGAAGATAATAAGAAAGAAAATTGTATCATAATATCAGGCATCATCATGATCACATATTATTATTACAAGAGACATTATCATATTAGAATGGGACAGAGATACTCAGTTAAATTATATGTAAAAATGTGAAAATGTATAAGAAAATGGTTTGTGTAGAAGTGTTTTGATCATATAAATGTTATTTCTTGTTTGTATATTTTGTTGTCATTTTGTTTATCCCTTTTTGTTGTTATTGTTGTTGTTGTCGTTCTATTGTGTTTTATTTTGTTTTGCTTTTTTTTTTGTTCTTGTTAACCCCTTAAGGATATTATATCGCATATGATTAAAATATTTTCTATACAGAAATAATAATGCTAAGTAATTATGTGGTATTTTTGGTCCAAATATATACACACAGTTACACGCACATAAACACATACACAATTCGTACACAAATATAATTGTGCACAGAACTTGAAGAAGACTAAAAGATATGAAGTTTAATTTGTTAAGTGATTTGTTCAACATCAAAAGGAGTATGACGACGGTATTAAAGGAATGAGTGAAATTGGTTTGATTATAAACAGAGTTGAGAATTAGAAGGTGGTGAAAATTTTTGTTCGGCATTGGAGAGCATAAGGAAAAACAAAAAAATAAATGATGAAAATAGATGGAGAGAGTAAGAGAGTGTAAGAGAGATAGAGATAGAGGTAGAATTGTCGAGACAAGATATTATTTTAAAGGCGAAACGGTTATTTCTTTTTCTTGTTTATTTTCTTCTCTTTTTAAATTTATTAAGGAAGGTAAAGTCTTTTTTTTTTCTGTATAAGGTAAAGTACCTTATGTGTATACATGTATATGTTTCTCTTAAGATAGGTTTATACATTATCTGACCTTACCCAATTTGACATTTTGAAAGAAGGTTCAAAAAAAAAAAAAAAAGAAAGAAAGAAAGAAAAAAAAAAAAAGAAAAAGAAAAAATTGTTTATAAAAAAATATGAAAGAAAGGAAAAGGAAAAAAAGAAAAATAATGTTTTCTATTTTATAAGGAAGAGGAATTATAAGGGTTTTTTTTTCGTGGGTTTTAAATTTCAACGTTGGCCAGAGGGGGGATGAGATATATTATTCTACACTGAAAAATATATTTCTTTGTCTAAATATGTGTACGATTGTGTGTATGTATTTGTAAGATATAAGTATAGACAAAAACAAAAGGATAAGATGCCGGGTGGGTTGGCTAATCAATCAACATTTTCTCTCTTTTATTTTTTATTCTATTTAATATTTTTTTTTTATTATTATTTTTTGTATGGACAAAAATGAACTGAAATGAATCGATTTTGTCAATCATAATTTGTTGTTCTTCTTCTTCTTCTTCTTCTTCTTCTACTTTTTTATTATAAAAATATTCTAATATTGTATTCTTAAGTAATAATTTATTAGGGTTAAATTATTATTTCGTTAGAATAGATTCTAGAATATTACAAAATGAATAATTTTCATTTATTTTATTGTCATTTTTTGTTTCGCTTTCGCCTTTTGTTTTTATCTTGTTTTATTTTTTTTTTTCATGGAAATTCCCATAATGTTTTATTTTGGCATTTTCTTCATTAATTTTTTTTTCCGTTTGTTTGTTTGTTTCTCTTTTGAATCCTTTGAAAAATTAAAATCTTTCATTGGTTTTATTCTTTAATTTTATCCAAAGTTTTTTTTTTTTTTTTTTTTCTTGGAAAATGAAAATTATAATTTTATTTTTTATTGATTCAAAAAATTATGAATATAATTCTACTGTTTTTTATTCTGTTTAAAATTGAAAAGGTCAAATGAGGTTAAGTTAAGGTTAAATGAAAGATCCAATGTTTGCTAATTTTAATATTAATTTTTAGAATTGGGGTATTTTTTTTTTCCTTTTTTGTGTTTCCTTTGAATTTTAAACAATATTTTTTTTTTGTTCGGCAAAAGTAATTTTATTTATAATGCTGTGGAAAAACTGAAAATTTTGTAAATATTTGTAGTTTTTGACCTTTTTGTCTTTTTTGCTGTTTTGACTTCAATTAATCAAAGTTAAATTCATTTTATTTTTCAAGAAGAAGAATAAAATGTAAATGAACTAATTAAATATTTAATTGGAGAAACTTATTGTAATCTGTTGGGCCGCAACTCAATAAATTCATATTAATTTAACTGATTTTTATTTAAAACGCAACAATTGTAAATGATTTCAGATAAAGTATGGTACGATCTGAAGTGTTTCAGTTTATGATTGTTGAGTTGGACGTAAACATTTTATTACAACACTTAGGAATATTTATGTTTGATGGGAACAGAAAATTACAATTTCTTATGTTCGCGTAACAATTCAAAAATTCATGGTAAAAACCGCGGTTAGAAAAAGTCCACAAAAAGGAAAAATATTCAAATTATTTCTAAGTCATTTAAAATGATTGAAATCATTTTGAGGATTCCTCATTATGATTGGGAGATCATTTGGTGTGAAAGGGAGATAAAAGTTTAGTTCTATTCCATTAAATCAAATTTAAAACATTAAAATTTCAAATATTTTCCCCGATTATTTGAAATCTGAAACCACAGTGAAAGAGACAAAGAGACAGAGATAGACAGAGCAACAAAATTATAAAAATTATTATTATCGTCATAATGTGAAACAACAAAAAAAAAAAAAAAAAGAAGAAAAACCAAACCAAACCAAAAAATGTATAATAATAATTGAAAAGCCCCAAAACAAAAAAACAAAACATTAGAAAAAAGTACATAATTTGCCTATATAATTTATGGCCCTACCCCAATCTAAAATCAATTATACCTACGAGAGAATGTATCGAGCCTTTTTTTGTTGTTGTTGTTGTTGCTTTTTTTTCCTTCTTTATTTCTTGTTTTTCGTTTTGTCATAACATTAAAAAAAAAAACGCTTCACCCCCCTCTAACACACACTGCCCGACGACTGAAAAGAATATTCATTTTTTTTTTTTTTATATAATTCATAAATATTGCGTTTACATATGTAAAGGCAACAGCGATTGATTTATCTTTTTATTTATTTATTTATTTATTTATTTATTGATGTTGCGACACTGGTAAAAATAAAAGACAACAAATAACAACAACAATAACAATAGCAACAGTAGCAACAACAGCAACAACGAAATAATAAAAAACAAAAAAAAAAAGAAGTGATTAACCTTCTTCTTATACTTGTATAAACAATAACCGTGCCTATTTATTGAAATTGACTTAAAAAAAACGTATTAATAAATAAGTGTGCGGTTATGTCAAAAAATCAATTTGATCTTTTTACCCATCTTCACACCATCATATTTATTTTTCATTTTTATTATTTCTGTTAAAGTGACAATTCAAATTTTTCCGATTAGATTAAACCTTTGTCTATGTTCATTTTTTTTTTCTTGCGTCTTATTGTTTTTATTAGAAAGCTTTCAAACAATTATCTCTCTGAAGCGGTATACTTTTTGAGGGTTTGTGAATTTATAAAATAATTATGAGAGATTTAACCAAAACAAATTCTTTTTAATTCTTAAACGATGAAGTGTATTCCTTAAAAGTTTATATTCTTTAATTTGAATATAAAAGTACAGTAAAGAATATGCATTGTTACTTTGTAAGTGTGTAATTGTGTAAGTGTTAAGTACAAAAAAAAAACAAGAAGAAGAAGAATGTTTGCTCATTTGCACTGCATTGATACAAAAGAAAATTGATCTTTACACCAAAAACAAAAAAAAAACAGAAAATTTCCAAGGACATTTGCGTAAAATTAATTGGAACGCTTTTTTTTCTCATTATTTCTCAAATAAAGCTTGAACTTTTCTTATTTCAACTTCAAAGTTAAATATTTTAATTTCTTCATTTTTTTTTTGTCAATTTTAATTGAACAATGTTAAAATTTTAAATCTAAAATTTTGTATTGACAATTTTATTTCATTCGTTTAAAAGGCAATTGTCGTCGTACATCGTCTAACTTTTAATTGAAATTTTACTAGAATCATTTAATAAGAATTTTTAGTTTTGAATTTTTGTGAAAAATTCAATATTATGAAAATGTAAAAGATTTCTAATCTGACGGAATGAAAACTTGTCCGACTCTCTTCAATTGAGTTTTGTTTTCAAATCTCGGCTTGCCATAGAAGGAATGATTTTGATTCTAATTTGACTTTATGTTAACAAACTTTAAATGTTGACTGTATTTTTTTTTTCGCTTCAAATGAAAACAAATTTTTTGCGCAGGATAAATTTCACGGGGCTTTCAAACAAGAATAACAACAAAGAAAAATTGCTTATTTAAAAAAAAAAACTAAAATTTATCATAAAATTTATTTTGAACCAATAATAAATGACCAAAAAATTATTCATCCTTTTATATCCTTTTTATGTACATAAAATACGCGCACTAATGTAAAATCTATAAATCTAAACAAATGGGTTTTATCGCGAAAAATTCTAAAACAAAAAAGGAGGCAGAGAGAAGCGAAGAAAAAAAAAATATAATAATAATAAGAAAATCGTCCTTTCCATAAAGAAAAAAGAAAAACATTATTATCTTTTTTTCTGTTTTATTAGATTGACCTAAATACAAAATTTTGAACATCTTTTGAATATAATTTTCTTCCAAAAGTGACATCAAAATAAAAAGAAGGCAAAAGAAAAAAAAAAAGAATCTTTCGTTTTTTCCCTTTGTTGTTGTTGCTCATTTTCTTCTTCGGTTGTTCGTGTTATTGTTGTTTTAGATTTTCCCTGTAATTTTTATATGCAAATAAATAAGAGAACAATTTTTACTTTGCCTTTTGTAAAATTTTTAATAATATTTTTTTAATAGCAACAGCCACAACAAGAACAACAACAAAATAAGGAAGATGTAAGGGCAGTCGCATTAGATAAAGATTTTTTATAATTTTACTCGTTTTTGTTTAGAAAACCAAAAAAAAAAAAAAAAATGAAAAGCAAACCCAAAAAAAAAAGGAAATAAAGAGCAACAACAACAGCAACAACGAACCAACAAAATTTGCCAACTCCAAAATGTAAATAAAAAATGGATTTTTTGTGTGAAACGGAAAAAAAAAGTCTCAAATAAAAAGAGAAAAAAGAAAAAGAGAAAAAAGAAAAATTAAAGCAAAACCAAAGCAGATCGTTCAATGACCTGAGTTCATGTTTTTTTTTTTTTTGCACATTCTGTCTTTATTTATTACATAAAAAATGATAATTTTTCATAAAACACATAATTTTTGTTTCTCTCTCTCTATTTCTCTCTCTCTGTTTCTCATTCTGTTTTCCTTGTTTTTATGATGTAGTCAAATATTTGATTGTTGTTGTCGTAGTCGTTGCTTCGTGAGAGGGTTAAAAGTTCAATAATTCAACAAAAACAACAACAATATCCACAATAACAAAAACAACAAAAAACACAGTCAATCAATCAAATTGAAATTTTGAACTTTAAGAGAAAAAAAAAAAAGCTTCTCCTGTC
This sequence comes from Pedicia rivosa, assembly GCA_963082725.1. Lineage (NCBI taxonomy): Eukaryota > Metazoa > Arthropoda > Insecta > Diptera > Pediciidae > Pedicia > Pedicia rivosa. Next base: position 14,950,409 of record OY720151.1, on the reverse strand, counting down.
AAATATTTTCTTTTTTATTGATTTGTTTTGTTTTTTCTTTTTATTTCTTATTTAAAAGAAACAAAAATAAAGACAACAACAGCAACAACAACAACAACAATAAAAGATTTTATTTCAAATAATGATAAAGAGAAAAACGCGAAAACAGAAAAGACAATCATAAAAAGACTTTGCATATAGAAGAGATAAAAGAGGAAGAAGAAAAAAGTTGAAGCCAAAGGAAAAAAAGAATCACTTGCGACATCCTTAATGCCATGTGGTCGTATTTGTCTGTGTATGCATGTGTGCATGCATAAAAAAAGGCTAAAGACGTGCAAAAAAAAAAAAAGGTAAGTGAATCACAAAAGGAGAACAAGACAAAGAATAAGAAGAAAACAAAAGGGAATTTTTCCACAGTGCATATAAACAATTTCATTTCTCTTTCATCCCATCCTTAAATGCTTTACCCTGTCTATATTTTCATACACATAAACATACAGACACACATGCACACACAGACACTTACTGAAACGTACATATGTTCTTCCATAACGTTTAAGAAAATGTTTAAGGCTAAAGATAAATGGATTAAGTTGAGTTTTGTTATTTTTTTTTTCTCCGTTTTTCTTCTTTTTCTTTACCTTCATCTTTTACCACTATGTCCATCACATCCTAGACCCAAAAAAAAAACAAAACAAAACAAAACAAAACAAAATAAAACAACAACAAAAAAAGAAATAAGGGAAGGAAGGAAAGAAAAGTATGATGTAACCGAGACAAATGTGTTTATATAAACGTGTGCATGTATATGTATAAGTTGTGGTTGGTTATTTTACACCTTCTCCATCCATATTATCCACCCAGTCACTTCATATAAGTATAACACAAAATCATCAACTTAGATTTTATTCTCAAAAAAAAAGACAGACATAAACATATATAGACATACACATGCATACAGACACATACTCATATACACACAAACATACATACGTTACACAACATATAATAATATTAAACCTAAAAATACATTTATAAAGGAGAACAATTTTCTTCTTCTTGAAGGAAAATTCGATTTGATTTAGTCATGTGTGTCATGCTATATGTATCTATGTATATGTGAATATGTTTTTATGTATGCATATATATATATATATATATATCGTGTCTATACTTGCCTTTATATATTGTAATAATAATAATAATAATAATAATAATAATAATAATATAGGAAACATACATTTTGTGTGAAAATTTTGTGTTCTACATTTAAGATTGTACTCGTCACCTACATTTTATAAATATATGTATAAATATATCTCATCTTATATATATATATATATATCTACCACCTTTATTTTCTACAAACCTCAAACCCTTATATAATTTCATATTATCAGTAATACATTCTTATCTTGTATGTATATGTGTATATTTATATATGTATACGTAAATCTATATACTAAGTTATTTGCGGTTGGCCTATTAAGGTTTTTGATGTCGCCTGCCTGTTGACTGTTGCCCTCAATTTACTTCTTCTTCTTCTTCTTTTTTTTCTTTCATTTTATTTTCTTTTCTATTTACATGAGTATTTGTGAGGTATAATATGAAGTCAGATTTTTCCTGAAGACGGACGAACGGAATGGTTAATATTGTCTCGCATACACAAATATATTTTTCTTTAACCCTCAAAATGTGTGTGTGGCTTTTTTTTTCTTTTTTTTTTTCACAGACACTTACACATACAACCACACACACATATACACACACAGTTGTCCCTTTCAATTTTTTTTTTCTCTTTTCTAATATGAATGTGTACATGCGGTATGTGGGGGTGTGTGTGTGTGTGTAGGTATACAAAATTCTTGTTGTACATTTTCCTCAAATGTTTTTCCTTGACGGCAATCTCAAAAAAAAAAAAATGTTTTTGGTTGTCGTTTTCTTGTTCTTGTTGTTGTTATTATTGTTGTTGTTCTTGTATTTCTTGATGGTGATGGTAATGGTGGTGGTGGTGGTGATGGTTTTTGGAGTGGGTAGGTTATGTTGATATGTTAGGGTGTATTATGTATGTATATGATTATAAGAAGGGTATGAGACATAAGTGTGAGAAAACCGACTGTGGAATGCCGCATATATTTGTAGGGGTCGAAGGAACTTTGAATTGAGGTTGGTTAAGGATAATATGTTATATACATACAAGGATAAAAAAAAAGGAAATACAGAATGGATATTTTTTCAAAGGAAAAACATTGAATTGAAATTGTATCACATATTTTTGTACGTTTTTTTGCATTTCTTTTATGTTTCTGTCATTTACTTCTCAACATTTTTTCCTCCTTTTCATCCCATTTTATTTTTCTCATTTTCTCAACGTCACTCTTCTTGATTTGTGATTTGATTTTTTAATTTAGTTAAATATTTATTGTTGTCATTATTACTGAGATTAATTTCTTAAGAATTTTCCTCCAATTTTTAATTCATATTTTACTGGTTTTTTTTTTGTGTTAAATTTGGTTTTAGTTAATTTGTTCTTGTGTAATGAATTTCTTGTAAATTGCACAATATCCATTGAAGCATTCACACATACACACAGAACACACGCACAAAAAATATTTAAAGAAGATCCGAAAAAAAATAAATGTCTTATAAAACGAGATAAACATTAAGAAATGTTACATAAAAAAAATAAAGTTGTTGTACGTCAAAACACAAGATGACTAATTTTAACCTTAATAATCATAATTTTTTAAATTACTTTTTAATTTTTTTATTATAAAAAAAAAATATATAAAGAGAACAATACAAATATAAATGAAAATTGTGTACATACAAATTCATATTTATAATTTACGTAAAATATTTGACAGTTTTAAGTAAAATCGTCTTCTTCTTTTTTTTCTGTTTTTCTTTCGTTTTATTTTTGATTCTCAAAAAAAGCGAAAAAAAAAATAAAAAAAAACTAAAATTAAAGAAAAACGATAAAAAATCAGGATAAGGTCAATCCCAAACCAAAAAATAAAAAAATTGTTAAAGAAACAAAAAAAGATAAAAAAAAAAAACATTAAGTACGTCGGCCTTGATCAAAATTGTATTAAGACAAATTGAAACTTTTTATAACTTGAATTTAATAACTTTGTTAAACTCAAGATAGAAGCCGATAACAAAAAAAAAAATGTATTAATTGGTGGCAAAGTGATGGAGGATAATTTAAGTAAATGAATAAAAAATATATTTATGTATTTTCAAAGGTGGAATTAAAGTGCATTTTTGTACAATGCCTGAATATTAAACCTTCTAGAATAACCTTCCTAATGTTGAGTGATATAGATGAATTTTGTTCTTATGGGAAGATTTTTTTTCTTCAATTCATATAATGACAGTCTCTAGTTTCTCTCTCTAGCATTCATATAATGAATGGATTACTAGAGGGAGATAAATATTTCTAACGTACTTGCAAAGCTAATCAGAATTCAGTCAGAGTTAAATTTTTTTTTTTTATGAGAAGAATTTTCTCTTTTACTTTTTCGTCTCGTAAAATTTCAATAAATTTTTGTATCAATCAGTAAGATTTTTCTACAAATTTATAAACATCAGAAGTAAAAATGTAATCTTGATGTAATAAACAAAGAAAAAAAAAGTTATAGTCACCTGATGGTCGTTACAGGACAGACTGACTCAAAAGAATTTTAAATAAAATAAATTTAAAAAAAAAAAACAACAATAACACCAACAACAACAAAACTTGCATTTATAAATGCAACTTTCACCATTTTATTCCAATGCAAAAATAAAAATAATAATAAAATGAATAAAAATTGCAAATTGTTTTGTGTTTGACTTTTTTGTTTGTTTTGTTTTGTTTTTTTTCTTTTTTTGTTTTTTTTTTTTGTTTTTATCTTGTGAATTTTTTTATTTTTCTCTTGTAAATGTTGTTGAACATTTTTTTCTTCTTTTCTGTCTTTATTTTATTTTTTTATTTTTATTTTGATTTTATTTTTGGTTTATAACAAAATTTATAACTATAAAAATTGTGCACACAACCAAAGATATTGTACAGTAAATAATTGTAACCAAAATTCATTGTAAAATTTTATTAATATTAACTGAAACATTGAAAAAATGTTTATATGTAAATGTAATGTAACAATGAATGTGTGTCCATACATATAACAGAATTAATAATAATAATAATAATAAAATGAAAATTTACATTTTATATTTATCCCAGAAGGCACATCCAATAATAACAAAATAACAAAATAACAAAAAAGTGTATTAGTTTTAATGTACGCGGGTATTAAGAAATCGATGATTTTTTTATTTATTTATTTGTTACAAACCCAAAAAAAAAAATGTATGTAATTTTAACACATTGGAAACTGTGTGATAACCAGTACGCGTTTGAGTCTATAAATAATTGAAAATGGAATTTTCTCATTCTTAATTCTTTGTGTCCTTTGTCTCGGTTTGTGCATTAAAGATTTGTTGGCCAATTTTACGATAATATTAACGAATAGAAAAATGGATAATAAAGTACCAAAAAGGAGATATTTATTAATTACGTGAAATTCATTACACACGGAGATCAGCTGAAACTGTGCTCTGAAGAATTAACTTCACTGTTTTACCATAACATTTTTAATCAATTATCAAACCGTTTGGTAAGCATGCTCTAAACATGTGAATATTACACAAATTTTAAATGGATTATATTTAACGGTTTTCATGAACTAAAAAACTAATTTTCTTAATCAATGCATCGCAGCTTTTTTTTTAATATTCCATTCCAAACTTGCATAGACACAGATTCTTACCTTTTGTTAATTGCGTTTTCATGATTTTAGTACATTGATAATAATGTGACAATATAGACACCAGTTAGTTTAAAATGTGTTAAAAATTAAAATAAAAATGCATTCACAAGTACATTGCAAAAAAAAAAAAAAAATCAACACGCACATACAAATGCACAAACCCATACACACAAAAACACACACAAATAAATTGGCACTAACTTATCATCACATGAATATAGCCAAAATAATAAAAATAAAAAGAGGTGAAGAAGAGAAGAAAAGGAAGAAGGGAGGGGGAAAAAAAACATAATAATAAAACACGCAATTTTGAACGCGACCATTAATAACAATAATTTGGAGGCCTACTTTCAATCGTTCATTTTTGTTGCATGTGCAATTGAATGTGAAATTAAATTTTTTTTTTTTTGTTTTTTTTTTACTTCTTTTAGTTGTTCTTGTTGTTCTTTTATTTTTATTTTTGTCATTTTTTTTTATCGTTTTTTTTTTAGTTCTTTGTTGCTGTAAAATAATTGGTTAAATTCTTTTTAGATTTTTAATGTCAAAGATCTTTATATGGTATGGTCGTGTTGACGCAGTGTTGCCATCATTGATTATAAAACTTTTATTTGTTTTTTTTTTGTTTTTTTTGGGTTTTTGTTTTTGTTTTGTGAATTTTTAATAAAATCGCTTTCATAAATGTACTTTTTGTTTTGGTGTGTTTTTTTTTTTTTTTTGGTTTAACAGAAAATCATTTATGATGTTATGCAATAGAAATCCAATAAATAATCGAAATCGATTAATACCTACATCAAATTTATTAACGTTTATAAATATTGAAATAATCGTATGGTGGCGCCTCCACATGCACCCACATCTTTACACACACACACACGTAATACACCGAAAAAAAAAAATAGATAAAAAAAGAACAACAAAAAACAAAGAAGAACAAAAAAAAAGTTGAAAAGAACATTTTAGAATATTCTCAAAATTTACAATTTTATTTTGGGTTCCATTATTTTGAGCATACATACAATAAAAAAATCGATTGGAATTACGAAAGAATCTAATCCTCATCATTAATGATGACAAAATAAAAAAAAAAGAAAATTTTTGAAGCAAAAGAAGTCGTGAAGAAATAAGAAAAAGATGTCACAATTATAATAACAATAATAACAATAATATTAAAAATGAGATACAATAAAAAATAAATGATGAAAGATAGAGAGAGAGAGAGAGAGAGAGATACAGACAATGACAACAACAACAACAACAGCAACAGCAACAAAACTCAATTAGATTAATCGAAATTTATATATTTCGTCCTTGACAAATAAAACTTTTCTTCTCTCATTTTATCTCTCTCTCTGTCTCTCTCTCTCTTTATCGCGCTCTCTCTCTCTCTTTCTCTATCTCTCCCATTGACTTTATGTTGTGTTCCAAAAATTTCACAATTTTAATTTAAGAAACAAAAAAAAAAGAGAAGAAAAAAAAAGAAAAGAAAAGAATAAAAAAGGAAAAGGAAAGAAGAAGAAAAAAATTATTATTATTATAAAATAATTTCAAGAAAACAAACAAGAAGAAAAATGTCTTGAGATAACAATATTTTATAATATATTGTAGATGTTGTATCTTCTCATTCCCCATTCCATCTTGTTATTGGTTTATAATATAAAAAGCTTCTTTTCTTCTCTTTTTTCTTTCTCTTTTTTCATCTTCTCATCTTCTCATCATCTCATCTTCTAATTTTTTCATGTTCTCATCTTCTGATATCTCATATGAAAATTAAAAAAAAAGAAAAGGAAACAGAAGAAAATACGAAATCGACAACAGAAAGAAATCAGGGCTTGACCAATCAATTATTTACGATTCACCTAGAATTATTTTTGTCTTTAAAAATAATAATATATAAACAAAAATCCTTCACTTCACTTAAGTTAAATGAGAAATAAGGACGAAAAAGAAGAAGAAGAAGAAGAAGAGGAATATTTCATACATACAAAAAAAGAAAAAGAAGTATGATCCTTTATTAAGTATTCATACAAGATCTTTTAATATTTGACATTTTCCATGCTGATATTTTGGTATACACATTTTTATAACATTAACTGAATAAATTTTCTCTGTATTATACAACAAAAAAAATAAAATAATTAAAATGAAATCAGTTATATTTAATTGAATGACGTCAGAGTAAATTTAAAATAAATTTATTATCAGCCATATTGAATTTAAAATTTTTTTTATAAGAATAATTATGTTATGGAAATTATTATAGAAATTTTTTTTTTACTCTTTGTACTTGCCTCCTTAACTTTTTTAACGTCCCCTTTTTTCCGCTTTCGCCAAACTGAGCGACGAGACCTACTATTTTTAAGGTGGGATCTGAACCACCTAGCATCTGCACATGCATTTTTATGCCTTATTCGGCACATTGCCAGCTCTTAGGAAACATGCAGATTTCCTAAGAAGAATCGTTGGGTTTAAACCGAATCCTGCACACCAACCAGAGGGTCATAGATGTTATTAAGCATTGCCCATACTGCATATGTGTGTTGAGTAGATAATTAGCCGAATGAATAATTGGGCAAATTACAATTTTAGTTCTGTTTAATTTATATTAATTAACAGGAACAATTAGTGTTCCTCTAACGTAGTGTAAATTTTAATATTTCCCGGTAAATTTATCTCGTTGAAAACAATTGTTTTGTGGTAATTTTTGCGCTAACCAAAAAAAGTTCTTGAACGATTTTAACGCAACTGATAATTTTATTGAAAATAGTGTCTCCCAAAAAATAAAATCTTCAATTTTCAATCTTCAAGAAGTTTTCAAACGAGTGAAGAATAAGTCCCAATTTTTATTCTTACCTATTTTTCAATTACTCATGCTGTTTCATTGAAATGACAAATTGCCTAATGAAAAATGTATAACACAAAATATTTTCAGGAAAATATGAACATCTCGTGATTTATTTAATTAGAAAATTCAGCAGGAAAATTCAGTGCCATAATTTACTAGGAAATATTTTGGAATGGAATAGAAATTGATGTCGAATTTTTGTCACCGTAGTAAAATTTATTTATTTGTGACGTTGTGTTTTGTAGCACTTCAAATATTACGCCATTTTTTAATTCTAGCTGTAACTAATAATTGCTGCTGTAAGGAAAGCATTTTCAAGTTCATTGGGCTTATGATATTTAGACTTTGCAACAACAACAATTATATGCAAATTTCATTTGATGTTTAGGCGCAGTTTGTTTTTTTTTTTTTACTCTAAATTAATACATCTGATGGCAGACCTTTAATACAACAACAACTTTAATATAGTTTATCTTTTGGCTTTTGGTAACACAACAACAACTACAACAACAACAAAAACAATACAAGCAAAAAGTAAATGGACTTTATCAAAATTTTAATTGAATTTAAATTAAAAAAAAAATTCTTTAAAACGGAGGCGAAAAAAAAAACATTAAGATTGTCTTGAAAATGTCATATTAATCACGTGCTCACGTGTATATGAATTGAGTAAAAAAAAAACAAGAAAAAAAAAACAAAAGCAGAAAAAAAAACAAAAACAAAATAATTGACTTTGTCTTACATAATCCACAGCATGCTTATGTAAAAATAAGTAAGGAGAAAAAAAAAATAAGTAAGAAAAAAACGAAAGAAAAAAAAAAAAAAAGGAAAAGTTGTGTATTTTCTTCATCACTCAATCCTACAACATTAAACACTCTCCCCCCCCCAAAAACTCATCCCCAAAAATCCTGAACGCATAATCGTATCTTCCAAGAAAATTAATATTAAATTTATTTAAAAAATAAAAAAATGAAAAAAAGAAAGAAAAGACAAGAAAAACAGAAAATGGGAATTTATTTTTCTTTTTTTTTTGCTTTCTTTACTTTTTGAAGAGTTTCCATTTTTATTTTTTCGCTTGCCTCTTCTTCTTCTTCTTCTTCACCCATTTTTTATTTTTACTTTTTTTTTTCCCTACCACCCCAAAAAAAAAATTAAAATGGCGGGGCCTACGTTTTCTTTCATTTTCATTTTCATTTTTATTTTCATAATTTTTCTTATTTATTTTTTTATTTTTTTTTTTTTGGTTTTTACTTTTATTTTGTTTTTGTTTTTTTTTTTTTTTTATAAATTTCCATTAGAAATTATGGATTCCTGAAACGGAAAACATATTTCTTATGGAACAAGGTCAGTTCAAGAGAAAATAACAAAGGAAAAAAAGGAAAAAAAGGAAAAAAAAAAAGTAAATAATAATAATATGGAAGAGAATATACACAGGAGAGAGAGAGAGAGAGAGAGAGAGACAGAGTACGAGAGAGAGATAAAAGAGCACAAACACACACACACACACACAGAAAAAGAAAGAAAGAAAGAATGAGAGGATAAAAGAAAGAAAGGGAAAGAAAAGCGCTACAGAAAAATAAAATAAAAATTAACATATTATGTTGATATTTTCTTTTAAGAGAGTGTCTCTAATTTTTTTTTCTTTCTTCATACATTTTCTAATGTATAAGAAGAAGAAGAAGAAGAAGAAGAAGAGAAGAAAAGAGAAGGATGAAGAATAAATATATATATATATATAGATATATTGAAGAGAATGATGAACAAAGAGGGTGGAAGAGAACGAGGGAGGAAGAGCAAAAAAAAAAAAAGAAAAAATTTTGTATATAATTTTTATTATTAATTTTTTTTTTCTCTTTTGGAAAATTATTTGCTCGTTTCAAGGTAAAATGAAAATGGAATTTGTGTATGTGTGTGTGTGTGTGTAAGCGCTCATTTTGTTATTGTTGTTGTTCATTTTACTTTTATTTTTTTTTTATCTCATTTTATATTCTCAGGTAACAGAAAATAAAAGTACAAAAAAAAAAAAAAAAGAAAAGAACAAAAAAAAAAAAAAAATAAATATAAACAGGAGGAACAAGGATTAAATTTATTGGTAAATTTATTCATACAATATTATAATCAAGTAAATGAGAGGAAGAGAGAATTTTAGAAAGAGATGGAGAGAGAATAAAATGGAAAAAAATTGTTGGTTTGTCCTTGGTTAGGAAAAAAAAGAAAGGAAAAATCAAAGGATGAGTTTCCCCAAAAACCAAAACCCAAAATCAAAATCAAAATGACAGAAAAAAAAAACTCTATGCCTATATATTTGAGTCTATGGGTGTGTACCTGGGTGTATGTGTGTGTGTGTGTGCATATGCCCTTAAAAAAGTGTGTAGGTGTAGAGATGGATGTTACGTGACAAATGTTAAAGGAAAACTTTTGATGTCTAGATTTTTCTTATTTTTATTGTAAGAAGACACAGAAGTAAAATGTAGATTTATTTAATCAAATATCCTGATTTACACCTCAAAATGTGATTATATAAATACTCACACACATCCACACATACATACGTACACACAGACAATTTATTTTATATGAAATCTTAATGTTACATAAATCGTCTTTTTAACCTTCTTTCCTTTTTTCCTACTTTTATTTTATTTTATTTCTTCTTGTATGTTATCTCGTAACACTAAAATGTTCTAATATATTTCTTATAAGGATTCTTTCTAAGGATATACGTATACCCATTTCGTGAAACATTCTTATAATAAATTTGTGTATGTATAAGTGTATATGTGTGTATATATATGTGTGTATGTGTTTAAAAGTCTAGACAACTAGACATTAGATATTATAATAATAATTACGATTAGAATTCAAGAAACTGATTAATGATTCTAAATCAAATATATAAACAAGAATTTTAGTAATAAATTACTCCTATACTTTACTATAAACGTAGGTTAAATATAGATGTGTGTGTGTGTGTGTACAACATATATACGCATACAGATATTTATCTATTAAAAGGGTTAATTTTCATATAATGCATACATACATACATATGTGTGTGAATATTTACAATAACAACAAAATAACTAACATTAGAAAATATGGGGTAAAACTTGATTAACAAATAATTAGCCTTAATTATTTAAGACATTTTATACACATGTCTTATGCTATAATACATACAAACATACACACACACACACCCATACATATATGTAGATATTAATTTCTATAAATATAATTTTGCAATGTTTTTAAGGCGCAGGTGATGTCGATTAAATGCAATTAAATTTACGAAATAAACAGAATTATTAAAAGAGCAAAACAAAAAACAAAAAAAAACGAAGAAAAATCTCCAAATTTAAAAAAAGAAAAAAAAAAAAAGTACAAGAATGAAAACAGCAATAACAACAACAACGACAAATTTACAATTGCACAAGAAAGAAAAGAAAAATGTAAGATCAAAAAAAAAAAAAAAAAGGTTATAAGTCCTAAAAATATTCAAAAGAAACAAACAAACAAACAAAAAAAAAGCAGAAAAAGAAATTAAGACGAAAGAAAGAGATACGAACGAATAGAGGAAGAGAGAGAGATGGAGAAACAAAATTTTTGTTTTGTTGTTTGTTTTGTTGTTTTTTTTTTTTTTTTTGGTATGAATATAATTTTTTTGTTGCAGTTGTTCTTATTACTTTATGGTCAAACACAAATCAAGTTATAGATTTAAAAAAAATTGTTTCAGATGATGACGACCTTTTTGATGTGCCCTCGAATAATTACACGTTACGTACATTATGTTCATTTTCATTATATCTTTACATTTACAATGAAAATTTCGTAGGTTGAATTATTTAATGTTCTCAGAAAATGATCAAACCAAACATGTAACTTTATAAAAAAGCTCAATGCCAACACATAATTGTTTAGCTGAATTATACTTAAGGTAGATTTAAATTTTTGTCAGTACAGTTTTTTTTCCAATAAATTCACTCAACGAGAAATCCTAAAATGGGCATTAATCCCGAACAATTTAATGTGAAATTTGAATCCTATTTTGATTAGCATTTAAAAGTTGATTGAATGTTTTTTTTATTTTTTTATTTTCATCTACAGAGAAGTCACTAGAAGCTGATTCGAACACATTATATTTCTATAAAATCAGGAAGTAGTTCTTGAATTTATTCTTCACAATCAAAAAGTTATTGTTTGACTATAATTTCAGTTTCTTTAAAATATTTTTAAGCGATCTTATTAAATTATAAGAAAATTCACAATTTTTTTTTTCTCTAATTTCAATCAATTTTTTTGTACATTGTTGAAGACCACTGACCATCAATTTATAAATTTAAAACTCTAATGTGAGTGAGGGGAAAAAATAGGAAAGAGAAAAAGAGACAGAGAGAGAGAGAGAGAGAGGTAAGGAGAAAGAAGAAAAAATTAAAAATATACAAAAAAAATAAAAAAATAATAATAATAAAAAATTGCAGCTTTTGCTTCAAAACATCAATAAAAAATGTATGCGCGAAAAAAAAAAATAAATTTGCGTGTACCACGTTGATGTACACACCAAAAAAAAAAAATAAAATGAACAATAACAACAACAAAAATAAATAATGGTGAATTGCACAATGTCTATAGGCGATATTTTCTTCTTCTTCTTCTTCTTTTTTCCTCTTCTTTTTCTTTTGGTGTGTTTTCCTTCAATTTCTTTATTTAATTTTTTTTTGTATTTTTCCATTTTTTTTTCTTCTGTGTGTGTGTGTGTATACCAAGGCACACATTTTTTTTGTTTGTTATAATATTAAGATGAAGGAGAGAACAAAAAAAAAACACACACACACACACGCACACACAGAATAACAACAATAACAAAACTTTCACAAAATTGCACATAATTTTTGTTTTCTTTTTCTTCTTCTTTTTCTTCTTCTTCTTCTTCTTCTTCTTCTTCTTCTTCTTCTTCTTCTTCTTCTTCTTCTTCTTTTCTTTTCTGTTTATTTGTTTATTTTTTACCAATTTTATTTATTTGTTCTTCATCTTTTCTTTTTTCTTTCGGTTTTTTTTTTTGTTTTACATTTTTTGAGAAATAAAAAAAAAACAACAACAAAAACTGACTAAAAAATTCATCAAAAATAAAAAAAATAATTGGATTCTGATATTTTGTGTCTGTCAATGTCATGTCTGTGCCTGAGTGAATTTGTCTGCCCTCTATGTTATACACACACCCACACATACACGCACATAAAGAAAAAAATTCAGATGACTTGCTGTCTAACACAACACCCCATTATAACCCACTAAAAATTATTTAGTTTTTGTTGTTTTTTTTTTGTTGACTTCAGTCAATGACCACAATTTCTGCATTTAAATTTTTTGGTCGGTTTTTAATTTTTTTTTTTGTTTTTTTCACAATAAATATTTTTCTCTAATAAACTACAAAATTCTTAAAGTTCTTCTTTGGAAAAATTATTCAGCATTTAATTTATGGCAAATTGGCGTAACGCACAGGTGAAATTTATTTAGCCCTATGGCAATTCGAATCTGAATTCACTGCATGACAGCTTAGGAAATTGTTGATTTAGTTGATTTCTCATTTGTAATTCATGAACACCATTGAAGAAAATCTCAGTTTAATGAAGACAACAGATTCTATTCATTGTATTTTGATTTCACCATCAAACCGTCAAAAATTTATCCATGAAATGCAATTTTATCAATTTAGATGTGTCAGTACGATTGTGATTAAAGATGTTGATGCTGTTGTTGTTGTTGCTGTTGCTGTTGCTGTTCGGTGTGAAGGAGGAATAGAGGGGCATAAATATGAATATACACAAAAAAAAAAGAAATATTAATCAATCATTTTGGTTTAATATTGGACGACAACGACAGTTTAAATTGCATACACCAAAGAAATAAAAAAATAAAAAAATAAGAAAATAAGAAATAAGAAATAACACAAGTCATTGAGTAACAACAATAATCGCGATAAATTTTTTTCTTGTCTTGTTGTTTCTTCTTTCAAAAAATCCTTTTCTCAATTTTCTTTTTTTGTTTTTTTGTTTTGTTGTTGTTTCTTTTTTTATTCAAATTTTAAAGTGCGAAAAAAAAAAAACGAATAATTTCTTCATATTTTTTCTGTGCGCTGTATTTTTTTTTCTTTTATTTTATCATATTTTTAAAGAATTTTTTTATAATATTTCTGTGCTGTGTGCATGCGTGTGTGTGATTGTGTGTGCGCGGCAGTGTGCAATTTTTTTTTTTAGCTTACAATAAAATTTATCTTTTTGCAAACACAAACAATTTGATGTAAGATTTTTTATATACAAAAAAGTGCATTCACTTTAATTCTTCTCTCTTTCTAACACTTTTTATCTCTCTCCCACTCTTTCTCTATTTAAAAAGAGATGCACACACTTATAATGCAGTTGAATATTTCTATATGCACGTGTGTGTGTATGTGCGTTTGTGTGTGTGAGTAGCTTGTCTTTTGTCGAGATCCACATCTCCGCGCCAAATAACAAAAAAAAAAAAAAAAAAAAGAGAAAAAAAAAAAGTGAATAAGAAAAAATATAAAAAATAGCACATTTGAATGTTGCATGGGCTGAAAAAAAAAAAAAAAAACAACACACAAAACGCAGAATAAGACGATAAAGAAGAAGAAGAAGACGTGAAGTATAGAAAATAAGAATAAAAAAAAAAACACACTAATAATGATCTTCTTCTTCCTTCTTTTAATCAACTTGCACATGAAGTAAGTAAAGTAAAAAAAAAAGAAAACAACAACACAAAATTTTATAAGAGGATATAATATAAGTAAGAAGTAGTAGTGACGGTGGATGGTGGTGTAAGGGGAATAAAAAGAAGGCAAGAGTCATTGTCCTATATCAGAGTTTAAAAAAGATTTCATTTTTTGTTGTTGCTGTTGTTGTTGTTGTTGTTTTGTTGTTTTGTTATTTTGTAGATATTTATTTTTTTTTTTGCATATTTTTATTAAATATATAATTTTCGTTGGACGATGACAGGGTGTCAGTTTTGTCGTCATCAGAACAGAATACACACAAATATGCATGTGTGTGTGTGTGTTTTTTTTAAAGAGATACAAGAGAATGTGTGTGAGAAAGAGAGAGTGCATCATCAAAGAATGTTACAAAAAAGAAAGAAAGAAAAAGAAAAAACAGAAAAGTCCTTAGGTTATATTTTTCTTGACATCGTGCCTGATGCATGCAGATGAACAAAAAAATAAATAAATATAAGAAGATTATCACAGTAGAAAAAAAAAAGAAGAAGGAGGATGAAGACGTGAGATCATGGATCAGATGACTGAATTGAAAAAGGCAAGAGAGAGAACAGAAAAAAAGGTGAGAAAATTAGAAGATTATATATAATTAGAACTTTAATTCATATTCCCTCAAAATATAATAATCTATATATTTTTTCTCTTCCCTCTTTATATCCTTACATCCTCATCCCTTCTGTTCAAACAAAACAATACAAAACAAAAATAATAATAATAATCCTACCAATTCATCCAATCCTATTTTTGGTATACATATTTTTATATAATAATTGTTTGAAGTCACGAGAGCTTCAGGTGCAACTCTCTTATATAAAAGAGTTTGATCAACTTTTGTAAAATTTTTCCTTCTTTTATACAGAACAGGGTTTCTTTGATTATCATTTATTTTTTTTCTCTTATACATTCTTTTTATTATTCACTCTGTGATGTTGTATTGTTGTTGTGTGTTTTTTTTTTTCTCTGAAGAAATTCAAAAATAATTTTATTAGAATAAAAGAAAAATAAAAATATTCTAATCCTCAAATAAATGTACAAGAGGATTATGACAGAGAAATTTTTTATTTCTTAAAAAAATTTTGTATTTGAATTAAATTTTGTTTAAACAGAAACTATAAAAATATGCGATTGCAAATAAAATTTCATGACTTAAAGGAAGAATCTCATGGTTAGATTAGAATTTTCAAATGAAGAATGAATGAAACGTTTTTCCCACGTTAAAGGGAATTTTCTCACCACCAATTAAATTTATTCGGTTTTATTTAATTCTATTTTTTTAGAATTTAGAAGTTATTAACGACGATTTTATGAATGAGATGAACTACTCACAATTAACTATAGGAATTTGCTGTTGGAAATTTAAATGCACATTCATATGAATGTAAATTACAAATACAAATAGTGAAAAATATATTCGTGAAAAGCTCAAAACTATCATTCAACTATGAAAAGATTAAATTGATTTGTCCATAATAAATGTTCAGTTGTATATAATTAATAATTCATAATAAATAATTAATCTTTGGTTTAAAAAAAATTTTTTTTTGTAGAAAATGCATTCAGTGGGAGTTTGAAGATCAATAATTTTATTGAGGTTATATTTTTATGACATTTTCTGTTGACTTATTTGAATAGAACTCAATTTATAAAGTCAATCCACTCAATTTATTGTTGTTTTTCTTTTTTTTTTTTTGTTGTTGTAAGAAAAAATTAACATCAATTTATAAAATCCTCAAGATAAAATCAAAATAATAATTCAAAAGTCAACCACTAACAACAACAACAACAATAACATAAAAAAAAAATACCGATGAAATTGTCACGTTTATTTTTCTTTGCGATTAGGTTTTTGTTTTTGTTTTGTTTTTTCTTTTCATTTGGGCGATGCACTTAAAACAAAAACAAAAAGAAAGAAAGAAAGAAAAAATCATCTTTCTTAACTTTTTTCTACTGTCTTCTTCTTCTTCGTCTTCCCCTTCAATTTTTATTAATATTTTCTTTTTGAAGAAACCAAAAATAAAAAGAAAAGAGCAAACAAGTAAAAAAAAAAAGAATTAACTTAAATACATTATTTTAATGTGCAATTTTTCATTCTCTCTCTCTCTCTCTCTCTCTCTCTTCTTCTCATCCTCTCATCCTCTCTGTTTTCTCTCACTTGACTTTGGGTATTTGTACGCTGTCTTAGCTTGAGCCAAGTTTATTAGTTTATTACACTTGAATGTTCTATCTGTATGTCTGTGTCTGTGTGTGTGTGTGTGTATGTTTTTTGTCAGGATTTTTTATTTCTGTAATTTTATTATTTTTATGATTATTATTTTGATATTTTTTTTTTTTTGTTCTTTCGTCTTCTTCTTCTTCTTTTTCTTCTTTTTTATTTTTCTTTAATTTTTTTTTCATGCACATTTTAAATTCTTGAATTTTGTTTAGGCGTAACGGGTAACTATAGGTAAATTTATTTCAATCATAAATTATTTACAATTTCAGAAAGTTTACTAAATAAACGAAATCTTTCTTTTTTTAATATTTCAGATATTTTTTTATATTTGAATTCAATTTTTTACAGTTTTTGTTTAAATTTCTAAATTTTTTAATTGTAACAATTGTTAACATTTATCGGGTTTCATAAGTGAAATTCTAAAAGACAAGTTACCAAAAATGTTTATCTGAACTTTTCATTCTTCCTTCAACATTTTGTGTTCTTTATATTTTTTGCTCTTAATCAGAGTGACTTAAAATTACTGTAAAGCAAGACATAAGTAATTGGATTCATCTTTAATTTTCAAAAAGTAATGTCACTTGGTCCTTTTATGATTGAACTAAAAAAATTAGAGTGAAGTTTAATGTAATCTGTACGAATGTTTCAAAAAAAAAAAAAAAATAAAAAAATGGATGAATTTTAAGTGAAGGTTTTTTGTACAGAAGCTTAAAATTATATATATATTTTTTTCTTGTCAGATGGATTACCAGGATCAACGGAAAAATATGCTCATTTTTTTCTATTTCACGTTTTTTCTTTTCACTTTATTTGACTTTACTCTCGCTTTTCACTTTCTCTCTCTCTCTCTCTCTCTCTCTCTTTCTCTCTTTCCATAATCCTTGTAATGTAAATGTCACAAAATTTTATTGACAGATTTTTACTTTTTTTTCCACTCACGAGAAAAATAAAAAGTAAACGAAAATTTGAACCAAAAAATAAAATCGAAAATCTACGAATTTTACCAAAAAAAAAAAAAAAAAGAAGTAAAAACCAAAAACAAAAACCAGAAGAGCGAGAAAAAAATAAGGAAAGGATCTAATAGATTAAATTTTAATAATAATTCATAAATTATCCACCCTAACATCCGTCTCTTCAAGCGTCCATCCGGTCATTTGTTATATGGTAAGGATAAAATTTAAATGGTCTTATCACACGCAAATCTAATATTTTCTTCTTTCAAAATAAAACAAAACGAAAAAAAAAAGAAGAAGAAGTGAAAAAAAAAGAAGTGAAATTGCAAAAAATAACAAAAAACAGAAAACAGAAAACCAAGAGTGGGTAAAGTGTAACATTTTACACCCCATTCTCTCCTATTTATTGTCTTCAATTATTTAATAATTTCCTTTCATGGCGTAACAAACAACAATCACATAAAATTTGATAGCAAGACAGAGATCGGGGTTAAATTCAGAAAAAAAAAAAAAAGAGAAAAGTACAAAAAAAAAAGTGGGAGGGAAATTCATTCAGACAAAAGAGCCGATTTTTTTTTCTTCATATAAACGCGAATAAAAAAAATAATAAAAAACCAGAAAGATAAAGAAACAAATGGAACTTTGGATCGTCTATTATTTTCTATTATGATGCGATGATTCAGATAATTCAGATGATTTCAGATGATTTAAATGATGTACATAGAATTGCTATGAAATTCTTTGACTTTACCAATTACTTCAGATAAATCCCCGTTTTAAAATTCCTTTGTTTCCTCTCTCTCACTCTCTTTCTCTCTCTTTCTTCTCTCTCTCTCTCTCTCTCTTTTTCTTCTCTCTCTCTCTCTCTCTCTCTCTCTCTCTCTTTCGTTTGGAAACGTAATTGTCTTGTTTGTTGTTTAACTTTTTTTTTTTTTATTTGTAAAATTTCTTAATTTTATAAGAATTTCAAAAGCGAATAAAAACACAACTAAAATGTCAAATGAATCGTATTCTTATTTTCTTTAAACAAAAAAAGTGATGAAAAATCATAAAGCAAGAAAAATAGGCAATTGCTTTCTTTTCGTTCTTTTTCTTATTTCAACTGATTTAACTGAATAATGTTGGTATGACAGGTAAAGTTACATAAAAATTCAAAATCATTAATCAAAAATTTTAAACAAATCTTTTATAGTCGCATTTTTCTTCTACATTTTTTTTACTTGAACATTTTTTTTTTCCCTTCACATATTTTCTTTTAGTTTATTATTACCAGAAGAAGAAGAAGCAGTGAGAAGACGATGATGGATATACGAAGAAATTCTCTTAAATATCTTCTTTTTTTTCATCACGATAATCAAAATTCATCAAAATTTTTAAATCAAAGAAAACAGAAAAAAAGGCCCCAGATAGTGTTACAACAACAACATCACCAACAACAACAATAAATAAATAAATAAATAAATAAAAGAAAAAATACCAAAAAGGATAAAAAAGAAACAAAAAAAAAAGAAAAAAATATATAATTAAAATTTCAAATCTTTTACATCCGTGTTTTCACCTTAAATAAAAAAATAACAACAAAAATAGCAACAACAACAACAACAATAATATAACAAAAAAAAAAAGAAACTTCAAAAGATACAAAACAAAAAAAAAAATAATAAGATGTGAATTCTGTATTTTTTTTATTCTTCTTGTGTTTGCTTCGATCATTCATCAATTGCATCTGTTGGGCGATTTTCTACTTTTTTTTTTTAGTTTATACGGGTGTGAGTGTACATTTGTGCATTTGTGCACTTGGCTCCATACTCCAGAGATGTATTTTGTATGATATTTCAGTTGAAATTCAGTTTCGATTTAAATTTTGATAATCCTAATGATACAAAATTGTTTCTTAGATTTCTTTTTTAGGTGCGCATTTCTAAAGGCAAAAAGATCAACACATTTAACTGTAATTTGATGTAAAAGTTACAAGTTTTTCTTCCATTTTATTTGCGCGATCATATTACCATTTTTTTTTTTTGGTTCCTTATTCGTTTTTAATTTAATTTCGGAGAATCTTACCAAAGCCAAATAATGAAAACTATGGGATAGAATTTCTCCTACACAAAAATTGTACAATTCAGTTTCTTAAGTGAATGTTGTTAATTGAAATATTTAATTTCGTTGCATTTTTCCTTTCAACATAAAAGGTAAAAATCAGCTTATTGCTGTTTTGTGATTCAATCAATATTGTAAACAAAGATGTCCCACTAGAGTTTAAAGGAATACAAGGATCAACAACAAAACTACAATAATTAAGTTCTGTCATAAATCTAGAAAAAATGGAATTCAATTTATATTTTTTTTTATTTAATTCTTCGTAGTAAAGATTAAACAATAACCCTTATTGTCATTGACAGTAAATAACAGTTCATGAATAAAGAAGTAAAGCATCCTTAAGACGTTTGTCTTTGTTGTCAATTATACCAGTTGAACTTTGTGCGTTAGTTCTACAAAAAAAACGTGATTACAGAAATCGGAAATCGTTTACAGCTTTCTGTTAATGAGTAAATTAGAAGAAAAATTTATAATGTGCGGTACAGCTGCATTGTTACATTGCCGCACTTATATTATAATGAACGAAAGAATGTTACACTCCTTAATTTCTTACATACGTAACTGTGTTATCAAAGAAAAAGTACCAAAAAATTTTAGGATTGGACTTAACGTCTTTTGTTTTTTTTTTCTTCTTCTTCTTATTTTCATTATTATTGTATTTGTATTTGTATTTGTATTATGGAACCGGATCTTCCAAAAAAAATAAAAAAATATAACAAGAAAAGCAACAAAATTTGCAATCAAATGTAAAAGTAGATTGGATAACTGTTTTCTCTCATTTTTTCTTTTCTTTTCTTGTGTTGTTGTTCGTGTTGTTTTTGTTATTTCTTGTTACATTTATTCTTCTTTTTTGTAAAAAAAACAAAAAAAAAACCAAAAATTAACTAACAAAGATGGAAGAAATAATGCAACATGAAAATAAGTAACAACTACCAACAACAACAACAGTAACAATTTTCTTGTAACAGAACAGAAAAAAAAAAGAATAATAATTTATTTCCTCTTCTTATTCTTGTTGTTTTTGCTTTTCTCTATATAGATATTTTTCTCATCATCATCATCATCATCAACATCAGCAACATCATCATCATCATCATCACAATCTTCATGATCATCATTATCTACAACTTTAATATTTTCTTCTTGATTTTATCGCATTTAAAGTTTTTGGTGGGCATTCTTTTTTTTCTTTAGTTTTTTTTTTTGGTTTTAATGCGATTTATAGTCGATCGCGAATAACGTTTATCAATAAATGCAACAAAATTGTTATAAATGATGATGATTACCTATACAAGATATTTATTGTTATTTTTAAATCGTTTTTACCTTTGGAATTAAAAAAAAATTTATCTTTCGTTTCTTCGTTTTTTTTTTTTGGGACCGTTTTGACTTGACTTTGCCTTGGCTAAATGCTTTAATATTTTTTTTTTTTTTTTGGGTGGGTTTATGTCGGGGAGGTCAAACTTCTTTAAATATTTATAGGTTGTTTACGAAAAGATTACAATAAATTTTCGTTTGTCTTTATGAAATTTAAAATTAAAATTAAAATGGCTGTCGGAGGTTTTGAGAAAAAAACAAAAGATTTGAAATGGAAATCAAAATGGCCGCATGAAGCTTGCAGAAGTTATTGTTGATCTAATGAAATATTGAGCTGAAACTTCACACATAACGTTAAGATTCAGTAGCTTTTGAGTCATAATTTTCTGATCTCAGGGCAAAGCGTACCACAGGACTCTTGTAAGATAATTCTGCCACGCAGACGTTGGAACTCGGGACCCTATAGATGAGAGTTCAATGTGTTGATACTTTAAATATGAAATATTTAACTGTACAAAATTCACTATGTACATTTCGACCACATCCTAAATATTTAGACTTAAGTTATGGTGCTGTGTACAATCATTTATTTGTTGTGGTTTATTTTTGTAAAGAAAATCTTTATTAATTAGCTTATTTTCCAATCATATTAAACTCAATGGGGTTGCTTTTTAGGTTTGAATTGGAAAATAATACAATGAATTAATGAATATAACACGCGCACGCATAAGTAATAAATTCATCTTTTTTTTTACCCTGATATTGTGCAGTCAAAAAGCACACATACACACACACATTGTTTTCCAAGTTAAGTGAGATAATAGTTGGAAGAAGCGTATAGTGTGAACAATAAATCGATTTCTTATTGTCCATTTTTTTTCCTTCTTCTTCTTCTTCTTCTTCTTCTTCTACTTGTTTAATCTTAAAATAAAATATTTCCCATCAAAATATTGTTCATTGATCTTTAAACGTAAAATGTATAATTAATAAATTACATAAACGTAAAACAAAATAAATTGAAGGCAAGTAAAAAAAAAAAAAAATTGTATATATGAAGAAATAAAATGTGACAACAAAATAAATACATACAACACTTTTTTATTTTGTCGTCTGTCAATAACATTGGAAATAATTCTAAATTAATGGATGAGATCACAAAAAAAAAGAAAAAAAAAAAAGAAAATAATTCAATATTAAGAAATTAAGAAATAAGAAAAGTTTCTCTTTAAAGATTTCAAATATTTAATTAACATAAATTATATTTTCTTTTCTTTTTTCTGTTGTTTATTTTTGTTTTTTTTTTGTGCTTCCATATTTGCTAATTGCAAAGCCCGCCGTGCTAACGCATTTAATTACAATTCCTAAATTGATCAACAAATGCATTTTTTATTTTTTTTTTTTTTTTGCTTTTGTTGTTTGTATGCTCGGCTGAGTTGTAAAGTTTGTCCATTAAAAAAACTCGTGAAATTAAAAATATAAATAGAGAGGAAGAGAGCGAGAGAGAAATATTTGTTTATTCTTGGAAACTTCATTAAATAATGACGTAAAATTACAGTTTTTTTTTTATTCTGGTAAAAGGTAAAATTAGTCAAGAGAAGCAAAAAAAGAAAAAAAAAACCCACATTAATTCAATTTTTGATTTTCTTGTTAAGTTTAGTTGAATGCAGTTCGTATTGCAATGGTGGGCAGTTCATTATTTGATTATCTTTTTTTTTTTTTTTTATTACTTTTTCACAATAAATAAAATATATTTTTTGTTGTTTTGCTAACAAAAAAAAAAAATAATTACGATCATACACACATTGGAATGGCAAACAGACAAACTTCAATTAAGAAGAGGTAACTGATCAAATATTCTTATACATTTAGGATAAAGAAACAAATATACAAAAAAAATTATTGTTAAAAAGCTAAATAAATAAAATACAAAAATTAATATTTCAATTACAATTTACAGTGAACAAACAGAGACATTTTGTCTCAAGAATTAAATCAAACAAATTCAATTTATAAGATTTTTAGAGTCTGAAATTTTTAATTTTTTTTTTGTTACAGAGAATAAATTTGTTGCGTGCGATTATAAAATGTATGTTGTATTTTTTGTTTGTTTGCAATAAAGTCAAACAAAACCAAATATCTAAAATAAATTGTAACTTTTGTCCTCTTTCTTATTTTTTAAAAGGAAAAAACAAAAAATGATGACCTAAATCATTCGTTTATAAAATCAGTGTTGCAGTAAATAAAATGTTCGCCAACACAATTATAAGATGAAACAAGAAAAACAAAGTATAATAACGAAAAAATGTTTGCGGCGAGTAAATTTCTTAAGAATTTCTTTTTGAATTTCTTTAAAATATAAGGAAACGCAGTTATAAGTAAATAAAGTTGTAGAGAAGAAAAACAAAAAAACAAAACATTGTAACATAGATCAATTAAAATGTTATGGTTCGGTTAATGGTCTAGACTTAATGTTTCGGTCATTGAATTTTTATATCAAAATACAATTTTTCGTACAAAACTAGACATAATTCGTTAAAAAATTTACAACAAAAACATTTAAATTATTTTATATTTATTGTTGTTGTTGTTGCTGTTGTTGTTGCTGTATTGAACTGAATAAAAAAAAAAGTATAATTTGAACTTAAATTTTATATTGAGTTGAATGTCTTTTATATAATATTTTCTTTTGTTTTGTTTTTTTTTGTTTTCTGTATTTCGCGAAAGAACACAACATGATTAATTTACTAAGAAATTTTTTAGTTTTTTTTTTGTCTATAAAATAAAAACGTGACTAAGTATTTAAGTCAAAGTCAAGGTTCAAATATTTCTATACAAAACTTATCCTTGGCACAAATACAGTCAACGTTTAATTTTTTTTACTTCCATTTTTGAGGATGTTTTGCCATTTAGAGGTATGCTTTTTATTTTTGTTTTTCATTTAGAACTAACACGTTTCAGACGATTTTTAAATCACGTGTGGAGACCGACTATTTAATGAAATAGTCGATACGGGCGCTTTTCTCGGTATTTTTGTTTGTTTTTTTTTTATTTGAAAATAAAATGAGCTTTGTGCCTGCTATTAAAAGTCTTCTCTTAGCATAGCAAAAGGTCTGATGTTAATTGATGACGTATTTACTTGTTACTCTCTCTTTCCTACAAAAGACAAATAAAACTAAACCTTCTCTAAATCTTAAGACCTTAAATTATGACTTACCCGAGCAGATTGGTAAGAAAACTATTGGATTTCCAAATAATATAATCACTTGCCACGTTAGTTGACAATCAATGACAATAAGAAGAAACTTTAAACGTTGAATAGTGTTAATACCTTTTTGAAAAGCAAAAAAAAAAACAGAAACATAAATAATAATTAATAACGCAAAATCATTTAAGATTTGTGAATATTTTAAATTTTTTTTGGTTTTTAAAGAACAAGAATTAAATGTTGTTGGCCATTCAATGTAAATTAGTAACAAATAATTCTAGTAAATCATTATCATCAATATTAAGGGATTGTCTCATATTTAAAATAAATTATTAAAGTTGTTCGTATACTGAATTTGTAGAAATCCAGTCATCTTATTAAATTTCATTCTCATGATCTGAATTTGAAATCCAATTCAATCCTACGTAATGTAAAGAAGAAATAAAATGCATAAAACTGTACATTTAAGTTATTTGTATTGAATCATTTTACCTCTTCCTTTTATCCTCTCTCTCTCTCTCCCACTCAGTCTTAAATTTAATTTATTTATACATTTCTATCCTTTTCCTCTTTATTTTTTTTTTCCTTTTGTCTGATGGAAGAAAAAAATGTTTATGCTTAATAGAAAGATTATCGTCAAGAGAAGAAGATGAAGAAGAAAAAAAAAAAGGGTTTTAGATTTTTGTTGTTGTTGTTGGGATAAAGTCAAAAGTGTTTGTTACACAAAATAAGAAAAAAAGAAAAAAAAAAAAAAATTGAGAAAGGAAAAAGAGAAAGAGAGAAAAAAAAGGAAATATTTTTGGCTATTCTTAGAAGGGTATATAAAAGATAAAGGGTCAAAACCTATTGTGATAAAGAGGAGGGAAATTTTTATTTAAACAATATTTATAAATCGATAAAAGTTACTTCTTTCTTTATGCATAAAAAAAAAAAAAAAGCAGAAGAAAAATTTGGATTACAAAAACAGATTTATCCGGTCTTGAAAGAGCTTTTGATTCATTACAGATTTTTTTCTTTTTAAAAAAAAAAAAAATACCTGAATTTTGTTTGGGAGCTATTGGGGGCGGGCTACTTGAGTTAAAAGTGTAACAATAACAATATACCTACCTAAGCAACATAACAATGGGGTTGAAAAATGATCGTAATAAAATTAGAATAATGCAAGATAAGGATTATATGGTGGAGGTAGGTAGAGATGGGGTGGTATTGCACCCAAAAAGGAATTTTTAGTCCAGTGTCATTTTTTAAAGTTAAAATATTTTCAATGGAATGTTTAAAAGATTTTTAAGAATGTTTTTCTTTTGTGTTGTTCTTGTTTCTGTTTCCCCTTTCTATTTAGACATAAAAAATGTCTATAAAATTTATGGTTTTTTTTTCTCTATTTTCTAAAAAATTTTTTACCAAACTTTTTTTGAGTGAAAGGGAAGTCCTGAAAAATTCAATTCTTTACTTTGTTTGGTTGTTTTTTTTTTGAATTCTAAAAAGAAATTCACACAATTTTGTAAGATCAAAAATTTAATTTAATTATTGAACTTTACATCAAAATTTTAATTTCGAATAGAAAATTAATCATTTTTTGATTGGCTTTTATTTTCTCATTCATTCTCTCACTCTCCCTCTGTCTTTCTCTTTCTCTCTATCTGTCTTTCACTGTCTTTCTTTCTTCTTTATAGATATTTTAAAATTCATAATGAAAATTAAATAATTTAACAAGATCCTTAAAGGCAAGAGAGAAAAAAAAAACAACAATGTTCTAATATTTTTTTTTTCCATCCATCCACTTCAACCAGTAAAATCTTCAACCTATAAATAATATTGCAGACATTGACATCTCTCTTTTTCTTCATCATAATAATTTTCATCATCATCTTATTCTTCTTCTTCTTCTTCTTTTTCTTCTTCTTCATCTTTTTCTAACTCAACACAATGTTATATACAGGATGATAAACAATTTCATATGATTTCTACCACAAGAATAAAGAAAAACAAAAAAGAAAATAAGAAAAAAAAAAAGGAAACAGAACGAAAAATTTTCCGCCTTCATTCTAAGAAAAATATTGAAGAGCAAAAAAAAAAAGAAGAAGAAAATGAAAATGATGAAAAAGAAACAAAATATGAAAGAAAGAAAAAAATAAATAAAAATTTTTCCTTGAATTTTGTCCCGTTCCCGATCTATCACATTTAACAAAAAGTTGCGGTTGGACCAACAAAAAAAAAAAAAAACAAGAAAGAAAGAAAAACAGATGAATAAGAAGAAAAAACGAAGAAGAGAAATACAAGAAAACAAAAATAAATAAATCAATATAGAAAGTGAAGAAGAACAAGATGAAAATATACGTAGGTTGAAAGTGGAATAAGAAGAAGAAAAACTTTTCTTTTTGCTTTTATTTATTTTTTCTTGTTTGTTTGTTTTTGTTTTTTTTTTTGGAAAAAATGTTGAAATGTTCAGTACGATTATTTTCAATTTATGTTGCTCAAACAACAACAACAACAACAACAGCAACAACAACAGTGGCAGCAACAACAACAATATAATGGCAACAACATGAAAAACAAATAAAAAGCACAACAATCGATTATGAAGAAAAATATGAACTAAAATATTAGAAATATGAAGAGTGGCAAGGCGAGAATAATATCTTTATTTTGTATCCGTTTCTTTTTGGCCATTTTCTTCTTCTCTTTCTTATTTTCATTTCTTTCAAACAAATAAACAAAACAAAAACAAAACAAAACAAAACAAAAGAAAAAGAAGAAGAAAAAACAAGACGAAGACGATGAAGAAGAAGAAGAAGGAAAAGTTAAAGTTCGTCAATCATTGAGTTGAGGTGATCGACCGGACTGTCAGAAAAATTTTTTTGTTTTTTTTTATGACAATATTTTCCTGTATTTTTTTGTTGTTGTAAGAATCAGGAGATAACGATGGATGTGAATTGATTAAAATTGTTGTTCTTGTAAATCAAGATAAAAAAAATATTGTAACAAAATAGTTTTTTGTGACAAACTATATCCAGTTAATTATGAAAAAATAAAAAATCTAAAAAAAGTCTGTTGGGGACGTGAAAATTAAATTTATCGTTTGTAAAAGGAAATTTTAAGACGTTGGTATTACTTAAGGGAATAGAAATTCTCTCTCATAATTTTATGTTGAGCATAGTTTTCATAGTTTCATTATTGAATATTAAATAGCTAAAGGAAATTATAATTAATGAATATTTTTTTTGTTTTTTGTTATTTAAAAAAAAAAAAAAAAAAAAAACAAATGGCGTCGTCTATGACGTACTTATTAAAGCTGTAAAACTGGGGAAATAAATGTTCATATTCCATACACTGAATTATATTTATTATTTGAGCTGGGTATGAATTTGAATTGGGTATTATCTAGAATCTGGTACGGATAATAAAGCATTAAATACATTGTGTGAAATCTGTTTGATTTCATGAACTAGTCAAAAGTGGGCAAAATATGTATTGGTCCAATTACACAAGTTTTTCCTGTATATTTATGTCGAGAATTGATAAAAAAACAAAAACAAATTTACTTTAATGACAAAAATAATCAAACGATATAATAAATATTGTTGTGATAAATGAAAAACAGCTGATCCATGATGAAAATTATTGATAAAAATTAACGAGAAACAAACGCGAACATTTATTTTAGTCTTTTTGTCACAAAAGAAAAAAGAAGAAGAAGAGGAAGAGGAAAGGAAATTCTGACAACATCATCCATCTTTAATTTATATTCAACATAATTACTTCAGTCATCTTAAAAAGATCTAATAAATATTGATATTTTTAAGATGTGACAATTTTCAATTTATTAACTTTTTTTCGTCTTGTTTGTCTGTTTGTACTTTTAGTCTGTTTGTCTGTTTGTACAATAAAAAATAATGTACTTTGGACAATCTATTCGTATGTATGTCCAGTTGTTTGTTTGTTGACAGTGTTTGTCATTGTCTGTCTGTTTGTTCTGTTTGGCTTATTTTTTTATGATAGTTTTCTTTTCTGTGTCAGATCAGTAAATTGTGTGGAAAAAAAGAAGAAGAAGAAGAAGAAGAAGAATTTATTGAAGATAATTTGATAATTTGAGTGAGTTTTTTTTTCTGTTTAGTTTGTTGTTGTTGTTCCATTTTTTTTTCCATAACAAAACATTTGATGGATTACAATTGAATTAATTAATTGTGATTGTGCACTTCGTTTTTTATTACGTTGTTGTTGTTATTCACCGAATAATGTTGTTGTTGTTGTTTTTCGTATGCATTGACCCAAATATATTTCGTCACTGGTAAATAGTTTTTGCAAATTCAAATTTTTTAATAAATGGTTGTGAGATTATTTTTTGTCTGTCCAGAAATATATTGAAATATTGGATGTCTGAAATTTTTTTTTTGTATGGAACAAATAAAAATGAATGAATGAACTCATCCAATTTTCATTTGTTCTCTTAGTATTTGTTTTGTTTTGTACTCGGCTGTTTTTATAATAATCTTTGTTAAATGAAAACTCCAATTTTATTGTAAAATAATAGAGGCCTTGAGATTATACAGACACACGCACACATATACAGAGTAAAAAAATAAAATAAAATACGTTGAAAATATACATAAAGTGGAGACGAAGAAAATGTTAAGGAGGAAAGAGAACACAACAACAACAACAAAAAAAAATGGAAAATACGAAAAAAAATATATTATAAAAAAGAAGAAGAAAAAGAAGAAGAAGAGGAAAATCCAAAAAAATATTGAACGTTGTTTAATATTAAAAACATCCCTCAAGGGAACCAGAGAATCTTATATACCATTTTTCATTATAATATACTTTATACTTTCTTTCCATTTCTCTTCTACATCTGATTCTCATACAACAATTTCTTTATTTTATTTTCTTCTTTTGTTTTTGTTTTTCCTATACTTTTTCGTCTTCTTGTTTTTCTTTTGCTGTACAAAAAATAAAAAGAAGAAAAAAATAAAATAAAATAACAAAAACAAAATACAAAACAACAACAACAACAACAACAACAACAACAACAACAACAACAACAACAACAACAACAACAACAACAACAACAAAATGATGAAGAAATATTTTTTGGGCGTTTTTTTTTTGTTTTTTGTTTTGTGTGTGTGTGTGTGTTGTTGTTGTTGTTCTTTTTGTAGTTGCTATTATTATTGTTGTTGTTGTTGTTGTTGTTGTTGTTGTTGCTATTATATATATATTCCGCGTACTTACTTTGATCATAAAAAATAAAAAAAATAAGAAAATGTACGTAAAAGAAAATATTATTTAAATGCCGAGGATAAAAATCATGTTTATGAATTTCATTTTCCAAAAAAAAAAAAAAAAAAACAAAAAAGGGAAAAATATTTTTTTTTAGGATTAGTTTACTTTACTACTTTATAGTCCTAAAATCGGAATGAGTTCCGGAGAGAGAGAAAGAGAGAGAGAAAGAGAGAGAGAGAGAGAGAGAGAGAGAGAGAGATAGAGGGTCTAAGTATTATTTTAGATTCTAAATTTGTTTTTGGACTTTCAACTTTTTTTGTTGTTTTTTTTATTATTAATGTGTCTTTATTGTCTATTTTTGTTGTTTTGTTATTTGTATCCTGGTTAGAGTTTGATGATTCATCTGGAGGCCCTATTTTTGCTGCTTCGTTTTTGTTGTTTTTTTTTTTCTTTTTTTCTTCAAAGAAAATTCAGTACATTCAACTTGTTCCCTGTTCTTCTTTTCATCTTTTTCAAATTCTTCTTATTCTTATTCCTTGTAAAAGAAAAAAAAAATATACTTGAGAAAATATTTTTCATTTAAGGCTGTATCCAAAAAATGTTCACCAACAAAAAAAAAAAAATAAAAAATATAATTTACACGTTATTCTAAACATCCTTTCCTTCTTTGATATTTATTGTGTTTTATAAAAAATTTGACAATATTTGATAAATGTTTCGTAAACAAAAGGAAAAACGTTACGAAAATTGTTACGCGTAAAAGGATGAAAACTGAAATGAAAAATCTATTTTTAGATTAGACACAAGTAAGTATATGAAGTTTGTTGCGTTAGGCTTCAATAATGTTAGGTAAGAAAGAAAGAAAATGAAAAAAAAAATGAAGGAAACAAGTGAAAATCTATTATTAATTTTTCAAACATGAACTTAATTGCGTTCGACTTAATTACGTATCCTACAGAAAGTTACCTTTAAATATTTTTTTTAAGCCGAACAAGTCTTCTTAGAAAATCTATAGAGCAGGCAATGCCGTAGAGTCGTAACTTTAAAATGAATATTCAGATGTGAGATTGTTCAGAATCCATATGAAAAAATTAGTAGGTATCCTAGTATCAATAACCTTAGTAGTTGAACTACCAGGTTAAATAATAACTAAATACAATACAATATAATTTTCATTAAAAATCTTCACTGATATTTGATAAATGTTTTGAAATAAATATTCAAATATGAACAGAATGAAGTAAGAGTAATCGTTGTTGTTTTGTTGTTTATTTTTATTTTATTGTTTATTAGGATATACCCTGATTGTCATTATTACTCGTTCAATATTAGGTTCAATGACTCAATATTTTCCATCCTTATATATTGTTTGCGTTATTGATTAGGTAAGAGTACCTTGAACTCAAATTTATTCTTATCACAAATTTCAATTCGTTTAAAGAAAAAAAGAAAAAAGAAAAATAAATAAAAATAAATAAGAAATAAAATGAAGGAAAAAAGGAAAATAATCTTCAAAAAAATGTTCTTTCTTTCTTTCGCTTTTTTTTTTTCTTTTCCTCCTTTTTGTCTTGTTCAAATTCACTCATTCGTTCAACGAGAGATAAATGTCAGAATAATTTCTAAGTATTTTTTCTCATTTTGTTTTTGTTTTTATTTTCTTTTTTTCTTTCTTTTTTTCATTCTTTTTTTTTCTTTTTTCTTTGTCTTCAATTCATATTATCCATTTTGACATTACAAGTTAAATCATGAAAGGTGCAAATCAGTGAATTTGACAGACAAAATATTCTGACTTTTTTTTTATTATTTTTGCATCTATCCTTCTCTGACTCACACTCACTTTCACTCTCTCTCTCTCTCTCTCTCTGTCCCTTCCTCTTTTGGTTGTCAGTTGATAATAAATTTTGACAATTGAAAATCAAATTTTCCCTTTATAAATTATGACAATATCTATTAATAGATTATTTGTGTTCTTTTTTATAAATGATTTTATATTACATGATTCTGCAAAGTAAAACCAATCATATTTTTTTTCTACTACCCTGGTAGATACTTGAAAGTTAAATCAAATGAACCATGTAATAAAAGAAGCTTACGGTAAATCATCTAAGACAATCCAAACCGACTCTGGCAGCGATAAAATTTTGAGTTTATTACCTGAAACATGAGTGTCGGTATGCAAAACAATATTGGCACGCTTAAAATAGATTCGGCCATACCATCCATTTGGTTATGACCTAGTTGTATTTTCTTTATCTGTCTTACTGTTTCTACCACAAATCCTTAATCCTTTAAAAATAAATATAATTTGTCTAATGTTCTGTGAAGGCAACTCACTAAAGGAATAACAAAGATTTTTCTCATTTTCTAAGAAACGAAAGATGTAGGTAGAAAAATATAATCTTTAATCAGAAGTTTCAGGGATAAAAGAAGAATGTCGGGTTTTATTTTGTTCATTAATTTCAAAAGAAAATTAAATGAAAATTATTTTAGATAATTTTTTCTAAATCTAAATTAAACTCACTAGTTTCGTTCTTTTGCTATTCTGTGTGCGTATGAAATGTTTCAAAGTATTAATTTATGTGAAAACTATTTATGTCACTATGCGTTAAATTATTCTTGTACCAGTTTTCGTTACTTTCATAAATTATTTGGGAGCTTTTTAAGATTTATCAAGGAATTATATTGTGACTTGTGATAGACGCTTTGTGAACTAATTAATTAATTACATATGAAAAAAAAAACTATTTATTCGTTTAAAATTTATTATTCGAAATGGGAGAGATTTGTGAATTTTGTCAAAATATTTTGTTTCCTTCATTTTTCAAAAGTTAATTCTGAACATTTATTTTCCCTTTTATAAGGTGAAAACAATTTAAAATTATGAACCCTCATTGTGAACACCATATAATGTATTATTATTTTAGTTAAAGCAAAAGAAGAAGAAGAAGAAGAATAAGATGAAGACGAAGTTGTTGTATTAAGTAATAATAACAACAAAACATAAAACAGCAACTACACAACAATAACAACAACTACAACAACAAGAAAATAAAGAAAGAAAGAAAATTCCTTCTTCAATGCGTATAATTGCCAACAAACTGAAAGTAGTGTGAGAAAAAGAAAGAAAGTGTGTGTATGTACTATGTATGTGTGTGTGTATGTGTACTGAAAAAAGTGAAAAAAAAAAGGAAAATGCGAAAAAGTAAAAAAAAAAAAAAATCGAAGAATAAAAAAAAGGAAGAATGTGAGAGTGAGTGAGATAGATAGAGAGAGTTCTTTTATAAATAACGGGATATTAAAGTGGGGTATGAGTTAACCACCATCATGTACTATATTCATGTATAGCAACAAGAGAATAAAAAAATGAAGAAGAAGAAGAAGAAGAAGTAAAAGAAGAAAGAAAAATTCAAATCACAAAAAAAAAAAGTAGAAGAAGAAAGAAAGTACAAAAAAAAAAAAACGCACGCGCATTTTAAACAATCTTTCTTTTCATTTTATTTTAAACAAATTTTCCTCTTATTATTATTGTTGTTGTTGTTGTTGTTAAATAGACACAAAAAACAACAACAACAAAATAAGAAAAAAGAAACAAAAGAAAGAAAGCTAAAAAAAACGTTACATTAACAGAATGAGAGAAAGAGAGGAAAATAATGGGAGAGAGAGAGAGAGAGAGAAAGGAATAAAAATTAAAACTATTCAAATGTAAAAATTTTGTATTTTATTATTATCCCGGACTTTCCACTTTTTCCAATAAATTTTGTTTTGTCCAA
This sequence comes from Pedicia rivosa, assembly GCA_963082725.1. Taxonomy (NCBI): domain Eukaryota; kingdom Metazoa; phylum Arthropoda; class Insecta; order Diptera; family Pediciidae; genus Pedicia; species Pedicia rivosa. The sequence continues at coordinate 14,917,204 of OY720151.1, read as the reverse complement.
TTTTTTTCAATTTTCCCGCTATTCCTCCTCATTTCTCCTCCCTCATTTCCTCCCTTACACAAAAAATGGAATATACGAAAAAAAAAAGAAAAAATGTAAAACTAAATAATTATTTTATTATTTCATTTTATTCTTCTTCTTCTGCTTCTTCTTCTTCTTTTTTTTTTTACACCGTTGATTTATAAAGAGTGGAGAGAATTTATTGGCCCATCCACTCTAATATACTCCTACTACACCGATTCAACTCTATCCCCTAATCTAAGCCACCCCGCGCAAACAGAAAAAAAAACACCACCACCACCACCCAAAACAAATATATAAAAATAAAATTATAAAAATATATATTTTATTGTATAGAGAGAAAAAAAAAAAGTAACAAAAAAAAAAAGGGGTGGAAACTTTACGTTTTATTGGATGAAAATTTCCTTTTTTTTTTTTTTGTTTCTTCTTTTTTTTTTTTTTTGTTTTTTATATATTTTTTAGCGATCGTTAAATTTTTGATTTTTTGTTTCATTTTTTATTTATATAATTTTTGTTGTTGATGTTGTTGTTGTTATTTTTTTGAATCCATTTTTATTTTATTTTACTTTTCTCTTTTTTTTTATTAATTAAATTCATAATTTCAATAATGTTTGCCAAAATATTTGCAAAAATATAAAAAGAAGAAGAAGAAGAAGAAGTAGAAAGTAAAAAAGGAAAAAAAAAAAAAAACAAAAAGAAAAAAATGATGATGATGAGATGGAGGCGCCTCGTTTGTTTCGATTTTTTTTTTCTTCTTCCATTTTTGGATTTTTTCGTTTTACTTCTTGTTGTTGTTGCTAATTTTTTTTTTTGGCTTTTTTTCCCACTTCTTCTTCTATGTTTTCTTCATTTTCATCTTCATTTACTTTTTTTTTTTTTTCAATTTTTGTTTTTGTTTTTCTTCTTTTGGGTATCAATCAAATGGCCTTGATTCTTTTCGTTTCTCGTATAATAATAATTAATTAATTATTCCTGGTAAATTATAATTATCCTATTTTATTTTATTATATATTTTTTTTTTTTTGCTTTTTTATAAAAGAAAACGATGAAGAAGAAAGAAAGAAAGAAGACGATGAAGATGGTGAGTAACGAAAAAATGAAAAAGAAAATATGAATTAAAGTTTGACCTTCCGTTTAAGAGGAAGGTTGATTGGTAATAGAGAAAGCAACACAAAAAAAAAATGAAAGAAAAATGTGGAAAAATGAGGAAAATGAAGAAGAAGAAGAAGAAAAAAAAGAAGTGAATTTTAAAGACGTTTAAAGGTACCTACATAATTTTAAAACGCGTGTACTTTATTTCAACGTGTTGTTACCACACCTTACACTTTGCGTTTCTGCCCTATCCAGTCATTCACCCACAAACCCATTTTGTGAACCTAACCTAACAAATATTTATGCGAATTGTGTTTGAGATGAAAAAACAACAACAAAAAAAAAGAAGAAGAAGAAGAAGAAGACGATGATGAAGTAAGAGAGAAGACACAAAAAAAAGAAGGTGATTTTCTTGAGAACAAAAACAAGAGAAAAAAATAAGTAAAACACAAAAAATACAATAACAACAACTAAATTAAATTAGAAAACATTTTTTAAAATATTATGAAATTAATCGACTTTTGTCTCTCCATCTTCTTCTTCTTCTTCTTCTTTTTCCATTTTTTTTTTTTTTTATATTTTAAGTGGAACGATGAATAGATTGATTGGCAACAAAAAACAAAAAAAAAAAAAAACAAGAAGAAGAAGATGAGAAAGAAGAAGAAGAAGTAGAAAATTTTGTTGAAACACTCAATTAACGGTCATTTTTATTAAATTTATCCTTCAAATTTTAATGGAAAAATTATAATCAAATTTTTGTATATTTTTTTTTTTAGTAAAATTTATACGCATAAGGACATCTCCTTCATCGGGAACCAAATCATTTCGTTGAAGTAAAAATTATTATCGGAAAACTAAAAATTCAATAAAAAAAAATAAATCGTAACAATTTTTTAATTCGTCAGAATTGTAAATCCTGAGAAGATTTTCTACAGAGGAGAAATATTGGTCGACACAAAATAATTATTGACGTAACAATGAAAAGTGTTTATTATTTTGTTTTCACTATGATCAACAGAGCTTAAAATTTTTTTTACATTTATTTAACAAAATTAATCGTTTCTAGTTGACCTTAATAAAGATGATTTTACTTAAGATTTTGAGTGGAATTTTTGGTATTTCTGCGAATGTGAAATGTTAAATAATCTCAAATTCTAACAACAAATTCTGATAAAATAGTAAATCTTTAGACTTTAAATCAAAAAAACAAAAAAAATATAGTGTCATAAGTTCAAATTATGGTTTATATAAGAAAATGGTTTTTGATTTCAATTAAATTCACATTAGATCCTATATCAGGACTATTGTTTGTATAGTTTGAATAAATATTTTAACCAAAAATATTCCTTTTGATAGGAAAAATTATATAGCTAAAATTATTTGCTCTGTTCGGTTATCTTAAAATCACTACTTTTTGTGGTTACCTCTTGTGGTTACTTCATTGGTCTAATAAATTTAATCGGATAAATATTTGAAAATTTACAGCAGGCGAGTGCGCGTTCTTGAAGTTATCTCCTTGAAGTTTACAGGTCGTCAATACGTCACTGATTGTCTGTTCCATGATTTGTGTACTCTCTTATTTTTTCTACTAATTTCTCAGTTGGATAAAATAGTGAGCAGTCATTTGTAAAAAATGAAACTTCAACAAATTGTTATGAAAAAAGAAAATCAGTGTTTACGAATTTTTATCGTGAAACCACATAAGTAAAATTCTTTGTAAATTTTATTCTAAAGTTTCTATCATACTTTTTGTGCTTCTGTGCACTCGTCAAACCTAAATTGACATTATACTTTCCTCCTTACTCAAGTATAAGATATACGATAAAGTGATATACAGATTCAACAAGCAAAATACATTTTTCTCTCATTTACACACATTTTATATGTTCAGGTATTTCTCTGAAATTTGAAAATGGAATATATCAACAGTATAGAGATGAAACATAAGTGACGTATAACATTTATCTATCTGTAACAATGTCCTTGAAAATAATCACCTCTTTTTTTTATTATTTTTCAAACGTTAGAAAAATATGTAAACGAATGAATGATGAATGAAAAATGTGTAACATAAAAAGGAAAATCTTTAGAGAATATTAAGCTAAGTTCAATTTTTCTATATTTTACAACTGTCTTCCTAATTATATTTTTTATCAGGAAATTGTTCACACTTTATACGTTACACTTGATACTTTTCCCTTGATTATCACACCATTCACAGTTATTAATCGACACTTATTTATTATCCGTACGTTATTCCCTTAAAAACTTCTGTATTTATAAGTTACAATACTTAATAATTTATTACCCGTGAAACTTTCTACTAACAAAAAAAAAATATAAAAGTATGCACCCAAAATAAAATAAAAAAAGTGACAATACAATTTAATGTAAAGGTTCACATAATTAACTTCTGTTCATTTCTTTCATTATTCCGATTTTTTTTTCCATTTTGTATTTTATTAAGAAATATTTTTGTGTGAAAAATTTTCCAAATAGATTTTATTGACTGGATATTGGAGGCTGGCATACAATAAAAATCATGATATTTATTGATGGTCTGGGTGGAGGAAAGGGGGTTAGGTAATATGATGAGAATGAGTATATGAGGGATGAATTGTAAAAATAGGTGACATTCTTTATTAATCTTCTGTTTGGTTTTCTTGGTAATTTTAAAATAAAGTTTAAGGTAAAATTATATCAGTTAGAGGGTGTTACAGTAAAATAAGATTGAATAATAACAACCAACAATAATAACAACAACCAACAATAATAAACAGTAAAAGGGCAATAACAAAAGAAACGAAAGAAAAGAAAAGAAAAGAAAGTAACCAAAATTATTATTATTTTTTTTTCTGTTCGTTTGGTACATTAAAATAGGGTATAGAAGAGGATGAGTTATTGTAGAGAGAAAATGAGAAAGAGAGAGAGAGAGAACGAGAGAAGGTGTAGGTATATGTGTATATGTATGTATGTATGATGGTGCGAAATACCGCGTTAAATTTTTTTTTTTTTATATTTTTATATTTTTTTTTATTTTATTTTATTTTATTTTATTTTTTTTTTTTTTCTCATTTTTTTCCTCTGCCAGGATCAATATAATTTTTTTTTTATTTTATTTTTTTTTTTTTTTTTGCCCGGGCTACGGTTACACATAAATATAATGACGTGGTACTATATATATATATCACATTATATATATATAAAAAAAAAGCTAACCAAACCCTCCAAAAAAAAAAAAAAAAAAAAAAATAATAAAAAATGAAAAAAAAAAAAAGTTTTTTATATTTTTATATTATGTTTTCCTCCGTTTTTCCTCCTTTTTTCCTCCGTTTTTCCTCCTTTTTTCCTCTTTTTTTTTTTTTTTTTTTTTTATTTCGGGGAACAGAGCAGAAGAGAGAACAACGAGAGATAGTACAACAGTTACCCACTATAATGTGAATGTACAATACAACTATAAAATATAATAATATGTAATACAAACACCACCATTACCACCACTAACACTACTAAGCACACACGCACACACAAATACACACACACAAACACACACAGTGAAGTTTAAATAAAAAATAAAAAAAAAAGAAGGAAGAAAAAAAAATGGAACGGAGGTTATTTTTTTTCCTCTCTGAAGGGAGTTGTAGGTTGGGATGGCTGGTTTCTTTTTTTTTGGGTACATTTTGATGGGTAGTTTTAGGATGGGAAATCGCTAACATTTTTTTTATTATATTACACAACATCGTAGTATTGTGAAGTTTTTTTCTTCTTCCTTCTTTTTTTTTTTTTTTTCTCTCTGCCAAAACAGTAAAGAGGAAGATGAGAAAGATGAGGAAGATGATGGAAGAGGGGAGCAGATTTTATTGTATTTTATTCTGTAAAATGAGATAGATATTTTTTTTTTTGGTTTGTTGTTATTCATGTGTTTATCTGTGTATTGGTGTAGATGTGTATGGATTTGTGTGTACACAAAAGAGCCACCCTTATTTTACTTTATCTACATTATTCTACACTATAAGCACACACACACATACACATCTGTACACACTAAAAAAAAATTCCTCTATCCAAAAATATTATTTATTTTTTTTTGTTCTTCTCTTTCATTCCTCATTTTTTCCTCCTATTTCTCTCTTGGTTTTAACATAAAAATTTCCAGCAGTGCCACCCCCTTACTCACATCTAGATAAATATGCCCAACAAAAAAACCAAACACACACACATATACATACACAAAACCATTCTCTAGATAAAAGCACACATTTTAACGTTAAATATTAATATTTTAAATCAGCGATGGCAAGAAAAAAAAAAAAAAAGCTAAAAGAGAGAAAAAGAAAAACGCCGGAAAATAAATTTACAGTTAGTTCGGTTGATCGTTATGGCAGCCACTAAATGGATCAATGATGATGATGTTGATGCTTCCATAACACCACACCGCACATCACATCTCATATTTTTTTTTTTTTTTTGTTTATTTCGGTTTCTGTTTTGTTTTGTTTTGTTTTCTTCTTTTTTTACCGAGAAGTACACATCCACTTGCACCCACAATCATCATCAACATTATCATCATCAGCAGTTACCACCAACCAAAATAAAACGTTACATAAATGTAAGGGTGGGCTTTCATATAATTTTTTTTTGTTGCCCTGCTTTCTTCTATTGTTGTTGTTATTGTCTCATTTTTTCTTTCTTCGTTTTTTTTTTTTGTTCTGATATTATTATTGTTGTTGTTATTATTGTATTCTGCCTTTCTCAAATATAAGAAAAGAAAAGAAAAAAACAAAACAAAACAAAAATAGAATAGAGAACAAAAGAGGAAGAAAAAAAAAAGTACAAGAGGAAAAGTTCCAAGTTTGAAATCAAAACTTTTTAATATATTTTAATGCACAAGAAAATACAATGGATGGCATGAGGAAGGTCTCTCACTCACACACATCCGTAACTAACCCCCCCCTTTATCCAATCAACACCTGTAAGATGTTTTAAGCTAACCCCAACACAAAACAAAAAAAAACCAATTTCTTCTTATGACTCATCCTTAATATTATCATTTTTTCGTCTCTTGCCATCGTCATCAACATCATCATCATCATCATCGTCATGATTTCTTCTTCATCTTATTCTTCTGCTGTGTCGTTATTTTGTGATAAAATTCCATACTGCAGACGTCTCGTGTTTAAAAAAAAAAAAGAAAAAAGAGAAAAAATATGGTTGAAAAAAAAACAAGGGGGACAGTGAAAATTCACACAGTAACAACAACAACAACAACAGCAACAGCAAATAATAATAACAACAACAAAAAGTAAGTCATCGTCCGTCTACTTTTTCTTTCTCTTTTTCCTTTTTCTTTTTTTACTTTTGATCCATCAACCCAGTTTTTTTTTTGTTTGTTGATTTTTTTTTTGTATCCCTACATTCACACCCGACTTTGTTCTTTTTTTTTTCTTTCTTTCTGATTCTTTTTATTCTTCTTCTTCTTTTTTATTTTCTCTATATGTTTTGCCGCATATGAATGTGCATCTTTCCTCCTCTTCTTATTTTTTTTTGTTGTTATCAGTTTTTACCCTTGACTTTTTTTTATATACTCTTCTCCCTCTCACACCCTAATCACAGACAAACACACACATGTACATAACAATCTGTGACATATGCATACAAAAGTTGGTATAGAGAACAAACACACACACACACACTCACACTTTCGATTTTACTTTTTAGCATGTTTCTTGTTGTTGTTTTTGTAGTTTTGTTATGTCGTTGTCGTCATCATCAGATCAGCTGACTCAATGATGTGATTACGTATACTTTCAGTTATTCAGTGCATTCCTTTTAACCGTAACAACAACAAAACAACCACAATAAATGAACGACAAACCGCGCGATCAAATCAGCTGGAGCTTTGAATTATTGCTTTTACACAGAAAAATTTGTTGTTGTGTTTTCTTTTTATTTTCCTCTTGCTGCCAATGTTATTATTGTTGTTGTTATTCTCCATTATTGTTATTTCACACCAAATTTGTGAAAAACTATTTTTCATTTTAACTTTTTGTTTTATTTTGTTTTTGTTTTTGTTTTTTCTCTCACTAGAAAGTTCGTTATTTTGTTTTTTATTATTTTTGTAAATTTTCTGTAATTTTGTTTGCCGTTTCAAAAAGTTATAAAAAATTCAATAAAATAATAAAAATAATTTTTCACTGTTCTGTTTTTTGTATTCCATGCATCTATGCATGAATGTTGGTATGTGTGTGTGTGTCTGATAAATAGTAATCATAAAAAAAAATTTTTTGTATAAAAAAATAAAGTACATAAATTCATCACTCTGCAAAAAAAAAAAAAATTATATAAAAATTATGTATCCCGAAAACAAATAATAAAAAACAAAATAAAATAACTTAAAGCGTGAGCGAGTAGTGGGTATCGATGGTGTGGGGGTGAAAGGAAAAATACAAAACAAAAAAAACAAACAGTTACAACAACAATAAAGAATAGAAAGAATGGAAAAACAAAAAAAAAATAAAAAAAACGGCAGAAAAATAGGTTGAGTGCACTCCAATTATTTTTAATTAAAATTAAAATTGTGTTTATATTTTTTTTTTTCATAGTTAGTTAGTTAGGCCGGGTTGGGGATGGGTGGGTGGTGGTGGTGGTTGTATGTATGGGTTATTTTGACAGGATGATAGTACAGGGAGAATTGGTTGCTAATGACGACGATGATGATGATGATGCTGCTGCTGATGATGATGGTGATTTTCTTTTTCAACAAAAACAAAATTACAAAAAAAAAAAAATCAATCCAGAAATTAAACAACAACAAAAACATTGAAAAAAAAAAATTATTTATTAAAAAAAGAAATGTGGGCGAGTGATTGGGTGAGTTCAAAATAAAAAAAAAACGGAGAACTCACAAATGCAGTTTAACAGGGTATGTTTAGGGTAGGTAGGTGATCCCGAAACCCTTTGAACATACATAAATAATTTATAATTTTTTTTTTGGAATTTTCATTTGTTGGAGTTTGGGTGAGACGGTGGGTCGGTGATTTTTTTTTTCCGTTGATGCTGTATTTTTTTTTTTTATTATTATTATTTTTTTTTTATAGATTGGAAAAAAAAATAAATAAATAATATATTATTATTATCGAAATGGGTGCGGATCTACATGTGTTAGTGTGAGTTTATAATGGTTTATAGAATGTGCTGTATATTTGTCGAGTGTACTCTTTTTAATATTATTTTTCGGTTTTGTTTTTATCCTTTTTTTTTGTTTTTTCATTTTAAATACAAAAAATAATGTTATACGCCAATACAATGATAAACATGATGCATGGTAATAAATACAAAAAAAATAAAAGTATCACCAACAAAAAAAAAAACACAAAAAAAATATTTGGGAAAAAATTGTTTAAATAAAACAACAACAACAACAACAACAAGAGAGAAAAAAACAACAAAACAGAAAAAAAAAGCTTTGAAAATAAAAAAAAAAAAATATCAGCCAATCGTATTTCAATTTTGATAATTATTGGGGATAAACAATAACAACAACAACAACTACAACAACAAAAATAGAGCTGCAAAAAAAAAAGCAGCAGCACCAGCAACACACAGAAAATATATTAAATAAAATAAATAAACGTTTTTTACGACTTTCACAAAATGTAATTAATAATTTGATTGGACGGGACCCAGTCAAAGCTCCCCTTTTTTTTTTTTCTTTTTTCTTTTTTTTTTTTTATCCTGGATTTATTTGTCCTTATTTTATGTTTTTTTTTTTTTTTCTCGTTTTTAATTTATTTCAATTATTTGCGCATTTTAGAGAATGTTTTAGTTTTTTTTTTTCCGCTCTCATTCACTCATTCTTAGAATGAGAAATTTAGGTGTTACTCCTGCTGCTGTTCTTGTTGTTGTTATTGTTGTTATTACGCTATGTTAATTTTTTTTTGTTTTTCTTCTATGGAACAAAAATACAAGGCGTCTCCAATTTTTATGTTCGGCTTGTTTTTTTTTTTTTTTTTTTTCAGAATTTATTATCAAACTTTCTATTTGTTCATTACATTTTTACATTTTTGTTATCGTTGTGCTTTCCACTTTTTTTCTCTCTCTCTCTCTCTCTCTCTCAACTGTCTTTCATTAAAAATGAAACATGTCGCTTAAATTATGCTTTCAAAAATTATGAAATATTCCATAATGCATACGTGGGTGCCCTAAAACTTTTTAATTCATAAATATCCTCAGTCAATTATATTCAGTTTATCCATGCAGTGCGATGACTTTAGACTAATGAATCAGTCCTCTATTGAATCATTAAAGACTTTTGATTGATTGCATAATTTTCATGATTAAAATTGTTGTAACAATTATGGACAATAAATCCTCTTTTTTATTCAAGAAATAATAAATAAATAAATGAACGCAGGAAAAAAAAATACATTCCACACATCCAATTCATCGTCATACGTTTAAAACTGCGGTCCAGCAACAATTGATTATTAAGTCTGATTAGTGATTTACTGATTACAAATGAATACATTAATATCGTCACGTACTGATTGACGACGAGTCATCAATCGACTTACACCAGCATACATTTTTATTTTAGAATCAAATTTTAAATCCGATTATATGGCTACATCGTATAATAATTACTTTTGTCATAATCAGAGTTCATTATTAAATGAATCAGATTCTTCTACAGAATAAATCCATACTGAATCTGTAAATAGTTTGATGGAAAATTCAGTATTTCTTGTTTCAATTATTGACTAAATATTTTCATTCTCAGTCAACAGAGAAAAATACTGAAGGTAAACAAATTCAAAAGTGCCCTAGGTCCATATGAAGATTATGACGTTTCAATGAGGAAAAACCGACGATTAAACTCATGATGACATTGGTCTACTGTTTGTCCGTTAAGCTTATAAGTATAATAGGTACAATGGGGTGAAGGGGACTATATTGGGGGGCGAGTATTGAGAATAACACACAAATAATTTTGTTCTTTCTATTTTTGTTCTTCTTGTTTGAAAATATTTTTGTGGAAATGGAATAAAATTATTTCCTCTAATAATAAACTAAAATCAGAAAAACCAAAAAAAAAAAAGAAAAACAACGGAGTGAACTTTTATTTTCTTTATTACGTATGCATAACAGATTTTCATATGTTTACATAATTTATATGGAAGAAAAAAGAATCGCTTCAGTTTATATTTTTCTGTAATATTTTTCTATATCGTCATCTATATTTTTTTTATTATTTACATTTTTCCTATTTTCCCTATTCTTCTTTTATTCTTTCTATAAAAATATTGAATTTCCTTTCTTTTTTTTTTTCTTTTTTTACTGCTTTCTTCTCTCGTTTTTTTATTTTTAAGATGAAAAAAAAAAATGAATACTTTATTCATCATCATAATAATCATCATTTTCTCTATATGTACTCCTTTTTTATTTAAACCAAACCATCATCTTCATCATCATCAGTAAAAGTATTATCATCATCATCATCATCATAATTATGGTTAGATCAAAATCAAAACACAGAACATATCATCATAATCATCAGCATCACCATCATCATCATCATCATCATCATCATCACCATCATCATCATCATCATGGTTAGATTTTGATAAAAAAAAGCTCTACACGCATACACACATCCATACACACTTCCATACATACGTTCATCCATACACACATACACACACACTCGTCTTTCATATAATATTAATAATAAAATAATATTTTCCTCTTCAGTAACCGAACAAAATTACAAAATTCAAATTATCAAGCAAAAAAGAAAGAAGAGGAACGAAAAAAAAAATTGTATTTTATTTTTTATAAAAAATATGCCAAAAAAAAAATGTAAGAAGATGAAGATGAAGAAAAACAAGAGAAGGAAAGAAAATAAGAAGAAGAAGAAGAAGAAAATTTATTTCCTCGCTCATAAAAAGTTTTATATACTAAACGATATTCATATAGATAGAGTTTATTCCCTAAAAAAGTAAACCACCATCACCCAAACCTCTTACCCACCATCACTACCACCAACACCACCACCACCACCACCATCACAACCCATTCCAATTTTATTTCCGTTATTTTTTTTTTTTTTTTTTTATTTCTAACCCGCACCGCTATATTATTTTTTTTTTTTCTTCCCTCATCTTCAACTTTTTTTTTTTTTTTCTTTATTTTTTAGAGCGCCACCACCGCACCAACAAAAACAGAAAAAAAAAAACGCAGAAGAAAAAATAAAGGAAGAAAAAAAAAAGGGGTTTTCTTTATATTTTTTTTTTCTGTTTTGTTGGTGCGCCTCCACCTAAAAAATTTATACATCTTTGTATAAAAAAAAAAAAAAAAACGAAGAAAAGAAGTAAAAGTAAAAGAGAAGAAGATAAGAAGGAGAAGAAGAAAAGAAAAAAAAAATTGTATATGAATATAAGTAAATATAAATTTATATTTTACAGAGAATAAAATTAATTTAGAGTAAAAAAAAGAAGAAGAAGAAGAGGAAAAGGAAGAAAACAAAAATTAGAAAGAGAGAAAAATATAGGCTGAAATAGAAATAAAGAAAAAAGGAACAAAAAAAAATTTATATATAATTTTTTTTTTTGTCAATTTATATGAATAAGAGAGAGCGAGAGAGTAGAGAGAAAACAGAGAGTAAAAGAGATTGAGTAAGAGACTTAGAATAAGTGAGATAGATAGATTATAGAGATATGAAAAAATGTGAGAAATGTAAAAAAAAAAAAAAAAAGAAAAAAGAAAAAGAAAAAAAAAAAAGAGTGAGAAAGATACAAGGACACAGAGTTTGAATTTTTAGAAAATATTATTGTACGTGTAGAGGCTGCTAGTGTTATGCGATTTGGTATGAGAGAAATGATGATGGTAAAAGTATGTAGATGGTTTGGGGTTGCTTTTTTTTTTTTTTTTTTTTTGTTGGGTTGGGTGTTAAAGTAGAAATTGTAGAATGGTTTTTTTAGAGAGTAGAATGAAGAATTATATATAAATTTTTTTTTTTTTTTTTGTAAATTGGAATGAGAAGTTTATATTTCCATATCCTGCTATACAACTAACAGCGAGAGAATAATATTAAAAACACCCTCTATTCTGTTTTTCAAAGGGTGATCCATGATTAGTTTTTTTTTCCTCATTTATTTTTGTTTCCCGTTCAACAAAAAAAAAAAAAAAACAGTAACAGAGCATAGAGAATAAAACCAGAACGATTAAAGTTCGATTTAGATGAAATAGGATCAAAGATCCAAAAAATAACTGTTCAGCAACAGAATCAAATGGACTAAGAAAATACAAAAATTATATACTTTGATTTAGAAACGTTTCTCACATCATCATTCCTATCCAGAAAACTCTTACACTAAATACGAATTCATTCTTCCATACGCACCACAATCCAATACAAATATTTCAGTTCAGTACCGAAAGATTATATTTATTTATTAACATTTTGTTTCTTTTTTTTTTTGTAAGTTTGGTGTTTTTTTTTTAGTTAAGAAAAAAAACACACCAGAAGTTTAACTAAAAAATATGCTGACAAAAATCAAGGACAAAAAGAAAAATGGAAGTTAAAATGAAAAGTAGAAAGATGAAATTGTGTATAAGAATCTGTATAGAATAAATTCATGTTTTATTATTATCGAATATGGAAAGGAGGAGAATTCTAGTGAAAAGAAAATGGGAAAAAGCAAAAAAAATAAGAAGAAAACAAAAAATGGAGAAAGAATAAAAAAAAAGAGGAAAAAAATGAAAATAAAAGAATAAAGACGAAGAGGAAGAAGAAGAAGAAGAAGGAGAAGTAAAACGAAAAAGGATTTTTATTTATTTTTTTTATTGATGCCCGTTTTGTGTTTATAATTTTCATAGATTTTCCATCATTCATATATACAGTTTTAAAATATAAAATATAAGAAGAAGAAGAAGAAAATGGAGAAGAAGAAGAAGAAGAAGAAGAAGAAAAAATATATATAAACACACAGAGAGATGTATATAGAAACGCGTTATGGAAAAGGCTGTTTTTATATTTTTATGTTTTAGTGTTAGAGGAGTGAATGGTGTTTGGTTTGAGTATAATATATATATATAGAGTATGAGAGGTTTTGGGAGTAGGAGAAGGATGACACCCAATTTCTCCACACTACACCCTTCTAACAAGAAAAAATAAAATAAAATAAAATAAAAACTCTAAACACCATCATTGGATATATAGAACATAGAGAAAATTCTGGAAGAGACGTAAATCGGGGTAAGGAATAGTAGGTTGAGTTTAAAGAGAATGAGTTTTTGTTTGGTACAGGGGGGTTAGTAGGGATGGAGAGGAAACACTGAAACTTTCGTTAAAATGTAGATGGGTACTATACCAGAGTATTCGGTAATATAAAGTAAAGGGAATAAAATGAGAATATAAAAAATGGGTATGAGGTTTGTAGATTGGTGGCGTTAGTGGGTTTAGTAGTGTGAGAAATTAGAGGTGGTATTTTTTTTTTCTCTTCTTCTTTTTTTTTTAAACATTTTTTTTAGTACAGCAAAAAAAAAAAAAAATAATAAAAGTGTGAGAGTTATTTTCTTTTTTCTTGTTTTTTTTTTTTTTTTTTGGGGAGTCTAAAGAAAAGCGGTGAAATAAAATCCTCGCATTTTAAAACATTTCGTGTATCGATCGAAGTTTTTAACACTCACTATATAGCGCACTTTTATGTGCCTCTTTTCTCTATAAAAAAAAGAAAAAAAAGAAAAAATACCCAAGTTATAAAGTAGGTATAGTATAAAAGTGTAAAGGGGTGTGAGGGTTGTGTGTGTATCAGTAATAGAGGATGGTGTCTGATGGTGGCTTGTGTTCCTGTGTTCTGTTATATACGTTATAAAAAAAAAAAAAAAAGAAACGAAAGAAAGAAGCGGCAGGGGGATCGGATAGAAAATGTATAAACGGCAATATAGGGAGATTGGTGGTTCAGTTTAGGAGGCTGAGTATGATGGGTTTGTATAGAGAAAAATGTATAGGTAGGGTAGGTAGGTTTTGTTTTGTTAGATATATTTAAGTTAGTATGAGTGTTCAATGGATTCTGATGTATACTACAAGCAACTAACATCTCCACATAAGTGCGTAAATGCGTAATAAAAAAAAAAAAAATAAAATAAAATAAAAAGAGAAGAAAAAAAAAAGTGTTTCCCTCTTATTCCCGGTTATTCACCAACCACCGGCCGTCCCTCTTCAGCTACTCTACGCGCATTTTTTTTTTTTTTTTCAAACAGTTCGCCCATAGGCACATTTTAGTTCATGTACACTTTTCTCTTTATAGTACTAAAAAAATATAAAAAAAAAAAGAAAAAAAAAACATTCACGCATGGACCTGGATACTCTTTTTTTTATGTGTTTTTCCTCTTTATATTTACATGGGTCTGTATATATGTGTATGTATGTGTAAAGAAATAGAGGACTCTGATGCGTGCGTATTATGTTTTTTTTTTCCATCTTGTTGTATTAGTGGGATGCTGATATTATAAGGTACACTGTGTTTAGATAAATAGATGATATAGAATGAGCAAAGTGGGAAGTGAGGGGAATAGATGGTTGGTTTCAACATTCAAATCTCATTTGGTGCGTGTATCTATCACCCTCCTAGTTAATGTGTTTTGTTAAAAAAAAAAAAAAGAAAACGAAAACGAAAACGAAAAACCTTCCACGCTAAAATCAAAAGCAACCCTACTCACACCTTTTCACTTTTCTCTGTTCTCTCTCATATTCACCCCATTTTCATCTCACACCTTTCACCCACTACCTTCTATATACACTTTTTTCTCTTTATTTTCGTTTTGTTTTTTTTTTCCAACAAATATGAAACTGAAAGGGAAATTTATACCTATACATGCACACACACACACACACACACACATATATATACATACAGTTTTTCTCGTTGTTGTTGCTGTTGGTGTTATTGTATGTGGAGAAGAAAAAAAGAGGATAAAAAAAAAAATAATACACAACTGAAAAAATGGAAAATGGGATAAAAAGAAAGAAAGAAAGAAAAAATAATATTTATAATAATTTTTAACTTGAAAAATTAAAATGAAAATGAAAATGTAAAACAAATATGGACGTTATGAAAATAATGAGGGACTTTTTATTTTATATAAAATTTATATAAAGAGTATGAGAGTAATAAGAGAGAAAGAGAAGAGAGAGTGAGTGAATAGAGTAGGAGACAAAAAAAAAAGTAGGCAGTGAGTATAAAATATAAGAAGAAAAACAAAAAAAAAAAAAATTGAAATTGAAATTAGAAGAAGAAAAAGACGAGAATATCTCTTCACAATTTCTCATTTTTCCATAATTTGATCTTGTTTCTATTTTATGCTGAATGCTTTTGATGATCGTGTTTTGTTGTTTTTGTATTTAATTTCAAACATTTTCTTCTACTTCTTCTTCTTCATCTTCTTCTTTTTTCTTCCTTTTTTTGCTTTTGTTTTTGTTTTCAATTTTTTCTTTTATTTTTATGTTGATTTGATATGAAGTGAAAGCTTTTTATATACAATTTATACATTTATATGTATGTATATATGTATATGTTTATATGTATATATGTAGGTATGAAGGTGTATGTATGTATGGATCGTATAACTTTTAAAATTAAATCCTATAATTATAATTTTCTTTACAGTACCATTTCATCTGTAACTGTTTCTATAATATTAACTAATTTTATCTTATTTCGACTAGGCTTATTTTTTTGTTATTAAAATCAATTTTTCATTTTGTAAATTTCGGAAACATTTTCGTTGAGTCACCCTTTAAATATGATGGAAAAATTATTGAAATCAATTGATTGAATTTTATAAAATTTAATCTTTGATTTGTGAATCGTTACCGTTTCTAATTATCGTAACTTTTGTAAAATGTCATTCAACAATTGTGACGCCCTCTAATACACTTAATGTTTGTTATAAAAATCTCTAAACCGAATTTGTGACCAAATGTTAAAAAGGATTAATAAAAATATTCCAAAACTGCAACTCAATAAGAATTTAGGTCACAAATAATTGATTCATCCTTACAAGTCATCTTCTTCTTCTTGTTCTGGTTGTTCCTTTTCTTCTTTCCCGATCCGTTAGTTTTCTTAATTAATTCTCAGGATAAAAATAAATAAAAATATTAAGGAACAAAATATGTACGTTATGTTGCTGATGATAATTAAAAAATGTTCATACAATAAAGTGGAGTAGGGGGGTAGGAGAAAGAGAACATAATTGAATGAATTAAAAACAATTTTTTTACTAAATCAATCTAAAAGGAGAGAAAAAAAAATATTTTGCGATTTAATTTTTTTTTTGGGACATTTTCAAATAATAAAATCCCATGAGAAAATATGGTAGGGTGTAAAAGGGGAAGGTATGTGTGATGAAACAGAAAACCAAAGTATATAAGTGAAAGAGAAAATTAAATGATAGAAAACAGTGGAGACGGATAAAAGTAAAAACGAAATTTTTTTTTCTTCATTTTCTTTTATTTTATTTATTTAATTTTTCTTTATTAAAAATAAAATAAAAACAAAATAGGAAAATCCTTGTATGTAAATTTTTCAAAATATATTCACGCATACACACACACACACACACCTATACAGAGAAAAATTTTATGTACCAGTGTAACGTGTAATATAGAAATGTATAATCCTTCGTTATGTATGGATTAAATATTGGAATAAATTTAAAATGAAATATGGTTTTAGGTAAATTGCATTTTCATATTTTCATATTTTAATTTTATTTTATATACTTTGTTGTTGTTGTTTTTGTTGTTGTTGTTCCTGTTATTTTATTCTTCATTTTTATTTATTAAAACGTGATTTGTTTTTTGTCCTTTTTTCTGTTTTTTTTTCTTTTTTTGTTGTTGTTGCTGTTGTTGTTGTTGTTGTTGTTTTTACTTTGGTTTACTTTTTTTTTAAATTTTTCTGACGTACGTTTTGGAAAATCCTCTAGAAACACAAACAACCAAAAAAAAAAAAACTCACACCATCAAGTACATAATAACATATGTGTGTGTGTGTGTGTGTGTGTGTCCTTCATAATATAAAATAATATAAAAAAAAAAAAAATTGGAATATTTGCATAATTATTATTTTTCCATAAAAAAAGAAGTGAACGAATATAAAAAGTTCAAAATCAAACCAATCATAAAAAGAAAGCACCTAAAAAACGAAAAAAAAAAAAAAAAAACAAAAATGGAAAATGGGAAACAAAAAATAAACGGAAGAAGAAGAAGAAGTAGAAAATCTGGGATCTAATATTTATGTGATGATCATTGCGGGTCGATGGAATATTGTAGAGATTTTTTTTTTATATATAAAATATGAGTTATAATGTACAGAGAATCTGTAAAAGAAAAATAGCAAGTGAAACAGAGAGACAGACAGAGAGAGAGAGCGAGAGAGAGAGAGAGAGAGTGAGAGAGATGTAGTGAAAGTGAGAGATAAGGTGAAAGAAAATTATAATGAAAAAAAAAACGGTGTGTAGGTACAATTTTTCTTCTTTCACTTTTTCTTCTTCTTCTTCTTCTTCTTTTTTATGCCTCATGCAAAAGTTCTTATTTTTCTTCCACAAAAAAAAAAAAAAAAAAAAGGAAAATGAAAAAGAAAAAGTGAAATTAAAATCTAATTTAATGATTTTTGTTTGTCTTTTTTTTTTTTTATGTAAACGGAAAAATGAATTTTAAAGATTAGAAAATTTTCCTTTTTTTTTTTTTTACTGCTGCTCCTGTTGTCGTTGTTGTTGTCGTTGTTCTTGTTATTATTGTATGAAAGCAAATGTCTGTTTTTTTTTGTGTCTTCTTCTTCTTCTTCATTTTCTGTTGTGTGTGTGTGTATTTTTCTTTTTCTTGGTACTTTCTGTTTTGCAAAAAAAAAAAAAAGAAAAATCAAATTTAATGGCTGAACGTACGAAGATAAAAGTCCAAACAAAAAAAAAAAGACAAGAAAACGAAAATTGAATAAAAAATGACTGATTAATATTTAATTATGTTATTAAAAAAAATCTAAAAAGAAAAAATTATTATTTTAAAGAAAAAAAAAAGGAACTTTTCCTTTCTTTTCTTTTCTTATTTGTTTTTTTTTCTTTTTATTTTTTGGCTTTCCTTTTCCTTTTCCTTTCCTTTTTTTTCCTTTAATTTTTTTTTTTACTTTGCCTTCTTTTCATTCTGTTTTTACTTGATGAACTGAACTTATACCAGTTGCTTTTTTTTTATCGCATGAAAAATATTCATTGTATATGTTTGTGTGTGTGTGTGTTGTGTGTGCGTGTGTGTGTGTGTATAAAGTTATCATTTTAAGGCTTTAGTTAAATGAACTTTTAATAGAGAAAATCAAATTGTTTGTCCATTGACTTCTTGTATTATTTTCATGTTTTTAAATGAAAAATGTTTGTTAAGTCAAGTATTAAAATTAAATTAATTTAAAAAAAAAGAACGAATGGGATTTTTATTTTTTGGGAAAAAATCGTGTTTTAAAAAATTTTTTTAATAAATTATTTGAAGGACAGAAATCAACAACTGATCGATTTAATCAAATCAATTGTTGTATAATGATTACAAGTTCTTAAGTGGCATCGATGAATGTAAAGAAAAAAATAAAATTCGATTTAATCGACCTTCACAATGTTCGAGTTCGTGTTAATCAAACGGCATGGAATCATTTTTTTTTTCCGTAGGATTTGGTATAATTGATTCTGATTGCGAGAATCAAAAGGTCACAAAATTAAACGTTAAAATAAAATCTGTTGAGAACTTGATAGAAAATCAATAAAGTTAACATAATTTTTTTAATGCTTAACGATTTCTTCTTTTGGTTGAATTCAATTATTTTAGTTCAGTGATCGAATGGCGAGCACACAAAAACAAACACACCCTTGCTTCCATTTATGTACAAACATTTAGTTTTAACTAACCTGTGGGTCATCCTTTTTTAGCCAATCCGTCTTTCTTATCAAATCAAGTACGATCCAATATTCAATTATGTTAATGAATAAAAATAATTTCAATTACATTATTGAAAATAGGAAATTTTGATTTTTAAATAGAATAAAATTTATTTTATTGTTTACACAATAATAAAAATCACTTCTAATAACAATATAAACGTCTTCGTATATTTTTTTCTGCTTCTTCTTTTTCTTCTTCTTATTCTTCTTCTTCGTATTCGGTTTCGTTGAATCTAATTTTCTTCTCTTGCATCATACGAATTGAATTGAATTTTTACGTAAAATTTCTTGAAATTTTTTTCTGTTTCTTCATTTTAATTTGCTTCTTTTAAAAAAATTTAGGAAATTCTTTTTAATGTTACATAAAACAAAATTTATTCATGAGCACAAGTGTGAAAACCTTTTAAAACTCAAAATTTTCTGGAAATGTTTTGAATGGAAATTAAACGGAATTTAAAAAAATAAAATGGAATTCTATAAATCAGTTCAAAAGATTCAAATGTTTTTGATTTCAATCAGTGTAATAAAATGTTTGCATCCTGTCGTTATGATATTCTTGCAAAGTAACGCCGAAAATAGATTGTAAAATATTTGTATATTTAATAAAATACAAATTAAAAATGTTCGATTAATAATTTCTGCGCTTTGAAGGGAAAATCTAGAAAATAATCAGAAAACTAAAAAAGAATGAAGTACTTCGAAGTTAATTTGATAAAATTTTATTCAATTAAAATATGTTTATCCAACCGAAGGGTGACCTTTTAACCCTTGATAAACCAAAATTTCTTATTATTATTCCCTCATTTATAAACGATGATGAATAAATGCAGGGATGATTTTCTTAAGAGAAACAAAACACACACACACACACACACACACACATACAGAATTAAGAAGAAAAAATGAAGGGAAAGGAAATTTTGTTTGAACGCGCCTAATACAAATTGTAACTGTGTATGCAGTATGCACCCACACCGAATATATTTTGAGAAAAAATTTGATGAATTCTGTTTCTGGTAAGAACAGAAAAGAAAAAAACATTAAAAGTATTTTTCATCCATGTAATAAATTAAAGAAATAAAAGATGACAACTTCAAATGAAAATATTTTGCTTGTTAACACAAGAAAAATAAAATAAAAATTAATCAATATTTATTTAGAAATTCTTTCCCCTTTTATTTCTTCATTTTTTTCCCATTTTTTCCCATTTTTCCTTCAGTTTTTTTATTTAACAATTTTTTTTTTCTCTTTTGATTTCTGTTTTTTTTTTTTCTCTTTTGTAAAATAATTGCAACGGAAAAAATTTATAATTAAAATTGATTTGTGTTTTTTTTTTTATTCTTCTTCCTCTTCTTCTTCTTCTTCTGTATTTATAGTAAGAGTATAGGAAAATTTGTCCTCTTCTTTAAAATTGATTTCCTGATTAATTTCCATGGTTATTCCCTCTCATATAAAATGTAGGAAAAAAAAAATAACATTTTAAATTATTTAGAATTTTATATAATTGTTATTCAACCCCCTCCGCACCACCCCTTTTTTTATATATATACGAGAATAGGGTAAAATTTTTAACGTAAACATTTGAAAAGTAAAATAAAACAAAAAAAATCTATAAAACTTACGCATACCAAAAAATGTAAACAGACACACACACACCCACGCACACGCACGCATTACCCTTCTTCTTCTTCCTATATTGAAACTATAAAATGCATCCATCATCTTAAAATTATTTTGTATAGATAACACACACACACACACATACACAAATGCCATTTTATTAATCACCTAACAGAACACAATCAAATATATAATAAAAATGTACACAATAGAAAAAAAAATAGAAATGTTTCCAAGTAAATATAAGTGGCGGGTGGAGGGAGGGTGGCGTTACGTATGATTGAAAACGCAAGTGTTTTTCTTTGAATTTTAATAAACAAAATGAAAAAGTTTTATTCCTTTTTTCTTTTTTTTTTTCATTTTTAATAATTGTAAGAAAATAACTGAATGGAATAGTTAAGACGAATTTATTATGTAATTCTTAAATTGAATGTTAAAGGCGAAAAAGAAAAATATTATTAATTTTGTTGAATAGCGGTTTTGATTTTTTTATGTTTTCTTTCAAATAATTTAAGTTTTTGATGAATGGGTACACGGGTGCAAGCCATACAAGTACGGCACGTCTGACTTAAAGTCATTTGTTTATTTTTTTTTAGGTGGAAAATTATGATTTTCGTAGAAATAAAGAATTGAATTTAATTATAATGACGTAAGTTTTGTGTCTTACATATTGTGATCATATGTACAACAGGTTTGACCGTAGAGGCAGAAATTTAAGTTTTAACTACAATAGATCCGTGTACCTTAAAGTGGTATTGATTGGCAATCCAGGACATGATAAGATAATATTTTGTTCAGTTAGGGAATAAGAACCAATTCAATATTAAGTGAATGGATTGAACCCATATCAGCCAACATCCTCATTACTGGAAATAAGTTATTGTCATACTAACAACGGCTGCTTACCAGGCACTTTATTTGTTCCTTTTAATTTTGAATAAACAAAAGTTTAAAATTTAAATTCTTTAGTAATATTTGAATAACAACAAAAGCTAATTTATATTTTAGAATTTATAGTAAGAAACTACACTAATAATTGTCCTTAATTATCGATCAACTGTAATTTTTTCTCATCTCAATCAAAAACAGAACGATAACACCTGCAATTATAAAGTCACGCTTTTAAATCGGAAATTAAATAGAAATTTTTTTTACCTTCAATTAAATCAAAGAATGAATTTCACAGAAAGTTCACATTTTTAGGTCTGCCTATTTTCACGTTTATTTTTTGTCTTTAAACAAAAAAAAAAATAAATTGTTTTTTTTTTTTCTTTGTTGTAACGCCTATTATTTTGTCACCTAAATTAAAAGCTCATTGTAAATGTATGTAATAAAATTATAATTTTTTGTTGATCTTATTTTTAATTGTTATTGTTGTTATTGTTGTTTTAGAACTTTAATTAAATTTCAAAGGTATCCGTCTACTCTATTTTTATATGAAAGTCTCGTGGAAGCCAAACATTTATTTATTTATTACATAAATTTTTTTCCTCTTTTGATTTTATTTCAATTTTTTTTTTTTTCTGTTTTTCTTCTTTCCTTCTCTCTCAATTGAAAAAGTTTTGTAAAAAAAATTTTCTTTTATTTTTTTTCAATGCTAAAAAGTCGAGAAATTAAATGATGAAGATGAAGAAGAAGAGAAAGAAATAAATATGTAATTAAGAAAAAATTGTTTAATACATTTTTTTCTTTCTAAAAATTGTATTTAAAATAATTCCCACACAGTCGTACACAGAGAGCTACACACACACACAGTCATACACTGTCACAGTTATACAACAATTTTCTAAAATTTATACAGAAAATAAAATAAAATATAAAAACAAGAACAAGCAAAAAAAAATTTCACCTGCCAATTCAACCTACTTATTTTTCATTTTTATCTTAAAGGAAGAAGAGAAAATTTAAGAAGAAAATGTTAATGTTGTTGTTGTTGTTGTTTTTGTTCCAATGAATTTTCTTTTATTCAATTCAATTTTAATTTCATTTTCACAAAAAAAAAAAAACCTAACCAACCACAACAACAACGATCCACAACAACAATAAGATCAAATCTTCAATCAATCATATTTTCCTCAAAGAGAAAAATAAACAAGAGAAAAACTGAAGAAAATATAAAGAAGGAAAATGTACAGAAGAAAACAAAAACAAAAATAAATAGAAAACGAAAATGAAAAAGACGACGAGAGTTGAAGAAAATATTTCTATGTGTTGATGTGTGTGTTTGTCTTTCTGTATGTATGTGTATGTTTGCGTGTGTGTGTGTGTGTATGTATGTTTGTGAATGTATATGTTTGAGAAGTAAGGAAAAAAAAATCCATTTTATAAATGGGGCACCTGTTTTGTGGTGTATAAAGTAAGAATGAAAGAATAAAAAGAAGAATAAGAAGAAGGAAAAAAGGATAATTTTCTAGGTCAGCGACAACAACTTTGATTTTTATCTTTTCTTTTTCCATGTCCATATCCGTCTTGAAAGTATTTTGTATCACAAATCTGTTAACGCAAGAGAAAAAAAAAAGAAAAAAAGAAGAGTCGAAAGGGGTATGAGATGAGACGTAGGTGGGGGGGTTGTGTTTTCTTTTTTTTTTCTTCTTCTTCTTCCTGTTGTTGGGAAATGTAGAAAATAAGGAATGAGATGAAGTTGATGTACATGATGATGATGATGACGACTACGACGGCTACGACGAAGACGGCGGCGATGAAGGCTGAGACTGACGTTACGTTTAGTGTTATGCTTAAGGGGGTGTATGTGTGTGGGTGTTAAACGTAGAATGGAACATTTGAAGGGTAATATTTTTGTTGGTTTACGTTTTTGTTTTTGTTTTTCTCGGTTTGTTTCCTTTTTCCGTGGAACTACTTGACTCAATATTATGATAATGACAATGATGATCGATTCATTCATATGATGGCGTGTTAATAAGGATGATCATAGGATCGTTTACTTAGAATTTTATTATTTGGTGTGAGAATAAAATAAAAATAAATATAATATTTTTATTATCATTAGCACACACACACACACACACATATATATACATAAACACCCGTGCATACAATTTCCCATACTAAAATTTTAATTTGCATATTTTCTTTTTTAAAGAACTAGAAAAGAAAAGTAGAATTTTAAACGAGAAAATCAAAATTAAAATCAATCAAACTAATAAAATGTAAAAATCTCCCATCCGCACCCATTACGCCCTTACTACTACTACTCACAATCCACCTCATCATAAATAAGAAAAAAGGAACAGAAAGAAGGACGATGATCATAATGATGATGTAAGTAAGAAGAAGGAAAAGGTAGTCTGAGTATATTTTTACGTGTATCAGTTAAGGAGTATGAGTTAGTATGTGGTAGGGGTTAGGAGTGAGTGAAAAGATTTTTGTGGTCGAAATTATAAAGAGGATGATGACATATCATACACGTACAGAAACACACACACAGATACATAACATTCTCACACTCCTTTGATATAAAAAAAAAAAAAGTTGATAGATTTCGATTTTCCTCTCAATGCGCGCCTTCTTCGTTTTCATCTTTGTTTTTTTTTTTTTTCTTCTTCTTTCTTTCTTTTTCTTTTCTTTTTTTTTTTTTTTGTTTCTTTTTTCTTCATTCACTCTGATATCAGATCAGATGCTGCCTGTTAGTAGTGAGAGTGAAAAGGACAGAAATTGTATGAACGAAAGAAATGACGGGAAGAAAAATAAAAATGTAAGAGAAAAAAGAAAGAAAGAAGTAAAAAAAAAAAATGATCAAATAAAAATGTATTTTATAATCACAAAGTATTATAAAATTTTCTTAAAAAGTCGGGCGTGGCAGTTATATACCACCCCAAAATAAAGAAAAAAAAAATGTGCCACCCTCCTTTTTTTTTATCCATAAATTTTTTTTTTCCATAAAAAAAAAAGCACCCAACTTCTCACACACACACACACACACACAAAAATCGTTTCCATCATCAAAAAAAAAAAGAAGAAGAAGAAATTCTTTCGTTTATTTTCTTCTGGCATAGCTTTTTTTTTTTACTCCACAGTCATAGAGGAAGAAGAAAGTAGTAGAACTAAAAGTATGAGAGAATGGAGAGTCAAGTATAGAATAAAGTAACAAGAGTGTATACATACATACACACACACACACACACACACACAACTATACAAAAAAACACAAACACATATTTACAAGAGGCATACTGACACAACATCACACAAAAAAAAAAAAGAAAAACCAGAAAAGAAAAATAAAAGAAAAACGAATGTTTCGTAGTTTAACTAGAGGAAATTTTTTTTTCTCTTCTTCCTTTTTGTTCCGTTTCGTTTCGTTTTTTTTTTTCCTTTACAAAAGAAGAAGAATTGTTGGGTTTTAGGAGTGTGAGAATTTTTTTGAGTAAAAAATTAAATATTGTGTGAGGATTGTAGAAATAAGGAGGAATAGAAAGAAATGAAGAGGAAGAACAAGAAGAAGAAGAAGAAGAATCGAAAGAAAAAGGATATTATGATGTTGAAGAGAAAGAAGAAGTATAGAGCAATGGGAAAAAAAAAAAAATAGTCTATATCTAGGAGGAAGCCATAAAAATTCAGTTTTAAAAAAAAAAAATGAAGAATATTTCAACGAGGGAGTTTTTTTTTTTTTGGTTGTTGTTTTTGTAGTTTTTCTTGTTGTTGTTGTTGTTGGATGGGCCTATATTTTTTTCCCCTCTTTTTTATAACATAAAAATAACAAAAAATAAAAATATAAAGTAAAATAAAATAAAATAAAAACAGACTCCACCATTCTTCCTACTCGTCCCAAGGCCACCCCACTTTCCTTAAAAATGTTACAAAAAAAAAAAATAAAATAAAATAAAATAAAATAAAATAAAAAATGAAAGAAGAAAAACAACAGAGAGAAAAAAAAAACTGGCTCAAACCCATTTTCTAGTTCGCCTAACTCTTCTCGCCTAAAAACCTAACTAACTATGTTATATATTTTTATAGTGCTTCACCCAGTTATAGGGATGCTGGGGACATATACACGCACACATTTTCATCTTCTAAAAATATAATGTTCTTTGTTGTTGCCGTTATTTTTTTGTTGTTGTTGTTGTTTTTACTTTTACTCTCTTCTATTCTTTAACATATATTTTTACTCTTTTACTCTTTTGCCCATTTTCTTCTTGTGTATGTGTGTGTTGTGTGTGTGTGTGTGTGTTAGGTTTGTACCAAAAGAAAAACTATACATTGTTGTATATGCATGATTTTTTATTTATTCTTTTATTTTTTGTTTTTTTTTTTTTTTCTGTGTTATATTTTTTAATGGCTGATGATGATGCTGAAGCTGTGGAACAGTGGTGCTCAACGTAACAACGTCCATGTTTTGAATTTTAAAAACTTTTCCATTTTTTTTTTTCCATTTTTATAACATTTTTTTCTCTTTCTCTGCCTCTCACCCTCTACAAAAAAATAATTTTTTTTTTGGGGCAAATGTGAGCATGTGGCTGTAATAATGTGTGTGTGTGTGTGTGTGTGTTTGTGTGTGAATATGTGGTTTGATGATATGATTATAGTTTGGAGATTTGTCAAAGGGATGTTAACGTGAAATTTTCTGTGTACAAATTTCGAATCGATTTGTTGCAGACAATTAATTATTTTTGGAAATTTGAAAATAAAATTGAAATGAAATTTGGAGAAAAATAATCGAACATTTATTGTTAAAGAAACAACTTTTTATTGAATTCAATGTGATTTTACAATAGAATTGTATAAAAGTGAAACGAGAAATTAACGAAGTCAGCGTATAGCAACAAACAGTCACAACAATATTTTCGTTGAAACTTAAAAGAACTTTTCAATTCAATTAAAAAATCAAAATAATTTTTCTGTTAATAATTCGAATTTATTTTCTTATGACGAGTTGATGAAAGATAACTTCAATCGAAAAACTCTTTGACACGCCATCAGTGGGAGAAGACATAAGTGAATTCGTGATACATCAATATGACTTATAATGTCATGTTGTAATTGGGTCAAGTGACCTCTCTAGAATTATATTTGTAATAGAATTTGAAGTATAAAATCGAAGTAATTATTTATTTGGCTTGAATTAAATTGTTTCTATCGCATAAATGGAAATTTTTTCACAATTGTTGTTTTATTTCAAGTGAAATTGTTTAAGAATGGAGCAAAAAAAAAAACGTAACGGAAAGAACGAACACAAATTAAAATAAAGCAAATATTTTAAATATAGAATAAATGTATGAGAATGAGAGAGAGGAAGGAGTAACAGAACAGAAGTTATCAGAAGGAAAGGTGAAAACTTTGGAGTGTATGTGTGTGTGTGTGTGTGTGAAAATTCATTGGGGGAATTGAATATCACATCATGTATGAAATTCAAACATATTTGTCGTTTTTTTGTCACAACAATGATATAAATGAAAGATTAGATTAATTCATTGTGATTTTGTATTTTAGATTGGATTGGATGAATTTAGATCATTTTCTAAATCTAAAAGAAAAAAAAAAACTCTCACTTCATTCTTTTACATTCTTCTTCTTCTTGTTCATCTTCAATTTCTACTTTTCATTCTACTCGTTTAATTTTTTCTTTTCTTCCGCCCACTCACATTAGGAGCGAATGTACCAATTCCTATTCTTAAACAAACCAACAATACCTATTACATAATACACACACACACACATGTTTATATACACACACATTTAACCGTACATATCACATAAAGATAAAGGATGCTGGAATTATATAATACAGGAAAGTATGTATCATGTTCATGCATAAGGATGGATTTAGGATGGATATGTTGCGTGTTTTTTCTTCTTTTTATTCCTTTAAAAAGAAAAATTATATATAAATATGCGTTTGAATGTATACACTCTTGTCTGTGTATGTGTGTATGTATGTATGTATAAAAAATGCGTGGCGATATTATATACTTCGCTTTCTATATACTAGATATGTTTATTTTATTTTAATTTTTGATTTGAATAAATTTTAATTAGATTCTTTAAGATGATTGAGATGATGAGCTCAAAAAGGATTTTTGTTTTATAAAATTTTGATAGATATACACATAGACATACATACATTTATATAAATATTGTAATAAGGTAAAATAATAATAAATAATACTTTTCTTCATAAGAGATTTCTTTTGCCATGAGATGAGGATCAAATGAACTGATCCTTTCCTTTACGTAACACAAGGAATATTTATTCCCAGTATTCCTTTTCTTTATTTTTTCTTGTGTTTTTTATTTTTTTTTTTTTTGTTGTTTTTCTTCATTCAATTTTTTTTTTCTTTTTGGTTTTCTGTGTGTGTGTGTGTTTTTTTTTTTCTTTCTTTCTTGTTTTTTTATGGTTTTATAGAAGATTGACTTTTGTAATGAATATTCTTAGATAATCAAGACAAGCTCTTTCGTCTTATATACATTATAATAACGTATATTATAAAGAGTTCCCTTGTTTTTTTCCCTCTTCTCTCTCTCTCTCTCTCTCTTTTTCTTGTTGTTGTTGTTTTTTTTTTATTTTTTTTTTTGTATTTAGATAAAACAAATGAAATTTTAAAATATTATGTGAAAGTGAAAATATTCTCTTATATACGTTACAGGATCATTTTTGTGTGTGTGTGTGTCTTTTTTTTTTATATTTTTCACTTTTATAAAATAAAATGTATGATGAGAATTTATAAAGCTTTCTACGAATATATTAATTATTCTACTTTTAATAATAAAATAATAAATAATTAATTAAATTTCAATGAATTTGTTTTATTTTTTAATTTAAATTTGTGAAATGGCCATAAAATTAATTGTGACTTATATTTATTTGGTTTAAGTTTAAATGAGGAATTATTAAGTTACTGAAGTAAATATTAATCGTATCTTTTGTCAGGCATACAGACTGAAGGACTTCGTTACGTTCGTTGTTCTTGCGTAATTAAGTTTAGTTTAGGTTAAATTATTAACGTGTCTTTTATCAACTAGGAAGGTCATAAAAGATACGGGATCTTGTATTACCCATTGTAATACAATGCAAAACCAAACTTTCATTTACACTGAAGTTGGAGAATCTATAAGACCCTATAGATGAGAGTTGGTCATGTTTCCTCTCTGTCACAGTCACAAAGCTACCAACTTTTAGCAAAGTTTGTGTATGAATAATGATGCCAATGACATTTAATATTTCCCGTAAAATTAAAAACATTCTAATAAAATGATGGGTTTGGAATTAAAGTGGGTTTTTTTTGGTTTTTATAAATTTAATTGTCCAAACCTTAAAGCCAAATATTTTCATAAATAGAATATTTCGATATTGATACAAAGACTAATATAATTGTTTCGTGATTGGTGAGATAATTTTCTCTATTATGGTCAAGCAAACAAAAAACAAACCAAATATTTCTCTTATATAAAGTGAAGTGAAGTTTGAATGAATAAATCCTTTAAACTTCAACATGAAAATAGTGAGCATTGAATTCTAATGAATTGCTACAAAACATAAGTATACTTTTGGAAAAACTGTTAGGGGATTTTGGGAAAATATTTCATTATAACAGTTTCCCATTTCCTACAAATATTACCTTTTTTTGTTTTTATTTGTTTGTCCAAAAAATATTCTATTCAATAATTTTGTCATTTAACTTAATTTTTTGAATATCATTGAAGGAATACAAAACAATACAAAACAAAACAAAAACAACAAAAAAAAAAATACTGTCTAATTTAATATACACAAAAGGAGAATTATTCGTATAATGTATAGAGAAAAATGAACATGGTTTTCTTCTTTCTCGTTTTGTTTTTTCTTTTTTTTTCATTTTTTTCTTTATTCTTCTTTTTTTTTCATTTTTTTTCAATGGAAAAATAAAAGAGATTGAAGAGTCCTCTCATCTAAATTATGTAATAAAATAATACAAAGTTTTAACAAAAACAAAATAAAAAAAAAAAAATGTTGAACAATCTCTCTCTCTCTCTCTCTCTCATTCTATGTGAATTAAAAAATTTATTTTAAAATTTACAAAATGGCCAGAGAGAAATAAAAATTAAAATAAAATATTATGTAATAAATGATGAGTAGGTGGCGGTGGCGGGGGTGGTGGTGGTGGTGGCGGTGAAGGAGGAAGGAGGAAGGATGTTAGTAGATGGAAGATAAAAAAAAATGGTATAACCTCAAAATCAAATGTATCAAAATGACACAAAATTTCCATTCTATTTTTATATGTTCGCTTCTGATGATGATCACAATGATGTTGATGATGATGATTATGATGATGACGATTTCTCTAACCATAGTATCTAGATTGCGCACATCCTCACATCCTCACATCACAAAAATTCATTTAAATTCCAGCCACAATTTAATTTATAATAATCATATTCATGAAAAATAATAAAAATACATAAATTGTGAATTTTTTTCTGTTTATTTTTTATTTTTTTTTTATTTTTTTATTTTTTTGCGTTTTTTTTTTTTTTTTATTTTTTTTTTATGACCAAAAAATGTTGTATGGTTTCCATATTTTTTATTATTGTATTTCAAATACAGATATAGCAAACACCACCGCCCCACTACCCCTTATACCTAAACCATTCCTACCTATAATACCCGAACACAGCATCCACCACTTTAATCTACCTCCCCCATATTACCCTGTCAGCCCATCAACCCATATACACTACACCCTTCTCATTCCTAACTTATATACCCCACTACAACTTACATCTGTATAGTAAAATAAGTAACAACAACAACAAGACCAAACGTAAAAAAAAAAAAGGAAATTTTTTATTTTTGGGTTGAGGTATTTGCTTGGTATACTCTCTGTACTGTGTACTGTGTACTGTACTATAATAATAAAATAAAAAAACAGAAGAAAATTAAGTGTGAGTTGTGTAGAAATACAAAAAATATTAGAGGGTAGTATAGAAACTGTAAAGTGGAGAAAAGAATGGTAACCAAGCATCAGCCAGCAACAGCACATTTATATATTACATGTATTATTATATGTTTAGCTATATATACAATATATGTGTATATGTGTGTATACAACAGAAGGTGGCATTGTGTAATGATTTTTCCATAAAAAAAAATAATACATCCTTTTTTTTTCCCTATCTTCCCTATCCTATTAAACCTTCATTCTGTTATTCTTCTTCCTCATTTTTCTTCTTTTTTTTTTTTATTTCCTCTTTTTTTTTATTTTTTTTTATTTTTAATCAGAGTCGGTGTTAGGTTTTTAGTTTTTTTGTCTAATAATCTCCATAAATTTCACCTTCATTGAATAAGATTAATTGAGATTTAAGCAGATTAATAGTAAAAATAAACTTAAAACAACAAAAAATAAAAAAAAAAAAAAGATGGCCGATTAGGAAAATCACCCAACAATTATTCTTCAATTCAATTTACGTTCATTGTGTTTCCTTTTTTCCTACACAAAAACAAAAAATAAGAAAAATAGAAATTGACCCATTTTGAATTGATGTCAATAAAATGAATGTAACCCGTTAGAAGAGAAAATTCAATCAGTTCGATTAATTATCAAAAGGTACAAAATAATGAAATTAAATTGTCATGATGGTAAAGCAGTGAGTTTATTTTAACGGTAAGAAATTGTGACTAACTTCAATTGAAATTGTAATTATTAATTGTTATATAATTAAATAAAAAAAAAATATAATAAAGGGGAAAAAACCGACTCTGTCTTTGTCAATTTTTTTTTTATTATTGTACATCCCTTAACTCATCCTTATAATTTTTGTTATATATTTTTTTTTCTTTTGCTTTTCAGCCTGTTTTATGTGAATTTTATTTTTAAACCATCTCTAAAATATCATATTCATGTCGCATTGAATAAGATAGAGTAAAATGTATGTAAAATATGAATAAAAAAAAAAAATAATAACGGGAGGACAAAAAAAAAAGAAGAAGAAGAAGTAGAAGAAACAGTGGAATAACGAAAATATGGGAGACGTGATAGAGGTGGACATGATATTATTATATGAAAGAAAGAAGAAAGGAATATTTCAACAAATGAAATAAATACATACTACCCATATACAGACAAATATTCGCACACGAAGTCATATACATACCTATACATTCACAGAGACTCAACAGTCTCTTATATAAATATACAACAATAGTGAAAGCGAAAGTGAACAAAAAAAAAAAGAAATGAATTGTGCGAGAGAAAAATCAAGGAAAATTGGTAATTTGTTGTTGTTTATTGTGTGGTAATAGAATAACGGATAAAATATTTTCTCTTTTATTCTCTCATTCTCATTCTATGTATTTTTTTTTATCTCTCTTCTCTTTTCCAATAAAAACATTTTCCTTTTGCATTTGAAGAGTTTTATTTTTGAGCATTTGAAGAGTTTTAAATCGTGATTTATGAAAGTTTTCGGAAAAACTAATTCGCTTTTCCTGACATCTGTTGCGGGAAATTGAAAATTAGAGCTTTATATTATTGTGTAGATTTTCAATTTACTTCCCTTAAAAAAAGTAAAGATGGAGTAAAATTTCATTAATATTTTTGGATAATTTGGATAAGGAAAAAGCTTAGATGTTTGATTTTTCTAAATTTACTGGTGGAAATCTTATCTTTAATGAAAAATGTGTGCACGGATATTGGAGAGTATTATTTCAAAACCAAGAACAACAACAACAATATATAAAAATTCAAAGTGAAACGGAAAATAAAAGAAAACTATTTCTTAACAATCACATTGATTTATTTACTGACATAGTTGGTAGCAATTGTTTATAATTAATTAGTATATATTTTATTTATAATAATAATTTAATACAACAATAATAATGATAATCATAATAATAGTAGTAAAATCTGTCTAAATGAACCTTCATCTATAATTGGACCATCTTTCAAATTAAATCGAATTTCAATTAATATTTTTGATCAAATTTGTATTTTTTAATTAATTTTCCTGATTAATTTTTTATAAAATTAATGGTCTTTTTGGACAGGTTTTACTGTAATCATAAATTGTTATACTGGAATTGACCCATCCACAATAAAGTACATTTTTCTGTTATGACTTTAAATGCATTTTGTTTCTTTCTTCTCGTCTAAAGAGTAAATTAACTTTAGTTTATTTATTTGTTCCTAAATTCCACTTTATTCTTGTTTCAGAAAGCTTTCTTTGCACCTTTAGTTAATTTAAGATTTTACAGCCACACTGTGAAATTTAGACTTCATGTCCGATTGATTCCAATATGAATAAATTATATTTTATTATTCAACGTAAATTTCAGCTTATACAGTTTAATAATTTTTCATAAATATATAATTTAACTAAAGTGAGACAGATAGTGGATAGAGTGAATAAGAAATAATAAACTGCTTCTACTCTAATTAATTATTAATAATAATTTTATAAATAAATTAAATGTTTTAGTTTTGTCAATAATAATTATAATAACGTAATAATTAATTTAAAAATACAATTAATTTTACACAACTAGAGTTCAATAATTAATTAATTATAATTTCTATTTGACAGTTAGAATTTTTAATTTCAATGAAATCCATACACACGTGACTAGTACGAACCAATCAAATATAATAATAAACAAAAATGAATCATAGAAAGAGATGAGATGATTTTTTTTTTTTTTTGAATTCAAACGTCCATATTTTTTTGTTTGTCTCGCTATGGTAACACTAATTTTTCTTTGAAATTAAAAATCCCACTGAACTGTTTCTTTTTTTTTTTTTTTCTTTTTAAATATTTTTTATTAAATATAATTTAAGTGCAAAGTTTTCCATTTTTTTTTTTCTGTATTGATTTTTAAATTTTAATTTTTAATTTTAGTTTTTTTTTTTAGCCGGATTTTCCCTTTAAATTTTTTCTTTTCTTCTGTTTCTTGTTTCTTGTTTTTTTTTTTGATTTAATTTTTGTTTTTTTTTTTTTTTTGTTAAATTTAATTAATTTTATTATCAGAAATAATTTATTTCTAAGGTTCTCTAACAATTGCATTCCATGCTACATAAAATTACTTAGTATTTTTTTTTCTTTTTGTTTTTGTTTTTTTTATTTAATTTTTTTGGTTTTTATAAAATTTTTGTTTAATAATTTTTCATTTTGTTCTTGTTTTATTTTTCACATTTTTTGTTTTTGTTTCTTTTGTTTTCTTATATTTTTTTTTTTTTCTTTTTATATTATTTTATTTTGTGTAAGAGTGTATGCGTGGGTGTGTATGTGTGTAAATTATTTAATTTTAATTAATACAAATATTTTTGTTTTTTATTTGTTCAAATGAATATATTACAATGATTTAATTATTTATTTTATTTATAAGTTTCAATAAATTTATTATATAGTTAAATGTAAATCTTTATGGACTATTTAGTTCCGTTTAAAGGAACTTTTATTTTTGTTTGGTTTTTTTTTTTTATTAAAAATTTTTAAAATTTATTTTCATTAATTCTTTTTTTTTTTTTTTTGTTTTGGATCCATTTTTTCCTTCTTCTTCTTCGTTTTCGTCCTCTTCTTCCGTATTAGTTTTCTTTTTTTCTTTTAAAAAAAAAAGAGGGTGGGTTTCAATCGACAATATTTTAACTTTTATTGGCATTTTCACCATTTTGTCTCTAAATTTTTATAAAATAATTATCTAAATAATCGATTTCTTTAATAATCGATGTATCGATGTTTCTTGTTTCTTTTTTTTTTTTTTTCTTGGTTTTTGTTTAATTTGATTCGTGAATTACAAACCTTTTTTTTTTTCTTTCAATCAAATCAAATATGTTGGATAGTTGCGTGTAATTTGTGTATGTATAATTTTTAACGCTTGAAAATAATTGGATGATTTTGTTTTGTTTTTATATTTCGTTTACAAATATTCATTAATTCAGTGGATAAGAATGTTTTCATTGTTGTTGTTGTTTGTTTGTTTTTTTTTTCTTGCTTCTTTAATCACACTATACACTTAATCATAAAGAAATTTCCAACATAAAAAAAAAAAAAAACTGTAACAAAAAAAGTAATCTGGATATATTGAATAGGTTGC
Source organism: Pedicia rivosa (assembly GCA_963082725.1). NCBI lineage: Eukaryota > Metazoa > Arthropoda > Insecta > Diptera > Pediciidae > Pedicia > Pedicia rivosa. The sequence goes on along the minus strand of OY720151.1, from coordinate 14,882,475 downwards.
ACGTAACACGCACATACATTATTCCTTTTTTCGTCACTTTTTTGTTTGTTTGTTTTCTTTTTCATTAAAAAATATAATTTAATCATTTTGTGTGAGTTTCCTTAATAATTAATTGTGTTTAGTTTCATAAATTGAATGTTGAAAAATTCATCATAATTATGAATTGTCTCTAGTACATTTCGACATTCTTTTTTTTTTTTGTTCTTTGTTTTTGATTTTAAATTATTAATTATATTTATTGCTATAAAAATATTACACTGAATTTTTAATTACATTTTACTTTGGCACATAATTAATATTTTAGTGTTTTATTTAAAATGGTTGTACAAATCATAATACATAGACTGTAATGACGTCACATTGTTATACTCAATATTATTAGAATAAAAAGTTCAACATATTGAACAGACATCCAATCGTGAAAGAAATTTGTATGAAATTCTACATGAGAATTTTATCATTGAGTTTTAATTTTTATTTTAAAATGGTAAAATTTACAGAATCTTTATAGAATCATGTATAATGAATATTCCTCATTCTAATGGAAATTATACAGAATTTGTGTATGCATCACATTAAATGAAAACTTCAAATGAAATGCAATTTTCACCAATTTCTTTGATTCAATATTCACCTTATTAAATTTTTAATTTTAAATTGATCATTAAAAATATATTATTGCTAAAAGTGTACAACTCAGATAATGAGTTTTTGTTTGTAAAACTAACTTTGAGTCGACTACTTTTCTATCAATAATTTATTATTATTTAAATTAAATTACATCATTTGATATTATGTGACGTCATATGACCCATTTCGATTATTGGGTTTCTTGTATTGATTGTACAACACAATTGTCAGTTTAGAGAATGAATCTTTTGATATTCCATCGTTCTTTATATGCAATTGAATGCTTCAGTTAGATAAGAACTTTACATAAATTCACACAATTCTTATAATTTTTAATAGATTCAGTCGAATATGAACCTTAAATTTTCATCAATTATATTAATTCAAACACATCACAAATGAATGTTCGTTCCACATTCTGTGTTTGATCATCATTTTAATTTTATTTCTTTGGTTTTTTAGTTTTTTGGTTTCTTTCTTTTCGTCTTAAATAAATTATTAAATTATTTTGTTTTCTTTTCACGTAAAAATAAACACATTCATTGATATTGTTTTTTTTTTGCTGTTTTTTTTTACCATTTTTTCTTTTGTCAGTCACTAAAAGTTTTACAAATTTTTCTTATTTTCTTCTTTTTGTTTCTTTTAAAAATTCTCAATTAAAATACAAAAGTTAAAAATTGTTTTTAATTGCTTAAAGTTTTAATTATTAATTTACAAATGTTTTCTATTCAATTGAAAAAATATTTTTTACAAAACTGGAGAACTGAAATGAAATTCTTTTTCATTCCCGATTCTTTAATTTGTCCAGTTTCTTCAATTTCCTCAATTAAGTCTGAACTTTAATAATTTTCATTTGTTTAAAATTATTTCTGGAAATCAGAAAAAAATTGTGTTTTGATCAATTAAAATCTTCAGTGAATTTATTCAGTTCTTCACATTTGTATCCAATAAAAATTCTGGATTTTCTTTAGTAAATATTTTTATTTTTATTTGTGTCTGTGGCACCGTAGGTTGGTATCAGTATGTGAATGTGTGTGTGTTTGTGTGTGTTTGTGTGTGTGTGTGCTCTGATTGTGAATTTAATTTTGTCATCATTTACAATTATTTTTTTTAATTGATTAATGAATTAATCTCTTTATTTATTTTTTTTAATTTATTTATTTAATTTGTGAATAATTTATAAAAAAAAAATTGTTTTTAATTTTTGCAATTTATAAATTACAAGAATTTACTTTTTGTTTTCTTAATATTTTTTTTTTCTTGAGTTTTTCCTTTCCATTAATTAATTAATAATTTCTGTTAAATATATTTTACTTTTGTTTTAAATTTAAATCTTTTTTTACTTTATGCAATTTTGTTAATTCATTAACAAAAGTTTTAAACATTTTTTTTTTGTGCGCTAAATTTATTTGTGTTTTTTTTTTTTGTTTTTTGTAATTGTTGTAATTTTTTATTTTTTCTTCTTCGTTACATTATTTTGTTGTTGTTTTTTCAAAAAAAAAAAAAAATCTTTTTAATTCAAAAAATACGAAAATTTAAACAAAAAAATTATATTTAGAAATAAAGAAAAAAAAAAAGGAAAAGGAAAAAAATCACCACAAAAATTGTAGACCTCAAGCCCCAAGTTGGACGTTAAAAATTGATAGTAAATGTCCTATATAAGAGATTTTCTTAAAAACCCAATAAAAACAATCACTTGATGCCAATCAAGTACAAAGAGAAGAAGAAAAAAAGGAAAGAATTTTTTTTAAAAAAAAAATATCAGTGAAAAAAAATTCTAATTTTATTTTTGTCGACTGTTTTTTTTTTTCTGTTTATCTTATAAAATTTAAAATCTTAACCTTTAACCAGAGTAACTTAAGTCTAAAGTTTCTTTTCAATTTTTCGTTTTAATTATTTTATGTTTTGTTTTTTGTTTTTTTTTTGTATTTGTTTTTTTTTTATCACAATTTCGTTTAATAGTTTTTTATGTTTCAATGAATTGAATCAACACAAAAAAAAAAGAAGAAAAGTGTCGATGATTTTATAAGAAAATTAAATTAAATAATAAAGACAAAAATGTAAAGAAAGAAAAATGTTGTCTTTTGTAAATTGGAATTTTATTTTCTATACAAAAGTATTTTTCTTCCATAAAATTAATTAATTTTAGTTGAACTTCAAAGGAACTTCAAAGGAGTTTCTCTTTCCTATTCCTTCACTTTTCAATTCTCACAAATATTGAAACAATTCTGAAATTATATGGAACAAAATTCCAGATGATTTGGATTGTGATGGAACTAATGGAACAGAACAATTGATTTCCATCAAATCGTATGGACACAATTTTTACAAAAAAAAAAAAAAACAAAAAAACAAAAAAAAAAAAAAATTGTTTCAACCATCAATAAATGTTCCATCAACAAAAAAATTGTTGCTGATACAATTTGTGTATTTTTTTTTTAAAAAAATTCAAACACATAAAAAAACCTCATAAAAATTCATTAATTTAAATGAAGAAAGAAAAAAAAAGAAAAAGAGGCAGAAGTAAAATATTGGATGAGCAAAAGGACGGGTGTCATATTCGTTCATTCGCTTCTTTTTTTTTTGGAAAATTTGGTTTGAAAAGCAAAAAAAAAAAGAAAAAGAAAACTTGAAAAATTGATCTCATTTGTAATATTTCTTCTTCTTCTTCTTCTTCTTCTTCGTCTTTCTTTTTTCTTTTTTTTTTTTATTTTGTTTTATGTTTTAGGTACTTTACTTTTGTCTTCTTATGTTTAAAAAAAAAAATTAATTTGGTCCTCATCATAAGATCTCTTTTTTTTTATTATTATTTCTGTTGTAGTTGTTGTTGTTGTTGTTGTTGTTATATTTCTTGTTCTCTCTTCTCTATAGCATTAAAATCTCATCAACACATTTTCTTCGTCTTTTGTTTTTTTTTTTTTGGTTTGTTGATTATTTATATTTTCATTTTTGTGTTTTCTTCTTTTTTTTCCTTTTATTTTTTTTTTTTTTATTCTTTTGGGGTTGGGGTTGAAGGAAACAAAAAGTATAATTTATAATCTTCAAATTTTCCTATGAATTTTCTCTTGTATGTTGTAAGTGTGTTTTGTGCTTTTTTTTTTAAATTTATGTTTTTTGCGTTTGGTTCGTTAATGATTTTCTTTTTAAAATAATTAACAAATGTGAAGTTGATTATTTTTTATTTTTCCTTTTGGATATTAAATTGAACAATTATTTTGAATTTGAGAAATAAATTAATATAATTAACTTATTATTGTTTTGTTAGCACGTGCATATCATTACTAGAATGTACCTAACAATACTTTTTATTATGAATAAAAATCACATACAAACAAAACCTCTTTATTATGGGCCAACCTCTTTATAACGAATAAACCTTTTATAACGTATAAAGTTTGTGTTGTGCCTGCCTTTCACGATGTTTGTAATCTGAATCTAATATACACAATTTATTCAATGTTTTTATTGGCTTCAGATATTTTTACTAAAGATTCTCTTTACTTCTTGAACACCCTGAATTAAAAGTACTTGTTGGATTTTTCATATCAGCACAATTCTTTGTAACACCAATAATTTTTTTGACTATTTCATTATTTCATTATAATTTATGTTTATCCAGTCAGACGTATATATAAAATTGTGAGGGGAACAAATTTCCAGGAAATTTTGAAGATTTATTATTATCCCTGAGTTGTCAGTATGAATTTTCTTAGAATTCTTTTTTTTTTGATAATAAATTGTGTATACGTTTTGTGAAATTATGACATAACTAACGATTTTTATTTTATTTATGATTTTTTGGTTTAATTTTTAACCCTAAGAAATCGTATAAATCGATAGATTAAATAATGAATTTCTTACGATTGTCTATATATGTACCTGATGAAAGATTAGAAATGTATTCTGTGTATCCTGTAGCGTTGAAACTTTTTCTATTTCATAGAAATTATAGTTATGGAGTTCGGATGGTGATGTAGGTTAACATAAGGTTATGCTTTCTGGATCAAATCTAATAGATCACATCTTACTAAGATCTTACTTAAATAGTGTGATATTTTTATTGGTGTTAACATTTGTAGTTTGTGGTGTAAGGAATCTAGTTTTGTGTTTTTCAGTTTAATTCAAAATACTTAATTATAAATCGTTTTTATAAATAAATTTACAAGTGATCAACACCAAACTTATAAATGGTAAAACCTACAATTACATCTGTAGGTAACCAGAGAATTTAAAACAATTCTTCAAGCCAAAAACATACGTTTGTACCTTAGAATTTATTTTGTGTAGTAAATCAATTTGTGATATTTTCTTAAATACTTGAGGTGTGGCTTGTCGTATTTGGTCTTCTGTAATCTTTGGTTATACTATAAAATATTATAAAATACGACGGATTTCATCTCGTTGTCGTATAGGTAATTGGCATCAGTACTGCTGAGTACAATGGTAATAATTTTACTACAAAAAAAAAAATGCACTGAATGCGAGAGACTGATATTCGACGAAGTAACTAAAAATATTTGACGTTTGGTTACTTAAAGTATAAAGGGAATTTTTCTTCAACTTTTAACAAGAGGAAACGTTAAAAATTTCAATACTATTCACGTGCTTATGTTTGCCACATTCGTTATTTTATATTTTTCTTTCAGTTTGTATGAAAATGTTTCTATCATTTTTCTAAATAATTTATAATATTTTCTATTCAAACTTCCTAGTGTCCCTCTCCATTCACTTTTAAGTTTATTCATTAGAAATGTAAGAAAAATAAACCAAATGAACTAAAAATTATGTAAAAATCTACCAAAGAGAGAAACACATCCCCTGAGTCCCCTGACTAAAAATATTCTAATTGTTTCAAATTTCGATGTCATCAAAAATTCACAAGAAAAATTTAAAAAATTGAAGAAACGAAAAATAACCAAAAAAATCTTAACAAATTTCACATTTTTCATTTTCCTCAAAAAAAATAAAAATATTCATCAATTTCAATAAATTTCCTTTTTTTTTTTTCTTTTTTGTCAGTTGAAAGAAGAGAAATTCAGGATTTTTTTTTTTAAAGTTTTAATTTTATAATTTCCATAATCATTTTTTATTCCAATTCAGTTTTTGTCTTTCTCCCATTTTTCTAGAGTTTAGTGTGGACAACACAACTGAAGACATATTTTTATTTCCTTTTTACTTCTTACAAAAATTATTATAAAATTTTTTCTTCTTCTTCTTCTTTTTGTTTTTCATATTTTTGTTTTTGTTTTTGGTTGAAAATTAATGCAAATACAATTTAATGCAAGAAAACTGTGAAAAGTAAAGGAGAAAAAATGAAAGAAAGAAAGAAACAATTTTTTTTTTAAACATTTTTAAAGTCTTAGAAAATACGCTAAAGAAAATAAACTTTTCTTTTTTGTTCTTCTCTTTTGTCTTGAGATTTAGTTACACTTTTTAAAGAAACAACTTCTTCTTTTTTTTTTTCTTCTTCTTTCCTTCTTCTTCCTTTTATTTTTGACTTTTTTTTTTCTTTTCTACCGAAGGAATTGTCGTATGAATTGAACTTTTCCTCCCTTTTTTTCTTTTCTTTTCGTTTTGTTTCTTTTCTTTTCAGTTACAAAACAAAAGTTTTAACTTCCCTTTTTTTTCTCTCTCTCGTTTATTTTTTTCCCCTTCCTCATTTTTTGTGTACAAAATGGGATTTCTGTGTGTGCACGTTGATTTCTTGTATTTCAATGTGTACAAGGTGTGTGTGTGTGTGTTTGTGTAAATGTGTCTGTAAAGTGTTCCATTAATTTCGTAGTAAACTTTTACATTTTCACAATAATTTTCAATTTAATTTTTAATCTTTTTTTTGGTTTTATTTTTTTTTTTTTGTTTTTGTTACGTCACAACACAATAATTTATTATGACGTCATTTTCTATAATATTTTATCATGTTTTTTCATCTAAATTTATTATTTTAATTTCTTAATTAGTTTATTCATAATATTTGATTTTTTTTTTGTTTCACTTTCTTATTCTTCTTCTCTCTGTCTTCCTTCTCTTCTATTCTCTTCTCATCTCTTCGATTTTATTTAATTATTTTTTCAATATTTTTATTATTTGTTTTAAATTTTTAAAATTCTAAAAAGTGCGCCATGTTTTATTTTTCATTAAATTTAATTTATTTATATGTGTTTAAATATGTAGGAAAATGTGTATGCAATTGTATGTATGTATGTATGCATGCATGTATGTGTATTATGTATGGATTTGTTCTCTATTTAATGTATTTTAATTTATATTTAATTATAATTCTACATCAATAATTTCATAATTAATGTAATTCATATTGTAATTATTTGTGACTAATCAGTTCAGTAATTCATATTAACTTTCTACAATATTTCCATTATTATGACCATCAGGTATAATTATAATTATTTCTGGTGGTGACGGTGGTGGTAATGAATCCATATTATTATTATCCATTGATGCAACATCATTTAATTGTTTTATTTCTTCAATTGATGGTGGATCTGGTAAATATGCTAAACTATCACCTTCACCACTACCACCACCACCGACACCATCACCACCACTAATACCATTTTCACCATTTTCTTTAACAATATCACATTTATTTTCTACAATTGTTGTTTTACCAGTATCTTGATCTGTTATGATTATTGGTATTTCACCATTACCAAGTTGTCGTTGTTCTTCAAGTAATTTCTCTTCATTATGTGATTCTTCTGCTAACATATCAGACATAAGACGACACGGTTCACCATCATCTCTAAATGAATTAGCTGGATCAATTGTATCTTGTTTAAATATTGCTGCTGTTATAACTGGACGATTTGGATCAGTAATTTCTGTTGGACTATTATCTCTGCTTAATATTGGTAATGTATCACAAAATAATGCTGGTGCAACTGGTGATGTTGGATATCCTTTTGAATCTATACTATATGGTTCTTGATTACCATAACAGTATTGATTTGAACCATTTGATGATGTAATACTTAAATCAGATTGTGATAAACCCGTATTAGAACTTCCATAATTTGGACGTGTTGTATTCAAGACACTTGATCTTGGTGATGTCATTGATACAGCACCATCTTCATCAACTTCTAATAGTTCATCATCACTAATACCATCTGGTGGCTGATGTATTTGTACTTCTTGATGATTATTTATATCATCTGGATTATTAACTTTAAATGCATTTACAGAATTTTCAATTTTTAATTGTTTTTGTTTTTTTTGAAAATGTTCATTATTACACATTGATAAGCCACCAGTTGTATCAGCACCTCTTGTTACTTCCACAACAAATACACCATCCTTTTCTGATGGTGAATAATGCATTTTTGTTTCACGTGTATCTCTGGACATATCCTATAAGAAAATTTTTAAAAGAAAAAATAAATAATGAAAATAGAAAATTCTGTTTTTTATTTAAAAGTTTTTATTTTGCTGTTCCCAAAAATTGTTTCCTATTTTGACTCCTCCCTATATATATTTTTATTTAAATGCATTTTATATGAAAATCGTTTCTATGAAAACCTCTTTAATGAGAGTATTTATATTCTGATTTAAATCAATGTATATATTTTGTACATTAATCGACAACGAGGTTTTCTAAATATTTAAGGAAAAAGGGAATAAATAGGGAACGTACATAATGTGAACGTTTTTTTTTTTTCTTTTTTCTTTGGGAACAGCCTTATTTCTTTTATATAATTTTTTTTTTTTTTTCTATGGTGAAATTGAATTTAATACGATAAGGGAAAGAAAAGTAAAGAAAAGAAAAGAAAAGGGGTAAGCCAAAAGCAAAAGCAACAAAGAAAAAAATATACTTTATATTTATAAGAAAACTTTTGGAAAGCTCAGCTGACAAAAAAAAAATAAAAAAAAAAAAAGGCAGCAGCAACAAAAAAAAAACTTTTTCCCTTTTTTCCTTTCGTCCTTTTTCCTTCACTCTCTACCGCTTTGTTTCTTTTCATTATTATTTATTTATTTATTGATTTATTTATTTATTAAATATAAAAATCAATCGGAAAACAATTTTTCTCTCTCTCTCTCTTTCTCTCTCTTTCTGGCAAAACAAAATAAATAAATAAGAAAAAAAAAACAAAAATAAATATTGTCAAGTGAAGATTCGATTTATCGATAATAATAAATAAATCGATTAATCGTTTAATCAAACATAAAAACAAAAATGCAAACATTTTATTTATTATAAGTTCTAAAGAAATAAAAGCAAAACATGCAAAATCTAAAGAATTTATTTAATCGAAAATACATAAGAGGAAGAGGGAAACATTCTCAATGGATTGGAAACTGGATACTTTTTTTTTTCTGAGTAAAATAAAGAAACAAAAAAAGCGAGAAAGTTTTGAAAATTTTCACAAATTTACTTTTCTATAAAAATACAATTTTGTTGGTTTATTTTTTATTGATTTTCATTTATCCTTAAATAATTAAAGTTTCAGAATAAACTTTGATATTTTCAATAATTTAGAGGTTTTCAGAAATGTTTAAAGTTTCATTTAAAGCAAATTACGTCGTTCATAAAAGCGATTCAATAAATTGACGAACAACAATTTTAGTGAAACAATAAATTAAGATGAAACCTTCATATTGTGACCACCTGTCTATGTATTAAAGGAAGAGTTGATCACTGCATTAATTTGGTGAATTTAACGAGCACCTTTTCTATTGTGACCACCTTAGTGATTAGTTTAGTGAATTAGTCCACTTATTTTGGCTAACCAAATGGGTTCGATTTGATATAATAAAGATTCTTTTACGGATTATTCTTTGTTTCATTTAAAACGATTCAGATCAATTGAATCAATTGATTGATTGAAAAACAATTTTCTATTTTCTTAAATCAAAAAAGGAAAACCGAAAAAAAAACAAGAAAAATGTGGGATGACATAAAACATAAAGAAAAAGAAACAAACAATGTAGATGTCATCTTTTGGATTTAAGAAGACATCCTTATTCCCATTTCACGTTTATTTATTGTATATTTTTTTATTTCATTGAATTTTCTTTTTATTTCTACGTTTTTGTTTTTCTTTTTTATATTTGATAGATTTTTTTTTATTGTTAGTTTATTCCTTTCATTCGTTTTCTTTTTCTTTTTCTTTTACTTTTAGAAATGTAAAACATTCAAGGAAAAAGAGAGACCAATGATCATTATGAGTTAAAAAAAAAAAGATATAATAAAAAATTGTCTCCTTCTGTCATCACATCATTCCATATTAAAAAGAAAAAAAAAATCTACAATCGCACCCACCACCCATCGTCCTACAGAGAAACAAAATAAACGCACCCGTACACAATTTTTATCTAATGTTAACGCTTTTTCTTATATGTGAAACGATTTTCTTCTTCATTTCTTTATTTTGTCTTCTTTACGTTCCCGTTCTCATCAAAAGAAAATCAAAAAAAAAAAAAACTTCTCCTTCACAGAGAAATAAAAATAAATAAAAAGCAAACGAAAAGAACAACAACAACAAAATTCTAAACGATGAAATATTTCCAAGACATTTTTTTTTCTTACTTTTCGTACAAGGATTTAAATTTCAAATATTTTGTATGAAACCAACAAGACAAAATAAAAAAAAGTACGCACACACATACACAGAAATAACATAAACAACGAACAGATGAAGAAGAAGAAGAGGAAGAAGAAGAAGAAGAAGAAGAAGAGGAAGACGAAAAAGAAAAATATGATTTTTTAATAAAAAAAGTAAGAAAAAAAGAAAAAAAAAAGGAAAAAGTCGATTTACGAAAATATTCTAATAATAATATTTATATGAATAAAATTATTGGTGAATTACACAAAATATATTGTTGTTGTATATTTTTCTTTATTCAGAATTTTTGTTCAACAATGGACCCAAGTTTCCCAAACTGCGCATTTGATCTACAAATCTCCAATTTTATTTCTTCTGTATTATATTTTTTTCCACATTACAATTTATTTTGCTTTTACGATTTATAAAGGACTCGTAGAGATTGTACAATAATGTTTTAAAAATTTTGTTTAAGACGAATACAGTGAATAGATTAGACTAGACTCAACTAACCGGTTATTCGCACATCAAATGGAAAATAATAACCGGTTAATCGAATAATTGTAAAATTGTTTTAATTTCAACATTTAAATCATTAATAAACAACTTTGCTTAAATATTCTTATAAAATTTAAGATTTTATGTAAAATTTATTGACATAAATTTACTGTCTTAAGTAAATAAAGAGAAAAAATTAATAATTCGTTAGAAGTAAACATTGCGGGATGTGTGCCCCACTTCTCACATAAAAGAAGAAGAATATTATTTGTTGGTATATGTTTGACGGTATACAATAAGTTTGGGAAACACTGATTCTAGAATATTTAAGTATAGAAAAGATTTAAGATTTTTATATTCTTCTCCTTTATTTTTCTTATAAAAAAAAAAATAATAAAAAAGGCGGAATATAAATAAATAAAGTGGCGTGCGTGCTTGATGTGTAATATTGTTAGGGGGTCATATTTTTACTTTTTACTTCTATTTATTTTTTCAAAAATAAAAATATAAGAAAAATATCGAAAGAAAATCGTTAACAAGATTATTTCAACTCAAAAACTGAAAACAGCTAATATCTTATCTTATATTTTTCTTCTCTTGTATTTTTCTTTTCTTTTATTTTGTTTTATTTTTCTTCTTTTTTGTTTAAATATTTTCGATGATTCTCACGTGAAAAATATATAAGCCAAAAACGATCAACGAATAGATTTTATTTTTCTTTTCATTTTTTTCCATTCTCTTGATTTTCTTTTAAAGATTTATTGGGGATCTTGTGCAAAAAAAGCAAAAAAAAAAATATAGAAAGGGCGAAAGGTTTTAGAATGAGGATTTAGTTTATACCTTTTAGCAAAATAGTAGGCATAGTAGGGTATTGGATAAAATGGTTTAAAAGGTTAAAGGTATCATCGAGTGAAGGTTGAAAGCGTTTCTCGTTCTAAACTGTAACTATGAACGAGATATAATGGGAGTATTTTTTTTTTCTTCTTCTTCTTCGTTTTCGTTTTTTTTTTTTGGAAATTTAATGTTTATAAGATTGAGTTTTTTTTTTCTTTCTGGCTGTATATGAAACGTGAATTGACTAACTATATGCCACTTTAAATATTCGTTGAATTTCATACATTTTGTTGAGATAAAACGAACAACAAAAAAAAAAAAAGGCTCTCTGTAGGAGGAAATCATATTTAAAAGACTTTTTATACGAATTATATTTATTTTTCTTCTTGGGAAAAAATTATAAATATTTTTCTTTGAATAAATATATATTTTTATCGTTCATTGATCGCGTACTTTTTGAACTTTTCATTCTTAAGAAAAGATCCAATTTCCATTCAAAACTTACAAAAGAATCTTTTTTTTCGTTTTATATTTCTTGATTTATACAACAACAACAAGTTCTTCAAATTCAATTAAGGCTGTTTGCTAAATTACAAAAATTTATTTTCTTTTAATAAAAAGAAATTTTTGAATTTCAATTGTTTTGTTTTCTTAAATCCAATAAAAAGAAAAACAGAAGAAAACTTTATGCCGAATAAAATAGAATTAAAATCGACGGTTAATTGAATATTTGCTGAATACAAAATTATTTTCTGAATACAAAATTTATGTAAGCAAATTTTAAATGCGTTAAATTTAATTTTTAATGAGTCGAAAAAACCATGGATTTTTTTTTGTTTGTTCACCTTCTCCTCCTCCTCCCACACCTCTTTCTTTTTTCTTCTTTTTTTTTTTTTTTTGCCTCAAACATATAATTTGAAAAAAAGGACGATATCCTTTCGTTATTTTTTTTCATTTATTTATTTTGTTGGAAGGAGGAAAGAGATTCAAATTTCCCTCCTAATTAGCTTCAAACTGGAAAATTTATTCTACATTAATCATAAAATAATTAAGCGGGTTTTATTCGACAAACTCCTTACACAAAACATACACATATACATACACACATACATACAGACATACATATATTTACAATATAACATTTTAATGAATAACGACAAAACATATATAATGATGATAACGCGTGCGCATAAACATATAATACAACATACAATTCTCCTATCTTTTCACTCTTTATTATTTATACATATTTTTACAGTTAAGAAAAAAAAAAGCATAATTCTAATGTCATTTTAAAGTCCTTCTCTCTATCTTCTTATTCTTCTTTTCTATTCTTCCTCGACTACTTCTACTTCTACTTTTATTCTTTTCTTTCTTTCTTTCTTTCGTTTCGTTTTTTTTTTTTTTATTTTTTTCTTCATTGAATTTGATATTCATCCTTTTTAAATAGATAAAAAAAAATCACATTGTGTAGAGAGAAGAAGAGGTGGGTGAAAAAAACACGAATAAGATGAAGAAGAAGAGGAGGTGGAAAAAAAAAATTGGTGGAAACATAAAATGATATACGAGTTTGAGTTTTATAAGTTTAAGTTTTGTGTGAAAATATAATGAAGTGTGAGTATGAAGAATATTGGTTGACAGTTGGGAGTAGGAATTTCTTGTTGTTATATTTGTTGTTGTTTGGTTGCTGTCTGTTATTCTGTTCTGGTTGTATATTGTGTCAAAAGAATGAATGTTCTTCTTATTATAATATATTTTTTATTCTATTCTTTATTCCTATTTATTTATGTTTTTTTTTAGTCGTATGTTAGTCTATCCTCTTATGCAGAATAACAACAACAACAACAACAACAACAACAAGAAAAATAGACAAAACAAACATACACCAAACAGTAAAAATAATAAAAAAAAAAACACAACACAACTAAAACATGGAAAACATGGAAAACATCGTGAACATGGAAAACATAGAAAATTTAAAACAAGAGAGAAAAAAAAATACATACACGAAACCAACATTAGAGTTTTTCTTGTCTTTTTTTTTTTTTTTGCTTTAGAGAGAGAGAAAAAAAATGATAGAGGAAGGATAACAAAAACAAAAAAAAGGACGACAAAATAATATTTTATAGAAGAAAATTATTATTATTTTTCCAATTCAGCGAATATAATTTTTTTTCTTTTTTCTTTTTTTTTTGGGATAAAAACAAAAACAAACACAAAAAGAAAAAAGAAGAAAAATGAAATCATGACGAATTTTCCACATGACCATTTTTTTATAGAGTGAAATTTTCTCTATTCGTCTCTTTCTTTTTATTTTACTATTTTTTCATATTTTATAGACGTTCGTCAAAATGTCAATATTTACATAAACAAATAGATAATAATAATACATAGGCATTTACACACACCCACACATACACACACACACATACACACGCAACATCAAATAATCTGTAAAATGTACAGATATAAAGAAAAAAAAATTGTGGAATGGGAGTAGGGTAAAAATCCCTTCTATTATATATTATGTATGTATTATTAGATTATCTATCTTAGATTTTCCATTTTCCTTTAAATTTTTTATAAAGAAAAAAAAAAGTAAAAAGAAAAACGAACAAAAAAAAATTAAAGTTAAAATAAAAAAAAACCTTTTTTTGTGGTGCCCCCTTAAAATATCAGATTCATTCAATATTTTTCTTTGGTTTTTAATAAACAAAAAAAAAAAGGAAAAGAAAAAGAAACACGGTTAAACAACAACATTAATACAACAACAATATTAATTTAATATTTAATCACAATAAGAACAACATTGAACACGGAACAATTATTGAATTTAATTATTTTATAAAATTAGAAAGGAAAAATGGCCAACAACAAATAGAGAGAAAAGAAAGTACAAAGAAAATAAAATTAAGAATTTTATAAAAAAAAAAGAAGAAAAACAAAAGAAAATAAAGAAAACACAGGGATTGTTTTTTTTTTTTTAGTTCCTTACATTTCTTTCCTCTGTTTCAACAATGAGATGATTATTTTTTAATGTCATCGTAATCACAGATCCATTTGCTCCAGTATGATTTAATTTATTTGTTGAACCATCATATTTTGATAACATCTCTGAACTTGTTTCTAAATTGTCATGACTTCGGTTGATTGTAAATCCAGATTCAGTTGATTTTAACTAAATTAAAAAAAAAAAAAAACAAAACAAATATTCAAAAAAATACAAAATAAAAAAAAAACAAAAAAAAATTAAAACAAAAAAAAATACAAGACACGAAAAAATATAAAATTAGGACAAAATAAATGGACTTTTCCAATTTTCCACACACAAAAAATATTCGTATTTAATAATAAAATTGGAGAGTTTTTTTTAATTTTTGGAGAATTTGTCAACTTTTGGAGAATTATTTATTTAGATTTCTCGTAAGAAATTTGTATGTTACGGGAAAATAACAAATCAGACCCCTCTTCAATAGGAGTTTGAGAGTTCAAGACCAGCGAGGATGTACGCATTGATTTGGAATCTAAATAATAGTGCAACAATCCTCTGGACCTATTATGTGTCTACTTGGTAATCAAAGAATCGATATCGCTTAACATATTTGATTGAACAAATTTTCATTCTGTTAAAAAATCCATTTAAGTAAAACTTATTCCCTTTACGTATTCCATGTTTTTTTTTTTTGTTCATTTTTCTTTTTTTGCTCATTTGAAAATTATCAAATAATAGAAAATATGGAAATGGGGTAATACAATGATGTGTTTGACTGTACGTGTGTGAGTGTGTATGTGTGTGTAAGTGTGAAAATCAGACATGACATATACATAAATATAGATAATATATTTTACAATTTAATACGCGAATAATTTCGCGTCTCATTATGTCAGAAATATCATAATAAAAGGGTGACATAAAGAAATAATAAGGCGTGAAAATAAGGGATGCTAGAGGATGAAACAAAAAAAAAAAGAAATCCTTATAAAAAATAGATAAATAGAGAAAATAGAAAGGATTGTCATATAATGGGGTAAAACGGCTTTATACGTGTGCGGAAATTTTTTATTAGAGACAGGATGATCCTTTACGATTAATAATAGTTTTCTGTTTTCTGAGAATATTCAATTTCCCATGTATGACGTCACAAAATCCAACAAAGCTGATAAGAAAACATATAAATGAAAATTCTTAACACTTTTAGAAAGAAATTTGAATTTTTAAAGAACCTTCAGAAGGTGACCACCGTTGATAACAGTGCACACATTTTCACATCAACGGACTGATCTTTTCAGCTGGAACCTTAAGTCCCATACACAATTTTTATTATGCCAATTCTAAGAAAGGCTTCCATAATTATGAAAATCTAAAAGCTCCACACATAAAACATGATTTTATTAGACCGAACCACATCAGCAGACGATCTTGAAGGTTATAAAAATTTTCCACTGAAACCCCAATGAAACCCCAATAACTGTAACATAAATTGTAAACATTTTTTAATCTAAATTACAAACAGAAAAATAACATTTATAATCTGAAATTCACAAGAAATTTTGGTCAAGAGGAAGAGAGGGGAAAAAGAAGAATGAATGAATTTGTGTGGACAATATTTTAGTGCACTTCTAGTCTAAACTAACTTTTTAATTAAAAAAAATTGTTTGATGCAGAATAAAATTAAAATTTATAAATAATTCAGACAATTTGTCTAGAAAAAAAAATGAATTGAGTTTTTATAAAATAATAACAACAAAATGATACCATCAAAAGACATAACCAATTTTTTGTTACTCTTGCCCGTTACAACGGGGGAAAAAAATATTATTTTTCATTAAAATTAAAGTTTATAAAAGCTGCATTTTTTTTTTGTTTTTGCTCTGGCTTTGGCATTCCATTTGGAAAACTAAAATAAAAGTTTGAACTTCTTTTGCAATGTGAAAAAAAAAAAAAAAAAAAAAACAGCAACGTAAAAAACAGAAACATTACAAAACTGAAGCTGTACAGGGACCAGATTCTGATCTGTGTAATAATCACAAATTACTTCATTTATGATTCTGTTTGCATGATAAGTTTTTTGTTCTCACTCCCTCACCCTTGTTTTTTTTTTTTAGGTTTTCATGATAAAAAGTTTTATAATTTTTTCATTAAACTCATTTTATGTTGGTTGTCTGATTTTTGTTTTTGTTGGACTCTTGTACGTGGAAAGTTAGTGAGATAACACAAAAAAAAGTTTGTGGTTTAATATTTGAAAGCTGTTGTAACGTACAAAATCTAATTGAATGTATTTGTGATGTGTTAAATAATAATTTTGTCATTGTCTTATATTTTCTTTTGACACAAAATAATCGAAGCATTCGACTGATTACTCGTATTCTGTTTTATCCTCTTATTCCTGAAATTCTATTTAGTTAATGTTAAAATATTAAATTTCTTTACTTGATAAAAAGGTCAATGTAACGATCTTGATCTGAATTACTTTGAAATTTCCCATTAAGTAAATATTTAAAGTTCTTCTGAACAGGAGATAATTTAATAAATTTGAACACTTTACAACAACAATATAGTGTGACGTTTCCTATAAATTTTTTTTTTCATCAAACAAGAAAGAACCTTTTGGTTTATTGATTTGTAAAAAAGGATTCTCTTTTTTTTTGTCTTCTCATCAGCTTCAGCTCACATCTTTTTTCTATACACAAATTAATAATTTCTATTCGTTGTTCATGCAAGTGTGATGTCGAGAATGAATAATAGACTACGTCTTAAAAAACAAAACTTTCTTTTGTGAAATCAAATTATAGAAAATGTTCAATAATTAAAGTTTATTTCTTAAATTTTTTTTATCTTATAAGAAAATCCATTTTCAAATTAAACATAAAACACAATCAGAATTTACAAAATTTCTCTTTCTTCCGTCTCTTCCAAAAATCCTAAATTTCTTTATTCTTCTTTTCGGACAAAAATGTTGAATAAAATTATTTTTTTTTTTAAAAAGAAAAAAGGGGGGGAAATGTACAAAATAAATTTTAGGTCATCGATTTGATCGATCAATCGTTTCTTTTCTTTCATTCTTTCTCATCCATTATTCATCAATTTTAGTCAATTTTTCCTGGTCCTTTCTGTTCCTTTTCTTTTTTTCTTCTTTTATCATAAAATATAGACGATGAAAAACAACAACATCGAATACAAACGACACACAAAAAACAACAACAACAACAGCAGCCGAAGAAAAAAAAAGTAGAAATTCTAAAGAAAACCCGGAAATGAATTTACTATTCCATAGAATAGAAAAAAAAATAGACTGAAAAATTTTCCTTTCTTTGTTCATTCGTTTCTCTTTCTTTCTTTTTTTTTTGTATTTTTCTTTTTTCTTCCTTTTTAAGTTTTCGCTTTTTTATTCTGTTCTCTTCTTCCTTTCTTCTCCATTCATGTGAGAAAGAAAAAAAAAAAGAATAGTGGGACACGGTTAGAAAGAAAAAGTTTTTAACTAAAAACAGAGAAAAAAAAAGAAAGAAAAATGTAGTTTTTCTATTTAGAGAATTTTTCTGTAGAGGTTAATGAACCAATATTATAGTTTCATGTATAACTTCGACCCTGTTTATTTTAACCCTTAAAAACATGACATATTTATTGTATAAAATTCAGTAGCGTTTTACTAATTTTATTTATTTATACCGTTGTTGTAAATGTTCTAAATAAACATTTGTAGGGAAAAACAAAATTCTGTTTTTTGCGAAAAATTTGTTAAAATTTGTACACGAAACGTTGGGTTTCAATAGGGATAATTTTCTCTGAAAACATTTTTATATAAATCTTTATTATTATTATTATTAATTTATTATATTTTTGGTTGGAACCAACAGTTAAGGGTTTATTGAGTTGTTACATTTACTCTGTAGACTTTTGGTTTTTTTTTTGGCGCAATTAAAAGACACAAAATCAAATTTACAATTTCTTTCATCAATTTAATTCAATTTACAAGTCTGAATTTGATCAAAGTGTCACATTGTACGTTGAACGTTGTGCCCATCAAAATCAATTAAATCCTAAGAAATTTAAAATCAAATTCAGCAAATCTTAAGAAGAAACTTAAGACAAAAAAAAAAAGAAGAAACGTAAAAAAAAAACGTTTAAAGTAAAATAAAATAATTGATTTCACAAAAAAATCTAAAAATATCTTTTTATTTTTACACAAATCAAATCAAATAAAACAAATATATTGAACCGCCACTGATCTGATCTAATATACAGTCTAAGACGAGACACAGAACATCTCAGAAGAAATATATATAAATATAGACAGATATTATTTTAGGGATTGTTCAATTTAGGTTCAATTTGAACAAAATCAGATTGACATGAAGAGAAAGTATAAAACTTTTTTTTTTCCTCTCTTCTTTCTTCTTCTTCTTCTTTTTTTCTTGTTATTTTTTCTTTTTGTTTCTTTTCTTTTCTTTCTTTTTTTTTTTTTTTATTTTGCTCTGATGTTAAATTTCTTGATTTTTTTTTTTCTTTATTTAGTTGGGGGCGGGCATAGAGAGGGGTTTGGGTCATACCAATCGTTCGTGTCGCCATTTATAGATAATAGATTATATTTATAGATTCTACATTTTTTCCTCTTAAGATTTTTTTTCTTTTATTTAGGGGAGGTAATCTTATTCTTATTCTTATTCTCCTTCTTCTTTTTATTATGAACATTTTTACAAAATTTCAAGATTTCATTGAATCTCACTATCTATTAGCAAGTTAACTATAGTCATGTATATAAACAGAAATGATTTATTATTAGTTTTTATGCTACATCTGAAAGTTTCACTTTCTAAATTTATTTTCTCTTTTAAAAACTAAACTTATTTAAATTAAAACAGAAAATAATAGGGTGTAAATGACCACATTAGTCGACTTTTAGACTTTCAGCATGAAAATAGGGATACCAGGGGAAAAAAATAAACTTGGGAGAGTTTTGTACTTTGTGCGAATAATTTAGGGATCAAGTTTACTAAAACTTTCGGCTATAACCTTATACAGTTGATTCTCTATATATTTTTTTTTTTTTGCTCAATACAAATAAAAATCAAGTTGAGTTAGGATAGATTTTATTGAACTAATTCACTTATGTCTATGATCTGAAAGAATCACATATAAATTATGTAGTATTATATTACAATTGCTAAGTTGTACATAGTAATTATGTGTGTGTGTGGGTGTGTGTGTGTGTTACTCCACTCTTGTTATATATATTAACATTATTAACCCTTTCTCATTTTCACTAATATTAAACAATTACGTTAAAACCGAAAAACAGTAAAAACAAAAACAAGAGGAAAAACAACAATAAAATATAGAATAAGAGAAAAGAAAAACCAAACAACTTGTAAATTATCATTCCTCTTCTTATTTTTTTTTTTTTATGTTGTATCTTTATATATGGACCCTTAGAAAAGGAGAGAATGAGTAAGAGAGAGAGAGAGAGAGAGAGAAGAAACAAAAAAAAAAAGGAAATATTCTATCATTCTCTTGTCCTTTTTGAGCCGACATTTTCATCTAATCCTGGTGGAAACACGTCAACATGAATAATTTTACTTCCCTATACTTTCCTATTCTATATAAATTGTATTATGTATGTGTGTGTGTGTATACATATTTTGTGTGTGTGTGTATGGTATTTCCATTCCCAGAATAAAAGAAAAAAAAAAAGAATAACTTCTTTAAGAGAAAGAGAATTTTTTTTTTGTTTCCCCTTTTTATAACATTCAGGAAATATAAATAAATGACTAAGTTATTTTTGTCTATGTTGTTGTTCTGTCAAAAAAACCGGCATTAGTGAGATGGAAATTATCTTTTTTTTTTTTACTTGTTTTTCCTTTTTTTTCTGTATATTTTCTTTCTTCTTCTTCTTCTTTTTTTGGCCTGAGGTATTTAATTTTCAGGTTTTAAAGTGGAATAAAGCGGAATGTCAACCTGCAACACAAAACTATATAAATAAATAAAACATTTTTGAATTTATGAAGATGACCAACTTTTTGGTATTTTATGTCACAAAATATAATTAATGTGCATTTTATGAAAAGACAGGAAAATGCGAACATAATTTTCCGGTTTAAAATTTTTTTAAATATTTTTGTTTTCTCTCTCTCTCTTGGAAAATTTTATAAAACAAAAGGGGAAATACAAAAATTGTAATTTTTACTGAAGAATTATGGAATTTCAAAAGTTTTACATGAGTAGAGACGTATAGAGGAGAGACATAAGCTTTTCAGCTTTTATAATTAAAATTAATAAATAGGTTTTTATCCTTAACTGGAATATGTTGTTTTTGTATTTGGTTGTAAAAATAATTTTATTCCGTGTCAATAATTTCACAACAATTTGAAAATTCGACCGAAACAAATAAAGAAGAAAACTCATAAATTTATTTTTTATAATAATTTGACGGTTTATCCCAAAAATACAATTCAGTTGGTTCAGGAAAAGTTTTATTGATAAATTTGATTAAAATTCATTATAAAATTTAATTACATTATAAAATGGTGTTCTGTTGTTGTTGTTGTTGTGTTAATTTATTGGAATTCATTTAATTAATATTGTCGATTAATTGTATAAAATGTACAAAATTTTTGTAATTTGTTTATAAAATATTCTATACATAAAATAATTAAATAAAAAATTATTTTGTCCACTCCATTGAATACTAATAATAATGAAAATATTTGACACAATTTTGAAAATTCGATAATTTAGTGTTTTGTTTGGTTTTTATTATTTTGTAATTTATGAAAAATCCCGATAGACGATTAAAATCACATATAACTTTATTGACAAAACACAAAATATTATATGATTATTAATTTTGTGTGTGTGTGTGGGTGTGTGTGTGTTATTAGAATTATAAACGACAATTTGAAATTATGTATTTAAATATTTTAAATTTACAAATTTCTTTCACTTTTGATTTTTTTGTGTTTCGTCTTTCTTTTTTTTTCTTTTCTTTCTTAAAACCAACAATAATTTTCATTATTTAAATAAATTTTTTGAAAAATATAGAAAATTTAATTAATCTGAATCAAAATCTAATTATAGAAAATTCCTATTTGCGTATAAAGAAAATATGAATAAAATGGAATGAAAATTAATAGCGAAGAGATTCAAAGAAATATAAATTTAGGGTGTAAAGGGGGAGAAAGTTTTATTGTTGAATTTTTATTAAAATAAATGACAAATTTGTTTCATAATAATGATCATCATTATGATGTGGGCTTACGTGAGCCTACAACTTTTTCATTGTTTGCATCTATTTTAGGACATTTTGATTTTTGGTACAGTTTTTTTACCGGTCAATTGAAAAATACGTAACACACGCATTCTTTCGGTCATTCAAACCCCGTCATGGTAAAACATGGTTTTCATTCATAATTGATCCAGACTAAGATGCTGGTTAAATAACTTTTAGAAGTTGATATAGAAGACACTCAGAATCATGAGTTCAGCAATTAAAGACAACGCTTTGATCCTATTATCAGTTCGAACCCATTAAAAATTATTCTATCAGATTAATAATCATTTTTCCCAAAGATAACTTAATATGTAATTCTAATGGAAGTTAAAGAATAAAAATGAAACATTAAAGACGCTAATTAAATAAACTTTAAATTCAATTTAAATCATTTAATTTATTCTATTGATTCCAAAAAATTTTTATTGATTTAGAATTTAGATAAAAGAATTGTATCGTTTGTTGATTGACTTTAGAAATTTATAAATTAAATTTCAATCATTGAATTCATTTGATTAAATTTTATTTTATTAAATATAATTAATACAGTAACAATCTTTTATTGTGAATGTTAAAGATGATGTTTATTGAAGTGATTTCATTTAAGAATATTAAATATTATAATATTATAACATATAAACGAAAAACCCCTTGAAGCAGAAACTATTTTCATTTGTAATTCTTGAATAATATAGACAAACTATGGCAACACAAGCAAATTGTTAAATTTATTAAAAACATGAGGGAAATAGGATCAAACATAACCAACAGTTGAAATGAAAATCGGATCAAACATTAAAATATAGGAACAACGTTTTGATTTTATAATCAAAATAAGACAAAAGTAAAACAAACCGAAATAATTGTACAACGAAGGGAACATTTACTAATTTACTAATTTTCTAAAGGGTTTTACTTTAGAAAATTATATTGGAAAATTATGAATATAACTGAATAAATAGTGAAGGTCAAATGAATGTATCAGAATCACAAAAGTGATGATGGACCAAGTTGGAGCATTAAAATATTAAATTACAATAATTAGTTCATTCATGGAATAAGATCCGAGTATGAATAAAATAATAAATTGAAGAGATTTTTATGATTTGCGTTCTATAATATGTTCACGATAAGAATTTAATGTTCACTGACTTTTCCCCTTCCAGTTCCCATTTGAATTTGAATTTTCTATTTTATTCGCATTCAAAGGAAGAAATCTTAACTTTTAATTTCCTTTAAAAAAAAGTAATGAAACAAGACACTTATGAATATAATTTAAAATTTTTACTTGGTTTTATTCTTTTTTGTTCTACCATAAAAAATTATCACAATTTTAATTATTAATAAAACATTTTTTTTAATTGCATATTTTTCAATTTTTTTCATTTTTTCCATTTAATTTTCTATTGTTGAGTTTTTCTTTTTTCTATATAATTTTCTTCCATGATTAAAAGTAAGAAGTGGAAAATTTAAGAAGCAACAAACCAACAAAGAAAGAAAAAAAGAACCAAAACAGAATGAAAGTAAAATAAAAACTGAGCCAAAGAAATAAAGGGCAATAGAAAAATGATAATGATGTTTTCTGTATTTGTGTTAAGTATCCTTGATATTGGACACTGTTGTTGATGATCATCAGTATCATCATCATCATCATCATCATCATTATTATATGATGATAATAAATATTGATTGAAACACGAACCTTTTATGACAAATCTTTTTGGTCATTCTTTATATTATGTTTATTACATAAATTTTATTTATAAAAAAAAAAGAAAGAGATAAAGAAAGAGAGAAAGAGAAAAATAGGTGATAAGGTGAAAAGGAAGATGTAACAATATATAAAAATGTAGGTCATTGAAGGTGACAGTTCAAAGGATGTTATGATGATGAAATATTGAATTTTATTATGTTACAGTTAAATACACTTACATAGTTGATAACACAATGATACACACATACACACACACATACTCATATATGACATACAAATTACACACACAGGGTTCTACACATAAAATAACACTTTATTTTTTGTTATTAAATGGAAAAATCTTTTCTTTTCTTTTAACGAGAAATTTAAGACAATTAAATATTTTTCTTCTAATCGGCATTTAACTAAAAATATTCTCAAGAATATAATCTAGAATCAATGTACATTTTTTTCTTCCTTTATAAATTTAATGAATATTGAAAGTCAAACCACAATGAATCTCATTACTAATTAATGGATTGACTTTAGGGTAGACTTTGTTTGAACTTTTGGTTATTATAAAATTATAAAAGAAACTTTTAAACTTCGAAAAAATCGATATTCAACGATTATTGGGTGTACACTTTGATTATTAATAAATTTTTCTTCTTCTTAATATTTTCTTTCAATAATTCAAATTCCTTACAAAAAAAAAATATAAGACTCTTATAAAACGATACACAGGATTCACCTAACAAAAGGCTTATAGTCCTAATTACTTTAGGTAATTTTATGATTTTAAATTTTCATGAAATCTATTATTTGAAATTTTCATTAAAATTTTATATAACAAAAATTTTTAGAACTTTAAGAATTTTAGTAATTATAAATTTATAAATGAAACAATATTATTCTTGTGTGCGACTTTAAAAATTAAATTAAAATTTAAAAAAATAAATATTGAAGTAACAACAATTACTAGACACAATTTTCTGGGTCTTGATTGGGCAATTATAAAATTGTGTGTAGATTGTGGACGTTGAGTAATTTATAACATGCGAACAAATAACAATCCTCATCTCTTAAATAGTTGTTCTTATTTTCCGTGTTAAATACAGATTCTCAATTTGTTCACTAAAAAAACCTCACACCATATAATATTTTTGTTGTTGAATGTTTCTACATAAATCAATACGTCATAATCATATAATAAAGAATTAACGAATGAATTGAAGATAAAATTCATAGTAACCAAATATGAAAGAAGAGAGGAAAGAGAGAAAAAAACGGATGTTTTATTCAGAAGATGAAAAGTAAGAAGAAAAAGATATTAGAGTTTTCTACGAATCAGGACAAAAAATAAAAGAACTCATCCCAAATCTTACAAAGATGAAAATCAGGTATGCATGTAATATTGAGTAGGTGGTAGAATAGAATTGTTGAAAGGACTAAAAGACGAACGGACACACCAAACCATAGTATTATTCATAAAGGATGAACTAAAAGAAACGTATAATAAGAAATAATAATCGTTATAACAAAACCACGTACGAACACAAAAAAAAAAAAAAATAGCCGAATGGGACAGAAGGAAAGTGAGAGATAGAGATAGACATATAACTATATGTATGACGTATATTGTATGACAATAATAGGGTTTATATATATATACGTTTTTCCACTGATCCTTTATAAGATATAACATGTCCTTTTAGACTATTATATATTGTTAATTTACTTACATTTCCACATTTATATATAGGAATATTATAATGGTGTTTACCATTCTGTTGACGATCTATCATAATTTCTCAAAGTAAACCTTTTACACACTTGCGCCCTTCTTATAGTTTACATTGCTACGTTCCTTAGTAGTTTATATAGTTCATATGTAAACCTTTAAGGACACTCTCTGAGCTACAGTACACTAATACATCAGTTGAAACACTAAATACGTTTAGTTGAAGTACGTTGAACTTATACAAAAGTTTGTAAACACATCACATATAATGGAAAATAACATGTATGATTCTGGTCCATTTCTAATTGTGAAAATGTCTCCCACTTTTTCGTGTTCCTACATAATTATTATTTTTTTTTTTTTCATATCAATTGTGAAGATTATATTTATTTCGTTGATGATTGAGACAATCAAAATAATATCTAATTTTTTTTCCTCTCATACTGTTGTTGTTGTTGTTGTTGGTTCTTTTCTCATCTTACATTCGTGAAAGACATTTTCCTTTTTGATGATTGTTGTTATATAATGAGTATATGGCTGACTCTATATATATCTATATGGAAAGGATCACGTAACTGGGATTTAGGTCATGGATTTCATGTCAGGTGGAAACAATAATAACGGATCAACGAATACAATATAAGATTTCTAATTCTTATACAAAAAAAAAAAAATCTAATACATGATTTTTCTCTGTTTCTCATTATTTTACATTATTTCTTTATCTCTCTCTCTTGACTAAATTATTTTCTTTATTTATTTGGCCTTTAATTATAATGATTTTATATTCATTCACATAAGCAAACAAATATAATTAATCGAATGGAAAAATTGCAATTTTTAATTTTACTTTATAATTCCAATTAAATGTCATCAGAGTAAATATTTTTCAATTGAATATTAATTTTTATCTTAATCTAAGTCAATTAGAAAACTGTCCCTATCCAATCATAATCAATAATTGAGAAGAAAATATTGGAATTTTGAATTGTCTTAATCCAATTTATTTTTTTTTGTCACAAATCCAATTTACGTTAATATGAATGGCAACCCCTCAACCGGACATTCATAATTGCCTTAATATGAATTGACAAACTGTAATGTTTTAATTATGGTTCCGTACAAATATATTATAAGTCAATCAATAAGGAAATTAAACGTAACAAAAACAACTGCTGTATTCAACTGAAATAATAAATTCTAATATTGTTATACCTTATAAAACCGACCTGCATTCTTTTCAAACATAACACTGTAAAAGTTGAAACTAATTAATAGTAATTTTTATTAAAAGAAACTTCACACATCTTTCTTCAAATACACAAAAATTCATTTTATATTCCATTTCTTCTCACATACACTAATAATACTTTATAATTAATAAAATATTATATAAAAGACTGGACTGGATGACGACACTACTCAACTCATAAACAACAGCAACAACAACACCACCACCAAAAATCTAATTATCTTTTATAATCGAGTTTTCTCACACTTTTCTCGACCACCTCTACTCACTACTTTTTTCTATTCTATTCTCTTCTTCGAGTATTTTTTTTTTCTGTTTTTCTCATATTTTCCAAAACAGAAAGCAAAAAAGAAAAAAAAAACACAACAACAAAAAAATGAAGGAAGAAAAAAATGAAAGAAGACGAAGAGGTTGGACAGCAAAAAGTACCCAAAAATAATGTCAAAATCGCAATTTTGTGCTTGACATTAAATCAATAATCAATTAGGTAAACGTGATTTACCTTTTCCTTTTTTTTTGTTTTCTTTACTTCATTTTCCTCCCCTGCTATCCCTCATCTTTATTTTACTTTCTTGTTTTTTTTTTTTTAAATCTGGGATAAAATATAAGAAAAGGAGAGGAATTTACTTATTTATTTATTTATTTTCGTCTTCTTCTTATTTTCTTTTTCTTATTCCTTTATCCCAGAGTATTTTGATTACAAAAGAGAAATTATTATTTGATGTTGTTGTTGTTTTTTCTTTTTCGTTTTGTGTTTTTTCCTAACATTTATGTACCGTTGGTATTGGGGGGCGGGGGATAAGAAGGAAATTAATTGATTAGATATTATTCTTATTAATAAATAAATTATTACAAAGGATTAAGATGATGAAAGTGTGTATAGGTAATATAGGTTATAGAGGTAACTGAAATTATGGATAAACTTATAAACTATAACTTTCTTTTATTAAGAAGAAGAAGAAGAAGAAAAAGAAGAAGAAGAATATTTTATAAAAGGTTTTTTTTTTTGCTTATATTTTTTGTAGTTTGATGTTGCTTTATGGATTTTGTCCCCCTTTTTTCCTTTATTTTTATTTTATTTTCTTTCTTCATTATTTTTTTTTTTTTCTGATAAAAATAGAAAAGAAAAATTTACTCTAAACAAAGGAAAACTTTGTTATAAAAATAGAATATTTTTAATAGAAAAAAAGGAAGAAGGAAGAGGATAGAAGTAAGAAGAAAATGAGAAAAAAAATAAATATTAAGTGTCTTAAGTGTCTTAAAGTTTATATGTTGAACTGAATAGAAAGATTATTTGTCTCTTTTATAAAGTTCCTTCTTTTACATTTTATTTTTATTTTTTTCTTCTTAGATTTGAACATTTGTACGTTTGTTAACGAACAACGACTGTTAACTATCTTTATACCTGTATTAATTTTAATTTTTACAAAACTTTCAGTTTATTTAACGAATATATTTTATTCTTAAAGAAAATCCTTAAATATTAAATACAGAAACGTTTTATATTTAAAGGATATGTTCAAAACTTGTTAAGCTTTTTTAAAGTTTGTTAATTCATAAGATTTAATTTAATTCCTTTACATTTATGTGTTCGAATAAAACCTTAAAAAAAAAACTCCTTTTTCCTTCCGTTTTTATTTATTAATCTTTATCTGTGGGCTTATTGAAAAATATTCGAATAGGGAAAAATCTACACGAATTAAGTTCATCGTGTATGAATGTCTGTACAAAACGTGATACAAAAGTGTAACAACTTTTAAGAAATAATTTTATTTGTACAAAAAAAAACTAAAACAAATTTAAAAATATTCATATTTTGGTTGTTTAGTGGGTGGAAGGTTGGTTGATTGTGGTGGACCACAAATAATTTTTTAATCAGTAAATTTGAGATAAAAATAAAAATAATTTGAAAAAAGAGAATCAATTCAATATTTTCCCGATAAATTCAGATAAAAAAAAAACAATAAAATGTTTTGTAATTCACAAAAAATTGATTATTTTTTTTCCATTGGAAAATATAAATTTTTATAATTTACAATTTGTAATTTGTATGTAAATTTTGAATATGATTTCAGATTTTACAGATTTTACAAAATAAAACTAGAAGCACACTAGAAACACAGACAAAAAGCATTAAATTACATTCTGTCTATTCCAACTTTTCATATAAAAATTTTCAAACTTTAAATGAAAATTAATTAAAAATATTTTTTCAATTGAAAATAAATTTTATATTCTATATTTTCCATTTTTCAATTGATTTTCTCTCAAAGTTTCGAAATGCTCAACATTTTTATTGTGACAAAATAATAAATAGAAAATCTTTTAGAAAATATTTACTGATTTTGATTTATATTTTCTTTCAAAATTTTTCTTTTATTTTCAAATTTTGTTGTCATTTTGATGAGAGATTTTGTTAAATAAAATATATAAAAGTAGTTTTACAGCAATAAATGGAAATAAAAAGATTTCTTTGTTAGTTCTGTAAATGTAAGGATGTTCACATTTTAGAGAATTTAAATAAAAAGTTCTTGTTTTATTTATGATGTTAGGAAAACAACAACAAAGTGGAAATATATAAATAGTTCAACAATCCAATAAGTTTGTTTGCATTAAACAATATAATTTGAAATTTATCAAATGAATGACCTTCGAATATGAACCCAGATCCCACACTATTTGGAATATATTTCATTTTTAATTGTGAAATTGTCTACAAAAATATTAACCCAGAAGTCTTCATAGAGTAGACTCTAGCCACTAGACTTGACGTTTCCAAATGGAGGAAAAATTCTAAATCAATTTTCTATCAATCAGATTTTAAATATTCGGCTTGACATCTTATAATTGTATGAAAGAAGATATCAATTGACTCTAAATGGAAGTGACTTTGAAATGATGAAAAAGAATAAAATATTTGTTACTTCAGAAACTTTACCAATGCAGGAAATCAATAAAATTAAGCAAAAAAAAAAAATTGAATTTTTATTCAATAAAAAAAGATTATTAATATTTTCGGGCAATAGAGTTTGTTGTTTTTTTTTTTTGATTTTTGATTTTTATATTTTGTAAAATTCATGACAAGAAAAGAGAGAGAGAGAGAGAGAGAGAGAGAGAGAGTTCAGTAACCGGACATTAACCGCTAGCGAACCAAAACAACAAAACTACTACTCAAAAAAGAGCAACTTCAACTTTTTTTGTTTTTAGCAAATAATAATAAGAAAAAAAAATAAAGAACTGCAAAATGCAACAACGAAGAAGAAGACGTAGAAGAAGAAGAAGAAGAAAATGCAACGAAAAATAAAATATAAGAAGAGCCAACACTATAAAAAAAAACACCAATTTTTTGTGCATTGAATCTTTTAGGTTTCGTTTCGTCGATTTTTTTTTTTTCATTTTTGGTTTTGTCTTCATCGTTTGTTTTCTTTTCTTAAACTATCTTCTTCTTATCTTATGTGTGTATCTCTTTTATTTCATGAATATGTGTGCATCTGTGTATATGTGTGATGTGTGTGTGTGTGTGTATGTTTGAGTTCAGTTAGGCCATATTAAAAATTATATATTTTGTTTAATCTTTTTGCATTTTTTTTTTCCATTTTTCTTTTTTGATAAATAAATTCTCTTCTCTAGCAAAATGAATTTTATTCAAGTAATTGTACTTGTGTGTATGTGTGTATATGTGTGTATATGTGTGTATATATTTATATTGTTGAAAATAATATAAACCATCCAACCATGGTCAAAAAGCCCCCCAAGTAAAATAAAGAACTTTGTTTTTGTTTTGCGGGATGTACACGGGATAAGAAAAGATAGACTTGTTAAAATAAAGTAAAAGATTGAATTATTATTATTATTATTTTTTGTTTTGTTTCTTTTGTACAAATAATAATTATTCAAGATAAAAAAAAAAAAAATATTACTAATCAAGATTAAAAACTAAAACAAATGAAAAGTAATTTTTTTTTAGAAATTATAATTTAAAAATTTTCGCAAAATTCTTCATTTTTTTTATTCTGTGTGCTAGATGTATGTTTGAATGTAGTTGTAAGGATGAACATATTATATGTGAGTGTTGTTCTAAGAATGCATTTTTAATACTTTAATAAAATAATTCAATTTTATAATTCATGTAATATTTTTTTTGTGAATTTTTATGAAATAAAAATGTCTGATAGTTTGGATCGATCATCTGACCAAATAAAAATCTTTTGTGTGTTTCTTGTATAATTTTAATATTTTAACTTTTTTATTTATAAAAAGAAGAAGAAGAAGAATAAGAAGAAGAAAAATTTAAAATTATGTATTTGTGTTTCTTTTAACTTTTTAGTTGAAATAATAATTTATGAAAGACCTTTAAAATAAAATCATTTTTTATTACAACTTTCTTAACTTGTTTCTTCTTTTTTTTTTTTTTTTTGGTTTATTATTTCTCTGATGTGTGGTGTTTTTTTTTTTGTTTCTTTTCTTTCATTAATCGAATTTATAAGGATGGAGGCCCTTTTACAATATAATGAATAATAAAATAAATGTTAAAAATAATGGAAAAAACTTTCCAATCTATGTTTTATTCGTGTTTTTTTTTTTTATTATGAGATTCTTGTATCAGTTTATCTGATTTTAAATTGACGGTATACTTTATACGAATTGCATAAATTGTTATTTATAAAATAATATAATTAATCAGGATTGGGAAATACATAAACAGTGAGCTATGTTTACATTATTCACTTTGGAAATTATTTACAGTAAGCCATTGTATAACGTGGATGATAGATTCCATTACACAAGACACAGATTACATATATATAGAAGGGTTAGGTTCCGAAATTGTAGACTTTTTTATTTGTTTACGAGTACAACTCGTTGTATAAGTTCGGATTAATGTACTTGCAAAATCCCAGATATGTTACTGTAAGAATATCACAAAATATGTAAATCTTCAATTGAAACATCTTCTGTTAAACCAAATATTTCATGTTTAAGAATGTTCATGTTCAAGATCCTGTTAAAGTATTCATTTTTATACAAAATTAATTCATTTTAATCGTATTTCCTAAAATGCACTTTCATAAATTAACTATTGAGTTTAGTCCTCAATCTATCTAATGCAATTAACTATTAACATACATACTAAACTCTGTAAACTCTTTTATTCAATAGAACTGATTAAAAATCTAAAATCATTAATTTATTCATAAAGACTTTGAGCTTACAAAGCAATTCTAAGAAGTTCACAAGCAAACTCTTTTAATACTGTGAATGTTAATCCTTTCATAGAATTTTACTTAACAATCAATTGAAATAGAAAAAATCTAATTAATATAAAATTTTAAATTCTAATTAATCGTATAAATTATAATAACATGACTGAACAATTATTAATTTTGTTCTATTAAAATTAATTTACTTAAATATAATTTAGTTCAATTGGTACAGATAATTAACAGACTTAATTTACTGTAATTAGATAATTTAACATTAAATTATTTATTCAATTAAATTACAAAATTAAAAATAAAAAAATAATTAGTTTGTAAGAAAATAATAGAAAATTCAATGAAATCTTAAGTGAACGTACACTAAACTCATACAATTTTCACACACAATAATTTTGTTTTTTTCTTCTAAAACAAAACTTATATCAAGAGTTTCCTTCTTCTTTTTTTTATTTGTGAAAAAAAAAAATGTAGAAACTTTTCTTTCAACTTCAACATTCAATAACAAATAGAAAACGTTAAAAGGTTTATTTGACTTTTTAATCGTCAAGCACAAATTTCTTAAAGTTCTCTTCTTGTGTTTTTTTTTTTTTATTCTGAGAAAGTTTTTTTTGTTCTTTCTTTTTATGTGTATGTGTAACTGACTGAAAACTTAGAAAGATTAAAATTCAAGTGTGAAAGTTAAATATAGAAAGTTGGATTAAATATAAAAATTTCCCTTAAACAATTATTTGGAACAATCGTGAATGAAGTACAAATACAAATCGTAAAGTCAGAAATGCCAGAATTACTTTTCTGTTTCAAAATATTGGTACTGACACAATGGTGAAATCACAACTATAAAGCAATAAAAAACACAGAAGAATATGTACAAACCAAAAGTACAAACAAAGATCAATGTAGAATCTTATGAATAAAATTAATTTGAGGAATGCTAGACTTTTTGTTGTTGTTTTCATTATAATTAATTTGTAAAAATTATTTAAAGGTTTTCGGTATGCATTTCGAAGTATGTATGCTATGCATCATCATCAGCTTCATTTTATGACTAAAGACACTTTAATATTGTAATCAGGTTAACCAACCAAATATAAAAGATTTTCACAACAAATCTCTTCTTTGTTTTTTTTTTTCTTTTTTGACAATTTCCCCTTATATCTACTTCCAACCTATCACCTTTCCAATTGAAAATCCTTATACCTGGTTACATTAACGATATGAGAAAAAAAAAAGCTCATTTTCCACTCCATCAACAAAAGTGGGAACATTTTTAAAGAAGAAGAAGAAAAATAGAAAAAGTAAAGAAGAAGAATGAAGAAAGAAAGGAAAAAAAGAAAAAAAAGACGAACACAAATCAATATCCTTTTAACAAGATTAAGTGTTTTTCCACGCATTAAACAATGCCGGAGAAGTAAAAGAAGTGAAAAAATGAAGCACAACGAAAAATAACAACAACAACAACAACAACAAGAAAACATTATTCCTATCTCTTTGTCAAAAAACATTAAGATTAAGACATCAAGTGAAAAAAAAAAACACAAAAACAGAAAATATCAAAAAAAAAAGTTGAATTCATTTGACCTCCTCATCCGCCTCATCTTATTAAATGAAAACTCGTTTTCATCCCTTTAATTTTTTTTTTACTTGGCTCTCAACATATTCTACATGCTGAAGAAGAAGAAGAAAAGAAGAAGAAGAAGAAGAAGAAGAAGAAGAAGAAGAAGAAGAAGAAGAAGAAGAAGAAGAAGAAGAAGAAGAAGAAGAAGAAGAAGAAGAAAAGCACTATAAATAGAAAAAAGAATATTTTACGTCAATTCTAACCTAACTATATATACCATTCCAATCCTTTCCCTTCACTTCTATATACCTTCCCACAACGTTTTCTCCACAACCCCAAAAAAAAACCCCATACAATTCTTTTCCTTTTTATTCTTTAACCAGACACATGTCTTCTTTCATAAACTCAAATTAAACTTAAAAAGGGACATCAACTCCTTGACATTTGAGAACATCAGCAAAAATGTAAAAAAAAAAATAAACTAAAGAAAATTTTCCCATTTTCCCATTTTTACATTTTTCTCTCTTTTCTTTTTTCTTTTACGTTTTTTTTTTCTTTCTTTAAATGAAGATGCATAGTGGAAATTTTCTTTTTACATATTTTTTTTTTCTGTTCATAGTCTTTCTCTATTTATCTCTTACCTTTTTATCACTCTATCTCTTTCTCTCTCTCTCTCTCTTTTAGTCTATTCCTGTTTCATCCATGTGACTACATTTTTTCATTCAGTTTGATCGTTTAAATTTAAGTGAAGTATTTTTTGGGGATGAAAATGAAAATAAAAATAAAAAAAGATCGTTTTCTTTCTTTTAAAGCTTTACACACACATACACACGCACACACACACACACACACACACAAACACACATGTACATTGTACACGCAATAACGTTAAGAGACAAACAGAAAAAACGAAGGTACGAGGTGGAAGAAAATATATATCAATTCATGATGGTGAAAAAGAAGAAAACAAAAAAAAAAGTAGAACAGGTGAAAGATGCGATAGAAAGACCAAACAAAACACTTTTATGGTTTGATTTTTTTACATTTATTTTGTTTGTTCGTTGAAACAAAAAAAAAAACTTTACAAATAAAAGAAAATAAGTTGAAACTAAATGCAGAAAAATATATTTATTTTGTAGGTTGGGTACGACAAATTTGACTAAAAATAAAAAACAAGAGAGGATCAAAAGATCAAAAATCCATTCATCTTTTATTTCATACGGACCAAGAGAAAAAAAATGCAATTATCGGTGATTTAACTTTGCAGATTATTATTTTGTTCCAAAGTCAGAATTCAAACAACGTAACTGCAGATAAATGAAACTTTGTATTCTCGAAATTTTTACGATTTCATTAGATGTTTGTACAACGATGCCGAAAACACATTCTTACAGGAGTCTCTCGATTTTATATTTTACTTTAAAAACATTCGAAATCTTCCTTGAATTTAATTTTCCTTCGTTTTGTGTTTTTTTTTTTGCTTCTTCTGTTTTTGTTTTTCTTTTCCCCTCTTGCCGTTGTTATTTCTTTAGTTCTTCTTTCTTTCTTTATATATTTTTTTTTCTTTTCGTTTTCCGTTTTCTGTTTTTCTGTTTTTATCTTCTGGGATATTTTATTTGATTTTCGGTTACTTGAACTCTCTAGTACCGCAGGGTCGTATAAACAATTCAAATTTTGTACATATTTTTCTTATTTTTAACAAAATTTATATATGTGTGTGTATGTTCATTGTATAATGTGAATGATACATTATTTAAGTACAGGATGTACAAACGTACACACATACATCTATACATTTACAAAAAAAAAATCCATTTAGACATGAGTGTACAGAGAGAAAGAAATTATCTTATTCTCTATATCATTCGAGCCATTAATGCAAACAATTTTTCATGATTGTGAGAGCTACCCAAGGCACTTTTTTTTCTTTTTTTTTATAAATTTCTTCTTATACTTTTTCTTCTTCTTTTTATTCTTCTTGTTTTTTTTTTTTTTATATAAAATGTCGTCATTATCCCCACCCCCCCCCCCCCCTTTCTTTCTCTTACTGATAAAATTACACTGATTATTAGAAGAACTGTGTGTGCCTGAATTGCAACAACAAAAATTATTAAATTATTAAAAATTAAATAAATGAAAGCATGAAACACAAATTAAAATTAGAATCATATTTTATTTTTTATTTAAGGATTGGGTAAAATGTTGGTTGTTACAAAATCAACCTAAAACTCTAATGCAATTTTTTGTTTCGGTTTTGTAATTTGTCCAAATAAATTAAATTGTGTTTTTTTCCTTGAATTTCTAATTACAAGAATTACAATTAATTTTATATATCATTCCTTCAGTTATCTGTTTAAAATAAAGCCATAAGAAAAAAAAGCTTTCTGACATGATGATGGAGAATATTTTGTTTTAAATGAAAAATTGGATTTTTGAAAATATTAACAGAAATTTTAAAGTAAGTCAACATCATTATTTTTTCATAATTAGAATCTTATTTCATATTTGAATATTTCTTGATGATGAATAAATTATTGGAATGAAAATTTTCTAAATAAATTCAATTTAAATGAAGGTCAAGTGAAGTTGCATATCCATTTTATTGATTTTTATTTTTTTTTTGCATTTGATGAAACTGACCCATGGAATGTTTGTAACGATCATCAAAAACTCTAAAAAAAAAGAAAGAAACATACACACACACATACAAATACACAGACACACAAAAAATAAGCCAAACTAAGAATAACAACAAACAAAAAAAAGAAGAAAAATAACAAACGCAAAAAAAGGTTACTTATTCACGTCTATGGTTCGATGCACTCGCATGGTCTTAAAGTATTAAAAAAAAAAAAAAATAAGCAAAATTGCATTTCGTGGGTCCTACATTATTCGCGCAAATAACCGCGCGCACACATAAAAAATACTAATACATAGATTAACTATGTACGGTTTGGATGAACAAACACAAAAGTCATCATCATCATCATCATCATCATCATCTCTCGTTACAAAGATCATCCATGAAGTATTTTCTGTTTTCCTTTTTTCTTCTTTATGTGCATCTACAACTACATAGCTATCTATTTCTATCTCTTTCTTACACTTAAAGTTAAAGTTAGTTAGACATTTTGTAAGTACCTATTTAGTTTGTTGTTGTTTTTTTTTTTTTTTGGCAGCCATTTATTTATACTTTTACAAATGATGTGATTCTGATCTGTGTTTATATTTGTACTTGCATTAGCATTTGTATTTGTGTGCATGTGTATATGTGTTTGTATACATATGTGTGTGTGTGCGTCTATGTGTGTTAGTGCAGTTGCAGAAGAAAAAATAAAAGAAAAAAACAAAAGAAAAATGTATTTTTTTGGTAATTTCAAACTTGAAACTTGATCTAAGATAATGGTCTTTTGGCATCTTCTACAATAAAAAAAAAGAAGAAAACAAAAAAAAAAACAAAGAAGAAAAAGTTTAAAAAAAAAAATACAAAGAAAGAGGAGAATTTTTTTTCTTTCTGTTCTTGGCCATTAAAAATAAATTTCCTAAAGTAAAAATGTTAAAAAAAAGAGGAACAAATTTTTTCTTTTTGAGTTAATTTGTTGTTTTTTTTTTTTTTGGCTTTGATTTTTTTTTTGTCTTTTCCTTTTGCGTTTGTAATTGTTTTGTTCGTTCATGTTGGGTGTGTGTGTGTGTGTGTGTTTTTCTTTCCCATTTTTGGCTTTGACTTAAAAAATGTGAGTAAGAAACAGGAATAAAAATAGATAAATTGTTTTTGCTAAACTTTTGCTAAAATTGAGGTCGAAGCGATTAAAGAATTTCAAATGGAAATGTGATTTAAAAACATGAGATGACTAAAAAGAAAAAAATTATATCATTTGTAGAATTCTTATCAGTTGCATCAGTAATAACACTTAAAGACTTTTAATTATTTTGAACGGGTATAATGAGCTAATAAGTTAATTGAAATTTGACAAGAAGATTGAGAATTTACATTTTGTATCTCACAACAACACAGAATTTTATTATAAAGAATACTGAATTGAATTCAGATTTATAACGGAATAGTTTCGGTGGTGAGAACATTGTACTGAAGTTAACAAAGTTGGTCCATTCTTTTAGTTACAAAACAAATGATTAAAATCGAAACTGGAAACTGGAAAATAAAAAAAAAAAAAAATTTAACCTTTTGAAAATTTGTTCACATGTAACCCCATTAAGATCGATAATCTGATTAAATTTTAAATTGAAAATTCATTACCTTTGGCAAATGCGTTGCTTTCCTAAAATAATTTAATCAATTAATCAATTCATTCACATTCCTACACACATACACACACACACACCACACATACACAAAAACCTGACAAAACATAAAGAATATTTTAAATATTCTGTTTAAGTATAAAAGAATTTGCTTTAAGATATAAAAGCTTGAAAGCTTCAATTATGAACATTCAAAAGTGGAAAGAAAAAAAAAGAGAAAATTTAAACAAAAATAAAAAAATGTGTTTCTGAAAGATTTCCATTAAAATTAATTTTAAAATGAATTTATTTAAATATTTACAAATTATTTTGCATTAAAATAACAACAAATTCTTTTCTTTTGTTTCCCCTTTCTTTTCCACACTCCTGGTTGTTGTTGTGGTTTCCCCTTATTAATACATAATAATAATAATAATAATAATAATAAAATGAGAAACAACAAAGACATCAACCGAATATTTAACATTTTTCTTTTGAATGAAAAAAAAAAAAAACACGAAAATCCAACCATCCATTTTAAATGAAAAACAAAAAAAAAAAAATACTGAAAAATATTGTTTTGTAAATTTTTTATTTTTCTTTTGTTTTTTTTTTCTCTATTTTTATATATACGTTTAGTTTCTTTCCTTACAAGAAGAAGAGAGTATTCATACATACATACATACATACATACATAAAGAAAAGTAAAAAAGAAAAAAAAACGTGCCCTCACTCATTCGCGTGACGTCACATAATCTATTGTAAAATTGTACCAAATTTATATATTTTTTTTTCTTTCTTATTTTTTCTTCTTTTGTTTTGTTGTTGTGTGTATTTTTTTTTTTTTTTTTGTTTCTTAAAATGGAAAACATGTAAAGATTAGGACGTTTTATGAATAAATTTCGGTTATAATAGTATATATCTTTACCTCGCCTCCTATACACGCATTTATATAACGTAAAATATGTTTATTTAGAAACAAAAAAGAAAAAAGGGGCAAAGAAAAAAAAAAAGAGAGAGAAAAAAAAAAGGAAAACGAACGAAAGAAAAAAAAAATGGGTAGAAGAAAATAAAAATAAAAAACAAAAAACAAGAAAAAAAAACAAAGGGAATGAAACAAAACGATAAAACAAACAAAAAGAAATAAGATTGGATTACATAATGAAATCTAATGGTTCTACTGGATGAATTGGATGGTGTCTGATCTTGATGGAAGGTATGAACGTAAATAAATTTTGTCCTTTTCTCTCTTGTTTAAAAGAAAATGTTTAACAATTTTGTGAATTGCAGAGGGGAAATGTATAATTTAAAAACAGAATCTTAATTACTTGAAACAAATTCGTAATTAAATTTCATCGTGTTCAATGAAATGAATAGATTGCAACCTTTTGTACTTAATTCTGATTTCAAATTACTTCAAAATTTCATTCAGTTGAATTTTCTCCTTAATGCAAAATACAATTTTCTTATAAAATCTTTCCAGAATAATAAATTATAAATTATTGATTAAAAATTTCCCGATTAAAATACATTAAAAATTAATTTCATTTCAATATATAAAATTGAATTATAACGATTTTCTATTTAAAGAATGTAACAATCATCTAAAGTTTCCCTTTCACATTTATTTCTATCCTTTAATCATCGATTTCTAAAAATATTTATATTTTACATTTTCTAGAAATTTCAATTCACTTATGTGCTTTTGTTTGCATTTGTATTTGTGTGTGTACTAATGTGTGTGTGTGTGTTTCTATACATTCATATTGAATTTGAAAATGATGAAAGTTTTTTGAGTTGTGTTTTTTTTTTTTTTTTTATTATTTTAGGATTTTTAACTATGAGATATTATTTATACCGTCATCACAGTAAAACCCTTCACCAACAGATATTATTTAATAAATATGTACACGAGAAAATATGAAAATAGAAATTTTTTTGGTTGCTTAATGAAATTAATTGAATTCATTTGAAATTCAAAAATAATTTAAGTTTTAACTTTAATTTTGGTTACTCGTTATTATTTTATGTTTTTAAGGGTAGATATGAAATTTTTGTAATTACAAAATAAAAATTCTCATACAGGATAATATTAATATTTTTGTTAAAAATTTATGAAAGAATTTTTAAAGTAATCATAATTGCATGTGTGAATTGTTCATGATGTAAATTCTATTCTGAGGAAACAAACATTTTTTCAATGACCACATAACAAAGAATTTCTCTTTTCAGCATATACGTGTAAATTGTGTTTTAGTTTAGTGTGAAAGAGAAATATATTTTCTCGTTTGTTTTTTTGTCAACAAGAATTTTCGGTCCCAAAATGTATATATGTGACTACATTGTGATGTGCTCATTATTTAACCTCCTTCAAAAGAAATATTACATCTATTGGTGTATTAGTCTGACCGCTATTTACTGTCGTTCATTATTATAATGAATAAATTTTGAACAAACTTATTTAGAAAGCTTTCAGTTTATCATAGAATACGAATTAATATTGTATGCATTTCCAATTTTATTCTCTACTCTTATTTAATGTGAATAAAACTTCAGAGTTCACAGAAAGTGCTTACGTACGTACAAGTTTTTATATTAGCACAAAATACGTGATTACATATATGGCATACACCCATTTCACCTCCTCAGATATACATACGCATACACACACATACACACACACACTCATAAACAATAGTTCCAATTCCTTTAGTTTATAGTTTCACATAAATAAATTTGACAATTTAATCGATTACAATATATTAATTTGAATCGAATGTTAGAGAATGTTAAATTACAGGTTTAGAGAGAGAAGGTAAGTGCCAGCTAAAAGTAATTAACGTAAAGTATATAAAACGGGTGGCTGGTTGATAATGGGTGGTAGATTAGACATTAAATCTTAATTTTATTTAACCTTTAAGATTTAAGAAGATATTTTATAAGAAATTATGTATAAACCTATCAACTATACATAAGTATCCGCACAAGAATAAAGTAAATTCCATTAAAGTGTTCAAATGAAACATTTTTACTCATTACTCATTTTTCTCATTTTTTATTCTCATATATTTTTTTTTTGTTTTTTACTGTTTTTAATATTATTTACATAATAATAACAAATGTTGACGAAAAAAAAAACACAAACACACATACACAAGAACAAGGACAAGAACAAGAACCGCAAAGAAGAAGAAAAGAAAAATGTATAATATAAAAGATGTGCGAAAAGACAAAAATTTATAGCTTTCGCAGAAGAATAAAGATAAAACACGATCAAAAAGAAATGAAAAGAAATGAAAACAAAAAAAGTTTTGTGTAGAAAAAAGAAAAACCGAAATGGAAAAGAAAAGAAAATGATAGAATGTTTTATAATCTTTTATATATTTATTATTAGTATCGTTATGTATGTTGAATGTGTGTAAGAAGTATATAAGAAAGGACATTGTAATATTATTATTAATAATAAGAAGAAGATGAAAAACAAAAATTATCAGACTTTATAACCAAAAATAATAGTTATCCCCTGTTTTAACTTCTCTTCATTCCCTTCTCACTTACATTTATTATAGAAAGAAACTATAAATAGAAAAATCTATTTGTCCTAAGATAAAACTAAAGTACAAGAACCACAGACAAAATACATACAAATACACACACATACACAAATATGAGATCTAGTAGCAAACATTATAATAAACTAACGAAAGAGATAGAGAGAGAAAGAGAGAGAGAGAGAGAAAGAGAGAAAGAGAGAGAGAAAGAGAGTAAATAAATATAAAAAGGTAATGAAGAGGAATTAAATACAAACGATAAATTTCAATTTGAACTGATATAAAGTGTCTAATAATTTCTTTCATCGGATGTCCTTTTTGAATTAGAAAATTGTAGAAAAGTTTTCTATTTTTTCTTCTTCTACTTTCTTTCTCTTTCTCTTTTTTTAGTCTTTAGTTTTTCTTTATTAAAAAACATTAATCAATGAATGGATTAAAACGGAAATAATAAATATAAGGAAAGATCAATTTATATTCATTTTCTTTCTTTTTTTTCTTCTTCCTTCCGTCTGGTGATTACTTTTTTTTTTTTTGTGTAATTGTTTCTTATTGAAAAATGTCTTACAATGATAAGAAAATTAATGGAATTTTAAAATGTATTAAAGCTGATAACAGATTATGGTTAGGATTAGAATATTATCAGTGTTGAAATTGAATTACATTTGCATCACAGGTGATGACCTGAATAATATAGAATCTTGCGGGTTTAAACCATGGCATAGTATATACAAACTAGATGCCATTAAATTACTAGATTCCGCGCCAGTTAATAAAAATCACGTTAATCAGCAAATAACGAACAATTAATTTTGTGATCTTTTTCTTAGAAACTGAATCCTTTTGCAAATATAACAAAAAAAAACCTTGTAATGTCAAATAGATCAAACGACCACAAATTAATTAAATTGAGATAAAAGAAAAAATGTTAGATTTTAGTTTTCTAAATGAAAATTATTATTAAAGAGAAAATTCTAGTGTGGAAAAAATTCTCTTATGAACTTTTATAAAATGTTGCATTAAATTTAATTGAAATAAATTAAAAGTATACAGTTAAAAAAACACAAATGTAAAGAACACAATTAATTATTGCAATTATTGTTTAGGGATCTAAATTCTGATCTTGCAGTTTAAAAGTTAAATTTAATATGCGGAATAATAATAGAAAATTATTCGACCCCAATGAAACATTATCACTCGTGACTTGTTTTTCAAATAACATTTAATTATAGCGTTTTTTGTTGTTGTTGTTGTGGTTGTTGTGAAATAAGATGAGTTTAGTCTACGTAAAACAGATGCTTTTTATTATTCTGCAGACAGGAAAACAAAACAAAACAAAATAAACCTTCCTTGTGTTAAGCCATTGAAATTTTACCTCAACAAAAATAAAATTGGTGAGTTTTCTGTTCTGAGAAGAAAAAAATTTTATAATTAAAATAAAGTTGAAAATAAAATTTTGTTTACTTTTATTAATTTGAATTTTTACGCTAAACTGAGTCATGTTCACATTTTTATTATTATTTGTGAAAGAAAGAAAATTTTTGTTATTATTGTCATAAGAAAATATTACGACTATTATCTATTTAACCTAATTTCTGTCTTCTTTATTTATAATTTTATGTGAATAAAGTTGAATAATAAACTCACATCTAATTACTGCACCTAAAATAACCTACCTCAACCAACCCCTTC
Source organism: Pedicia rivosa (assembly GCA_963082725.1). Classification (NCBI taxonomy): domain Eukaryota; kingdom Metazoa; phylum Arthropoda; class Insecta; order Diptera; family Pediciidae; genus Pedicia; species Pedicia rivosa. Next base: position 14,839,746 of record OY720151.1, on the reverse strand, counting down.
ATACACTAATAGAGTCACTCAATTTCGTTCCCGGTTCAAATTGCCGCTCGAAAAATTTTGTAAATTTTTTCTTTTTTATTAAAAAATATAAAAATAAGAAGAAGAAGAAGAAGAAGAAGAAGAAGAAGAAGAAGAAGAAGAAGAAGAAGAAGAAGAAGAAGAAGAAGAAGAAGAAGAAGAAGAAGAAGAAGAAGAAGAAGAAGAAGAAGAAGAAGAAGAAGAACAAGAAGAAGAAGAAGAAGAAGAAGAAGAAGAAGAAGAAGAAGAAGAAGAAGAAGAAGAAGAAAAAAATTTCAAACAAATAAAATATAAAAACGTTGTAAATATTTTTATTAATAATTTTTTCGTTAACTTTAATTGTCATCTTTAATGTAAAGAAAAATGTTATAACCCGCTTATTGTTTTTTTTTTTGTTACCGTCTTTAAGGCTGTTCTACATTTAATGTATATTATTTTATCTCCTTATGATTTCTTAGGTTTACGATGTGATTACTGGAGCTGCATTGAAAATAGGTAGCTCATTTTTAAACTCTTGTTCCTCTAATTAAAAGTATGCTGTCACATATTCTGTGTTACTTTTTATTTTGTTGTACAAATGTGGTCAAAGATCACAACTAAGACATAAGAAACAACATCAAATGATGAATTTTACGATCATTTCAAATCCATTAACATTTTCATCTCTCCATATAATACGAACAAATAGATTTTCACTCTAAATTGTCGGTACATTTATATTATTTTGTGTTAGATAAAATAAAAGTTTTTACTTTTGAAAATTTTTCCTTTCTTCCCCTTTCATCATATCCTACCCCTTTTTCCCCTTCTTTTTACACTTTTGCATTTTCAATGTGCGGTGAATTGAAATCCTTTTTTTTTTGCCATCATTAATTTGTAAAATTTGTAAACTTTATATGGATTTTTCATTATTTACGTATGCATTTGTGTGTATGTGTTTGCGTGTGTGTGTGTAAGTGTTTTTCCTTTTTTATTGTTATTATTTTTTTTTTCCCAGTAGAGAGAAAAAATTGTACAAAATAATAAAGAATAAAGTTTTTCCTGTTCAGAGAAATAAAATAAATACGATACTGTAAAACGTGTAATGAAATTTAATGTTTACGAAGCACACGTTGACGTCATATCCTCTTTTTATGCACTGAAAATATTCTCTTTATTTTTTTTTTTCTGTCAGTTTTTCTTTGTTTTTTTTTTGTTTTCTATGACTTTGTATGTCAACTAAAATTTCTACTTTTCTTTCATAAAATCAAAAGAAAATTATTGAGAAAGTATTAAAGTTTTAAGAAGTTTTTCTAAAGCAACAGAGAGAAAAAAGTAGAAAGAAAATGAAAAAGAAAACAGAAATAGTAAGAAGAAAGTAAAAGACGTAAAGATATTTTTGTATTGGATTTAAGAATAAAAAAGGAAATAAATAATAATAAGAAAATTGATTTTATGATAAATGAAAATGAAAAAATTGTACAAATTCAATAAATAATTGTTTTTTACTTCCAAAGTTTTTTTTTTTCTAAGAATAATTTTTTAACTGAATGTGTGAAAAAAAGAAATCAATTTGTTTTGTAAATTAGTAAAAATTGTATAAGCTTACCTCATCAACAGAAAGTGTTCTTGATTTTGCTGCTAATGGATCAGTACTGTTATCACCGATAAGTCCACTTCCAATTGCTCGATCACGTCGATATTTACGCCAAATATAACTGAAATTATTTAAGAAAAGAAAAATATTAAAATTTTAATTATTGCAGGTTTTTTTTGGAGCTCTCGTTGCATCAAAATTTTAAGTAATTAAAATTCAAAGAATAAGAAAATGGTAAGTAAATAATTATGAATAAAAGTGTTTGGAGAATTAATTTCTAAGAATTTGATTTAAAAATATTGCAGCTTTTACATTTATTACTTTCTTTATCAGTGCTTGCAGCAGCACTTACTAATACTTTTAACAAATCTAAATGTAAATCCAAAATATTTATGTTGGGCTGCATAATAATGTTAACTTTTTTTATTTGAAAATAAAAAAGGAAAGAAAATTTAATGAAACAAAAAAATCGTTTAAAATTTAATCTATTGTTTGATTTAATTACGATTCGTTATTGATATGCTGTGTAATTTTACTCCTTTGATTTGTATAATAAAAATTATGTAATTATAGAATCTTGTGCATTATTTGAATCTTCTTGTCTGACTATTAGATAATAATGTGTGTTTGAAAAAACTGAATAAGTAATGTAATCATGTTGATGATGTGATGTGATAAAAGTAAAACTTTTACTCGTATAAAATTTAAAACTGAACGATATCACTATTCTTCCTCTACTCATTTTATATTCTGTTAAGAATTTATCAAAAGTTATTCTCTACAAGAAACCCAAAAAACATAATCAGTAGTTACCCAAAAACTTCAGCCTCCAGAAAGTATTAAATAATCTTTTGATTTTCTATCAAATTTATTATGTTTAATTTGAACTTGACCTTTACGGTTTTAACTTCTCAATACATTGGTAAAAAAATATATACAACAGAGAAGTCTAATGGCTAAAAATAAAGAAAGATAAAATTTCTAAAACGCAATTTCTAAAATTTCAACAATAAACTTCTTTGCGCGTCATCAAACTTATATCCTTTGTTGAAAAAAAAAAAAAAAAACAGAAATAATAAAGCTCCGCATAACACTTCTTGGTCCCTTATTGTTCTATCTTTAAAATTATGATCCTTTCTGTTACTCTTTTTTTTTGTCTTTATTTTTATGTTCCAATTTTTTATTTTTTGCCTTTTTTTGTTTTAATTTGAAAAAAAAAAACAATCAGGAACAACAAAAGAATGAAAAAAAACAACAACATATTTTATGTTTTTCTTTTTACAACTTTATAATTTTAAAAACCTTAATAAAAAAAAGGAAGGGATAATAATGGCAGAGAAAGGAATAGACGGACATTAACTTGAAAAATAATAAAACTGACTAACTGACAAACTGACCAAACGGAAGTGTATGTTTTTTCTTTCTTTCTTATTTGACGTCATTGTTCATATGTGACTGAAGACAAATGAAAATCCGTTTTTTAATGGCAAGAAGAAAAAAAAATTAATTATCAATGAAAAATGACAACAGCAACAAACAAAACAAAACAACTTAAATAGAAAACAAAAGAAACAAAAATGAAAAAATATATGGTGGAAAATATTCAAGTTTTTAACTTATTCTTTTCATTTATTTATCAATATAACTTATGTGTCTATATTTAAATATATACACAGCAACATACACACATTCATGTATAAACATATATTGAAAGCTTGAGCAATTTCGAAAGCTCAAAATAATATGAGAATATTACAAAAGATGTGGATGTTCTGTTGAAGTGTATTCATATAAAGAATGTTTTCTATTCTGTTTCTCTGTTAGTCTATACATTTATTCTTCTGTTGTTCTTTTTTTCCGTTGATATTATTATTGTTGTTATACTTATAACGACATAGATAAAGAGAGAAGTACAGAAAAAGAAAGACAGAGGAAGAGAGAGAGAGAGAGAGAGAGACAAAGAGTAAAATAATAATAATAATAGAAAAGTTCCTATATTTCTTCTTTATATTAAATAAAAAGACAAAACGTTTCATTCCAGAAAATAAATAAAGACGTAAAGAAAAACGACTTAAAGATGCTCGTTTATTTTACAACAACAAAATGTGAATAAAAAACATTGAAAGAAAAAGAGGAAATCTATTAAAATATAGTTTTGATTGAATTTTATTTTGGATTTTCTTTGTCTAGTATTTTATTAAAATTTGAAAATTGTTTTTTCTTTATGTTTAAAAAATGACAAAGAGAAAAATGTGCATCAACAACTAAAAATAAGGACGTCGAGAATTGAAAACAAAATGGTGAACTACTTCTTCTTGATCATTTGTAATGTTTCCTGAGCGTAACAATATATTATGTGATTTCAATTTATTCTTTATTGCCAATAAGAAGGGAAAATCAATAAAAGACAGAAACAAAAAAGTTCTTCTTGTTAATGTGTGAACAGTGGTCAACAATTTTTGCACCCAAAACTAAAAAATAATTTTAATAATCAGCATCTTATATTGCACGATAAATATAATATCAAATAATCAGAAAGCGATGATTTCATATAACAAATATGTCTCCCACACATTTTCTACATTTATTTTTCTCAATAAAAGAGAATCAAATGAATGGAAACAAAAATACTGTTTTTGATCGATTATCCGTTCCGATTTCATTGTTCCTATATTGTGACATTTTTCTCTATAAATAAGTAGAAATATTGACATTCAATATTGTGGATTAAATAATTCGTTATGAATTTTCACAAATACACTCTTGGAAAGGAAAACGAAAAATATGACAAATATTCACAAGAGTAAAGAAGATAAAAAATGGTTACATAATTTTATGTGAAGTGTTGAACTAAGACTTGAGAATGTTCAACAAATATTATAATGACAATATTGATTGATTTGATTATCGATACTAATTTTCTAATATAGAAAATACTTTTTGATTCTCTTTTTATTTTTATTTAACTTGAATTAATTTTAGTTGAATTACTTTCTTCTTTTTTTTTCTTCTTTTTTTCTTGTTACTTGTTACTTGTATTAGATGTCGGTCAATGATAAATTACATTTGAACATGGATTTAGATTTTTATTTGTTATAAGTATGATTGAATATCAAGAGATCAATATCAAATCAATATATTTTGTGTTTAATTTAATTATTCTATGTACCTTACCTACTTAATTCTATTTTAGAATTGTGATAAATTATTTTCTTATGTGTAAATGTGATTGAATATAGATAATATTTTGATTTAAACATATTACAACAAATTTTACATAATTATTTAAGTGTCAGTTAAACACAAGAAAACACTTTTCTTAATTTACTTGGAAATGTTTCATTGATAACCCAAAGAAACCATTTCCATAATAATATTGCTACTAACGTAATTATTATAATGGATTTAAAGAAGACAGACACGTTTTATTAATCTTTTGAATTTATGTGCATGTTTATTGCTGAAATTGCAAGAAACTATTTTTATCTCCTAACACACGTCTGATCAATCTCTGATAGAAATTCAATAAATGAAATTTTTGAAAATTTTGATCATTTCAGAATGTCAACAACAATAATTTCATTTAATAGAAATCTTCTAAAATGAATTCAACTAAATAATTTTGAAACTTTTTTTCTGTTTTCTCAGAATTCATTGAAAATCCTTGAGAATTTTCGTTCTAGTGCTATGAATAGGAACACTCTTGTTTACTTCCCGTAGGCATCTAATAAATCTGAAGGACACAAATAAAAAGTTATAAATAAATGAAATAAAAATATTTGAATCATTATAAAATCATTCACGAATCATTTTATTAAATTTAACATTTTAATAAAAGAAAAAATTGGAAATTATTTGCAAGAAAGAAAAAAGAAAATTCCTATAGAATATTTTTCCTTTCCGTATATATTCTTTTATATTTTGATGGTACTTAAGAGAGAGGGTGAGAGAGAAAAAAAAACTCCTCATCCTAAATTCAATTCATAAATAATATATGGGAGATTCCTCACGGAAAAACGCGAAAGTGTATAATCATAAATACGTTTCCTCATTTTTAATGAAGTTCCTTATTTATTTTTTATTTTCTTATTTTTATATTTTTTTTTTATTTTTTTAAAAGCAATAATAAAATACCCTTTTTTCCCCCCTGAAACGGTTGAATGATTTCAGATTATATACTTGAGACATTCTATAACCTTCTTTTCTATAGATTATTATTATTACAGTGCCAGATTAAAGGTTAAATTTTTAAATTGACTTAAGGGTTGTAAGCGGTTACTTAAAAATACTTATTGTAGGGCTCATAATTGTGTAAAAAGTGTGGAAATGTTTTTTTGGTATATTTAAGGGAATTTATGCCAGATTTCACATGTAATGTTTTCTGAGAAATATATAGGGTTGTGAGATAAAGAGGGAGTAACATCTGTATACCGCCTAAACGATTTGAATATACTCAGAAATGAATTCCAAAAGATTTGGTAACTAAAACATAACTCTGTGTTATTATGCCCTCTAACGTCTGTGACTTTAAAAAATGCAACAATAATATGTCACAGACAATAATTTTCTTAAGCAAAATATTTTAATTAAATTTTTTTGATTTATAATTCCAACATATTATTTGGTTTTCGTCTATAATTTATAGTGTCCAACTCTCCATGTGTTTATGTATGACTATGAATGATCTTTTCTTTGACATATTACTATTTTTCATGACAAAAATTAAATCACAAAAATGTCATAAATAATCTCAAGTCATCCAAAAAAAAAATTAAATTAAAATTCATAAAAATCATAATTCAACAACAACTCAAGTCAAAATTTGGTTTCTAGCAAAAATATTCTAAAAAAATTATTCAAAGGAAATTAAAGCTTTTAAATGAATTCAGATGATTTAACCTATAATGTCAAGATTAAATCCGACGCTGGTATTCGTCTCATTCTTCACATTCTCATCCTCTTACCTTTCAATATGGGTTACTTTTAAAACTTATTTCAAGAATTTCATGTCCATAAGATCTAATTCTCTAAATATTATCAATTCTTTATATATACACATATATACAGTAGCAACAGCTACCTAATAATAATGCACATACACACATATAAACGTGAATGTCCTTAAATATCCTCTTGTAGATATAGACGTACATTCATTCATACATAAAAACATACATACAAATGTATAGAAAATCCGCATGTGACATAATACGACATGAGGAGTGTTTTTCTTCTTTTTTTTCTGTTTCTAAAAGGGGAAAGAGGGAACGAGTAAAATATGGTTGAGGTGGGTGAAAAAAAAAAACATGGAAATGTAGAATGATATAAAAAGGTAGCAAGGGATTCATATGGAATCACAATGAACAAAATAAATAAAATTTTTGACACAATAAATTTTTATGTATAAAATTTTTCTGTCTCTCCCTTTCACACACAATATTCCATTCTATATTCCTGGATACTTTATAGAATGGATAATATTAAAGAGGATGAAATTTTGTGGTGTTATTCCTTTATTATTAAACGATACACGTGTGTATAAACACTTTTACAGAGGAGTTGTTTTTTTGTGTGGTTCTGTTTATAAACATTTTGTTGTTGTTGTCAAAACACGTTTAAAATCCATCTTTAAATTGTTAAATAATAAACCTTCACTCCCTTTCTCATATCAGCTTTTCTTTTTTATTTTTATGGAATAATTACGCCAGAACGAATGAATCCCGGTATATAACAAGCGTACACAAAATTTTTATATAATAATTAAAATCATGATGATGATGGGAATGAGATGAGAGTTTTTAACTGAAGAGAAATGAATGAGGATAAAGTGGGAGAGTCAGTTAATTGAATGAGGATACAAACATTAATTTCACAATCATTAAAATCACATTTTCCTAAAATAAAAAATTTGTAGAGAAAGACAGACAGAAAGAACAAATGTGAAAGAGAGATAAAAAAATCCCATTCAATTTTCTATCCTTTTTTTTTTAGTGGTTTTAAAGAAATATTCAATTTAAGTAGCTGACCTAATTTTTGTTGTTGTTGTTGTTGTTGTTGCATCTTTACTCTTTTTCCCCCATACAATCTATATAATACTAATGTTTATAAAGGTGTTCTAATCTGATCCCTTATAAACATGTAAGATTCCTTTTTCTATGTTTCTTTTTTTTAAAAAAGAAAATATAAGCAGAGGCATCCTGATAACACGACACAACATTACTCAATTTTATGTTTGTGTGCATAAGTGTTTGTGCATGTGTTTGTGGGTTGTGTTATATAAAATGAAAGTCATTAGGGACCATCTCTATCCTTCTCTCCATTTTATACATAAAATTTATAAATATTTATTCCCTTTCCATTCACTCATAATCAGTGTTCAGTTTTCCCATATCTTCTTCTTCGTCTTCTTCTCTAAGAATCTTTACCAAACCACGCGTTTTACTTTAAGAAAAAAAGTTTTTCTTTAAAAAAAAAATGAAAATAAAGAGTAGCGAAGGGGACTAGGTTGAGGATGAGGCAGTGAAGGTAAAAGAACGTATATTATGACTTGAACTTCTCAAGAAGAAATTAAATGTGTCAGCCGAGAAAGAAAAAAAAAATTGATTTTAAAGTTAACTTTGATTTTATTTTAATAAATGTATGTGTGTATGTGTAAGACTTCATGTATGTCAATGTTAGAGTGTGTTTGTAAGGGATCGTCCGGAGGATAAATAAAAAAGAAAAAAAAAATTAGAAAAGAAAAAAAAAATTAGGGAAGAAAAAATGTTTGAGTTGATTTTATTTTTTATTTTTTGCTTTTCCTCCCCTGTTTTTCTAAAATATTTTCTTTACTTTCATAAGAGCTTTATTTTGTTATATTTGTTATAACAAATAAATATTTATGAGTGTGTATACGTGTGTGTGTGTGTGTGTTTATTTATAAGAACAATTGTTGTTGTTGGTGTTATTGTGATTTCTATTTTGAAGAAGGTTAATTTAGCGTAAAAATATTTTTTTTTTCGGTTTTTGTGGTGTTTCTTTTGAAGTTCAGTTTTCTTTCTTTTTCTTTTTATTTATTTTCTTTTCTTTTTCTTTTCTTTTTAAAAAAAAATGAAACGGAAATTAAGATTGAAACAAAAATAATTTCTATTTATTTAAAGGAAAAGAAAAGAAAAAAGAAAAAATACAGGAAAAGCGAAAAAAAGTTGAAAGTTTAATTTTATTTTTAAATTGAAAATAATTTTCAACAAAAATACATTTTTATTTTACTTCTTTAAAGTATATGACGTGAAGCCTGTAAACTTCTTTAATAAATAAAAATAACATAATATATTCATTTGCTTTTATTTTTGCTTCTTTCTTATAAGTAGTCTTTGTGCTTTCACTTAATAAAATATTTTATTTAGATAATCATTGTGGTTATTTATTATTATTATTTTTGTGTCTAGACTTAATCTAACACATTTCAAGAATCTTGATAAATAAAGTGTGACTGTCATCAATAAAAAGACAATCAAGTTTATAAATTATCCAGCTTTTTTTTTTTTTTGCTTTCTATTTAAAAAATAGAATTTATTTATTAAACTTAAAGTTAAATAAAGATAATTGTTTATTCTTGCGTCTAATTATTATTGTGCTAAAATTTATTTTTCATTTTATTTTCATAACATATCGTGAACAATCACGACCACAAACTTAAATAGAAGCAATTTTTTCGATTGTTGTTTATTGCTTGAAAAAGCGCAACCTCTTCAACTTAAACAATTTCATTAAATTAATTTATAATTTAAATTCTCATAAGAAAGGACAATCCTAAATGTAAATTGTAAGTTTAGATTTTTATAAATTTATGAAAAGTAAATGGAGGAATAAATTCAAACCATTAAAACACATCACTAAGGAGAACAAAAAAAACTCCTTAACATCATCTAGTTAAGGTTACCGTTGGGAACGTTTTCTATTCTATGGTTTCCTTTCTTTTCTTTTTTTTTGCTCGTTCATTTTCTATTATTCTCCATCCTGTTAAGTTGTTTACCACAAAACACGCGAATATTGGTTGGTACATTAAATAAATAAATAATAGCAATAACATATAAATAGAAAGGAATAACATTTTTATATACACAGATTTAATATTTTTTTGGCTAAAAATCTGTGAAATAAAATGTATGGCCGCAGGTAGAGGGTAGTGAAGGTATGAGCTTTTATATATCATCTGCGAAAATCAGCGCACCATTATCAATAAATATGAAATTTTTATAGCCATTATTATGCTTACACACACACACACACACACATACACTGATGAGACATGCATACACATGAGACACATATTATATGCGACTTTGTACCTATAAATTTATTTACGAAACGTATATTTTTCTTATCTAACTATAAATCGTTAAGAAAGAAAAATCTATAAACCTAATACTTTTCGTCTTTATCAATATATATTTTTTGGTTCGTTCTTCTAACAACAATAACAAGCTTCCTTTTTCTTGTTTTTTTTTTTCTTGAACTTTCAATTTAACTTCAATAAAAAAAAAAACACAAGAAAAGAAAAATTCCCTAAAAGCTATAACAACAACAACGACAACAACAACGACAGCAACAAAAGCAGCAAGAAGAAGAAAAACGAAAATACAAAAACAACAAATTCCATTCCTTGATAATATAAAGTTACAATTTTATTCATTGGGAAAATAAAATACAGATATTTTTTTTCTTCTTCAGTTCAAAAAAAAAAAAAAAACAACAACAAAAATAAGAAGAAAAAAAAGTAAAACTTTTTTTTTCCAAATTGTTGAAGAAAAAAAAAACTTTTCTCTCAATGATTCTTTATTTTTTCTGTAGACATTTTTTCCTTCCTCCTCTTTTTTTTTTTTTTGTTTACTTTTGAATGCGATTTTGTTTTTGTTTGTTTGTTTGTTTGTTTGTTTGTTTGTTTGTTTGCTCCTAGTTGTTGTTATTTTGCTGTGTTTGATGAAATTAAATTGAATTATTGAATTGTGAAAATCGGAAAAAAATTATTATTATTATTATTATTATTATTATTATTTTATTGAAGTTAAATAAAGTGAAATTTTAATGTGATTTTTATTCCAGAATCCCAAAAAAAAAAAAAAAAAATCTAAAATCAAGAAGATGAAAAAAATGTAATAATAAAAGAAAAATGACAAGAAAAAAAAAAAAGCGGATATATTTCTACTGACGGTATACGAAAATTTTTATATAATAAAATATCGCGCGCGCATGCCAAGAATATAATATCACAAAATATTCTCTTTTTTTTTCTTTCCTTTTTTTTTTTTTCTTTTTTCGTACGGACAATTTGTTTTTATTTTCAGCAAAACAGAAAATAAAAAAAAAAAGCAGAAGAAAAAAAAAAATATCCGCAAACCGCAACGAAGAAATTATTTTTTGATATTCAATGAATGTCCTTTTTTTTCTTCTTATTTTGCTCTCTTTCCTTTAAGGAACTATTTATATTAAGTATTTTCGGAACTCAAATAATATATACTCGTTTCTAAATTCAATTTTATTTTATTTCATTTTTTTTTAAGTTATAAAAAAAATAGATAATCATTAAAGGAAAAGTTATCTTATCGGATCATCAATTTCATCAGAGAAAGAAAAAAAATTACGTCCAATTTCCACATGTCTGAGATTTCGTTTTATTTTTTTTTTTTTTCTTTGTAGAATTTACCATGAAATTTATCTAACGAAAATATATATTGTCTGACTGAATTGTTATAAAGTCCAATAAAAGATGAGATTCTATTAGATTCTCTACATTATTATTATTTTGTTGCATATTTTAAAATCTGTATTTTATTTAATGTGTTTCCCTGAAATTTTCCTATCGTAAACTTAAACGTGAAACTTAAAAATAACAATTTTAATTTTAAAACTTTTGTAAAACAATTTTATTGTTATTATTATTTTTAACATTAACAATTTAATGTTAATTTTTTTTTTCTTCTTTTGTTGTTACTGAAATAATGAATATAAAATAAAAATAATGACTTTGTTTATATTCAACTTTAAGTGATTTTTATGTTTGTCGAATATATTTTCATTTTGTAATTTTATTCTAAACAAATCTAAACATTCTCTTCTTTACCATAAATTAGAATGATCTTATTTGATTGCCTTTAAAATGTTTGAATTTAATTTTGGTACAGAAACTGAATTTTTAATTTATCAAAAGTATGGAAGTGAAGATGAAAATATAAGAAAAAAATTAAGAAGATGATGAGTTTCAAGTATAACCAAATCCTTTGTTATAATATTTTCTTTAACCAAAAAAAAGAACGTTGCCTTGTCTCTTTATGAAAGTGAAAGATTATTAAAAATTTATTTTAAAATTAGAAAATTATGAACAAAATATACTGACATCTTAATGAGTTTTCTTCTTTTGAAATCAAACGAGATTACGAAGAATTGATAGAAATTGTATTGAAGGTGCATAAGATATTTTCTGTTCTTAAAATTCTTAATAAAAAAAAACTGTAAATAATTGTAATCTGTGTGATACGAACATAAGATTTAAATATTTAAATTTATTTTGTAGAAATCAAGTAGAATAAAAAATTATAAATTATAAATATATTTTAATAGATTTCCGTTTAATTATCATTAATTGTCTACTTTTAATTGACTACCTTTTTCTTAGAACTTGATCAACAATTTCTTATTTTATTTTATTTTTATTTTGTTTTGTTATGTTTTTTTTTTTTTACTTTACTTTAAGTTTTACCCTCTTTTGTTGAAAATAAATTACAAAAATTTAAGCTCGTAAAATGAGACTACGTATTTAGGAGCATTTTTGTGTAGGCTTTATTTTTTTTTTTGCTCTTGTGTCTGTGTGTGTGTATGTGTGTATGTATTTTTAAGAATATAATTTTAGTGTGTATACAAGAATGAAAAAGCCAAAGGCACGGATTCTAATTTAAGAGGAAATAAAAACAGAGAAATTATATAGACGACCTTTTAGAGGTTGTATAATTAAACAAGAGTAAAAGAAAGAAAGGGAAGAAAAAAAAATTAACTATAATAAAATAGAATAGAATACATAGACAGGAGGTGATTTAAAATGGATTTTTGACATGTATAATGTAACCTAATACAGGTAACTATAAAGCTTCTATATTGTATATTTATATTCCGGTATAAATTTGTAAAGATCTAAAGTTGTAAATCCCAACTCAAAACATTTTCTGTTTCATAGATCATTTCGAGGTCTTTATATTTATGTCTAGTAGAAAACGACCCTTTTTTTTATACACTTTATGAAGAATCAAACAACCCAAAAAAAAAGAAGAAGAAGAAAGAACAGAAAATTAAAATTCTTTACTAAAAAATAAAAAGAATAAAGAAGAAAATCCTGACAGATCCTACCCCTTATTAAAGGGTTAAACGTCTCATTTCACTTTAAAATGCAATCTCATTCTATTCATTTTTCTCTCGCCCCGTCATGATGTATGTCAATATAATTGGTTTTTTGTAAAAAAAAAACTAAGAAGAAGAAAAAAAAAAGGTTCGACCAATTTGTATTCAAGTCAGTCTTATGACCCCATTTCCTGTACCACAAAAAATTTTTCCTTCCGTTGTTAATCCCTAGGAAAAAGTAAAAACATTTTATTTTTTCTGTTTTTTTTAAGGCCCGTTCAGATCCCTTTAAAAGTTCATCAAATCTGTTTTTTTTTATTTGTACAGAAAGAAGACAAAGAAAGTTATAAAAAATATAGATTATATGATAATAGTCTTCCTTATATAACAAAACATCCTCCTTTTAATATTGTAGCATCACAGAGTCAAAGATACACACACACACACACATTCATCATAATCATCTATTTTATATAAACTTTAAAATTGTATTCCTTAGCACAAACCCATCCTCTTTCAAATATTACAGAGTCAAAGTCACTCACAAACATACACACACACACATCATAATGGACATTAAAATTAAAAAGATCAAAAAGTAAAAACATTAACGCACTTTGACCTAATTAAATTTATAAAGTTATAAACGAATAAAAAATAATTTTTGTCTCAGCATTTTTTAACTGCAAATAATAAACATTAATATGCGAAAAAAATAAACTAAAACTTTTGTCTGAATCTCTTAAGGGAGTGTTAATCCTTATTTTGTTGTTTTATTTTTGTATATTTTTTTTTTTTTTTGTTTCTTGGTTGATATGTTTTCTCCAAAGTTTTCTTTCTCATTTTTCTTTTCGTACCATTTTCTCTTTTTTTTCTTTTTTGCTCTTTCATTGAAATTGTGATAAGATTATAATTTCTATAATAAACAATGGTATTTTGTCAATGAATTATGGAAATGATTTAATAAGATTATATCGAAAAATTACCAGATTATTATTTTGACTTTGTTAAACTTTCTAATGTTTCATTTCTTTACAAAAAAAAAGAAATTGTTATATATAAATGAAAGAAAATTCATACAATTTAACGTTCAACGCTCTCAATACAACAATATTTTAACTTTGATTAGAATTAAAAGTTAAATAATGGTACAGTAATTAATTTAAAAGCATTTACTTAAAGTTCAAATTGGGAAAAAATAAAATCAAACAATAGGAAAATTCTTGATCAGCATATAAAATTACATTTTCTTATAAAAAAGAATTTGAATTGTCTCTGTTAATGTTAAATTTGTCACCAATACCATGTTTAAAGTTCAGAATTTTTTTACATTAGAAAATTAAAAAACAATTTATTAAGCAAACCATATTTCAATAAATGATTACATTTTATAAATTTCTATAATCAACTCAAAATCGTGACTCTTCTCACCGTCACTTTACACGCAGAATTTTTTTTCCTTGTAAAACAGAGCAAGTACTAGTCATTGTTTTGCATAAAGAAAATTTATTGAAATTGAGCAAATATTTCTAAATGTAAATCCAAATTGTCTTTATAATTTTGGTCTAAGTTTCAATTTATTGAACTGAACAAATATTTTCCGTTGCGCCACTTCTATAATAATAAAAAACTTTTACTGGATTTTCATCCAATGAGAATTACACTGAGTGCAATTTGGTATTAAATCGTTTGGTAAATGAAGATCCATTTATTCTGAGTATCAAATCTCAGTGGTACTTTGAGTAAAACGTTACCTTTCAGAAATTTACCTTAAACAGTGTACTAATGCTTACAATTCTTTTAATAATTTATATTTATTTATATAAGGTCTGATGCAGACAGAAATATATTTATTAAGAAATTTTATTGTTTGTTAAGACAAAAAAAAAATCTTTAATCCCCTTAAGATTCGTTAAATTTTTGCCAAATGATAATGTCAGAGTTCAAGTAGAGTTATATGACGTTATGTAGCATGTATATACCACATAATATATTTGTTATTAAATTTGAAAGAAAAATAAGAAATCATCATTGTCACAAAGTGTGTGAAAATAAATAAACAAAATAAAAATTGAATTTTTATATTCAAAGAATATCATATAAGAATAGCATAAACCAAAATCAAACCATAAAGAAATGAAATCAAATATAATAAAGCTCAATTTATATTTTCATATAAGATTTTAACCCTTTTTTCCCGTGTTTTCTTTTTGTCTGTTTCCAATACATTTTTGTGCTTATAAAATTTATTTATATACCTTTAAGCTAAGCTAATATAATAAAGCTTAATTTATCTTATGTTTATATTTGAGTTTTGAGAATATAAATAAACCAATAGAAAAAGGATTGTCTAAATTGATAAATTTAATTAAACTTAATTCAAATATATAACACAGAAGTGTTACAAATAATTTATATATTCCTATAGTTGAATTTAGATTAAGAAAGTAATATATAAAATATGGTGGGGATATATAAACTTTTTAGACAACCAGTCAAGTTATATAATCGTAAATTAAAACTGAATCAGATTCGATAAGATATTTTCTGTATTTTACTTTTATTTAAAAGAATAAATAATGTTAAACGAAGTTGGAAAATTATAATTATAAATTACTAAAAGTTTAGTCCATTTTAATATAAGTTTTTGTAGATACAATTGTTCATGTTGTCAAAGCGCATCTAAGATAGACACGATATTTATGGGTGAAGTCAATTTTTCTGATAAAAAAAAACAAATTACAAATGCTCAGAAAATGTATTCTTTTAGCTTTTAAAAGTTTAACTTTAAGCGTGTGCTTGAGTGAACCACTGAATCCAGTAAAAAACCAAAACCCCTTTAAATGCCTGCTTCAATTCAAATGCGTCATCAAAAACTTATAAAACCTTCAACGATTGACATTATAATGTAATTAAATTTATATTTTGAGTTTTCTTAGACTCATACAACTCATTTAATTTTTCTTATTCATTTTATTGAATTTTCTTTTCACTTCAGTATGACACGACACACATACTGATTTTTATTACAAATTATTTAATATTATTAAAACAATTAAGTCTTCTAAAAGGTAAATTCAACTAAAACATGCAACAACTAAATTAAATTAAATGTTTAATGATGTAATAAATATTTTTTTATTGGAAATTGTTTTGATAAGAAACAATTCAATAGGGTGACCTAAAAAAAATAGTCAAACAACAATGAACATTTTTGTAACAAATAAATGACATAAACCACTTAGACAATTTTAGTTTTTCTTATTTACTGATTTACCATATTTTCTTTAAATTAATCTTTTTGAGTAAAATTCGTTTAAATTTTCACTTTGTAAAATTTAAAGGATAAATTTATTGAATTATTTAATTGATTTCTATCGTGTATAAAATTTAAACATTTATTTCGAGTGAATAAATAATAAATTAAAATTTGTTGTGAGCTTTAGTGTAATTCTATTCCATAGAAGAAAAAGTTTAGCTTTACTAAAATGATTGAAAATAAACTTAAAATATATTCTTTGGTAACATCTGTGTTATTTTCTATTTATTCTCCTTTTTCTCTATTAAAACACTTAAGGATAGATAGAAAATAATGTCGGCTAAAATTTTCCCGTTTTCTTTACGTAATTTAATTTCAATTTCTTGTATTAATTCCACATACATTCACTTTACGATAAAATTGTATATGATTTTGAAACATTATTGTCGAAGAATCAGTATTGAATATTATTTAATTTAATTAATTAAAAATAGTTCATCGAAGGTTTCATTGTTTATTAACGTGCATTGTAATAACTGCGGCATTGTTTATTCACTCGTGGCTTCTAACATGCTATACACAAAATATTAATTTTAGTTGTGGCATAGAAGGTTTTTTCAGTCCATCAATTTTTCCTTAAATAACTTTAATTAATTTTAATGTATTTTTCATTAGCAATATTTTCCATTTGTTACCGTTCTCAACCTTTTGAGAATTAAAGTTAATTAAAAAATTGTAATTATCAACTAACATGTGCAATGGGCTTTAGGTTTTTTTGGTTTTTAAACTTTAAGTTGAATTCTCACAAGAGTCAAGAAAGTTAATAAAGTTAGTTACCTTTAATCAAATTGTTTTATTGGATTTGTGTAAAAGAAAATAATTAATTAAAGTATAAGAAAATGTCGAACAGACTTTTGAACTATCCTACATAATCCTGTTAGAAATCCAGTAAAGGATTTTTGTTTATTGTCTATTTTATTATCATAGAAAAATCTCTTTGTAACCGAAAAAAAAACACAATAAATGAATCTCCTTATTAATTATTCATGAATACAAATACGATAAATATCTTTATGATTATCCTTTCTTTTATTTTTTTTTTTTGTTATTAAAATACGAATATGAAGGACTTGTCCATTTTCAAACACATAAACTTAAATTAGTATTTCTCAGAATAAACTGGAAAATAGTTGATTTCACAAATTTCAAGTAAAAGTTAAAAATAGTCAAAAATGACATTCGGTGAATTGATTAAAGATTATATGATGAACTCAACATTACATGGTGCTAAATTTATAGCTGATCATACTTATCATTTTTCAGAAAGGTAAACCTAACTAAAAGTAAAGATTTTCTTCTAATTTTATTAATTATTTTTTCTTTGGAATAGATTATTTTGGGTTGCGTGTATTATTCTATCATGGTTTGCTTCAGGATTGCTCATAAGGGCATCATTAGGTATTAATTTTCATTAACTAATTTTTGTTAATTAACCAATTAACTAATTTTACAAATTTTAGATCAATACAATAATAATGCAATTAGTTTTGTTGTTGAAACATCATATAAAGATTGGGATACAGATTTTCCGGCAATTGTTATTTGTGAAAATAAAAATATGGATCGAATACAGGAGAGTGCAGAAACGTAGGAATTTTATTTTATTTTTTTTGTTTTTTTTCCGAATCATAAAAAAGTGAATTCTATATTTAAATCTTTCACAAGTTGTACGAAAAAAAAAATCAATCGATTTATTCAATTGAACATATTATCTTTGATGTCAACGCCTTCTGTGTAGACTTTTCTTAAACACAAATTAAAGATAACATTCTTAAGGCGAGTTAATATTCAACAATTTCTTCACATTATAGATATTTTCTTTTCTTCGATCTTTAATCCTTAAGAAATGTAAAAAATGAGAAGACTTATCCGATAGATTAGATGAATTAATTATAGCAATATAAGTTAATCTAAAGTGATGGACGAAGTATTTGACAGAACCAATATGTAACTAACTTGTAGAAACTTTACAATTGTTGAATAATTACAATTGTGAAACTACAAAGATGAAAATAACTGGATGTTTTCTTTGGAAATTGCTTCTTTATCAAGTCATTTGAAGAATAAAATTTTTCAAATGTTCATATAAATTGAAGCTTGAAATTTAACTCTATCATTTTGATAAAAAAAAATAACCACAAATAAAAGAATAATTAAAATTAGTTCAAATATCATAATAAGCCTTTACATTATTCTTATGACTTTATTCTTGTATTTCCATGCACGATTTCATTAGCATAAATTCTATAAAATAATCTAGATAATTTGGGGTATTTTACTTCAATCTTTTAAAACCTTTATTTATTGTTGAAAAATATAAAATGAAATTAAAATCAATGTTTACTTTTTTCAACCTATAATAATAACAGATTATGGGGAGTTGATCATGATTTTACATTGGAAGAAGTATTAAGTGAATTAAGTTATTTTCGTGGTGAATCATATCATACGATACATGAATGTGGTGGTGATGAACCAGGCGAAAATTGTATGACATCAAATTTTTCATTTTTTGCCAATTACGTACGTAGTAGTTGTAAAAAAACAGTTGAATCATGTGATTTTAATGGGATGCCATTTGATTGTTGTGAATATTTTCATCCAATGGAAACGGAAATTGGTCTCTGTTATGGATTAAATTCAAAACAAACAAGGTGAAAATTTTTAACAGGAAATTAAATAATCATAATATCACTTTATTTATTTATTCCAGTGTTAAAAATGGGAAAAAGCTTAATATGATATCAAATAAATTTTCTGGTCCTGGATCATTGTATGTTGAAATTTTAACGGAAGCTTACGTAAGTTACAGTCCATAGACATTTTATTCAAAGTAAAATTAATAAAAAAAAACACCTACACAGATTTATATTTTGGGAGAAGAAGATGTACCCAATTTAGTAACACCAAAATCAGATATTTTAATGGTTGGTCCTTACATTTCTTACACGTAAGTCTAATTTTCTTTTATTTTCAAACTCCTTTTATAAAATCAAATTAATTGGCATTTGTCTATTATTTTCTCATAATTATAAAGACGAAAAATCTCAATAAAAAATATTGAAAATGATGAGGGCATCAGAGATATAAGTGTGGAACAAAGAAATTGTCGTTACAGTGATGAAAATATTTTAAGTGTTCATAATTATTATTCACTCAGGTAAGATATTTTTAATTATTAAAAGTAATTATTAAAGTTAATCAAGCAAATTTTTAAAAGTGCCTGTTCGGTACAATGCCGTAAAGATCAACAAATGAAAATTTGTAATTGTTCAAGTCATTTGATGCCCAATACAGGTAAAAGCTTATGTTTATGTTTATATTAATTAGAATTTGTATCACTTTGTGTGCGAATTAATTAAAGTTTGATTCAATAATTGTAATTAGTACTTATAATTTCAATTTAATATAGACGAATTTGAACATTGTAATATGTCTGGTTTAATTTGTTTAAATGAACATTATGAGGAATTATCTGTTGTAATTGCAAAATGGTCATCTGGTCGTAAAGGTGTTGTGTGTGATTGTCTTCCATCATGTACTGAATTAGATATTTCAGTTGTTCATGATTCAAGAGATAAGTAAGAATAAAATTAATTTAACTCAAGTCAACATAAAGTTTTAATTATCTTTTATAAAAGCCTTTATGGAAGTGAGGTGCCCTCATCAAAAGTTCGAGTTGCACTGGAAGCATTACCAACCGAGCGTTACAAAAGAAATGTTGTTCGTGGCAAATTGGATCTTGTTGGTAAAAATAAAAGATTATCATGTTTTGAATTATGTTCAAAATTTAAATTTTCTTTCTAATTTAACAGTATCGATGGGTGGAACAACTGGATTATTTGTTGGTGCAAGTCTTTTAAGTTTTGTTGAAATTCTTTATTATTTTACTGTACGTCCGTATGTGTCATCTTATTCAAAACAAGAACCAATTTCAATTGCTTGAATAAATAATAAGTGTTCTTTTAAAGTTAAACATTCAAAGGGAAACAATTGATGGTATTAATATACAATCCTTTCGACTACTGCATTTATTTAATTGCTAAAAACTATTTCGATCGTTTCTTATTAAACAAAACTTTCAAATAAAATTATAACTTTGATAGAACAACTAACAAATCTTATATTAAAAAAAAATCAATAAACGAAACATTAACAAAATTCTCATAAAGTTTTAAGAACAAGTAAAAAATAAATGCATAAACTGATGAAGAGTTTTTATGTATCGTTCTGACGACAAAACAAGGAGATCATTATACCTAGTATTTTTTTTATGTTTTAATTTAACTTTTCGAAAGTTTATAGAAAGCACATTATAAAAGATACAAAACTTCTACATAATAAAAATAGATTTTGCATTTAAAAAAATTGCGCTAAATAAAAATAGAGAAAAATGTTTAAATTTACTGAATGAATTAAAATAAACTGGAAGTTCTATAAATTTCTATAAACAAAATTATACATTTTAATGCAATTAAAAAATAATCAAATTATGTTTATTTAAACAATTTATATTTATTTTCATTTTTAACTTCTTTAATTGTTTTATATAATTTTCTTCTCTTATTAATGAAATTTGTAAACAATTATAAATTCAATTATGGTCCAGAGTTAAAGTGCCTGCCAATAGGCTAAACACTTTATCGATATTTATAATTCATTAATAATTAAATAGGTTTAATTTAAAAATCTCACGTCAATGTACTTAAGAACAATTTAGAAAATTGGGTAACTTTTAATTCACTAGACTATAATTATTAAGAAATATTTATAAGTAAATAAAAAAGGCAATTGTTACAATCGTTTTATTTGTCGTCTTTAAATATTTAAGGTTTTCAAATTAAATACTTTTTAGTACATTTTCTGAGAATTAAACTGCAATAAAAGAATTTTGAAGCCTACAACGCTTGAACGACTGGGAATTTATTCTGATTATTGTGGCTTTAAGAACTAATTCAATAATATTCTGCATTTATCTTTCGAACAACGAAGTCATGATAGGAGAACATTTTACCATAAATAATAATAATGTTACCAAAACAATGACCTTATGACAAGCAAACATTTTTTTAAAAGAAGGTAAGTATAAGCATGCCAATTATGATTTGATTTTCTAATAAAGTAAAATTATTTGTGAACAAAATTCGTGAATAATTCTCAAAGTAATTTTAAAGTTTAAGAAAAAATCATTTTTAATTGGAAATAAAAAATGAAAGATTCTAGGACAGAAAAAAAACTTTTACATTAAATAATGAAAAATAAATTCAAATATTGTTAACAAGGATGAAAAAATTCAATTCACAAAAAAATAATTTAGTTTCGTTGCCCCTTTTTTTATAATTATCAAAGTTTATTTCAAAATTCATTTCAAATTAAACTTTTTTTCCAAGATTTTAAATCTTTAAGAAACATTTTTATGTATAACTTTAAAATTTTCAGTTTGTCCCTTCTTCCCCCTTTCTGACTTCAACATTATCATTTTCAAATCTGTATATAGAATAATTTTCCATTAATAATTTATAGGATATTTTATTCTGTCCAAACAATAAAAAGAAAAGAAAAAAAATTATAATAATAAATATTCATGATTCGTGTAGCTATAGATTGTTGGTACACACACAAAAACACACATACACATATACATATGCACATATTAGATATATAAATTTCTGTATATAAGTTTTAAGACAAATCCAATTATTTTGTTTAATTGAAATTCTAGTGAATTGGATTATATGGTATTTGAATTAATCAATCAAACAGAAGTTTTCTCTTAATATGGATATGTTCAAAACTTTACCTACCTACCAACTAACCACACCAAATACAGAAAAAAAAATGTATGGGGTATGGGACCAAAAAGGAAAAGACGCGCGAAGTTTTTGGGTGAATATATGCAAGAGTTTGGTAAAGTGGTTATAATATTGTGGATAGAAAAGATACTTACAACAGTTCGTATTAACTTTTGTATTTGTGTGTATATATTTCTGACTGTTTATACTTGTGTGTGCGTGTATGTAAGTATGTACGGCCTGTGGTTCATAATGATCGAAAAATACACAAACATTATTTGATACAAATTTAAGAATAGAAAATAATTTGAGCTGACTCATAATCTGTCAATAATTTTTCCTATGATGAAAATTATATAAAAATTCAATTAAAGAGATTTTTTATTCATCGTTTGTGTTATTTTTTTTTTGTTGTTCCATTTTGTAATATTAATTAATTTTTTTTTTTGTTTTCTGTATAAAAAAAAAAAACGAGAAATACTTCATTCTATATAATTAATATTCTTTAGAAATTATTGATTGAAAATATTAATTAAAAAAATTAATTTTACGAGTAGAATCAACATAAACAAAACAACATAATGTTTGTAGTTGATTGAAATGAAATTTTAATATAATCAACTTACATCCGCAATATTCTATAAATTATTTTGATAAAAATAAATAATTTTTGGTGAAAAATAAAAATAGGAAAATATGAATATTTGATTATTTAAAATTTTACGTTGTACATAATTCTCTTTACATCATTCAAGTTTGAAAAAAAAGAAGTCTAACCAAAATGAATCCATTAAAAGAGGGAAGAATTTAAAATATAACAAAAGTTACTCCTATAAAAATCTCTTAATCAACTAATCTACCCCGATGATATTCGTCCATTATATTGTACCATTATATTTCTAGTGCATCAAATTTAATAAACACAAAATGCATCCAACATCCATTAACAGATGAATTATTTAACGAAATTATCGATTGATAACAAAAACTAACACATTCAACGAAATTTAATATTTTTATAAATTTTCCCTCTAATTGACTAATCTAAATACTGCGCTCATATGATTAATTATAATTTAATTGACATATGTGGTTCTGAATTGTTTTAAATAAAACATTATTTATATTCAAGTTGTTTCCACTTTAACTTTTTTAGTTATGAAAATAATTATGATAAACTAACTTTGTGCATATTTTTATCTTAAAACCACAGTTTGTTGCATTGTTGTATGTAAGAAGTAATACAAATTCTCTTACCTTTACTTAATAACAATAATCTTTTATCTGTTGTTGCATTTTAATTTTAAATCAAGAACATTTATTTTACGTACATTGAAGAGTTTTGTAATTTACAGAGAAATTTAAAGAAAGTTAAATAGTATAATTTGTAATGATTGTGTGTTTGGATTTACGTCGAGAGTAGGAGTAGATATAGAATAATCTTAAGTTGAAATTAAATTGAATAATGTATACGCTACAAGGAAAATAAAGATAATTACCAATAATGGCAAACCAAGACTATCAAATTTTGATTGATTAAAAAGGGGATTTCATGAAAATTATGTGGGTAATGTCTTAGGTGGGGTACGTCGTCCTCCTTATATTAGAATCTAAGTTTTTTAATCATTTAATTTATTTATTTTGTATAAGAATTATTATTGACTGCTTAAAATGAAGTTAATAATCGAAAACCAATTTGTCTTTTATAAGTTTAAAAGTAATTTTAAATTTTTCAAAAGTTCCACAATAATTCATTTGCATTTATTTTATGGTTTTAATATTTTTTTCTTATTTCATTGTACAATTTTAAAGAGAAAATTCTTTTGTTCATTTAGTTTTATTTTCTCTTTCTCTCTTACGCTCTCTGTGAAAAAGGAATTCTTTCAAAACTATACACAAACATTATTATTGAATGAAAAAGAAGTAAAAAGCCATTTTCAATATTATTTATATACGATTATAAAGTTTGTTTTTTCTTCAAAACTTTAACACACACACACACACACACACACACATGTAATATAATATACACATATATTATAATACACACATATAATATAATTCACATACACACACATAGACACATACATAATAAAGAATTCCATGAAATGGCAATAACAAATGAAAATAATAATAATTTTTTTTTTATACTTTTTCTTTTGTTAAGGAAAGAATAGAAAAATGAAAAAAGTAAAGGAGGGAAAAATGAAAAATGTCTTGTTATAAAAAATGGGAAAAGAAAACAAGTAAAAAATAAATAAAAATAAAATAACGTAACAAGATCTGACATTGAATTCAACAAATAATGCAATTAATATGCAAGAAAAACTTTTCCTTTTTTTCTCTTTTTTTTTACGTCCCTCTGGTTTTCTTGTTCATCTGCTTCTTCTACTTTTTCCCTCTTCTTCTTCCTCTTCATCATCTTCCCGAGCTCATATAAAATGGATAAAGTTTGAGTTCAGAAAGGCAGAGGATTGAAAAGTTTTCTTATTTTTTTTTTGTTTCTTTCTTTTTTTTTTCTTCTTCCTCCCTTTTCTCTTATTTTGTTCAATAATCTCTGAAGTAGTCTTCTTCTTCTTCCGCATGATAAGTGGAATGAGAATATTTTGACATGGAAAAAAAGTATAAAATGATTAATGACATTATTGATGACATTTTTACCGTTGAGTGAAAATAAATTTTTAATAAAATTTTTGTATTAAAAAATGCAACCTTATAAGGGATGATGGAGTGAAGTGATGGTGGTAGTGGTGGTAATGGTGGCATTGTGGTAAATTTTACAAGAAAAACTGGGGACTCCAAAAGCAAAATTTATAATATTTAGGTTTCGTTTTATTAGATTTTTCTCCTTCTTATTTTTCCTTTTCTTTTCTTTTTTTTATACATTTTTATATGTTCCCATTTTTTTTACCATAAATATGTGAAAAGTTTGTTTCCCGCTGGAGCTAACAAACGTTAGATGGTTATAAAAGATGAAGCCAACAAAAAAAAAATGAAAAAAAGAAAGAAAGAAAGAAAAAAGAAAGAAAGAAAGAAGAAAAAATAATTTTTCCATTGTTTGATTTTGTTCAGTTGCGCACTTTCACCATATTCCATGTTTATTTTTCTCTCTTCAAGTAAAATCAGAATGAAGAAAAATTGTGCAAAAAAAACATGTATAAAAGCAATTTTAAATTTTTCGTTTTTTTTTTTCTAAATTGTAGAAAAAAATTAGGAAGAAAAAAATTTATGTAACTTGAATCGAATTTATTTCAATTTGTGTATGGTTTTCCACCCCTTTTCTAATTTTTAATCAATTATAGTGAAATTTAAACATGAGAATAAAAAAATTCCTTTATTTTTTTTTTGTGGTTAATATTGTTGTTGTTATTATCTTAGTTGTTGTTCAAAGTTTGTTCATTTCAGGATATGTAAAAGTTAAGTTATTATTGGGCATTTGATATTCGTATGAGTTTGTTGTTGTTTCTAAATCGTATGTGAAACGTGAGTAAATTTCAAACACAAATCACAATGATTAAATACATACACACACACATAAGAAATTGTATTCTCATACATTTATAGAAATTTATCATCCCACCCTAGAAAAAAAAATAATAAAAAAAAAAACCACCTATTCAAAGTTCAGTCTTGTTGTAATTTGTTTGAAAGTTGTCATTCTTCATTCTTAATTCATTTATTTACTTATAAACATGACATAATTCTACAAGTATAAGTTGTTCTTTTATTTCTTATATCCTTATATATTTATTTTATTTTCTTTGAGTGAAAAACATTCTTCTAGAATCTACTCAATTTTGTGATTTTTACTTTTTTTTATTGCCTTATTTCTTTGAAAGTCGATTAAAAAGAACATAAGCATTGTGATTTTTGTTGTTATTCCTTCACTGAGATCTTTTCTAAATAACAATTTAATTTATTTAAAAATTAGCGTTTTTTTTTTTGTTTTTCCTTATTTTCCCTTAAAAAAAGTGGAAAGAAAAATAAAAAGACATTGACTTTGTTGTTGTGGTTGTAAGAAATTTTTTTGTCTTATCTCACGAAATTTAATAATAAATAAGATGAAAAAAAATGCGCTCCTAATTTTATCCGTAACCTAACTTTATTGTATTTTAGTAAAACGACAGAGAACAGGAAGAAGAAGAAGAAAAATATAAATAAATTTCCATAATCAAATCAAAAATAAAGAAATAGAAAAAAAAGAAGAAAAATGATGATGAAAATGGTAAAGGAAATGAAAAAAGAAAATATTTGTTACAAGTCGCATAATAACGAAACGTCACCCAAAATAATAATAATAATAATAATAATAATAATCATCGTGTTTGTTTTATTTTTTTTTTCCTCTTGTTTTCTTCTTCGAAAGAAATATTATGCAATAAAAATAAAACGGGTAAGAGAATCGAAAATAAGAACCAAAAAACAAAAACAAAAAAAAAAACATGTAATAAATATCCTCTTTTATATAATAAAGCTTTCGATCAAACCACCAGACGCCTCCATCGTACCGTACCGTGCTTAAACCTCCTAACAGCATCAGTCGTTCTTCTGTTTCTTCTTCTTCTTCTTCTTCTACTTGAAGAAAGCAAAAAAAAAAAGAAGTAGAAAATGTGAAAAACTGTATTGAAATTTTTGATATTTTGACAATTTTCTCTCTTGATACCATGTTGTTGTTGTTGTTTGTATTAAATTTATTCAGTCAATTCGAGTCTATATGATTGGGCACATAAAAGGCACGTACTAAACCAAATAAAAAAATTGTTGATTTATTTTATAAAACAAAAAATACAAGGGAAAAGAGAAAATGTAAGAAGAAGAAAACAGATAACCGTCATCGAAATATAAAATACAGAATAGAATTAAACTTATATACTCCTCTGTTACCTTCTCTTCAATATTGAAGATAATAAACTGAAATAAATTCAGTAAAATAAACTGGGCAAATGTAAGATAACCAAACAACAAATATCTAAAGATTATTCTGTATGTGCATGTGTGTGTGTGTGTGTATGTATCAATATATCATCTTACTTCTTCAAATATCCTCTTTTACATTCTAGAAAGGAAAAAAAAATGTCAAAGGGGAACCAGAGAGAGTAGAAATAACAACAAAAAAAAAATAAAAATATAAATTTGATACAAGATAATTTATTGGTTGGAAAAATATCAGAAAATATTGTAAAATCTTTTGTGTTTCTTGTTACGACAGATTAGAAGATGTCACAGTTCAAACAAGAAAATAATATAAAATAAATATGGCTAAACGTTGAATATAATTTTGAAGTATTTGAAAAAAAAAATATTCTTTTATCGTTATCATACTTTCTATCACACCAACGAACTTTCAACAGTACCACACACACACTCACTCTCCTTTTTCCAAAGAATGACAATTTGTGCAAAAAATCTTTTCTATCATTGCAGAGAGATAATAAATAGTCAAACAACAACAGAAAATCAATTAATATTTTTTATAAAATATTCAACAATTTTCATTTGACAAAAATTTTGTTTCAACAAAAAAACTTTTCATTCCATTTTATCATATTTTCTGTTGTTTTTGTTGTTGCTGTTTTATATTTGTGATGAAAATCAAACAGAATTACGTGATTTTTGTATGCGCACACATATAAAAAGTGTAAAAAACCGATAAATTATTTAATGAAAAAAAAAGGAAAAAAAAAAACTGTCAAAATTCTTTTTTTATTTAATTTATTGATTTTTAATCTGTATAAATTGGGATAAACAAAATCTGTTTGTGTGACCCTTTAAATGAACTTTATTCAAAATTTTCAATTTTCAATTGTTGTTGTTGTTGTTTTTTTTACAGTACAAATCCATAATCCCATTTTCAACGTTATCGGAATTTTTTCTCTTCACCTTAATAAATAAATAAAAAGGAAGAACAAGATAATCAATTCATTTGCTCTGAATGTGTCAACAGTTTCCGCTACTTTTTTTTTTTCGTCTCTCGATACATTTTCTTTTGCAATGTTTTCTTCAGATTTTTGGTAATATTTTTGCTGATCGGCTTATAGCGTTGATCTTTAATACAAACAAAAATATTTCTTTTCACATGAAAATTGGTAAGAGGAGAAAAAAAACACAGAAAAGAAATAAGATTAGATTATTTCTGGTATGAATTTTGTATTGACTTTTTATAGTTAAGCTGTTTTTTTTCTCGTACCTATTTACGATTAATATGTTTACGGTTTTGTTATGACAATTACATTACTGTATAAGAATCAAGAAGATTTGTGATTTCTCTTTAATCATATTTCAATTGTATTAAATGAATTATTTGTAATTTTATTTTGATTTGCTTGAACTCTAAACTAATTGCAGATTAAACACTTAAAAATGTGATGTGTATGTGAAACAAATCTTATTTCTGTACGCTGCTTTGGTAAAGAGCATTAAAGTAAATTGATTCAATTATTTAACAATAATTCTTGAATTAATTGAAAATATTTAACAGAATTTGATTTTATCGTTGATTGATTTTGAAAATTTATTCCTTTCGGGTTACTCATACCATACGTTTTATTTGACTTGACCCATTGTGCATCCCCGATTCCCATACAGTTACGTTGAACTTGTTTTATATATAAAAAAAAGTTCTCTGTAGTCAATTCAATTAATTTCATGAATGACATTTCTCTATATTTATGTTTGTAACGAATTGTAATAAAAATTGACAATCAAAAACAAATACATATATAAATGTGTGTGTGTGTATGCATGTGTGTGTAGGTATATTGAGAAGAAAATAAAAGGAAATAAAGAAAAATTAAATCGATAAAATAGAAAATCTAACCTCATTTGTCTCAATGAGTTATTAATGTCATGGGACACGTTTGAGATTGAGAAGATGAGATATAAACGAGAAACAAAAACAAGAAGAAAAAAAAATAGAAAAAGGAACGAGAGAGAAAATGAGAAAAGAAAAAAGGAAAATAAAATAGAAATTCGGTTTCAGTCAGTGACCATGTTGATGATGATGATGATAATAATAATGCTGATGATGATGATGATTATAATGATGGTGATGATGTGTGAAATGAGAACGGGGTGAAAAAACTGGATCCAAATTTATTTTCTCTTTCTGTTTTTATTCTCTTCAATTCTTTTTTTTTTTCTTCTTCTTCTCACTTTTTGGTAATTTGTTGTGAAATCGAGAAGATTTATCTTGATGAGTTTTTGTGTATGGGATTTTCTTTCTATTTTTTTTTTTTGTTTTTATTTTGTTTTTCTCTAAAGTAAATTTGAAATTAAATCAACATTGAATAAGGATAATCATATTCAAAATTGAAATGATTTCGTCTCAGGTATATTTTTAGGTATTTTGGGTGTCAGTGTAATAATTTAGTCATGACATTTTGGACGTTCGAATATTTTAAGTTAAAGAGTTTATTGAATTCAATTTAAGTGAAGAAAATCCTATATGAAATATTTATTAATCTTTAAAAATATTAAAGTGCAGAAAACTTTAATCGACTCGACCAAAAGGGTTAATCCATTTTGCTGTGTGTCATTTCTCATAAATATGAAAATTCTTTACTCCCGTACTTCACCTCCCTTATGGTGAAGAAGGAGATAAAATCTTCATAAAATTAGGAAATCATTCGTCCTGCTGAATCAATTTGGTGGTCTCTATAAGCAGGTTACAATTAGTTCCATAAAGTTCTATCACATACGGTTTATTTTTATTATTTTTTATTAGAATTTAAATCTATCTGGATTCTGGAACTTATTTCTGGAACTATTGAAACGTAACGAAAAAGATTTTCAATGTTTTTCCCAAAAAATTATCGAATCGGAACATTTACAAAAGGGGAAACACACACCCTAATAAATTCAATTTCGTAATTTAGTGGACTAAGAATTTAATACAGAAATAAAAAAAAAACGATTTAGTTTAATGCAATTTAAAATTCACTGTCATCATTTCCATTTAATCTGTCATTTATATTCCATCTTGCATATGATTTTCATTTTCTATTCAAAACGTATAAACTTAACATCAATTCATTTTATTTATTTACTTAAAATGAGATAAATCTCTACTCTGTTGATTTTTTTATATTTTTTATACATTTTTTTTTTCGGTCACATTGGAGATGAAAATGCATTTTACATGATACAAGGAAATTTATATTTTATTGTCAACACTGTAATATCACAGCTACACAGACATTAAATCAACTAACAATGAAAAATACGAAAATTCCCGAAGGATCAAAAGAAATGAATATAAAGAAGAAGAAGAATAAAAAAAATAAATAAAGACCAACCGACAGACAACTACATGGAGAAGCACTTAAAAAACTGAACAGAGACAGTTGAGAACTAACAAAAAAAAAAAAAAAAACTCGAGGCGTTATTAAAGTTTTCTATAAAAAAAAAAAACAAAAACAAGAAAGTAGTTTTTACTTTATCTAAATTCTAAAGTAAAACAACCGAGGAAAATATACTGTCAGTTAGATTAAAGATTTGAATAAATTAAAAATGATTTGATTTTATTTTAAATTTTGTTGTTGTTTTCAAAAGTTAAAATATTGAAAAATATAAACGTGTGAATTGTACCCCAGCCATCCCCTCTAAAGTATTATTTTACCTTGAGGAAAAAATGTAAAATTTAATTTGTTTTCTTTTAAAAGGAACAAATTATGTAACCAAATGAAATCAAAAATTTTTATATATATATTTTTGGGAAATTAATTCCGCTTATTAAATTTACAAATTGAATAGAAAATATATGGAGAGTGGAGAAAAAATGAAAGATAAAAAAAAAGAAGAAGAGATTAATGTAATTGGTCTGCCAGACAAAAATTCTATACCATGAAAAAAATATACAAAAAGGCATTTTGCCAAAATACAACAAATAAAAACAACAACATCAATGTAAAAAAATATAAATTTGTTTCAATTTAAAAAAAAAAACATATCAAAAAATTTTTAAAGAAGTTTTCTTTTCCATTTATCAATTTAAATTGAAATTATTGGCAAAATATACTTTATTGTGTAATTCCCAATTAGTAAATAATTGAAGTGAAATCATAAAATAAGTAAGAACAATTATGAAATCAATTAAAGATTTATTAATAAAAATCTTCTCCTGCTGGCAGGATTGTTTTATGACTTTTTTCTTCATTTTATAATAAAAGTTGGTATTGCACTGTGATTATTTCAGTGTCAACCATGTTCACGGTTCTTTGTTAATTATATAATGGCTCCATGAATTAATCTCAACATAATGTTGGTTCTCTATTTTTTGGACAGAATAATCTTCATTTGAAAACCACGACAATAGCGGACAATTTTTATTAAGGGAGCCTTGTAAATCGAAAGCATTTTTGTGTCTATTTCCTTCAGACGATTACAATTTATATAATTACGCCTACGCTTAAATCAAAGACAATAAATGAAATATTTTAGAATTTCCTTTATTTAAAAGAAAATTCAGTAAAATCATTCTTTGCGTCAAATCAGCCGAAACATTTCAGTCTTAACATTTTTAATAGAATAAATTTTTGCAAAACCTTAAATTAATGACTTTAGATTTTCAATTGATGTACCCGTTAATGTTACGTCAATCTTGGAAAGGTTAACATTTAACAATATTTTAATTAATTTCAAAAAATAATAAAGAACAAAATGAAAAATATGAAATATAAAGATCATATTCTATTTTTGAAAACACCCACATAAATATCCATTCAATTAATTATTATTTAATTACGTTACTAATTTTATAATTTATTAATGAATTAATAAAAATAAAAGTACTTACCGAACGCCCAATACAACAAGTACAGATAATATAAGTGGTGCTAGTGTTGCAATACAAGCCAAAAAAAGTGTTTGAATATCAGAAAAACCTGTGAAACGACAGAGAAATTTTTTTAATAAAAAATATAAAAATTGTACGCATAATTAGAAAAAAAAAAAGAAATCTTTGTACAAATATTTTGTATAGAATTTTTTATATTCATCATTAGAAAATGAAGCCATGTGTAAATTATAGTCACTATAAAATTTGTTACAATGGCAACAGATTTCACTCAACTTAATATACCTTTTCTTATATATATTTATTTTTTTTATTTCACTCTAATCACGTGAAAATGGCGTACAATTTTTGATTTGATTTTTATCCCCTTTTTTCTTTTAATTTTCTTATTATACATTTTCGTTTAAAAATAAAATTGAAACGAAGAAATGTGTTTATGTTTTCACATTCGACCAAATAAAATTTTTATCAACATTTTCTTTTATTTTTTTCATTCACTAAAAATAAACGAATAAAAAAAAAAGCTACAAAGTCATAAAAGAGAAAAAGAAAAATCAAATAAAGAAAGACAAGAAAAAAAAATTCTTATCGTAACTTGAAAGAAGTAACCAAGACGACGATTGTAAGAAACAAAAGATGATATACATTTCTCTACATAAAGATTTTATTTCATAAAACTTGGGTTGAATGTAAAGGGATGAGAAAAAAAATTTCTTTATCCCAAAATGTTTGTATGTTTTATATTTTGTACATGAGGGGGTGTGATTAAGAGGGTAACTTAAGGGTGAATGGTTGAAAATGTGATTGAGAGAGGTGACCGAAGGGTTCTTTCTTTCTTTTTCTATTTTTTTTTGTTTCAAAAGAAAATTAATTGATTGTTTTGTTGTTAGTTCTTCTAGACACATACACCAAAAAAATGTTACAATCCTTTTTGTTATTTGAAGAGAATGAACAATTTCTCTGTTGTCTGATATTTTGGTTGATCTTTGTGACTTTAAAAAACCATGTTTCAATTCTTATCTTAAACAAATAATAAATAATTAACCCTTTTTAATATGGTGGGGAAGGTGTGGGTGAAATCTTTTAGTTTTAAGTTGTATCATAAAATTATAATAAAGAAATTAAATGGAAATTAAAATGTGTTTAGATAAATAAGGAAATGTTTTTAATTATAGAAAAATAACTTTTCAATAAAAATTAATAACTTGAAAATTAGTTTGATAAAAGGGACAACAACTAATTCTTTATTAATTTTTTTATTTATTTTTTATGCAGAACCGTTTTAAGAATATTTCCGACGATTGTCTGGCCCCGTTTCTCCAAAAAAAAAAAAATTAGAAAATATTAATACGGGTACTGGTATTTTTGTTATCGTCAATTAATTCTATTTATTACAATAAAGTTAAACAGCATGAAAAATGTTATTAAGGAAAATCATAAAATCATAAACATTATTGGAAAATGTTTAAACCAGAGGGGGACGTTACACTGTCGTATAATTAACACGACACTGGTTTTCTAAATTCATAACAAATTTTCCATTCTACATTCTAGAATATTCTTTATATTTAGAAATTATATTTCTATAATTAACCTTGACTATATGTGAATACTTACTGTTACTAGATAATTAAGGGAATCATTTAAAAGTTAATAAAAAATGTAATATTAAAAATGAGGGAAAATATATTTATGTTTTATCTGTGTGTGTGTGTGTTTTTTTTTTTGGGATGCCATAAAAATGTAAAGAAAACGAACAAAATGAAGAAGAAAATATTATAATATTTAGGTTGATTATACAATACAATAAGAATAAAGTTTCATTTAAGCTTTGGGAATTTACGCAACGGGTTCGTTCTTTACTTTTTTTATTTTTTTATTTATTTTTTTTTTTCTTTCTCTCATGCTTTTATATGGTTTATTCTTCTTCTTCGTTTTCTTCGTGTGCTTTTTTTTTTTGCTTAGTGAAACATTGTTGGAAATAGAATATAGAAAATATTTATTTATTTTTTTTTTTTTTTTTTGGTATATATTTAGAAGAATAAACGTAGAGGAAAATTAGAATTAATAGTCTTTGTGAGGAAAAAAAAAAAAAAAAGTAGAAAAATGTTCGTTCTTCCCTTTTTTCCCCCATTTCTTTCTTTTTTGTCTTTGTTTTTTTATATTTTCCTTTTATTCTTCAAAATTTTACTGTAAATTATAATTAACATTTTTTCTTTTCTTTTCTCATTTTTTTTTTCTCTCTTATTTTTCATTCATTTTATTTCACATAATAAAATGGTGAGAAGGTTCCCTTGAACCATACTGGGTAGTTCATCAAAGGTCAAAGTCAAGGTTATTAAAATAATGAATAAAATCGGAAATGACAGGGAAAATTGACAGAAGAAATAAAGTTTCTTTAAATGTAAATTGTGTGAATGAATTTAATTACTTCAATCAAGACGACCAAAAAAATTTTTTTTTAAACAAAACAAAAAAAAAATTCTCACACATTTTTCTTCAAACATTTTTTTTATTTATTCTAAATTTTTGTGCTTTTCTCCAGTTATTATTTTTTTTTTTTGTTTTTCTTATTGTTGTTTTTGTTCTCTTAACTTTGTTCACTTCTTTCACTTTATTTTTATTTTATACTTTTCTTTGATCATTTCAATGTCTTTCTCTTTATTTTTCCTTTTTATTGTGAAGAAGAAAAAAAAAGAAAAATAACGAAACAGAACATTCTAATTGCTTACTCACAATTTAAATTCAGTACAATTTTTTTGTTTCTTTTCTTAATAATGCACATTAAAAATGAAAATGGAGTCTACTTTAATGTGTTCATATTTACCGTATTCAAAGTAACAAAAAAAGTTAAAAAAAAAAAATTTGTTGTAGACTTTTTTTTTGTTGTTTTTATTTGTTTCACCTTTTTTTTTTTTCTCTTTTCTTTAAAAAAACAAATTTTAATTATGATCATAATGACTTTACTTCCTTTAAAGGGGTTTTTTTTTTTATATTAAAGTAATTTTTTCCCTTTATCGAAATATTCTTTCAAACACGCGTAAAATAATTTAGAAATTTTTTTATACGCTTTAGAATTTTCTTTCTTTTCACAGAAATTTTTATTTACAAAAAAAAAAATATACGAAATTTTCCATCGACAATTTTTTTGCGTCAAACAATTGAGTGTGAATAAGATGGTGACCACTCACTATATATAATTCTATCGTCGATAACATATTTTATTTGGAGGTGTGTAAGTAGTTTAACCTTTCATAGCTTTTCAATATTTTAATCATAAATTCTTTTTAAAATAAAAAAAAAAATGAAACTTTTAAATTCCGTACATTTATTTTTTCTCTGGTCTAAAATATTTTTTGCAAACTTTAAAATAAAAAAAAAAAAAATTGTAAAACAAATCGATTTAGTTTTATTACAGAAATTGTTAGATAAAAAAAATAAAATTCTTGTAATAAAAATATGTACGTACTACATATAGAACTGACTATAAGGAATAAGTAAATATATTTAGAGGTATAAAAATGTATAAGTATAAAATGAAATCAATAATCACTTACCATTTTCTAAATCTTCATCTTCACCAAATGGTGCTGTACCATTAACATATAATTCAGTTGAATTACCAACACGTTTATTTGTTATATTTTTTTCACCTTTTCTTGTCATTTTACGATCATCACGTATATCAGCTGTTAATGGATTTTTAACTAAATTATCACCAGGATGAACTAAAATATGTGATCGTATTGTGACATCATCATCATTATGTTTTTTATTATAATTAATTTGTGTTATTATATTTTCATCATTTTCAATATAATTTAAACGTTTTAATTGTATTTGTGGTGGTAGTTCAGCTATAATTGGTACACCAATTGATGATATTGGTATATCTGGTATTATAACTGGTTCAATTATAACATTTGATGTTATTATTTGATTTAAATGTTCAATATTATCAGTTGATGATAATGTTGATATTGTTGTTATACCATCATTTATATTATCACTTAAAATACTACTACTAATACTACTACTACTACTTGTAACAGTATTTGTTGATTCTTCAATATCAATAAATGATTCACCAACATAACTAACACTTAAATTATCATCTAGTATTTTTAATGGATCAAAATTATTTTTCATTGGTGATAAAATAATATCCTCCTCATATTTATCAGGAATATTTAATTGATTATTATAATTATTATTTGTATATCCTGTTTGATTATTATTGTTGTTATTATTATTATTGGAAAAATCAATAATTACATCTTCCTCATAAATTTCCGGAAAAAATGGATTTATTCTTTTTGTATCTGGTGTTGGTATTGATTCAATAACTTTTACTTCTGTATTTGAAATATAAAATATTGTATCAGAATCTCTATCAATTATTGATTCCTGTTGTTGTTGTTGCTGTTGCTGCTGTTGTTGATTATAATGATTATCATTATAATTTTTCTTCTCTAATAAAATATCATCATCGTCATCATCATTCTGTGTTAATTTTTTATCAAATAATTTTTGTTCATTTTCCTTTTGTTGTTGTTGTTGTTGCTGCTTTTCCAGTTGTTGTTTCTGTTGTTTCTTTATCAATTCAACATTTTCATCAATTATTTCTGGATAAATAAATTCATCATCATCAAAATATTTATAATTTTTATTCTCTGATGTTGTTTCTGTATTAATTATTGGTAAATCAGAACAATTATTATTATTTGTATTTGTATTTGTATTTCTCGCTGGTATTAAACCAACTTCTTCGCCTGTATCTAAGACATCATCATTATCATTGTTGTTATTGTTATCATTCTTATTATTATTATTATTATTATTATTATTATTATTATTATTATTATTATTATTATTATCACGAATATTATCATTATCATCATCATCATCGTCATCAATTAATTTAACTAAATCATCTGATAATTTTGTTGCAACTGTTGTTGTTAATGTTACTACTGTTGGTATTGTTGTAGTTCTATTTGTTATTTTTGTTTGTATATTATTTGCCATATCTGTTGAAGTTATATTACCAAATATTTCCACTTCAATCACTTCAGTTTTATTTGTAAATAATATTGAATCATGATGATGATTATTTACAGATGATAGATTTTTTTCTGTTTGTATATTAACATCAACAATAACAACAACATCACCATCATCATCATTTACATCACTGACATCATCATCAATATCATCCAACATTTTATTATTTTTATCGTCTTTTATTTTTTTCTCATTTTCAATTGAATCTTGGAGAGTATCTTTAGCAACAAGAATTGATTCATTGAATACAGTAGTTGGTATTATTGTTGATTCTTTTGTCATCATTTTTGGTGTTGACATTGTTGTTGTTGTTGGTGTTGTTCTCGGAGATGATGTTGTCACGTATTTAGTAGATTCTTCAGTAATTATTGTTGACAGTGTTTTATTTTCTCTTATTTCATAATTTAATGGTGTTTTGAGAAGTGTTTCAATTGTTGTTATTGATTTACCATCATTTATAATATAATCATCAATGTCACCATCATCATCAACACCATCATCATCATCATTATTATTATTTAACGTTTTCATTGTATTTAGTTTTTTATTAAAATTATTACCCTTTTTTCTTGGTTTTTTACCATCAACATTAATTCCCTTTTTATTTATGATCAAATCAAAGGAACTTTTTTTTAATAAATCTTTCTCCATTTCTTCCACCATCAATTGATCACTTTTTTCATTTTCTTTTAAAGATAATAATTTTTCATTGTCTATATTTTTCACATTTTCCTCAATATCTTTTTCATCTTTAATATTCATCATCAATTTTAATTTACCATTAATTTTCTTCTCACGTTCATTTTCTATTAATTTTTTATTATTTTCATTTTTGTTCAATAATTTTTTTACTGTTGTTAATTTTATATTTTCACCATCATCAACATTGGTAATATCACTTTTTATATTGTCACCACCATCATTATCATGTGATAATATTTTATCAATACGATCAAATTCATTATTTTCAAGTAATAAATCTGATAATCCACTAATAAAATAAGGATCTGTTGGTACAACAACAATTGTATCATCAATAATATCCTTAGTTAAATAATCATTTGTCGTTAATGTTTGTGATGATGTTAGTGTTTGTGATATTTGTTTTTGTGCTAAGGTTAAAGTAGATGATAGTAGTGATGATGATTGTGTTGATGGTGTAACATCTGATGCTGTTGTTAAAGGAATTTCAATATTTTTTGATGTTTGTACAGTATCATAATGATCATCATCATCATCATCATCAGGAATATTATTCTTATTATTATTATTATTATTATTGCTCGTATTATTAGATGTCAATGATGTTACCATTTTTGTTATATTTAATCGATTTTTTTCTATCACATCCTTATTTTTTAAAAGATTTTCTGTTTGTCTTACATCATTTATATTTTCTGTTGAAAAATCTGTTAATATTTCTAAACTTTTCGCTGTCGTTGTTGTTCTTTCAACTGTTTTACTTGTTTGTTGTGTTGTTGTTGTTTCTGTTCTTACTGTTTGTGTTGTCCCATTTGGTTTATCTTTTAAAGATACTCCACCTATTTGTGTTGGTGCTGCATAAGTTGATAAAGTTAAAATGTTGAAAATGAATATAAAAATAAAAGCAAATCTTTTAGAAAAAAATATTGTTTGTGGACGACAAAAAAGTCGACATAGATGAGGGTTCACTTTCATTGTTGCTATTTTTTTTTTCTTTTTTTTTTTTTTTTTGCTTTGTTTTACTTCTTTTAACTTTTTCAGATGGTCCGTTTTCTTTTTTCTTTACTTCTTATTCTTTTCTTATGTATTTTTTTTTTCTGTGTGGACGTCAGTGACGGATGTTTAAAGAGATACTTATTTTTTCTTTCTTTTCTTTTTTTTTCTTTTTTTTTTGTGGATTCTTTATATAATTCTCTATTATTTTTATAAGATTCTTTTTTTATTTATTGAAATTTTTTCCCCTTATTTTTATTCTACTTTATGAAAATGACACAAAAATGGATTACTTCATTACAATTGAATAAGAGACTATGGGACTGTGACGTAATCTCTAAGTGACGTTTCCATTTTTATGTTGTTTCTTTTTGTCTTTTGTTTTTTTTTTCTCTTTGGTCTATTTATTTGTTTTCCTTCTTTTCTTTATTATTTTTTACTGGATATTGTTGTTATTTTCTTCCTCGAGATGTCGAGGGAATTGTAAATAATTAATTCATATTATGATTATTATGTTTAAGTGTGTGTGTGTATGTATGTATGTTCGTATGGATGTATATTTGTGTATGGCAGCGTGTTACATTAAGATAAAATTCTTGGCACTCTACAGAGTAGAAGAGAAGGGATAAAGAAGGAAAATGTAGGAAGAAGATGATGCAAGGGAAAAAAAGTAGGAAGGAAGAAAAAGAAAAAAAAATAAAAGAAATCCTTTTTATCCTTGAGAAATCACGTATATAAAAGACAATATTTCTTCAGTGTTGCTGTTTTATATATAAAGTTGTTTGTTGGTGTTAGCGGGACTGCGAAGGGTGAAAATAAAATTCTGAGATGAAAATCTGGAAAAAAAAAAATAAGAAAATATATAAAGAAGAAGAAGAAGAAGAAGAAGAAAAAGAAACTGGAAGAAGAAAAAATACAAATAAATAAATAAATCTGTATAAATTGTACAAATAAAATATAAGAAAAAAAAAATTGTTGTTCTTGTTGTTGTTGTATTTTTTGTCCTATTTTTTATGTTTTTTTATTTATTTACTTCAACAACTTTATTATTTTTAATCAAAATATAAGAAAAAAAAATAGCATATGTCCTTTTTTTATTCTTATCAAAAATAAAATAAAATAAATACGAAGAAGAAGAAGAAAAATACGAATTTGTTTGTTTTTTTTATTTTACTATTTTTTTCTTCTTTTCGATGGAGGCGCCCCATTATTTGTAGTGTAGAGAAATGCTTTCTTATATATATATATATATTTTTATAACAGATTCTCTTAAATAAATCTTTTTCTTATGATGAATAAAATCAATAATATTTACTTAGTGACATACACACATACATAACTACATACATACATACATACATACTTACAATGATAAAGAAAATAAAATAATTTGAAAAACGACAATCAAGATGACGTGATAGAAGAAAGTTTATTATATTATTATTATTATTATTATTCAGAAATGAAAAGGAAAGGGAAAAAAATGGAAGACCCATTTAAATTATTGCTTGATAAACTTCTAATTTTACGAGCTCTTAAACTTATTATTATAGATATTCTATGTGTGTGTGTGTGCATGTGTTTATGTTGAATAGAAGTATGTCAATGTATTAGAATAATAAGAATAAGAAATTTTAAGGATGGATTTGTACTGAAAAATTGAACAAGAACAACGCTTTTATATATATAAAATATTATGCATAAAATGTATTAGACTTTATAACAAAAACAAAACTAAATCAATTTTTAAAGCTTTAAAGTGTGTTATATAAATGAATGGATGTGTGCGTGTATGATTATACTATCTACATAAGTAAATGTTGTCATCTATAGATTACACTGTTAGATACTTTATACATTTATTTATACAATCAGTATAATGTTGTGAGTTGTGTTTCTTTGGACGATATTTAGTATGAAAACTGAAACGAATAAAGGAATAATTTCTATTCAGCTAAATGAATTTTAATTTCCTACCGTGTTAGTTACAAGAAGTAATAACTTGATTGAGAACTTTAGGTTAATTAATTCTATTATCTTGCTATTCAGTTATAAATATTAACTTTGTAAAATTAATTATGACTACTCAGTTGTATAGCAACTCTAAAACTGGATGCTTAAGAAATACGTTGATTGTATTCTAGAGAAAATTAAGAGTGTACAAAAAAATATATATTACGTTAAATTTAATTATATAGTTTTTTATGTTTGCTTCATTATTTTTGAAGTGTATGAAATAAGGGGATAAAGAAACTGAAGAGAAGAGAGATGAAATAAGTTGTGAACAACATTTTAAGATTATCTAACCATTTGGTATTTGTATATCAAATATTTTATCTAATATTAAGAATATGGTTTTTATAAATTTATGATGAAGAGTTTTTCATTGTTTGATTATTATTTGTTTTTTTTTTTATTCTCATGTGTAATAGCAATATTAAGTTAAATTCGCATAATTATAACAAGATTAATGTTCAGTGGCATAATGAATATTTCTAGTATTTCATTCTTTCTTCTCTTATCGGCCTCTGAAACAACAAAATATTTTGTTTTTTGGAACTCATCTAAAGGCCGATATATTTTTCCATTTATAAACAAAAATAAAAAATGTTAATTTTAGTTCCGTGAAATATTTCATAACAAATAAAATTAAGTTAAGTTTTATAAACGTAATCAAAAGGTTAACAATATTGACAAAAAAAAAGAGTCGTGAAATTCAAAACTTTAGATTATCGAGTATTTAATTCAATAAATTTCAAAATATTCAATATTTTAATGTTTGATGAATTGTATTCCTCATCAACATATGACGTCTTGATACACATTTTAAGGTAAAATAATGAAATACATTTTAAATATGTTCAATTGAAATTTACTTCTATTCAGTGTTGGCAATATATGATTTTGAGATTATCTAGGTAAAATGATTGATTGGCAATTTGAACTATATCTAGAAGACAGATGAGATGATTTCAAGTGTCATCTAAATAATTTAGTAGGTCATTTCTATAATTTTTACTAAATTTATTGAATTTTACATTTTTTAAAAAATCAGGAATATTATTTATTATTTATGGCAAAGAAAATTAGTTTTTGTGTTTCAGTCATCAAAGTAAAAATGATAGATAATCAATGGATCATCTGGAATCTAGATTCTAGATGATCATCATAGACAGTATTATCTAGATGATTTGCCTTAACCAACACTGTTTATTCCAATACTGCTTATGTTGAATAGATTATTTCATGAATAAATCTGAATATCCTTCAATTCAAGACATCACTGTTTAGTGTTTTGTAAAATATGAAGAGCAAAATCTGTCATGTTTTGATATGACTTTTGACAAGACATAAGATACTTTACACAATATAAAAGTTTATAGTTTTTGTAAATAACACTTTGTTAAAGTCAAATTTTATATTAGAGTTTTATTAAAGGATTTTATAAAATAAAATCTCAAGTGAAAATACTTTATACTTTATAATCCTAATCTATAATAATTCTTTATTCAAACTGAATCTTCTGAAATCATCTAAATTGTTTGAACAAGAATTGTGATTAATTCGGGGTGATACTTTAGAAGCTACTTATTTTTATAAAAAAAAACAGCTGTTCTTAACTTTTACCCCAATAGAATTTTGATCGAATTTGGAAAATTCTCAAACCATCGGTCTTACTTTTTCTTCTGATCTTAGTTGTTGTAAATTATTGACAGAAAATATCTACAAAAAAAAAGGTAATTTTGACATATTTGGAATTTATCGGTAAACATTTTCGTAATTTAAAGATCAAAGTAAAATGATAAGTCTCATCAAACAATATTCTTTGTTTTTTTTTGTACTTATTTTTTAATTGGTTAAAATACCAAAATGAAAATCTTTTAACAAAATATTACAAAACACGTGAATTTAACTTCAAAAAAAAGCTTCTATATTTATTTTTTGTGTAAATAATTCAGTATACAGAAAATATCTAGGTTTAACCTACTTTTATATTCGACACAACACAACATAGGAGACAATTTAATCTATTCACTAATACATTAATGTTAAAAAGAGTTCTCTTTCTTTGTCTCTTTCTCTCTTTATCATCGCAATTTTATATACATTTATTCTATTAAACCATAAATCATTAA
Source organism: Pedicia rivosa (assembly GCA_963082725.1). Lineage (NCBI taxonomy): Eukaryota > Metazoa > Arthropoda > Insecta > Diptera > Pediciidae > Pedicia > Pedicia rivosa. The sequence goes on along the minus strand of OY720151.1, from coordinate 14,796,983 downwards.
AACGTAGAAACATAAAAGGAAGACAAAAAAAAAAGAACAGTGAAGAAAATATAGAATAAGAAAAGAGAAAAACTTTGGTTATATTTTTCTAATCTGGCCGCATTAATGTGTTTGACAACCCCTGACTTACTTTCCATTTTTTTTTGTTTTTTTTTTTTTTTGATAAAATTTAAAGAGGTGAAACTTTATCTACCTTTTTATTGGTAAATTTACAAATATATAGATAAATTTAGGTGAATATAAAAGTAACCATCCACCATCCTCCAATTCCAATCTAAACCAATAAAAATTTGATTGCGTTTATTTTTTTTTTCCAGGTACTGAACCATAAAATGGATAAAAATCTGTCCGCATTTTTTATTAAACGTAAGAAAATTGTTAATTATTCATTTTATTTTAACAGATGCGGTAAGGGTAGACGCACACACATACACACACACACACAAAAGGAAGAATTTTATAATTGTTAGAAGAATACAAGAAGGAAAAGATGTGAAGCTGAAAATAGTTTACAAAATTCTGAGAATTTTTTGACACGTTTCTTATTTTTTTCTTTGTTTTTTTTTTCTTTCTGTTAAATGAAAAAACTTTTAATTATACCCAAAGATTTAAGTAAAGTGTTTATTTTTCTTTTCACTCTTATAAATTATTTTGGGTATACAAATAATAACAACAAAAACAGGAATAAGGAACAATAATTTTTTAAACAGGGATACAAGGAACAAACAATAACAACAACAAAATATTCTTTATGAATTTGTAAAGGATTTTGGACAATTTTCTTCTGAATTTTTTTTTGTTATCAAAATTTTCACTTTATTTTTTCACTTGAGTTGAAAGTGGAAAAGTCAAAAAAAAAAAAAACAAAACAGAAATGTTAAAGGAAAAAGCAAAGAAGAAAAGTAAAATAGAGAAGTTAAATAAAAGGAGTATAATTGGAACAAAAGTTTCATTCGCCTGGAAATATTCATATTTTTTTTCTTGAGTCTTTCATAAATAATAAATTATTCTTAAGAGGAGCGAGAACAAAAAGGATGGATAAAAATATAATTCAACGAACTTCGACAAAAAATATTCCATGAATCTCAATTTTTTATCATTTATTCAACTTCTTTTCTTTTCCCCCCCTCCTGTTATTGTTGTTGTTGTTGTTGTTTCAACTTTCCTTTTACAAATGGATCTACTCTTTTTCTGTAATTATTATGAGCTTTTTCTTCAGTATACTTCTTCTTCTTCTTCTTCTTCAAAAGTTTCTCTTTTTTCTAATTCTGTCTTTTTTCTTCATGTGATTACTTTTCTTTTTACTTATTCTGTGTGTGTGTGTTTTTTTTACTTTGTTAGGTAACCTAACCACTATTAAAATGGTAGTATAAATTGTTGTTATTCTTGTTGTTGTTTTTGTTATTGTTGTTTTTGTTATTGTTGTTTTTGTTGTTGTTATTGAGTGAAAATGTTATATTCATATATATATATATATATATATGTGTAGTGTGTTATGTATGTATATTATTTAATATAATTTGAATTGTAAATAAAATAAAATAAAAAGAGAGGGAATTATACACACACAAAGAGAAGAAAGAATCTTCATAAATTTTATTCAATCAAGAAAAGAAAAGAAAATAAAGAAAAAGTTGAATGATTTTAATTGAATTTAAACAGGAAGAAGAAGAAGAAGAAGTAGGAGAAGAAGTAGAAAAAGAAGAAGAAGAAGAGGAATATGAAGAAATGAAAATAAAATGAAAGAAAAATTTAATATGAAAATTGAAAAAGCGTCAGAAATGATGTAAAATTTTAAATAAAAGAAAATGAAAATAAATTTTAAAGATTTCTTACTAACTTCCTTCTCATTCCACTAACTACTCTTTCTTTTACAAACCGGCTGTAAACATATCGATTTCATTTTATATTTTCTTAAGTCATTTTTTTAATGAAAAAAAAAACGGTAAAATAAAAAATAAGGAAAAAATTTGAATCAGAAAATAAAAATAGCGACAATGATGCCTTGAACAAATTATGAAATTTTAGTGGTGTGAAGTTAAAACAAAGTGATAAAGACACTTCTCTCTCTCTCTCTCTCTCTCTCTCTCTTTCTGTTTTTAATTTTATTTTCGCTTTTAAATTGCACCTTAAAAATGTTTGTCTGCTGAACTCTTGCTCCAGTATTTACAGATAAAAATAATGTGTCACGTGTCACGTGTAAATTTACACGAGTAAATATCAATAAATAAGAAAACATTACGTAAAATAAAGATTATATTTCTAACATTTGTTGTATTTGTAATTTGATTTGCTGAAGTAATAAATGTACAATGAAATAGATTCATGGATTTAATTAAAATCTTCCTTCCCTCTTTCCTTTTCTTTTTCTTCTCTATCTTGTGTGCTGAACATTATTCCAAATTCATTTCCTCTCTATTTTTTTTTGTTGCCTCAATTTGTTTGAACATAGTCCTTAAATATTATATATTATATTTGTATGTTGAGAGATTTAATTGGCAATGATTGCACATGGGTTATTCAACAACAACAAAAAAAAAACCACCCCTTTCAACATTATTTATTATTTATTTTAATAATATTTTTTCATCTTTACGGTACAGAAAATTTAACGAACTAATTTTTTAGTGTTTCCTTTTACTTTATACCCACTTTTTCTTTTGTAACTTTCTTTTCTTTTTATATACGACGGTGTGTTCGCACTTTAATTAAAATAATAAATTATTTAAAATTAAAATAAAACAAAAAAGAAACAGGAAATAAAATTCTCTGTTAGTTTATTAGACTTTTTTATAGGTTTTAGGTGACAGAAAAACATAAAATCTTTCTCTATTCCTTTCTCATACCATAATTATTGTTATTATGAAAATTTACATTGAATTTATGTACTTTATATCACCGGCTCTTTCTCACCCTCTCTGTTTCTCTCTCTTTTATAAAATTAATAATTTAAATTTGTTCAGATTTAGTTTTAAAGTAGAAGGATATGAATTTCCGTTTACATGAAAACTGATTCAATCAAAATTCTGCCTTTCTCAGTAGATTCTCTTTGATATTCTTTGGAAAATTTGAAAATTAACTTTTTTCATGTCCTCATAGAAATCGAATATCTGAAATTTAATATTATAGATTCGATGAAGAGAACATAGTCGAATGACTTCAATTACATCAAATATTAATTAAACTGACTTTAAATAATATTTGATCAAGACAACAAAAATGAATTTACCAGTACAAGTAAACTATCAAAATTAATAATATAAAGTGTTGGAAACATGTATACGTCATCCTTTAAGGATTTTGTATTTACCCAGCACCTTTCACAAAATTCAAATTATTAATTAAATTTTAATGCAATTCAATTGATTAACTGAAATTATCGTAAAGCTATATCTAATTTTATTTTTAAGGATGTGGAAAAAAAGAACAGATACAGTTACTTAATCCAATAAAAAAGATTTTTCTTTTGTAAAATTTTTAAAGATGGCAAAGGAAAAAGAAGAAGAAGAAAATATGAAAGAATTCGATCAGAATCGGATTATATAAATTCAAGGAATTTTAAAATAAAAGCGGAAGATCTCTAGGAAAAAAAAAGAAGAAATTTGACATCTCTTTATGCAAATTGATCATAAATATATAAGAAATCTATATAAATTCTCTACCCTCTCTCCCTCACTTCCCTTGATCAAATTTCCATCCCATTATTTATATTGTACTTTCTTTTTTTTCCCCCTTATTCCCTCATAATATTCTCGAAAATATTTTTCTATAAAATATTTTCTTCTTTTTCCTTTTTCTTCTTCTTCTTCTTCTATTTTTTTCAAAAATGATATTTCAAAATTATACAAATTTTATTTCTACTTGTTCATCGGATATTTTTTTTTTTTTATCCAATTTTGTTTTTTCTTTTTTACACTTTCTTACAACCATTATTTTATTCAGAATTTTTTTTTTTTATTGTTAAAATGAATTGTGTTTAAAGAATGAATAGGAAAAAATTTGAATGAAATATGTAAGAAAGGAAAAAAGAAAACAGAAAAATTATTTTTGATTAAATTTAAAGAATAAATTGTATTTTTTTTTTTGAATTTCCTAAGATATCTTTTCTAATAGTTAACTCATTACGGGTTTCGTTACCTTTTTGATTTCATAATAATTTATGAATGATAAAATGAATTAATTAAATGTCAACATTGAGACGAAAAGATTTACAGAAATATTCTTTAAACCAATTGAACTTTACACTGAATTTAATTTTAGACTTAATCGAAATTCTTTAGATTCATTTCTCTATAAAGTTTATCGAAACACTTAAGTTTTATATTTCTAATTTCTTATTGACTTTCTGGCATTATTCTCACATAACATGGCATCTAAGATCGAACAAAAAAATGCCCCAATATGTGTAATCATCATGAAAAGTAATAATGACTATTGAGACAAAAACATCTTTGAAATTTCACCGAATATATTTCATATGAAAAGTTAAACTTTCAATAATTATTAATTATTATTGTGATTCCCAAAATATTATTCGAATGAGTAAATACAAAATCTATTAATATTCTAATTGATTTTTGTTTTTGTTTTCACTTCTTGTCGTTCACTTTCTTCGAAATCTAATTATTTGCTGTTCATTCTTTTTTTTGTTGTATTTATGACAAAATATTTGCGAAATCAAAAAGTTTTACATTTTGTAATTTATATTTGGGAATATCTTAACAATATCAGTCGATTAGTTCTCGACTACATAGTAACATAATTTCTTCTTATTTTGTAGAATAGAAATTAACCAATAATATGATCAAACCAATATGAATGCCCTTGAGTTGTTACTTCTTACTAAATTAGTATTTCTAGTATAATACAGTCACTATAAAATCTAAAAGTACTTTTATTTTACACAGTTGGTATTGTTATAGTTATGTGCGGGAAAGTTTTAAAACCAAGATTGACGATAACCAAATAAACCTCAAAGTTCAAATGTCACACTCTTGATATACCATTTTGAATAATAATACTTTATGATTACTTCATACATACATACAAATTACATACATTACATACACATACACATACACACAATCATACATAAAATATAATATAGAAATATGTTTACCTCAAACCCATAACGTGGTTTATGTATCCTCCCTTCTAAATTATTATTTGTATAATAGAAATAAAATATTTTACTCCCCACCATTCCCTTCACTTTACACCTCCGTCTATATTTATACATAGTTACACCACTATTTTGCATCAACGGAAGTAGAGAGAAAAGAAAAAAATGTTTGAAACATTTTCTCTATAATACAATTTTGATTATATTCAATTTAACACACAAAACCAACACAAAACTATTCTCATTTAAATCCCCAAAAATTATTTCTCTTTATATAAAATAGAAGACGATGGCACAACTTTCTATAATGATCTTTCTTCAAGAAAAACACAAAAACACATAAGAAAGAAAGAAATAAAAAAAAAATGTTTTGTGTGTGGTGCGGTAAATTGCGACAAGACAACAAGTGCGTACCATCTTTACCATCAAACTTATGCTATGAATGTGACATAGGGATGCCAACATTAAAATGAATAATAAAATACAGAAAGGAAGAAGAAAGAAAAAAAAAAAACAGCATTGGGAGGCAAAAAGGAAAAAAAAAAAACAATCAAAAAATAAAAAGGACAAATAAAAAAATAGAGGAGGGACACGCATCACATTTTGAAAATAATCATTAAACATTTTCAATAAAAATTCTTCTACGCACATGGAAATCCTTAAAAATTTGAACATTAAAGGCATTCCGTTTTACATTAAAAATGTGTCTAGATTCTTCATTTTAAATTTAAAGACACCAACAAAAATGAAAAATAATAATAAAAGATCATAAATGGTATGAAGTCCATTACGATGGACTAAAAATAGCTAAATAAATGCTTTTATTACCGGATTTATTGCCCATTAGGTTTACATTTAATCCAGTTCGATCAGAATATTTTTATGCATTTTTATTTTTTCGCATTTTTATTTTGTGGCGAAAGAATGCAAAATAGAATTTAGAAAAAAAAAAACTCTACTACACAATAAAAATGCCTTCTACTGTTTCAAATAATTTCTAATATTCTTTTTATTTTATGTTATCCCGACAATTTGACTTTCTTTATTCCAGCCAAATACTCAACCACAAATACTATCAAACTCATCCCATCTTTTTGTATCTTCTGCATATAAATATAAATTACTGAATGTGTCGCTCTTCTTGTGTGAAAAAAAAAATTCGTAAAAAATAAAAAAGGAAAAAAGGAAAAACAACAAAATTAGACGAAGAAAAAAATTCTAAAGATAACGTACACAAATTGCTGCCGCGCACAAACATCAAAAGACGCAATTTTTATACTTTTTTTTTTTTTTGCTGTTGTTTTGTTTTTTTTTTTTTTTGTTGGTGTAAATGCGAAAAGTTCCGTGTGAAAAAAAATATAGAAAAAAAAGCACAATAACCAACGAAAAAGAAGCTCGCTATAACACAGAGAAAGAAAAAAGTAAAAAATAAGAAGAAAAACTCCCGCGTCTCAAATAAAAAATCTCTTTCTATTTTCTTTTTTTCTTGTTGAGAGTACAGTTAGTGATTCTTTAAATTAGGGACATTTCTTCTTTATTTTTTTTTTGTCTATCCTTTTGCGTGTTTGCCTGATTTCACATCTAAACTGTAAATAAACTAATAATGAGATGTGACCCAAAGGGATACATTTAGACAAAATAAAAAAATAAAACAACAACTACACGGTTGATTTTCTCAGAAAAATTCAAAGATTTGTGAATAAACATTGAATTAAATCAAATCAGACTAATAAAGTAACTTAGAATTATAAAAAAATTTTGATTTTATAAATAATTAAATTAAACACAAACATGCACACACTCACACACACGCTCACATACGCACGCTAAACTCACGCACAAAACAAATATGCAGAAATTCAATATCAATGTTCTAATGTTAGAAATCGAATAAAATAAAAAGGATCCTTTCATTACATCTGAAATATATTCATATTACGTAATTTAATTAAATTACTTCTTAAAGGTTATTTGACAGGCAAAAGTAAAAAGGATAAAAAAGAAAGGAATATGTGAGAGAAAGAAAAAAAAACAATTCATTTAAAATTATTATTGAAAGACAAATATTTCCCAAGTGAGTTAAAAGAAAGTGTATATGAAGTCGAAAAGAGAGACAGACTGAGAGACTTGTGAGAGAATGGGAAATTATGTATCCAAGATGGAACGAAAAAATATTTTATAAATTTTTTATGAAATTTCAACCCTCCAAAAAAAAAATGCCAAAATTCCTTGAAAAAAAAATTCCAAAATAAAAACAACAACAACAAAATAATTTTGCCGACAGCTAAAGAATTTTCTGGGTTTTTTTTCCTTCTTTTCGTTTATCTTTAAGAATATAATCCATCGTCCCATACTTGAACCTTATGCAATCACTTCACCTGTCCCATTTTTTTTTTCCTTTTTTCCTCATTCTTAATTCTTTCCTTCTTTTTTTCTGATGACATTTTCGTTTTCCCTGTATTCAATTGTTTTTCTTTAAAGTGTTATTTCAACTCAATTCACAAGTAAATTCACAACAAAGCACAGCCAGTTGCTCGAAATATCACAAATTTAAATAAAACCAAATCCAATTTTCTTGTCCGATTATAAACTAAACTTTTATACATTTTCTTTAGTTTCCTTTTCACTATTCCTTTTTTTCCCTCCACCTTCAATTTATTATTATCCTTTATCTATTTCTTCTTTTATATTATCCTTATATTCCTTTATATTCAAATTGGTTTGTTTTTGTTATCCATTCTTACATAATGCAAGCGGATACGCTATACTCACATACACACACATAAACACTAATAGTACTAACACACACACACACACACATAAATATATGAATAGTGTATAAAGAAATATATAAGGATATATTACAATTTACACGATAGCATCCTTTTATTCACCTTATTTACTCGATTACCTCTCATACTTCTTTAAAAAATCACACGTTTTCTCTCCTTTTTCTTTTTTTATTTCCACCTTTTTATTCATTTGACACCCACAATCCAACCAAAAAACAAAGAAAAAAAGCTACCATCACTTTTCTTTTTCTTTCTTTCTACTTTCTTTCTTTCTTACTTACTTTTTTTTTTTTTTTGGTGTGTCAACAAGAAAAGTAAAAAAATAACAACAATAAAAAGTGCGAAACAAAATGCGAGAAAAATAAAAGAAAAAAAATATATACAAAAATCTTGAGCTAAAATTCAATAGAAACAATAATCTATGTTGAACCAACCGTAACCTGTATCACCCCCTCTCATACTTTTTCTCTTTCATAGAAAAACCAAATCTAGTTAAAGAATACGATGTTGTTGTCTTCTGTATATAGAATGCTACCGTTAAAATTTTCACTACATCCTCATATGTTTCACATATATAAACCACCCAAAAAAAAATCACCCAACAATTTTATACTTAAACAGAAGCACACATATATATACATACACATACACACATATTGCCATTCATATATATTTATTGACAATTTTTTCTTCGTTTTACTTCAATCGATCGATTTAACTTATTCTTTTTTTTTTCTCTTGTATATTTATACTAAATTTTATTTGATTGACATCTTTATTTATTCTATTTTGCCCTCATTCTTCTATCTTCATCTTAACATCTCATCACCTTATATAGTTTCTCTCTCTTTCTCTCTCTCTCTTTCTTTCTACCTTTTTTGTTCCATCTTTTAGTGTAAAGAAATCTCTATACTAAGAAGCATACTTTTCTTCTTCTTCTTCTTATTTCTTTATTTTTATTCTATTTTATTTTGTTGACACAATTCTTATCGTCACACCAAAAGTCTTTATATTTTATTTCTCGTTTAACTTTTATCAGAATAAGAAGAAGAAGAAGAAGAAGAAGAACATGATGAAGACGAAGTGAAAAAAGTAGAAAATAAACGACAAAAGTACCAATAATGCAACCCTTGTGCTTGTACTTTGAACAATTGAATAAGATTTTATTTTATTATTCCGCATGGTCAAGTCAAGTTATTGAGTTTAAAATTTGTTCTTTCGTTATATGGAAGAAGGGTTTTAAGAAGGGAGAGAATTAAATGAATACATATGATAGTTATTTTAATAAGCTAAGAAGCAAAAAAATAAAAGTTAAGGATCAGAAGAAGTTGTGATTAATATTAAATTAGAAAAATATATTGAGAAAGTATGATGCACTATGAATCCATGATTTAATTTATTTATTTATTTATACCGTTCGTTACCATTATACACAGTAAACAGACAATGTAAGAAGAAAAATCTAAAAGATCTGACCATTATCATTAACCTCTATTGGATTAACTTATGAGCTGTAAAATTTAGAACTAAAAGCTTTAAAAAAGAATAGAAAGTTTCAAGGAGAATGTATGTATAATTATATATTGCTGGTTTGGCAAGATCATTTTATCTTTTGTAAGGAGCAAACAAATATAAATAAGAATATTCTTAGTATTATCCTTAAAATACATTCAAACCCCATAAATAAAGATACCATGAAGTGATTGTAGAAGTAAAGTATAAAAGTAATTTTGTTATTTGATTTTCTCTATTGTTTTGTTTTCAATTTTCAACAAAACAAGACAAAAACAAAAAAAAAAAAAATTATTTCTTCGTTTCTATAGAAAATGTTCATGAATTTTGATATAAACATAATTGAAATATTTCCAGAAAAGTTTAAAATATCAATAAAAAAGTACCTTCAAAATTTCTATAAATGAATTTAATAAAAGGTTTAAGCATTTATATGTTTTCGAAATCATATCAATACCATACTCTTTTATATCTGTATTATATGTTTGTGTGTGTGTGTGTGTGTATGTATTTGGTAAACATTCATAGAAATGTAATATAAAATATTTGGAATAAGACAAGGAACAAACAATAAATAACAAACAGCATCGTATATACACATAATGAAATATAAAAAAAAAAAATTAACAGAAGGAAATGGATTCGTTACTTTGTTTTTGTTTTTTTTTTTTTTTTTCAAAGGAAAAATATTAAATTCAAAGAAGTTAAGATATTGTTAATATTCACTACAAAATATTCCCTATTCCTTTGATCATTGATCAATTCATTTCGAAACCATTAACCCATTAACAGTCATGAAATGAATCTTACTATTTAATTAGAATTAATTTTACTAGGTAGAGGATACCACAATTGACGGTCGATAAGCGGAATTTTTCTTTTGTTATTTCAGTTTCAAACCATTTTCAGTTCTAAAGAAATAATATTAATTTTAACGAAAACCCATTTAAAAGAAAAATTATTAATGCAAAATCAGTTAAAAAATGACACTTTTCAATATGTTTTATTTGAAAGAAATGAGAGAAAGTTAGAAGACTTATTAAGGGATTGATTTGATTTACGTCTCAATTACAAAATAAATAAATAAATAAAAGGGTGACAAATAATGGAAAAATGGAGGATAGAGGAAGAATAAAAGAATTTAATTAGAATGTCATTATACTTAAGTTAATCAGTTAATGAATTTTTCACATTAAAAATTTTGAATTAAATCAAACACATTAATGCGTCTGATTGACTACACTTTATATATTACACTTTGACATTATTTAATGTTTTATATTCTCTGAAAATTGTGGTTATATGGCTTTATGTATATAGGTGTGTTTTATTGTGTGTGTGTGTGTATATGTGTGTGTGTATGGTTTTATTTTATAATCATGCACACTCAAAATTAATTAGATTTCACAAATCTATTGATTTACTTTTAACTAAATTAATTGAAGGACAAATTTTCTATATTTGGATTTTTAAATAGACATCATTGTTACACCTTTGTTCAGACAATATGGTGGCAATTGTTTATAAAATAATTTAAATAGACAATAATGAAATAATTTAATTAATTTAATTTAAATGTAAAAGAGGTTTTACATGTAAGATTCCATCAATAAAGTTGTAACACACAATATAATTGGTAACTATTATTTCATCTCAATTCAATTCAATATTTCAACAAAATTTAAATTGAGTTTCTATTGAACCTTAAAAAAAAGGTAAAAATAGGAGACTAATAACCCGATTATGAAAGAAAACAAAAAAATCCAACCATCAACAAACTGTCTTTGTTCAACTTATTGAAAATATTTTCATTATTATGGATTGAATTTATATTCACGTCCTTTAATAAAATTGGAGTAATTTTTGTATGTTCAACGATTGTACATACTTCAAACTCCTTATCCTAAGTTAAAAAAATACAATTTTACTTCATAGCTTTTACTGACAGATATTATACGGACAATATGAATTCATTGAACAAATAACGATCTCATATGCACAATATTCCATTCAGTAGTGGACTTTATATCTTTTAACCATTATATTATATATGCGGATTAAAAGTGAAATGCATACAGCATAGTATTATAAACGGATTATAAAGGATTACTATTAAGGACCAGTTTTTTGGAGAAAGCCAAAAAAAAACGAATTACTACTGCAGAAACAGAATATTTCAAATAAAATATGATGGAACAAAAGTTTGAAACATTTTAATAATACTTTGGTCGTGTACATACATCTGACACTTCTGTTAGTACACTGTATCATCTACTACTGTGCACTATTACGACTATACTATATTTGTGCACTTTTAAAAGGATACTCTTAGGAATTGTAGTTAAAAGTATTAAAACAAACAATAAACTAACAAAGAAAAAGAGGGGTGACGAAGAAGTGTAAAGAAAATGTTATTTACGATCTTCTATTTTTTATAACACAACTACAACTACTTTAATACATTTTTAAGGTAATAACGTAACATTTGTGTTGTAATAAACATTAAATTTATGTTTTAATAAAATTTAGAATTTGTCAACATTGAATATGAAAATGGAACAAAAAAAAAATACATTGTAAGTGCTGAGAATAAACGTGAATTAACGTGAATGGAGTGAAATTTTAGCAAGCGTTCATTATTTTTATTTTTTATTTAGGAAGAACCCTTGAATTATATAACTAACATCAAAGTGACATTATTAATGTATATGCGTGTATGTGTGTGTGTGTGTGTGTGTGTATATAAGTGTACGTTTATGAGTGTGGCAAAAGAGTTCATTTATTAATGGTTTCAGTTTTTTCTTATATATTTTTTTTTTCTGTTACTTTGTTTGTGTCCATTCATTCATATATAAGAGAGAAAAAAATATATAATTTTTTTTTTTAACAAGATTATTCGTTTATCCTTTTATGATGAAAAAGGGATCTTAAAAACCAATCTTACTCCTTTTTATAAATATATATTTTCTTCATCTGTTTCTTTCGTTCATTTTATTATATTTTCTTTTTTTATATATAAGAATAAAATAATATAAACGTAAATCATTTCATTTATGATTTTCTACATTTTCTCTCCATTTTTTTTTTCTTTTCACTTTTTCCTTTTTTTCTATTCTTTCGGCTTCCCTTCTTTTTTTCCTTTTTTTCTCTTATACTTATTTTCATTCTGATTTTCTTTTCGTTGTTGTTATTGTTGTTTCTTTTTTTTTTTTTTTCTTTCTGTTATTACTCTTGTATGTTATTGTTGTAATATCTATATTTAATATAACCTAATGGTTTAGTAAACAATAACACCAAAACACACATTTTCACATTTGAAAAAGAAAAAAAAAAAAATAAATAAAAGAAAAAAGTAAAACGGAGTAAAAAAAAAATCCTTTTTTATAAAAAAAAAAAGAAAAAAGAAAATATATTTTCTATCTGCGTCTTTTCTTTTATTCAAACAAAATAAGCGAAGAAAATGAAAATGGAAAAAGAAGAAAGACAAAAGAAAGAAGAAAAAGAGATAGAAAAAAAAAACAAGAGAAAACAAAAAGATAGAACTAGAAGTTCTTATATGTTGACAAACATTTCAAAGTTAAGACAGGAGAAAAGATTTTTTTTTTCTTTTCTTCTCTTCTTCTTTTTCTTTATTTCTTTCCCTTCTTCTTCTTCTTCTACTTTTTCTCATATATTTTCTATATTATTTGGTGCGTTTTTATTTTTTTTTTTGTTTTTATTTTTGTCCATAGTAGGCGTATAGTGTTGACGATATAAGTCAGTTGTCATGACAGTTTTGTAGGGGTGTTTTTTTTTTTTTTTTATTTTGTGGTTATACGAAACATTATAGATTTTCTTCTCTCTATATATTTTTTTTTTGTCTCTTCTTCTAACAATTGTTCATAATAATAAAGCATAATTTGAAATAACGTACATCAAGTTAGATAATAAAACAAACAAAACACAACAAACAAAAAAAAAACAACAACAATAACACAAGAGAATATGATGGAGACGCCATGTATTTTGTGAAATTATATTTTATAGTGGAGACGCCTAATAATTTTTTTTTTTTTTATATTTATTTTTACATATTATTCAAAAGGGTAAGAGTAAAATAGGTAATTTGAGTAGCCATAATAAAGTTTATTTTTCTTGTTTTGTTTTTATGATTTGAGAGAAAAATTTAAATCAGAAACTGGAAGCCACAGAATGTTCTGGTAGAGTAAATTAATTGCATTTACAGTTTGCTGTTAGTAGAAATATAATTATTGTATATTTATGCAACTACAAAATCTGATATTTCTTTTAATAAACATTTCCTGTTAAAAGTATATTAAATTATAGAATATTTTTAGAGTTTATTTCTACACAAAACAAAAGAATTTTAACATGATTAAACTGGCTATACCGCACACATTTGTTACGGTCTAATAATAATTCTGACTTTTAAAGAATTCTTTAAAGTATTTTTTTTTTAAACTTTCATTCAATTATGCAACGTCATGTGCACAAGAACAATTTTAAAGTTATTCACAATGGACGTAATTATTTAAATTGATTATGGGCGTTATTATGTAATTATATCCTTAACGGATAAAGTTCATTCTTTTAATGAACGACTTTTTTTTCTATTTTAATTTCTAATTTTTTTTTCTCTAATGAATTTCTCTATAAATTTCATTAATTAAATTATTTTCTTGAAGAAAAGTGATTCCATTAAATTTAATCAATTTAAATGTTTCCATTTATAAAACATTTTTAACTTTTATCTCAAAACTTGTCCTTCTGATTTTTCATACATATTTCTTAATAGCAAAAAATTATGATTTTAAAATCTAAATTAGTTAATTATAGGAAGTAAAACTATGTGATTAATACAGAATAACCTTAGCTGCCATTTTATTCTATAGTTTCCAACCTCAAAAGGAATTTATTATTAAATTTTCTTTGAAATCTTATTTGCATTCAATTTAATAATATAAAGACTGAATTTTCTACATCAAATTTTCTTTTACATAGGAAAAATGTGTTCATTATTTTATATTGCAATAAAAATTGTTCAACCATATAAACTGAATCATTTTATAAAGCCGATTAACTGCACTACTGCACTTACAATGTAAAATGGAATTTCTTTTCAAACAGGAAAATCTCATTGAATTTCATTTATAGTTAATATAAATAAAGACCGATAAATTATTATTATAATAAAATAAACATTGTTGACTTATTATGTCATGATTGTGTTTCATACAATTGTAGAAATTTCTGATCTAATAATACTGAATATTTAATACAAAACACAACAAAGGTTATGAATTCTTTACTAAAATTATTATAAATTATTTCACTATTTGTGTAGATTTTTTGAATTTTTTTTTTGGTAAATCCAAAGAGAATAAAAATGTTCTGTTCATTTGCCATTTTGTATTCCCAGTAATAAAATAAATGTTTTTATTTTTCTCTCCATATTATTTTTATTTCATTGGCAAATACGGTAAAATGCACAATAAATTATTGAATTGAACTTCATTTCTTTTCTCTCTCTCTCTCTCTCTCTCTCTTTCTGATTATTTTTATTTTTTTCTTTTTGATTCTCTTTTTCACTGATTCTAATTGATTATGTAATAACACAATTAAAATATTTCAGTTGGATAAATAATTTACAATTTTGTAGTGGGAAAAAAAAAATTTTTTTGTTAAACGAAAAATTTATTCAATTTTTATTCAGTAAAAAAAAAACAAACAAATAAAAAATTGATCCTTTTTTTGTTTTTTTTTTTTCAATTTATTTTACATAAAGTACAATTCAATCATTGCAAAAAAAAAAAAAATGAGAGAGAGAGAGAGAGAGAATCAGAAAATTATTTTAATTTGATTAATCAAACTTCATTATACATTTTTATTATGAAAATGTCGGAAAAAATAATTTAAAACATAAAAAAAAATAAATATTTGCGTTTTATTTTTTATTGATTATTCTCTGTGTGTTCATGTGTGTGTGTGTATTGCGGAATATACAAATTCAATTATAACAAAAAAAATTTTTCATCCTCCCTCGAACAGAACAAAAAAAAATACTGTTGGTGAAAAAAACAGGAGTTTTTGTTGTTGTTGTTGTTGTTGTTGTTGTTGTTGTTGTTGTTGTTGTTGTTGTTGTTGTTGTTGTTGTTGTTGTTGTTGTTGTTGTTGTTGTTGTTGTTGTTGTTATTGTGTTCTGTTGTTTTATTGAAAAATTCTAAAATGCCAATGAAATATCCTATTTGAAATTAGTTTATTTTCTCTTTCTCTCTCTCTCTCTCTCTTCTGTAAAAAAAAATTCAATTATAAAGAAAGTGATAATTGAATACAGAATCAAAATGAATATGAAAATTGTTGAGAATTGTTGAAAATTGTTAACATACGGACAAAGAAAATTTGTTCTGATAATTTTTATTATTATTATGATTATTATTTTGTTCTTGAGAAAAGCTAAATAACTCAAAAAAGGAAACAAGGAAATGAGTGAAAAGAGTTAAAACTATATTCACCCCTATATTGTAACAATAACAACAACAACAGCAACAACAACAACAACAACAACAACAACAATATAATAACAACGAAAACGACAGCGACAATAAAACACAAATTGTTATTTTTTTCCTTGTTTTCTTTTTTTTTTTTATCATGGAATGCGGTTTATTGTCTTCACAATTATATATCCTTTTTTCATTTCCTTTCTCTTTAAATTAGTTTCCTGTCCCCTCCCCCTTATACGTTCTACTCTTTATTTCAACCATATACTTTTCTGTATTCCACTTATTTTTTTTTTTTTTGTTCATTTTCTGTAGAAAGATCAATAATTCCGTATAATTCTATATTTTCCCATCTTGAAATTGAATTGAAAATAATAAATAAATATAAAAAGCTTTTTTTTTTCTCTTAATATAAAACGAACGAGATGGACGAATGATATGAATGCGGTAATATGTTCAATTCATATTAGATTCAACGATAAACAAAACAAAAACAAAAATATATATTCAATCTTTATAAATAACATTTTGGTCTTCTCAACAAAAAACAACAACAACAACACCAACAACAACGACAACAATAACAACAACAACAACAACAACAATAAAAAAAAACTCCTTTCAGTATTATCGTTATAGTTCAACAACAGGATACATACCATCAATATTTTAATATTAAAGTTTAAATGAAACGATTAAATGAAAATCACAAAAGGAAATTAAATTCTACCAAAAAAAAATATATACAAAGACGAGAGAGAGAGAAAAAAAAAGAAAACTTAAATTTTTGTATCTCCTTTAAATTTAATCAAAATTAATATGTTCTCTGATTTATATTCCCTTATTTACAGTTGTGATTAATTAATAACGATTAAATATAAAACCATAATAAATCTATTCCATTTATAGATTACTAGTAAGTCTATCTAGTGAAAAATATCAACAAAAAAAAATATTTATTACTAGATTTCTAGTTAAATTGTTAATCTAGTTTTTATATAAAATTTTAAATTATAAATATTAAAATTAGTTAATGGCTATATAAGAGATATCTTAAAGATCTAATAAAAACAATCACTTGATGCAAGTCAAGTACAAAGAGAAGAAGAAGAAAAATGTTAAAATTTTAATTTCATTTAATTTTATTGTTGTACAATATTATTTTCTTAAGTTTTATGATTTCAATAAATTATAAATTTATTCATAAAACGTTTAACAAAAGCGAAAAAAGTTTATACCTAAATAAATATTATACAGAAAAAAAAAAAAAAAGAAAATTTTATGGAAATTAAAATTGAAAAATGAGTAAAATGAAAAATAATGAAATGAAAAAAATAATTTGATCTGTTAAATTTTATGTTAAGTTAAATTAGAAAAATATTTTTAAAACAGATTTTTTTTTCTTTTTTCATTCTTGTTGTTGGTTTCTCCTTTCTTTTTTTTTTTTGGTTGTTTCACCCAAATTTTTTTTTCTCTAAAAGTCTTTATTTAATCGTGTTATATACTTCTTTTTTTTTTCTGTGTTTTGTATTAAATTTTTTAGGTTACCCATACTCCGCTTGACACTCTTGTAATCTCAAATATTATTTTACTTTTTTCTATATGTGTGTTTGTTTTTTTTTTTTTCTTTCCTTCTTCAAGCGCCCAAATTGATGTATCCTAATTTAGACATCCGATCCGACGTATACACACATACCAACTAACCCAACATTAAACTGATCCAAAAGTTAATAAAAAAAAATAAAATAAATTTCTTCTTCTTCTTTATTTTATACATGGTAAAGGAAATGTACATTATACATACACACACGTGCCTACACACACAGGAACATACATTCATGTGTGCCATACGATATATATAAATTTTATTTTTTTGAGTATTATTTTGACTAAGTTGAAATAAGGTACCATTAAATTAGTTATGCAAGACAATTTTAAAGTTGAAGTTGAAGAGGTTATCATTATTTTATGAGTTTCTAACTAAATGATTAAAAACTTTTTGACCTTTAATTATTATCTATAGAATATTTTCAGTTAATTATTAATATTTTTTTCGCCCTAATTATAATGAAGATTAATAAAATTAAAGGAAAATTTAATTTGAATTCAAACTTTTGTATATTTTTTTTTATTTGGTATAAAAAAATGAAAAATCTTATTACATTAACCCCTAAATGTAATCTCAGTCATACGTTAGAAATATTATTTACGCTTTACTTGAAATTATAAACAAACTAAATAAATCTTAAACAATTTTCATAGTTACAAAAGTTTCAATTTTCATTCAATTAAAATTATTTGCAAAATTAAATGAACAATTATTATCTCTATTTATTTATTGATTTGAACATTTTCTTATAACGCCAAATTCAAAGAAATACGTAAAGTTAAATAAATTGTAGGTGAGTCTTCGAAAAATTATTAATGTGCTTAAGGATAGTTATATGAATGGATAAGCCAGTAATTACACTCACATTGGCTTAAAGAATTCTGAATGTATTTAAAGTAAGAAGACATAACTAATTCTCACTGAATGCAGATTACACCAATATGTTCGAAAATGTTCAAAGAATAACATCCAACTGATGATACCAACTGACTTATGAATGTTAATTTGTTAATAAAAAAAAATGATTCACCTTTCATCAATACTAAATTACAAACAAACATTATAGTTTTTGTTTCCAAACAATAACAACAACAACAATAATAATATGTTTTAATGATTAACTGAAACCAAATGATAAATCGCTTTAGGAAAAATGCGAGGATGATTGAAATATGATTTGAAATTTAAATAAAGTATTTTGATTTTATTAATAATTAATTAATTTGTATTTAAGAGAGAGAGAGAAGAAAAATAGAAATTTAAATGAAAAATCATCGTTTGTTTTTCCGCAATAAAAAATAAATAAATATTTTATTTAAAAAAAGAAAGAAAAATTGTTTTTCAATTAAAAATAAATTTCCTCAAATTTTTTTTTACTTCAACTTCTTCTTCTTCTTCTTTACATGAATTAATTTATCTGTGTAGTTAAATCCAAAATAATAATTGCCGTTTTTTTTTGTTTCAATTTTATCTACACACATACACACACAAACACACATACGAATAGATACACGCATACACACACACAAACATATACAAATACTCATTCAAATGGAATAAAATTTAAACATAAAAAAACCGCCTTCATTTAAAGAAATTACCAACAAAACAAATCACCAGGCGCCTCCATCACAATACATTTTTAGAATAATAAAACATCGAATATAAAATTCACAACAACAACAACAACGAAATAATAATCGCATTCTCCCACTTATATGGATGTGTGTTTTGTATTTTTTTTCACTATAGAATCCATTCTATACGATGGTGTGTGTGAGAGATAGAGATAGAGAGAGAGAGAGAGAGAGAGAGAGTGAGAGAGGGTCGTTTTTTTTATGTTGTTCCGTTATTATATTATATAAAATATAAAATACCTACTAAATTATAAAATAAAATGAAAATCCCTGTTGTTTTTTTGGTGTTGTTGTTGTTGTTGCTGAAAAAAAAAGACTTAATTTTCACAATAGCAACAACAATTATAACAACAACAGCAAAAATAAAAATGAGGAGAAAAAAAAACGTTTTTTTTTGTGTTCACGAGGAAAACTTTTCTAATTAATGAATTTTTAATTTTATGTAAAATGTGCCCTTTTGTCCTTGCATCTTGTTTCATCAGATGATGGACTCTTCTAGGTCAAAAAGCGTTACGACGTAACACATACACACACACACACGCACGTATTCATATGAATAAACTTTTTATAAAAAATAAAAAAACAAACAAATAAAAATTGTATGCATAAAAAAAAGTAATGGTGAGAACGAGAAGAAGATAAAGAAAGAGAGAGAGAGATGGAAAATAGCATCTAAATTAAATTAAGTGACAAAATAGAAACAATCAGTCACCCGAGTAAAACATTATTTTCCAGTAACAAAACATTTATAATATAAAAAGAAGAAGAAGAAGAAGAAGAAGAAGAAGAAGAAGAAGAAGATGAAGAAGATGAAGAGATCGATAATAAACAACAAAACAGTAAGCAGTAGCAGTAGATTGTATAGCTACCAGTAACAATAACAAAAATAACAACAAAAACAATAAGAGAACAATACCACCATCAACATGTATCGTCCCTTATTTTATACTACCCACATAAATACATACGCACATACACATACACACTGACAGTTATACAAATAAAATTCACAAATACAATGAATAACTGAAATCCCCAAAAAAATCTTTCTTATTTCAAAAGATTTTTGGTCAAAATAAAATATAAATAGAGAAAGATTGAAAATGGAAAAGTGATAGAATGACGTAGAATCTGACGCGCTTATATTTTTCTATCAAAATAAAAACGAATCTGACCGAAATACATAAAATTTATATTTAATAAATTCTCGAAATTATCCACAAGCAAAAAACCAAAAACAAAAACAAAAAAAAAAGTAGGAAGAACAAGGATAAAAAAAGAAGAATAAGAAGAAGAAGAAAAAAAAAGTGACGTCGAACATTAAGATCAGAAAACGAACAGAAGTTGAAGTTGAAAAACACAATATAATTTTTTGTTATTTTCTGTTGTACTTTATCATGTCACCACCGCATCACATCCCTCTTTTCTAGTTTTTTTCCTATTTGTCTTTTTTCCCCCCATCTTTTTACTTCTTCTTTCTGGTTTTTCCCCTTCTCTCTCTTTTTTCCTTGTTTTTTTTTTTTTTTTTGTTTCTTCTTTTGTTTTCCTTTTTTTTCTCTTTTCTCCACAAATATTTTTCCTCCCTGTTGTTTTTTTTTTCTTTTCTTTCTGACTATAGGTACATCGCAAATCTCTCTCCCTATTCATCTTTCTTGCTCTCTCGCTTTCTCTCATTTTATTTCTTTATTCCCCAACAAAAAAAAAAGATAAAAGTAGAAAACTCTAAATCAAAATCACTTCTGGGAATTAATGGGATTTTACTACTCCAAATGACCTTGTGAATATTGTGAGATGATAAATTAGATTCAATTTGTTTAATTGTCAATTTTTGTCAACACTAAAAACAAAAACAAAAGAAGAGAAATAAGAAAAAAAAAAAGAGAGGAAAAGGACCAAAACGATAAAGGAAAGATTTTTTTTATTTATTGAAAATTATGTAAATTTTTTTTTTGATTCTTTAAAGAAAAAACGAAAAGGTGGAAAATCAGGTGAGAGAGAAAGTAAAAAAAAAAAACAAAAGGAATTGCTTTAAATTGACAAATTGAAAAGGTGTAGAAAAGAAAAAAATTCTGTTTAGATAGGTAAAAGTAGATATAATAGAATTGATCCGAAAAAGAAAAGGACAGAAAGACAAACAGAGAGAAAGACAAAAATAGAGCGTGAGAGAGAGAAACGAAATCAACCCAATCTAATTCACTTGATAGTCAATGAAAACATAACCTAGAAAAAAAAAAAAAAACAGGAGAAACGAAAAAAATAATATGGCCGGCTTTTTAGGAAATTCTGTATTATATTTCTCGGTTCTTTGTTTATTTTCTGTTTTTTTTTCTTCTTTTTCCTTTTAGTTTAGGAAATATATAAAAAGAACAACAACAACAACTACAAGAGGAAAGAGAAAATTTTTTCGTGATTTTAAAATTATTAAAATTTTGTATAAAAAAAAAAAGAAGATTTTCTTTTGTAAAAATTAAATTTCCTCTTAAAAAAATATGAAATTCCTTTTTTAATAATAAAATACTTTCAGCTTTAACAAAAGTCAATTTTTATACAAGAAAAAAACTTTTTTTTAAAGTCAGTGTGTGTGTGACTTTTTTCCAGTTGTATTGATTAAATTTTCTGAATTTAAAAGTTTCAATATTTTTTTTTTTGTAGAAAATCAAATTCTAATTTAATTAAGAATAATTCAGATTAATGAGGTTAAATTGTTCAATAATTAGATCGAATAAAATGTGAATGAGAAAGAAAAAATTTTACTACCATCAAATAAAAAAAAGAAACAAAAAATTTTGCATGTTACCATTTAACAGTAACCGGCTTTTTTTCTCTCCTCCAGATTTCAGATTTACTGTTTTACAAACAAACTCCATACCTCTGACATATTGTAAACGGGTTTACAACAACAACAATATTTATTTATTTTTTTCTTCCTTCTTTCTTCATCTAATTCAATTGATTAGTACCAAAAAAAAAAAAAAACAGAGAAAAAAGAAAAAATAACGTAGAAAAAAAAGGACATAAAAAAAAAGCATAAAGTATCAATTTGATTAGGAAAATTATACAGAAGAGAAAAACTGTTCAAAATTTCATCAACCTACCTCAAAGTCAAACAGGAAATTTTGTTTGGTTTTTTTTTATTATTTTTATTTTGTTCCACATTATTTTTCTGTTTTTTATTTATGGTTTAATTTTTTTTTTTAGAATTTTCCGTTTTATTTTTCACCTCTCTTGAATTTGTGTCTTTGATTTGTTTTTGTTTTTTTTTCTCTACATAAATCAAATCACCTTATAAATGTCGTTTTATTTTCTGTTTTTGCTTTTTTTTTTGTTTTATTTCTTCCAATAAACAATTATGACGATTTAACTTTTATCAAAAATAAAAAAAAAAATATTATTAAATAATCTCTCTCACTCTCTCTTTCTTTTCTCTTTCTTTTTATTTTTATATAAAAAAAATGACACTTTTTCTTTTTGATTAAAAATACAAAATGTGCAAAATAAAAAGAACAAAAAAAACTAACTTACTAAAGATAAATAAATAAAATGAGTGGGGGGTGGGGTGATTCTTTTTTTTTTTTTCACTTTCTTTTTTCTTCTTCTATACACAATTACTTTTTTTTTTTAATAGACAAATCAATATAAAATTTTATTTTTATTATTTTTGGCACTTTATAAGAAGGATATAATAATTTGTTGTTGTTGTTGTTGCTATTGTTGATGCTTTTGTTGTTGTGGTTGATGTTTGAGAAAAGAAAAAAAAAGACACTCAAATATGGACACAGATAAATAGAGGAATAAATATATTTATCCACTTTATATGATGTTACATAAAATAATACTCAATGGAATCCACTATTATTGTGATTCTATTTATTTCCTTTATTATTATTATTATTATTATTATTATTTTCTTCCTCTGGTGAGCATCAATCGCGCACCACACACAACAACAGGATCACAAAACACTCACACACACGCACACAGAATATCCACTTGAACTATTTTTCTTCTTTTACTTTTTTTTTTTCTTTTGTTGGGAAGGTCACACAATAAAATATTTTATTTTATTTTATTTTATCCAAAAGCAACCAAAACAAAAAATAAAAGATAATACAAAAATTATCACCTAAAATGTACTAACTTTTTATTTTACGTAATTTTTTGTTTTTTTTTTTTTTTTATGTAAGTGAAGAAGTGTGAAAGAGATAACAAAGATACATATATAGAAGTATAGAAGATGTTAGAAAAAAAAAATAATAGAAAATAGAAAATCCACTTAAGACAATTATTACTTTTTTGCTTTTACTTTCGTCCTATTTTTTTTTTATTATTATTATTGTTTTCTTTTTGTCTTTGTATTCTATTTGCAAATAATTTTTATTTGATGTCTTCTTCTGTTTTCCTTTATTTTCAGTGACCGGAACCGGAACTAACAAATATTTTTGAACAACATTTTTAGAATTTATGAATTTTAGTTTTATATAAAGACGGCAAAAAAATTTCAGTTTATAGAATAAATTAAACAATTGATTGATTGCATAAATAATTTAGACTAATAAGTAAATAAATTGATGATGGGACACACCTTTTGTCAAAAATCTCCAATCAAAAAAAAAAAAAAAAATAGAAACAAAAATGATTAGAAAATTAGAACATATGAAAAATTTAAATTTATATTTTTTTTTTCTTTTGTTCTCTACAATTAATTATAATTTTTAAATAGAAAAACAAAAATTTTATTTTTCTTATTTTTTTATTCCACTTTAAATATGATTTTCCCTTTTTTTCTGCAGAAAAAGGATTGCACAATAAATATACACAGCTACACTATGAACAACTAATAATTTTGTTACTTCCATAACCAAAGTGATGCTGCTGACTGCCAGATATATTATCAGTTCTAATAGAAAATGAGAGAAGAAAATGTTTTTTTTTCTTTTATTTTCGGTTTTTCCATCTTCTCCAAATATACATACACACACACACATATATACACATCTATGCATACAGAGTGAGTGGAAAAGCCGAACAAGAAAATAAAGGAGCTAAACACGATGATGAAAATTCGTTGAGAGGAAAATGTAATAGATGTTTATAAATCGAGACACAAAAATACATTCAAACAAAAGCACTACATGAGATGATAGTTAGATATTCTCTTGATGATATGAGAGTTTTTGTTATGATCATGTGTACCATGAAAGAGATGGAAAATAATATTGTGTTGCTATTTCTATACTTCTGTTTTTTATCTATCGGCGAAATGTTTTTTTTTTTATCATCTTTTTCGTTCTAACAATCTACTCTTTCCGGTATTGAGGGGAAAACGCTCGGAAAACAAAATGAAATACTGACATAAAATTCTTTTTTTGGTTAATATTCCAGTGGCGCGTGAATATATTGTTATATTTTGCTATTTAAAGAAACTGTAATTATTTTAACTCATTTACATATGAACCTAAATTGATAGTGCAAAACGTATGGAAAGAGCCAATGTAATATGTATAATTAATTTTGTAAACAAGAATTAATATATTTTCAGGTGTAACAAAATACAGGTGCATTTGATTTTTTACATTTTAAATTTAATGTAAAAACCGATCATTTATTTTAAAAAAAAAAAAAAAGTAAAAGAAAATTATTTACAGTGTTTAGAATAAAAATTTTAAACCAAACAATAAATTAATAATACAATTTATTTGTCTTAGTACCACATTTCAATAGATTGGAGATTTCTTTTGTAGTGTGTTTCATTATTTCATAATCTAACTTGCATAATCTTTTTTTTTTAGTATTATGGAGCCGACGTTTATATTGAAATAACGTAATTATCAGAGAACAATTATCACTAAACTTTAAGTAATGTACCTAAAAATTTTTCCTCAATTCAGTTTCTATGTATGGAATTTAATTACAATAGAGGTAATCATTCATTATGATTTTTTATAAATGTTTACCGACTCTTAGAGCAAAAACTTACGTCTATAATAATTCATATATTCATCTCAGTTTGTGTGACACAACTGGGTAGATGAATTTTTATATTTCAATTTTTTAAATCTCATTATCGCACTGAATTTAATCAAGAAGAATTTTTCCTTATTACTTTTACTTTTTTTTTTATATTAATTTTAAGTCATTTATTCAAACACAAATATTTTTATTACATTAATTTGAAATTTAGATATAAAAAAAAAACAGAAATAATAAGAAAAACAACAACAAATAAAAACAACAAATTTCCTCTTATCAAAGGAGAAAAATAATTTGTTGAAAGAAAAACAATACAAAACAAACATTCGTTACAACTTACAAATTTTTTTTTCTCATTTACTGATCTTAAATTCTAACTAATTTTTAGTTAAATCTAAATTGATATTCAAGAAAACGAAAAAAAAAAATAATAAAACTAACAAAAAATATAAATATAATAATTAATATTCTTATGTTATCATTTTCTTTTTGGTGAATTAATTAATTAATCTGTACGTTAATTTATGATTTAGTTATTAATTAATAATCTTTGTTTTTTCCTGTTTAACTAAAAATTGACTCAATAATAAAAAGCAAATAATTACGTCTGAATCATTTAAATTATTTTACTTTTTATATCCTTAAATCAATTTTATATTAATTATAACGAACAGATCTATTTTCTAAATTAATTTTAAATTTAATTAATTAAATAAATAATTTACTTTTGTATTTGCACTTTCCTTTTTTTTTAATAGTTTGTTTTTTTGTTTCTTTTAAATTTTTTAAATCAAATTTTAGTCGTTAAGTTTAAAACTTGTGGAATTTTTTTAAAAGGATGGATGATCAAACATTGAAAATGACAATTAAAGTTTCTTTTAAGAAATAGATGTTGGTAAAAAAGACAAATGCGCGAAAATATTTATATTTCAAATTAAAAATTGCAGTTAATAAATCTAACAGAATAGCAAAACGATGGAAGAATTTTGTTAAAAATTATATTGAAGAAAAGAAGTTAAATGATTTTTATATTCTTATTATTTTGTTTTGTTCCTTTTTGTTTTTTTTTTTTTATTTTAATTAAAATTAAAAATATAAAATTTCTCTTCATAATCGTTTTAGAATCCGCTTTTTTTCTTTTGTAATTTTTTCCTTTTTTTTATCTTGAGCTTTTTTATCTATTGCATGTTTTTTTGATAATGGTCCATCATCATCTTCATTATTGTAAGATTTTGCATGCTAAAATATATAATAATAATCAAAATTAAGTAATGTTAATTGAATAAATAAAAATAAAAATTATACTTGAGCATGAATTTCTGTCATCATTTTAGCTCGTTGGGAATAATCATCATATCTTTCCAACAGAAGTTTTCCAGCCTCTTCATTTAATGCTGATTCTGCATTTGGTACTATTAGAAGGCATTTTATTGTCTAAAC
Source organism: Pedicia rivosa (assembly GCA_963082725.1). Taxonomy (NCBI): domain Eukaryota; kingdom Metazoa; phylum Arthropoda; class Insecta; order Diptera; family Pediciidae; genus Pedicia; species Pedicia rivosa. The sequence continues at coordinate 14,770,401 of OY720151.1, read as the reverse complement.
AGAAAACAGAAAAATAAACAAATTAAGTATTATGGAGAAAAACACAAATGTGGCGGAAGTGAAAATGTAAAAGAAAAAATAAACATACTAATAATATATGTTTAATTCCGAGATCTGGTTTCCAGTCTTTCTTTAAAGTATTCACACAAATTTCACCATTTGTAGCCACATTCGGATGAAATATTTTTGTAAGAAAATATGCTTTAGGTGGTGAAGATGGAAAATCTTTTGCTAGAGCTAATTTAACACGGAAGGCTCCTCCTGAATACGGAGTTCCAGCTAGAAAAGACATTAATATTTGTTAAGTTATTTTAAATAGGTTATTTGATTACTAAGATTATGAAATAGTATCGAATGTAAAAATATGAATAAGCATTGAACTTCTTTTTTTTTTTTTTGCAAACTAATCACAAAATATAATTACATCACTTGTTTTCGTACAACAAAGAGTAATATAATGTTGTAATACAGAATGTTGGTTATTCTAATAATAACCAATGAATACAGTTTTTGTAATTAGACTACTATTAAAATAAACTTCAACAATAAGCTATGATAATTAGGTTAAGATAAAGTACCTGGTCCAGCAATTATTGCTTGTATATCTGTCACATCTGTTTCATTTAACTGTACTTTTATTCCTTCAGGTGCATTTGTAACTAAATCCTGCATTTCTCTAACCACTTGTCTGATTATTTGTGGTGATAAATTTTCTACATTTGACATCTGTAATAGAAATTCCAAGAAAAATGTATAAGAAATAACTGATAAAAATTCATATTAAATTGTAAAACACTATAAACGTCAAACTTTTCTCTTTCATTTTCACTTGTAAATCAATTTAATCAATGAAAATATACTTACAGAATTCATTATAAATGATTTCAAATAAACTAAAATAATCTAAAATACGTTACAATTGTGGTATGGTTTAAAAAATCTGATTAAAAATAAACTAAAACAAAAATTACTTAAACAAAACTCTAAACAAAATTTTTTTATTTTATTTATAATTATCTGCCTATTTTTGATTGGTTTAAATAAAACGCTACAAAACAAAATCACACAAAACAAAAATTAAACAAGCAAACGCTACAAAAAGAATTTTGGCTGTCGTGTGTAACATAAAACAAATGTAGCTTGGAGGATAAGCTTTATAAATTTAAAAAATAACAGTATTGATCAAAAACCTTATAAGTTGGAAAAACAAACATATAAATTTTTAAAAAGCAAGATTAATAAAAAACATTATAAATTGTTTTTTTATCAAAACTATTTCATCACTTTCTTTTAATATTTGGTTCATTCTTGATTATTTTCCATTATTGTAATTTTTATAAAGTTAAATTAATAATATTATTATCATCGTGTTATAATTTTATATTAACCAAAGATAAAAATAACTGATTTTAAGGAAAAATTTTTTATTAATTTTTAAAAATAAAAGAAATTTTTGCCAAAAAAAAAAAATAAACAAATTTAAATATTTGATCATTTTTGTTAAGAAAATAATACAGTAATTAAAGTTTTAGTAATACTGTACATGTACAATTTAATTATAATGTATAATTAATAGTAGATAATACATACTACATTGATTACTAAAATATACTAATGAATGTTTAATGATTTATTGATGAAATATCAGAATAATTTGAATCTTAAAAATTTATTAATATAAATAAAAAAATAAATATTTATGAAAATCACTTATTTTTGGTAAATATAAATTTATAGTTATGTATTACACATTGTCGACATAATTTAATAATAATAAAATAAAAAATGTGCACAAAAAAAAACTTAATAATTTATAATTGAATTTATTAAAAACAAAACAATAATATTTAATATATTTCACAATGTAGTTAACACAAAAATAATATAATATCATCGTCATCATAATTATAAATATATTACCAAATTCATATTCAATAAAAATATTCTTATAATCGTTATGCATTGAATAATCAACAACAGAAAAGTCAAGCTAGATGCAGGTTAATAAGTATAATTTTCTTGAAAAGTCATTTAAATTTCATTGGACTTTTAAAAAGTAGGTAATAGAAAAATTTATTTTGTAAATTTTATTGTTACTAAATATGAGTACATCTATACATAATATAATGTTCTCAACGATATTATACAATAAAAAACAATAATTGTTTTATTTATTATTTATTATTATTTATTTATTATACCATCAACATATATGACGTCAGAAAGAAAGTTTTTCTTTTTATCATAAACAGAATTTATTTCTTTTACTTATGCACACACACACACACACTCAGTCAACATATGAATATTGTTTTATTGAAAAAATAATAACAACAAAACGGACTGCACTTTCACTCTAAAAAAAAAAGAAAAGAAAAACCATATTTTTATTTCGGTTTGAACGTAAATATTTTCGCATGAAATTGAAAGAAAAAGAAAAGGAAAAAGAAGAGACCTTTTTGAAATTTTTACCAGACACACGATTACTTATTATATTTGAATTTTTATGGATATGAATTTTAGTTTGTAATAAACCGTCAATGTGCACACAGATATTATTTTCATTGTCAGTTTATACTTATAATTAGTGAAAATTTTTTAATAAAAATAAATTAATAATTATGGCATTTAATAATAATAAAGGAGAGTGTTTACTTCCATACGAAATAAAATTTATTGATTCTAAAACAAATGATCAACTTTTAAAAGACTTTACAGGTATTTACATATTTTCATTTGTATTACATTTTATAAATTTTTTTCCGTAATGCAAACATAAAAATGTGTAATTTAACTGGTGATATTTGTGTAATGCATCAAAACATTTTTTTAACAATAAATTTTCACTTAGAAAAATAAAAAAACAAATTTAAAGATTCAACAAACTGTCATTATGATGAAAAAAGTGAGATGCATTTTATTTCGATTTCATTCATATTTACTTTTTATTTAATTTAGTTTAAATACTTTTCTTTGAATTTAAATGACTCACAATAAAGAAATTATATATGATTGTGAATTCAAAGAATATGATGAAAAGGTAAAAATTAAACAAAAGAAAAAAATACAAAAAATTTCTCCTCGTAAGTGCATTACTTGATTTTAAGAAAGAGTAAAAAAAAACTGCATACAGTAATGATTATTTGATGACTGAATACTTTCCTTTCATAAGCGAAATCGTAATAATAATAATATAGTCATATGGTACTAACACTATTATTATGTAACAGGTTGTAAATAATCAAATACGCTAATTATTTGTTTATTATTATTATGTACTTATGCCGGAAAAAAAACAATAATTCTTTTATATATAGTCGCACATTACGAAATTTAATTCTATAAAGTTTTGTTATACTTACAAATTCAAAAATAAATTGTATATTTTCAATAAATTATGTAATTTCTACTTTAGTTATTTTCTAATGTTTACAATAAATGAATTGAATTTGAAACGATTTATTAAATAATTAATATTATAGGTGAGAAAACTGGATTTGTTCAAGTTGGACCAGAAAAATGGTTTTTCCCAAGTAAATACTTAAATGCAGCAAATCACTTTTATAATTTTGAATCACGTCCTGATGATATTTGGGTAGTGACATTTCCTAGATCTGGAACAACTTGGACACAAGAACTTGTTTGGATGATTGCAAATAATTTGGATTATGAACGAGCACAGAAAGAACCATTAACAAAGCGATTTCCATTTTTTGAGTAAATAAATAATAAAAATAAAATTTCACTATATATTTTATTGCCTTTATATTCTGAATAGGTTCTCTATCTTTATGCACGAAGAAACTAAAACAGAACTTTTGGAAGAAAATTCAGAAAACCCAACTAAACAGGCTTTTATTGAAGAAATTTCAAAACCTGGATATGAATTTTTAACAGAGATCAAATCACCAAGATTTATTAAAACTCATTTTCCATTTTCACTGTTACCACCAAGTATAATGGAAAATAATTCTAAAGTAATTTACGTTGCAAGAAATCCAAAAGATGTTGCTGTCTCATTTTATCATCTCAATAGATTATATAAAACACAAGGTTATGTTGGTGATTTCAAAAAATACTGGAATTATTTTGAAAGCAATTTAAGTAAGAATAAATAAATTTATTCACTTAAAAATAAAATAACTAACGATTTTTTTTTAGATCCATGGATGCCGTATTGGACTCACATTAAAGAAGGTACAAAAAGTTATTATATTTAAAGAGCATATCATAATAAATTTAATATAATAGGTTGGCTTCATAGAAATTGTCCAAACGTTCTATTTATGTTTTATGAAGATATGAACAGTGATCTGTCTGGAACTATCAAAAAAGTTGCAAAATTTCTCGATAAACCAATAACCGATGAACAACTTAATAAATTATCGAATTATCTGAGTATTGAAAATTTTCGTAATAATCCATCTGTAAATTGTGCAGAATTAAAAGAAGTAGGTGTGTTAAAATCGGGTGAACAATCATTTGTACGAAAGGGAAAGACAGGAGCTTGGAGCGAAGAATTCACTCCAGAATTAAGAGAAAGAGCTGATAAATGGATTGAAACAAATCTCCAAGATACTGATTTAAGATTTCCATAAAATTAATTAAACCTAAAATTATAATAGAATAAATTAGGTTTAGTGTTTTGTTAAAAACTAAATTAAAATAAATTCAATAAGTTAACTAAAGTTGCATTTTTTATATTAATTAATATAGGTATAAATTAAAACTTTTAAAAACTTACACAAAAATGGTAAAAGCGCAATACAAATTCACAAAATTCAACTGAAACTGAAAATAAGTTTAAATTAGTCAAAACTTGTGACGTCATTCCGAATAGATATGAAGTTAGCAACAATAAGACAACTGAAACAAGAAGTCTTAAAAACCACAAAACTGAAAAGGTTTTCAACCATAATTAATTCTCATTCTATTTAGAGGTTGAATGGGGGGGAAGGGAAGTGAATGATATCCAATATTAATTTAGAGAATAAACATTATCTCTAATAATTTTAACTAAATATTAATAATAATTTAATATTTAATATAAATATTAAATATGTATACATATTTTATTGGAGTTTTTAGATATCATGATGCGCAGTGTTGGAATTATCTAGATACATTTATCTAAGATCATTTAAATAATAACAAGGTAATCTTTTATCTAATCTAGGTAATTCTCAAAAGTTACTATCATTATCTCATCTAGATGAAAAGAATTATTATCTTTTTGAAAAGATATAAAGAAAACTACTTTCAGAAGTAAATAAAATATAAAACGTCTCCATAAATATAATATTTTCGATTTTCATTGAAAACTTCATTGCTTATTTTTCAAGTTCATTTTCATGCGTGTGTAGTAAGTGCATTAAAAAATGGATAAACTTCGAAGAGGATTTATTTTCTAATTTTTTTTATAGGCACAAGTATAAATAATTTTGAAAAATCTATTCAGAAGAAAACTTTCTTCTTTAAAAAAAAATCTAAAAAAAAACTTGCTAGATAAATCTCAAACAATTAGGAATATTTTTTACAAAGCTTTGCCATCAACGACTAATTAGTAGTGCAATTCAAATATTTTCCGCAAGAAATTAATGCAAATAAAGAATTTTTTTAATACAATTGTATTAATTAAATAATATACTATTTTATTAAAATTTTCTTATGTAAAGATAAAATATTTTGATCTTTTATCTAGATAATTCTAAGAATGCTTCATCTTTATCTTATCTAAGATATCTTCGGCTAACATTATCTGTTGTCTTATCTAGATAAAAATTGGTTATCTTTTCCCAACACTGCCGATGATGCACAAAGCACAAATTACATATATACATTTATAACAATTAATAGTTTTCATCAAACATCTTTGATAATATATATAGATGAAGATGATTATAGATTTGGTATAGTAAAAAAAAAGAATAGCATTTTCGCCGAATCGTGACGACTTTTAAAATTTTTTAAATATATTTTTTAACACTAAAGTATTTGAGTTGGTATGATTAAAAATATAATCTTTTCTTTACAGTAAAATATTAAATATTTGTAGACATGAATAAAAAAAACCAATATATACAATGACGAAGATTAAATAAATATTCATTTTATTATATAATTGTAAAAAAAAGGGATAAGATTTAAATATAATTAAAATAACTAAAAATAAAAGAATTTACGTTGAATATTTTTTAATCTTTAATCTTCATTAATTCATCTATATAAAATGGTATTTTAAACTGAAAATATTTTAGTTTCTATCGAAAGATATCGTGTGAAAGAATCAATAAAATTTTAATTAAATGATTTAAAAAAATATTTTGAAATGGAATCAAAAAATAATAAAAATAAAAGGCGTGCTTTTCCCTATGAGATTAAACCTGTAGATTCAGAAATCAATGAACAATTATTAAAGGATTTTACAGGTAATTATATTTACATATAATATTACCACCAAACAAAAAAGTTAGTGAATGATGTGCTCTAAGTATTATATAAATTTCACAACATGGTTTTTAAATAAATATATGTGCGTCGGTAATTAAATAAGAATTAACTTTTTCTTAAATTTTAATGCAAATAAAATTATATACAAATGCAAACAAAATTTGGGATGTATTAATATTTATCCAACAGTATTAGTGTGAATGCAATAACGCAGTCTATAAGAAAAATTAAAAAAAAAACGTGAAAGTATCCATCAATACAGTATTCATATTTCTTAGTTTTACACAAATAATCATTTTCACCAGCTATCTCTTCGTATCGAGTGACTGTTTAAATTTCAGGCTGAAATTTTCACACTTATGGTGTAATTATTTAGTAATTAATTTAAAAGTTTTTGACAATATTTAAATATTTAATTTTAATTTAATGCCACAAATGATTAAGTAAGTGAGTGTACGTATTTAACATAAATGTTGTTAGTTTAAAGCTAAAAAATGTCAAAAGATTACGATTATTATAAACACTCGCCATAATCAAAAATAAAACCATTACAACAATAAAAATCAAAAGTTGTCAAAACAGCAAAATACTCATTACGGAGTTTATTGATTTAGTGTCTCAACCATAATGAATAACTTAATTACGTTCGTTAATGATTAATACACATGCGTAGTGTGTCTGTGCGGTATAATACTGTTATTGTTTTTTAAAATGGAAAAATAATCGACTTAATTTTTAATTACATTTAAGATGAGCAAGTCAGTTATGTTCAAGTTGGTCCAAAAAAATGGTTACTTCCAAATAAATTCATTGAAGAGGCGGAAAATTATTACAATTTTGAATCCCGTTCAGATGATGTGTGGGTAGTGACATTTCCTAGATCTGGAACAACACGAACTCAGGAACTGGTTTGGTTAATTGCAAATAATTTTGATTATGAAACAGCAAAAAATGAAAAATTAACAAAGCGATTTCCATTTCTTGAGTATGCTTAATAATTGAAATCATATATGTGTGTACATGAGCAAAATAATTCTTTTTCTATATTAATTTTTAGATTATCTATGTGCATCCCTGATGTTTTAACCCAACTATTATTGGGTGAAAATTCAGACGATCATGCTATTAAAGCATATATTGAAGAATTTGCAAAATTAGGATATGACTATTTAATAAAGATCAAGTCACCAAGATTTATTAAAACTCATTTCCCATTTTCATTACTTCCACCGAGTGTCAAGGAGAATAATTCTAAAGTTATTTATGTAGCCAGAAATCCAAAAGATGTTGCTGTTTCTTTATATCATTTAAATAGATTGTTTAGAATTCCCGATGAAAATTTTGATTTTTCTAAATTTTGGGATTATTTCGAGAAAAATTTAAGTAATGATAATAAATCATGTTAAATAAATATTTAATTTAATTAATTTCACTGTTTCCTTTCACTCAGGTTACTGGATGCCATATTGGGAACATATTAAAGAAGGTTTGTTAAATTTTTCGGTAAATTAACTATAATTAAATTTATTTCTTAAAGGTTGGTCTCACCGAAATGATCCAAATGTATTATTCATGTTTTACGAAGACATGAACAATAATATACCTGAAGCTATCAGAAAAGTAGCGAAATTTTTAGATAAACCAATTACAGAAGGGCAAATCAAAGAATTAACAAATTATCTAACAATAGAAAATTTTCGAACAAATAAATCAGTTAATCTTTCAGAACTAACAGATATTGGTGCAATCATTAAGACTGAAGAAGATTTTATTCGTAAAGGGAAAACCGGTTGTGTTAATGAATTTACTAAATTTCCGGAACTAAATGAACGTGCTGATCGATGGATTGAAGCACAGCTTAAAGAAACAGATTTAAGATTTCCTTCATTTAAACATAAATTGTAATTTGTTAATTCCCCCACTCCAAATTAATCTCTGTATATTATTATTATTATTATTAGTATTACGAATTTTATTAAACTTAAATCCATTAATAATTACTGGTTGTGAACAATCTTGTGCATTAATTCATAAATATATTAAATTTATTATTAGTGATGTTCATATATAGTTTTATCTTTTATTCATCATTTGAGAAATAAAAAAAGGAAAATCATTACTAAATAAATACTAATACAATAAACTAATGAATTAATTAGATGACCTTGAATTTTATTTGTTGTTTAAACTAGTTATCAGTAAACACGATTTATATATATATGCAATGGAAAATATTTATAATCATTTGCTATGTCATTAGTCAATTATTCAAAAAGCAGTATAGATGTTTATTACATATATGTAAATTATTATTTAAAATATATTTAAATCAAACTTATATTTAACTAATTGAACTTATAACTTTGGAGACCTTCTCAGATAACCATAGTCATTAATTAAATAATTAATAGTGTAAATCTAAACTGCAATATGCATCTCTAGAATTATACGAAAATTCTTAATAAAATTTATAACAAGTAATTTTTACAATTATATAAAATATAAATCAAATATATTCTGTCGTGCGATATATACTGACATATAAAATTATTAACAGTGCGCGATCAAAAAAATTTCATCGAGTTTTGTTTTCTATATATAATTTAAAAATTAAATTAATTTAAAAATGACTAAAGAATTACATCCGTTTCCCTTTAATATAAATTTTATTGATTCCGAAACAAATGAAGAACTTCTAAAGGATTTTACAGGTCAGTATTGTGTTTTTAATTGAAAATAAAAGTTTCATGTTTATTTTTCATAATTCAGTGCAAAAAAATTAATCTCTATTCATAATGTTGCTTTAGGTGAAAAAACTGGGTTTGTACAAGTTGGTCCTCAAAAATGGTTTTTCCCAAGTACATATTTAAGATCAGCAAAAAATTATTATAACTTTGAAGCACGTAAGGAAGATATCTGGCTAGTGACATTCCCCAGATCAGGAACAACGTGGACACAAGAACTTGTTTGGTTATTATCAAACAATTTGGATTATACAGTAGCCAAAAACACACCATTCACTGAAAAAAAAATGATAGTAAAATTTGTCACAAAAATGATAGTAAAAAATTTTACACAGTTTTTTGGTGAACAATACTTGCATTTTAGTATATTTTACTCAAAATTTGTAGTTTTTGCAAATAAAAATACTAATATGCGGTGTTTTTTACGTAAATATTAGTAACAAATAATTTAATAAATAAATTGTTACATTTTGTCAAAAAATCTTTACTTACAAATATTTTGTAAAGCTTGTTCGTAATGTAAGGAACCAAATTTTGTAATATTGTAACATAATATTGTGAAGTTTACAAAATAAATCGTGAAAAAACCTTAGACACCAAATTTTGGTTTTATTGTACAAGATTTATGTAATTTCTATAAACAACCGTTAAATTTTTACAAAAGATATTATATATTAAAACCAAATTTTGGTTTTATTGTATAATATTTTTGTAATTTGTATCAATACATATTATATGTATATAAATATACAATTTTAACAAGATGAAACAAATCACTAAAACTTTTATAACTTTGTGTCTTTCTCCTTTCCATATAAATTAAAATAAGATAAAGAAACAACTGCTAAAATTAAATCCTTAGAATAAAACCCTGCTAAAAAAGGCATACCACTTAAAGCTAAATTAACTAAATTTAGACAAGCTGAAGTTAAAGGTATTTGAGTAACCAATCTCACGACAGTTCGAATATCTTGAGAATTTTTTATAATATTGATATAAAAGCATAAAATTAAGAAAAAATAATTTTTTTGGCATATTGGTTTGTATGTAGAATTTGATACAGGTACGCATATGCCTGAATCTTAAAATTTTGTATTTTTAATATTTTTTTTGAGCATTTTCATTACATATCTGAGAAGTTAGTTTTTTTTATTTTCCTTCATTAATAAAGAATTATTATAATTATTGAAAATGCTGCATTTATTTAACGAGATTTCGTGTTAATTTGAATAAGTAAAAACTCTCACACAACAAGAGTGTCTTTCCCTCTTAAATTTTACCAAACATTAAGAAAAACTTTGGTTTTAAGCATATTATATTTTATGAACAATTATATAGAAATTGATACAGGACTAAAAAGCACTCTCATCAAGTGAAAATATTTTCTTATATTTCAGAAAAGATAATGTTGATTCTTTATTTTCCTACATTAAGAATTATTGTTATACCTGAAAATAAGGCATTTTGTTTTAAATTTAAACACGTTTTGTGAATAGTACAAAAATTTGTTTCGGAAGTACAACATTTTGTATTTCGTTACAATATTTTGTATTAATTTGGCTAAATTTTCTATGAATTTTACTAACATTTGTGAAGGTGTACAAAATTTCGTGATGTTATACAAAATTTTGTATTAATTTTACTAAATTTTGTTGGGCCCAAAACAAAAACTCTCACGTTGAATCATGTTCATTCCTGAATTTATTTGACGCGATTTCGTTTTAATTTTAAACAAGTTTTGTTTAAAGTACAAAAATTTTGTTTCTAAAGTACAAAATTTTATATAAATCTTACTAATTTTTGTGAAGTTATACAAAATTCTGTATTAATTTTACTAAATTTTGTATATATTTTACTAATTTCTGTGAAGTTATACAAAATTTTGTATTCATTTTACTAAATTTTGTACTATTACTTCGAATATTTTTTTTTTTACAAGGTCTTGTGTTTCAGAAGTTAGAACGCGGTACGCCATTATAGAATCTACATCCATCACAATCACAAGTTTATAGTTCAGGTTAAAAAACTAAAAAAATATACAATAAAAGTGTCGTTTAACTAAAATGAAAAATAAAGTGCAACAGTATATATATATAATTAAAAAATAATTAAAAATTATATATATAATTAAAAATCTATCGTTAGATCGTAAAACTTCTTCTTATATTTTAAAAAAGTGTAAAGGTAAATTGAAAATATATGATTAATTTTATTGTTGATTAATAAAGAAAAAATATTGTTTTGATCCAGAGTTTAAAGTTACAGTGTCGGAGTTGCGAAGCTCAAATTTTGCTAATCTTTGTGAGACAATTATAGAGGATCGGTATTTGGGAGTTCAAATTCAATTAGAGTTCGCGCTTCATAAATACTTCAACAAGCGATTTGTAAGCTATATTATAATATATAATTGTAAATTGTTAAATCACAATGATATTTTTGTACAGGAGACATACTACAAATGGCGAAGTAAAAAATGTCCAAAAGGTCAACTATGGGATAGGTTCCAAAATCAAGCCCGAAAGTCGAGAACAGCACGAGAAGCAAAATCGAGACCAACAACACAGGAAGTACCAAAGGAATCTATAAGCTTTAATAAAGAAGGTATATAATAATAAGTGAAATTGTAAATAAAATGTTTATTATTAAAAGAGACTTTTTGCAGAGTCAGAAGAAGTTCGTGAATGGCTGAAAAATCACAATGAGCCCTGGCCTGAAGTTTTGAAAAAATGGGAGCAGACCTCTGGTTATAGACGCAAGTTTATTGTGGATAATACTGACCCAAATATTATTGGAATTTTGAACACATGGCCATTGTATAAGCATAGTTTGGGATATACATTAGTAAGCTAAACGTATATTTTAATTAAATCCAATTCTAAGAAATTTTTTTAATTTTCAGGTGGACGTTGATTACAATTTTATTAAAAATAATGGAGAAGATTTATTAGGTAATTGGGAAGCATTTTTAAAAAAAATAATGGCAATCATCCAAACAAGAATAAATGACAGTTATGAAAAAAAAATGTTATCAACGTTAAATAATACTGATAACGACGGTATATATATATATATAAATGAATTATAATTTAAAAATTAAACTGAATTAATTTAAATAAAATTTTGTTTTCTGAATAAAAATAATAATAATTTTGATAATTAAAAAAAAAATTAAAAATAATTACTGATAAAAAAAAAGGATTATACTTTTCCAATTGAAATAAATATGTTTTATCTTCTTAAAATAATTGTTTTTCTTATTTGATTTATTTTATAGGTATTTAATTTATACAGTGAAGTGTTTTGAATAATAACGAGTAGTAAAAGAAAATAATTTCGTTTATTTTATAAGTAATTTATATAGTGAAGTGATTTTTTTCAATAACGTAATTATTTTTAAAGTAAGTATTAAAATACTAATTTTAATAGTTAAATAGATACCGTAATTTTCGTACAATATACTTAATTATTGTATAAATTATACATAATCTTGTAAAATTTCACATACAACGTTTGTGAAAAATTACAAAATTCTGTGTAATTTTGGTACAAAATATTTGTACATGTTAACAAAAGTTTGTGAAAAATTACAAAATTATGTGTAATTTTGGTACAAAATATTTGTAGATGTCAACAAACTTTTGTGATAAATTACAACAATCTATGTAATTTTGGTACAAAATATTTATTCCTTCTACAGAATTTATGTAAAAAAATACAAAGAGTTTGTACTCGGTTAACAAAATAATTGTTATGAATAACAGTGGTTTTGTAAATAAAACCAATATTTTTTTCACAAAATATATTTGTGAGATTAACAAAATTGACTAACGTTTTACAAAGTAATTTGATTGACTGAAAACAACCACTATATTTGTTGATTTAATCTACAATTTTGTGACATTTTACTATCATTTTTTTTTGAGTGTTGACAACACGATTTCCATTCTTTGAGTAAATAGTCTAGAACCAAATAGAAACAAAATAATAAAATAATTGTTTTTCCTATAGACTTTCGATTTGTATCCACGAACAAACAAAGAAAACAATTTTAACAGAAATTTCAAAAGAGAAACATGAAGTTGTTGAAAACATTTACAGACCAGGTTATGAATTTATAAAAGAATTATCCTCTCCAAGATTTATTAAAACTCATTTTCCATTTTCATTGCTTCCACCAAGTGTAATGGAAAATAGTTGTAAAGTAATATATGTTGCTAGAAATCCCAAAGATGTTGCAGTATCTTATTACTTTCATAACAGAAAATATAAATCTCTTGGATATATAGGCAATTTCCCAAAATATTGGGATTATTTCGAGAAAAATCTAAGTAATGATAATAAATCATGTTAAATAAATATTTAATTTAATTAATTTCACTGTTTGCTTTCACTCAGGTTACTGGATGCCATATTGGGAACATATTAAAGAAGGTTTGTTATAAATGTATTGTTAAATTTTCTGGTAAATTAACTATAATTAAATTTATTTCTTAAAGGTTGGTCACGCCGAAATGATCCAAATGTATTATTTTTGTTTTACGAAGACATGAACAATAATCTAACGGACACCATTAAAAAAGTTGCCACATTTCTCAACAAACCAATTACAGATGAGCAAGTGACGAAATTGTCTACTCACTTGCATATCGACAATTTTCGTAAAAATCCATCTGTAAATTTAGATGATTTGGATAAACTTGGATTATCCAGAAAAGGAGAATGCGGATTTATTCGAAAAGGAAAATTGGGAAGCTGGAATGAAGAATTTACACCTGAATTAGAAGAACGTGCTGATAGATGGATTGAAATGAATCTTCAAGATACAGACTTCAGATTTCCGTTAAAAAAGTAGTTAGAGTTTATTTTTATAAATAGAGATGAATATTTGTAACACTTGAAAATTATAGAACTTATTCAATGGGCTTTTACTCCAGCCTATATCAAATCAATTTATAAAATAAATAAAATCAATTTTGAGTGTATTTAAATTAATTTACGTTATGGTAAAAACAAAAATTTGTAGATATTTGATCTTTTAGCGGTTATTTATTGCATATGCGATGATTATAAATATCGCGTAATATGGCAATGTTGTTGTTTTAGAGTTCAATGTACATTTTTTCGGTTCAGTGTAACTAATGGCCGCCAGCCATTGTTAATACACATTTTTTATTGTAATTGTTAGTAGTGATTGTGTTAGATGAAATTTTTTGATGAAATTATTATTAATTCTAAAATTTTAATATAGTTTATGTAATTGATCTATTTGTTCGTCATTTAATCAATCATGTTTTGTGCTAAATTATTAACGCATTTTCTTTAAAATATGAAAATAAAATTCTGTTTTTTTCATTTGTACAAATACGACAATTTTGACCATACTTAGTTAAGGAACTTTTTTTTTGTGATTATAATTTTTAAGTGTAATTTTAAGATAAATAATAAAATTAAAAAGGAAGAAAAACTAATTTAATAAAGAATAATGCAATCATTTTTTTGGACAACACGAATTTTGTCACGAGCATTTCAAACATTAATTGAACCAAATACAAAACCAAAAAATTTTAAGTTTGTTTTTGGTGTTTGCGGTTTTCCAAAAGATTTTTTACATTCTAAATACAAGGCTGGTAAATTTGGAGATGATGCTTGGTTTACAACACAAACAAAATCAGCTGATGTTATAGGTAAGAATAAAAAACAACTATAATTTTTTATCCTTGGATTACCTAATTTTTAATTATCAATTTCTAAGAAAGAAAAACACAAATGCGTATAAGAATGGTTGCGTTTTATTCACTAGTCAGAGTTTTGCTTTTTTGACATTTCGATTTTCTTATTCTTTTTATAAAATAAATACATTTGTTTTAGCCTGTTATGATGTTTAATGAGTTTTATTTTATTTTTGATAATTTTTCAGGTCAAAAATAAAATATTAAGTATATTATCAGAAAAGAAAACAACATAAAAACACGTTAACTCTCAATCAATGACTCAAAAAGAAATATCCGCGCAGAATAATAATTAAAATTATTGATAAAAAAAAAGTCATTTTTAATTGCATAACTTAATTATAAAACTATAAAACAAAACAAACCGAATACTTAATAACATTTAAAAAACAAATTAGATAAACAAGAACAAAATGATATACTCATCGAGGTTAAGAATAATACAAAATCACATGAGAAAAGTCTATTTTTATAACAATTTTCCTCGAGACTTTTATTTTGAAAAAAAAAAAAAAGTAAAAATAATTTTGCAATAATTTTTAAATTATTTATATTTGTGGAAAATCTTTTTTAATTGTTGTTTTTACATTTTAATTTTTTTCTTGTACTTATTTGTTTTTATAAAACGTAAATAAAAATGATTATTTTTAATTAAAATTTAAATAAAAAAAAAAAGGTGGACTATTGAACTTATAATTATTTTTTGTTGTTGTTTTTTTTTTGGATCTTTACTTTAATCTAATCGTCTAACATAAAACTTAAACAAATAATCAGAAAGATATTTTGATAAATGAAATATGAATTAAAATTTTAAACTTAAGATGAACATTATTATGGTCCAAATGAAGCTGAACTAATTTTAAGTTTAATCTACCTTCAAAAATTATTGCATAATTTTTCTTTCATGCTCCTTTCTCTCATTAACTCAACTAAGAAATTAGTTAAGTACAAACATTGTGAAATTCATTCAGCAAAATTTTCAAGCAAACGTGAAATCATCTTATATAAAATTAAACTTTTAGAGAAAGAATTAATAATTAATTTCCTTCATTGTGAATTCAATATAAATTTAGTGTAGGTTTAAACCTACCCAAATAAATCATTCTCAATTAATGTGTTCCTTTTTTTTTCTTCTGTTTAATCAACGCACGTCACGTTATCAAACAAAAAATACTTTCTCACAAAAAAAAAAATTAAGTCGTAAATATATAAAAAAACAACAACAACAAAAATTTATTTTAATGTTTTATTTGTTTGTTATTTTAAAATAATAATAACAATAATCATTCATATTAATTGGTTTCTTAAATCAGTTAATTATAGCATCATTTTCGTTGGTGTGAAAATTTAGGGAAAAAAAACATTTAATTTTAAATTCAAAATTTAGATTTAAAATTAAGATTATCGTTGAGATTAAATTAATTAATTAATAAGATTATTAACATTTTCTGAATGATCATTTTTTATTTTATGTGATGACGCGTTTCGCAACATCTTAAATTATTTTTACTTCCTTTTACATTTTTGTCTTTACCATTTAAACCTAGGAATAATCTCTTGCTATTTTATTTATGGACAATAATTATACCAAATATGTACAGTAAGTACAGTCAGTATATTAGTTCACATTTTTGTGAAACTTTTATCAAAATTGTTCTGATAAGTTAATAATTATGATGAATATAAAATATTTTAAGTAATAAAGAAAGTGTCTGACTCAGGTATCAATTTTTATTAAATCAAAGATTTTTCTCTAGTTATCTAAAAACAGTAATTAATAATAAATTATCATTAATATTTTCATTAGATATGAATAGAGAGGATACGGTATTTGAGCAATTTTCTATGAATTTATATTTTGTAAATATTTTCTGTGGGATGTATGTTGTACATACAACATTTGTTTATGGATAAGATCTATAGTTTGTAATTTTAGTTTTAAAATTTTGTTTTATGCTGAACGTGAATAACAATAGGACTGAAACAGTTTTTATTTGTTTTAAGTAAAAATAATTTTTACCAACACAATCATAGAATTTAAATTAAAAAAAATATAGAAATCTTTTTATTTATCATTTTTCCAGAATTAATTAATTAAAAGTTTAAAGACGTCTGAAAAAAAAACCAATTTAACTTTTTGATATGCACCTACAACTATTAAGTTGTAAAACTATAAGAAGGTGTCTGTTGTAATTTATTTGAAATATATACAGATCAAATTAGTTTAAATAATTCTTACAACAGTAGCAACTTCAATAAATAAGATTTTTATGTCGTAAATGAAAGAACCAATGAGTTCATAATTATTTATTGTTTAAAGCCAAAAAAAAATTTTTATTCGAGCGTGATTCCGTCAATTGTATTTTCAAGTTTATAGCATTCGTATGTATGAAATTTTTCTCCAAAATGACTTCATAATATTAAAATCGCAGTTAAAATAATTTTTTTTATTTATTTTGAAATGAAAAAAAAAAAAAAATTCTCTAGACTACTTTTCTCATTTTGTTTTATATTTTCAGGTGTTGCTGATGGTGTTGGTGGTTGGAGAACCTATGGAATAGATCCAGGTCATTTTTCATCATTTTTAATGAAAACATGTGAACGTCTAGTCCAGTGTGCTAATTTTAATCCTACAAGACCTGTTAATTTATTAGCGTACAGCTACTGTGAATTACTAGAACACAAAAAACCAATATTAGGTGAGTTTAAAATGTTTTCAGTGTGTTTACCTTTGATTTTTCATTCTCCTTACACACACAAAAATAAACAAAAATAAATTTATGTCAAAAAAAAAGTAATCAACTGAATTTTCATTGTTGTAATTGTATTGCAATTTTGTGTCTGTTATTTCCATTTTTCATTCTTTTTTTTTTTTTGAGTATCAAAGAAATTTTATTTTTTGTCTTATTGGCATTTACTCAAATCACATGTCAATCTTAGTGTCATCATATGTATGTATGTAACGTAACGTATGTCTTTTATTCGTCATCGTATGATTTGTTATTAACACAAAATATAACAATACTAATAATTTAATTAGCAATAAAAAATGTTGAAACATTTTTTTTAAGTTTACTTTAAAAATGTTTAAAAAAAATTCAGACATCGGTTTATAATAATTGTATTTTCGTAAAGAATTTTTATTTATTTATTTTTTAATTTTTATTAAAATTCCAATTAAATTTCTAGTTATTTTATAATTCTTTATTACATTGTCTCTTTGGCTTCATTTTTCTTTCCATTGTTTCTTTTTTCATGGAACTGGTGAATTCCCTTCTTTTATTAAATCGGTAATTTTAAGTTTATTAGACTAAACACTAAAATAAATTATGGAAGTTTTTTTTATTGAACTGATTAAATAAAGTTAATTTTGTCGTTTTAAAATCAACCCTTACCCCCCGGAAGTGTATTTGTGTATTATCTAGAGTAAAATTATTAACATGTGAAACAACAACAATTATTATTTATTAGAGGAGTGTTCTGTTGTTATTTCGAATGTTGTGTGTTCCACTTTACTCTAAACTAAAAAAAAAAAATTTCAACACATCCAATAATTTATTGTCTTAGAAACAAATTTAAATTTATAACAAAAAATTTCTCTTCATTTATTTAATAATAGGTAGTAGTACAGCATGCGTATTAATATTAGATAAACAAACAAGTACAGTTTATACAGCAAATATAGGTGATAGTGGTTTTATTGTTGTACGTAAAGGTGAAATTGTACATCGTTCAGAAGAGCAACAACATTATTTTAATACACCATTTCAATTATCATTACCACCGCCAGGACATAGTGAAAATGTATTAAGTGATAGTCCTGAATCAGCTGATACATTTAGTTTTCCTGTTAAAAATGGTGATGTTATTTTGGTAGCTACTGATGGTGTCTTTGATAATGTACCAACTAAATTATTATTGGAAACGCTTAAAGGGGTTTGTATTTTACTGTTTTTGTTTTTATTAATTTTCACTGAATAAATTAAATTTCTATTTTATAAACAAGATTTCAACCTATTTTGAATCTTCTGATAGTTTTCTAAAAAAAACTTAAATGTCTCACTTTGATCAATAGTTGAAGTATTTCTCGTTAATATCAATTTTTTCTGTAATACTTTATGATTCAGAAAATATACGAGCAAAACAGACAAAGGAAAAAAACCAAAATTAATTATTTTTTTTATTTTTGTTTCAGGTTGATGGTGAACGTGATTCTGTTAAACTTCAAATGACTGCAAATACAATTGCTTTAATGGCACGTTCATTATCATTTGATAGTGAATTTATGTCACCTTTTGCTATAAATGCTAGAAGAAATAATATACATACGACTGGTGAGTTTTTATCAGAGGAAAAAAACGATTCCGTCAATAAAAAAATATTTAATTATTTTCTAATTGAAATTCTTTTTAATTTTAGGTGGGAAACCAGATGACATAACTGTTGTGCTTGCGACAATTGCATTAAGCGATTAATATGTTATTATTTTTACTTATATTTAAAGTTATTATTACCTACTAATATATTGTGAATGTACAGTGTAAAGTCCTCTAAATTGACCATGCTTCCTAACATCATTTTCTCAATGTTGTTAAATCATTGAATTCACGCAGATTTCAAATGGAATTTAAACGGTAGTTGTTCCATTAGCAAAACATTTCTTTAACGATTTTATTGTATGAATTGTTAAATTGTAAAAAAAAAGAAATTTTATGTGTAAAATCTTACAAATGTTCTGACTTATTTTATAGAAATCATTTAGTAGAATTAGGGTATTCAAAAGTAAACAAAACCATAATATATGAATCACAACTTGAAAATTATTATAAACGAATGCATTAATGTAGATAACGAAAATATAATAAATTAAATATAATCAAAAATTTTTTTTGTCTAATCTTTACAATTCTAGATTAATATTTTTTTCTCACAATTAAATTTGATTGTTCTTATTTCTGATATAAAAGATTTAATTTTAATTATGTAATATTGTGAGAAATATATCAACAATTGTATTATGATATGATCAGAAATAAAAGAATAAATGCAAACTTATTAATTCAATTTGTACAATATATTTACTGATTTGTATCTAAATTAATGGTCAATTAAGAGAAGAAGTTACATTGTAATAAAATATTTAAATTATTGTTGTATTTGTAATACTGGATTACTCAAACAGCATTGATACTTTAAAACAAAACAAAAAAATGGCGTTCTTATTTTGTTTTTATTTTAGATTAAGGAATTATTTCCGAAATCAATTAATTAAATTAATTTTTGTTCATCTGCCCCATAATTAATTCTTTAATAAAAACTGTGTTGAAAGAAGGTAATACAAAAAAATCTTTTGATTTCTAAAATAATTCCTAGTCATTTTATTTTGGTTTTGTTAAATTAAAATAAATTTTTAATTATTAAATTTCTGATTAGATTTTAGTGAATTAATTAAAAACAAACAAAAAAAAACTATTACGCTCAAATATTTCATTTTTGCTTTTCACAAAAACAAAAAAGAAAATTAAGGAAAACAAAAATTGTTATTACAATTTTGAAAAGAAAATAACTAAAAAAAAAAACACTTAATATCGGGTTTCATAATGAAAGTTTATAGTTGGCTAATTAAACGATAAATTAGGTATGATAAATATGGTGAGAATGCAGTTAAAGTTTTTCTTTCTGAATTATACAATATCGGTTCATCTTTTAAATTTCCATTGTAAACTTCTATATTTCAATATTTGGCCAAGAAAATAAATTATTGAAAAAAAAAA
This sequence comes from Pedicia rivosa, assembly GCA_963082725.1. Lineage (NCBI taxonomy): Eukaryota > Metazoa > Arthropoda > Insecta > Diptera > Pediciidae > Pedicia > Pedicia rivosa. Next base: position 14,749,704 of record OY720151.1, on the reverse strand, counting down.
AAACTCAAAGCAATAAAAACTTAACTGGATAAAAAATGAGTGCAATAAAAACCATTAGATCCTAAGTTAAAATAAATTTTATTGTTTGTTTTATTTAATCTGATATTGTCAATTTTCTATTTTATAAAAACAATTTTAATTTGTTGTCACATGAAATTGTGTCTTTTATATTGAAGTTATCGGATCTTTAAGAATCTTTCAATACGAATAAAAGATTCTTCAAATTCTATGATACTAAATTTAGTGTCATAGTTTCAGCTTTATAATATAATATTTAAAAAGAAGCCTTAGCTTAAAAAAGAGCATAGAAAGAATTTTGGCACTTTATGAAAATCACGAAAAAAAAAAAAATTTGGAAATAAAATAGAAATTAATTTGAATTTTATTCAAATATCTTTTTTTAATTGCAGAACTTTACACTTAAGGTACTGCACACAAAATAAACTTTTCAACTGAAATAATTTAGATGAGGAACAAAAAAATGTTTAGTTAAAATTTAAAACAGAAAAATTTATTGTAAAATTTCAATTAAATAATTATTTGTAGTAGATAATTTTGTTAATGAATTTTTTTTTAATTAAATTTTCTAATGACAAAATTTAATTCCAATTAAAAAAATACTGAAATTTATACATTTGAATCGATTCGTTTGTTTTGAATTAAAGCAAAAAAAAATTAATCCGTGAATTTTCATTCTTTTTCTATTGAATTTTAAATTATTTTAAACATTAGTGCTTTTTTTTTATTCAATGTTCAAAAAGTTAACATTCATATATTTTGTTGTAGATTTCAGTATTTTTATCAAAAATATTATTAATAATGTTCCAAAGTTAAAAGTTATATTGTCACAAATTACATATGAAAAATATTGTTAATAAATTAGTAATTGAAATGATTTTTTTTTTGCATTTATTTTAACAAAAAACTCCAGAAAATCATCTTATAATTATTTATATATGAATTCTTTTCTATACATCATAATTTTCTTGTTATCTCATTTATTTTTCCCCTGTTTGAATACATTTATTCTTTTATTATATTTTGTATTAAAAATCAATAATTCCAACATAAAAATGACGGGTTTTTTTGAATTCGCCTGAAATAAAGAAAAAACAACGCCAATAATTTACTCAACCCTGAATTTAAATGGCTTCAAAAATAAAATTCATTTATTGTTTTCTCTTTCTCACAAATGACATTTCTCGCTTAAGACTATCTCGTTCTTTCTTTGAGTAGAACCCGATAGGTTTTGCCACATGTTATTACATCAGTATCTTTTAATCAAGATTTTGTTAGTTTTTTGTGAAATTAATGTAGGTAATTTAAGTTTATATTGTTAATTAAATATTGTGTTTTTAATTTGTGTAATTTTTTAATTGAAAATCAATCTTAAAACTCAGATAAAATTGTAAAAAGATTGACATAAACATAACCTTATTTTACTATTGAATTTTCAGTTTATTGTATTGTCATATTTTATATGTTTTTGTGTTTTTTGCAGAAAAAAATTCGTTAAAATGGTACTAACGTGTCGATTTTACAAGGAAAAATATCCAGAAGTAAGAATATAATTACAATATAAAAATGAAGTTAAATTTCCTGAAAAATATGAGAAAGTTTTGAATTTTTGGGGTCAATTGTATTGGTGTCGGCTTTTTCAATTTTTTTTTTTGCAAATTCTCTACATTTTTGTTACTGGTTTAGATTAAGTTTTAAAATAAATTTGTTCTTTTTAGGTTGAAGATGTGGTCATGGTAAATGTTAGATCAATTGCTGAAATGGGAGCATACGTTCATTTATTAGAATATAATAATACTGAAGGAATGATATTATTATCTGAATTATCAAGAAGACGTATTAGATCTATAAATAAATTGATAAGAGTTGGTAAAACAGAACCAGTTGTGGTTATACGTGTTGACAAAGAAAAAGGTTATATTGATTTATCAAAAAGACGTGTTTCTGCTGAAGATGTTGAAAAATGTACAGAACGTTTTGCTAAAGCAAAAGCTGTTAATTCTATTTTACGTCATGTTGCTGATATACTAAACTTTGAATTTAATGAACAATTAGAAGAATTGTATCAAAAAACTGCATGGCATTTTGAAGAGAAATATAAAAATAAAGCATCAGCTTATGATATATTTAAACAAGCTGTTGCTGATCCATCATTATTAGATGAATGTGGTTTAGAAGAAGAGACACGTGATGTTTTATTATCAAATATAAGACGAAAATTAACATCACAAGCAGTTAAAATCCGTGCTGACATTGAATGTGCTTGTTATGGTTATGAAGGTATTGATGCTGTTAAAGCGGCTTTAAAAGCTGGTCTGGAAATGTCTACAGAAGAATTACCAATTAAAATTAATTTAATTGCACCACCACTTTATGGTAAATTACATCTTCATTTTGTTTTACACAGTCATAATATTTTCTGACGCAACTGACAACTCTTTAAATTTTTTGGAATGATCTTATTTTCCCTGACAAACTAAATGTTATACTTTAATAAATTTTCTATTAAAATATAAAGCAATTAAGTCACACCTTCTTTTATAATATTGTTTTTATTGCAAAAGTCTTGTAAAGTTTTCATTTATAAAATATATGCTTTTATTTTGGCATACTAACTGTAAAATCATCATCAATTTAGAGAAGAAAAAATTTATTATTTTTAATTTTCGATTTATATTATGATTATTTTTACAGTAATGACGACTTCTACTCCTGAACGAGCTGATGGCTTAAAGGCTCTTGAAAATTCAATAGAAAAAATTAAAGAAACAATCACAAAATTAGGCGGTGTTTTTCAAATTCAAATGGCGGTAAAATAAATTTGTTAAAAAATTTAGAGAAGAATAATTATACAATTTTATTAATATTTTTTAGCCAAAAGTTGTTACCGCTACTGATGAAGCTGATTTAGCACGCAGAATGGAACGTGCTGAAGCTGAAAATGCTGAAGTTGCTGGAGATGATGAAGAAGATGAAGAAGAGGAGGGTATTAAATTTGATGGTGAAGATCCAGAAGCTGTTGCTGAAGTCTCTGACGAGGAATTGGAAATTAAAAAAGAACAAGAATAAATTTTACTAAAAACAAAAATTTAAATAAAATTGTAATATCAATTTCTTTTTTGTATTATTAAGAATTTGATGTTGGAATTTTATTTATCTCTTTTTTTTCTTTTTGTTTTTTTTGCATATTGAAAATGTATTACCGATTAAAAGAAATTAATAAATTATTTCTACATAAGAAAAAGAAGAAACCAATAAAGTCTTTGTTTCTAAAAAAAAAAGTACAAAATTAAAGAAATACGATTATAGAATCTAACTAACGGATGTCAAAAGAATGACTGAAATGCTCATTTTTATTGTTTAAATCTCTTGAATTATGATTCATACTCAGACTACTAATTCATTTCAGTAAATTTATGTTCATCATTTGATTAAAATAATCTAATTTTGGCAACTGCAATTATTTGTGCGGTGAACTAATTTAAAGAAATCGAAAAAGTCCATTGCATTGATAGTATTGAAAAACATTAGGGGAATCACAATATTTCATGTTTCTTCAATTTATTTGATTTGGAATTTTAATTTGAACACCAAATTCCATATAAAATCCAAAGATTCTATTGACAGGTGAGTAAAATCATAAAGTAAAGATCTTGGATATAAAATGTAAGAAAAATAAAGCAATTAATGTTACACATTATTAGAAATTTATTAATTTATAATTTTTGTTTTCTTTTTCCATGTTTTTTTTTTAAATAAAATTAAATTTTGTTTTATATTTTCTTTTGTTGAATTTTTTTTGTGCAAAATAAATTACATTAATTAGTTGGAATTAATTTGATTTCATTGCAACAATTATTATTTTTAATTTATTAATTGATTAATAAAGAATCCTGTTTCATTTTCCCCCCTTTTTTATGTAACGCAAAATAATAATTTTCTATTTACAGTTTTTTTTTGTATTTTTTTATATATAAATTAAACAAGAAAAAATAAGGAATTTTTATTTTTTTTTTATAAAAAAAAGTAACGTTTCGCCTTTTTCCCTCCTTTACTTCACAATCTTTCTCAGAACTTAATTTGGCTGCTGTGGCTGAGGTTGTTGTTGATTTTCATCAGCTGGAAGATCAGCTGCAGGAGGTTGTTCATTACCAACACCTCCCCAATTAAATCCACCTGGTCTGTCTTCAGGTAATGCATTATAATCTGGATTATTGTTGTGTTCTCTTGTTTCATCGAACATTTTTTTTCTAAAAATAATCAAAATAAGAAAAAGATTATACAAATACCTAACAAAATCGATTGAAATAAAAGTGATGAAATGAATCGCGGTTTTATTTAGACTGTATATGAATTAGTTGAAAAAAATTAACTTTCAACAAGTAGAGAACTTTTCTCTTATTTAGATAGACAAATAATAAAGAAACAGTCTGATGGACCAAATTGATTCCAAATAACTTCTATCAAACATGAATTAAAGTTCAAAAATCTTTTGTTCCGATAATCTACAATTTTTTAAAGATTTCAATTAAAATTGAACTTATGGAAAACCGGTCAGAAAAGATTTAAATGAAAAATAAAACACTTACAAAAATAATGGCGTTTGCAGGAGTTTGCAGCCTCCACGTTGATTTGGGAAAACATCTTCTAGGAAGTAATAAATATGTCCAACAACCATTCCCATTAAATCAACCCAAATCGTGTTTCCCAAAATTACTGAGAATCCAAGTAATACCCACGGAAGATATGGTGCCTAAAATAATAAAATAAATCATTTTTATTTTCAAGGAAAATTCGGGAAATTCATAAAATTTTATACTTTATGGCACGTTTAGTATTAAAGAATTTATAAAATAAATTGCAAAAATTTCTAACTACAATAATACCGATAATAAGAACGATGGACTTTAATATTCAGACATAGTTTTTAATTTAATTAATATCGTATTAAATCTGAAGGTTAAAATTGTTGTCAAAATGTTCCTTATATAAATTTATTACAAATAGCAGTAGGTGTATTTATTTAAGTCTAATATGATAAATTAAAATGTAGATTTGTGTGAAATTTACTTATTTGTTTTTAACTCTTTATTATGTTAGAATAAAGACCAATATATTTGAACTTTAAAAATTTCTATCCTTGAACTTAAAAAAACAATTAATTTTACCTGAAAATTCAAAAGGCCAAAGAAATTCATTCTAATGAAAGGATTTCGTCTAGACCATACATATACTAACATAATTGTAAAGGCTTGCCCCAAAAATAGTAGATTTACAAAAAATGCAAATATCTAAAACAAAAAAGAACAAAAAATCAATTCAGTACTTTAGGAATAAAATTGATTTCTTACAATCATTAAACTTCCTCCGAATAAAAACATCATAACAAAATCCGCACTTCGTCCTCTAAATGATCCTTCTTCTAACATTCTACAATATCTGTATGTAAATATCATATTGAATAAAAATGTAAACCCGATTGTACCAAAAAATAAGAATGTCGTTGCCAATCTCCATATTTGATATTGTTTAACAATCAGTGTTGGATGAAAGTACAGTTGAAATGGTGATACTAAATCTAGGTGCTGGAATTCATTAAAAAAGAACATAAGAATAATCAAAATTTTGTAATAAAAATGTTAAAGAAAAAACAAAAGAGAAAAAAAAAACAATATTACTCTTGACGTGGACTTTGATTGGTTGTAATAGTATTTTTTTAATATTTTTTTATTAAATAAAGGATGACGTGTGTTATCTATTTTGTAACAATTAAAAGAAGAACAAAATGCATTTCATAACTGTTTTGTGGTTATTTATTACTTACGACTACTATAGTTGTTAGAACACATGCTGTTGTGTAAAATCTTGTTACAATTGGAATTTGTAAATATTCCTGACGAAATGTTTGATACGCCATTTTATTAATTATTTATTAATTATTTATTATAAAAAAAAAAACGGAAAACTAAATTATAATATCTTGTTTTCCTCTTAATTTTTATTTATATACAAGCGAAAACTTAATTATTATTAATTAAATTTAAATAAGATTATAACAATAGGCGCACATAACACAATTTTTAAAAACAGAACTATTTTTTGACATTTCTCATTTTGTATGATTACAAAACGCTACAAAAATATTGTGCTGAACTGAAAAAAAATGCATATTGAACTATAAAACCAAAACATTGATATAGTATTGCCATAGCAGTGCCATTTTCTATACTAAAGAGAGAGAGAAAACGAAAATAAAAGAGATAGAGAGTGAATTGTGACATTTAAGGTGTTTTCTATTCCTTGTGGACATTTAAGGTGTTTTATGCTTCTATGAAAATAAGTTATTATGTTACGCCTAGTTTGCTTTATTTATTTCTTTATATTTTTGTATATCACTATTACAATATATAATGTTATTTAGTTTGAGCTATTACTAATAAAATATAACTAACTAGATTTAAGTAAGTACACGTAGACGCATAGCCTATACAAAAGATTTTTAATATGTTCAAAAAAAGAACGTTTGAAATATTTAAAAGCTTCCATAATTAATTGATAACAGTTATTATTAAACACAAGAACGTTAGATTTTGAATACGTTCAACAAAAAAACGTTTAAAAAATTTAAGAGGTTCATATAGTCTTATTTATTTTTAAACGAATATTTTCGTATATTTATTATTTTAAAAATTCATATTTAACATAATACAATTAACTAATTAACTACGTTTTTTTTAAACATTTGAAATAAGAAATTTTTTCTTTATTTTTCATATTTAAAAACAAAATTTTCAGATAATTAATATTACGAAAAATAGTTTTTTCCTTTCGTAAAATATTTTTGCTTATAAATTAACTCTAAATAATTTGAACTTTTCATTGTTTTAATCTTGTCTATAGTTTTAATTAGTTTGAATAATCGCCTGGACTGTAATATGAGTAAAATTAGAAAATTTTATTAATAAATTGTATTTTATTGATTTTTCTGAAAATGCATACAAATGATAAATGATCCCTTTTATGCTCAGTTTTTTTTTTATTCGCTAAAAACCTTTTTTTTTGTTGGTATCAATGACCAATTAATTTTCTTGACACATTTTAATCATAAAAGAATTTTTCGCAAACAAATGGAAAAATTAAAAGCCCATTCAATTGTTTACACGTAATACGTTATAATACTTGATCCTTGTAAATACACATTTTTATAATTACATAATATTAGCATAAATTTTAAATTCAATTAGCACATAATAATAATTTTTATATATTTAGCGATTTATAATCACTTCTGTATTATTTATTAAATTTTTTTTATATTCGCCACTGTGAGATTCTGTTTATAATTTTAAATTAGTTTAATTGTATATAAAAAAATTAATCTCATAAATTTATTATGAGGAAAAAATTGTCTGCATAATTGTAACCCTTTCCTTTTTATTTAATTAATATTTCACACAATGTTTTTTTTTTAAACTTTTCAATATTAAATATTTTTTATTTTAGAAATTCCAAAGTGAATTAAATTAAACAAACTATTTTTTTTTTTAAACAGGATTAAAAAAATAAACAACAATTTTGTAGTATTGCATCATGAATGCAGATTTAATCTAATTTTATTATTTACATAATGCAGTTTCATTACTTAAAATTGTATTTCCAACAATGTTTTTTTGATCAGTAATCTTAATAGAAAAGAATATCAAATCATTATGGTGAACATAATAAAAAATGTTAAATCTAAACGATTACGTCACTGATTTATCAGACAGCTCAAAACACCAAACGCGAAGCGTTACAATAATTTCATTAATTTAAAATCAGAATAAGGTAAGAATCTAAATATAAACAAATGTGTCTATTCTATTTAATATCTATCTAATTAATTAACTTTTATTAATTTTTACCAATAATTAATGAACTACATAATTTTATACTTTGTAAAAATGTATAAGCCATATTAATACTCACTGATTTTTACACATTAGGTTCATATAACAGAAAGTCTCTAGGTTTATTTTTTATATATTGATGATTAATTTATAAATAAACTTGAGCAGGTATAAGCTCCGTGTAATTATACGTATAATTAAAATTAAATTAAGAATAGAGAACCTAATCAAGTTAACTCATCACTTATCGACATTATTTTCATTCATTATTTTCTTGCAAATAGAAGATAGAAAATCTATAAATTCATGCGTCATACGAAATCAAGAGATTGGTATAAATGGAACAAATAAAATGTCTAAAGATGTATAAACGTTTATTTTTTTATTTTTTTTCTGAAAGGAAATATGTGAGGGAAGGCCGAATAAAATAAAGTAAAGTAAAAAAAAAATATATATATATATATATATAAATATAGAATAAAAATTGGGTTCTTTCCAGTAGACAAGAGGACGCTTGTCATTGCTAATAATAATATTTTATTAAAATTAATTATGTTTGTGGGTTTTTAAAAGAAACGTTACCATAGTTTTTCATTTATTTTTCTTGTTGTTACACTCGTATCTCATTTTCTGTACATAAAAATAAATACATAGAATATTATACAAAGCAAAAGGTATATATTGAAATTGTTTTCATGAAGATTTAGATAAATAAAAAATAAAACCATTTGAGAGTAAAAAATATTTTCAATACATAAACATACAAATATACATAATTTCAATTCATCCTGATGAATTTATATATACATACATTTTTTTTTTCAATAAGACTACAAATAAATAAAAAAAAGGAGTAATAATTGTGTTTGTGTGAATATGGTTAGATGTGGTTTTCTTCCTTTATCCTTGGCTTCTTTAAACAGTGTTGAACTATGTTTAAGTGAAATTGAATTTTTATGTTATTCATATTATATGGATTGACTACAAGAATTTTAGAAGGATATTACAGCTGTTATGTTTTATTTGTTCTTTCCTATATGAAGGAAAGATAATGCCAGTGCATAGTCCTATAAAAAAAAAATCAAAATCAAAATTAAAATTAAATGGAAAAGAAAACATGAAAAGTAAAACTAGTAAGACAGAATTAAATTTAAATAAATAGTCCTAGTATCTACTGGAAGATTAAAGAAAAGACGATAAATTAAATAATTGATTTTTCAATTCGAGCATGAAATAGAGAAAAACAATTATAGGTCAGTAATTAGAGCCTAATATTAATTATAGAATTACAGATTAGAAAAAAGTTCCCCTGAATACGTTCCTTTAGAAAAGCCTTCTTTTTATACATTCAAGGTGATATATTTTTCTATCACTCTTCTCTCTTGTTTTTTTTTTTTATTCTATTTTATATCTTTCATCGTACATTTGTGAGCATTTCTGTTTTTTATCGTCTTAACTTTTTCTTCTTCTTTTTTCTCCTGTTGCTGCTACTTACTGCTGCAAACACACAACCTCAATCTATCTTTGTATATGTCCTTTTTTTTTTATTATTTTTCTTATATACGTTAAGTTATATCCTTCTCTTTGTCTCTGTTTTTCTTATTGAGTGTTTTTCACAGAGTTCTTCTTCTTCTTCTTCTTCTATGTTTTTTTTTTCTTGTTTTCTTCTGTGTGTCGGTTGGAATTTTCTATATTATGTTACCAAGGAAACTTACTTGATTTTTGTTAAGTTTATTTCTGACATACATTTTCATATATAATTGTGTTTGTAATTCTGTGTGTGTATATACATTATGTGTGTGTGTGTGTTGTCTATTTGTATTTTGTATGGATATTTATTATATTATAATTTTATCCTTTTCTTTTGGTTAAATTGGAAATGTTTTTTGATTGCAAACTAAATTGAGTACCTACACACACACCCATATAACCATACAAACACATACACACACACACATATCCACTGGAAGATTATTAATATTAATACAAATATTTGTATTTGTTGTACCTACAGACAAACAGACAAGTGAATTGATTATTGAAAATTTGATTACAAAAAATAAAAAGTTAACCTTATAATTATAGAATGTTTTTTTTATATTTCATTCTTATCAAAAACAAAAACACACACACACACACATAATTTTTATAAACAAACTAAAATTCAATCATTCATACTTTTGTTGGTTTTTTTGTCGATTTTTTGTTTTTATTTTGTATAAAGAATATTTGGATGGTACGAGAAAACCTTTACACTTTTTATTGTTACGCGATGAAACAAAATAATAAGAATATAAAAGTTGTACGTTGTGTTTGGACATGACAGTAAGACTTTTTTTTTTGTTTATTTATAGAACAAAAAAAAAAAAGTATTAAATAAAAATCTAATCACGTACAAGAAATGAAAAGGGGTGTGTGGTGGAAGAAAAACAAAAAGAAAAGAAAAAAAACAGAGAGAAGAATAGAAAATAACTTTAAAAGAAAACTTAGTTAATTTTCTTTCTTTCATCTAGTTCTGTTTTCATTTTCTTTTTTTTGTTTCTCTTTTCATTTTCTTTTCATTTTATTTTGTAACAAATGAGAGACACAATAATAATAATAATCGTACACTATTTTTCTCATCACAAATTTTTTATTTATTTATTTTTATAAAATTTATACAACGAAAAAAAAAAAAATAAAAATAAAGAATAAAAAGAATAAAAACGTAAAAGTTTGTTAAATTCGTTAAGAAAGTATAGAGAAACAGAAGACAAGAAAAGATGACAATAGAAAACAAAAAGAAACAAAAAAAAAAAAAAAATAGAAAAACGAAAATAATTTTCTTTTTTATTTTTGTTTTCCTTTCGTTTTTGTTTTTATCCAGATGATGATGATATTTGTGTCATGTCCAAAACTTAACGCAAAGAAAAAAAGGAAAAAAAAAGGAAAAAGTATCAAAATGAACAAAAAAAAAAGAAAAAGGAAAAGAAAAAGTATTTATTATGGAAAGGTTAAGGAAAGGAAAATAAAGAAAGAAAAAAAGACAAAAAAAAAAAAAACGAAACATTTTCTCATTTATTCTTAGATTGTTTTTCTTTTTTTTTTTGCTCTTGTGTTTATGTTTTCTTATAAGTTTCTTACTTTCTTTTCTTTTTGTTCTTAATTCATTTGTTTTAATAAAAAGTATAAATATAATTGAGTCAAAGACACGTCACGTCATCATATAATATTCATGTTTAAATTGATTTTGAATAAAACGTTTCCGATTCGAAACGGACAAAGTTATTAGTGACACAAGTGGTTTGTATTTTCTCTAAGTGAAGTTCTCGTCAACAAAAACAAACATTTCATAATTGTATACATGTATTTAATATTCGAAGATTATAATGTTGATGAAGACGATTACACAAATATTTCAATATTTTGATTAATTTCACTCTACATATCCACGAATTAAATTTAAACAATTGAATAAACTTTTGGAATACTTTAAATTACCCGCATCACTCAAGAATTCTATGAATTTCCCACATTATTATTTAAACACTTTTGTAATTATGTGTGCAGATGACAAAAGAATTTTCACAGTTATGGAAACAAATGGTGGAAAAGTGATGAAAAATTTAATGTACAAAAGTACAATTTTTGTGTATTTTTTTTATTCCTTAGCTAAAGTCGGGAATTGTTTGAATTTTTCTCATCATAATTTTCTATAAATGTAACATTTTTGTGAACGTTGTTCTAAAATGCATTTCGTTTCATTTATCAGTTTAATTATGTTCGACTCTTTTCCTTCATGGTAATTTTACCCATTCCCTTTAAGTTCTTTTAACTTTCTTAATTTCTTTTGATTTTATCTTTTTCTCTTTCTCTTTCTTTCTTTCTCTGTGTGTTTGTTTTTTACCAAAATTTATTCATAAGTAATATTTATGATTTTCTGATCAATTGATTTAATTCTCATGTCTTGGAAAAATGTAAATTTTTGTAAGAAAAAGAATAAAAAGTCGTAAGAAATATTTTGATTTTTTTGCTCTCTATCGTCACCAAATATTTCCGTTAATGAAATTATTTATTTTTTCTTCAATACTTCTGTGATGTTATTGTTGTTGATAAAATTCCATTGATGTATAAAGAGAGAAATGTAAAGATATTTATGCATGTTTCCTAAGAGCTGGCAATGTGCCGAATCATGATTAAAAATGCATGTGCTGATGCTAGGAGGTTCAGAGCCCACCTTAAAAACAAATAGTAGGTCTCGTCCCGATTTGACTTAATATGGGTGTTCCAGGTAGTCTGGTTGTCTGGTGTGAAAAAGTGGACGTTAAATAAAACAATTCTTGTCAAGTACAAACAGTGAAAAAAAAAGAAGATATTTACTAACAGAAATATGTTTACATAAAAAGTTTAATATTCATTATTGAAGAAAGAAAGAAAGAAAGAAAAAAAATCCAAACAAAATAATAAAAAATAATCCGATATAAAATTTCATTTTTTTTTTCTTCTAAATTTCAGAAGATGAAACAAGTGAAGAAGAAACCGAAACCTCTCTCGATTTATTTATATTGAATATAAAAGTTAAATTATATGATTGTCTGATGTCCTTCTTGTTGTTGTTGTTGTTTTTTTTTGTTGCTTTCCTGTCCTTCTCTCCAGAAATAAAATGTTTAACCCAAAAAAAACATAAATAAATAAAGTTAGAAGAAAAGTTTATCAATAAAAAATTGATCTAAAAATAGACGACACATTTTTATATAAAAAATAAATGATTTTTGTGGTGAATTGGCATTCTCCTTTTTTTTATTTTTTTATTCGTCATTCTATAAATTCATTCTGAATTCGTCAACCTACACACATTTTTTTTTTCTCTATATTAGCTGGGTTGATTTTTATTTGGCTCTTATTATTTTTTTCATTTAAAAAAAAATTACAACAATTTCTTTTCAGACTGAACAGAGAATCCTTTTTAATTTATGTTGGCATTCATAGTTTATTTATTTTCAATTTGTTTTTTAATTTATTATTTAAAAATAAAATAAAACAAAAAACTTTAATATTTTCTTTATAAAAGAAAACGCGTCAACTTTATAATGAGTTCCTTGACATCATCATTTTAGCTTCAAGGATGAACAAATGTAGAAAGATTGGAATAAAGTTAAGATAGAAAAAGTTGATAGAAAAAAACAAAAAGTATTTATTATTTTTTAAACAAAAGAAGTTTGTTTAGTTGGAAGTTTTGTTCCTAGGAAATAAAATAATAATTGAAACATGAAAAATAATAACTATTGTTGTGAATTAGTTTTTGGTTTCACAGGAGAAAACAAAAAGGGGTGGTGAGTGAATAAAATGTAAAATAGAACAAATTTATGGTTTATTCTAGGAAAATTGGAAAATATTAAATTTCTATCTAATAAACTTTCTAATTAAACAAATCACTAAATTTTGAGTTTTTCTAAAAATTAATCTAACATCCTTTTGACAACTAATAAAGTTTATAATTATATTTACAATCAGTATTATATGGTGATGCAATTAAAACACTTGAAGTAACCAAATGTATTTATTTTCATTTTAAAACATGAAAATATGAAAATATAAAATTATTTTTAAAAACAAATTTGTGAGACCAAAAAAAAAGAAATTTTTATTTAAATTTAACAACAAAATTAAAATTAAATCAAAAGAACAATTTTGTATATTTAATTTTTAATGAAATTAAAATCGGATAGGAAAGTTATGAACTCAACAAAATTAAAAGATTTAAACAATTCTTATAAAAGTTCATAATTTTTTTTCTTTCATTTTCATTTAAAATTTTTTTATAATTCAAATGAAAAGTTTTAATTGGTGAAAATGATTAACTTGACTCATAGTCAAGTAGCTATTTCATAAATGGTATCTGACATAGCAACTGAATTTTGCAATTAAAATTAAAATGTTTAATGTTTCTTTATTCAGATAAGTTTCTTTGAAATAAATCAAATTTAATAAAACATGGAAAATATTTCAAAGGAAACTAATCAATGGATGTATTGGTTTTGCCTGAGTTTAAAAAAAATATCCTCATTCTTGTTATTTGTTATTTAATTAACGTAACCAAAAAATATTTGTCTTTAAATTTTAAATAAATCTATCTACACCTGAGAGCCACAACCCACGATGTGGCAGAATTTCAAACTTGAGCGTGGCTGTGAATTCCATTATATAAATAGATGCCGTGTCTTAAATGACTTTACCAGTTGATACGTTAATAAATCAAATAACAAATTAAATCAAATCAGTCTAAATAATAAACTAATTATTTAACGTTGCTAAATCGACCATATTGCTGTTGTGCCGTACTTATGTTAAGTACACAACAAATATCAAAGGTAGGTGAATACAGGTACAGGGGTATACATAAATTTCTCATATTTTATTTATTCTCAGAATTAAATAATTAAATTTTAAAGATTTCTGTTGGTTTTTTTTTTTTTATTAGAAAATTTAATTATTTTCCTTTGAAAAGAATTTCACAATAAAATTAATAAATAAATTTTTATTCCCCTAAATTGTTTGACATTTGATTATAGTAAATTGTCCATGATTAACTTTAATCTTAACTGTTGTCCTTTATTTTATTCTAAGAAAAAGTAAAATGTATAGAAAGCTTTTAATCATAAAGACGTAATTTAATCGTTCAGGAAAAAGTTAATCAATCAATTATTTTTGTATTTTCTAAGAATTGTGATTCCGATACCGAACAAAATAAATGTACAATTCTTTAATTGGAACTATGTGTAATTGTACTTTATAATTTTGCCAATTATTTTTATATTTTTACTTTAAAATGATGAAAATATTGGTAACGAAATATTATATGCTATGAGAATTGTATTAATTTAGTTATAGATTTTTTTATTGGTTTTTTGATGAAAATCATAAATATTTTTTATTCACGTAAACATTCAACGTTTCATTATGATAAAATGTAAAGCTTGTTATAAATCGATAATTCAAAATTACGAATCATAAATTCTATAATACTTTTTTTTTTGTTTTATATTTTAGAATAATCGAATTCTTTCACTGGACTTTATATATTTTCTTTCGATGATTATACATTTATGGAAATCATGTTTAAATATGGTTATACATCAGTAGAGATTAGGGTTAGTCTATACAGTTTTTTCTTCTATTTCAATAGTTATCAGAATTCAATAGAAATAACAGTGAATTAAATTTTGTGTACGATCCATATACCTATAATGCAAAACCCACACTTTAATCCGATTCTTTACATTTTCCTATATTGAAAATCTGATAAATAAATCAAGAAAAAAAAAAATAGAATATTCTTTGACTTTTAGTTCAAAGTAAAAGATATACCGGAGTTTTTCCATTATTCAAATGATACACGTCATTATAAATAATAATCCATTTCTCCCATCATAACTGTGTTGCAATGGTGTACGTTTAATGATGCAGAATAGAGGATCATGTTATTGAGATAATAAATGATCATCCAATCATTAACCACAACAATGACAAACAATTAAAAAAAAAAACAAAAGATCAACAACATCAGCAACAAAAATCAAATAAATGAAAAACAACAGAAAAAAAATATAAAGGAAAAATTCCCTTATTATAAAGTTCCTTCCGTCCTTTTTATATTATTACCTTTGAATGGCTTGCGTTCTGTCTAAATCTTTTTCTATACATTTTATCTATTTGTCCTTTTTCAATAATTTTCTCTCTATTTAATTTTTTCGTCTGCTTTTCTCTCAATTTCTAGAAAACCAAAAAAAAAAAAAAAACCAACACATTTTAGTCATGCGCCTTAACATTCAGTCTATCTCTCTCACACTCTTTCCTTCTCTCTCTCTCACGCACTTTCTCTCACGCTCTTTCGTTTCTCTTTGATTTTTTTGTACTTTTATTTCTCTCTGTTTCTTCCCTTCTATATTCATTGCAATTTTTCAGCACGGATACCAACATAAAAATAAAGAATTTTTCTTCTATTTTCTATTTTTCCCTTTTTATTTTTTGTTTTTTTTTTTTTTGAATTTTCGATCATTCTTTTCTTTCACCATCGTTCTATGATTTTATGGATAAAAAAAGGAAGGAAAACCAGTATTTTCCTATATTTTCTTCGTTCAGAATTAAAAGAGAAAAATTCACTCTTTTTTCATTTTCATTTTCGGTTTCGTTATTTTCTTTTTTTGAATATTTTTCCTCATTTTTTTTGTTTTTGTTTTTCTTTTTGTTTTTGTTTTATTTTTTTTTTATCCCTGCTGCTTGATGATTTTTTTTCATTTGAATTTATTTTCAGTCAGTCGCCGCCCTCATATGCCACAGAGCACACACACACACACATTATTGTGTGTCGTTTCAAGTAGTGTTGTTTTTTTATTGTATTTAAAAATCCACCAACAAAATAATTATTCTTTTATTTGTTTTCTTGTTTTTGCTCCAATAAAACAAGAAAAAAAAAAATAAATAAAAGAAAATAATTTTTCGGAACAAAAAAGGAAAAGAAAAATCAGTTTTTTTTTTGTAATTTTGTTTTTTTTTATATAAAAAAAAAAACGGAAAATTATTAAAAAAGAAAAATTGATTAATAGAAAAAAATTTCCACGGCAACAAGCAAAAAAAAAAAAAAAGTATATAGAGGAAAGGAAAATAATAACAACAACAACAACAACAACAACAACAACAAAATAATAACAACAATAAAAACGAGAAGAACATCAAGAAATAAATGTGTAAGAAGATAAATAAAAGACGAACAACAGAAAGAATAAACTAAAAAAAAATTCCATTCAACCACTTGTAGTGCTGCAGAGAAGAAGAAGTTCAGTTTCTCCTTTTTCTTTTTGTATATTTATTTTTAAAAACAAGTTTGTAGATTTTTCCTTTGTACTAATTTATTAATTTTCATCACAAGAATAAATACAAAAGGACAAAAAAAAAAGTAAAATTAAATTTAATTGAAAATAATTAACGTTGACAACTTTAATTAATTAATTTATTAAAAATTCGTATTTTTTAATTCGTTTAAAAATTCGTTACAAATAAAAAAATTCTGTTAATTAATAAATAAAAGTTTTCAATTAAAGTTTTTGTTTAAAAGTTTTAATCAAAGTTCGCTGCACCTCTAAGATTATTTTCTGTTTTTAAAGAAAGAAAAAAAAAGACAATTTTCCATTTTTATTTTTTTTTTTTTAGTTTAATTTTGAGGAACGGAAACAGAAATGAAAGAAAAATTGGAATAAAATTTTAGACAGAGATGATTTTCTATTTCTCTAATTTCTCATTTCTATAAATAGAATAAAGAAAAAAAATTATTATAGAAATTTGTAATTTGAGGAAGGAAAAAACAGAAGAATAAATTATGAAACCATAAAATAATTCAATTAATGGGGAAATAAAAAAATTCAATTTAATTTTTGTGATTTGAAAATTTTTTAATAAAGAAAAAAAAAAAAAAAAGTTAATTTTTAAAAATTTATGTGAAATTTAATTTAATTAAAGTTTAATTATTCTGTGTGTGTTTTGTTACACCCCTCTTACCCCTCTTTTGTTTGTCTGTTTTTCATTCTTTTATTTTTGTCATTTTTAGTTTTCATTTACAAAATTCATTTACAAAATTCGTGGAACCAACAAAATGAAACAACTTTTTTAATTTACTGTTTTTCGACATGCCCCAAATGTTGTTGTTTCCGTTAATTTTCTCTTAAATACATTTTTTCTTAAGTAAATTTTCTTAAGTGAATTTTCTTATGTGAATTTGCTTTAAAATTTCCATTCTAAAAATATTTATAGTTTTCTTATTATAAATGTTCCAATAAAGGAAATAATTTTTTTTGAAGGCAGGGGTGGGGCAAAAAAAAAAAAGAGGAAAAAGAGGAAATGTTGGAAAATGTGATGAAAAGGAAGAAGTTTACTTGTTGAGCACACACAAAAAAAAAAAAAAAGAAATCATCCGTTCTCCCCCCGTCATCATTTTCATTCTAAAAATATTATTTTCCCGTATGGTAAAATAATATTCTAGAGAAAAATTGATTTTCCAAAAATTATTTTCCATTTCTTTTTGCCACAATAAAATAAAAGTTTGTGAATTTTTATTTTCTATTTTTTCTCTTTTGTTTTTTTTTTCTTGTTTTTTTTTTTTGTTTTTGGTTTTTATTAATTTTTCATTTAAAGATCAAAATTTAATTGGTGAATAAGAAAACGAAAAAGAAGACGGAAAATTCATTGGATCTTAGGAATTTAAGGAAGACAAGAAATAGGTAAAAATTGGAAAAAAAATATTTAAATATTGTGTTTGTGTGAATAAAAAACGTTAAAAAAGAAGAAGAAGAAGAAGAAGAAGAAGAAGAAGAAGAAGAGGAAGAAAGAAAGAAAGAAAGCAAAAATGAAGACATCATCATTTTCATTGCGTGTGATGAGAAGGGTAAGTGATTTTTTTCTATTTTATTTGTGTGATTTTACTGATTTATTTATTTATTTATTTATTTATTTTATAAAATATGTTTCTAACTTCTTATCTTAAAAAAGAGTCGAATTCTTTCTTCTTTTCATACATTTTTTTTTCTCTGTCTTTCTAAAATAAAAATAAAAAAAAAAAACAAATACAATCGAATAGAATCAAAAAAGCTTCTTCTATTAAGTAAATAAAATTGAAAGAAGGTCATGGGAAATTTTCTCTAATTTTCTTGCATATAATTTTTTTTTATACTTTTCTATTCGATTTTTCGATTTTTATATAAAATCAAATAAAATTGAAAAAAAAAAAAAAACAAAGAATAATAAAAATACGAAGAACAACAAACGAAATTAAAATATTCTCTGTTTGTAGTCCTCAAAAAAAAAAAAAACAAAAAGAATAAGAAATTAAATATACAGACAGATACACACACACTGATAAACTTAAACAACAGACAGAATATAGACATACAGACAACAGACACAATTGAATTTCATCGAAGGTTTTTTTTTTTTTATTAAAATTTACTACAGAAATAAAATGAAGAAATATTAACCTCTGTATTGAGAGCAAAAATGAATACACAAAAGGATGTGTGCACGCATAATACACACACACACACAAGCTCCTAGTTATATAATTAAGTCTAATGAAATAATTAATTCATATAAATAATACTTTGACTTGGTTTTTTGGTTTGTCGTATACGTCAACGTATAGAGATGTAACGCATATTATACGTCACAACGTTAAATGATATTTTTCTTATTATTTTATTTCTTCCTTAAACATAAAATTATATATTATGTGACTGATATATAAAGAAAAGTATATAAAAGAAAGAAAATTTGATTCAAAAGAGTCGCAAGTAAACCGAAAAGAAAAAAAAAAGAAAAGGAAAACCTTGGATTTTATACATTGTGGCTCGGAGACGAATCCACAAAATATTCAGTTTTTTTTTTTGGTCGTGGTTTATGTTCGTGTTGTTGTTGCTATTGTTGTCGGTTACCCAAAGCAAAGGGAATACTTTCACTCTAGTATTATTATACAACATATAAAGTGTCTGGAATTTTTTTTTCTTTTTTCTTTATGTATTATTTATTTCTTTTCTTAAAGATAAAGATAAAAAGCTTTTCGTTTTACGTTTCTTCTTCCTTTCTTTCATTCTTTCTTTCTTACTTTCTATCTTAATTTTTTCTTACTTGCTTTCTTACTTTTTTCTTTTGGGTGAAATGTAACATATTGACTTGTTTTTGTTGTTGTCGTTCCCTTATTTTTTCTACACTTTTTCTAGAGAAGAAGAAGAAGAAGAAGAAGAAGAAGAAGAAAAATGCGTGTACGAATTGTCTCTGCCAAATGTAAGAAAAAAGAAAAAGTGACGCAAAAGCAAAAAAGAAAAAAAAAGAAGAAGAAATATGACTAAAAGAGACAAACATAAATAAGTAGAGTAAAGAATATAAGGAAAAATTCCAATGTCATTTAATGTGTCCTATACAATGAATGTCAAAAGGTATAAAATAAAAAAAAATAAAAAATAATCAAGAATGAAATTCTTTAATCATGAATTTTCTATTTTCCTAATCCAAAAAAAAAAAAAAAAACAAAACCAAAAAAATTAGTAAATCCAGATTTAAATTCATTGAAAATGACGCACACAAAAAAAAAACATATGAATGTATTTTCTAAAATGAATAAAAAAACCATAAAATCATTGCATCCGTTGTAAATGATTTTTGAAAGGAAAATGAAACAATAAAAAAAAAAAAAAGAGTTAAGTGGAAAAGGAAATACGTTGTTCCTTTTAGAAAAATCTAACAAACAAAAAAAAAAAAAACATTCTACCAAACATAAATCAATGGTTTTATCTTTTAGATTTACCATTTAGAAGAAGCAAAAAGAAAATGTTTAAGTATAAAGGAAATTGTTTTTTTTTTTTTTGTCTGTTGGATTAAGGTTTGATTTTTTGTTTATTCTGTTGTTATTGTTATTAAAGGAGAGAGAAGAAAATTTAAAGAAAATCAAATCTTAAATTTTATATAGAAATTTAATATTTATATTTATATAAATTGAATAATTATTTTATTTAACGTATTTTTGTAATTAAATTTCAGTTGATAGAATCATGACATTAAAATAATAACAGCATAACAACAAGATAATAATTAGAAATTGTTATCATATTACTTAAGGTATATTTTACAAAATTCTCTGTCTTCTGTCTCATTATAATTAAATTGACAAAATAATATCATGAAGTAAATAAAATGTAAATAGAAAACAACAATAATAAATAATAATATATTCATCTTAATTTTCTCTATTTTAGTTCACTTCATTAAAAGTCAAATTTTCATTTCAATAATTGTATTTTATGTTATATTTACATTTAAGACAACAGAGATGTATTTTCTAGTTTCTAATTAAGCTGTATCCCTCCAGGACCTTATTCGTTATTTAGCTAAACAATATGGGAAATTTTTGTTAATATTTATCCACATAATCAGTGTAAGTTTTTTGTAAATATTCTTATAAAATAATGAAATTATAAGAAATCAAATGACCTAAATGTGTTCGAAGAATTGTCAGCGTCTCATTATTTATTAGTTTATTAATTCTTTGATTCAGAGGAGTTCATTATTACAAGAATCTATCCACTATTTTATTTGTAATCCAAACCATTCATTTTACTGTGTGTTTATATTTTGATTCCTTTGTAAGGAATAATCACAAAATTCAAAATCAAACTTAAATGAATGTCAAAATATAATTAAAGACGTGACAATAATTACCTGCCAGATTTTTTATCATATTATTTTTAGACACAATTAAATTAGTATTTTTAATTGAAATGGAAATTGGTTGAAATAAAGTTCTTCAAATTGTTACAATTTGAAACAAAATGGAAAAATGGAAAAAGTAATTTTTTCTAAACATAATTCTTGGTAATTTCGTACAAAATTCACTATTATTTTTATTATTTTTCTAAAAAGTTTACCAAGTTGACAGAATTTGTAATTTTCTTAAGTGACATATTTTCGTGAAATATTAAAATGTAAGTAGACAACAAAACCGAAAAATTGAACGTCGAAAATAATTTAACTGAAATTTCTTAGACTTACTTGATGATTATTAATCGAGCTCCATATTTTTGGTATAATAATTTGGCATTTGTCAGAATATACAAAATTAAGTCTTAAAGGTTATTACCTTTGGGTTATATATTATTGGTAAGTCTTAGTATTTAAAGAATTGTGTTCTATCATTAACTCTCATCAACAAAGTCCCGGGTTGAAAGCTCAGAGTGATAGAAATAATGGTTTGATGGATTCTATTAGCAGAGATAGTCTTACATAAACTCAGCCGTTAATTCAAGACTTGTTAATAAATCTAAGTCTAATCTAATCTATCTATTTACAAGTTTTTGACTTCAACTAATAAAAATTGTACAAAATTTTAATTAAAAATTTACCGTCTAATTTTTGGTTCAATTAAAATGAATAAAAAGTCCAAATATTATTTCTGAATTTTACAACTTAAAGTCAATTTCAGTGAAAAAAATACATCAAGAGACTAATGTAAAAGGCAGAATAAAAATATTTTATTCGTTCACCGGTTTTTAATATAAAAAACAAATAAAATGTGTTTTATCTTTGATGTTGTTTCTTTATTTTTTAATTAAATGATTCAATGAGAAAATAAGAAAATTATGATTAGGCAATAAAACCGAAAATGTTGTAAACATTTTTTTAAATAAAATTTCTTTTTACGAGATTTTCATTGAATCGTGAATCCATTTGGGTAAATTTAAAGAAAAATTTTATATAGAAAAGAAACAACAGAAAATGTTTTTATTATATTTTTCTTGGTGCTTTTATTCTCTTGACTTGAGTTCATACAACTATACATTTTGAGAATGGAATTTCATTATAGGATATTGAGTATAATATTTATAATTCATATGAAATCATTAAATAGATGGATTACGTTTATGTGATTCAATCATATTAATTGATTTAATTTAAAAATGATGATCATACAAATAAATATTCAGTTTCTATGAAGAAACTAAACAGCTGATTATTATATGATCGAATTTCATCAATTTATTAATATTTTAGGAACATTAAGACGTTATCTTGTTCGTTGTTTCTACATTAACGTGGAAGAAAAACTTTCTTTATAAATAAAATGACAAAATAAATATGAAAATTTTATTATGTTTGTGGTTATTATTGAATTAACACCATCCTTTATTTTCCTTTAAAAATACATAATCATCAGGGCAAGACTACAAAATTTACAAATGGTAAAATTTGACGTCCAACTTTTTATGCAAGCAAAAGTAATTCCGCTTTTCTACTCGAAGTATTTGGTCCTATTATACAGGTGTTAATGTTGCGTGTTAATATTGTTGAGAGACACGTGGAAACAAACTGTGGAAAAGGATTTGAAAAAGAATCTCTCCAATACACTCCTGCTGTACGCCATTATATAAAAAAATATTGTTTTGTTTATTTATTTCTGTGTTTATTTGTTTGTTTGTTTATTTATTTGTTTTATTTTCTGTTGATTTTCCTTTTCATTTTATTTCATTCTTGAAGAATAAAAACAAGAGAACAATCACCTGATGAATATCCCATTTACGTGTCTCAATTACTCGTCAGAATTGACCTACAACAAACAACAAGTGCCCCATCAAATGGAAGAACAGAGTTTAAAGGGTGTGAGATGAATATATACGGATAACAGGGGGTTTAAGTATATTGTGGAAAATGTGAGGGTTATGAGAAGGCCTATTTTAAGTGTATAAACAAAATCAAACGATTGTGAGAAATTGTTTTTTTGTTTCATTGTTTATTTGGGAGTTCGATTTTTCTTTTTTCTCTGATTTTTCTTCTTCTGGTAAATTAAGGGATGATTCATCACCAAGTAAAAATACAACCATAAAAGAGAAATAGAAACGGGTGGGAGAGAGAGAGAGAAAGATTTGACTTTATTTTTTGATTCTTTTCTGTTCGTGTATATTTTTAATGGAAAGAAAAATAAATTTTGACCTTTCACACTTAAATAATCCAATTTGTTATTTAGATTTTTCACTCATTTTATTTTTTTAAATTTCAACAAAAAAAAAAAAAGAAAAGGCTAAAAGAAAAAGAAGAAAAGAAGAGAAAAAAATGAATAATAATAATCATAAAAAAGAAAGAAAACCGAAGAAACAAAGAGAGAAAAAAAATGGGGGCGCCACCATTCAATTTTATGTTGATTTGTGTCCAATTGTCTGACATTTTTAATAGTCTTTTGAATATGGATTTAAACAAGAAAAAAAAAACAAATCTAAATATATAATAAAAGATAAGACAGTCCAAGGTTAAGTAAATCTAATTATAACGTGCAGAAGAAAAATAAAGAAAAGAATCAAAAAAGGAAAAAAATAAATCAAATTTAAATTAAAGAAACATCATTAAAAAAATACAAGGTGGCATAGCGAATGTTGGTGTGATTGTGGGTGGTGAAAATCTCTAAAGTGTCGTTGCCAGGTGATTTTTTTCTTATTTTAAAATGTTTTCATGGAAACAACAAATTTCTGGACATAGAAGAATTTAATGAATTGTTTATGGTAAAGTAAGTTACACAGTTACAAAAATAAGAATAAATCAGATTTAAATTAAAATTTGTAAATCAAAATGGCGTCATAAAATATTAACTGATGATTTTTTTTTTGTATATGAAAAGTCAATTATAATTTATTATTATCATTATAATTATTGTTTGTTTTAAAAAATACATGAACAACCACAAATAACAACAAAACTAAAGGGAAGAATTAACAAATACTGTCAACTTTTAGCTTGATTAATGTGACAATTGTGGGGCGTTTTATATTTTTATTATTATTATTTTTATTTTTCACTCCATTTTAATTTCAACATAGTTTTTGTTGTTGTTCTATTTTTATTATTTTATTGTTATTTTGGACGCAAATATTAACAAACTGTCATCTGTCATCATCATTATCAAGGAAAAATTATTTTATATTATAAATTCCTGATGGGGGGGAATGCGTGTTTCATTTTAATTAAAATGTGACATTTTTTGTTTGTTTTTTTTTTTTTTTTAAAAATTGTGCAGAAATTTTTGCAATAATAATTTTTTTCTTTTAATAATCGAAAGGGAGAGAGAGAAAATAAAAATATGAAATTGAAATAAAAATTTATAATATTTAATAAATATGACAGATTTTATTATTTTGATTTATGAACTTAATTTGAAATTGCAAGGATTGTTTCTTTAAAATAACAACAACTCAAAAATTGTATCAACCAAAATATTTTATTGTCATTAAATGGAACAATTTTTGTACCTTCCAATATTTATTTAAGAAGTGACCACTTTCAATTTATTACGTAATTGATAAGAAACTACACACATGTACAATAATTGAATTAAATGTAACACATTAAAAATATTCTTATTATTTTCTTGTCGTTTCTATTTTAACATTTTTATATTCTAAAAATATCAGCATAACAACAGATTAATAAAGTTCACCCCTTATTTTTGCTCACATTCCTTTAACATTATGTTTGTATGTTTGTATGTTTGTTTGTTTGTATGTATGTATGTATGCTTAGATGTGTATGTTTAAAACCTTTTGGTACATACATATTATGAAGTCATATAATGTATGACTTTTAATAATAAAATGTTTCAATTTTATTAAAACGTTTTCTTCTCTTATTTTTTTTTTTTTTTTCACTGTTGTTGTTTTATATTTTGTAGTAAGTGTTATGTGTGTGTGTGTGTGTGTGTGTGTGTGTGTGTGTGTGTGTGTGTGTGTGTGTGTGTGTGTGTGTGTGTGTGTGTGTGTGTGTGTGTGTGTGTGTGTGTGTGTGTGTGTGTGTGTGTGTGTCTCTCTCTCTCTGTTTTTTTTTATATAACAATTTTACGTATACAGTTTTTTTTAATACTTTATTAAACGTCAAAAAATTGAAAGAAAAGTAAAGAAAGAAAAAAAAGGAACACAATAACAAGAGCAACATAAACTCTTTTCACATAAAATGGAAAATGTAATGATGTTTAGTATAATTAATTTTACGTTAGTTAAAGTTTTAAAAGTCTTTTTTTTTTTTTTTCTTGTCTTCTTTAATTTGTTATTTTCTCTTATATACGCGTATATTTGTTCATGTTTATCGGGTAAAGTAATCAAGAATAAAGTAAACATTCTTTAATTTTTATAGTGAAATATTAAATTGTTTTTATTAATTTTTATTGTGAGCGAAGAATAAATGAAAATTGGTCAATATTTAAACATAATTATTAAATGGATTTAAATAAATTATTTAAATTATGTAAAATAATCAAGAAAAAATTTAAAAATCAAAAATAATTAATTCATTAAAATAATTAAAAAATTCTAAGAATTTGATGAAACCTCAAAAGAATTTTTTAAGAAATTTTAAATTTTCATTTACTAAAAACAAATCAATAAATTTAGATCTAAATGCAGAGATCTTCAGTTTTCAATTTTATTTAATTTCTGTGAAATTAATTTTGAAGTGAAATTATTCGTTTCATAATTTATAAATGTATCAGCAAAAACATTCATTTCATTTCAGTTTGTTTATGAAAATATGAAACGCTGCATGAAACAAACACACCAAACAAAAGAATAAAAAAAAAAAAACAACCAGTGAAAAATTAATGCCACTTCTTTTTGTGAAATGAAAGTGAATTAGTGAGGGCTGAGGGGTGTGTAAAATTTTAAATAATATTTCCTAAAATTATTCATAAACGTAATTTATTTTAGTTCAAAAAAAAAAAAATACATATTTTCTCTTCGTGATTATTTTTCTCGTAATTTTTATGGGAAATTCATGAATATTTAAAGATACTTTATTGAATCATATTCATTATTCTGTATTTACATTTTTTTTTTTATGTAAATTAATTTCAGTTGGGATTCTAACTAAATAATAATAAAAAAATAAGTTTAAAATAAAAAAGTTGGACCCTCAGAATGAGTAAAATTAATTCATTAAGTGAAAATAATTCTGGCGTTAATAATTTATTGTCAAATGAAAAACTTTCATTAAAACAATTAAAAATTAGTAGATGAAAAGTAGACAAAGTGTAGGTAATTGAAGTGAATAAAAATAATTTCATTTCACTCAAACTTGATTTTGTATTGATTTTATAAAACTTGTTAATTAATCTATAAAATCTGATTGGTTAAAAAATATATGTTGTTCATAATCAGTGTTGCTTTTGTATTCTTTAAGTTAACACAACAGTGACATTTTAATTCCCTAACTAAATATTAACAATACAGCAACAAAAGGATTTATGCTTTGTGATCGTTTAATTATTTTTATTTTTTAAATAATGAAAATAAAAAACAGAAAAAAAAAAATTTGTATGTTTGTATGCTTCTGTGTGTGTATGAATATATTTAGGTGCGGACAATAAAATGATTGAGTTATATGACATTTAAAAGGAGTGTGCTTGTCAGTTTAACTTATTAAAAAAAATAAAATTATAGTGATTGGAATTAAAATGGGATTTCATTTTCAAATAATGGGGCTGGATAAAGAAAAGTTTTAAAGAAACGCAAAGTATAAACCAGAGTGCGGGTGTCATTTATAATTTGAGGTTATTCATCTAAAAATTGTTCAGTTATACTTTAGGTTAATTATAATTCTGGGTGTATTCATCTATGGGCTGTTTATTTATTTGTAACATAAATTGTATTTCAAAGCAAATATGTGATTTCACTGCAATTATAATTATGTATTTAGTAATCATTGTTAAATTACAACAAACCGATCTTACAAATATGTCGGACCTTGAACTCTTGTACAATATTAGAACTCATTTTAAAATATAATAAGGATGAATAATTCTAATAATTCTTAATTATATTAAAATTATAAGTAAAGAACCTGTATAAGAAATGCATCTTATTGTCACATTAATAATTTTAATTCAAAGATTTAATTTATTGTGGAATTAAGTTGATTCCATCAATTTTTAATTAAATAGTTTTCTTCATAGTTTTGTCATTGCAAATATCTTTAATTCATTTCAGATAGTAAACAACTTTATTGTTTTAATATTTGATTATGTGAAAAGTTTTATTTCAACTCTGTATCTGTTAATGTAAAATATTCAAATATTTTTCATAATCGAGATATTTTATATTTAAACAAATTTGAAAGTTTCAATTTGTAAATTTTAGTTGAGGAAAAGTAATCGAAATAATAAGAATTTAATTTTTTCACTTATTAATAATTAATTGCAAAAATTTCTTTTCATATATCCTCATTATTAATACATCAGCCATTATATTATCATCATCTTGATCAAAATTATCATTCATTATCACATAAAGGTGAATAGAAGGAGATGGTGTTGTGTAAATAGTAAAAACCAAGTTTGGATATTATATTTCTAATAATAATAATAAGACATTATGTACACAATTTTATCACATACATAATAATTACAATACACACACACACACGCACACACGCACATAAACATATACATTGATACAGGGAAGTATTATATTAAAATGAAATATTTAAGTAAGAGATTAGAAAATATGACGACGTTAAATATTTGGAATAATATTATGGACAATAAAACTCAAATTGCACGTTTCAAGGATCAAATAATATAAATACATACACTAAGAAATAAACTCTCTCACACATACGCACGTACACATATACAGACACTAGAGAAAATATAAAACGAAATATTTTCTTGTTTTTTTTTTTTGTTTTTGTAAATTGGAAATGAAATGAAAAAGATAGAAAGGCAAAAAAAAAAGAAAAGTATATGAAAATTACGAGACGTGCGAAAGCCTATTTTTAAACGGTTTTCTTTTTTAAAGGAGAAGAAGAAGAAGAAGAAGAAGAAGAAGAAGGAAGAAACACAAAAAACAAAATTGCGTAAATAATATTTTATTTTATGAATTGTGAAAATCTAATTACCTTTTTTAAAACACAAAAACAAAACACAACAAAGAAAAAAACTGAAGAGAAATTAAAGAAAAATGAAAGTTAGAAAGAAAATATTATTTTATTCATAAAGAAAATATAATTGTCTCAATTTTTAAAGAAAGCATAAAATAATAACAACAACAATAGAAAAGGTTTCTTTAATTTCAAAATAGAATGGGAACCATATTTTCCCTCATTTCCCTCACATTTTTGTTTTTTTTTGTTTATGTGGATAAAAATAAAAGTAAGATAATATAAAAATTAAGAATAAAATGCTTTTGCTGTGAGATCAAGGCAAAAATTCTCTGTAAGCCTGTGTGTGTGTGTATGTGTTTAGATAAAGGAAGTTTAGGAAATGTGAAGTTTGGGAGTTCTAACGATTCTTGACTATATAGAATATAAGGTTAAACTGGATAATGATGGTATTGGATTTTGATTAAATTTTGTCATAGTTGATTATCTGCCCGCAGGGATTTTCTTCCTTTTTTTCTTCTGCGTTTTCTTTTTTTTTTTATTATTATTATGATTATTATTATTATTATTTTTAGGCTTCGCAATTTTCACTCTATTGTCTTGTCTTATGCGTCTGTATTTATATCCAAAGAACAAGAAAAAAAAGGGAAAGATGGAGTGAAAAAAAAAGCAGGAAAAAGAAAAAAAAAGAACAAAAAAAGAAAATTATAATTGAATTTTATTGGGAAAAAAACAACGTAAAGTGAAGAGAAAACGAGCGAAACGTACAAGAAAAAAAAGGGAATAGATAAAGATGAATTTTGATTTTTATAAGTCAATTTTTAGAATTTACATTTTTTGTTTAAAAATGACGGGATATATTTAAATAGGGATATAAGAGGTGACTGTAATTTGTTTGATGATCTTGTAGAATCCTTATAAATATATCGCCTTTTACTTTAGATCATTTTCTCTTATATATTTTTCTTTTAGAGGGGTTCCTTGTTATTGGCTCGTTGGGGCTAAATATAGGTTGGGATGAAGTTTATTATGGGGTTTGGGTGTATCACTTTTGGAAGAGAAAAATTGTATATAATAATAATAATAATAATCTTGTAGCGTCTTAGCACGTCCCGTTGCCTTGTTACTTACACAAAACATTTTTCTTCTACTTTTCATATAAATGTTTTATGTCAATATATATTGAAAGTGTTATGATCTGTATCATATATGTATATGTTGTATGTAAAATATGAACAAGCCAAGGCAAAGGATTCAACTTTATATAGAGTTCATCGTTAAGGTTAGCAGCAGGAGAAGATAAACAAATTTAATAACATAATATTATGGATATGTAAACGAAAGCAATGAAATTGAATTAGAAACGTTGAACGTGCATGGATATAGAAATTCTGTATACTTCTAAACACTTCAATCAGGATGACACATACATACAGACACAAATTGATACATACACACACACACACACACAAAGTGAGACACCAAAAACGCATGTTCTGTTTGAATAAACCAAATGGTCACGTTCCTCACCCAATTATGTCAATATATTTTGTCTGGTTTGTTCCATTCCAATTTTTTCTTTTATTGGTATCGTGTCGTGATCGGAAAAGATTTTGATGATGTTGTTGATGTTTTTGATGATTATGATGATGATGTTGACGACAAATAAACACATACGAAAAAATAAATGAGAGACGATTTTTAATATCGATTTGATTTTTTTCTATTTTCAATTCAATTTCATTTTTCTTGATTTCTTTTAACCTTTTCTCTCTCTCCTCGTTCCTATAAAAAGTAGCCCTAATGTATATTCAATCAGTCTCAATAAAAATTACATAAATGCCAATACAAGAAAAGAAGAAGAAACAGAAAAATTAGACAATAATATGCGGTCAATAAATTGTTTGAATTTATAAAAATATTAAAAACGAAACAAAAATTTTATTATCGCATAAAAAATGAAAGAAAAAATCTTGAAAACTTAGAGAGAATCATCAGAATTTTTTCATCGTCATAGATAATTTCATTTGTTTTTATTTTTTTGTTGTTGTTATTTTTCATTATTTTAAAGAAGTTTAAAAAGTTAAAAAAAAGTATTTTACAGAAACAAATTTAAATGATGGGAAACTCATTCATCTTTTTAATCTAATTTTAAAAGAGAAAATTTTAACTTCTATCATTTATTATACAGAAATAAATTACGATTTTAAGACCAAACACAAAAAAAAACACAAATCGATTTTGATCAAATTTTCCATAAAAAAAATATAAAAAGATTAAATTAAAATCTCGGTCATCATCAACATATAAATTTTATCTTTGTTTTAGGAACTCAGTGAATATAATTTTGTGGTTATTTTATCATCATTGTTATCCTGTTAAACGGAAAAGTGTTTCTGCGGTCAAGTTTGACATTATTTTGCAGTTAACAAACAACAACAATAAAAACAGTTGAGTAATGAAGAATAGACGCCATGTCCGTCTATTATGCGTCTGTATTCTGAATGTTTTATTTTTCTCGTTTTTTATTAAGGACTAATTGACCTTAATTAGAGACTGCCAATTTTTTGTCCTTCATAATTAAAAACAACAAAAATGTAAAAAATTGTTGGAAGGAAAAAAACAAACATAAATTATGTGCGAAGGTTTTATGGTTGGTGATAAATAATGAATTTTAAAATTCTGCGGTTTTTGTCATTATTATTACAAATTTTTAGTTAAAATTATTTGTTTATTTCATATTCATTCGATGGTTTATATATGAAGGATAATCCGGATTTTTAAACAGAATAAATTTCATTGAATTAAACATCTATAAGTCGTATGGGATTTTAACTTTCGTATAGTGCTTAATTCACTGTAACATTTATTAATACATTAGAGTGGATGTTGTCTGTTGTTTCCAATTAAACATATTCTAATATGATTAAAAAATAGTTGCATTATGTTGAGTTCAAAGTTAATCCATTTACCATTACGAACTTTCAACTATTTATAATTTTATTTCACTTTTTAATACTTTCAAGTTTTTCAGAACAAAAAATATTAGCATTTAAAATAAGCTGAATTATTTAAATGATAAGCTAAAATGTTGACTAAAGTAAAACTAAAAAATAAAACCAAAATGGACATTTTTGTTGATAAAAATTTATTCATAGAAAATAGAATCAATTCAATTATGAAATCAAAATAACAATTATTCTGTTTCTCTTTCAAATGAAAAATTAAAAAATTTAATCCTTTAATATTGGGTTTAGTTTTTATAATTATTTTTGTATAAAAAAGGATCAAATTACTAAGATGACTTTATAATTTATTAATTTCATAAAACGGTTTAGGATGAGACTAAAAGTTTTTCATTTCTTTTTCTCTCTATTTCAATAGAAAAGTTACAAATCTTCCTTTTTTTATGAATAATCTATTTCTTTCCTCTTAATTTTATTCATAAATTTGATTTAATTTTTCTTAAATTTAAAATTAAATCAAATAAACAAATAAAGATTTTATGAATAAAATTATAACATTTTTTGTTTCTTATAATAAAATTGACTAGACTTTATTTCCTTTTATTTTTATGATTTTGAAGATAAAAGAAAAAAATTGGCGACATTTCTATGTTTGGCTGCAGCTGTTTTTATTATTTTTATATAAAACTTTTGTTATTAGTTTATTACCAGCTATGGTTTGATATTTGATCGTAGATATTTATGTTTGAACAGAAATGTGTCTGTGAAATTATTTCTAAATTTTACTTTTAACATAAACTGTATTTTGTATTTTGTTAATTATGATTATGAAGTCCATAGACACTTATTAGTCATAGACCAATAAATAAAGTTCAAATTGTATATCGTTGCATAAATTGGATTACATAAAATATAATTATTAATGTCATGAAATGATTGAAAATGTGACCCAAGTTCTTATATAATAAAATCATTGCTGAACCGCACTAACTTATTTATAAAGGTCAATGTTCTTTTTATTTTATAGCCACAAGTTAAATCTGAATTGCCATCAAAATGAAAAAGGGAGATTCGATGATTTTAAAAACTGGGACAACTCTTCTACTTCTTCTACATATTTAATCGTATCCCATTAAATTACGGTCAAAATTTTCTACAAACCCAACATCCTATTTTTGTCATATACCTGAATCAAATCCTAAGACCTCTTTTAAAAGTTATTATGGTACTCGTTCAATTGTCGAAATTTCTTTTAATTTCTTCATACATTTTAATACGATAAAACAGAAAACTTTAGAAATGCGAATAACGTCCAATCTAATGCGTTTCATTTGTTTAATCATTAAACTTAACTAACGAACGCATTCTATTGGATTATTGATGTGGGCACAAAAAAAAATAGACCCCCACTTAAAAAAAAATCGACTAAATTCTGAACATAAAAATAAAGAAACTTTTATTATCATCGCTTATACTCTTAGTCACGTCCATCAACAGTTTAATGTTAGAGAACATTTTTTTTTTATTCTGTTAAAAAAAAAAACAAAAATAAAAAGGGAAAGAAACTCATTTCATGTGAACCATCAGTAAATAATTTTGGGGTAATATATTTTGGTGTGGCAAAAAAAAAAAAAAAGAAAAAGGAAGAAAACTTAAACCGCATAGAAAAAAAAGAGAAAATAAAAATGAAAATGTGAAAAATGGAAAATAGAAAGAAATAAGATCCATTTACACTTTTGTCATTAACTATACAATTTATCTATTATTATAATCCAGCCAGAACCAACTATCCTTGCAATCACGTTTTCCGTATTCATGTGGTTGGTGGATTTATATATGAAATTTTTAAAATATGTTTTGTGGGAAAAAAACACCCTCTGAAGCGAAACCATAGGTAAGTCCCATCTACTACTATTTATGTACAAATTTGCAGTATAAATGTAAATGTCAAATGAAAGTAAAAAATAAAAGAAAAAGTAAAAGAACAGAAAAGGGAGAGAGAAACAAAGAATAAAATGTGTGTAAATAAAGTTTGCGTAAATTTAAAAAGAAATAAAGAATTGACAAAAAAAATACAAAATATTTATATTTATTGTTGTTGTTGTTGTATAAGAGACTCCTGACGTGTGAAAAAACAAAAAATAATAAGAATAAGGGAGATAGACAGAGAAAGAAATATAAAGGAAAATAATTATCTTCCATTCTTATACGTAATATTTAAAATGTAACAGATGTTCCTTCTAATTGGTCCATTAGTCAAAAATGTGGCGACAAATTTAAAGGCATAAGAAAATATTTTCATCGCTTTTCTTTATATTTTTTCTGATCTTTTTTGTTTTTTTTTGAGCTTCTTTTGGTGTGGTAAATATTTCTCTTTTTGCCCCATTGATTCCAACATAATTTATAAAGCGAAAACCAATCAAAGGATTAACGTTTCCGCAAAATCAAACTTCTTCCTTAAGAATCCTGTTGATGACTTAGTCACCTTTTCTTATTCTTTCTTCTTTTTCTCTTCTTCAAGACCTTATATTTTCTTTTGATATTAAAAGACTGTGTTTGGAAATTTAAGTAGCGAGGACGAAGGAAAGAAAAATAAATAAAAATTGCGTTTGAAAAAGAAAAAGCATTAAAATTAACTTAATCAATATTTTCTCTATAAATTTGTCTTCTGCGTGTCTTATCATTTTTAATCAATTTTGAGTTGATAAAGAGTTAGACTATTGACCCTGTCTTTGATTAATTATCGTCGGATCATTCTAATCTAAAATTAAAGAAAAAGACGAACAAAGTGATAGAAAACCATAAAATTGGTTTTTCAATTTTCTTAATTGAATTTATTTCTTTCTAATCGAATATTTTTTCTTATTTTTTCGTGTCTACGATTTTCTTTTATTGGATTTTATTTATTCCAACAAAAAAATTTTACTTCATGCCATTAAATCACTTTCTCACCTTCTCTCCCCAATTTTTCTTTTCTTACATTATGCTGCATATGCCATTTATGCTCACATATAAAATTACGCCAATTCAAAAATTTCTTTTTATTGTGTCCAACATTTGCGATTGAGCTGTTTGTGTATAAAACTCTTTAGTATTTTATAAAATAAAAGGGACATGTTGACAGTTGCCAAAAAAATAGTTGCCTTATGCTATTTCCATGATATTTGTTCTATTTCTTTGATTTGCCAAAATAATGTAAGAAGAGAGAAAACCAAATCATACTGACTCACTTTGGATGACTTTAAAGAACATAAAATAGAAACACAATAAACTTTTCTATTTAAGAAAATAAAACCAAAACGTAAAAAGTACAAGAAAAAATTAACACAAAAAATAAAATAATTTTTTCCCACCTTCCCTCTTTCTTTCCTTATAGACTAATTTGACGTTTATAAATTAAACAGACAAATGTTTCAAAACAGACGACAAAGGAGACCATGAAAACCTCTGATTCAACAATCAAATAAAGAATTTTAATTTGTTTAGACTTTTTAGCCTCCAAAAAAACAAAGAAAAATGAAAAAAGAAGGAACCTTTTTTCTTATAAGACAAAAAAAAACTGAGAATTTGAAAAAAAGATTTTTATTTATATTTTTGTGTTGCCGTCATAAATTTTCGATATTCTTTATTTTTTGTTGTAATATTTTATTTAAAATTATTGGATAAATAATTCAATTTGTATTATTCAACATTTCTTTACTTTGTTCTCTAACTCAAAACATATAAAATAAACAATAGTTGGTATAGGACATTCAAATCTGGTAACATTTCATTCTTATCATAATCCGATTTCTATAAAATTCTTAAGGTTCAATTTGGATTTTCTTATTTTAATTATTTATTAATTTTCCTGAAATGAAATAAATATATAAGTGGGAGAGAGAAAGAGAGAGAGAGAGAGAGATTGAGATGAAACGATGAAAAGGATTTAATAATAAATATTTTCTGTTGATGTTGGTGGTTTGTGAAATAAATAATTGTGGAATTTATTTATTTCCTGTTAACAAAAAATAATTGTTTTTTTACTTATTACTTTTACTTTCTAAAGAATTGAAATATTTTATTGGTTTATGTGAAATTAAAACATAATTCTTTACAAGAATAATACAAAAATAATAATCTTCTTGTTTCCCATTTTTATTTTAAAGCAAATCGAATCTGTGATTGATGTCGACGTGCGTTCAAACCTAACCACAATTATTTCATTTAGTGTCTTAAAGAATCATAATAAATCGAAGAAACACGGTAATAAGCTTTTAAGTCATAGAAATTAACCACCACAACTATAATATCAATAATTTTTATTTTTCGGTTAAAACAAAAAAATTAATAATTAATTCTTCATTCATAAAAAAAAAAAACAATTATTATTGATGATGTCAGCGGAGACATCGGAGAAAACAAAAAAAAAAAAAGAAGAAATTAGAAAAGATTTACGTAAAAGAGTAGATACGCGTTGGTTTTATTTTACAATTAAAAATTAAATTAATAATTTATGGTAAAATATTAAGGAAAAATAAGTAGAAAAATGGAGAGAAGAAGAAAAAAGACGACAAGAATAATTTCTTTGACCTTCTCATCTTTTATAGGTTTAGAGTTTCAACTTTTTTTTTCTGTTCTGCTTCTTCTTCTTCTACTTTTGTTTTCTTGTACATGATCAAGAATATTTTATTGATGGATGGCTGGAGTACAAAGATCATTCCACAAACATTTTTAATCAATATTTTTCTTATTTCACATTTTTCTTATTTAGATTATAAATTTATTATTTTCAACGTTATTTTCGTGAAGGACTTTTCGTATTGAGAATATTAAAATTTTGTTGAATTATTTTTTAACGTGTTTTGGATTTTTAACAACAACAAAAATAAAAGAAAATTTTCTTATACATAATTATGATGTTAAAGAACAAATACAACTATTTACTAATTAATTAGTTAATTTTGTTAAAATTATTCTCAAAGACTTAAAAAAAAAAAAACACAAAAAGAGGTGGAGAGAGAGAGAAAGTAGAAATTTCCTAATTATAGAGAAATTAAACATTTCAAACGTGTTTCTGTACAATTTTCCTATATTTAATAATTAACACGCATACCCACATTGACACATACACACACACACATAGTCAGGTGTATAAATCTCACTTCAACTAAATTATAACATCAACTGTGTATATTGGTATTAAAAACCAAAAATTTCCAATCAAATTTCTACTCCCTTGATGACAAAACTCATATTAAATTTTCTATCTCTCCATCCTTTACTCCTGTCTTCGATCAAAATTACTTTCACCCATTCACCACCCTATATACAGTACTGTTGTGTTATTATTTTTTGGGGTTGGTTGTTTTATTAGGTATACACCTCTCACAACACCCTTACTAAACCACCCCACTTATTATTCTCTTTCAATATATTTTCGATTAAAATTTTGAAATATATTTTCTCTTGTTGCTGTTGTTGTATTGCCATCTTCCTATACTTTTTTTTTCTTACTAATATTTTGTTAGATTTTCGTTTGTAATAATCAACAGTCAACAGAAAATACAATTAAAACGTAAACAGAAATCAATTTGAAGAGAGAGAGAGAGAGAGAAATAAAATATCAAACAGAAAAAAGTTGATTGGTTGTTTTTGTACAAATGTTGATAAATTTTCTGAAAGTTTCAAATTTCTTATATTTTGTATCTTGTCTTGGTTTTTACAATATTCAACAGATATTGTGGTTTTATTTTATAATTGAAGAATATAAATTATTATAAAGGTTATAAACGAATTGGAAATTATGATTTTTAATCTTAGTGAAACGTGTACAATAATTATTTGTATATAGAGGATGATGAGTGGTGGGTATAACATGATACCACTAACACATTTTAATACAGGAATTGTATTGGAATTTTCATCTGTGTAATTGCGTGCATTTTTTGTATTTGTAAATTACACTTACTGCATTGCGTTCTGTAAATTTCTACTAAATTTGTAGAGAAATTTGGTGAATTTACTAAAAATGACAATTAAAACAATAAAAACGTTTTCATAATATTTTTATTGCAACATTTTTTCTACAAATAAATTCCAAAATTATTTTGGAGGAAAAACATGCGTTTAGAAATTAAAGAGAACTTGTACAAGAAACTATCCAAGATATATTTCTTTACTTTATGCTTGAAATTTGGAATTGACTTTTAATGTTAATTGTAAGCGTGCGGTGTAGAGATATTAAATTACTTACTCACTTCTTAAATGAGATTGATTGACGTACTTATAATTGGACTAACAATGGCTTACCTTTTGAATGCATGTAGAAGAAAAATCAGAAACGTCTTTTGTCAATTAAACGAACAATGAACTTAATTTCTACATATACCGCCTTTAACGGCACAAAGAAAAATTAATTTATTCATAAATTCTTATATTTTGTTTTTTTTTCTTGTATTTGAGTTTTTTAGATTTTCTGATCACATTTTTCTTTTTTTCTTCTCTTAAAATTCACAAATAAATAATATTTCTTATTTTCGATTTTCAAACAAAATTGAAGAATATTTTCCAACTAAATAATCCAATTGATCTTATATTATTATTATTTTTATTATGTATTGTGATGATGTGTGATGAAGATGACACTTCATTTCATATTTTTAAGAATTGTTGAACGAATGTTGAATAATTTTTCTTCTTCATCTTTTTACTTCATTCTTTTTATTTTTCTTCTTCAGTTTTTTTTTTCTTTCTTTCTTTTGCCTTGAAACCAATGTAGAAGAATTTCGTGAGTAAAATTTCTAAGAAGAAGGAAAGAAAGATATGAATTGGGAAAAAAAGAAAATGTCTGAAGTAAAAAAGGAACAAAAATAGAAAGTACAATTTTTCAAGTCAATTCGTGACATAAATTTAAATTTTGATTTTAACATTTGAAGGCGTGAAATGAAGAAAAAAAAAGAAAGAAGACAACAAAAAATGAGAAAGAAGAGAAAGAAAATAGACAAAAGGAAAAAATAAAATAAAGTTTATACAGGTAAAGGAAAAATTTCTAAAAAGATGATGAAGAGATAGAACCCCGCCATTCATGGAAAAATTCTAATTTAAAGGTTTTTCTCTCTAAAACATTTTTCTTCATTTTCCTTTACATTTTTCTTAAACATTATTTTAACTAAACCAATAATGAACACTTTTTTTTTTTTTTTTTTAATATTTTACTTCTTTTCTTTTTATTCTGTTCTCTATATTCTAGCATTTTCATCGTCTTCTATAAAATCTCAAAATGATTTTTATTTTCCTCTGATTTTTTTTTTTTTTTTTTGCTTTTTATTTATTTACGTTTCTTTATAAAGAGAAGAAAAAAAATCCCTATCGTTATTTTCTTTCTTCATAGTGAACGTATTATAGAAGACTGTTTTCTTTCTATTTAATTCATTCCAATTAGATGATGGGAAGCTATGAAGAAGAAGAAAATAAAAAAAAAGTAAATTATAAAAGAAAAAATAAAACATATTTAATTTACGTGTTTGTTATAAACTGGTGTGTATATGTGTGTGTGTGTGTGTGTGTAAATTTCAAACTCTCCATATTAATGTTTACCTTTATCTAATAATCTAATAATTACTCGTTGCTTATTTATTCACTTAAATATTATTTAAACTTTAATTTAAAGTGATCTCCTCCCTCAGATAGAAAAAGAAAACAACAACAAAAAAACAACAACAATAATTAAGTCAACATTTTTATTTTCATTTGCCAAAAAAAAAAATAAATAAATAAAACGCGATTTTTTTGTAACAAAAGGAAGAGAAAAAAAAATATGACACGAAAATAAATAATTAATAAAACAATTTTGGCTCTCCTAACTTTTGGTATTTTTTTTTTTTGTTTTTATTGTGTTTGCTAAATTCCTAAAATTATATATTCCAAGAGCAAAAAAAAAAACAGAAGGTGGTAGAATATTTTATTTTTGACCGCACACATTTAACGTGCATTTGTAAAAAAAACAACAACAACAACAACAACAACACAAAAAGAAAATACCAAAAATATTATTAAGGTAACGGCGTCGCGCGCATTTATCATATTGTCGTGTCGTCGTGTAAGAACTCAATAATAAATGTGTTTAACGTAATTTTTCCATTTACAAATTTTATTTATTACTACTAATTAGAATATGATTGATTGAAAATAATACGACATAAATTTAATTAATAATAATTTATTGAGATTTTATAGAGCATTTGGAATCATAGCTAAAAATATTCAATTTATTTCCATGAACTTTGAATCAATAATGCACACATAAGTTTAAAGCTAGAAGCAATATGTAATTATTTAGATTTGTGTGTCATGTACAACTGGCATTTGTTCATATTGGATTTTTTTTTTTTCAATTTAAAGGGTTTGTCGAAAGTTTGGAATATCATCTGTCATTTACTAAAGATCAATTTCAGTTTTAGTGAAATTTAATCATTTGAATGTTGAGATGATGATGAAACGATTGACCCCATTAGAACTTCAATTATTTAACGCTGACAGATGAATACCTTCAAATAAAATGATTAAATAGTTTCTTAAATTTTTTTGCTTCAATCAAAATTATATTCACTTAAATCGAATTTCAAACAAATTCCTTAAATTGTTCCATTTTGAATTAAGGCTGAAGGATCACTGAAAATAATCATTAATAAATTCAATATATAAACGCATACAACATGAAAATTAATCCCATTTTAACTATACGTATATTTTCCTACAAATTCAAATTTTGTTTTCCTTTTTTCTTTTTTTTATTTAAAATTGACTAAAAATAAAATTATCACAAACATTTCCATTTTGTTTCTTTTGCTTTAATTTGTTTTTGTTTTTATTTTTTTTTTGTTAAATGTTTTGGAAATTTTCTCGCACAAAACTGGACAGCAACAACAAGAACAATAGAAAACAACAAAACAAATGGAAATGAAAAAGAAAAATTATGTAAAACAATTCTTACATATTTTATTTATTTTTATTTTTACTAAATAATAATAACAACAACAACAACAACAACACTAATAATAACAACAACAACAACAACGATAATAATAATAATAAAAATCTACAATATTGCCTATATTTGTATTGTTGAAGGTGACCTTTAAAAATTTTTCCTGATTTTTCTTTTGAAGTGAAAATCACTTTTTATTATTTTTCATTTTCATTTTCATTTTCATGCTTTCGCTCTTACGTTCTTTTCTTTTTTTATTTTTTACTTTTTTTAATGGATAATTATACAGTCCAAATGTTATTTATACAGTTCAAAAAATATTCTAAAAAAAAAAAGTATAGCAAAAAAGAAACAGAAAAAGAAGAAGAAGAATATGTAGAAGAAAATGTAGAAGAAAATAAAGAAGAAAAAGAAGAAGAAGAAATACTACAATTTTAGAATCTAGAAGGTAAATTTATATTAAGAAATATATTTTTTATTAAAGTGAATAAATAAGGCTGGAGTGAGAGAGAGAGAAAGAGAGAGGCAGAGACTGTGAGAGAGTGTGGGAAAATGAAAATAAATTAAAACTCTTAAAAATAAGAAGGAAAAAAAAACAAACAAAAGAGAAAATATTCATGAAGTTTCTGAAGAGTAGAAAGTTCAAGTAGAAAATAGAAAATGTTTGCGATAGAAGGAGAAAAGGAAAAACAATTTATTTTTGTATAAAAATTTTCAAGAAAAAAAAAGTCAAAATTATGAATAAACAGAAAGAAAAAAATTGAACGAAATTTAGTTTTTTTTTTTGGGCAACAAGAAAAAAAAAACTTTGTATTTGTTTTGTGTAACGATGGAAGGGTAAACTTTGACAAATAAAAAAAAAAAAAGAAACAGAGGCGACAAAACAAACATTTGTAATGGCGTCAAATCTAACATTTTCATTTTTATTTTTCTTTCTTATATTTTCAACCTTCTGTTTCTTCCTTTTTTTACGTTTTCCTTTTTTGAAGCATTTTATTTTTATAGTTTTTTTTTCTATACAATGTCCATACAGAACTAAGGACTAACGAGTAAGGGATGCAAGCATATGTAAATATATACATGTATGTGTGTGTGTGTGTTTGTATAAGTGTGTGTGTTTTAATAGAACATTATCAGATAATATTCAAGTAAACTAGTAATAAAGTACGATTAGTTTCTTCCTGCTTTTTATTTTTGTCTTCTGTTGATAAAGAAAACCAGAATAACAACAGCAGCTGTTGTCTCATTTTTTATTACGGAAAAATATATAACCCGATTCAACATTAACAAACAAAAAGAAAAGAAAGAAAGAATAGAATGAAAGAATGGAAAAAGCTCAAAAGAAATGGAAATATATTTATATTTATGGATTAAAGTAAAAAAGAATGTTTTACACGCAAATTCACTTTCATGTAATTGTCAGTTAGAGAAGACTTACCAAAAAAAAAAAAAAACAAAAAGGTAAGAAGAGAGGAACCAGAAAAAAAACCACGACTTCGTTATATTATTTTTCCTTTCTTCAAAAGATAATAAAAAAATACGATCGAAAGTTTTTTCTTTTTTCACATTATTGTGAAAAAAAAACACGATGAAAAACGGAAAAAAAAACAAACAAACAGACCTGTTGAACATTATAAAAGCTTTATTATTATCCAAAGTAATATTCACGTGTATGATGGTGAACTTTTACTTTCTCTCTCTCTCTCTTTACCTGTCTAAGTG
The DNA here is from genome assembly GCA_963082725.1 of Pedicia rivosa. Lineage (NCBI taxonomy): Eukaryota > Metazoa > Arthropoda > Insecta > Diptera > Pediciidae > Pedicia > Pedicia rivosa. The sequence continues at coordinate 14,707,714 of OY720151.1, read as the reverse complement.
TTCTGTCTGAATTTTTCTAAAAATAAATCATCATGATAAAATTTGTGTACTAAAAGAACAACAAAATTAATCAAATTTCCGCGATATTGAATATTAGTTCAAATTATTTAAATTGACAAGAGTGTTTAATGGGTTCATCTTTAATCTTAAATTTCCTCAAAATTTCTAAAGGCAAACAGGAATAAATAAAAATTTAAATGAAAAAGAAATGGTTAATGATGGAGGCGCCTGGTTTTGTTTGTTTTCAACGAAATTTATTTTTCCTTTCCTTTTAAATGTTCGAAGGGAATATAATGGGCTTTTTTTTGCGCATCAATTTTTTTTTTAAATAGAAAATGTGGAAAGTGAATGTACTATAGTTGATTGAAAAAATAACGTAAAGAAAAAAATCCAATATTTTCTTCTTTTTATACATTTTCCTTTTGGTTCTTTTTGTTTTTATTTTCTATTTATTTGCGTTTATAAATGTGTTCACCATTCGAATGAAAACCAAAAGAACCTCAACAATCTAAAGGTGTAGGTGTTTATTTATTACTCTAACGATTGTAAGTTATTACATGAAAATGGTATTGTGTTTTTTTTTTTTTTTGATTAACTTTATACAGCACTTCACAAATTTTTATTAAGAAAATTCTGTTCTTTTACTTGTTTGTATTTATCTCAATTTATATGATCCAATATTTAATTTTTGGGATTCTAAAACACTTTAATGACTTCATTATTTGATTTTAATCAATAATTGAACAAAAATTATTTAATGAAATCATTTTAAAATTCATATTTGATTGCAACCATCCAATGTAACATTTTTCGTTAAATGACAATATTTGACTTTTTCATACACGTTAGATTAACTCATGTTCTTGACATCAAAACGTATTAAATAAATAAATAAATAAAATGTACACAAGAAAATACATATTAATTTATTATCCTTTTATAAGAAGTAATAAATTTTATCCTTTTCATCTCATCTCATACACTCATCGTATTATATACGATTTTTTTTTTTCCTTTTTTATGTGTTTAGATTTTTATAGAAGTAAAAATTATAGTGTTTTTTTCTTCTTCTTCTACATCTTCTTCTTCGTCTATATTTTTTTTTCCTTTTCATCTATGAAATGATGAGATGAAGACGGATGGTAAGATGTATTATATGATCTTATATCTAATATAAAAGTTTAGTTCCAAAAAAAAAAAAAAAGAGAGAGAGAGAGGAAAACAAGATAAATTCCATTTAAATACATTTGTTATTTGGTTTGGTTTTAGTCTTTCATCTTCTTCTCATCATTCTCCCTCCTACTTAACTTGTCTTATTCCTTCATTTGTAACAAATCAGTATTCATATCACGTATATTTTGATTCTCTTTGTTGTTGTTTTATTTGACTAAATCATAAATTTTACATTATTCAAAGTTTTATGAACTTTTGGACAATGTACTGATGACTAGCAAACAGAAAGTCTTTTATGAAATAAAATTACAATACGGTCATCAGAATAATAGAATTAATTAATTTAAAATGTTATTCAATCAAAAAATGTAGACAATCTAATAGCTTTTATATCTTGTCTCAAAATTAAATCCTAATCGAATTTATTCATCTGCTGAGAATTGATCTCACAGAATTTCCAGACGGAATTTTTGTTTCTTTATCAAACGATAGACTCAACTCCCAAGTGACACTACACTCTACTGGGTAATTCTTGCTTCACCAAGAATATAAATTTAGAATGAAATGCTTTTCAACTGGCACGGCCAATAGTCCTGAAGTGAAAAATAAATATATTCGTTTGTGAATTAAAAAAAGAAGGAAAGGCCGAATCCCATAACATGAATAACTCGAACTGATATAACTTTCCATTAATGGAATAGAATGAAATGGAATAAATTCCAATGTAAAGTAGGTTAAAACTATAATTCAGGATTCCAAATGTTAACATTAGGAAAACTTCAATACAAATTTTTAAATTTGTCTTTTTTAACAAAAGGTTCATTCCACTTCCTACAATATTATTATTATTACAACAAGCATCAGAACACAAGATGAAGTAAGTGTCTGATCCTCTTCAAATCTTTTTATTTTTTCTTTCTTTTTTATTGTAGATTACGGAAGTTTATCGCAAAAAGAGAATAAAAATTAGGATGAATAAAAAAAAAAAAGTAGTCACTAAAGGAAAAAGGTAAAAAAGAGAAAAATGTTTACCGTGAGAAACCAACATTGTGTTTTGTGTATGATGAGAGACATTTATAAATAAAAGGTACAAAATACCTGAATAGAAATATCATATTTGGTTGTGTGTGTTTGTCTATTCTATAGAGTAGATAGTATTACCCACTGGGAATGATGAGAGATTTTAATGTAATCCATAAAGGTCAAGTCAATAATAAAGGAAAAATTAATTTATATGAAAACGGAAATTATTAACCTTTTTCTATAATCGCGTCCTTTAAACCCAAACAAAAATATTATTAGAAAAAACACTTTTCCAAAATTTTCCTTAAACACTTTCTTATTCTTTACCAAAAAAAAAATAAAATTGTGGGAACACAAAGGAAAATTTTTTGTCGACAAGATGAATAGAAGTGAAATTGTGAAAAAAATATAAACTTTTGTATTAAATTACAATAATAATATTTTAAAGCAAATAAAAGGCACAACATAATTAATCCCCAAATAACAAAATTAAATAATAAAATGTTTATCTAAGAAGACAATAGTAACAACAACAACAATAGCAACAGTCAACTAAATAGGGATCATTGTCATTCAAATGATACAAAAATATACGAACAATTGAAAATAATAGTGAAATAAAAGCGTGTAAAAATTGAATGAAACAAAAATAAGATCCTTTTTATTGGATTTTTATTATTATAGAAGTGAAAATAATATAAACAAATTGGTATTTTTTTTTTTATTTGTGCTAACAAAAAGAAAATGGGAAAAAAAGGAAACATAAACAAACGAATAATTGAATTAAGTTAAAACATTTTCTTGTTGTTTTTTTTTTTTTGTTTATAGAACTAAACAAATGAAATTGATGTTTTAGATTTTCCTTAAAATATTCTTAGATTATTCCACATTTTTATTTTGGTTGTAATTTTTTTTTTTTTTTTTTAAAATCTTGATGCAAAAGTAAAATTTTTTGTTCATTTTATTTTTATTCCCTTTTTTTCTTTCGTTCGCTATCACAAAATATGATTGATTATTTTCTTTTTATTTGAGTTCTTTTTATATTACTAGATTTTTGTAATTGAAGTCTGGACTTTTTATTATATTTTTTTTATGATTTTCACAATTTTCCTAATGTAATTGAATTTATAAAATATCAACACTTTATGGTTGTATCTTGTATTTATTGTATCTAATGTTTAACCCTTTTTTTCTATATTATTCTCATCATCCATTTAATTTAGATTTTACGTTTACGTCTAAATATATGAATATCCTGTTTATGTTTATTGTTGCTGATGTTTGTTGGTTGAACTACTTTGTATTTCTACAAATATTAAAATTTTCTAATAAATTTGGAAATGAGAAGAAAATTGAAACAAATCATTTCCTTTTTCCGTTTCTATTTTATTTAATTTGATTTTCCTTTTCCTTGTCTTTCTTTTTTCTTTTAGATGAGAAAGGATATTCCAATGTAATGAACATTAGGGTAGTAGAATATGAAGAAAGACTAAATTATAATGATGAGAGGAAATGAATAAAAATACGAATTTTTATATTATTCTGTTCTGTTAATTTCAATAATGTGCATTAAAAATTCTCCAACTAAAAGACGTGAACAAAAGAGGAAAAATAAATTTTATTTTACGTTTAAATATGTGAATTCTTAATTGCAAAGAAAGAAGGAATGGAAAAATATTTTTCGTACTTCATAATTAAAAACGTCAAATTACAAGTGAATGAAGAATGAAATTATTTTTATTTTTTGTTTTATTTCTTTTGTTTTATAAAAAGTTTTCATATTTAGAATTCAGTTTAAGTTTTAGTTTATTGTTTTTCAGTTTGAGACAAAATTTCCACATTAAACTTTCAGAACTCATTTAATTAAAATTGTTTAATCAGTTTGACAGTGATGAAGAAAATGAAACACAAAACTATTCTTAATTACAGTGTTTTTACTTTGTTTGAAAAACCTTCGGAAAGAAGACTTTAATAGAAAACAATTTAAAAAAACCTTTAAGATTTAAATTTTAAATGAAGTAATATTGGTGACAAAGATAATTGAAAAAATGTTCAATGTTGGTCAAAGTGGAAATAAGTTGAGAATATGGCCTTTGGGTGTTTGTCATTTACACAATTTTTTTTTATTATAAAATTGTAAATAGATTCCAATGTTTGTAAATGTCTGTGACAGACATTTTAGGTATCCTTACGTTAAATAACATACCAAAGATTTTTTTTTAAATATCAGAAAAGAGAAAATGCATTTAAAAATAAGATTCTATTTGAAATTAGAAGAAAAATAATGAAAAAAAAGAAAGAAAGAAAGAAAGACAAAGACGAATAAATGAAAATGGAATTTACAAAATTGAAAAATACCTTTCTGTAAATATTGTCTACATATTTAAAATTCAATTGAAAATTAAAATGCCTGTTGCTGTTAGGTTATTTAACCTCAATCTCCACTTTTATATTTCATTTTCTTTTGTAGGTCACATATTTTTGTATTTCCGTATTTTCCTTTTTCTTTAATTTTTGTTGAAGCGAAAATTGAAGAAAAAACAAATTATTTTTTATTCGTAAAAATTAAATTGTTGAATTCTATTTGAATATCGTTAATTAAAACAATTTTTAGAAACCTGATATTATTAAATATTAATACAGGACAAATTGCACCTTTTTGGTATCACGTTGATTAATAAAATATAAATAAATTGTGAATCAAATAAAATTTGGTTGTGGCTAAATCAAAATGAATAAATATTTTTGTTTATTGCTTTTATTCCCTTCACCATTAATTAATTGATTTTATTTTTGTTTTGTTTCTTTTCATTCAATTAAATATTATTAAATGGATTTAGAGTGAACAAAATAATTCTAGAAATTATTTTAAAAATAAAATTTAATATAAAATTTTGATTCAATAAAAAATCAATTTTCACAATAATTAATATTTCGTAGAAATTAATTACAATTTAATTTATGACGTCAACCAGTGAAAATGAAAAAAAAAAACCAAATCAAAACGTAAAGTGCCTTTGTGAAAATAAACAGTATTTGGTTTAATTACAAATTCTGTTTGTTTGTTTTTTGTGTTTTGTTTTTTTTTTTTTTGGAAATTCAGTCAAATTGTAATTTAATTTAAAATCAAAAAAAAAAAAAATACCTCCCCACCCTTAAAATGAAATGTAAGAAACGAATATTCTCGTTTGTTTGATTTAAATTGGAAACTTTTTTTTTCTTCTTTTTTTTTTGGACTTCTTTTTGAATCAAACTTTTAATGAAGAGTGACACAGTGGATGAGAGAGCGGGGGGAAACGCTCAAATAATCTTCTTCTTGTTTTTACAGTCTACGATATTAATTAAGTGAATTTTATTATTTGATAGATTTTTTAATTATAAAATTCATAATTATAAATTGAAACTGATGCCGAATTAGTCCAATTGTATAAATGACAGCAAAAAAAAAATTAAATAATATTTGAAAAATGTTAAACAATTATCTATAATAATTAAAACAAATGAATTAAATTTAAAGGAGAAAATTAAGATGGATTCATTACTTTTAAGTGATTGTTCTTTAGATAAATGTCACAAGTGACATTATGGAAATTAGTCTGAGTTGGTAAAAAAAAAATATGATAAGAATTTTATAAAAGAACGTGGAGATTTTAATGAATATTTCATGTATATAATTATTTATTGATTAAAGAACAAATTAATATTGAGTCGCTAATTAGGTTTATTGTCACTTCTTAACATTTAATCGACTGCTCACGTCAGTTTTTTTTTTTGCTATCACACTGGTGATTTAATCTCAACAACTTGTCAGAGCCGTTCAGAACCAGACAAATTTTCCATTCGCGTTATAGAAAAACGTTATCACGTTTTGAATTGATAAAATATGATATTTATAATACAAATTTAAACATGACGTTCCCTTATATAGTCTGCCTAATTCAAATCAATTTATAAATATTCTAATAATGTTGCATAATTTATTTTATAATCAGAAATCAATTTGTTATTAAGAAAGACCTTAAAGTTTCACTTTCTTATGTGTTTTTATATGCTCATGACGCAATTATGTTTCGTATACTTTTCCACCTTCACCAACTTTTACCATTTTTGTCTAAAAACTTTCTTAAAGAATAAAGAATAACAAATGACCAAATTAAGGCTTTTAAAAAACAAGAGAATAGAGAAGAAACACAAAAATACAAAAACAAAAAACTTAAGAAAACAAAAGAAGAAAAATATAAAATATGCATTAAGTGAAAATTAAAAAAGGAAAGAAAAATATTTTTAATAAATAATACTTTTTAAAAGTTTCCTTTTTTTTCACACAAAACATTATAAAGTTGTTTATGATAAAGAAGAAGAAAAAAACTGGACAAAATAATTGTGTTTTTTTCTCCTTTTTCTTGCGTAGTCGTAGTAAATATTAAAGGGAATTAGAGAAGGATATTAAAGGAAAAATGTAACTGAATTTCAGGATAGAGGAAACAAACACCTGAATGAAAAAAACATTTTTGTATTTTGAGTGTGGTAAACTTTTGCATATGGGGATAAAATATTCCAAAAAGAAAAGCCATATCACACGTCTCTTGTTAATGATGCTTTCCATTCCATCACTATTTTTTTTTACTTAGACAGTTTATTTTCAGTCATTCCATATAAGAATTTTCTACAATTCTACTCTTCGTTAAAGAATTTAGGTGTAGTCTGGACCGGTATTGTGGTTGATATATACAAGGATAAGCCGAGGGGCAACAAATGTTCATGTTCCAATAAATAAATTTAAGACATAATAAATTGTATTGTATTTCAATTTTTTATTAACCTAGTACATCAACGACTAAGGTTATTAGTAACTAGGAGACCTACTATTTTTGAGGTGGGTTCTGAACCACCTAATATCTGCATATGCATTTTAATTCGATTCGGCGCATTGCCAACTCTTAGGAAACATGCAGATTTCCTAAGAAGAATCGTTCGGTTAAAACCTTATCTTGCACACCGGCCGGAAGGTCATAGATGTTATTAATAATTGCCCACTACTTTACATAATAAATAAAATTATAAGCTGTCATTAATTATTAATCATTTTCACTTATTGAAATTATTTCCTTTAAAGCGAATTAGAAAATGTAATTTTTATAATTTAGTCCTCATTATACTTACTCGTTACTTACACTTATGATGTAATATAACAAAAATTCATTACTTATTGTGTCAGAGTGCACAAAAGTCAAACACAAAAATGTCGACTAAATTGTATCCACTTATCTAAATTTAATAAAAAATAAAGAATTGGTTGATTTGGACATTAAATGTATTAGACTTAATAATGATGAAATTGAAAAAAGTTTTCTATTATTTTAAAAAAACAATAGAAACGAAACAAAAAAAAAAGACGAATGAAAGAATTTAGTCGGTACACAATCCAAACACATTCACACACACATTTACATTCAAACAAGGGATGGGGAGAGTGAAGGGCTCATCATAATCCTTCCCATTTCTCAAATCCACAAAACCATCTGGTATTTTTACACGTTTTCCTACGGAAAAATTAAAATCTATAATAATCTTTGTTTTGATCTTATTTGGACTTTATTATTGTTGTCTCATTGTTATACTTGTAATGTTGTATTATTTACCTTTTCTTTTTTTTTTTTTTTGTTCTGTTCTGTTTGTTTATTTGTTTGTTACATATAACTCAGCATAATATAGTCTGACATATGTCAGACATGATTCTAAACCAGACTAAAAGTGACAGATGTCAGGTTTTTGAACATTATTTTCTTTAACTTTTTTTTTCTCTTTTTTCCGTTGTTCTTGTTGTTGTGTATTTTTTATTCTATAAATTTTTTTTTGTTTTTCATTACACCAAAAACAACAAAGAAAACAAAGAAAATAAAGAAAATAAAGAGAGAAAAAGAGAGAGAGAGGAGGAAGAAAGTTTCACACAAATTCTTTTTTTTTTGTGTAAATTGATCAGATTCAAACAGCATTTTGTCAAAATTGTGGTTTTGAAGTAATCATCAGTCAGAGGTTTTTGGTTAAGTATTCTTTAGTTTTTCTTTTTTGTTTTAATTTACATATTTTAATTTTAATTTTAAATTTTAATTTTGTTCGTGTATAAAAAGGAGAATGCCATTCTTTAAATTTAAGGTAAAATATGAAAGACTTTATTTTGTAAAATAAAATTCTTATTTGTTTTTTCTTCTTTTCTTTTATCAAAAAAAAAAAAAAAACGTTAAAGAAAAGATTTTATAATGGAAACATTTTATAAATACAAAAATTAAGTTTAGTTAAGTTTTTTTTCGTTTTTTTTTTTTGTTTGCCTTTAAACAAATTATTTTAATCATTATTTCCAACATTATTTAATTAAAATTTTCCACACTTAAAATATAATTTCCTTTTTGGTTTTCGGTTGTGTTGTGAACGTAACACTTTTCTGTTTTGTCACAAAAGAGAAAAAAAACAACAGAAAATTTATTCTTTTGTTGTAAACATTCCCTTAATTTGTTCCTTTTTTTTTTATTTGTTCATCTATGGTTCCTCATATAATATTTTTCATTCTAATTAAATTATAATAATTTTGACCGAACATAAAAAAAAAATTTGTCTGCTTTTATTTAATTTTGAGGCGAAACAAAATTAAATTAAATGTTACCCTAATGATTAAGTTTTGGAGTTGTTTTTCTGGTTCGGTTATTATTGTTGTTGGTTTATGTTTGATGTTTTGAATATCCATCCTTACATCTTTTTGTTCTAATAAAAGTGTCACGTTTTATATTGTTGGTTATTTGTTAATTAGATTTTTGAATTATTTTCATATACATAAAAGAGCAAGATAATTATGTTGATAATTATTTTCAATGACTGAAATGGTAAATCACATTAAATTATTCTAGTTAAAAAATTTCACTATACTGTAATTAATTTGATAAAAGTTTAATTAAAGAAATTGTTTTGTCTCCAAAAGAAAGTAAATAATGAATTCTTTGAATTCCTTTCGATTAATAGAATTTTACAATTTTAGTGAAAATCAAAGCGCCAAACTCCAACAATTATGAGAAATATTTGAAGTTGAGTTATTTTTTTGGATTTACGAATAATTAAGACATTTTCTCCATTACATAACTTTATTCGTAGAAATTCAACTAGCTACCCGGAATTTGTAATTCGTCCGCTTATATTTTCCAATCGACTGCGATTTGTGCTTTCTTCTCACTAAATGGATTTATTGGTTTTAATCCCAACATGGTTTAAAAGTAAAGAATTACATTTTTTGTTTGTCTGGTTTTACATTATTTCTTAATTAAAATTAATTAAAAACCCTGAACTTTGTTCGTTATTGAATTTCAAAACAAAATATGACAGCTTAAGAAGATTATCTGTTGCCCTTAAATCCCTTCAATTTTGTTCATTAACGATGATTTAAAAAAAAAAGAAGAAAAACGCTTTCATAAAGCCAATCAATTGTTTTTTTATTTATTTATAAACAACAAAATTAAAGTAAAAAAAATCTCCCATAATAAGGCTGTAGCAAAACCTCAATATAAATCATTATTTTCATAATTTTATAAAAACTTCAACTTGAAAATTTTTCAGATAAAATTTTCAAAAAAAAAAAAAAAACATAAAATAAAATTTGTGAATTTTCTATGTTTTTGACAGTTTTGATAATTTTCTAAAACAAAAAAAGAATAGAAAGAAAAAGGATTCTAGAAAAAAAAAAATAGAAAGAGAAGTAAAAGAAAATAAAACAAAAAAAAAAAAATATTTCCAAACGAAAAACTTTTAATTTTCAAAACCCGCCTTTTTTTTCTCTTTTCTTGTATAAATGAAGAATCAGAGAAAATGTTTAATTAAAATAAATTAGAAAAAAAAAATAATTGTTAAGGAAAAAAAAAACATACAGAGAACAAAAACTGAAACAAAAGAGAAAATAAAGTTAATTACAGGAAAAAAAAAATGGACGAATTTTACGTTAATTTTAAATCGGTTTTCCATTTTTTCTTTTTTTTTTTTTGTGAAAGTTTCATATTGAATGTGTTCAAAATATTCTAGTTTGTGTTGACTAGAAAAATAAGAAGAAGAAGTAGAAGAGAAAGATGAAGGGACAAAAAAAAAAGTCTTTTGACAAATGAAAGTTTCTATGAATATTATAACAAAAAACTCCATTGAAAAAAAAAAACAAATTAAAAAAGTCTTGCTAAAAATATTTCTCTCTTATTCCAAATTTTTCATTTTTCACATTTTTCCTATTTTCCTTTTTTTTTATTTGCTTTTTCTTGTGGACTTTTAATTGTTGTGTTGGATATCTTGATGACCAAATTTGTACAAAAAGTTTTCAAAAAATTATACAAAAGAATTTTCTTTTATTTCTATCGTTGTTTTTTTTTTTGCTTATTTTTTGTTTCGAAAAAAAGTAAAGAAAGAAAACAGAAAATATAGAAAATTTTGTATTTTCTTTAATAAAGTCTAATGATGTTGGAAATTTTAAACGCAATTGTTATTTGAAGGCAGATTTAGATTTTTGATTAGAATTTGTGATAAGAAAATAAAACTTAAAAGTTACTTGAACAAACATTGAATCTTTTATTAAAACTGAATTTTTGATTGTTGTCGTGTCGGTCCTTCCTTTAGAATGGAAAATATTTTCATTAAATTAATTTTAAGAGAATTTTAAAGAAACACAAAAAATACTAAAAATTATTTTACTAAAAGTAAAGGAAAAACAAAATTGTTGTAATTTCCATTTAAAGAAATGAAAAATATTAGAAAGCATATTTGTGTAAGGGCAAATTTGTAATTTGTAATTTGTAATTTGTAATTTGTAATTTAAGTAAAATGATACAAACTTAATTCAAATTATTTGCCAATAAATTCTAAATGTTAAAATTTACAACAAATGCAATTTTTGTAACAAAAATCAGATTTAGTTGTAATTTATTAAATTTGTTTATAAAATAAACTCATATTTGTACAGAACATTGAGATTAAGCTTATATTTTGTGTAAACTTCCATTTAAAATTAAAAGGGTTAGACAAGAAGAAGAAGAAACAAATCAATAAATCATGAGAAGAATAAAATTGAAGAAGAAATAAAAATAATTTTAAAGAAGAAAAATAAAGAAAAAGATTAAAATCCCATAAATCAATTTTTTCCTTTCTTTTTTTTTTTTTTATTTTCAATTTTCGATATGCATCCTTCCTTTACCTTACTTCCTTCCTTTATCTTTATTTAACGATTGAATATTTGTGAATGTCCCTAAAGTACGACGCACTGCGGTATTTTTATATAGGTTTTTTTTTCTATATATTTTTAAATTTCCCAAGTGTAAAAACTGGAAAAACTGTTCCTGTCTCCCCGCCCCTCCTTTTACGAATTTCAAAGATTTCACTTTTATACGTATTTGTTGCTTCTTCTTTTGTTTTTGTTTTTGATTTTTTTTTTTGTTTTGTTTTGTCTTCCATCTAAATTGCATTTTTCTTGAATTATTTTCTTCTTCCTTTTTTATTTTTTTATTTATTTATGAATAAAAACAAAAAAAAAAGTGTAGAAGAAAATTGTAAAACATAAATTATTGTCGATTTTTTTTTTTGATTTGTAGAACAAAGACAAAGAAAAATAAGAGAATTTGTATGGAAATAATTTTTTTTTTCATCCTTTCACTTTTTATGTTTTCTTACAATTTTTTTTTTTGGTTTTCTTCTGTTAACATGAGTTTATTGATTTCTAGTTGACAATTTATTATTATTTATATTCTTTAAATATGACAAAGTACAGTTTTAGAATGAGATATTTGTGACAATGGTGGGGTTAGTGGGTGATGATTCTTTATATGTTTTTTTTTTTGGCAAAAAAAGGAAGAAAAAGTAAATTTTGTAAAATGAAATTTAAAGAAGCATCGACGTGTACAGTGATATTATGTATTTATGATTCTCTAGTCAATAATATTGAACGCACTTCATCAATCATTATCAGAAAAATATATTCATGAGGATACAAACAATAATCTCGTCTTGTATATTTCAATGGAAATTTGTACCAACTACATTTATTCTGATGTATTTATGAACTATATTTTACCTATACAGAAATTTATTTCATATGGGAATAAAGGGAATAAAGAGAAAATATTCTTGAATTTAGATTTGTCTTCTTGTTACGTTTAAAATCCAAAGATCCTCAATAATAAAGTTCTCTCCTAGGGATTAATTAATTTCGAGTAATTGAAATGAAACAACACACTAAGCCAAATTTAATCACTTGTAAGATTTGTTTGGTAAGAATAAGAAGTCTTGTGCAATAAGGAAACATTTTTTAACACTTGAATAAAATAATAATAATTGGTGGGTTATCTGGAAGGAATATTTTTGGTCATCTATAAAAAATGGTTTATTGTATTTGTATAATTTATTTAAGCGTACGAAGGAATTTAAATGGACAAACAAATATTATGAAATGATTTATTCTAAGCTTGTAACAACAGATTCCATTTATTATAGATTTCTATTTAGTGAAAATTTTAAAATTTTATTTTTATGGGAATAATAAAAATATAAAATAACAACAAAAGGATGCTGTGAGATCCTTTATGTTGTTATTGTTGTTGTTGTGTATGTAATAATAGAAAATTTTCTTATTTTATCCATGCAAATTAATTTTTCTTTTTAAAGAAAACTAGAAAATTTCAATATTTTATATTTTTTCTCCATTTATTTTATCTTTTGTTCCTAGAAAAACCTTTTTTTTTTCTTTACTTTTTTTATTTTTATGCTGCACCATCTTTGATATTTTATATATTTGCCTATTCAGTGTGAGTGTAATTTTCTATGATTATTCTATTATTTTGGGTCCATAGAATATATATTCAATATGACCGAAACCCAAACAAAAATAGAAACCATTTTGTTCTATACAAATTTTCTTATTGAGTTTTCATTTGATTTGTTGTTGTTTTCATTTTATTTTGAATTTTTATAAATATTCCAGAAATATTTCCATAAATATATTTTCTAATCAAATTCCTTCGTTTTTCCTTTTTTTTCTTGTCTTTTGTATCAAAAAAAATATACACAAAGAAACAAAAAAAACATTTTTACACGTTGTAAATCTCATTTTCCATACGTTGGAAAAGCAAAAGGAAAATTCTCTGTTTTTACTTTTTTTTTCTCTTGTTTCGGAGATTATTACATTTGCCCTTAAGGAATGAAAAGAAAAAGAAACAACTCTCTTGAAGATCAGTTTCATAAATAACAAAAGAAAAATAAAAATAAATGGAAAACAAGAAGAAAAAAAAAAGTCTAAAGTTTCCTTGTCGAAAAATCTGTTTACGATTTTTATTCTTTTATTTTTTTTTCTTTTCTGTTTGAATTGTTACAAGTATGAAATTATTTGGTAACAACATTTTAAACATTAAAAGTTTCAATTCAATAAATACAAACATTGAAAATTTATTGAACTTTTCTGAAAATAAAATTTTATTTAATAAAAATTCAATCAATCAGAATCAAATGAAAATAAAAATGAAAATGTTTTCATTTTTTTTTTGTTCTTGTAGAAGTTTTTAGAAAAATTTTCCGCAATTTTTTTTTATTTTTTAAAATAATTGAAAATTTTATTCGACATAATCCTTTTAATCGATCGAATTGAATTGAATTGAATAAACATTATTTATTTATTATTCTCAAGATTAAATGAATTGATTTTGTTTGAAAATTTATTGTAGAAAATATTTTTCAATCAATTAATTTTTCATTTGAGTGAAAAGAAAGGAAAATGGAAAACTTTTTAAAATTATGAAGAAATAAATAAAGTGGAAATTTATTTATAGTCAATTGAATTTAATAGAAAAATTATTTATTATTTAATCAATTTAATATGGATCACGTGTCCAGCTGAATTCTCTTTTAATCCTTCTAAAACAGCACAAACAGAAGAATGAAAATTATTTATGTGAACATTCACTTAGTTGATGAATTATAATTGCTGCTTTTAAAATTCTTCAATTGTGTTAATTGAAGAATAATAAATCAATTAAGTTAAAAAGTATTTATTTTGCTTATGAAAATTAATGAAAAGTGATTCAAATATAATTTCTCATTTTCTTCTTTAAAGATCCCAAATTTTAATATCTTTTTTTCGATATTAATTGGCCTCAATAAATTGAAGTAAATGTTACAACATTTTTGTTTTGTATATTTTACGATTAAATTCTAATTCACTGAAAAGGAAAAGTCCCGAAACTTAAATCTTTGAAATTAATTTTATTAGAATTAACAAATTAAATTATTTTTGTAGAAGGACAAATCATTCTTTCTTCGTAAATGCTGATTTTCTCTCTAGTCCTTCTAATACTAAAGAAAATACACAAACCGTTGCAGAGTGGAATCAATAGATTTTTATATCGAAACCTCATCCAGGTAGAAAAAATGGTTTGGATTCCATTATAATAGTATCCATTTCTTAAATAAACTTTGCAGTGGATACAAGACACGTACCTATACACGTAAACAATATAAATATCCAATCCAATCTAATCCGATCTATCCATTAAAAATATAATCTCTCCATATAAACTCATAAAATCTTGTTATAACACAATAATTTTAACAATTAATTTGCTGTATCCATATTTTACCTTTATTTATTTTATTTATTAAATCTTTTAAAACATCCTGTTTTGTCTCCTATCTTCAAATATATTCTAACCAATACCACTGAAAAAGGAAATATTTAATTATTAAATATAATAAAAATGAGGATGTAAGAAAATTATGAGCAAATAATAATAACACCTTTATGATTATTGGAATAAAATTGAAATTTTAAAAAATTTCCCAGACAACAACAGAGACATAAACTAATTTCATATTGACATTTAACATTTATTTTATTATCAGTTTGTTCGTAAAATGAATAAAACTATTATTCTTGTATTTGTTTTGTTTTATTTATGATTGTTATTTTTTTATTACAAATCCTTTATTTAAAGTAAAATCTTGATCCTAAATAAAGTGGTAAATTTCAACAATATATTTGATGAAATAACTTTGCAATAAAAACTTTATTCTTGTAACTATAAATATTATCAATATTTGGTTGTGAAACACTTTACTTTTAAATCATCTGATATGATCTGTGGGATTACAAATTTAAGGACTTTTATTTTACTAAACAACAAAATAAAAACAATTCTTTTTGTCATAAAATGAAATCTTTCTTATTTGATTTTTATCTTAAGTTTTATGAGACAATTTTCTTTATTTGTTAATGATGATTTAATTGGGAATTTCATGATCGTTTCATTTTAACAATAAAGTTTTAGAATATTATTAAGTTCCTGTAACAACGACCTAGAAGAACATACATATACAATATACATTAATTTAGTTCTGTGTATCCAATAACTAAAGAAAATCAAATTAGAAAATTCTAATCGGGATTCTTTATTGGCAAAGTCAGATATGAAATTGAATTTATATAAATTTGTACTCATTTCAAATATCAAATATTCTGTAAATAAATTAAATTAATAAATAGTGACGACATAAAAGTGAATGTAAGAATTTGTTAACATTCACAAGAATAAATTTGGTTTTGTATAAGGAACCATCACATTGTTTTGACAGTACAAACCTTTTTTTTTTAAAGCATTCATTTAAATATATGAATAATCACAATGTACATTCATGTACACATGAGTACCTACATTGAAAGGATTTAAATAATTTTTATAGAAAAACTTAAACTATTTTCTTTTTCTGTATCTTTTCCTTTTCTAATGAAACTTTTTTTTTTTTTTAATTTCCTTCCATACAATTTATTCCTTTTACACAAACACAAACGCAAACGCAAACACTTTTTAATTTTCTTTTTTTTTCTCTTTTTTTCTGTTGATTTCTCATACAAAGCAACAAATTAAAATGCTCAAAAATCTCAAAGAGATCTGAAAATTATGAAAAAACAAAAAAAAAATACGATAGATAATAATTTTTACTTCGTATCTCATTTATTTTCCTTCCGTCCATCTCTCTCTCTTACTCAATATTTTATGCAAAAGTCAAAATTAAGTAGATTATGTTTTTGTTAGAAATTAAATAATTTTAATAATGATGTGAGTGTGAGACGTGCGAAGAGAAAGTAAATGTAACCTTACTGGTTACATTTTTCTTTTTGTTTGAAATAATTTTGGAAAATTAAACCAAAAATATGATACAGAAAAGATATAAAGGGCAAAAAAATATAAGGAAAATGAATAAAATTTATTATCTTTTCTATATATCCTCATAAGTACTTTTCATGAAAATTAATTAATCAAAATGTTGAGGGAGCTTTTAATGTCAGTTTTACTCTTTATAGTTTCTCTTTTATGTGACAACCTTAAGTATTATTGTTTTTTAATTTTATTGTTGGTTTAATTTAATTAAAAGATAACTAAAATTAAAATAGTTTTTTACTTTTTGTAGTTCATCTCAGTTATACCCTTTCACGAATTGTTATACTGCTAATAATGTCTTTGCTAGGATTTACATTGTAGTAGAGTCATTAGAATGATTAGATCATTAAAGGAATGAAGAATTTCACTAACAACTTTTTCAATTATAATTTATAAATGAGACAAAATCATTAAAAATTCGATTGTGAGTGGTGAGATTTAGTTATCGGCAATTACTGACATTACATCACCTGTAGAGTTCTTTAAAATGTCCATTTATCTTAAGTTATAAATAGTAAGACATCAGAATATGACCGACACTCTTTCTTTTTTTATTAATTATAAATTGTTCTGGCATGTAATCAACAAAAAGCATTTATTGATTAATTGTAACATTAAATAATAACTTTTATGTTGAATTTATTTAGTTCAGCTTACTTACTAACGAAAACTAAAATCAAATTAAAAAGAACAAAATTTGTTTTATGTAATTTGTCTTTGATTCAAAAATTAACCTTATAAAATTTTATTACTTCAAAGTAAAGTTAAATAATCAAATCAAGGTCATCTTATAAAAAAATCTTTATCTTCGCCCAAAGGAAAAAAAACAAATCGACGAAATAACTGTTTTTATTCACAAACAAAAAAATAACTAACAGAAAACCACTCAAAAAATTTAATAGCAAAAAAAAAAAAACAGCAACACAAAGTGGAAATCCATTTCCCTTTCCATAAAAAATAAATATTTACTTTTATTTTTTGTACATTTTCTCTTTAACCGATAAAAATTTCCCGAAAAAAAATATGCGCGATCATAAAACAATTCACACTTTATTTTTGTTTGGATGTAATAAAAATTTGAAAAATAAATTCCACTCGATACACCTTTTTATTTATGTTATTTTGCAATTATTATATTTTTTTTATATACATTTTTTTTTTTGTTATTCAATAAAGGGGGAAAAAATCCTTTAAATGTGATTCCTAAATAATCTATAGAATATTAGGTCGTTAATATCTACAGCAATAACAACAACATCAACAAACCAACATATATTGAAGAAGAGAATAAAATACACACAAACACACACACACACACACACACAAAATAATCTTATTGAACTTTTCTCTCTCTAGAGTTTCCTTTTTTTTTTTTAATGTTTTTTCCCATATACGATGATTTGCGTTTATTTTGAAAGTATAAATAACCCGTACACAATTTAGTGTATTTTATAAAGAATAAAAAAAAAAAGTATGAGAACACACATTAGAGTCTTATTATTATCGCATGACACTTACGGTCTGAAAAACATAATAAATAAAGTATTGAAAAATTGTCTATATGGCCCAGATAGACAGATTCTTTTATTCTTTTTTTCTTTTTTTTTTTTTTTTTTTGCTTCTATAGCATCTGCGTAGAACTAAAATTGAAAGTCTGACAGTCGTCTATTTCTATTTCTGATTTTATGATTTCTGTGAAATAAACATAAAGACCCTTCTAAGTCTGGTCTGTATTCAAATGGATTTTTTATTTAGTTTCGTTTATTCAAAGTTCAATGAAATTTAAATTATTCATAAAATTTTAAATATTTTTTATAATCTAAGCAAACAATAGGATGGTTCTAGAATTTCTCAAATAACCGTTTCCACAATGACGAAAGTCTATCAATCGATTTTCAATTATTCTTGTTTGAAATCATAGAATTACCTAAAACAATCTGAAACTTTGATTGAAAAATGGTTTCATTGAATTAATAATAAAAAACAATTGTGATTTTTTTCTTTCTTGCAAAATGATCTAACTTGATATGGCTCGTTAAATTTTATGCATTAAAAAAATATTTATTTTGTTGATTTTTTCATCAAATAATTTTGAGGGTTTCATAAAATGTTAATTAGAATTCTTAAAAGATTTTTGATTGCGCTGTAATTATCATTAAATAATCAGTGCCTTCATTTACTTTTACTTGAGTTGAGTTGTCTCGATTTTTAGTGTTGAAGACTTTTGATTTTTTTCAATCGTAGATTATTTTCTTTGTGTTCCCTGTGGTTTAATTTAAAAAAAAACGGAAAACAGTCCATTAAAGAAATTTATTGTTATAAAAATTCATTTTTTCCGTACACATATTTTTAATAAACTTGTTTTCTTCCAAATGGCGTTTCACCTGCTGTTGTAAAGAAATAATTTCCCTTAACATTATGCGGTACAGCGTAACCCATAAATATTTCATCTCCTTTGCATCTTCCCGTTTTTAAAGATATAATTGAGTTACATCTGATGGTTGGAAAATTCATTTCTTGATTTGGATAAACAGTTTCTGCATAAATTTCATAAGCACGAGCATGAGAACAGGAAATTGACAAACATCCAGGTTGTAATGCTGAAATACTAAATGCAAAAAATTAATAGATTTATGTTGAGTAAAATCTTGATAAACATTTCGTAACAAACCCGTTTGTATAAAAATCAATATCGCCAGTCGAATCACGTTTTCCTAAAACACCAGGATTAGTATGGATAACATCAATAAAATCAGCGTCACCTCTTTGAAGACCCGACAATGATTCACCTTCATTAAAACAGGGATTGGCTGGGTCAAGCCCAGTAATTCTAGGCAGTGATCTTCCAGTTTTATTCTGAAATGAACGGCCAGTAGAACCTGCAATGTGTGCACCTAAACTGTGACCTGTATTTGTGTGAACGTATAAAAAAAATTTATGATTTTGTTTTAACAAAAAATATGAAAAGCAACAAGTTGAAAAATATTTCAAAATTAACAGAGACAATTCATCGTTAATGATCCATAAAAGTTACAAAACAAAAAAAAAAGGCGCTAACATTTTGTTGCTTTTTTTTCTGCTCTAACAAAATTTAAACATAAAAAGTTTTTATCCAAAAATTAATTAAGTTAAATGACTAATTAACCACAGACAATAATTAACTTTATTAATTTGTAACTTTCACAAAATTAGATGGTTAATTCTTGTTGATTTATGAATTTAATGAAAAATAATTAAATGAAATTCAAATGGATTAAAAAAAAAGTAACAATAATAAATTATTCATAAATAAATTCAAACATAAATTTTTTTTTCATTAAAATTTAAAATAATTAAATTAAATCATTTCCTATAAAAATTTAATAAAAAATAGAAAAATGAAAGAAAAGTAAAAAAAAAAACGTAGAAATTGATAATTCACAATACTTGTTGACCTTGTTTTATCGTTAATGTCTATTTTCCATGAATTCAATTTTATTCTCACGATATGATTATTATTGTTTTTTTTTTTTCGAATACGAATAATAAAATAATTAAATCATTAAAAAAAAAATACTATAAACGCGTTTCATAAATAAAATCATTAATTTTTATTTGATTTCTTTCTTCTTCTTCTTTTTTTTGTTTTTTTGTAATATGAATAAAAATTGTGTCTCTGTAGGGAAATTGAAATCTAAATTTTATGCTATGAGTAAAATAATGTAATATTAAAAAAATTATAGATACAAATCAACTAACCAATAACATGAATATTTTCAACTGATACCATTTCACTTAATTTTGAAAGTGCTAATCCAACATCTTCACCTAAATCTTCTGTATTAAATGCAGACCAAGTATAAAGTGTATCAATATATCTTGCTGAATCCAATGCCTACAATTAAATTTTAATCAAACATTTATACATTTATTGAAGTTTACTTTTCACAAACAATAAAATTATGATTTCCACGTTGTCTGTATGCTTCTGAGATAACATCAATGGCAGAGTTTTGTTCATTGATATCCGTCTGCCATCCTGTTATTAGAAGTGTCACATTCCAATCTCTATGAAAACTTTCATGTGACCAAAGTTCTTCTGACTTAAGTAATGGAATTGAAATATTTTCCGAATCGGTGAATAATACAAAATTTAATTCACTTATATTTGGTGTAAATTTCGGTATTATACCTTCAGCAGACAATGCAACAGAACCTTAAAGAAAAACCCTTCAAAATTCACAAAAACACTTTATCTAAACAAAATTTATGTAATTTACATATTGTATTTATGGCTGATGCAACAACTTTAAAAGGTAATCCAGCAATTGCCTCTTTACCTAATGAAAATATTGCTTCTGGTCCAGGAAATAATTCTGGTAATTTACTACCAATTGCTTTACCACTATTAACACCAGAACTTATTAAATCTGTTATTCTAAATTGTGTTCTCACATTATTTATAAGAAAAAATTTTAAGAAAATTACAAACAATATTTTCACCATATTTTCCCACTACAATTTTCTTTTGAATTTGAGTCTCACTGATAGTCAGATACAAACTGAATTGATTTTTAATGTAAAAATATTTATTTATAAAAATTTGCAAAATAATTTAAAATAATTCAAATTGTATAATTTAGAAATTATTGATCATCGGTTTATCTGTTCGGTAGCCAGTTTAGTTGAGATCAACTGTAATTTTTCACTTAAACAATTTTTAATGCATTCACAATTATTGTACATATTTATTTAATTAGTTCAAAATATTATTTGTTATTACATATTTTATCAGTTGACACAATCATAAATTATTGCTTTGATTTTGTTTTCATTTAAATTAATTTCTAATAAAATATAAAAAACAATCAATTTTGCGATAACACAAATTGATTTATTTTTTAAAAAAAAGGTGTGATCATTTTACAAATCAAAATAATTATAATAAATTTAATATCGACCGACTATGAGTTCCGTTTATTCTTTATTTATAATTTAGTTCATTTTGTTAAGGAAAGAATCGTTATGTAGAGTATCGAGCTTCATAAAATTATTAAGGGTCCCTTTCTATAAAATTTCAATGCCACCACTATTGTTGTGTTTTCTCTCTCTTGTGATCTTAATTAACCCTTACCTTAACTCATGTAGGTTCTCAACTAACCCTTACTTTACTTTGTTGGCAAACCCCGCTGTTCGAACAACGCAATAATAAAAACATTAATTTTTTAATTAATTTGTTAATTAAACGAGAATTCAATGATCAATTGTTAAATTATTAAGGTAGTATAATATTTAGTGGTTACACTAATTGTTGAAAACAATTTAGAAAACTAAAAAAAAAAATAGAATATTCAATGAAAAAGAAACGAACAAAACTGTTTCTTATTTATATTTAACAAAATTGGTTGAAAAACATTTTTTTTAGAAAACTTTGAAGAAGTTTTTCATTTAATTTTTTATAAAAATAGAAAATATTTTTCTTCTTAGTTCATAATAACGAGTAAATTTGTTTCTAAGTTAACAAGTTGAAAAAATGAACTAAATCGTTCATGGTGTTCCCGAATACATTTAATGTTCTTACAATGTGCTCTATTTTTCGACTCTTAAAATTGTTGTAAAAATAAATGTTCTAGTGCTGTTGATTTAAATCAATTACAAAGTAAATTCGATCCAATGAGACAGATTGTCGAATTAGACAATATTTTTTGAATCAACATATATTAGAAGTTATCAATCATATAGGCGTGAGTTTATGAGACAGCTTTTACTGTATTTATAGAAATTCCATACAATATTTATAAGAAATTTGTATAAATTCAAATTCAATTACAGAATAGTTTTAAATTTCAATTAAAACAAAATTTGTGTTTGTAAAAATTTATTAAAAAATTATAAAAAAAAAAAAATACTTAAATCAATAAAAAAAAACTTCTTTTGAATTTTAAAAAACTCTTGAACGTCCAAATGGTGAATTTGCTTCAGTTGTAAAAAAATAATTGCCTTTAACATTACGTGGTACACCAAAACCCATAAATACTTCAGTTCCTTTACATCCACCAGTTGTTAATGTAAATAAAGAATTGCATCTAATTCCTGGAAAATTATTTGGTCTTATAACAGTTTCTGCATATAATTCCCATGATCTACTATGAGCACAAAGTACAGAAAAACATCCTGGTTGTAATGCTGTTACTCTTTATATGAAAAAAAAAAGTATAATTGAAATTGTTTGTATTCAATTCTAATCGATAAAATTTCTATAAATTATTTAATTTACCCATTTGGATAAAAATCAACATCACCAGTTGAATCACGTTTTCCTAAAACACCAGCATTACTATGAATAACATCAATAAAATCAGCATCACCTCTTTGAAGACCAGCTAATTTTTCACCTTCATTAAAACATGGATTGGCTGGATCAAGTCCAGTAATTCTTGGTAATAGTTTATCAGTTTTTTGATAAAATGAACGTCCAGTTGAACCTGCAATGTGTGCGCCTAAACTGTGGCCTATATTTGTGTGAAAGTAAACATAATTTATGATTTTGTTTTAACAAAAAATAATAAGCAGAAATATGTGCCCCTAACCTATGACCTTTATTTTCACTTATTTTTATCTTATTAACATTTTCATTTTTTTCTTTTTTCTCTACAAATAATCGAAATTCAACAAAAAAAAATAAATGAAAGAAAAATAACTCTAAATACAAAAATTTATGAATACAATTTTGTCGGTTTTTGTTTTTTGTTTTATAAAGAAAATCAAAAAATAATAAGGACAAAATATTCGGAAAAAACGAAAAGAAAAAAATACAATGATATTATTGTGTGTTTTTTGGTAATAATCGTATAAATGTCACAACCAAATATATTTGTAAAATTTCCTAAACAAAATAAAACAAAAAAAGAATAATGAACAATTGTTCATACTCGAATAGCTATTTTTATCTATATTCACACTTTTAATCATTCACATTTATCATTTAAGTGTAAATTTCTTTACTTTTGGTTTTGATTTAAATTTTTTATCATTAAATTACTTCATTTCATTTCATTTTTTATTGAATAATTATTATGAAAGTGCTACGAAATTTACACCTTTAGAAATATTTAATTGAGGGTTATTCTGTTCCTTTATTTATGTTGTTTTAATTTTTCTTATTGTTAATTTAAATGAAAATATAAAAAAACAACTGTCAGTAGACATACTGATCAAGTGACTTTTGATCATCTATCCTTTGATCAAGTGATCATCGAAGACATTCTTTAATTGTTCTTACATAAGATTTTGGTAGTAGTCAGTTAATTAAATTAAGTGATGGAATGTAACAATTTTGTTGAGTAAACATCAAAAAGTATGTTTTCAATAATTTTAATCAAAACTGAAAATATTCTGATCGTACATTTGACCACAACATGTTGAAATTCACAACTTTATTAAATTCACAACATTATTAAATTCACTTTTGATTATTAATTATGAAACAGGTAAAATTATTCTATGGCTCTTCGTAAATATTTTTCTTTTTCAAATAAAATCAAATCACTTTATTCATTAAATATTCATTTAAAAGCTTTTAAAAAATAAAATCAATAATGAAACTTACCAATAACATGAATTTGTTTTAAAGGAACAATTTCAACTAATTTCGATAATGCTAATCCAACACTTTCTCCAATGTCTTCTGTATTAAAAGCAGACCATGTATAAAGTGTGTCTATGTAACGAGCAGTATCTAATGACTGTTAAAAATTAGGAATAATTAAATCATGATCTTAATTTTTCACCACAAAATTTTTACAATAAAATTATTTTCTCCAATTAATTTATAGGCTTCTGATATTGTGTCAACTGCTAAATTTTGTTCATTTGCATCAGACATCCATCCAGTTATTAAAAGTGTTATATTCCAGTCACTACGAAAACTTTCATGAGACCAAAGTTTTTCTGATTCCATTAATGGTATTGAAACATTTTCATTTGGTGCATGAAAAATGAAATTCAATTCATTTATATCTGGTGAAAATCTTGGTTTTAATCCATCACCAGATAATGCAAGTGAACCTTCAAATTTAAATTGAAAATTAAAATTCTTCACAATAAATTAGAATAAATTTGATACTTTACATATTTGATTTACTGCACTTGCAACAACTTTAAATGGTAATCCTCCTAACGCTTCTTTTCCTAATGAGAATATTGTTTCTGGTCCAGGAATAACATCAGCTGCTTTATAAATTAGTCCCTTTCCAGTACTAATACCAGCTTTTGCATAATCAGTTAATCCAAATTGTGATTTGACACAATTAATACTGAGAAATATTACAAAAAATGTATAAATAATTTTCACCATTGTCACTATATTGTTCTTTAAAAAAACGTTTAATTCACTGACATGATAAACTTGAAACTGATTTGACTTTCCTTAATAATTCTTATTTATATATTTAAAAAATTATCAATTTTTATCTGAATTAATATTCACTGTAAATAATATAAGACGTTTCATGTTTAAAATATTAAAAAAAAAATCATGATTCATTAAATTATTTTGTTCAATAATTATTAAATATGTTCAGATCAAAACAAAACATCAAATATTTTTATTCAAGTCATCTGTAATGAAATAGACGTAAATATTTATTATTCATATCTCTTATCATATTTTTATATTTTATATTTAAGAACTACATTAAATATTAATTGTGTATTCCAATGTAGAGTAAAAAATGTTGAATTTTTAGTGTTAAATTTTGAACACGCAAAATAATGAGAAACTTGGGAACTTGGAAAATCCTTTCTTTAGAAGTACATTAATCTTAATTCGACAAAAATATGTAATATTTGTACTCTAAAATAGAAATTGGAACCTTTGAAAACGATTTCCTTTCCACAATTACTTGAATGGAAACGATTTGTTTTGTGCAAAAAACAATAAAACTGTAACAAATATTTAGTAGATTGGAATACGGCATAAACAACTTAAGTCTACTGGCATTGTACATGAGATGCATAATTTATTTTTGTTTATATTATATGCTTTTTATTCTCAAGAATCATTTAAATTGAAGGCATTTCCGATCGTATACTCGTCTTTCAAATCAATTATGACCTTGAACTTGTGATCAGAATATTATTAAATAAACTTGATTAGCTAACTTTCAACGGTTTTTCTATAAATATTTCTTATTCATTTTCTTTATCATAAAATAATATCTTGTGTTTGATTTAAATTTCTAATAATTCATTTTATATTTTTCAGGTAAGTTCGATGCTTGCATGATTGACAGTAAGTATAACACTTAAATATAATGTATTATTATTTTTACATTTACTACAAAATATTAGTTTAAAAATAAACACGTTTCTCCTAAAAATTTAGAACCTTAATTTCCAATTCACAAAAGGAAAATTGAGAACTTTTAGTTATTCAATAAAAATGTATTGAATTTTTTTACTTTTTAAGTGTGGACACAATATTTATCCAAGACATTATCTTAGCGATTTTTTCTTCAATATAAAAATATTTTAGACCACAACCATTGTACGAAATTTAATATTGAGTATTTCTAGAGTTTGATTATTATTTTGATTGAGCTTTTAAAAAAGCTTCTGTCCTTTCTATAATTTAAACCAATAATAGCTTTCCATTTGTCAACTAAAAGCCTACCGCTAACAATTTATCCGGGACCAAAACCAATTCATGCAATTTAAGCTTTACACGAATTGCAAGCAGTAATGCAATTTGTCAAATTCTTCTTTCGATATTTTTAAAACAATTATGTAAAAAAAATCTAAGTTAAACAATAAACAATAAAAATAGTGTAATTACAATTAATCATAAAATAAACATCAACAGCTGAAAATCTCCTTCATTCTACAAACACAAATATTCATTGAAAGTAACTTTTTCATTAAGGTTTCTATAAAAATTCAAAGGCAGGAACAACTAACAACAGAAAATCTAATTATTTTATTCAAAGGTGTGAAGAGAAACCCATTTTCGTATTTCGGATTTTATATTTTCCCACTTCCGCTTGACCAAAAATAAATACATATTTTAATATTTGAAATAACAAACATAAAGTTTTACCGAAAAAATAATAATTTTTTTTCTAACTTATGGTTGAAGCTGTTGAAATTAAATTAATGGTAGAGATTATTTAATTGATTTTCTTTATATTTATTGAGAAAATTTTATTCTGAAAAATATTCTTAACAAAAAATATTTTTCACCTTTTAATTTTTCACATAAAAACAACGAAAAAAAATCAACTATTTTTTTTCTATCTACGTCCGCCGTTCTTCTTCTTCTGTTCTTTCTTATATTATAAAGTATAGAACGAAGAAAGTTCAAACAAAGAAAAAAAAAAACACACAACTTCTGACGATCCTCTTATAATATGTTAAAAGTTACAAACGATCTAAAATATCTCTTCAAAGTAGAGAAAAAGAAAAAAAATATAAAAAACAACAAAAAAAAAAAAAATGGTGGAAGAAAAAAAGAAGAGGAAAAAAATGTAGAGAAGAAGAGAGAAACTGAAATCACCAAGAGTAACATAAATTAACTTCAATCTTTTCATTTTCATACCAAAAAAAAAAAAAAGCAACAAAGAAACGAAGAAATTTCTAATCCCTGACGTCAATTCAATACATCAAAAAATTTTTGTCCAAAACATCAGAAAAAAACAAACTTTAAGTTTTCTGTTTGTTTTTTCTTTTATTAAATTTTCTTGTTTTCCTTTCCCCCCAACCCCATTCGATTTTACTTCTACTGTTTTTTATATTCGCTTTTTTATTTTCATAGAATTTTTAGAAATAAACAAAAAAAAAATTATTCGCCTTTAAAGAAAAAAAATTCTCTTTATAAAATTGTGAAACAATTGCGGCTGACGGTGAGAGGGAATTTTAGAATGTACAAAGTTAAGGAGGTGTTTCATATGAGCGTATGTGTGTGAGTGTGTGTAAGTGTATATATGTGTGTGTGTATGCGTGTGTGCCTATGTACATATGGATAACATCTTCACTAATTAATTAATAATTGTTGTAGAAAACTTTCACATCCTTATTCTTACTTCTGTTTCCTTTATAATTAATAAATAAAATTACAATTCAAGAAAAATATAAAAGTAAAAAACAAAAAGAAGAAAAAAAACCTGTACGATAAAGTAGAGTAAAGTAAAGTAAAAGAAAGAAAGAGACAATAAAGGGTGAGTGAGTGAAGAAATGAAAGGTTAAGGTAAAAGACAAAAAATTACTTGAGGGCACGTTCAACGACACTAGAGAATGATGACACATAAAAGAAAAGAATAAAATATATAAAAAAAAAAAAGGAAAACAGAGGAAAAATAGGTGAAAAGGGTAGATCAATTTTTCTTCTTCTTCTTCTTCTTTTTTTTGTATTTTTCATCGTTTCATCGTTTTCTGAATAAAAACAAAAAAAAAATCTGAAGTGGATGATTGAAGAGGAATTTATTGACAAACAATCTACAATATTCATCTCTTTTTCTCTCTCATCCATTACCCCTATTTTTCCCTACTTTTTTTTCCCTTATTTGTTCTGTTTTTCCTCATTCAAATTTCTAAAAGAAAATTGCAAGATTTCTGTTTTTCTGTCATTTCTTTTAACAATTCATTTTTTTTTGTCTTGTTGTCGGCTTCCTTTTCCACTTTATCATCCTTTTCCACGTATTTTTTTTTTCTCTCATCTTCAAAACCTTAAGGTACAACAAGCTCATCTCATCTCAATTTTACCTTACAGAAAACCTTTGAAATAACAACAAAAACATCAAGTAAATTTCATTTCTTGTCACTCAAAATAACAACAACAATAATAACCAACCAACCAACAAATCAACAACAAAAGAAAATTAAATTCAAAATTGAATAAATATTTTATGTTTCTATTTTTCGTTTTTATATTGTAAAAGGAAAATTCGAGAGTCCTTAAACATCAAATTTAAATTAAAGTGTTCCGTAGAGTATTCATCAGTTAATCAAACGTAGAAAACGCGAATAAATTATGATACTTAATTAATTGATATTTATTGCATTTAGACTAAATTATTGAACTAAGTGACAATGTGTACGATTGTAATTGTTTTCTGTAAGCTTCTATCGGGGTTTCAGTATTCTACATTAACTTCTGATTATCTTGGTTTCCGAAAAACAATTAATTAAGAATTTTAAATAACTAATTTCAATTGACATAAATCGTAAATTTTGAAGAAAATCAGAATATTATAACACTGGCATTAACAGCTTACGCTTTGATTAAAAATGACAAATCGCTTCGTAGTAACCCATAGAGTGCAGTAAAACCATCAGTTGTGAGACCAATTTCTCTTCTCGTATATGTCAAATTCTATAAAATCTCTGAGATTTAAGATTATGACTTCGTCATATGAGATAACAGATGGTTAACTTGCACACGAATACTTCCTATCACCATTCCATTATTGATTATTTTTATGATCGAAATAAAATGAATATTTTTAATTAGTAAATAAAAATTGTATCATTCAACTTGAATCAACACTCTATATTTTATTTACATAATTGAAATTGTATTTCAAAGATCTTACTTGTCACATTGATCGTTTTAAATTTTTTCCAATACCAAAAATCGATTCTAAAATTTCAACGATTTTTTTTTTTACACAAACAAAAAAAAAAAAGTATAAAAAAAAGTTTAATTGCACAATTTATCACACAAAGCTTTCATATTTTTTCCCCCAACATCTATTTCATATTTGATATTATTTGATTGGATTTTTACTTTGTTCCAAATAAGCGATTTTATTTCTTTCCTTTTTTTTTTCTTTCTTTTTTTTCTTTTCTTTCATTTATTATTTTTTTATATTTTTAAAGGTTTTTTTTTTTTGAGCGGAAAAAGAACAATTTTCTTTACATTATATATATTGGAGATCACTTTTTAGTCGATTGGTTGAGTATTTTTTTTTTCTTTATCATCCAATCATTTTTCAAAACTTTTTTATTTTTCTTTATTTTTCATTTTTTTTTGCTTTGTCTCCCTTTTCGATTCAACAATTTAAAGATTTTTGATTTTGTTTTTACTTTATTTTAAAACTTTAAAAAGAAAAGTATTTTAGGTGCCACACCTTATGTTTTTTTATTTTATAGTTAAGTTCTTCTACAACTCCTTCATATCTTCTTCTTATTCCCGTTTATTTTTTTAGAGAAACTTTTTGATTTATCCAGAGAGGTTTACGTTCGGATTTAGGGAAAACAATAAAAAAGAAAATGTTCCCTAGGATCAGCGTTTTTCTAAACAACAAAAAAAAAACATATTTAGAAAACTTCAATCCATGTCATTAATTATTTCCAATTTAAAACTTCAGGATAAAAAAAAAAGAAAACAACAAAATAGACAAACGGAAGTAAATTTTTAAAATCATGGACTTTATTCCTTGAAATTTATTCACTTCATCCAGAAGTAAAGAATTATATGTCTTTAAAAAAAGGACAGTAAATAACTTCAACCTCTAACACAAAATCTCAATAGATGAATTGTAATATAATTTAGTGCAATGCAATTGGTTGAGTTAAATTCTAAAAAGTCAGAAAAATTTTACACAAGAAATAACAACTTAAAGTTAATTATTCCTGTTAATGGGGAAAAAAAATATTTGTTCAAGATTCTAGATACAAAAGTCATTACAAGAGACCCGTTTCACCTTTATCATTCTTTAAATAATCAACAATGTGGGTGAAAAAAACTGACAGGAATAAATGAAACACAAACAAATATTTAATTAAAAGAATTAATTTTTTTTTTGTTTGCATTACAATAAATATTTGTAGAAATTTAATTATAGTTTATTTTTCTTATTTGAAAAATTTGATAAATGTGAAAATGTTAAAACAATTTATAAATATCACGAAATTTCCCAATCAAAATAAGGAATCAGGAAAAAAAAAGGGGTGTGGAGATTTTATATTTGCGTGCAAAAATCTAATTTTCAAAACAACTAAAAATTATAATTTTCTGTCTTTAAAATGTTTTCTTCTTCT
This sequence comes from Pedicia rivosa, assembly GCA_963082725.1. Classification (NCBI taxonomy): domain Eukaryota; kingdom Metazoa; phylum Arthropoda; class Insecta; order Diptera; family Pediciidae; genus Pedicia; species Pedicia rivosa. The sequence continues at coordinate 14,677,283 of OY720151.1, read as the reverse complement.
TCTTCTTCTTTTTTTGTTTCTTTTCCTGATGAACTTCCGGATAATTATCTAACTTATTTAAGGAATTTTCTTTATGTTTTATTTTTTTTTTATTTTAAAATCGATTAAAAGTCTATTCCATTTAAATTTAATCGATTTGACACAAATTCAAAATAATCGATTGAAATTATTTATAAAATTTAAATTTTTATTATTTATAGAAAATTTCCTTTAAAATATAAACTAAACTTTAGATTTTAATCTTATAAAATAACAACAATAAAAGCGACAAAAAAAAAACAAAAGAAAAATAAAAAAAACAAACAGAGAAAATGGGAGAAATTGGAGGAATGGGAGAAGAGTAAAAAAAAAAAAAAAATAGACAAAATTGGCTCAAATGTGCAATAGAAAAAAAAAATCGTTTTTGTTTTTCTTTTCCACATTGTTTGCATTATTTTGTATTTTGTATTTGTATTTGTTTATTGTTGTTTGTTTGTATTTTGTAAACAGTGAAAATGAAAATATATACGAAACGATATGCTCTGTGAATTTACATACAAATCTCTTAATTACAAAGATGGTCATGTACCTACATTATTCTTCTCGTTTACTTTTTTTTTTTATTTCTCTCCCTCTCTCTCTCTCTCTCTCTCTCTCTCTCTCTCTCTCTCTCCACTCTTGTTTATTTTTGTTGTTTATCTTCTTTTGTATGTTTTTTTTCTTGTTTTTTACCCTGTGCTATTGGGCTAAATGTTAGTTGGATGTGGGTACGTGTTAAATGTATAAGTTTTAAGTTGAATTATGCAATGTTAGTATATAAATACCACAAGGGAGATCACGCAGATCCTATATATAAGAAACCTAAACTCTTAAAAAATGAAAAGAGAAAAAAGAAAAGAGAAAAAAAGAAACAAAAGAATGAATAAAAGAAGAACGATGGATGAGATAAGAGTAAAGACTATAAAACTTTAAACTTTATTTATTAAAAGAAAATGAGGTTACGAATTTTTTTTTTTTCTTTTTATAACATAAAATTATTTAGATGTATAAAAAATGGGTGTACCAACCAATTTTAGCTACTATGTTTTACCTATAACTTACTTATACATATTACATTACTGCTTAAATAACTACACCTTTACAATAGCTACTAACTTCTATAACAATGTACCACAACTGACAACCGCACCATAAACACGTTTTGTCTCTTTTTTAAAAACCCATGGAGACCACAAATTTGAATTAGTTACAATTCAGTGAATTTACTCATACCACCCATTTATACATTTACCATCCTCCCCATCCCCACCCCACACATACCCATAGTCGTTATTTTATATATTTTTCTTTAACATTATACAACAACAACAACAACAACAACTGAAAAAAAGAGGTGACGATTAAGGTGGGTGAAAGATGAGTGCAGTGGGAGAAAAGACTAAATATTATATATGTTAAATTTTAAAAGTGTACACTCAACTCAAAACTCAAACATGCAACCCCCAAAAAAAAAAAAAAAAAAAAAAGAATGAAAAACGAAAAATATAAAAAACATGAACAAAAAAAAAAAAAACAAGCACCAACAACAAAATGAAAAATATAAAAAAAAAAAAATATAAAAAAAAAGAAGAAAATGAAATGAAACGAAACGAAACGAAAATGAATATTAAACTTTTCAATCTTTAATATACACGATATTAAATATTCATATGCAATATTAAAATCATAAACGGGAATTTTATATTTATTAAAAGTAAGAAGAAGAAGAAGAAGATGAAGAAAAAAAGGAAGAAGAAATAATATTTATAAAGATTTAGCAATGAAAACATATTTTCCATATAAGAGAGGAAATTTTCTTTTTTCTTTTAAAAAATATTTTATTTTGTAAAATTTTTAATAGAATTTTTAAGGATTAAACTTTTGATAATAATTTAATGGGGTCATGGGAATTATTTGACTGGATTAAAGAGTGACTGATTTCCTTATCAATAAGTTTCAGAATATTTTGACTTTCATTTTATTTCATATTTGTTAAATTTCTAATCGAAAATATTAATAAATAAAATGTCTACTAAAAAAATTTGATTTAAAGACAAAAGTATTTCTTCTGACAATGAACAATCAAAGTTTACAGAATTACACAAATATGAAAACAAAATGAAACAAATTTGAACCAAATTGTATATTTGTGTAACTAGACTTAATTGAATTAATTGAATAAAATCCTTTCTAGTCAATTCTTCATATATTTCAAGAGCCCACATTAAAAATTAAACAATTTATCCATTTAAAAGTTTACAAAGATTTCAGATTAGAAAATAAATCATTAATATTTTAAATTTTAGATCCTCTAATCAAGCTTCTTTCTATGAACCTACACACACACACACTCCTACACACACACCACATAGAATATACAACAAAATTGTTATGTTCTTTATTATTTTTGACCAAAAATTTCTATAATTTGTTTAAAGTAAATTTCATTTATTCAATATTTACTTAACAGTTGAATTAGTTGTCTTAAACAAATAGTTTTCTACAATCTTCAGGTAGAAAATTATACAAATGAATTATAACAAAAAATAAAAACAATGAATGTCTCTACTGGAAATAAAATTATAAGACAAAAGTTTTGAATAAAATCAGTAGGTGGATAAAGTAAATAGAACCTAAACAATTTATTAAAGGTTTGTTGGAGTTACCATTTTAATTTCTATTCTTGTATGAACATGTATGAACATAAACAGTCTTCTTTAATTTATAAATTAAAATGAAGACTTTATTTGTAAAATGTTTCATTTCAATTAATGTATTTATTTCAAAATAAACCACCAATTACTTTTACCGAATTATAATAAAGGAATAATTATTTGTGAATTTATTCTCTATAAATTCCAAATGACTAAAAAAATGTTCACAATTAAATTAACCAATTGATTTTGGAATAAAATTAAATAATAAAAGAAATCAAATTTACCACAAAATTACCCCAAGGCCATACACGTTTGAAATAATGGAATAAAAATTATAGGAATTCTGTGAATCAAATTTAATTACATTAATTAGATCAAAGGATTTCAAAATTATTGAACACAATTGAACGATTCCATGATTATTAAACACATAATTGCATTTTGATTTTTCATTCACTGGAAAGAGTAAGTCATAGCTGTAAAGTTTCTTCCACTATTGGCATGATCCCTTTACTAATCGGGAAATAAATTCCAGTTCCTTAATTTTAGATATCGATTAACATTTCATTCTTCTTTTTCTTTTGTTCTATTGGAATTTGATTTTATTTATTTATTTTCAATGGAAAATTACTACATCAGGTCATACACACACACACACACACACACACACACACACAGAATACTAACAAAATTTACTTCACCTTGGTTTAAACAATTTCCGTGTTTAAATATTTCTATTCTAAATCCATTTTATTCTCAATTAGAAATTGTATAATTGGATAGCGGTTATGGGTTATTGGAGAATAACTTTAATAGAAAAGTTTAAAACAGGAAATCCTTTACAAATAAAAACCGATAAATTTCTTGACGTATAAAGGTCAATCTAAATAGAAACTTTATAAACTTCTTTCTCACCCTATCTGGTTCCTATGACACTCTATACCCCGTCACCCCTACCCCATTACATAATAATTATTTCACAATGAAAACCAATTATAATCATGACAAACACTAAAGGGGAAGAACGAACAGGAACAAAAAAAAAGAAATATTATGTGAACAATTTTGTTTCAATTGCGTTTTTATTTTTCTATTTTCAATTTATTCAATAAATTTTCATAATTTTCCTCTGTTGTAGTTTTTTTTTTTTTTTTTTCAAAAAAAATCCTAGGACAGAAAAAGTTTCATTTGTGTGGATATGGGTAGGTGTGTGTGTGTGTGTATTTGGAACATAACAATATTGATCGAAAAATTTGAGTATTTTTTTTTTCTTACTTACATATTTTATCAGACTATCATAATAAACTCTCAAGTTCAGATGAAAATAAAGAGAAACAAGAAAAAGAAAAGAAAAGAAAGAAGCAAAAAAAAAAAGGAGAAAAAGGAGAAATAGAAGAAAAATTCTTTTCTTATTAAATATACAAAAAAAAAAAAAAAAGAATAACAAAAAGAAAAATACAATATTAGAACGTTTTTCATCTTATTTTGACTTTTTTTCCCCAATTTTTGTTGTTGCTGTTACTGTTGATACTGCCGTTGTTATTGTTGTTGCTGTTGCTGTTGTTACTGTTGTTTCTTATACTCCTGCTATATCCTTCTGTGTAAACATACATAATACAAATGAGAGAATAAAATTATATTCTACACTAAATTGAATGATTTCCATAAAATGATTTTCTTCAGTTTCTTCTTCTTCTTCTTCTTCTTCTTCTTCTTCTTTTTCTTCTTCTTCTTCTTCTTCTTCTTTTTCTCCCTTTATTTCTTCTTCTTTTTCTCTTCGTGTTTTTTTTTTTTTTTTTGTTTTTCTTCTTTTCTAAAATTTCTCATTTTTTTATTATTCATTTTTTTTTTATATCTGTTTGTTGAGACATTTTACAACAAAAGATAATAAAAAAAAATCTAATTTTAAAATGTACCAAAAAAAAAAAAAAAAAAAAATTAAAGGAAAAAGAAAAACGAGAAAAAACTCTTTTCATTTATTTAACTTTTTCTTCTTTCATTTTTCATTTTATCATTTTATCATTTTTTTTTTTTTTTATTTTCTCATCCGAAAAAATAAACCACACTCAATCGAATAGAATCTTTTGACTTTTACAAAATACACAAAAGAAAAAAAAGAAGAAGAAAAGCGGCAACAACATCAAAATTGTATAAAATCAACGAAATAAAGGAAACGTGGACGAAATTCAACGAAATTCTAACATTTTTCCAATAATTACAAATTAATTAATTGTTTAATATTTTTTTCCCCTTATTTTTTTCGTGTTTTTAGTTTTTTTATTTTCTTTTATTGGAAATTTTCAAATAAATGCAAACGATTAAAATATTTTTGTTGTTTTTGTCTCAATTGTAGATAATTTTTTAATAACTTTGAAATTAAATAATTTACGGATAATCAGGTGCGATAAATTTAAATTTTGTTTTTTTTTTTTTTTCATTTTGTAGTTTTTGGTAGGTTGTGTTGTTGTAGATCGTGTTGTTGTTGTGATAATAGAAAAAAATATTTAAATGTAAAAATTCTCTATCTGTTCATAATATAAAAAGGAGAGAATCACAAAATATATTCGTTCTATTCATTCTATAACAGAGTTACCCAAAAGAAAGAAGAAGAAAAAAAAACCGAAAATATAAAAAAAAAAAAAAAACAGAAACAGAAACAGAAAAAAAAGAAGAAAAATAGAATAAAATAAAAGAAAATCTTTACAACATTTTACCCAATAAACATGAATATTCTTGTGTGTAGGAAATTTTCGTAAAAAAAAATTATATTTGCTTATAAATACTAGAATACAACTACTGACTGTAGAAATATTTGAAAAATTATAAATCAAAAGTTTTACTTTGTGACCAAATGGAAAATAAATTTATAAGACAAAAATATTGTACTATAAAGTTGAAGACTCAAAGTTTTACGATTTTATAAATACAATTCATGTGTAATTATGTAAATAATTAATTGTCGATGGTGAAAATATACAAAAGAAAATGTTTAATAAAAAAACTAAGTGATAGAATGAGAAAAAAATATTTTATTTCTCATGTAAGAAATTCGAATCCCATTACAACAAGTCATGGACATGAACATGAATTTTATCAGGCATGCGCATAAATAACAAGAACAACCAAATGAGAGAGAAGAGAAGAAAAAAAAAAGGAAACTAAAATATATAACAGTATATAGCTATTTTGTCTCACTCACATAATATTATTGTTCTTTTCACCCCTTTTCCTCACCTTGCCATTGTAAATCTGTCCCAATTTCTATGTTTTTTTATTTTGTGTGTTTCCCTTTTTTGTTGTTGTTGTTGTTGTTCGTTCGTTCATGAATATATGTTTGTGTATATACATGTGTATGTGTGTGTATGATAGTGTATGTATGTGTGTGTGTATGGGGAAAGCCCTTGTTACAAGTAACATAACAGTAAATGGTCAGTACACCGGTGAATACTTTGATAAGTGTTTCATAAACGTCAAGACGTGGTATTTTCTTTAAAGCGGAACAAACAAAAATAAAGTAAAGCACAAAATATATATTTTTAAGTCATCCGTTCTTTAGAAAAAATTAATTTACTCAAATGCTACAAAGTTTCTTAATAAATATTTACTAAAATCTAACTAACTTTATTCACTAAATTCAATATTTAAAACTTTTTTCTTTCAATTTCCTTTTCTTTTTTTTTTTTTGTGGTTATGTTTTTTTTCTACAAAAAATAAAAGAGAAACTCTAGAAATTGTTTTTCTTTTTCTGTTTTTGTATTGTTCTGTGTAATGAATTCTTTCAATTTATATTTATATGTGTGTGTGTGTGTGTCTAAGTGAGTGAGTGATATTTATTTATTTTTTCGGTTTGTGTAAAAAAAAAATAAAAATATAAATAAGAAAAAAAATTAGATTTTTTTTTTTTTTTGTGCTCTTTAATAAAATTCAATTAAATCTAAAAAAGAAAAATTATTAAATAAATAACCGAATGGAAAAAAAAGTCAATTAAAATTCATTGTAGAGAAAAAAAAAAGTCAATTTCAAAATAAATTATTGTGCATTTTAAATAAATAAATTAAATAAATTTAAATTCAATTAATAAATGTTCAATTCATAAATAATCTAATAATATAAATTTTATAAAATATAATTAAATAAAAAAAATAAAAAAATTAGCGTATAGAAAAAATAGAGAATCACTTCTGTGAGTATTCGTGCATGCGATGGTGGAGGCGCCCGGTATTTTGTTATATCCAATTTTTGTCTTGTTTTTTTTTTTCTTTTTTTGTTTTCAATTCCACAAAATAAAAATATACAATAAAATAAACAAAAACGAAAAAAAAAACAGGGAAAATATGGGAAAATCATTCTGATGATTTTATGTTTTATTTACATTTTTTTTTTTGTCTCATTTCCAGCACAAATTTAAATATGAAAATTCTATAAAATTTGTTCATGAGCAAATAATTATGTAGAAAAGGGAGTTGCAAATATTTGTGATTGGTGTTGTTATCCTTTATTTTTTTTTTCTTTACTGTTGTTTTATGTTTTAATTTTTTATTCTGCAGTGAATGGTGGTTTTTTCTCTCTCTCTCTCTCTCTTTTTGCTTTTGTAAATTATTATCCAGGGTGATTTTTTATTTTTTTTTTTTGGGTTCAGTTTTTCTTCTTCATTTTCTTTCCTGTTTGGAATTTAAATAAAAAATTTTATTTCAATTCAATTGATAATGTTTTGGTTTTATTTTTTTTATGTTTTGTTTTTTATTTTAATTTAAATTCCGCAAAAAATGTAATAAAGTAAAATAATTATTCGGAAGGAAGAAAATAGAGAGAAATACAGAGAAAGAAAGAGAAATGTTAGACAGAGACAAAAGGGTGATTTTTATGGAAAAAAACAAAAAAATTTAGTTGCGTCGTAAATTTAACAACAACAACAAAAAAAAAAATGTAATCATAAATCTTGTTTGTTTATTCCACAAAAATTTATTTAAATCATTTTGATTATTTTTGACTAAATTTTTGCTTTTGTTGTTTCTGACGTAATCATCGGAATTTAATAATTTTATTATTTATTCGTGAATTTTTTTCAATTAAATAATTTTATGTGAAGCAAGATAAAAGTGACGATTTTTGATGGAAAATTAAAATTTTTTATCAGAGAGAAAAGAAAAAGAAGAAAGTTTGTGTTTTGCGTTGTTAAACAAAAATATATTTTCATTTGAAGTAATTCATTATGCAATGTGCAATCTGAATTTTCACCGCATTTGAATTAGAAATGATAATTTCTCTTTCTCTCATTCTCTTTTGGGTGGTAAATTACTTGGTTTAAATTAAACGGTGACCAACGTTTAGTTTAAATTCAAAGTTGAATATTTTATGTTCTCTTGAGTTATCCATGAAAGATGAATTGAGGAATAATATTTAGTGGGATTAGGCAACAAGCGACATTTTCATTTAATATTTTATAGAAAATCAGGGATAAATAATTGTATCAAATATGGATTTAGTAGTCTGAAGCCAAATAGGCTTTTCTCATGCTCCTGTTCCATTTCTCGGTACCAAATTTGATAGACTTAACTAGAATTGTGTAAAAGTTGTTTCATTGAGTTTGATTGTAAATTCGATTATGGAAAATTATTTGAATTATTTGAAGGAAATGAAAGTATGAGTTACGAGTCTTTATCTTACTAGGGAATTATTTACTTTTTCAATTTAATCCAAGGGTTTAATTACAACAAATGCATTTTGAACTTACGATCCTTACAATTTAAAGCTTATGATTTAGCAAAATATTTTAAGAACGTTATGACGTAAAAAGGACACACAAATTATGATTTCTCTGTTAATTCATTGATAATTTAATTTCTTAGTTATGAAAATAAATGAATAACTTTCCATAAAAACTAAATAACTAAATTTTACCTTCAATTCATTATTATTTGACACAATCATAAGTTATAGGTTATGTTATGTTCGTTTAAAGTGACAAAGCTTTTTCTTATATAATTTTCTTATTGTTAGAAAATATATTTATCAATAAAGATAATTTTCATTTAAGTAAATTATTTAATAAGTTAATTACGATAAATTAATTGACTACAATTCAAATTGATTGACAATATTAAAATATTAGATAAATTGTTTTTACTCACCTTCAATAATAAGAGAATTATTTTTGTTGGTTTCACAATAAATTTAACGTTAATTTTATTCACTCAAATTATTCTTTCATTATTTTTTTAACTAAAAATCATTTAAAGGAATTGTTATGAAACCCACATTGTATCAATATTTAATTTGATTGTTGACTAATTTTGATAATGTTTTATGTAATAATTTGTTATAAAGGTTTTTGCAAATTATAAAGACTTTTGTTTGGGATTCCGAGACATTTTTACTTTTAATTTGTTTAGTGATTAAAAATCACCTTACTGATTTATATGAATGAATTTAAAAAAAATGTTTAATGTGTTTCGGTCCAATTATATGACCATCATTAGAATGCGGTTATTTGATCCAATTATTAGTCGATCATCATTTTATAAATGTTTCTGATAATGGAATAAGATCCCGTAAATTACGTCAATAAATAAATGGGTTAATAAGAATAAGGTTTATTAATGAAAATAATTTAACTAAATGAAGTCATGAAATTTAGATAAAAATTAATATTTTTTTAATAATTTGAAAATGTCAATTATTGAAATGATTCAGTGAATAATTAATGGACAGAATATTTTGTAATCCTTCATCAATATTTTTTTTTTTTAGTTTAAATCGATTCTGAGTTGTGACATCAACGTTTAATAAATGTTCATAAGAATCTAACAACTGTAGTCGTTATAAGCTTGCATTAATTTTAGAATCACGCTGTGGCATAGTGGAAACATACCCGAATCTCAGCCATTAAAATCCTTGGGTTCTAACACAAAAATAAATTGTTTTGATTTCATTGTAACAATAGATTTCCGTGAATTATCTAAGCCTGGCTGTTGAAGTTCAGTGACAAGTCACAGTAATAATGCAATATCCAATTAATCATTTCTTAATTTTTACTTCAAATAAAAATGAAGGTAATTCCAATAAAATAATTCAGTGATTTGGAAGAAAACATAAATAAAAAAAAAAATAAACAAACGCACAAAAAGAAAATATATGAAAATTTACAACTACAAAATAAAAACACAACTACATACAATTCACACCTTCAGAAAAGCAAAAAAAAAAAAACAAAAATTACTACAAAAAAAAAAGACAATAAAATAAGGTAAAATAATGGAGATATTAAACTGAAATTGTTTTGTTACGAAAACTTTTTTTTTATATATTTGAAGGACTGAGAAGTCATTAAATAATTTTCGTCTATTAATATTATTATTGTTGTTTTATTTTTATACATTTTTCTGTCTTAGAAAAAATAAAAATAAAAAACAAAAACGAAAACAAACGGAAAATGTTCTTGTATTAATAGACAACAAAAAAAGAAAATAAAGAAAAAGAAGAAAAGACAATTGAATTGAAAATAATATGAACTTCAATAAAATTGCGGTCACATAAATTTATTATTAATTTAAAAAGCACGCAACAGAGTAATTTTTTTTACCTTTTATATACCTGACTCTCTCATACACACAACATAACTCTTTCGCTTTCTATTTCAAATATAATTTGTGTCCGATGAAGAAAAAATAAAAATAATGTTACTTTCAATTGTAAGGAATATTATCTCGTGTCAATTAAACATTACCTACTTGTTGTTGTTTTTCATTTTAATTTTTTCCCTCCTACCCCACTAACATTATCTTAATGTTGTTCTTGCAAAAAAAAAAAAAAAAAAAGAAAAGGAAAATAAAATAAATAAATAATCGTTTCCTGTAAGTTTTAATTAGAAAAAAGAAATAGAAAAAATTTGTAGGAAAATGGTGAAGATAATTTAAGGTTTAAAAATAGAACTTTTATTTTATTGGTTTTTCACTTTTTATTGTTCTTTGATAAAAATGCACGAAATGTCATTTATAAATTGACCATGACGTCATTAACTTTATACATTAAAAAATCAAACAAAGACAATTTATTTTGTCCTTTAAAATCGAATTTAATTGAAATTTCAAATAAAAAGAAAATGGAATTGTTGAGGAAACGGTAAAAGTAATTCTTTTTAATTCCTTAGAAAATTGAGAGAATTGAGAAAGAGAACAAAGTTAAAAATCGTTTTTATTTTGATTCGAAGGGGGAAAATTCTTCTTAATTGCCACAAGAGTATTTTTTTTTGCTTAATTTCACAAAATGTATAAAGTCAATTGTGGAAAGAAAACAATTCTTAAAACCCTCTTAGAAATTCTTGTAATTTTTTCTTTTTTTTTTATAAACCAGAAAATTGAACTGAATCGACAAAAGTGTTTCCTCTTTCGAATTCAAATTCAATATTTATTCCCTCCTTGTACATTATTTTATAACCAGGGATGCGTTCACAAAGTACAGAGTCTATGAATAAAGTATCTGATGCTCGTATACAGTCAATTCAAAGTCAACTCTAACTATGATGATGAATATGTGAAACGCCATTCCTGAATCATAACAAAAATATATAACCTCAAATAAAGAAAGAATGAAAATGTGTATGAAAAATAGATCGATACGAATATTCAAAATGAATTCTATTCCCGCAAACATAAAAAGAAAAAAGAACAAACACAACCAAAAATAAAAGAAAAACTAAAAACATTTTCATCGATTAAACCCAATTTTACTATCAAATCAGCAAAATAAAAAGAAAATGTTCTTTTTGTTCATTCCATCAAAATGTTTAATCAAGAGTTACAAAAAAAGGATCCAAGAAAGAACAAAAAAAACAACCAAAGAAAATTATAGTTATATATGCGTATCCTTCTCTTTCCCCACCACACACATACATACACACACCGAATCCACAGTTCTTCGTTTTTCCCTTTAGTTGTCTCAATAACCGATAACCTATATTTTCTTTATAAAAAAAAATCTATAAGGAAAAAGGAAATAAATAAGAAAATAAAAAAAAAAAGATAAAAGGGTTTTTCTCTCTTTTCTTTCAGAAAGCCACCATTTTTCTCTTTCTAAAGATTAAATAATAAATTTAAAGATTTTCGAACTATTCGACGGGAAATTGTTGAATATATGTCAACATCAGACATTTACTTTTGACCTTTTTCTTTTTCATTCTCTTATGAATTCTTTGTTGCTGTTCTCTTGTTCTTGTTTTCTTTTATTTATTCTTTAATCTCTCTCTCTCTCGCTGTGTTTCTCTTTTTCTCACATACAGTATTTCTCGTTTATATTATAATATTAGTTATAACTTTATAACAATCAAAAATTTAAAACGAGATCTAAAACTGAAACAGAAATACAATAAATTATATGTTGTGATAATTTATTTTATTGAACACGCATTTAAAATTTACGTTGTTCAATTACTTTATTCTCAATGCAACTAAATTGCCTTTTTAATTACGACGCCATAAAAATAAAACATTCTTTCAATTTAATTCTGTTGATGCTTGCTAGTTGCCTTTATTATTCAAATATTACATATTATTGTGATTCGAACCAATAGAAAACTTTATTTTAAGTTGACTCATATATCACGAATAAATTTACTTCACAAAAATAATCAGATATAAATTTTATGTAACATTAGCTGGTATGACGAATATAACATAAAGTATGATAGGATGTTTCACATCACTCCAATATGAAATGATCTAAAAAAAGGGTTAAATAATCTAAATTAAAAATTTAAACCATTGATTTAGAAAAACTGTATGTTCAACTCATCATCAGATTATAATGTACTTTACAGTTCCAATTTCAATCAATGCTTATGCTGATTTATTAGTTTAGTTAATTAATTACAGATGAATTATATTTCCAAAGCACAATATTTACGTTTTAAAAATGATTTTATATTTTGAGGTTAATTATTGGAGCTTTTACATCAAAATATAAATGTTAAAATAACAATGATTGAAACTACTGAAAACTTCAACGATGGAGTAATTTTGTGTTATAGAAAAGAGGTTTCAGTTTTTTGAAACAAATATTTTGACTAACGATCGTTCGTTTTGAAAATCTATAAAAGAAAAATCTAAATGACTGGGCAGTGTACAGAGTATCTAATATTGAAATAGGTAATTATTGTGATACAACTAACAATAACAACAATAACAACAACTATAGGTTTTAATGTCAAAATCTATCCACAAAAATAAAAAAAAAATTAATAATAACAACAACAAAAAATTACTAGATTTGTATACAGAAATCATTCAATTAAATTAATAGATTTAATAAATAATTAATTTTACTCTACAATAAATAATCGATAAATCGATTAATTATTTTTTCTATTTATTCTTTTTTTATAATTTTTGTTTACATTTTTCATTATTTATAAACACAAAAAGAAAAACAAATTAGAAAAGAAGAATTTAAATAAATAAAAAAAAAAAAACAAACGAACGAACGAACGAACCAAAAATTAAAAAATATTTGTTTTTATTTTTGTTTTTCTTCTTTTGCTTCATTTTTAAACACAATTAATTTACTTTTGCCTTTAATTCTATATTTCGGTTTATCGAAATTAATTACAAAGGAACGTTTTATTATTATTTTTTTCTTCTTGTTTTTTATTTTTATGTTTTAGGTAAACACAAGTGTAAACCAAAAAAAAAAAACAAAAAATAACGAAAATTTCTGTAGATTTAATAAATGTTTAAAAAAAATATTCAACCATAGAATTACAAATGAATTCAACGCAACCTGAACTCGAACATAAATTAAAATTCAAAGTTAACTCAAACATAAATTCAAATTCGAACAACATCAAATTGTTTTAGGTTCTGCTTTTATTTTTATAGATTTGTTATTCGTCATAGATTCTACCAATATTAGGTTGAGTTGAGAAATGAATATTAGAGGAAAAATAGAAAATTATATTTTCAACCTGACAGTTTTCATTTATTCTAGAGTGAATAATTTTTAAGTAAATAGTAAAATATTTGTTTTTGTTTACATTTAAAAGAAAGACTTTTCTTTTTTCTTTTACTTTTTACATTTACAATGCAAAATTTTCTTTATTCTTTTCATTTCATTTTCTCCTATAGAAATTTTCTTCGTTTTTTTTATATATTTTTTTATTTGTGTTGATTGAGCGCAAACTCCTTACCTACATAAAAAAAAAATATAGAAATTTGTAAAGTTTTATTCTTCTGTTTTCTTCTCGTCTCTTGTTATTTATTTTTTTTATATGTTCTCTTTACATTTCTGTGTTCTTATCAAAATTCAACAATATCCTATTTTCTTTTCTCTTCTTCTTACTCTATATATTTTATGTAGTTCCACTCATTCAATACACTTTATTACACTATTTTACACTCAATAATAACAACAACAACAACAACAACAACAACAACAACAACAATAGCAAAAACAAAAACAAATAAATGTAAGAACAGAAAACATTGAATGTATTTGTTTGTGTGTTTATTTTCGTAAGATATTTGGCGTAAAATAAAGAAGAAGGAACGGTGAAAATAAAATATTTGGTATCAATTTAAGGAAAGGGAAATTTGTTATGAATTGAATTTTACTTTACTTTAATAAGACTTTCTATAGGAAGCTAAATTTTTATCTGTTCTTTAACCCATTTAATTTTAGTTTTTAATTTGATTTTAAATTTTGATGCAAAATTTTATAATCGTAAGTATAGAAATTTATTAGTCCCAATTGAATTATTCGGGTTAATATTTGATTTTTGTCAATTTTAAACATTTTTCGTGAAATTGAATTTTAAATTTTTTTCTAAATTATTTAAGAGATGACAAAACTTCTTAAATTTTATGACATCTTTTTCTGTTTTATTTTTCAAATGTACAGAAGATAAACCCTTTTATATAAACTTGGATTTATATGGTGTGTCCAATGATTGATTGATTGATTCAATGATTGAATGATTGATTGATCTTAAATAGCTTTAATGATACGTATATTTCCAGTATTGGAAAAAAATTTCGTTTTCTCAATTTATTACAATTGTTCCATTTTCTATATGATACAATTTAATTTCAAAAAATAGAAATCCTTTTTTATTTTATTCTTGATCAATCTTTGTTTATTCAGTTGTTTTATTATTTCTTGACTAAATCATATTTTATGAGCGAATATTTATTTATTTGTTTTTTTTTTTCTTCTTTGAAACAGAAATTTCAATATGAAAACGAGTATGGATTTTATGGAATTTATTCAAATAAGTTAAACATGAAAAAGGGTATAAACGAATGAATAAAATCAAATAAAAAATAACAAAAAAAAAAACGAATTTTATTTTTTCTTGCATTTTTTTTCCCTAATAAAAAAAAAAGCCTTCAGTCTCTGTTTTATCCAAACAGAAAAAAAAGGGACTTTCATTCTTTTTCTTATTTCCTGATTTTCCATATGTTGCCTATATTTTTTTTTCTCTCTCTCCCTCTTTCTTTTATAGAAAATATTTTGATTACTTGATAGAGTTAATTTAGAAAATATTATAAGCCAATCAAAATACAGATAAGCACAAATATATACACACACACACATACACACATATGTTATCCAACAGCACACATCCTGCCACGTGTGAACACACAAACACATATTTTATGAACGAAAATAATATTTTATGGATTAATTTAATAAAAAAAATAAAAAAATGGGAAAGCCTTACTGGGATAGGCTTTTTACAGAAAGATGTATTTTTTTTCTATTTTCTTATAATAAAGAGAGAGACAGAGAGAGAGAGAGAGAGAGAGTGAGTGAGAGAGAAATTATAAGAAAAAATTTAAGAATTTATTATTTTATGAATATTTTCCATCTTCGATTTTTTATTTTTCTTTAAATTAAAGCAAAGAAAAAAATATTATAGGTTGGTACGATTGGAAATCCTTGAAGAATATCCTTTATTCATATTATTTTTATTTTTGCGAGAAAACCGAATTTTTTTGTATGTGTGTGTGTGTGTGTGTAAAAATTCGAAGAAAAAAAATTGAAGGAATAAGTTCTTTATTTTATCAAATAATGTTTTCTATGTTCTTTGTTGGTCCATTTTATATTTATATATGGACACAAGGACGTTCGTTTATGAATAAATTTGTTATCCTTCTTAAAAACAAGAAATCTACAAGCAAGAGAAAAGGCTCTTACCTTCACCTTAATATTTTTTAAACAAAAAAAAGGGATAACACAAAAACACAAACTCACATAAAATAGACACACATTGGTGTGGGTGTGTGTGTGTGTTTGTGTGTATCCCTTCCACATGAATAACTATTTGTATTTTATTTGTTTAGTATTTAATGCGTGCCTGAATCAACCATAAATGTTTGTACCTATTTAATTCTTTTAGACAAAAAATGATTGTCCAATTTCAATATTCACGATTTTTCCTTGAATCAACACAAATTTTATAAAGGAAATTCTAAAAAAAACGTGACAGTCGACACTATAAAAATTTACTCTACGAATTCATTATTTAAATACGGTTTGTTTTTTTTTTTTTTTGTTAATAATAAAATTCAAATTGGATTTGAACTTCACGATTTCATAGAATGAATCAAAGTGCGTGATAAATCAATATGCCATCCGTGCCCATTGCATAAGAAACATGAGAACTTTAAAGAGAAGATTTTGTTTGTTTTGTTTGAAGGAAAAACATTTGAGAAAATAAAGTGAAAGGAGTTTAAAGATGAAAATTGTCTGCTTCTGGTTTCTGTTCTTTTGTTAATGAAAGAATTCAATAATTTTTTGAACAAATATGGAATTAACTGAGACGATTTTTCATTAAAGACTAATCGGTAGAGTTATGGATTATTATTTTGGTCATTTTCCAATCAAATTTAATTAATTTTTATTCATAAACGATAAAAAAAATTATTAAATTCTTTCAAACATAATTTTACCTAAACAAAAAAAAAATAAGTAAAAGAAACGCATTAAAGCATGTAAAATGTAGAACCAAAAAATGGAGTGCGGTGAAAGAAAAACAACTCATCATAATCGATCACCTTAACTCTTTCCTCAATCGATAACCTTTCACCTTTTTAAACTTTTCAACCCCAAAAATGTCGAATCGATCCACTGAAGAAAAAAAAAAAAGCGATCATGTTTATTTCCATTCAATATAAATGATTTTCTTTTTATTTTCCATCTTCTCCTCATCAACATTTTTTTTTCTTTCCTTTTGCATTTTCATTTTCCTGTTTTCGCTTTTTACTTATTTTATTTTCTGGGGAGGGGGAGGCGAGTCAAGAAATGATCAGGTGGTGTGGCCGTCCAAATATTTTAACGACAACAACAAAAAATTTATTAAAATTTAAAAATTAAATTAAAAAATATTTTCTGGTTCGTTTTGTTTGTGATTTTCTTTATGGTTATTTTTTCTTTTTTTACTTTACTTTATTTTTTCTTCTCCCCTATTTAAAAATATTGTAATTAGTTAGTCAGAAAAAAAAACGAAAAAACAGCAGCAGCAGCAGCAGTAGCAAGTAGCAAGTAGCAGCACCATGATTGATGACAGTATGACACACGAAGTCGTTAATTAATTGGGCTGACCTTTAACATAAATATTGATTTCGTTTTCCCTCTTCCAAAAAAATAACAAAAAAAAAAAAAATATAAAAAAATAAAACGAACAAACTGAAAATTTATTTTTTTCTTTCTTTCTTTCTTTCTTTCGTTTTATTTTTTTTTTTTTATTTTTATTAATCCCAAGACGTATCGAAAGAAAATTAATATAATCGAATGTTCCCATTGGGCAAGTCTATCCATTCATTTATCTATTCCCCACATATCAGAACCCCTTTTCTTTCATCAATCTCCTTAACGTCTTTCCCACTAACCCTATTTGCCGACCATTTTATAAACCCCTTCCAAATAAAATATCACAAATAACCCTCAGAAAAATGTTTTCACTTCAATTCAATTTCCCTTTTTAGTCAGTCAGAAAGTCTGTCTGTCGGTATTTTATTTGATATGAGCTAACTGATAAGAATATATTTTTTTATTGTTTTTATTTTTATTGTTATTGTTGTTGTTTGTTGTTGTTGTGGTTTTCCTCTATTGTTTTTCTTTTATTATATTTTTCATGATTGGTTAAGTTTGGTTTCAGTATATCTTAAAATAGATAATCTTTGCCTAATCTATGAATATAATTAAAGAGTTTAAAGTGTTTCAGACACGAATATTTTAAATGTAGAAACAAGGCGAACACAATAAATTCATTCCTCTATTGTTGTTGTTGTTGTTGTTGTTGCTGTTCTTCTTCTTATTCTAAAGCTTTCTTTTCTTTCCTTTCTTTAAGAGGTTGAAAAATTATTAATCGTGTTAATCGAAAGTATTTTTTTTTCTTTTTTTTTTTTTTATTGCGAACAGTTGAGCTCATCGTACTAAAATACGGTCATTGCTATTACTTGTTTTTATAATTAAATAGACGAATTATGTAATGGTAATCTTTATCCAATGTTCATAATAATAAATTCTAACTTTTTCCAACTTTACAATGTACAAGAACACGGTATGGTCATTATTTATTAACGAGAATTTACCCAAAAAAAAAATCGGTGAATTGTTTTTTTTTTTTTGGTTGGAATAAATAAAAAAAAGTCTACTTGAACAAGAGAGATTTGTACATGAAATCTTCTACAATTTAATTAAAATTGAGAAATCTTAAACATAATTTTTACTTCAAGACTACATAATTCCACTAACACTGATTTTTCTATTTTTCTATTCAGAGTGCGAGATTCAATACACAATTCAAATTATTGTTAAGTGCAATCAATCAATTCTATCTCGATTACTGTTGTTAATTATTTCCAAATATCAATCAGTATTACTTACACACACATAAACACTCACACACATGTACAAAGAATATTATATATTAATCAGTAATTCAGGATGTTTATACTCACAGTAACATTTTTACTTTCCTTAATATGAACGAAAATCTATAAATATCCAATCAATAAAAATCTAAATTAATCGAATAATTCTACCCCTTATTTATTTATTTATTGTATGCGATATTCTTTTTTTTTCTTCCTGGAAAAAATATTCGCATTAAGAATAGAAGAAGAAGAAGAAGAAGAAGAAGAAAAAGGAAAACAAAAAAAAAAAAAGAATAGAAAGGAAAGGAAAGGAAAGGAAAAGTCGAGAGAAGAAGAAGAAGAAGATGAAGAAGAAAAAGTAAAACGGTTTCTATTGTTTGACATTATTTTGTTTTGACTACAATTTGAGACTTTGATAGAAGTGGATGATAAGACTAATCTTAGATTAAATAAAAGGGAGAAGAAAGAAAAAAAAAGTAAGGAAATTTTCTTTCTGTTTTTCTCTCTTTTCTCATTTTCCTTCTTTCGTATTTTCATTTTTTTTTCTTTCTTTCTTTCTTTGCGAATCTACATTTTTATATTTATTTTCTAACCATTTTCTTCATTTCTTGCCTTACAGTTTTTTCTTCTTATTCTGATTAAAGGAAAAAAGAGTTTTTCTTCGTTTTGTTTTTTTTTTCCATTCTCAACGTTACTCGTTTCGTTATTTTATACTTTATTCTCTTCCTTTCTTTTGCTGTGTTTGTTTGGTTATGTTTTTAAAGCTTTCTGAATTATAAGATGATAAGTAAGACGATTTTATTTATTAATGTTAAAAACCGGAATAACGACCGGAGAAATTTCTGTGAAAAACAAGGAGAAAATTTTCTTCTTTCTTTTTTTTTTATTTTTTGTTTTTGTTGTTTTTTTTCCTCTGGTAAAGAGAAAAATTAAATATGAAAATATTTGAGTCTGTAAATTTAAGCGGTTTTTTTTTTCATCTTAACGATTTGGAATTTTTCTTTTTTCGTGTCTTGGTGAATTTCTTTTTTATTATTTTATCAAAGTTAAAACGATGATTTTTACCTGATTTAAAATTTAAAACATTTTTGTCAAATTGTATAAATTACTGATTTTCTATTTTAACTTTTAATTAATTAATTTTCGGGACACTGCGGTCATAAGGTACCGCTAATAGAATATTTTGGTTTGTATAAAAGATTACATTTATTTTAATATTTAAAATCATTAGGATTGTGGTGGATTCGTGGCACATGTTATAAATTCTTTAACATCAACAGAACACTATTAACTTTTCCAGTAATTAAATATGGATGAGTGAAATGTGATTTTAAATTGAATCAATTTAACAACAACAATATTATTTAAATTATTGCTTTAATTTTTTTTTTGCAAAAATTTGTAACTTTATTATCCCAAAAATAAAAGATATTTTAAATTGTGGTTTTCACAGAATCTACACTTGTGAAATTAACTAAAAATAATAAAACTTTAAAAATGTTTACTTAACAAATATTAGTTAGTCTGATTGTAAATGAAAATATTAGCTAAGGATAAAAAAGATAAAAAGATAAAAAGATAAAAGGAAAATTAGAAATTTTGAATAATTTAATTCAAGTTCAGAACAAAAAAAAAAAAAAAACTTACCAAACAGATTTTTATAAGTGAACTAAAATATGTTTATTATTATTGAGAAGCTTTTAAATAAAAAAAAATAATATTGCTGAATTGATAAAAGTCTGTAACAAAATTAGAATAATGATGATAACGCTGTATAAATTGGAAGAGAAAATTGTGGAATATCAAAAATAAACTGTTTCTGTATTTTCTTATATTTATTATCAGAGTGATGACAATCTGATCCATTATGACTTGACAATATTTTACTTTATTTATTCTACTTTTGTCTGACTTTTATTTCTTTCATAGAATTGGATAATCTCCCATTCTCTTTATCATTAGATCGCCAGCGACTCAATGTTATCTAAGAAATTATGTGGAAAAATATGATTTTGACTTAAATTCAAAATAGATAAAATAAACATAAAACAATTATTTTGCTTATAATTTATGTTCATCTCAAGAGAATTTATTTAATATTTCGGAAAAAGGAATAAAGAAAAGTGTCGACCACACTACGCTGTCATTGTCATTTTATGTAAAAAGACAAAAATCCAATACCCCAAGGGAATCTATATAGAAGAAATGACAAAATGATATTAGAAAATATTCTATAACGAAATATTGAAATATTGAAAAGTTTTATTGAATAAAATCAAGGTTGAAAAACAAGAACGAAAAAAACAAGAAGGAAATTTTCATATAAAATTGAAGAAAACATAAAACAGAAATATTTTCGATTTTTCCATCAAATTCAATATTTTCTATAAAAGTAAGAATAAATTAGGTAAAATATAAAATGATTATTATGTATATTAGAAAATTTGTACAATTAAACTTTTTCCATCATCATAACAAATCATATAAATTAAATAAAAAAAAAATGGAAACTTTATCGATTTAATCATTATTTTTTTATCGATAGAAAAAAAAAATGTCTTCTTCTTCCTTCATTCATTTTTTTTTTCCTTTTTATTTCATAAGAAAGTTTTACTGATGTTTTTGATGATTATGTCATTTGATTATAAAAATTGTTATAAATTTTCCAATTAGATGGAATGAATATTTGGGTTTTTACTGAATAGAAAGACATTTGTACTTTTCACCTTTTTTCAATAGAAAATTGTTGTTTAGTGAAAATGTCTTTTGATTTTTCTATTTTAAAGTTTGATGTTTATTTAATAATCAAAAACAATTATAATAAATTTTAATTTATCATTATGGAAAAATTTATAAATCAATTAATTTTAAATTACGTTTAAAATTGGTTTTATTTAACATTTATTTTTGACCTTCTCAACTGTTTCTCTCTCTTTCACTCTCTCTCCTCTTTCTTGTCATTATCCATTTATCACCTCTTAACTTTATTTCTTTCTGTCTCTCTTGTTCTTCACAATTTTTCAACTATAATTATATTAAAATGTAAAATCACTTTATAGAATTGTATCCCAACCAACCATCTTCCCTCCCACCCGTACAATCTCCTTTAACAGCCTATCATGTAGAAGAAATATGTACCAATAAACGTGACATTTTCTTTCAATTAAATTTATTATCTTTATTATTACATTTTTCTCTCTCTCTCTCTTTTTCTTTCTGTCTCTCTGTCTCTCTCTCTTTCTTCATTTGACTCACCCGTTTAGCAAGTGAAAGAGAAAAAGTAAAAGAAATCACAAATCTATTTAGATAAGAAAATTAAATACAATTTATTTATTTTCGTATAAATTAAATTGGGACTATTGATGATATTTAGAAAAAAAAATCACAACCCCACTCATATACTCTCCTCACTCACCTCCTTTGTAATACATAAGTACTTCACCATTCCAACATCTTTTCTTTTTCCTCTTCTTCTGTCCGTTTTCTTTCAATTGTACCATACTTACTTATTATATTTCTTTTTTTTTTTTGTATAGGAAAACACTTTTTCAAAATGTCCCTTTTTTTTACAAATAAAATAAAAAATAAATAGCCAATAATAATGTCAGTCTCTGTATTTTGGTATTTTAATAGAATTTTTTTTATTCATTGTCGTTATTGTTGTTGTTATGATTATTGTTTGTGTTTATTTTATATAAATCTTAAATAAAACGGAAGTCGGTAAAATACGGAAAATATTTCTTTGTTTATATTTTTTTTTTATTATTCGTTTAATTTCTTTAATTGAAAAACTAACGTTCATCTTCTGTTATCGTTTTTTTTTTCTCTTTTTTTTTAAATTATTTACATTTCTCTTTCTCTTTCTCTCTACCTTTATTATTCTGACGAAATTCATAAAATTTAATGAGAATTTTTTTGTTCTGAGAAGAAACGGAAAAAAAAAGCATAAATTAAATATGAGCGAAATTTTTAAATTTTAATTTTTGTGCCAAAATTAATTAATTAGGAAAAAAAAAAACCCCCTGTAACAAAAAAGAGAGAAATATTTTTTTCAAAAATTCTTTAAAAGAAGAAGAAAGAAAAAAAAATATAGAGATTAAAAAGAGTCAAGTCATGATAATCAGCCACTCCTCTGCTCCTGTGGTTCAGATCATTAGAATTGAATATTATTCGTGTTATTTTTTTTTTTTTTTCTTCTTTGGGTGGTAGCTGATCTGTATTTGATTGATGTGTGTATGTATGTATGCCGATGTGACTGTAGCTTATAAAAAAATAGATGAACGGTTGGAAAAAGAAAAGAAGGACGAACAGAATTAAAATATCGGACACGCAACATTGAAACTTTTTTATTTATTTATTTATTGTTGTTGTTGTTGTTGTTATTTTTTTACAGTTTTTCTTCATCCATTTTTTTTTTTTGTTTTATTGAAGGAATTTTCGCAATAGCAAAATAATCAAAATAAAACAAATAAAAAGGAAAAACCACAAAAACTTAGTAGAGGAAAATAAGTTTTAATGTTTCTGAAATTAATTTTTAATTACATTTTCACTATTTTATAAGAGCTTTTTGTATTGTAGATTTAATTAGGGTAACATAAGTCATCGAATGGACATCATTAAATACATATGTGAAAATTCTTTTATTCTGACTTCACTTTCCACTTCCTTCCTTTTACACGTCTTCTTCTTCTTCTTTTGGTTTTTTATTACATAATTTATGTAGGTGATTTGTGTAAATGTGTGTGTGTGTGTGTACGAGTGTGTGTAAGACCATCATATTGGTTGGATAACACGTTAAGGTCAATGCTTTTATTTTCTTTATTGTATTAAAAATAAAGGGGAAGTAAAATGGATTATCATTGAATAAAGGTGGTAAGCGGGATATGACCCTTAATGTTAACTCATCATTTTATTCACACACACATACATACACACACGTACACCTTCACATAGTGTAACTTTTGAGTGTTCCACTCAATAAATGAATATCAAATCAGAATTTTGATGTGTGCGCGTTTCATGTTTTTTTTTTTTGCGTTTATAGAAAAATAAAAAATTCAAATAAATTTTATGCCGTTATTTTTTCGTTACATTATTCTTCTTCTTCTTCTGAATTTGTTCTATTCTCCCATTTTCCACTTTTATTTATTTATTTTTTTCCATTTTTCCATTTTTGTATTTTTAATTCCCTAATGAGAATTTTTTTTTTGGTATTTTTTTTTAACGCGCGGATTTTTAGGAATTAACACGCAAATGTGTGTGACACTGAAAAACCGTTTACAATTTTTTTTTTCTTTCTCTCTCTACATGCAGATAAATAAAATACATTCCATTTTCTTCTTCTTCCTTTTTTTTTGCTGGTTGCCATTGTTGTTGTTGGTTATAACTTAATCTAAATGTGTGTCAAGTCAACGTGTGTGTGTGTGTGTGTATGTGTGTAACTGGTATATTGGTGATGTTGTGTGTGTAAATGTGGGTGGATATGGTAAAAAATTGTATATGCGTGTGTGTGTGTGAATATATTTTTACTGTGATAAGGGATACAGTATTTTTTTTTTCTATTGTGACAATCAACAACAAAAGAAAATCAATAATAAATCTGTATTAAAAGATTATGAATAATAATTTAGAAATGTGGCCTCATTCTTATACATGTAAAACTGTCATCTCTATGATTATTGTATCTTCTATATACGATAACTTCTCTACTTATATGTTCTTTTAGAACCTTAAGAATTCCTTCTACAATAATAATAAGAAAAAAAAAATACAAAAACAAACAGAACTTTCAAGGATAAAAATAAATTGCTATTTAATTAAATCTTACAACATTTTATATCCAGTAATTAATTATAATCAGTCATATTCAATAAACATACAATATAAATTCTGTCAAGTCAATAAATCATTATTGTAATTTTATGAACACAATTGAAAAATTCTTTTTTACCAAATTTTCTACTTCTTTTTTATCATCGTCTTCTTTTATTTTAATTTTGTAATTTATGAATAATGAAAAGTCAACGAAATATTGATAAATGTTATCACTGTAATAAAATGAACGTTACCAACAAAGTCGTCTTAAATGTTAGATTCACAATTATTGAAGAAATTATTGACAAATTTTTAGATTGCAAAAAAAACACAAAACAACAACATTTAAATAAATCCTTAGAACTTATCTTATGAATTTATTTCACATTTAATATTGACAATATTATTAATGACAATATTCATTTATGTTTAAATTTTTAAAGTCACATTTGAAATTCTTTACTTTAACCAAACATTTTTATTTCGCCTACTTTTACTGCACATTTTGTATTTTAATTCAAATTTATTTTCTTCATTTGATTGTGTTTTTTTTTTCTCTCATTACAAATTGTAAAGTCAATTGAAATTTTCCGTTTCGTTAAAAAAAAGGTTAAATTTTGAATATTTATAATTTTTACTGCAATAAATTGTAAAATTATAAAATGGATGAATTAAGAAATCAATTAAATTATGAATTTAATTTACAAATGTATTATTTAAATAATTCATTAAAGAATTTAAATAATCATGATAGATCATTAGCGTTGGCATGGACAAATAAATTAAAATTAATGGGTTCAACATTTGAGGAGGCACAATTAAGAAATGATTTTCTTTATTATCTTGTTAAAAATTGTGATAAAAATGAATTAAAATCACCATTTAATGAAATTCCACCACATGGTAATATAACAAATATGTATCATTTAGTACCGGGTAAACGTAATAATGAAACAGGACAAAATGTTACATTTGCCCAAGAAAAAATCAGAAATGAATCACAGAGTAAACGTACAGCAGAATTATTTGATCGATCACCGGATAAAGGGGCATTTCTAATTGGACAGCCAGTACCACGATGTGGTGCTTTTTGTTATTTAGCTGTTGTTAGTCGACAACCCGATTCATAAATTAATAAAATAAAAATTTAAAGATAAAGATAAATCAAATATTGCAGACAATATCTATTTATTTCTTCTTTATTTCTGTAAATAAATTTTGTTTCCTTTAAAAACTATAAAATTTTGAACGTATATACTTTATTATTCTTTGTCCAATATCGGTAAGAGAAATAATTTCATTATGATTTATTCAATATAAAATGCATTTAAAATTTTCATTTTGTCGTCTATCCTTATCGTGTCTCGTTTACTTTGTAAAATTGCTTCTGGCTATTATTCTTAGATATTTGTATTTTATTTAGAAAAATTTCAAATATTTAAATGTGATTTTAGCATAATCCTTCCATTCAATTTAATTTAGAAAAGAAAAAAAAACCTTAATAATTCAATACAATAAGTCCTTATATGACTTAATTTTCTCTATTGGATTAAATTAAATTCTAGAAAATCGAAAATGAAAAAACACCCAAAAATAATATCAAAAAAGTAAATCGAAATACCAAAAGATTTAACAATAGTTTAATAATTTAGCATTTTAGTTTTAGTTTTTGTTTTAGTTTTAGTTTTATGAGACACAGATGTGTTTTTGATGTTTTACCAAAAATAATTTTAAAACAAACATGTCCCATCCCATAATTAAAAAATTAATTTAAAATTAATTGTTGAGGTTGAATGAATAATCTAATAAGAATTGGTTTAAAGAATCTTTCAGAGAGACATTCATGTCACCATTTTAATTCAAGTTAAATAAATTTAAATTCACTATCAATGAAATTTTGAATATGATCACAGGTCATTACTTGCATGTGTCCCATAGACAACATAAAAAATAAATTGATTTATTTCGAAAGAGAAATCATTCGCCTTTTTCCATACGAAAGTATCGTTTGCAGTGAAGAAGACATTGAACCCTCAAAAGAATCAAAAGAATCAACAGAATTATGTAAATTATATTAAAAAACGATTTAAATCTGCTTAAAACATTTTTTTTGAGATCTAATTTTTTATTTGAAATTCGCCATTAAAAAAAAAGAACAAAAGTCTTAAATCTTATTTCTGTTTCATAAAAGAAAATTCAATTCAGTATAGAAAATTATAGATGTAATTGTTTTGGTAATAATGCTAAAGGTTTAACTAACACGACTAACTAACTAACTAAAACTATAAATTATAATGAATTATTGTTTAACTTAACTCAATAATACTAATTTGTATTCGATTATTTTTTTTTTTTTTCAAGCAGAGATCATCAATATTATTGTGTCCGATATTTGTAAATGTACCTAACTTATATACGTGTATATACATTTTATGTACGTGAGTTAATATATTAGTATGTGTGCATGTGTATGTTTGTACATAGTATACATAATTAATTACACATCTCAATTTCTATTAAACCATTATAATTGCTAAGCATTATTATTGTCGATTGAATTTATATAAAGGTTTAATTGTACTTTAGGATAACCAAATGAAAACAAAAACAAAACTAAAAAAAAAAATAGAAAAAAGGATAAAGACAAATCAGTGAATTTTACTCTGAATTGATCTTAACTAATTTATTCCTTTGAAGACATAAAATGTAATTTGATAATCTAAAGGAAACACAACTTTTCTAAATAAGAAAATTTTGATATTTTATCCAAAGTTATTTCAGTATTATATATGTGTACGTGTGTGTTTGTGCATATATTTTGGAAATGGGTCACAATTTTCTTTATAATTTTCTTTACAAAAAAAAAAAAAATAAAAATAAAAAACAAAAATATTCAACAAAAAATCAAAACAAATTTTTTCCCATAAACGAATATTTTTATTATTTTTTTTTTCCTCTTTTCACTGTGAAGGAAATATAAAAGCGCACATATTTTTGTGTCGTCTTCCTCACACTCATTCCACTCATATTTTTGTTTTTTCCCCCACCCATACTCACCAGCATCAGTCAAATTTCTTTTATTTTGATTTCGTTACAACATTATTGTCATGACCCAGTTCTTTTCTTTTTTCTTTACCAAAAAGATCCAATGAATACAATTTTTTTTTCTCTTTCTTTCAATTTAAATAAATGCAACACATACATACATCAGCCCCCAACATAAGCACAGACACACACACACACAGACACACATATGTAAAATAAATATGTTCATGACGTTTAATGTTCTTTTATGTTGCTTTATTTTTTTCTCTTTCCTCTTTTTCTTCTTTTGCTTCTGTTTTTTTTAATGCTTTTGACAAAACTTTTTTGCCAAAAAGAAAAGAACAAAAAAAAAAAAAGAAATACAAAAAAAAAAACTTTGTATAAATAAATTCATATAAAGTTTTAAAGGGATTGGACTCTCATACTACACCCGTACACATTCCCTAAAACCCATCACAAACAAAAATCTAAAAACCTAACGCGTTCATTCTTTACTGTAATATTTATTTCGTCTTTAACTTGGCAAAAAAAAATAAAATTGGAAAGAAAATAATTCTTGTTTAAGATTTTTTTGTTTTATTAGAAAATTCTCCAAAATATATTTATGTTTTATTTTGTCCAAATATTATCCTCACTCTTTCCATCTCTGTCTTTCTCATTTATGTTTAACTGTGTCTCTAATTGAATCTGTGATGAAAAATAATTGTTTGTTTTGATTAAAAATCTTGAAAATGTTTTTTCTCTTTTAATTTTCTGAACAACAACAACAACAACAACAACAACACAAAAGAAAAAGAAAAAAATATTTCTTCTTTTGTGTCCTCCTCTTTTTTGAATTATCTAAATTATGTTAATTTTTCACTTTGCACCTTCTTACATTCCACTCACCTATAACTAGGTAAAAATATATAATGTGATTAACTAAAGTTAGATTTAATTGTATTCCATTTTCATAAATTTTCATCATTTTCATTCTTCTATTTTTAATTTAGAGAA
Source organism: Pedicia rivosa (assembly GCA_963082725.1). NCBI lineage: Eukaryota > Metazoa > Arthropoda > Insecta > Diptera > Pediciidae > Pedicia > Pedicia rivosa. The sequence continues at coordinate 14,648,881 of OY720151.1, read as the reverse complement.
GATCATTTCTTTAAATTACCTAAATGGTAGGAGATCAGGGTGTTGGCAGGTTGGAAAAGTTTATTATTTCATATGGTCAAGATAAAAGTAAATTAAATTTTGAATTGTGGTCGGTATAATTTACAAACGTTAATATAATATTCTGTAAAATGAATATTTCCGATTGTAAATTTTCTAGATTTACATTTTAGGTAACTGAATATTGTTGGTTAATTCACAGCTTGTGATAAGCTTCAATTTGATTATATTTCCTTCCTTTCCTTAATAAAAAAAACACAACAAATAAATACATTCAACGATTTTGATGCTGAAAGATTCAAAATGAAATAAAATGAAATAAGAGATGATTTTATCTGATTTAATATGCACTAAGGGATGATTAATTTAAACGGAAATGTCCTGTAAATTAAAGAATTATAGCGAAATTTTGCTTTATTTTATTGACTGGAATTTCTACAATAATTCAACATTAGTAAATGGAATATCAGATACTTTCCAATATTTCTTATTAAAGTGGTTTTGGTCGACTATCAGAAGTCATTATAAGTTACTGGAATTTATTATTATTACCTCTTTCTCGGAGTTTAATCTGACATCCCTATATTTGAGTGCCGGACGTATTATTCACTCAGTCATTACGTAGATCTTAAATAAGTAGATTTGTTGATATTCCTTTAATCAACAAACACGAAACATTAATTAAATGAAAATGTAAAAATATAAATCATGAATTAGATGTAAAGGAAAAACGAATAAATGATTGAGCACCTTTAATTTCCCAATTCAAAATATTCAGTTATTCAATGCTAAGAAAATTAATAAAAAAACGAATAAAATTGTAGCAAAATTAACACGATTTGTTTCTTTAATTCTCAGTTATAAATTATTTAACAATTTAAATAAAATGGAAATTTTTTATGCCTTTAAAACAGAATAACAGGATGAAAGTGGATAAAAAAAATCACAATCAATGAAAAGAAATCAATCACAGTATTGTACAAATAATTTCAATTTCAAATTTTACTGTATTTTCTATTTCACGAAGAAAAACTTAGAAGAGTTTTAATGTATTTCCATTTTGCTTTAAAAATAAGTGTGACACGGAACAACAACAATAGATTTGTCCCAATTTTTCTTTTCTTGTTTCTTTATTTTCCATACTTTGTATTCCGTTTCAATATTTTGTTCTTCTTAGTCCAATCAAAGATAAGAAAATAAAAGAAATATTGAGAAACGAAAAGTTTTCTCTTCTTCCCTTTATTTTCTTAACTTTATTTTATAAAAAAAAAATCCAGAAGAAAAGTCTAAATAAATAAATAAATAAACAATTCATTTTAATGAATTATATTTTCTTATGTATAGTTGTATGTGTATGTGTTATGTTGTGTGACACAATTAAACCGTAATTTCATAGAGATTGTTACACGACAGAAAATTCAAAAGATCTTTTAAGATATGCGCGCACACGTCAAGTCCTTTTTTATTATTTTCTCCCGTTCTCCACCACCCAACTGCTTCTTAAGTGAGAGAACCCTAAAAAAAAGCAAAGAGAAAGAAAAAGTAAGAAATAAACTTTAATCAGATTTAAACGTGGAAAGGTAAAATAAGATTGATTTGAAAATTTAATTCGTTTTCTTTTTTCTAAGAAAAGGAAAGAAGAAAAAAAAAAGGAAAACATCAAAAAATGTTCGGAACCAAAAGTTTTCCTTTATTATTATTATTATGATTATTATCAAAGTCTAAGCATCTTTTCTCTCGCTTTCACAGAAACAAAAAAAAAAGGAAAGAAAAAAATAGAAGACGGAGAAAGAAAAAATGTGTACCTCACGCCCGTGGCGCCAACTATGTTTATATGTGCCGACTATGACGAGTTGATTGTAATAAATTTCAGTTTTTTTTTCCTCCTCATCATCCTCGTCCTTTTCTCTTAAGAGAAAAAAAAAATAAGCCAAAGAAAATAAGAAAAAGAAAAACTGAAGAAAAAATTTGTCAGTCATAAATTGAGATCTTATTTTTATATTTATTTTATATTTCTTTCTCTTTCCAAAAAAAAAAAAAACGAATATTTCCCTCACACCCTTAATTTTCTTTATCAATATCAAAACCACTTAAAACGGCGTGGGACGTGGAAGAAAACAACAAATCCATAGCATAAAAGGGAAAACAAATATTTTATAGAAGAAAAAAAAAATAGAAACAAATTGGAATTGCCAAAACAAAACATGAAAATTGTTGCCCGAACATTATCCGCAACATTCATAAATTAATAAAAGCTGACCAACCAACAAGCTCTCACATACTCACTGTGAGCAAAACAAAAAAAAAACAACATAGAAAAATATAAATATAAAACGGATGGAGGGGGGTTAACATATTGATGGGGGGGTTCTTTTTTTTTTTTTGATGGTGTGTATTTAGTACAAAAGGGTGCGATCAATTTATTGCTTGCGGGCTGTATTCTCGGATTGTCGCTTCAAAATGACATAAAACCGATATATTTTATTGCGGATATTTCTTCTCATATGTACACTTGAGTATGTATGTGTGTGTGCATGTGTGAATGGAAAGCTTTTTCTCTTTCATTCTTTTATTTATTTATTTTTTTTATAGCGTTCTCTTTTTTGTTGCTTTTTCCTAATGATTTCCAAATGAAAATGAGAAAAATTGGCGCTAAAAAGAAACGAACTTTATACTTGAATTTTTTTTTTTTTTACTCTTTTGGCAAGGACACATTTTTTTCACAGTAGTCTAATGTCCTTTTGTTCTTTATTGTTTACTGATGCGTCACAAAGTCTAACAAAGCATTTTGTTTGATGAAGAACAACAAGAACCAGGAAAAAAACCAGCACACACACACAAAAAAAAAGTAAAAGTTAGTGAACTCAAATGATCTGATGATTTACGACAAAATTCTATTAAAATCGTCAAACAAACAAAATCGAAAAGAAGAAAAAAAAACCACAAGAAAAAGGAACAAGGTTTAAAATGTCTGCAGAGGAAAAATGAAAAACGAAAGAGAAAAAAAAAAAACAAATGAACCAAATTTATACAAAATGAAAAGAAAAAAAACTGAACGTCTTTTTACAGTCAAGATGTCAAAAAAAAAAACACTGAAAGAAAATCGTAGAGAGAGAGAGAGAGAGAAACATTTTCTTCATCAATTTTCTTACATTCTTCTCTCTTTTGATGATACATAGTTTCAAACATGCCTAGTCAATGAAGGAGTGTTTTGTATTTTTTGACATTTTTCAAGGTGGTTGAATTTAAATCCAACAGAGCGCGCGCCCTTTATTCGCTGCTCCCATCTTGTTTAACCTTTTTTCCTCCTCTTCTTCTTCTTCTCTTTTTGTGTGTGTGTGTGTTTTTCTTGGAGACGCATAACAAACAAATACTAACAACGCACATACACAAACACAGACACAACCTCACTCACTGTTTCATTTTTCGTATTTTCTTTTCTTTATTTTTCAAATAACAAGAAAATCGTTTTAATGATAAATTGAGATTTAATAGTTTTTTTTTCTGTTCTTACTTCTTCTTTTTGTTATTGTTCATCTTATTTTTCGTGTTTTCTATGAATGCAGATGAATATTTTGAACACACACACACACACAGACACATAGAAATATTAATAACAACAACAACAATTATATTGTAAAAAAAGAATATTAGAATCTAAAAGGGGGGCAGAAAATATATTCATAGATGTTGTGTGAGAAAGAGAAATATGATAAGATTGATTTAATGTGAAATTCTTAGAAAAAATACATTTTTTTTTCTATCTTAGATGATTGTCTTGTTTTTCTTTTTATTCTTTCCAACAAACAATATTTTTTGTATAATAATGTCCCGATTTAACTTTGTTGTTTCTTCTTTTATTTTATTTTATTTTATTTTTTTGAGTAATAAATTTCATATTAATTGTTCTGTCAGTATATTTTTGACTTGTTCTTCTTCATCTTCTTCTTCTTCTTCTTTCTTTTTCTTTTTTCCTAATTTTTTTCTCCTTGGTTTTTTTATTTAAAGCAAAATAAAGGAGAAAAATCTCATCGAGTTGTTTTGTTGTTGTTGTTTGTTTTTTTTTTTGTAACTGTTGTTGTCTTCAGAATAATAATTGTCAAAAATTCTATAAAAGCTTCTTTTTTTTTTACTGTTATTTATTTGTTATACGTTACGTCATTTGCGTCATTTTGTGATGATTAATTACGCATTTTTCTCGTATTTTCCTTCGTTTTTATTTTTATTTTAGTTTTTTTTTTCTTTTTTCAGATTTTGTTTTGTTGTTTTTTTTTTTTTTTTATTTCTTACGAAAGAAAAAAAACACCCCCCCTAAGTAATTAATTCAATATAATCTTGATGATGCTAAATAAAACAGAGAAAAAGATAACTTTTTTTTTTATTCTGTTTGGGTGTACGTTGGTAGCTTAATTACCTTTTGGTCTGTCAAAACTTAAATGCAATGAAAGGAAGCTTTCTCTTCAAATAATAATTATTCTTCATTTTAACTTTAACTTTTTATTAACTTTTTTCTTTCTCTCTTATCCTCTAAATTATTAATCAATAATAATGAAAGAAAGATTTTCGTGAACATTAAAAGACAAAAAAATATAAAATTCTAATTAGATTTATTGTGGCGTCTCCACTTAATCATTTAAAAAAAATGAATTTTTTAAATGTTTGAATCATTTTGAACTTTCCATAAGATGTTTTTTTAACTCTTTAAAAATGTGACCATTAAATATTAAAGTTTAAGCTTTCAATAATAAAACGAATTAAACTTTTGCTGATTATAAATTCTAAACTAAATTTATTCAGAATTTTATTCATCTCATTTCTACAATTCAGAACTAACTCTATAACCTCTATATATTGACCAAACATCCTTACAATGAATTTCCAATAATAAAAATTCATACAATAAAAATATTTACAATGAAAAGGAAAATTCAACGAATAAAACTTTATAAAGACAATTAAATAAATCCAATTGAATTTTGTTCAACATAACATTTTTTTTTTTATTTTTATTGAAATGAAATTGAAAAAATTTTCTTATATAAATTTTATGTGCAACCGAGATTCAACTCAACGTATATATTGAATATTGAATATCAATTGAATTCATTTAATTTAGTTTAGGTACACAATTTTAACAATATATTTTCTAAATATAAATAAATATATTACAATTCTATCTTTATTCTAACGATTACCCAAACGAGTATTTTATTCTAAATGTAACGAGTAATAACAAAAATCTAGGTATATAAAAAAACAATACATTTACTATGTTATTTCTATATTTACACGTATCAATGAACGTACAAATGTTTCTATTTGGTTACTTTGTTTTAGAATATAAATACAAGAGAAAAATAAAATACAGGACAAACAACTTTAAATTGTTTTAGATTTTAGGCAGTTTGAATTGTTTTTCAATTGTTAATGAGTTGAGTGGAGGTAAAAGTAGTTAGATGGTTTTGGTTTTACAAACACAAAAATATTGTGTTCTTGTTTCTATATGGATAATGAGAAAATTCAAAAGGGTGGAACAATGACAACAACAACAACAACAGATAAAAAAGGAAGTTTAAAACTTTAATTTGTTTTTTATTTTAGAAAAAAAAAAATAAAAAAAAGGAAAACAGAATAATAATTTAAATGGTTCAGTTAGTTTTTTATATTTTAGACAATATTATGGAATAAATTTCTTTGTCCTGGAAATTTATTACATTAAATGAATTTGGACAATTTTTCAACAATTTCAAATTTGAAAATTTCAAATTATCGTAGATCACGAACTTTTTGGTCCCGTGAAATTCGTTATAACTGAGTTTCACTGACTTTAATTCTAATTTTTATTTAAAGGAATAAAATAAAGAAACTAGAGAAAAATTGTTCTGAAATCAGTAAAATACGAATAAAAGGAAAAAAAAAGTTTAGTAAAGAAAAAAGAAGAATTGGGATCATTTGTAATGTTTGTGGTTTCACAACTAATTCCGTTTCCCGTTTATTAGGAAATGAAGAAAAAAAAACTACAACGAACATGAATTTGATTAAAAACTAGTTAAAACTTTTATTTCAACTCAACACATTTGTAGATATTTTTTTAATCAACAAATTATTATTTTTAATTGAAAATGAAAACTTTTTAGGAAATTAACAAAATGAAAGGAATTGACTTTTTTTTTGTATAAAAAGGTTTCAGTATAAATGTGGTGTTGTAGTTGACAGTGACAGACGATTTTAATGAAACTGAAAATGCATATTCTTGTTCTGTAATTAAAACTCAACTGTTTTTTTTTTGTTGCAGTTGTTTTATTATTTTATTTTTAGTTGATTTAATTGTGAAAGCTGAAAAGAATTCGCTTGAACATTAAAACATTTTAATCGTTTTACTTTAGAATATCCGTTTTATTTAATTCCTTTAACCTTTTATGTTGACCATTTAAATAGTTTTCTAAAAATATATGTAATAAAAATATCATTGAACTCATGTTGACCTTTAACTCTGCTATAATCACAATTTATTTAAATTTCACTTACAAATAATTACAAATAATTTAGAGACGAAGGTAAGGTAAATACCAAACAAACAAAAAAAAAACAATTCAATAAATAAAAAAGGATTTAGAAATAACAAAAAAAAAATTAGTTGTTTATGAAAAGAATTGAAAAGAATTGTTAAAGGTCAGAATATAAATATAAATTAACTTTTAAACAAAATCCAGTTAAATAACCTGACGCATATCCTAAATTTGGGCATAACCCAAATGGTCTTATGACATGAATTCATAAACATATACAATGGACAATGGATTTTGATTCATTACATTTTCATTTAAATAGAAAATACTTCAAATTTTTCATTTGAATCATTTTCTGTTTTTTTTTTTTATTTTATTTTTTTTTTTTTCAAAGCAGAATAAAAATGAAAATAAGTCAAATTATATAGTCACCATAATTTAATGTGTTCATTTTGTTTATTATTCTAAAATTTTATAAAACTACAAAAAAAAAAAAAAGGAAAAAAACAAAGAAATAAAATAGGAATTGCGTGCCAAAAACACCTTTTGACATATCCAATATAATAATGAAATAATGAAGAAGGGAACGGCTTTATTAGATGAAGAAGAAGACAAAATAAAAGTTTATAGTGAAAAAGCGAAACTGAAAATATAAAATGTCTTTTAAAAAAATAAAAACTGAAAAAATATATTATTGACTTCTAAACTTGACACCCCAAAAAAAAAAATAAATACAAACACACAAATTATTTAACCCCTCATAAACTCACACTAAAATTATACATTGTTTTTCTCATGAATTAAGACACGAACGTTAGCGTGTGTTTCTTCTTTAACACAACAACAATAACAACAACAACAACAACAATAATAATAACAAACAAGCAAAAGGGAAAAAATTATAATCGACATAAAACTACTAAATACATTCCCTTAATAATTTTTCATTAACATTTTTCCACATTTTATTATGTTTTTGTGGTTTTGCTAAATTTTGTTCTCGTTTATCCGTGTTTTTTGTAAGAATTAAATTGTTTATTTTTTCTTCTTTGCGTGAAATTAATCAAACCGAAGATAATTTAGTTTCAAGGAAAAATGGAAAAATTTTTAATTATGAAAATTCTTTTAAAGAAAAAATTGTTTCATTTTTTTTCATAAAAAAAACAAAACGATGGAATTTCATTTGAAAATTAAAATAAAAAAATTGTAACAAAAATTATTATTATTTAGTTTCACTTAAGTTTATTTGAAGAATGCACAATTTTTCTGATAAAATATTATTAAAGTGCATTGCAGATATTTTGATTTTTTAATTTCGTTGAATTTTCAAAACTTAAATTTAAATTTATTATTTTCTTTTCATTACATTTATTTTTGTTGTTGTTTGTCTGTAAATATTTTTCATTTGGGATAAAAAATACTTTATAAAGTTTGAAGTAAATATCTCAATTGTTAGTGGAAAACCATATTGCAGATATTTGTATATAAAAAAAATTTTTAATTAAAAATAAAAAATATCAACAATGATACGACATTCCCCCAATTAACGTGACCTGAATTGACTATATATTGTTGGACATGGGTATTTCTCTATATATGGGAATGGGAACTAATGACAAGGAACAAGTAATGAAATTACATACTGGTGACAAATGAAGAATAATAGAAGCTTTTTTTTTTGTATTGGTTTAGTCATTCAATTTAAAATTAATAATTCATTACATTACAAACAGAAAAAAAAACTTTAAATATTTGAAATTTATCATCATCATCATCATCATCAATCATTGTCACACGTGAGCCGTAGGATATTTGCATCAAACGTATGTTGTGTTACACCATCATATCACTATAGCCATTGGCATGTATTTTACGGTTCAATTAAAATTGCATTCTGTTGTTTAAAATCAAATAAAGACAATTGTTTGTATTCACTTGAGATTAAACTGGGATTCTAATCTTTCTGCACAATGATCGCAATTTTGTTGGCAACATTTACAGTTTCAATAATTTTACAAATCTAATCCAGTTCGGGACATAAACTCAGGACATTATGATACAGTATCATGTCATGTTTGCCAGTTTGTGAAAACTTTGTAAACCATTTTCCTAAAACAAAATGAAATCGAAATTTTTTTAAGAATCTTAAATCTTCGTCTTTTCAACAATCTTCTGTCATATCTGCCTCTGAAATTTTCGTTAAACTACAAAAAAAAAAACTTGATTAACTGTAGAAGTGTAGAGTAGACAATTTATTATATTTTTCAGATTGCAATTTTTATAAATAATAAATATAAATTATTTTTACTTCCCTTCAGATTTCATGGAAAAATTTCTTTCTCACATTTTTTTTTTTCTTTCAAAACATAAAAATAAAATAAAAAATATGCGATATTTCCTTATTTTTTTTTTTTCTTTTTTGTTATCTTTTCATGTTTTTTCTTGTTTTTTTATTTTTTTTATTTTTTACTTTAAAAATGAAAAACAGAAAAAAAAATATATATATTTATGTTACGAATCCCTTTCCCCTATCACCTTCCACATGTTTCATCTTCTATATTTTCTTCTTTTTATCTAAATTGATGTGAACATGTTATCTTCACGATGTCATTTCACCCAAAAACTAAACCCATATTCTCATGAATATATCTTCCTTTTCCTCTTCTTCTTTTTCTTCTTCTTCATTTTCTTCTTCATCTACTTTATTCTTGTTATTTTTTTTAACTTGAATTTCTTCCTCATCTCTTTAACCTAATATCGTCTTGTTTGAATATTGACTTACAAATCTCTTTTTAATGATATTCTGTAAATAATTTCATAACCTTAATATTTGCATTTATCGTATGTATGTGTGTGTGTGAGTGTGTGTTTATATTGTGTTGTGCTGTGTGTGTTAGTGAATTTTGTATATGGGTTAAGAAGGTTAAACTGAATTTAAATATTAGTTAATATTTTATAAACTATCAGAATTGGTTTCTTTATCCTTCTCCTCTACCTTCTTCCCCATCCTCCACATGTTTTCTCATTTCTTTTGATTATTTTTCTCTCGAAATTTTATTCAAAATATTCCCTTACACTCGTCTTCTTATCCTTTTTTTTTCTTTTTGGTGAGAAAACGGAAAAAATACTGATAAATATTGGATTATAAAAATGACAAACATTTTCTTATCATATTATAGATTTTAATCTAGAGAACAAATATTTATATATGCAAAATAGTTTTGTGAGAAAATAAATGGAGGGTGTTGAATAAGAAGAAGAAATAGATAATAAAAAAGAAGAAGAAGAAAACATCAGATCTTTTAAGATTGGAATATAGAAGTAAGGATATAAAGGGGGAATGAGAAAATTAAGATATACATTTTATAGACTTAACAGAATGTTTAATGCTTTCTCTTTCTCTCACTCTCTCTATCTATCTCTCTTTCTTACGCTCCTATTTTTCTCCGTCCTTCCTTCCTTTAACTGATATTTAAAAAGAATAATGTTGTTTTAAAAAAAGGGTTAACATTAAGGACTTTATTCACTGCCTCTCTCTCTCTCTCTTCATTATTTGTCTTTCTCTCTCTTTGTAATCATAGTGAAAATTTTCAATGAATACAGAAAAGTATTGATTAACATTCAAATTTTGAAGATTATTTTAAAGGTTTTTGTTTTTTGTTTTTTGTTTCGGTATTTTTTGTATTTGCTTTTATTTTTTGTTTCTGTTTTGTTCTTGTTTTTGTTTCTATATTTTTATTTTTGTTATAAAATCGAAATAAATTATTTCTGATGTTGAATACTTTGAATGTAACAACTTGAAATATATTTTTAATTACGATTTGTTTTTTTTTGTGTCTTTGTTGTAAATTATCTAAAGTGATAAAAATTTTCGATAATGAAACAATAACAATTTTTGATTGTTTATTATTTCTCTGAATAAAATATTATTTTATTATTAAATTTTTTTGATCTTAAAAAATTACAAATCACTGATATAAATATTTTGCTAAGTAAAGGGTGTAAAGGGTGCATATCAATAGATATGTGTGTGTGTTGTGTGTGGGTGTGTGTGTGAGTACGATACACTAAAGTATGAGTAAATAAATATATTATCACAAAATACATTATTTGAATCACTTATGAGAAAAATAAAAACAAAAATTTTCATTGAAAATTCTGTTCAACACAATAGACTCCATTTTCCAATTCAATAAATAATTAAATAGTTTCAAATTCTAATCATTAAAATTTATTTTAGTAAAATCTTTACAGGAAACGCTACAATTTATATTTGTTCACGTTCAATTAATTTTTTACACGCTATTCCAATTACCATTAATAAATGACATTCACTGAATCAAATCTATTATTTTCATGGTACAATTAAATGTTTTGTTTCTTGAAAAAAATTGAAATTTAATTAGAATTAAATATTGAAATGAAAATTATGTCATCTTTTCAATTGGATTATTTATTTATCATTTTTACCGTCTTCAAAATCTGTTATTTTACTTGACTTTATTAATTATAAATTATTGAACGAATTATTATTGCCGTTTCTTAAAAACAACAAATAAGAAATCGTTTTTGAGCATTTTTGTTATTATTTTTATTTACTGCCAAGGATCAACCGATCTTGATCTTGATCTGAGTAAGTTGCTCCGACTTCTTTCAAGCAAGATTCTTTAAATCTCTCCACTGTCACGTAAATTTCAATTTCAAATTAATTTGATCCATTTCTAAGAGTTTATTCAATTAAAAACCGATCATCCGTACAAGACATTATAATTTCCCACTGAATTTTCCTTCAAAATCCTTATTTTTTTTTTAATTTCAAAATATTCAACTTAAAATCATAAAACGCAACTTGAATAATTTCGAATTGAAAACAAGTTGCTAATGAAACATTATAAAAGCTTTAAATGTGCTTTCACATTTTAAGAAAAATCAATTTGAATATTTCCTGAAAATCAAGCAAAAAATTAGGAGGAAAAACAGCTAAGAAAAAAAAATGCGAGTGAAGTAATTTTGTAGCAATAAAAAACGACTTAAGTTTTTAATAAAAAAAAAAATTGTCTCTCCAATAATTTCCACCAATTAAATACGGAACCAAGAAAAAAAAAGAAAATGAAACTGTCAGAAGAAAACTGTTAAATAAATTTGTCTTTATTTTAATTATATTTAACGTTTAAACATTTTGAACGTATTTAAATAAAATGAAAATATTAAGAGAAAAATATGAATGTGAAGAATTTGCAGAACGGAAAAAAAGATAAAAATGAATGAATATTTTCCTAGAAAAATAGAAAATACAATTTGATTATTTTTCATATTTATAGACTCTTTAAGTAGTTGTTCTTTTATTTTCACTCTTTAACATTTTCTTTCATAAATTTCTCTCTAGTTTTTCCACCTTTTGTCCTTCTTGTTCGGTTGCGTTTAGAGAAACTCATGGATATGGACCAATCATCCTTAAATACATTCACATTATTTATTTTCTTTCTTTCGTTTTATTTTTTCCTTTAACTTTTTTTTTTCCTCTGTTTTTTCGGTTTGGTTTTCTTTTTGTGGTGTTGTTGTTGTTTTCTATTACCTTCCAACAATAAGATCATTTTGGTTGTCTTTCTTTTCTCTATATTTTTTTTTTTTTATTATTTCAGGGTTGTTTTTTTTTTGTTCTTTCTTGCCGTTTTTTCTTTATTTTTCTTTATTTTTTCCCAATTTTTCCTTTTATTTATTCTCAACACAAAACGAAATGGACGAAAAGCTAAGAAGAAGAAGAAAATGAAAACGGAAAAAATAAAGCAAAAAAATAATTTTTCTGTATTTTTCTTTGATATTTTTTTCTTCTGTGCTCCGATGCCGCGAACCGAACAAAAGATAAAAGACAAAAATCAATTGAAAATGGAAAAAAAGTTGAAAAGACGGAAAAACAGAAATAACACAAAAATTTTGATTTAATTTTATACATTTTTTTCCCCGAAATTTTTACAAATAAAAATTTTCTCATTTCTGAAAATGAACAAAAAAAACATTGTCGATTTTTCCTTTAATTTTTCACAATTTTATGTTGAAATGAAAACTCTTGAAATTTAATATAGTTTTGAGTTTTTTTCTCTCTCTCTCTCTCTCTCTCTCTTATAATTAAAGTTTCCCCTCAAGAGATTTATTCGTTTATTTTTCGTTTTTAACTTTTCCTCTTTTGATCTTTATTCCACTTCCTGACGATAATTATAAAGAAAATTCAAACTAATTGCTGTCTGTGAAAGAAAGAAAAAACAGCAAAAAAAAAAAGCGCACTCGCACAAAAAAAGTTACCTAACGTTAAATCTATTTGAAAAACTTTAAGGTTAATTTTGGTTGTTGTTGTTGTTGTTGTTCTTGTTTATGTAAAAGGAAAATTAGATAAGGGATCATTTTTCCAAAAGGATCTTTTTAATTTTTATTCTATATTTTATTTTCTCTCTAATAAATAAAATTAAATGATCCCCGTATGAGGGAAAATTTGAAACAATTAATTAATAACAATTTTATATACAAACAAAAGAAGAAGAAGAAAAAGTAGAAGAAGCAGAAGAAGAAGAAGAAGAAGAAGAAGAAGAAGAAGAAGAAGAAGAAGAAGAAGAAGAAAAAGTAAAAACTGATTTTAATTTTGTTTTTTCTATAAATACGATAACCTGACTCAAAAATATTATTTAATTAATTACGAACTTTACTTCATACTTTCACACATAATTTTCCTATATTTTCCTGTATTTTCCTATATACGCAATTCTAATAAAGATAAAACAATAATAAATCGTACATAAAATTGAGAATATATTTTTCAAATGATTCATGAAAATAATAACAGCAACAACAACAACAATAACAACAACAAATAAATTAATTTCATTTCGAATAAAATTTAATTTTTATTTTTCTTTGTTTTTTAATCATTTTCCTTAATTTTCGATGAAAAACCTTTATCGTTTATTATCAAAAGAAAAGTTCTTAATAAATAAATAAATTGAAAAATTCTGCCCTTTTATTTTGTTGTTGTTTTTGCATAGAAAATTGTTTTTTCTCGTCCCATAATTCAATTTACAAAAATTATATTTATTTTGTTTAAAAAAATATATTTTTCCGTCAAGAAAAAGAAAATTTTAGGAAAAACAGTCGATATTTTTTATTCCTTTCTCTGTCTCTCTCTCTCCCTTTTCTTAGTCTTTGCCATTTTTCCGTTTATCGTCGATTAATCGATAAACGGAAATGAACACAAGAGGAAAGAAAGAAAACGTGATAATATTTTGATTTTCATTTTTATTTTTCTCTTCTGAAGAATCTGCACTGCGGGAAAAAAAAACGACAAACTCTATTAAAATATTTTTTTTTTTTCGATATTTAAAGCATTTCCCTTTTTCACGAAAAATCATTTTTTTCTTGGTTATTCCTTTTTTTTTTCAAATTTTTAAAGGAACGTAAACTCCAAAGAGATTTATAGATATTGAACTTAATAAGCGATTGATTGACAATCATATAATTTATATGTTTGTTCTCTTAACATTTTCCATTTTCTTTTCCTGTTTTTCTTTAAAGTCTTTCTGAGTACATCACGTAAGTTATACATTTATCAAATTGTATGTCTTGTGTTGTTATTTTTATATGTCAATAATGGTAAATTTATATACCTACACTTTTTCTACATTCTCAACTATACTCTCACACATTACCACAAATAAATGTTAAGAAAAAAAAAATTTACCACAATATATAAGTGATGTGGAACTTTGAAAACTTTAATTGAAATTTATGATAAAATTTCATAAATTACAGAAATATTTCAAAATTATAAAATTTGAAATTTAAGAAAACTTTCAAATTTTTCTTGAATTAAAACAATTTAAATTTTACAGTACTTCTGGGTTTGTATTCTCGGTTCAATTAAATTTTACCAAATACAAATAGTAATTTGAAATATTTTCAGCTTCACTTTCATTTTCATTTGTTTCCATCAAATGCCTATTGACTAACTTCCCGTTGTATTTATGCTAAACAAACAATCTGAACAAAATATTAATTAGATTTTTATCGAAAGGAAATTTTTCTTGATTTTCTTTTATAAGACGCGTCAAAATACACAAAATAAAAATCGGCACATTTATTTGCCTTTTCTATTTTGACAAAAAGAAAAATTGGTAAAAGTTAAAGGGGAACAGAATAAATCTGAAATCATTTTATTTCACGTGAATTGCATATCAATTGAATGAAAAAAAAGAAATGAAAAATCCTATGAAAAAAATGGGGAAAATATATTTTATTTTGGAAAATTTCATTTTCAGAAATTTTCTCTCGTTTTTATTTTTCAATCATAATAATAATCCTAATGTCAATACACCATTAAATAAATGTATGATTTTGAGTCCTGTATTACTTTTTTTTTGTTGGTTAGAAAGTAAAAAAAATAGAGTGAAGTAACTCAATAAAAATTCTTCTCATCCCTTTCTTTGTTTTGACGTTTTTTTTTATTCATAAAATGCTAATTTTTTTTTTTTTCATCTGAAAATGAGTTCACCCCTTTCTATTTTATTACTTAGACCCTTTGTATACATCATCTCGGTATATAGTGTATAAGATGGGGTTTTTAGAAAATTTCCCAATAGAATTTATCCTTTTCATCATAACAACAACAACAACAAGAAATGCGAAAAAAAAAATATAAATATTACCTTATGAATTCCCTTCTTTTCCTCTATTACACTTTTAACCATTTTTCGTTTCTCATGTTTTCATTTTTCCTTCGTTTTTATTATTTCTTTTTTGCTCTTTGGTTATTTTCACCCGCAACTCTATTTTCTATCATGTGAAAGGCATATGTGTGTGTGTATGTAGATGATAAGTGTGTATATGTGTGTGTGTGTGTAAATGCATATTAAAAAAAAGTAGTAGTATGTTAAATTTCGCATTCTCAAATTTTAATCGACACTTTTTCTGTATGGGAAAATATAAAAGATTCAGTGATTTCATTGTTGTGCTTCTCATAATATCATAATTGAGAAATTTTCCACAGAAATATTCTGAACGATTATAACAAGAGTAATATATTTTGTTAAACAAATTCTGTCGACAAAATTTTTGGTTTAACATAAATTGTTTTAAGAAACGTTGTTCTTTATACGAGAATTGTTAATGGCCGCTTCTGTAATATTTCCAGTTTGGGATTTTACAAAATGGCGAATAATAATTTTTACATTCATTAAATTAAATAAATTCTACTACTCATTTTTTTTGTACAAATTCGTTCAAACATTCAACTTGAAACCTTCAAATACATGGAAGATTAAATTCTAGAAAAATACGGTACATATGACAATGTATCGTTCAGAACTCGAATAAAAAAATAATGAAAATATGTTTCTGTCAAATCAAATAAAATCTTAGAAAAAAAAAGTAAAAAAGAGTTAAAAAATAACGAATGGAAGGAAATTTAATGGTGGACTGTCACATTTCCTGTATAAAATAGTCTAATCGAAATATACTTTTTACCACCAACAAAAAAAAAAAAAAAAGAATTCTCGTTTATAATCGAAAAAAAAAAAAAATGTAGAAATAGTTCAGGTGGACATGGGAAACTATTATGTAACACATCACCTACACACATACACATATATGTTCAAACTTGAAAGTTTATTAAGCTTACATGTATACATACAATATGCAAACACATCCATATATAAACCTACACATACATATAAAGCATTATATTGAGTTGGTATTATATGTACTTTATTTGTCCTATGGGGGGTCGTGTTATTAGACGAATATAATATGTGATTTATATAATGAAAAAGGGCAGTATTTATACAAATAGTATGAGAGAGAAAGAGTATGGAACATTTATTGTTGTGATTAATTGCGAAAACACGTCACGCGCTTCATTTAATTGAACAATTTATATAAAATTATATGAACCGCATAATATTATATAAATTTCATATATGAAGGTATTACATCATGATCATAATATGTTAATCTTTCATTCCTTCATCTTTTTTTTTTTTTTTGTTTTTTTTCCACAATTTTTCACCCCTTTTTCCTCCAGTTTTTTTTTTGTTTTTCGTTTTTTATTTGAAATAATAAAAGAAAAAAATAAAAATAGATTACTAAAAATGTAAAAATGAAAAACTAAACAGAAACGATTTCAAAGACCTAACGAGCTGTGATTATCTGAATGGGGCTATAATACCAAAGAAACATCTTTGTTTTTAGTTTTTCCTCATTTTCTTTCCTCTTTTTTGTTCTTCTACTTTGTTTCTTTTCCTATCTTCATATTTTCCTCTCTTCTTTTTATCACAACAAAAATAAACAAAAAAAAAAGCCACAGCAACAACAAAAAATATTGATAAAAATAAAATTATATAGTTGTTGTTGTTGCTGCTGCTGTTGTTGTTATTTTTGTTATTTTATATTTAACTTACTATAAATGACGCCATTATTATCATTATTATTTGTTTTGTATATAAAACTATTTTATAGATTTTTGTAAAGAAAAATCTAAATAAAAAAAAAAAAATAGTTGCATAAGAAAATAATAAGGAAATGTGTCGCCATAAAAATATTTCGTTATTTTAATATAAAAACAGAAAGTTTTTAGTAAAAGTTTTCACTAAACTCTCTCTTTTATTTTTATTTCATACATATGTTTATTTTTATTTTTTTTTTGTTAAAAATACATAAAGTTGACTAGACAACCATTAAATTATTGGAGACATTTATAGAAATTTTGTAACGGTTATATTCTTCTGCGGTTATTCTATTCATTTATCTCTCTCTAGTACGCGAAAAGAAGATTTTCGGTTAAATTCTATGTAACTTAATTTATATTAGACAAGGACAAAAAAAATTAAATACGAGTGTGAGAGAGAAAGGTATATTTTCCATTTGTTTTTTTTTTTTTGTAATTATAAATGGCATGGCATGCTTATAAGGTGAGACTTTTAGAGAATTTTTGAATTATTAATGTTGGCGAGACGTGTTTGCATTTAACACGAAGACATAAAATTAGGCGTGTATAACACATAAATATTATTAAAGTTTATATATAAGCTTAAGAATGTCTTATATAGTTTATGTTCTTAATATTTTTAGATTATTATTATCTTATCAATAAATTATGAAATTATTTCATCATCGATTAAAATATTAATGGCCGTTTTTCATAATAATCCTTTAATTAAAAACAACAATATTTTGGCCTATTAGAATATTTATTTCCACTTTTACACTTTCCTACATTCATTTTAAAATTTGGAAAAACTTGCCAACAGAAAATGAACTTAAATTTTAGTTGAGGGAAATAATTCTATCACTTAAGTTTTTACAGGAACAGGAAGTTTGTTAAAATCGAGAGAGATTTAGTAACTATTTTGAGTACTTTTGAAAGATTAACCAAGTTAAGAAAACGATTCGGAAAAACCCAAAAATAATAAGAAAAAAATATTTGTTATATTCGACACAATATTTAAAACATGAAAAACTAAAAAGATTTTCGAACGGAAATAAAAATACGAAACAAAAAAAAAAACACAAATATCGATTACAACAATAACAAAATATTATTTCTTGGATTGAATCCAGAAAAATATAAAATAAATAATTTTTGCCTTTAGAAAAATAGAAATATTTTTTATCTTGTTCTTTCTTCTTTTATCTTTCCTTATTTTTATTATTTCGAAGAATTTAACAAACAAAACAGACAAACATACATTGACTTCAGACAATAGAATAACAGTAAAAAAAAAAACAAAACAACAATAACAATAATGGTTGGAAAATCTATATAGAATAAATGGGAAAAAATCAAATTATAAAAAGAAAAAAAAAAAATTTTAGTTTCGAATTGGAATCAACAAACCAAACCAAAACAAAACAAACAAAATTTATTTTCTATTTTATTCGTCGTATATGTAAAAGGTAAAAATACGTGACCATTTTCCATCAATTTTTCTACTAAATAATTCATAATGTTGTATTAAACCTTTTTTGTATTTTTCTTTAAAATTTTCTCCATTTTTTTTTTTTTATTTTGTTTTTTTTTTTCTTTATTTTTTGAGTTGACTTTATTTTCTACTTTTTTATTATTATTTTTTTTGTTGTCTTTTTTTTTAAAACAACAATTTAAATTTTGTGAAAATATTGATTTTATATTTTTCTTTATTTCATTTTCTTACTTCAGTTCTTCTTCTGCTTCTTCTCCTTATTCAATTTATTTCTTTGCTTTTCTAAATATTTAAATTATTTGTTGAGTTAACTTTTGACTTTTTTTTTTTTGTGAGGGGGTGGGCGTTTTCTTTTTCTGTTTTTCTTAAAGAACTTTTTTTTATTTAAAAAAAAAAAATAAATTATTTTCTTACAAATTTCTTAGAAAATTCCAATAAATAAAGATGTATAAAGGGGTTAATATTATTTATGTTTATATAGAATTTATTTTCCAGCAAGTTAAAAGTTGATATGCGGCATCCGCGACCATCCGCAATTTGTTCAAATAGAGAAAGGAAAATAGAAAACAGAAAACGAATTGATCGATTCAAGATCATTTATAAGATTTATATTTTGTCTCAGAATTTTTTTCATTATTGATAAAGAATATTTTTATATTCAAATATTTTTCCATTCCTGTTCAACAATACAATTTTTCTCTTCTCAACTTTATTTTAGCGAAAATATTGATCGATTAATCGTTGTGCCTAGAAAGAATAAAAAAAAGTACAAATTTTATTCAGAAATAAATATTTTCTTCTTCTTTTTTATTTAATGCGGGTGATTTTCTTGTTTTTCTTTTTTTTCTTCTTGTTTTCTTTTTCTTCATCATTTTCATTTTTGGATTTTTGTTTTCTATGAAAATGCTTGAAATTTTCTATATACTCCGTATATTTTATCAATATTCACATCACATAGATTTCCTTTTCATGTCATGACATCACCATATTGAAAATACATAATAAAAGAAATGAAAATCAACAAAAAAAAAAGAAAATCCCAAGAACGAAGAAAAAAAAAACAGAAATGAAAGCAAAAAAAAAAAAAAAAAGTGAAAAATTTGTTAAAGAAGAAAAAAAAATGTGAAAAGAAGAAAAGTTAAAGATGTGTAGAGAAAATTTTTAAATTGGCCATCATTATATCATCTCTTGTATTATCGTCCTTAATCAGTTTTATAGATATAACGTCAAAAAAACGTTAACTTTAAGCTCGCCATTTTCTACTTAACTTATCAATATAAAAAAGTCTATAAAATATAAATTCAATTTAATCAATTTTTACAAGGTAAAGGATTGATATTCTATATTCACTTCTTATCTTTCTTTAGATTTTCCCTCTATAAAATATTGTCCTTTTTTTCCACTGATTTTCTATAAGCCGTTTTTACCTTTTTATCATCCTCTCTCCTAAGATGTACAGCATCATTTTCTTCGTTGTCAACCGATTAAAAAAAAATGAATGCATTCAAACTTGTTATTCTTTTTTTTTTCTTATAAAATAAAGTAAGGAAAACCGATCAAAATGCAATTTCTTTGTGATACACAAAAAAAAGGCAGTTTCCTCACTTAAATTTGTCTGTTTTTTTTTTTTGTTATCAAGCAACCTCAATTCCCCATACTTACTAGAACAACAACAACAACAAAATATTAAACCAACCTATGAGTTATTTACCCATCTTACAACTTCCGATTTTTGTCTCTTCTTTTATATCGAATATTTTGTAAAGGTAAAATTCCTTCTTTTTTTTCTATTCCTGTTTTCTTCTCCCCTATCATCTTTTTCCTCCACCACACTATACTATCATCATTCTTACTTGATATAATACCCATATGAAAAGAATGTTGTCTTTTTTTTATCATCCTTCTTCCTCTATCATAAAAATGTTAGAAGACTTTTGTTTGTATTTCTTAAAGAAAAAGAATAATCTAAGAGTTTATAATGATATTGGTATATCGTATACATTTTATATTGGTACATTTGTGATAATGTTTGTATGTATATACCTACTTTTGTGTTATTAACTTCTTTTTTTTTTTGCTTCTTGTATATATTGCTTTTCTTTTTTTTTCTCCATGCAAAAAGACAACCTAGGAAATAATACAGACATACGAGATTGTCAATTCCTAAAGCTAAATAACAATGTTACGCGACAATGAATTCATTTTGTATAATTTTCTAACGTCATCAAAACATTTTCTTTCTAACTTTAGGTTTTTTTTCTTGTTGTTGGTGTTGGTGTTGTTATTGTTATTGTTTTTTAAGAAAACAAATAATCAGTAATATTTATTCTCATATTCACAGTAATCGAGTGAATAGACAAGATGTCTAAATATTATTTTACTTAATAACAGTAGCGTTTATTTATAACTTTTCTTTTTGTCTTTGTCGCTTTTTCTTTAAGTATTTCTATTTCCTTATTTATTTTTATTCTATAAAGAATTGACGTTGTGTAAATACAAGACAAATTATAAACTGTTGTTTATTAATAATGAATACAGAACTTCAGTAACATGTCATCAATGCATTTTCAAAGTTTACTAATCGACAACTTTAGTTTCTACGGCGATAAACAATTTTGTATCAGTAGAATCGTTATAAAACAATCATGAAAATTATTGAAAATGTTATTTAGAATTTAAATGAAATTTTCTTTAATTATTTTTTGAAGAAAAAATACAAATTATTGTTCAAAGTACTTATTTTTAAACGATCATGATTCAATTGAGACAAACAAATTAAACGATCAGCCTGAAATTCTTATTGTGGCAAAGTGGCAACAACTCTCATCAAGGGTATCGGGTTCCGGGTCCCGGATTTTGGGTCCCGGATTCAAATCTATCAGCGTAGTAAAATAAACTTTCTGGATACATTACAAATAGTAGATCCCCGTGACCTAACTCTAGCAGTTGATACAAGATACTGTTAATAAGCCCAAATTATCTATCTATCACATTAAAGTACTTTAAAGAAAATAAATTCTAATCAAAAGCAAAATATAAATAAAACAATTTAACATTGAAAATTTATTTCATCTTTAAATTTACGAACAGAAACTTTCAATTTTGTGTTTTTTTTTTTAATAAAACAAAAAAAAATATAAAGAAGCGAAAGCAAATTAAGCTTTAAGAGACCATAAATGTGTATATAAATAAATACAAATTGACGATCGTTATATTAAACTATATATGAGATACAATTTTTACTTGATAAATTCCCAAATGTCCAATTTTTATGTTCACTTTTAAAATTCCTTTTTAAAAAAGATACAGAAAAAAAAACCCAGATTCTTTCACTCTGGACAAAAAATGTTTTAGAAAATTCTTATGATTTTTTCTTCTTCTTTTTTATAATCGTATATGGTTGTCTTGTTGTTTTCTATTAAGAAGTACAGGTTTATTAGTTTTTGATTTCTCGTGAGATATTACTATGAAAAAACAACAACAACACAAATATTATTAAAAGTTTTTTCTTTAAATTACTTTTGTCTCATGAGACATTCACAAAGATAATTACTTGATAGATTCCTGTTTGTTTTAGTTAATTAAAAAAATAAAAATATTATTTTCTTTAAAAGAAAATCAAACTAAATTTCTATTAAGTTTTTTACAATTAATCGCAATAATTTTTCCTAATAGAATCTTTATAAAATTCAAAAATGAATTGCAATTTAATTGGATTTTCAATTTTTCCTATAAAAATTCATCTTAAGCAATAATTTGTTTAAAGAAAAAACATCAAATCAATAAATTCATTTAAATGAAAAAAAAATTGTTTATTTTATATTTTTATTTTCCAAAGAATAAACGAATTTTTTCTTTCTTCTTCATAATGAAAACTCCTACGATATTAGCATATTTGTATCTGGCTTCTTGCATAAAATTAAAATGTAAACGATATAAACGAACACAATATAAGTAGTTTGAAATTATAGGAACAGGATATGCAGTCACAAATCGTCATCGACTTCTTCTTTTTTCAAATAGAAAATTTTCAATATTTTTTTTTTTTTGTTTCTTTTCATTTTATTTTTTCTTTTCAAAGAGAAAATAAAAAGAATGGGTGAATAAACGAACGAAAAAAAAGAAGAAAGAAAAAAAAGACAGAAGAAATGCGGATTCTCTTTTGTTGTAGAAAAATAAAAAAAGAAGAATAAGAAGATCTTAAGCCTACTATCTTTTATGTATTATTATTGTCGTTATACGTACATTATTCCATTCTATACATTTATTTATGTGAGAATATGTGAACGAGAGTGTGTGACAATGATTTCTTTTGTTGTTAAAGGGTGTTATATCTTCTATCTCTTTGTCTATTCTAACAGTGTGCGTGTATATGTTTGTGTGTGTGTGTGTGTGTGTGTGTGTTTGTCTGTTTGTCTGTTTTTCCCTTTTCCATAGTTGAGAGAAAAAGAAAAACGAAAAGGAAGACATAAAAGAACGACGCGGATGTAATTCAGTGGCGTTCCATTCTTCTTTTATAAAAAGAAAAAAGAAAAGAACGTATGATTTTTGTCAATGTCAAGGGAAAGCATAAAATATGACTTAAAATTGTGATCGTGAATTTATTCTTATATTATATAATATATTGTTGAGTTGAAAGTCTGTTATGCATTAAATTTTCCATTTAGAAAAATTCTTAGATGGTTTTTCTTTTCAACAAATTCAAGGGATTTTTATGTGAAAAATTTATAACGCAATTAAATTGAAATTCATTTTGAATTTTAGAAAATTTATTTTCTTTTATTTAATATTTTTAAATTTTCAATCAAAATTCTTCAATAAATTCAAATTTATGATTTTTAATTTAAATTAACAATTAATCGTAAATTCTTAATTTCTCTGAAAACTTAAAACAAAATATAAATGCCAAGAATATCGGTATCATGTACTGAAATTAGAGTTTTTCCACCGCAATTGTTTAGAATTAAAAATCAACTACAATTTATTTTAATTATTACAACAGTGACGTATTTCTTTCAAAATCTAAATAAAAATTCCTATTCGATTGTTTGTGAAAAACGTATTACAATTTGTCGTCATACGATATTTGTTCTTCAAAAGTTAATATAACTTTATGTATATTATAGAAGGGGGTTTATATTTTAGGGTGAATATATGAGTTCAATATTGTATAATCTAAATCTATATATACAACTACATTCTATAAATGACCTTTAAAACCTTTGACTAGACTATACACAAGAATATAAAGAAAAATATTCTACAGGGCATAAACTAATGGAATAGTTACACACACACACACACACACACACACACACACACAAACACATACACATAATTTTTCCCTTTCTAGCACATTCTCGTTTAAATATCTTTAGCTATCTCCTTATTATAATGAAATAACAAAACAAAATCTAGTATCTTAGATCTTTATGACATATATGTAAACTCTTGTCTTTTTTGTCTTACAATATTTTCTATATTTGTGTATGTGTGTGTGTATGATGGCTTAATTTTAAGAGGGGTAAGGTTCAAATTATTTCATCATTATTTCATAACGACACCTAACATTGTCATATAAAATATAGCATCTTCATTATACACAATAGAATGAAGACATATTTTAACACATTCTGTTCTTTTTATTCATCTTGTTCTGCTTCTTCTTCTTCTTCTTCTTCTTCTTCTTCTTCTTCTGTTATTTTTTTTTTATTTTTTTTTAATTTTAAATTTTAGTTCCAGTTTTATAAGCAATTTTAAACCCAACTTTATTACATAGAGAAACAGAAATTTAGAACAAAATTAATAATAAAGTTATGGATTAAATTGTTTGTTCTCTCATTCTCTTTATTCTCAAATTCTGACCATCAGTTTTGTTTTCGTTTGTTGAAAATATTTTTCTGCAATTATTTTCATTTTAAAATTAAATAGAACGGAACAAGAAGAAGATGAAATTTAATTAATTTGATGCAAATAAGTAAACAAAATAGTAGATACAGGAAAGCCCTTTTTCCCCTTGAGTAGGAACTTTCATTAGCTGTGAGTTAATTTTATTTAAACTTTGGTTTGTTTTGATTTCTCTTTAAAAAAGAATTTAATTTATTATAAAATAGAGAAGTAACAAAAAAAAAGGGGAAAAATTCACCAATAATCAGTTTTACAAAAACCAGAGTCCAGTTGAAAAAACGAATTTGTTTAAGGCCTCATACTCATGGGACCGTCCATTTTATAAAATAAATAAAGGTTAATAAGGTTTAACTGTCAGAATAAAATATTTCAAACGATTCTTTATAATTAAGAGAAAAAAAATAATACTAAAAAATAATTAAAAATTTAAATATTTAAAGAAATGTGACGTCATCCTTTCATTTTTGTCAGTTTTTAAATTTTCTAATTATTTTTTTTTTCTCCAACCCCTGTATTTTTATTGTTATTTTTCTCAACGTACAAAAATCATCCTTCAATATTCTTTTGACATTTAAAATTTCAATTTATTAATTTATTGATTTTTAAAGGAAAATTTATTGAAATATTTACAAGGGAAAAAAAATGTTACAATTTTTGAATCAGAGAAAATGTTGAATTGATTGACAATAGGAAAATACCGGGCGCCTCCACATTTTCAATAAAGAAAAAATAATTTATTATTGATGAATTATTTTTAGATTATTGTTTTGTTTTTGTTGTTGTATTAAAAATGTGTTACATAGATTCTTGTAAATACTCCCCCTAATTCTAAATTCTAAAAATTACGATTTCGTTTTTGTTAGAATTTTTTAAAACTTCAAGAATCAAATTTTAAAT
Organism: Pedicia rivosa; assembly: GCA_963082725.1. NCBI lineage: Eukaryota > Metazoa > Arthropoda > Insecta > Diptera > Pediciidae > Pedicia > Pedicia rivosa. The sequence continues at coordinate 14,623,590 of OY720151.1, read as the reverse complement.
TCAATTTTTTATATTTTTTGTTATTTTGGAATTTAAAAATTCCTTTACAAAAGTTGACGAATTCCCATAATGAATAATTTTATGTGTTTTATAAAAAATCTAGTTTAAATGTGCTCAAGCAATACACGTATGTAAAATAATTAAATAATAATAAAAGCAACAACAACCAAAAAAATAAATAAAAGTGATAAAAAAAAACTAATATAATTTAAACCAAAAAAAAAAATTAAATAAATAAACGAGAAAAAAAGAAAACGAAAAGCAAAGAAAAATGGCGTTCGCTGCTGCCCGTATGATTCTTAAAGATAAACGACGAAAATCAAAAGAGGAAATAGCAAGTGCAGCAAGAAATCGAAGCAAGGTAAAAAAAAAAAGCTTTATTTTGTTGCTTTCTTCTTCTTATTCTTTTTATAATTTTTTTGATTTTATTCTTGTTATAGATCGTTTCATCATTTTTGTTCCAATTTTTCATTCTAGTTTTACTTTAAAAGTTTCATCAAACGTTAAATTTTAAATATTTATTGCTTTGTTGATTAAAATTTCGTTGTTTTTTATTTAATTCGTCAGAAATGATGTGAAACCTTAGAAATATGACCACCCTCTATATATTGACCTGAAAATTTTTAGTTTTAAAGTTTCATTTGAAAATAATCTTTGGTAAAATTTTGTAATTCAATTGGTCCATATATAAAGGTTTCACACACACAACTAACTTAAAACTTTTGTTCAAGAAAAAAAAAATGAAAAGATGAAACGACCAAGAATTATAAAGAAATTCAAATCAAAGAGAAAAGAAAATTCTGTCAATAACAGAAGAAGAATTAGAATAAAATAATTAACATTAAATCAAAACTTACATTTGTGTTTTTTTTTTCTCTTTTATTTTTAGGTTATTGATTTTGATGCATCCTTCGCTTTAGTTGCTCAAACTTTATATAAAGGTTTGATGTTGGTTAAATTTGATGAGTGTGTGAGTGAGTGTGTGTGTGTTCATGTTTGTCTATTTTCTTGTTACATACATTTATATGAATGTAGGTGTGTGTGTGTGTGCTTCTGTATATTTAACGTATACGTATATATGTGCGTTTGTGTGTGGCTCTGGATGTTGTGTGTGTGTGTATTTACTATAAAATTATGAAGTTACAGTTTATGAGTTTTCATTTTATTTAAAGCGTATAATTTATTTATTTATTTTCTTTTACTTTTTGATAAAAAAAAAAAAGAAATGGATTAAAATTATGAAGTGAATAGGAAAGGACTTATAAAAGTTTCTATTACGCTCCGATAAAACGAAAATTTTATGATTTCCTTTTGAATGAATGACGTGACAAAAAAAATAAATAAAGTCAGTATAAAAAGAAAATATAACACACACGTTGAATGCTGCTAAGCTGATTACTTGAATTTTATATGAAAAAAAAAAGTTCAATAAATCATTTTTTTTTTATTATTTTGTTGCTTTTTATATAAAAATGAAAAATGTAATTTTAGAATATTATTATCAACTAAGTGAAACTATATATAGAACTAAAGAACAGAAATAGCTTCTTTCAAAGGACTTACCTTCAAATTTATTATTAATTTTTTTTTTATGTGAAAAGAAATTTTGAAAATATTTCTTACATTATTTTCTACATTGAACATACAACAATAACAAATTAAGAGTCTTACATACTTTTATGGAAAATCATTCAAAGTGATTAGAAGCAGTATAACATGGGATTGTAATTGTATTGATGTGTTTGAATAGACGATGTATTCAAACATACATTTTCGTATAATTTTTTCGTATTTTTTCTGTAAACAAAATCATTTAGCAAAATAATAAAATATTAAAAATAAATCAAAATAATATTGAGCCAAATTTACAAATCTCCTTAAGTTTCCTTAATCTTCTTAAATAATTGTTTGAATTATTATTCTTCTCCATTTCCCATACATTAAACGATAAAGATGAAAAACAGTTAAAAATTGAAATAAAAAAAAAAAATAAGGAACATACAGAAAAAGAAAACTTCATCAACTAAAGAGACAACTTAAAGAAAATGAATTCGTAAAGCTTGTATTTTTATTGTTGTTGCCCATAAGAAGAAGAAGAAGAAGAAGAAAAGAACCACAAAAAGAATCGAAGCATTTTAATACATTAAAAATAAAGTCTAAAAGTCTAAAAGTCTAAATCTGGAAAATATCCTAAAACATGTTTTTCTTAAAAGCTTTTTCTAAAAAAAGGAAAAAAAAAAAGTTTAAACTGAAAATTTTGTGAACGATTAAAAAAAGTTAAAGTTTTCTGTTATTGATTTGAAAGAAAAGTTAGAGACAAATAAAAGAAAAATGAATGCAAAAAGAAATTGATTCTTAATTTTGGTTGATATTTATAGAAATTATGACACAAATTTTCTTTTCGTTGATAATTCCTCATTAAGGCATCGGTAAGTGGTCGTTAAGTGGCCCTTATGTTAAGTGACCAGGTAGTAAAAATATGTCTACTCTTGACACTGAATTATGAACAGCAATTCCGCTTATTGGTCACAATTAGTTCATAAAAAATTAATCAACGCAATTTCACGAGAAAAAATATTGGACAGAATTTTTATTCCTTATTTAATATATTCTGCAATACAATTTAATCCGAAATGCGGCTTTGTATCAAATTCCCAGAAAAATATTCAATTTAAATAAAATCCATCAATTTTCTGTTGAATGATATAAATTTTAATTGATTCTTGGAATTAATCAAATCAAAATCAGTTTATGGAAAATCAAGAATTTTTATGTTGGATATATTGGAATATTTTCAGAAATAATTAATTCAAATTTGTATTAATTTAGAAATCACTTATTTTGTTAATTTCAATTATAACAATAATCACAATTACGAATATTTTTAATTCACATGACATTCAAAAGTTCCAATTTGTGTGAGTCTAAAATGGTCACATCGTGACTTTGAACATTTTCATTTTCAATTCCAATTCATAAAAATATAATTCAAAATATTTCATTTCTTATTAAAATTTCTACGAATACCGTCACGAAAAATATGATAAAGAAAATTCTTACAGTTTGTTCTTTATTGTTTTTACAATTCAATCTTTTATTCCTTTTTTTTTTTATGATTCACGTTTCTGTCACATAATCTTCTCTATACAAGAATTCTATTTTTATTTCTAACGAAATGAAAATTATTACACTTTACCTTCTAGAATGGTCAAATCTAATTGAAAAGCATGACATTGTTATTTACCATATTTTTAATGAATTCACTTCAATTTTCTCCACTTAAAATAATCAATTTAAAGAACAACAATAAAATAATTATTATATTATGAATTGATCTCTAGAAATTCCATTAAGTATAGGCGTTTAATCGAAATAATTATCATTTAGAAGGATTAGAAAATGGATAACAAAATTTTAATTTCACCTAAAAATAATTCCTTACTTCTTGTTTTTGTGTATTTTTTTTTTTAATGGAATTAAATAGAATTCATTACTTAACGTTAACGTTGTGTTACTAAACGTTACGTTACGCAACGTTATATGAATAAATCGAATAATAAAACATCAATTATAAATGTAACTTTTTTATTGTATAAAAAAAGCTTCTCTATTTTTATATTTCTGTTGTGTTGCCCAAACCTCACCCACCCAAACGTCCATCCAGCACACACAAACTTTAAACACTGGGTTAAATAGTTATGATGTAACTAAATTAAATTATTTTTTTATAAATCAGAATTACCAGAATTTTATTTATGAAAAAAATATTTAATTCATAAAGTAATAAAAAGATTTGTTAAATGACAACAAAAATGTTGTAATTGTTTATTATTAGAGAACTCAGGTTAAATTTATTAAAATGTACAAAGACACAAAAGGACAATTAATTTTAATTGTTAAAAAATTTAAAACATTAAAATAGTTTCAATAAACTAAAAGTAGAACGAGAGTTCCGAAATTTTAAAATTTACTTGCTGAAAATATTCAAATGTAGATTTCAGAATTTCCAATGAAGTTATTGTGTGTTTTTTTTTTACAACAATTAAATACAAAAAATGATTACAGTTCTCTTGTGTTATGAAAAAACAAAATTCTATTCGTAAATCACAAAAGAAATTTTAATTAAAATATTAAGAAAAACAATTTACAGAATCATCATTTTTTCATTTATTTTCAAGAAACACAAAAATTTGATTGGAAGAAAATTTAAAAGAAAAAAAAACCACCGACGAACTTTTATTATTCGTGTTATTTTTCGTTCAGAATAAATGAATGGGCACAGCAAAAAATAAAGTAATGTTTTTTTTTTTTAAAACATTTTTTAATGAAACTTGTATCAAGAAAGTAAAGAAAAAATGAATAATAAAGAAACGTCTAGACTGCAATTAATAATAATTTTTTTTTGTTTGTTTGTTGTAAAAATAACATTTTGGTCATGATCATGAATGACTCGAATGTAAAATACAAAAAAAAAATGTATAACACATTTTTGATGAAAAAATAAACGTATCCCAACCACAGACAACTACTGACAACCAAATATAAGACATATTTTTTATGACGACTTAGGCCAAAAGATTAAAAAAGAAACATTCTTTTCTTAGATATTTTTCTACTTCTTGTTTTTGTGTTGTTGTTTTTTTTTCGTTCTTTCTTCTTTTTTTGTAAAAAGAAAAATAAAAATAAATTTTTATCTTCGATTTTCTATTCTAAAAAAAACAAACAAAAAGAGTGAAAAAAGAGTAAAAAAATCCTAAAATGAAAGAAAAAGTATTAATGTGTGTATGGGTGTTTGTGTGTGTGTGTGTGCATGTGGATGTGTGTGTGTGTGTGTAGGTATATTTGAAAGAATGGGAATGCTACTTTAGGCCAATAGTATATAATTTTTATATCACAAAAATAGAGAGGAGGAAAGAAAAAATAAAATATATATAACGAACATTAAATAAGATTTATTTGACTTAATCACGAAATGATGAAAAACACATAAATATTTTGGTAGGTAATAGTTGAAGGAGAAAAAGGATGGTCAAAAAAGGAAAAAAAAAAAAAAACACAACAATGGAGAGAAGAAAAAAAAAACTAAATAAATAAATATGTAGTGAATATATTTTTAGAATTGACCTCGTACTTATAATATTTCGTATAAAATACAAAACTGATTTCCTGGCGTAAACAACAACAACAACAACAACAATAAAACCTATTTTATTTCTACTCATATAAATATATAACTTTACTTCTGTTATTATTTTTATCTTTCAAAAACTTCGATAAATCCGTCTACTCCATCCATACCTTCAACCATTTTTTTTATATTCTCAAAAAACAATACACAAATACCCAATATTCTCATTCCATTCCATTCCATCAAACCAACCAACCAACCAACAAACAAAAAATACAAAAATTCTTTCGTTTTTTTTTCAAAACAGAAACTCAATTAATATCCAAAAAAGAAAGAAAGAAAAAAACAGAAAACACAACAAATTGTGAATTATTTTCCAGTAATTTTTCATGAAGTTTTACTTCTTCTTCGTCATTTTCTTCTTTTTTTTTATTCATCAAAATCAAATCAGAAAAATACTTTATTAATTTACTTTCTACTTATTATTATTATTATTATTATTATTATTATTATTATTATTATTATTATTATTATTATTTCGAAAGAATTTTCTTCCATACTTTTTACATTTCCGAAATTAAGAGGAATGGAGAGTAGAGAAAATATTCTTTTCACTCCCTTTCGTTTTTCTTTTGCATTCTTTTTCTTTTACAATTTTTATTATTATTTTTCTTCACATCTCTGTTTTTATTTGTTTTTGTTTGTATCTATTTTAAGATGAGATTTAATAAATTACAACAACAACAACAACAACAACAACAACAACAACAACAACAACAACACCAACAATAAAAATATTTGAACAGAAACTAAACGAAACTAAAGTAAATTGATTGAAAAGAAAGAAAAAATAATATTATGAAGAAATAGAAGACCTAAAGAAGAAGAGGGGAGGGGAAGAAATTCCATTTAATTGATTAATATTAATGACAATGAAAATTGTTTTTGATCGACAAAAGAAAATTGAAGAAGGAAATCTTTTTCTAGAAATATGAAAAAGTTGAAATAAATAAAAGATTTAATTCGTTTAAATCTCTTCTTAATAAATTATCCGTTTGTACCTAATATTCAATAGCCAAAGAGAAAAACTAAACTTTCGAATTAGCTAACTAAAGTTTTCAATTCTATTTTTATCAATTTTTCAATTATCCCCGTTTTGTTTTCAAAATAATTTCTACAAAATATTCTAGTTTTAAATTCCCATTGATTAATTTTCGGATCCTAACAAACATTTTGCAATTATAATTTTTTCGGCAGTTTCCTATTTTATTCCTTTCCCACATCCGATATAACTTTCAGGTTTCAATTCGGTAAAGAATTTTAGTCAGGTTGAAATCAACACAAAATTAAAATATTTCCTCCCATAAATTGAACTTATTTTTTCGCAAATTCATTTAACTAAAAAGAGACAACAATATAACCTAAAAAATGTTCATTTGAAATACAACTAAAAAGAGACAACAACATAACCTAAAAAAATGTTCATTTATAATTGTAATGTTATTATTGGAAAATTCTGACTGAAAATTGTGAAAAAAAATTTGTTAAAAGAATTTCTCTTCAGTAATAAATTTTATAAAAACCAAAAAAAAAAATAATAATCTCTATGGAAATTAAATGAAAATACATTTGAAATTTTGTATTTTTATTTCTGTTTTTCCTTTGAACAAGGGAAACAGACAATATTGGAATGAATGAATTTCGTCAGAACAAAATTAAATAAAAACAAAAAAAAAAAATAAAAAATGTAAAATATTTCACGGAAAAATTAATTTTTCTTTATATTTTTTATGAAAATATTAAAACACACTTGAGAATTAACGTCATTATTTTTATTTATCCTCTTCTTATTATTCTTCTTCTTCTTCTTCTTCATACCTCCAGTAAATTAAATAAAATGATTTGACAGAAATTTGTATTGTTGTTGTTGTTATTGTGCGTTTTTTTTTTTTTTTTTTGTTAAAAATTCTTTCATTAAAATTAATTTGAAGTGCATTAAATTTTATTAAAAAAACAGAATATTGTTAATTATATTTTTTTTTTGTCTTAATTCAATTTCTTTTCTAAAGAAAATATTTTTCTAACATTAGAGGTTTTTTTTTCTGTGTGTGTGTGTGTGTGTGTATTCTGTTATAATTTTATTACAAAGGTCACTTAAGAAAGACAAACAAAACATTCTAATTAAATCCATTTCCCTTCTTTCTTACTTTTTCTGTTTTACTTTTTCTTATTTTAAAATGTGCGAAAAATTTTCAGTTTGTTTTCTTTTTTCTTCTTTTGCTTTTCAACAATTACAACAATAACAAAACATAATGAATAGAAAACTATAATAAATTAATTTGATATGAATTTTAACAAATAAATTATGAAATTTTCTTATTTTTCTTATTTGAATGGAAACTTTGTTGTTGCTGTTGTTGTTGTTGTTGCTTTTTGTTCAACTGTTTAAAGTAAAAATATTAAAATTGATCAAAAAAAAAAAATAAAAAAAAAACAAACTAAAATGATAAAGTGAAAATGATTAATTTAATGATAACAAAATTTTATAAATATTCTTAAAGTGGATAATAATAATAAACAATTATGAAGAAACATTAAACATGAAAATGTTATTTATACGATGACTTGAAGTTTTGTCTTCATATTATTTTTTTTTTTGTGTGTGTGTATGTGTGTGTGTGTGTGTGTTTCTGTTTGTTTTCCTTTCATTTCATTCTTCTACATAATTATATTCTCATCGTTATTTAACAACCAAAAAAAAAACTTTTATACTTACTAAATATTCTATGGTACTGAATACTTTCATTTTCACACTCTTCTCTCAATCTCATTATCATTTTTTCTTTTAAATTATATTGGTGGGTTGAATAAATAACTAAAATGTAAAAACATCAGTATACTCACTATTACTTTACTGGTTTCATTATTTTCAACACTGTATTTTATTTATTAATATTTTGTGACAATTTTCTATTTTACACTTTACAGAATTTACCCCATCTTACACTTATACGACTAACAACACATTTTTGTTTTTGTTCATATAAAACATCTTGTTTTAAACGCACACACTATTTAAGATACGTAAATATTTTAAAGTTAATTATTTTTAGTCCGTCTTTTCCTTTTTTCTTAATTAATTATTAAAGTTCATGATTTTCCTTAGTTTTTTCATCAGTTTGTTTAGAACGTCGTATAACGATTACACCTGTGTAATTAATATTCAATTCAACTAACTAAATCTTAATCGATTCTAATTCCATTTAATTTTCATCCAATAAATGAAGAAGAAAAAGAAGAAGAAATAAAAAGTCATAATGAGAATTTCAATTCCGCTCACATTTTACATTTAGACAAAAGAATTAAAGAAAAATAGGAAAATAGAGAAGAAAATCTGTTTCAACCTTAAAAATAAAACAAGTAGAAAAGTTCTTTCAATAGAAAATGTTAGTCTGATTAAATAATGAAAATTCAATAAATGAAGTTGTCCAAAAAATGTCATTTTAGATTTTTGGGTTATTTTTCTTTTTCATTCCATAAAAATCTACCGACAAATGTGTATGTATTTGTCTGAGTATGTTGGCCTAGAGGATGTATCTCAATGTGTGTGTGTGTGTGTGTATAGCAACATTTTAAAGAAAAACTTTTTATTCTGATCTGACACAATTAAAAGTTTTTTTTCTTTTTTTTTTCCTCTCTGAATGTTCTCTCCATTTTATTTCAACAAAAAAAAAATAAATGAAAATAAAAAAGAGAAAATGAGAAGAAAAAAAGAAAATCGAAAAATAAATAAAGGAAAATGTTATTCAGTTGTTGTTGTTGTTAAGTTAAAAATATATGTGTAGAGTGAAAACTAAATAGAAAAGTTTTTATGCGAAGAAGCGACATTTTAAGTAAAATTATGTGAATATCGTCCATTCTTCTATATAAAAATTGTAAACTTTTCATTTAATCAGAATTATATCTCTCTCACTCTGTATTTTTCTCTCTATCTTTCTTATTTTCTCTTTATTTGAATTAAACCAAAAAAAAAAAACTAAACTAAACTAAAAACTCAATCTAAATTTTGTGTTTTTTTTTTCTTTCTTTTCTATTTTCTCTATTTTCTATTTTTTAGAAAATGGTCGTTTTTTTTTTATTATTATAATTATTTTACGTTCACATTCACATCATAAATAGAATGAAAACAATAAACCATTTAACAAACAATAGAAAAAATTGAGGGGAATTGTTAAGGGCCCACAACAAACCTCTGTCTTTGTATCATTATTTGTTTTTTGTTTTCGGTTTTTTTTTTTTTGTATATTTGAATTGGTAACAAGGTTTTTTTTTATTATGTTCAATGAATTTTCCTATTCTTCTATATATTTTTTTTTATACAATTAATCTAGATTTTAAATGAAAAATTATTAATAATTAATTTTACAAAATGTCTACTAAAATTTTATGATTACCTTTACAATTACTATATGTTGGTATAAATTTACTGATGATGCGTGCGTGTCTGTGTTCTGCTTTTTTATTTTTCTATCTACTTTAGTCTGTTTTTTTTTTTTGTTTATTTATTCATTTTGTTTGCTCTTTTGTGTTATTTAATCGGATTCAGTTTCATTGTTTTGTTTTTTTCTAATGCTATTCATTAATTTTATGAAAATTCTAAATTAAAATTAATTAATACAAAATAAAAACAATAAATTTTATGAGCAGCAATAAAAGAATAAAATTCATTAAAAAAAAAGTGGACACAATATATTGCAACAATAAATTAATAAACCATTATTTATTTATAGTTTTATTTACAAAACTCTAACATTAAAATACTAAACAGTATTGTAACTACTAAGCAGTACTAAGCAGCACTACAACTCATTAAATTTAAACAATTTAAGTCCTAGCAATTTTATTGCTTTCTAAACAATCACGAAAACTTTAGAAATGAATTATTGTTGCTTTACATAATCTACAAAACTTACATCAATTTTTTATACTTGTCTTGAATTAGCTAATTAGGCTGATTTTATTTTTGGTAAAAAGAACACAACTGATAACAGACTTTTCTAGTTTTGTGTAAAAAAATATGCCAGCATAACCAATAAATATACTCAAACAAATACATATATTTTGGGTACGTTTATTTCAATGTACCATTTCGAAAACTGAGAAGATTCTTCACTTGCAAACTTTATCAGTGGCGTAGAAAAATAAATGTGGCCCTTTTTAGAGAGTTTTTTTTTTAAATCTTGGACTCAACAACATTAAAATAAATCTCAGACACCTTCCAATGTTCTATATATTGTTTGTTAATTTCTGCTAAACAAAATTCTTAATATTGTTCAACTTTACTTCTACTAACTTTTTTATTTTAAAAGGATTTTTAAAATTACGAGAATCAATTTTATTTAAGACCTAAGTAAATAATCTTAATATTGTTCCTTTCTTTACCAAAATCACAATAATACTGATTGAACGATAGAGTAAATTGTCTAACAATGTCAATATGAATTAAGTGAATTTGTGGATGACCCATATAAGAAAATATAAACAATTTAAAAAAAAAATTATTGCTCTTATTTGTTTAAGGTTAATTTTTCTTATTTTTCTATTTTCTTTCTTTATCTTTGATTTTTTGTTTTCTTGAATTTTCCTCGTATTCTAATCTTTGATTACTTTCAGGCCAGAAGTGTCAGCACTAGTAGCTTTAGGAGTCTAAGTCAGGTATAATACACTACTAAATCCCTAAGTAGTTGTTATATTATTCACAAATTGTAGTTGTTACGTTTATACGTTTTAAAATAAAATTTTAAAAAAAAAATATTCATTTTTGAATGTTCTGCGTTTGTTTTTTCTTTCTTTAATCTTTCATTCTTTAAGTTGTTTTTTTTTCTATCTTTGTTGTTTGTTTTCATTTCTCTTTCTTTCATTTTTTGTTTGGTTTCTTTATCGTTAATTTGATTGTTAAGTTTGTTCTCTCATCATCATCAAAAAAATTAATCAATCGCTTCACTATGAGTCCCAAAATAAATTGTCATCTCTAGGTTAGACATCCAACATTTTCATTATATAAAATACAATTGTAGAACCTTCAAAAGGGACCACACATTGTTTTTCTCTATTAAAACTAGCCGTTAATAAATATTAATTATTTTGTTGTGGTCATCTTATGAAGGTTTTACTTGTAAATTTTTAGAATGATAAATATATATTTTTTTTATTGGTTTATTTTAGAAGCCTACCCACTTTTTATTCCGTTGTTTTTTTATGTCATTTTGTTTATGTTTTTGTTTGATTATTCATAATCTTTAAGAACTCTGGACGATTTAACTTGAATTTATGTAAGAACTTTGTTTTGCAATAAATTACAAAAAAAAAAAAATATAAGAAAAAAAATTTGCTCGTCTGGCTTGGCATGAATTGAAAATCCTTTCTTTTTTTTTATAGATAATTTATTTTGTTTTTAAAATTTCTCTCATATATTTTAAACCCAATAAAAAGCTTCACTTATAAGTTTTACCCAATAAAAAGCTCCTCATTGGAGTTTACGCATTTAAAATAACAAATATAATTAGTTGATATTTTATCCGGTTTTAAGGCTTAAACCGTAAAATATACGAAATAAAGTTTTTTATGGATTTAAAAGACAAAAAATATACGTTTGAATATAAAATTATATAATTGAACAGAATTTTAATGTTTTCCTTTTGCCCTTGGTTCCCATTTTTTTCCAACAATTCTGTATATTTTTTTCTTTCTTCCACCGTTTGAATTATAAATGATCAACAGAGAAAAATAATAAATTAAGAAGTGAAATAACTTTAATATTTATTTATTGATTCCACTTTTTATTTTTTATTTTTCGAAAATGAAGAAACAGAAAATAAGGAAAAGTATGTCTCTCTATATTTTATGGATAAAAAAAAAGGAGAAAATGTTGTGAAAATAAAAAGAAAACTTTCCATTTTTTAATACAGTAAATGTACCTACCTATAACATATTTATTATTATTCAATAAATAGCAAAATAAACACATAAAATTTAATGGATTAAATTTTTTGGACATTTTTCGTTTCGCGCATATGTTTTTAATGGTTTAAAATATTTTTGCCAAAAAAAAGGACGCCATCTGTGATTAAAAAAATATAATCATAATTGTTGCGCCCATTTTTATAAGTAATGACCACTTTGTGTATATCAACGTAGTAAATTTTCAAAAAGAATTTAATATTTTCTCATAAAAATAAAAAAACCCATTTCACATTATACGTTATCTTGGCTTCTTTTAAAATGACATCTGCATGAGTTTAAACTCATCACGTTTTTTAAAATGAAAGTCTAATGTTTCAGCGATGTCTAAATTCTGTTGATATCAAGGATAAAATGTAACTCTATACTTATATGTCAGAAAAAGGGGAAAGAAATTATGTCATTTCACTGATTATTACTCACAGAAATTAAAGGCGGCTATATGGTTTTTTTTTTGTGTTGCTTAATTAATTATATTGTCATATGTTCTATCTATATGAATATGATGGGTTTAATTGAGCTAAACAAATTGCGTTTTCTTACTTTATTGCGGCAAAAAATCTCATATCATAAACATAAACACACACAACTTATAAGAACAAAAAAAACATAAAATGTAATATGCCCTTGACAAAATTTTAATACATCAGTTAAGTGCCCAGAAATTAAAAAAAAAATCATTGAAACATTAGAAGAATTATAAGAAAAAAAACTGAAAAATTTGTAACGTAAAAAAAACATTATTGAGGAAATGGATTATAAAAAGAAAAGTAATAAGTAATTACTATAATGCAATAGCTACTCACCTTTACAACTTACACATAAAACTTACATTCATAATAAAACAAGAACAAATAAATTATTTACAAATATTAACAGAAAAAGAAAAGTACAATAACAAAAATTAACGTAGAAATTGCGTGAAAATAGCAAAATATAATTTTAACCAATTTTTATATTGTTACACACACACATACACTAAAGAAAGAAACGCGTAAATAATTAATGATCGGTCGATTTAAGTGGTTCACTCTCTTGTTATATATTTATATATGTTTATTTACCTTACCTATTTTTATCCATTTTCCTTTTCTATAGAAAAACAAAACAGCATAAATTTCGCTATCCGCATACCCTGTGAATTTTTCCTCCCGTTTTTCTTTTCTGTGTTCTAATTTCTCTTTTGTTTTTTATTTTTGTTTTTGTCTTTTAATATTGCTGTAGGGAATTTAATTCTTATGGAAAGGTAAAGTACCCAATCTAATATAAAAAGAAAAAAAACCTTAGGATAATTTTTGTTGTTGTTGTTGTTGTTGTTGTTGTTGTTGTTTTGATTTGTTGTTATTTGTTGATTGTTGTTGTTTATTAATTTCTTATACTTTTGGAAAACGTCTCCGATTAGAATTATTAATTATTTTCTTTTCCCACTTCGTTTTTTTTTTTTTTTCCTTTCATTTTTAAAGAAAAATATAAAATTTACTTAAATAATTCGACCAAATTAATAATAAATTTATATTTAAGGATTTAAGTCTGTTGGTGTTTTTTTCACACAAATTTGTTTTTTTTTTATTTATAACGTCAAAGTTCTTAGGGATTAATCCCAAGGAAAATAAATATGTTTTTTTAATGAAGACAAAAAGAAGAGTGGAAGATGAAAAAAAAACATTATAAATGTGAAAATTGTGCGAGTACAAAAAAAATTATTCACTCAAAAATGAAAATTCCTTTATTTTTTATCGCAATTAATAAAAACCCGTAAATCTTGACATTTTAATGTATTATTAAAACTTCCGGTTGTTGTTTTTCTTTTTGCCCCATTCGTCTTTTATATTTTAGGTCAGAAAATAATGAAGGAAAAAAAAAGAAGAATTTCATTAATTATTTTTGTCACGGAATATTTCCATTTGTTTGTGTTTTTTTTCTTCTTTCATTTCACAATTTTAACTCACATTTTTATTTTTTTTAGCGAAAATTATCATCATTTTTACTTTTACTTTATTCCCCATTTTTCACTTCGTTATCGTTTCTGATAAAGTCTGCATCGTTAATCGTCAATGAAAACGATTTATCGATTAATCGAAATTATTTTTGCACTGAAATGAAATTTTTAATTCATCTGTCGATTGCATATTATTTTTCTTATTTAATTCTTCATCGTTGTCTTTTTTAGAACTTTACAAAATATCCACAATTTATACTCGGGATAAGATTTAAACCATGATAATTCCGCATGTAATCAATTATCTCTAGATTCCAATGATTAATTCAGGCTTATTAACGTGTCGTGGTATTTAGACTATGGAGTTCTACAAGAAATGAAAAGGAATGAATTTTCTTTGTATAAAATTAAATGAAATATTTTTTTAAAAAATAACTGAGATAAATATTAAAATAAATAATGATTAAACCTTTTAAAAAATTACAATAAATTCAACATACAAATGCTGATTTATATGAAACTTTTATGCTTCGATTTATAACAAAAAGCTTAACAAAAAAAAAATAAAATGAAAGTTTAAATGTATTAAATTGCAATACAGAATCGGTAAGCTAAAACTTATCCGTACCAAAATACCTACCTGCTTGCTGCTTCAATACTTTTGCTAACAAAAGTTAGAGATTTTATCATTTTTTTTTCTGTTTCCATGTTTTTTCAAACTTGATTAAAATTTATTAGGAATTATTTTATTGGAATGCAATGGGAATAGGTAAAATTCAATAAAGATTTTTAAATGAATTATGACGTATGAAATTCAAGATAACAAGAATATTTAATTTTTAATCATTGTTAAAATGTATGTCAAGAATCTTTGAAAATTTTATTCATTAGTGTCGAAAGTAAATTAAAATAATGTCATACGTATCTTCTCAAAATTGTTCGTTACTTCATTTCTAAACATCATTTCAATAACCAAATGAGTAATAATTATCGTTATTAAATGATTCAACAAGAACGTCACGTCCATATCTTTGGATCAACACAAAATATACTTTTTTATATACTTGACAGATGAACACAACAAACACAATAACACAATCATAATCACTAATCACAAACAAATAAATTAAATAAATTAAATGAAAAATTTTAACTCATTTTCTAATTATAATTTAATAATCAAAATGAATCATCCCACCTGGTGATACTCACCCTCAACAAATAAATTGTATGTCCCAATTGTACACTTTCCAATAATTTTTCAGTAAAATTAATTAATATTTTTTCTTTTTCTCTTCCATAAATTAAATTATAAAAATTTATAATTAAAAAATCATTTTATTGTATTAAAATATTTTTATGCATTTTGCATGAATAATTATGTTCAGTTATTTTTTTTATTTCTCCCACAATTTTTAAAATAATCAAACGCATGTTGCATTTGTTTTTGTTTTTTTTTTCTGTTATGTCTGTTTGTTTCCCTTTTATTTTTATTTTTAAATTTGGTTGAATTGAAAAACATAAATAATAATCTATCCCGAAAAAAAAAACAATATATTTAATCCAGATTTGGTAAAAGAGATACACCCAAAAATGTTCATTAAAAAATTCTCGATTTAATTTAATGGATTCAAGCAAACACAAAAAAAAAAGAACAGATAATCACCAAACAGGATAAAAAAAAAAAGAAGCGAAGATAAAAATCCAAACGATAAAGAGAATCGGATTAAAGTTTTTATCGTTTTTTAAATGCATTTTCATGTTACAATTCTTCTCTCCCTCGACAGAATATTTACCACAACTATATACAAAATAAATGAACATGTCTCGTGAGGAAAATTCTAAAACCCATAGAATAATTATTTTCATTATTATTATTCTGTCTTTTTTTTTTTTTTTGTTTGTTGCTTTTTTTATTATGATAAAAAAATTTACTAGCTATTAAAATGCAATTATTTCTTGTTTTTTCCCCGGTATTTTTTTGTTGTCATTTTTTTTTAGATTTTAGATTTTAGATTTAGTGAAATTTCTATCCAAATGGGAATTATTATGTTTCGATTAGTGTAAAAGATTTAAATCAATGTTTATTCAGTAAAATTACAATAACATAAAGCTTTTTAGATAATTATATTAAATATATAAAGAACAAAAAATATGAAAATGTGAACAATTTCACACAGTGAATGAACAACAGACAAATATCAGATTTTATATGATTATTTCTTTTTTTTTTTTTGTCGTTTCTGTCGACGTTTCGGTTTTTTTTTTGTTTGTTGTTGTAAAATAAATAAACTCTGTACTTATTTTATTGACATAAATTAAATAAATTTATGTACATTTTCTTTCATTTAAATTTGAATATTTAAATAATGAATAGAAAATGATGTAATGCATTTGAAATTATTATGAAATTAAGAATAATTATTACGTTTGATGGAGACGCCCAGTTTTTTAATTCTATAATTTAATTTTTTTTATTCAAAATAATAAAAATTCAGTTAATTCCTGTCATTTAAAAGATACAAAAAAAGAAATTTATTTGGAACATATTATTATCCAGTTGAAATGTGGAACAACTCAATAAAAACTGTTATTATTATTCAATGAGTAGTTCCGTTGTTTGTTCCAATTTTTAAATCAATAAAAGAAAAATATGACGTTTTGATTTAAAAATAATTATTTGTTAAGATTTTTGTTTTAATTTTCATCCGTTTTGATTTGGAATTTTAATCACTAATTGTAGGGAAAATTCATACATTCCACTGGTAAATTTTTGTTAGCACTGGCGCCGAAGAAACTTATTTCTCGTCTTTATTATTTTTAGTCAGTCGATGAACTTTCCTATAATTGTTTTCACATTTTTATTTTTTTTTTTAAAATTCACACCCTTTACCTTTTAAACATATTTAAAATTTTAAGAACCCTTAAATGAAATCATTCAACTAGGATTATCATCTTTAAATCATTCTTAAAATATTTAAGCTCTGTAAAAGTTGAAATTAAAACACGAATCAAGTAATTAATAATTAACGTATTAATGGTACTTACCTAAAGTTCAGAAAAAAAAATCATAATTAACTAAATGTAACAATTTTAATCTTAAAAATAATTTAAAATTATGATTTTTTGTATTTTTTATTCCTTTAAAAAAATACACACACACAGATATTTAAAATTATGAATAATTTACAATTAAATTATTAAAAAAAAATAAACTAGAAAGGATATTTGTTAATTAATTAATTAATTAGATAAAAGACAGTCTTTAATTTGTTTATTAATAATTTTTATGTTGAAATCTATAAATTTCTTTGAATATTTTTTATAATTAACTTCACTATGGTGTACCAACTAATCGATTAATCGATTAATGATGATGTCCCAAATTCAGAATTTTTTAATTAATTTGTTAATTTGCCAATTAACTATTTTCAATTAAAGTATTTTTTAAATGCGAGTAGTCACGTTCCAATTTATTAATTTCTTATTAATTTTGATTAAAAATTGGTTTTTCCCTCCATCAAATTTTTCTCACTCGGCCAAATTAAACATAAATTTTCTATTGAAAATTTTAAAGAACAAAAATAAGAAACTTAAATAAAATTAATGATTAAATGGAAAATATAAGTAAAAGAATAAAAAGGAAATGAAAGAAAAATGTTAAATGAAAATTATATTATGGAAAACTGTACAGTTTTGTTTTGTTTTGTTTTTCTCCTGTTTTTACTTTCCGAACAAAAATAAAAGAGATTTTTTGTTTATAATAAATTTTTTTTTCTTTTTGTTCTTGAATTTGAATGTTTGAAATTCTGTCATACACATAAAGATATCATACGCACACACACACACACACACACATACACATGCATACACACACAAATATACATTGAACATTTGAAAGAAGAGAAAAATAAAAAAATAAAACACATAAATATGTAATGTTTTTAATCTCCAGTCATCATTTCCATGAATTCTGTAAATAAAAGAAAAAAGTTTAAGATAAATATTAGAGTGTGAGTGAGAAAGAAAATAAGAAAATTAAGATAAAATATTATAAATATAAAATGTGATAGAAATTATGTTACAAGGGAAATTGTGATGAAATAGGATTAAGTTGTATAACTGTCGTTAAACGAGCATTTTCTTTTCTTCCTTTCTTTTCTGTCTTTCTTGTTTCTGAGTTAATATGGGGGAATGATTTTGGGTTGCTTGGTCCTTCTTGTCATTTTTTTTTTCTTATTTTGTTTTATTCTTTAAATATTTCGATTTGAGTTCACAAAAGGTGTTGGTTGATCGCATAAAATTGAATAGGGAAGAAACAGAAATAAAATAAGAATTCGTTAAGTTATCATCATATCTGCTTCAAAAGATTTACATTTACAAATGATGAAGCCAATTTAATACAATTACAAATAATCGGAATTGTACGAAATTACAAAAATAATCTTTGTCGTTTATGCGACAAATAAAACAGAAAAACATTGTACAATTTCTTGGAAATTCAACCTGCAAAACACCCCAAAACGGTTATATAATTCTTAGAGAAAACTAAAACTTCTCAGAAATAAGAACCGCCCACAGACTTCTTTATAACATTTTCTTCGTATTTCACTTAATCTTTTTCAATTCTTAATAAATAAATCTCTGGAATTGGCAATTTTGTAGAAAATCGTTTTTTATTATTTGTGTTCATAGAAATATATTCTTAAAAAAATTAAAGTTCTTAAGTTTGTAACATTTAAGAAATTCAGTTAATTTGAAATTAACAAAATTTAACCTCAACTTATGTAACCAAAGAAGAAAAATAAAGAAAACTTTAAAAATTATTTTCTAATTTACATATTTTTAGTAGAAAAAGGAAAACAGTTTGAGGCGTTTTTTTTTTACCTAAAACAAAAGGAAAACAACGCATAAATTTTCATCAACTGAATGAATTTTAACAAATAATGTCAGTCCAATATGTTACATTTTTTGAAGTTGATCCTTTAATGAACGTATAGAAATAATTTTTGTAAAAGAAATCCGTATTTTTTTTAATCAGATAATTTTGTGTCAGTTTCATCTAGAATTGACTGAGTTCAAATGTTAGTCCTTCTAGTCTACCTGTCTTTCAATTTGTGGTTTCCACTCCTTTGAAATTTTTGTCAGTTGAATAAAAATGTGTTCCACTTTTATGTGTTTTGTATAATTAATGACCGAACATGTTTAATAATTCTTTTATGACCATAGAAAATAATAAAAAATACATGCGAGCCATTTTACAAAGAGACAATGGAGTAGAATTACTCTGACACATTTGACAAAAGTAATGATAATATATTAATGTTTACTTTAATTATTTTATTCAAAACAAAAAAAAATAATAAAAAAAAAATAAAACCTTCCTACAAATTCTCCATTTCAAAGTGAAGTGTTTTCTAATCAATTGTAAAAGCTTTCTATTGTATACGTTTCTCTTTTACGTAATATTAAAAGCATAACAGCAACAACAAACAAACAAACTAACTATCTACAAAAAAAAACAATTATACAAACAAAAATAACAAATGAAAAAGGAGAAGAAGAAGAAGGTGAGGAAAAAAAAGTATAAAAAGTAATTTATGGTTTAATCTTGGTATTTAAATTTCACACAATAAAAAAAACTCGTCGACCCAAAAAAATATACCCAGTTTGAATAAAATGTATAAGAATCATTTATTCCTCCCTAAACCCCTCATTATCCCTCCATATTTATATAAACTAGAAATTCCTTATCCCTCTATATTTTATTCTCTCTCTCTCTTTCTTTTCCTTCCCAATCAATTGCTTGTTTTAAATCAGTACTTTTAATCACTCCCCTTCTCTGTCTCACTTATTTTTTCTTTTGCCTAATAATGAAATGGAAAAACAACAGAATCATTAAAGTATAAAATTTCTCTGTATTGAAAATTCTAATGAAATCATCACTGATTTTTTTCCTTATTCCCCCCCTCTCACCCCTTCCGCAAAGCCTCTTTAGCCCTTTTAATTGAATTTGGTCAAGTAAAAAAGCGAAGAAAAAATTCGATTAAATTTTTTTTTTAAATCTTACTATAGTTCTCTATATTTTTCAGTTGAACTCCATTAGAAGACGATTCTAATTCTGTAAAATTAAGTTTTAAATCCAATAAACATTTCGTATATTTAGAAGCTTTACAATTGTCAGTCCTCTGTTGTTGAACTAAATAAAGTACTTTGTTTTGGTTTAATTCGACTAAATTTTTCTTAGTTAATAATATTTTATTTTTATTGTACAAAAAAATCACGTACAAACATCCACTCAATCATGAAGCTTTAGGCTAACGTGTTACAATCATGATTTCTATTTCATATAATCCATTACTGACAAGAAACCAAAACAAAAAAGAATTTCAATTCAGTTCAAATAAACGTTATTCCATAATTTATTTTCTAACATAAATGTTATTAGGTGGTGACCATCAGCGTCCAACATTAAATATCTTATGTTGAAATAATAAAACGCGATGCCATTAAATTGATTAAGGGGATGAACTAAGCCCTTCAAAATACCACTAAGTAGTTCAGAATTAGATTTAAGATTCTAAGGTAGATGTCACATATTTTCTCTTAGTCACAAATGAAGTAGATAAAAAAAATATGCCGTACAATGAAACTAAAACAATTAATCGTAAACATAAAATTGCTGTAAAACCCGACATCAGTCTCCTAAGTATAAATAATTTGATTCTGTTTTTTCTCCCAGTCCTTCTTGTAAAAAAAAAATTAATAATACAAGATTCAATATTTACCATCAAAATCAACAGTACCAGATGAATCTGAATCAATTTCAGCAATAATTTCATTCAATTGATCACCAGTTAATTGATCATCTAATGCGCCAAGAATTTCTTTTAATGATGAAATTGGAATAAAACCATTTCCTGTAAAGAAAAATTACATTAGACAATTTATAATGTATCTTCTTCTGATCTTTCGATATTTTGTACTTTGGAGTTGGAGTTTCAGTGATGAAAATTAAAACAGAAAATATGTGTCAACAATGACCACGTTTAACGTTAATATATTCACATATCAAATGTGCCAAAGTATTCTCTTTATTGTATTTATTTATTGTCTTTATTATAAAATTCAATTTATGTGCAAACACGTTTGAAGTGTTCACTTCAATTT
Source organism: Pedicia rivosa (assembly GCA_963082725.1). Classification (NCBI taxonomy): domain Eukaryota; kingdom Metazoa; phylum Arthropoda; class Insecta; order Diptera; family Pediciidae; genus Pedicia; species Pedicia rivosa. Next base: position 14,602,333 of record OY720151.1, on the reverse strand, counting down.
CAAATAACAAAAATAACAACATAAAAATGTTTTGGTATAAAGAAAAAACTATTCACAAAAAAAATTTAATATTCAAGACTTGAGGAGTCTCTAAACTTACACAAACACACAAGGATAAGGAAATAAATTATAAACTAACCTTCTTTATCATACAATCTGAAAGCTTCTTTTAATTCTTTTTGTAGTGCTTCATCATCTTCTTCATGAAAGTGAATTGCTACTCGACAAAATGAGTCAAAGTCTAATACTCCAGTGTCTTTTTTTTTTTCAGTTATTGTATTTTTTAATGAGGTTTTTGTTGTTTGTTGTTGATGTTTGTTGTTGTTGTTTGTTGTTGAATAATAATTAATATGGAAAATGAAGCGCACGAAAAATGAAAAAGTTGAAAATTAATTTATTTCATTTAATTTATAAATTTATAAAGTTTTTTTTTTTTTGTTCCCTAAAGAAAAAAAAAAGTGTAAGAGCAAGAGAGAGAAAGAATGAGATAGAGAGAGGTAAAAAAAAATTAATTAAAAAAAAAATAGAAAAAAAAGAAAAGAGGAAATAAGGAAATTTTGTACTCATTAAAATCATTTAAAAGGAGTAATTTAAGGTGGGACATGGTTTCACTAAAATGCAAAATGTTGAGAGAGAAAAAAAAAGTAAAATGAAAAATGTAAGAGGGTAGAGAAAATTTAAACAGAAAAAGGGTTAATGTATAGTTAGGATAAAAGGGCGAATATTTGTGTAATTTGTAATTTTCTTCTACTTTTTTTCTTCCTCTTCATCATTTTTAATTTACGGCTTCTTCTTCTTATTTTCTGTTTCCTTTCGTTATTTTTTTTTTTATATTTTGTTGGCCAAAATCTAGTCAAAGTCAAAAGCTAACCCAAAAAAAAAAGAATAAAGGAAGGAGAAACGAGAAACAAGAAAGGGGGATAAAAATGTATTTTCCTTTTTTCATTATAGGATTAAAGAGTCATTAGATTAATTGATGATAAAATTAACTATTGTCAACACACGAAAATAGATAATTTCCCATTTATTATTTTTAATTTGTAATTTTTCTTTTTGTTTTTTTCGTTTTTCCTTCTTTCATCGCTACAATGAAACACGAGAAAAAAAAATCAGATCAGATGAAAACGCCTGAATTTAATTTTATTATTTTTGGAGAAAAAAATAAATAATAATAAAATTTTTGGCATCTCGATTAAATTCCCGTCAATCGATTATTATTCTATTTCATAATTTAATCGATTGTATTTTATTTTGTTTGTTCTCTGACAAACTGAAAAATTATATTAAAATTCATTGAGATAAATTAAACGTAGTCTGTTAGAGAAGTCCATTGAAAATCCGTATTGTTTTGCTTTTGATTGCAATTTTCCAATTTTGAATTTTCATTACAGAAAATATTGATTTTGATTTAATGCAAAAATATTTGCATTAAAGTTATATTTGAGTTGTGATAAACAAAAATCAGTAATTTAAATTGAAAGAGGATAAAATTTGTTCAACAACAATAAAAAATGGATTTAAAATATTTTTTCAATTTTTAAGGTTTTGTTGTTGGTTTAAAATTTCCCATTATTAAAAAATGGCTTTTACTTTATATCGCGTGAATATTTTATGAAATATACAATTTGCACGCGTGAAACACACAAAATTGACAATAAAAAACAAAAGCAGCAAAAAGAAATTTATTCGCACGTTTTTCCCTTTCTGTTTTTTTCTTTTTCACAACTTTGAAAATTACAACAAAAAAGAAAAAAATCTCCCTTGTGTTATTGAAACGCAATATGCAAATCCTTGACTACTTTCTGTTTTCTATTTTTTTTGTTTTTCTTTCTCATTTTTTCTTTTGTATTTCGCATCTTTTGTGTTATGAAAATGGAAATGAAATAAATGATGAAAACGTGATCGTTACAGCCAACAGATGAAAATTTCAATTTTCACAACAATTTTTTTTTCCTTGTAAAAAATTTAGAGGAAAATTAATTTTTGTTTCTTAATAAAAAAAAAGAAATTTATAGAAATCCTTTCACATATATGGAACTAAATTATTGTGAACATCAGTAGAAATAATTCACAAAATTTGACGACAAGGAAAATGTAAAGAAAGAAACCTTTTTGATAAGAAAAAAAAATCTGTTAATCCCATTTAAACTAATATTTGTCACAAAATGAAACTAACAAAAGGAAACGAAGAAAACGGAATAACGGAATAAACAAAATTTTTCAGAAATACAATTTTTCCAAAATAATCATAATACACAAAAGTCTATAAATCAAATTGGAAATATTTAGTTATTTTCATTCCCTTTTGGGTAATTTTTCTTTCCGTTTTCTTCTTTTTTTTTTGCGTCTTATATTCCTTCCATTTTATTGTTATTTTTTTTTTCTGTACCCGACCCCTTTTCACACGAGTTTGGACAGAATTTATATACAATTTTTTTTTTCTTTTTTTTCCTTTTCAAAGGAGCAAAAAGGCAAACGAAGAAAATATCCATCATGTTACAAAATACGACAATTTGAGAAATTGTATTTTTGAAGAAAAAAAAATAGAATAACAGAAATATTTTAGAATGAGAAAATGGATTTCTTTAAAACTCGTGCAATCCTTTAGATTCCTTTAGAATTTTTATATTTGTTACAAACTAATGTTGCAACTGAAATTTCAATATGGAAAGTTTTAATCAACCCGGTGAATTTTATTTTGTTTTCTTACTTTTTGTTTAAATTCAAAATATTCAATTTATAGAAAAATTGTCTTCTTTGAACATTTTGGTTTGCTTCTTTCAATTGAAGCAATGAATATAAATTTAACTAAATAATAAGAACGCTTCATGTAAAAAGATGAATTGCATTCACATTCTTATGAAACAGACGTTGTTGATTAATTATTGTGATTAATCATTACGTTTTCGTCTTTTTCTATTTATCAATTTTTCACAGAAGATTTCCAATGAAAACTTCTAAGAAACTGTAAGAAGCGTGATTAGAACTGAAATACAAAAATAAGATAATCGATCTACAAAATGAATTTAGGTTAACACATTAATTCGATAATTATTTCAGTGAATTTAACGATGTGGGAAATATTTTCTAAATACTTTTTATTTTCATTTCAAATACGACAAATGAAAGTAAATGGAAATTCATTATCCTTATATTTATGCATTTAAATTCATCATTTTCCGATTTATGTCTTGTAAGTCTAAAATATCTAATGGCATTTATTTTCAGTGTCAGAAAACTAAAATATTTTAAATTTTCGTATAGAATTTGTGGCCTTGTGTGTGAAAACAACAACATTAACGTAAATTTAAAAAATAAAAGAAAAAGAATTTTTCAGTTAAGGGAAACAAAAAAAATGAATGAAAATAAGAAAAAGAAATTTAAATCCTGTATGACTTTTAAAAAGGATAATTTAAAAGGATGACGAAAAAAAAAATATATGAAAAAAATTTTCGAAATAAATATACGAGTGAAAATGAAAATGAAAATGACATGATAATAAATTTAGTTGGTTGCCCTGTCTGGCAGCATGAAAAACTGTTATTTTATCATATTTTTTTGTGTGCCCATTTTAAGAAGTATCAAAGAAATAATGGTTCATCTCATCAACAGTAACAAAATGTAAAGGAAAAAAAAAACAGAAAATAAGAAAGGATTATCAACTGTGAGATCAACTTGAAACAATCTCTCTCTCTCTCTCTCTCTCTCTCTCCCTCTCTCTCTCTCTCTTTCTCTCTCTCTCTCTCTTGTAGTACTTTTCCTCTTTTTCTTTTATAAACGGAAATAAGGAAAATTAAAGAAAAGAAATAAAAAAAAAAAATATAAAAAAAATGTAAAGTATAAGAATAAAAGAAAGTACAATAAAAAAATTATTTAATGACATGCGAAATAGAAAATAAAAAAAAAAAAAATCTTACCATCTGGGTCTTCACTTGCTAACAATGCGTCTAATTCACTGTCATCATATGTATGTCCTAAAGTGTTCAATATTGTGCGTACCTTTTCCTTTTCAATGCGTCCTTTCTTTTGTGAGTCGAACATTGTGAATGCTTTTTTAAACACTTGTGTTTTTTTTTTATTGTACAAAAAAAAAAACGAAAAAACGAAAAATGGAAAAATGAAAAATAGAAAAATAGAAAAATTGAAAAGATTTTTTTTCATTATTATTTTTTTCTGAATTTCGTCTTTAAATATTTAAAAAGTCTCTGTGTCTGTATGTATGTGTATGTGTCTGTGTGTGTTAGTAACTTACTTTCTGCTTGTTCAGGATCCATTAAAACGTCTGCCTGTAAAGAAATTATTTGAAAAAAATAAATACAATTAATTTCTTTGGGTGAAAATTTTTTGATTAAAAAATTTCGAAAAATCTTAAATTTAAAAAATTAACAACAAAAAAATATTTTATTTTAAAACAAAATGAAAAGCTGATTGGAAATTTCTTTTTGAATTATGGAAAATTGGAATATGAAAATTTATTCATTGGATAAAAAAAAAAAATTAAAAATCGCCGCAGAATTACAAATTAATTTTTTTCTCTTTTTTTTCTTCTTTCTTTTTGGTCCATTTCATTTTTTTTTTTTTTTTGTGTCTAACTTTAGATGATTTTTTTCTCCTTTGAAATTTTAATGAAAGAAGAGAGATCATCTCAAAGAAAATTTATAAAGAAAGTTTAAATTAAAAAAAAATTATCTAAAAACGTTTCTTTCAGTTTGATTCGATTATTGGAAACTTCCAAAATTATGAATTCACAATTTTCAACAATTGAAAATCCAACTTAATGTTCTCTTTTCACATCAAATAATTTCACACCAGAATTAAACATATTTGCACAAATGTGTGCGATCAAAAATTAATCCAAAATAATCCAATAGAAAATGTCCATTTTTTTTATCACACAAGTTTTTAGTTTATTCCAATATTTTCAAAGTTTAATTATTTTAAAATCCACAAATTCTAAATTTCAATACAAATAATCAAGTAAAAAGAATTTTGCTAATATTTGTGTATGCACTTCGCCATCGTCTCTTCTTGCAATAACATTCCAGCGATTTCCACCCTCAAATGCATTAACTAAAATCCACTGATCTCAATACACAAACCAAAATTCTATCAATTAAGATTTTCTCACAAATTTTTTCTTCATAATTTTTAAAGGGAAAATAATAAAAAAAATAAACAAACCATTTTTTTGATTCAAAGAGAAATGTGAAAATTTTTATTAAAATTAAGAAAAAAATGTGATTTCCTCAATCAATTGCACGCACTGAATTAAAGTGGACGACTAAAATTATTTCACTCTTTTCGCGCCTCTTTATAAAAAAAATCTTTTTCATTTTGAACAGAAATTTTCCAGTAGATTTCTTAATTTTCACTTTAATTTTTTGTTGTTGTATTTTTTCTTTTCTTAAATTTTTTTTAAAAATATTTATAAAATAATTTTCTTTTATTATATTATTGTTGTTGTTTCAAATTAAACAGAAGAAACAGTAGACGAAAAAGAAATAAATGAAGACGATGAAGAGGAAGAGGTGAAGAAGAGATAAAATGTGTATAAAGGAAGTAGGCGAGGTTAACCGCTGTTAAGATCCACAAAGTTTGTACGTGCGTTTTATTTAAGTTTTTCATTTTTAAAATGAACCGCGAATGAACAGATAAGACGATAACGAAAAACATTCAATGATGTTTAATCAAATCCGATTAATATTTATACCAAATCATGAAAAAACAATAAACGTATAATTGAGGAAAAATTCACAATTGTATGTGTGGATTGTATTGAGTTTATTGGAAGCATTCTAATCTGTCGTATCAGAACTTTCTGTTGTGAAAAATTTTTTAGAAAATTCCAAATAATAAAAACGTTGGTTGAATATTACTTTAAATTAAAAATTTTCCTCATTTTATTTGATTTTACAGATTTTCAGTTTTCATTCGTTTGTTTTTTTTTTTTGTTGTTTTTGTTATTTTCTTGTTTTAATTTTAATTAAATTGGTTGTATTTGCCACAAACCAACATGAATAAAAAAATAAAAGAAAAAAAATTTGAAAGAGTTGAAATGATCTTGATTTCTTAACTTAATCATTTATACATTTTCTTTTTGTTGTTGTTGTTGTTGTGTTTCATAGTCCGTTTCCACATTTTTTTTTTCTTTCTTTCATTCTTGCTTGTTTTTTTTTTTTTTTTATTATTATTTAAATTTTATTTTTTTTATTTTCCGAAATTAATTTTTTTTTTGTTGTTGTTGTGGTTTTTATTTTTTTTTTTTTACTTTTTAGTTGATTTAATTTTAATTTTTTATTTTCTATTTTTTTATTATTATTATTTTTTTTTTTTTTGCTACGAAAATTAATGACGATTCATCGCTCGCAATACAATAATTTTAATCTTCTTTTTGTTGTTTTTTTTTGTTGTTGTTGTTGTTGTTGTTGTTTTTGTTGTTTCTTTTATTAATTCTTCTTCTCTTCTCCTGTTTTGTTTATTTCTTTTTTAGTTTCCGAAAATAATTAAGAAGTTTTTTTTTTTTTTTGGTTTTTTATTAGACCATTTTCTATGTCGCAAAATGACTGGTTTAAATTCTCCACTTCTTCTTCTTCTTCTTCTTCTTCTTCTTCTTCTTCATCATTTTTTTATTATTATTCTTTTTTTTCTTTACTGTATTTTCTTTGTTTTTCTTCTGTTTTTTTTTTTTGTTTCAATGATTTTCTATTTAAATAAAAATGAGAAACAAGAGAGAAATATTTTTTTTTTGTTTCTTTTATAATTAAATTATTTTATTAGCATAATAAATACGCAAAGAAAAACGTATACATTCACACTTCCATATACTCATCTCTCATTCCCAGTTTTTTTGTTTGTTTTTTTTTTTATTCTGGTTCTGGTGTCTTCAAAAAGATTTAATAGGTTTTGTTATAAAATAAGCAAAAGCAAAAAAAGTGACGAAGAAGAAGAAAAAAAAAATGAAATAAAATAAAATAAAATCAAAATTAGTCGTCAGTCGTCAGTTGTCAGGAGTGTGCTAGATTATAGTCGATTATTCTTTTGCTTTCTTTCTCTGCTTTTTTTTTTCCTCTCAGATTTTTCTCTTCTTCTTCTTCTTTTTGTTTTTGTTTTTGGTTTTTGTTTTTTTATTATGTCTCATAGACTTGACTTTGACTTGTTACTATAATTGACTTTTCAAAACCAAAAAGATAATAATAATAAAAATAAAAGGAAGGAAAAAATATAATCGCTTTCACACACATACACACACATGCACATACGAAAATCCATAAAATAACACAGTTCTCTTCTTTTTTTTTGTGTCATATTTTATTTAGCACAAAATACAAGCGCAAACACACTCACACACACACACATCCAATTGGAATATTTTGAGAGGTTTTTTTTTTGTTTTCTTATTTTGGAAGAAAAAAAAAATTTTGGTTTGTATTTTTTTTTTTGGGTCGGCCAGTCTTTGATTTAAAACAACTTTGAAAATACATTCAAACATGTGGGTCAGGTCAACTGTCAATTATATATAATATTTATTTATTTTGTTTCGTTTAAATTTGAAGTTATTATGGAAGCATGTTGTAGAATCCCATTAAAAGAAAATCATATCTTGAAGAATATCTATTCAAATCACAATTTACTTATAAGTCATGTAAAAGGAAATTTTCAAAAGGAAAAAAAGAAAAAGAGAAATAAGTAACGTCAGGATTTACCAATTATTTTCAATGAAAATATTCTGAAATTTTTTTCATTGACACAACTTTAAAAAACACTTCAATTATTTCTTTCTCCATTAAATTTAAATTGTCTTTTTTCAATTCTTGATGCACTTGAGTTTCTAGTGAAAAATTTAGACACTATATTATTACAGTTTGTCACTTTACTTATAATAGTGATTTTCTTTAAATCGTTTTACGTAAATTTTAAATTATTAAACAGAATGACAAACTATCTTTCTTTATCCATAAACTGAATGAATGTATGAATGTGAACATAAAATATTGATTTATTCATATAAATGTTTAAATAAACTAAAACGGACAGTTAAATTTTGTAGTTAAGAATTATCACAACTAGATGGAAAATTATATCAGGCAGAGAAAATTCGTAACGTGACAATGTGGAATTCTGTTTCAAATTCCCTGGTGTAGCAATAATGTAAGATGTAAGATGTTGTTTTTAATTGTCGTGGGCATTTTTGGATACAATAATAAATATATCAAAAATCACCTCTAACTCTAGAGCCACCTGTAATAAGATTACATGCAACACTAAAGCAATAGTTTACATCCCACTGTAATTGTGAATATCATTATTATATTTTCTTAAGAACAATTAGTAAAGTAAATTTAGTGTTGTATCGATACAATTCTAACGATTAATATTTAATTAAATAATATCCTTTAAATTTATCTCATGACAAATAAAACTTAATTAAAAAATATAATATGATAAGAATATTTGAAGAAAACAAAAGGTATTTTAAGGAATCTCATATATCATCGTAATCCTAATGGAATCATTCAAATGAATTTAATAAAAAACAAAAAATAGTAACAACGAATAACAAGAGAAAGAGAATAAAGAGAGAGAGAGAGAGAAAGAAAAAAAGTAAAAGAGATAAATATTAAGAAAATGAAATGTGTCTTATCTTATTATAACTGTTCATGAAATATTTTGTGAATTTCAAATTAAAATATAAATAATAAGACGATGAGAAGTATAAGCGAAAAAATCATATTTATTGTACTGTCTTATAAAATCTCTATACATATGTATATACAGAAATTAATTTGTACATAAGTAAATACATACATATAATACAAACATAAAATATATTTATTCATTTAGCAATGGTTTAAATATCATCATCATCATCATCATCATAACAGCTTCATATTCTAATTTGAATATAATACATAATGTGTACACACACACTTCTTATAGAGTCACTTCTAATAGAGTCATTAAACATTTGTTTTCATCATCGTCATCATTTTCATCATCAACATCATCATCATCATCATCATCATCATCATTTAAACTCAATAATCAACATCAACATCATTATAATCGGTTGAACAAAGTATCTGAGTTAATATGCTTACCTTAAAGTGTGGGTGCGCATGTGTGGGTGTGCATATATGTGTGTATCTACATGCGTGTGTGTGTGTAAGTTAAATAATAAGAATAAGAATAATAATAATAATATATGAACTTGAGGAATTTAATTCGTTTTTGCATTTTGTTTATCTTTTTAATTTTAATTTTAATTTTTTTTTTTTCTCTTTTCTCATTTTTCTTTTTCTTCTTTTTCTTCGTTTTTTTTTTTTATTAACGAAATAATTTAAATAAAAAGACACGCGGAAATTTTCAAGTAAAAAAAAAAAGCAAAAAAAAACTAATATCAACAATAATAAAAAAGAAAAAAGAAAACACAAACAAAACACACAGGAATTTAAATTGAGACAATTTTTCTTTTTTATTTGTTTTTCTTTCATTTTTTTTTTTTACTGTTTTTTATTTGTTTTTTTTTTTGCCTTCATTTTCACTTCTTTAAAATAATAATCTGTCGTCTCTTAAATATTCGTTTACGATAAAAAGAAGAAAAGTTTCTCTAGATTAAAAAAAAAACTGCGCTGCATAATCTAAACGACGGTAAACAATCTGGAGAATATTTTATAAAGATTTCCAGTAGATATTTTTTTCATTTTTCTCCCCTTCCTCTTCTTCTTCTTCTTCTTTTTTTCCATCTTTCTCGTTTTTATTTCTAATGATTGTATTATTTTCGAAATTACATTCAGAGAATTTACATCAGGTTTTTTTGTTTTTTTTTCTTTCTTGTCGATTTAACATTTTTATTTGCGTTTCATTTTACATTTTACATTTATTTATTTTTCTCAAATTGAAATTAAAGAAAATTGTCTATAAATACAATTTTCAAATAGTTTCTTGTTATCCAAAAAGATAAATGACTTTTAAGAAGTTTATTGTATTTGTTGTTATTCATCCTCTTGTTTTTCATTTATTTCTTTAGTTTGCATTTTTTTTTCCTTTTTATTTTTAAATGCAATTGTTCTTAAATGCAATTCTATCTAATCGACTGGAATGAAATGGAAACAAAAAATTTCATACTATAAAGAATGTGAGGTCAATTGTGTAGAATAATTTGTGACATAAAATATATGTTTCTATCTATACATTACAAGTCTTATAATAATTCAGTTACAATAAATAAATGTTTTGGAAAAATTCAACTAAATTATTTTTAATCATTGAATATTTTTTATTTTTAATAAATGTAAAATGACTCATCTCTTATGAATACACATAATATATGTGTTTTACAATTTCTTAAACACTTCTTTTCTCATCTCTTTCTCTATACACACACGCACACACACATAGAAACATATTCACACACCTATATAAAAGATTACTTTCTTATATACGGATGTAAATTTTATTTACATAAAGAATTTTTTGAATAAATATTTATAAATTTTAAAATAAATTTTACCTTTAAGCATCACATTTACACCTTCAAGTTTATATTATAAGATCAACAATGAATAATAGCAACAACAACAACAACAAAAACAACATACACACACACACATTCACACACACAACTTAATTGATCCAGTTTTTCTTCAATTTTTCTTTCACGTTTTCAAAAGAAAAACAAAAAAAAAAAAACAGAAAAAAAAATGAAACAAGAAGACAAGACAAGAATAAAGAATAAACAGATCTTAAAGATCAAGTATAGTTTATTTAGAGTAGATAAATATTTAATACATTTTCTAAAATCAAAATAAATAATTAATTAAAATTTTAGATTTTGTTGTTATTTCTGTTTCTTCTTTTTCTTCTTCTTCTTCTTCTTCTTTTTGTATAAATCGTTTAAAATCAAGAGAGATAAAATAGACTTTCCTTATAAGGAAAATAATAATAACAACAGACTTATAAAATTATTCTTAAGGATTTTAATGAATTAATTTTATAGGTTCATTTAAGAAATAATTCAATCAGTTTCAGTTTCAATTTTAGAAACTGAAACAGAAACTGAAAATGTAATAATGATTGTTTTGTGTTGAATCAAAAAGGAACAATCAAATGAAATCATTTTACTTTTCTCATCTTTATTATCTTCTAAAAATGGTTGACTTCTATTATTACAGATATATACACACACATACATACTTATATACATATTTATAGAGAGAAACTACCACACCCAAAATAAAAAATAAAGTATCAATTGCAGTGCCAAAAATACCTGGCGTCTCCACTCAATTTCTGTATAAAATTCAATTTAAAATTTCCCTTTTTTTTACTCTTTCTACCTTTTTCTATTATTTTTTTTTTTACTTTTACTTTATTTTATTTTATTCACAAATATAAAAACTAAACGGAATGAATCCCCCAGCATTAAGAAGAAGAAAAAGAATGAAAATAAAGGGAAATCTTCTCTTATTTCTTAACCGTATTTTAAATGCAAATTAAAGAGAAAAGGCTAAAGTAAAGAATAAGAAACAAATAAAAATCGTTCAACTTTTTCTTCGCTTTTTTTTTTGTTCTCTTGTTCATTCTTCCTGTTTATAACCTTATTCTTGTGTCTGAATGATGTCATGGGTAAGAATGTTTGTGCAGATACAAATGTGTGTGTGTATATGTTCATGTATTGGCATATGTGGGTATATATGTATGTGTGTGGTATATGTATAAGATTAAGAATATATTAAGTAAATTGTAGAAAAAGGGACAGCCAGACAAACAGACAGATATCTACAGTTAATGGTAGAAAGAAACCAAATAACTAAATAACTAAAAACCACCTTAAAATTGTGTTATTGTTATTACTATTATTGTTGTTGTTGTTATTATTATTATTATTGTTGTTTTTGTTGTTGTTGTTGTTATTGTTGCTGTTGTTATTTTAAGGTTTGCCTCAAAAATGAAAACGTAAAATTTACATATTCATCCATTTTAAACATCTACAGAATTTGATTTTCACAATGTTTTTGAATATTCACATGCCTTCTTTTTTTTTTTTAAATTGGGGCCACTGAGGTTAAAACTTTTTCTCTATGTACGTAATACATAAAGGAATTTATACAAAAACAAAAACAAAAAAAGAACAGAAAAAATTCTATTGTTTAACAAGAGAAAACTACATAATAATTCTCTAGACATATACACAAATACAGACATACACTGGTAGAATATAATACATTGAGAACATAAACATAAACATAAGAATAAACATAAACATAAACATAAGTATAAACACAAACACAAACATAACCTTAAATAATCTTTATACATATTTTAATTAAATGAATAGTTTTAGTTAACTTTAAAATGTTAAAAACTTTAAAATTATTCTCTTTTTTTTTATTTAAAATTTTTAAATCCATTTAATACTTTTAACAATTTTTCTTCTATAAATTTAATTTCAAACTTTAAGCAAAAAAAGTGTTTTGTTTACAAAAAAATATTTCAAAGCTTAGTAAAGTTAGAAATTTTAACAATAGAATGTCTTTATATTTAGTCGTTTATAGTCACATGAGATTGTTTACTTTATGATGGTCAGACAATCGACAGTGATAATTGTCAATAAAATCGATGTTAACGTGTAATGTGATGATATCATTAATCATTTCAAATCAATTTATTTCTGTCTTATAAAAATCTTCATTTGAAATAATGTTATTCATTGGACATTAATTTATATTATCCTGTCAGTATAACAATTACAATTCATAATGAAGCCAATATTCGTAGTAACAGAGTTTATAATTGAAGAAAAATTAGGTTTGCATAATTTTACTTTGAATTATTAAATCACAAATTTATTTCTTTGTAATAAGGAAACTGAAATAAACTGATAAAAGTCAATTAAATTTACTATAAACCAATTAAATTTATTTAATTCCATGGAACTACAAAAGAAAAACAAAATTCTGTTCTTTATTGCATCAATATTTGTAACTAAATTATAATTTCTAAGATTTTTGTAATTCAATTTGATCTCTGTAAGAATAAAAATTAATTCATTCCAAACAAAATAATACGAATAAGTTTGATCTTGTAACGCAAACATATAACAGAATACAACGAGGGGTTAATAAAATACAAAAATAGAAAACAATTATTTATTCTATTTTATAAATTCAAAATCTCAATAAATTAAATCAATTTTACTAAATAATTATAAATTGAAGAAAAATTATTACCATATTGTATAATACAATGCATTTTAATTATATTCAAACAATTCAGTCAGATAACCAAATATCCAGCATAAGACTTTAAAATGATGATAATAAATTTAATTTAAACTTTGTTCTTGTTTTAAAATTGTTCAAAGTTATTGTTATTAGAACAATCGATTGCTACTGCAGCCATTGTAATTATGGTAATTTTTATCGAATCCTTTTCTTCCTTCTGTACTTTATTTTTTTATTTGCTGATTAAAATATTGTATTTAATGCCAAATTGGCATTGGCCCATTTATAAGATAAAGCTAAAATGATAATGAATTACTTTGTTCAAACATAATAAAATAAATATTTTATGAATGAAAATAAAATCTTATAGATTTAATTAAAAAATTTCTCCTGTTTTTTTTTATTTATTTATTTATTTATTTGTTGTTGTAAGAAAATTAACAAAAAAAAATAATTAATCATTTTTTTTTATATAAAATTTTAGGCACGAAATAAGCCAGCAGATGGAAGTAGTCATATTACACCAAAACCTGGACAAGGTCAAAAGGGTGCACCAGCAAAAGCAACTGCTCATTCAGCTAAACAGCCAGCACCAGCTAAACAGCAACAACAAACTGGTGGTGGTCAAAAACAGCCAACACCAAAACAGTCAGTGACACCACCAAAACAGGCACCACCTGGTAAAACACAAAAAAAAAAGAAACACCAAACATACGATCTAGTTGTCCGAATTAATTTGGTAAGTTTCTTAATTAATACATTTTTTTAATTAATTATTTTTAATTTTAAAAAATTAAATTATAAACAAAATGACGGCAACAACAAAATACGTTAAAAAAAAATTTGCGGAATTTTTACAGTCAAATAATAAGAGTGGCACACACACAACGCGCGTGTCAACATAATTTATGAATTTCACTCTTTCACTCTTTCACTCTTGTATTATTATTATTTTTCTTATATAATCTTCTCAATCTGTAATGTCATCTTTAATTAATTAAATTCCGTTTAATTTTTTTTTTTTTTTTATGTTCATTTTATTTTATTTAATTTGATTTTTTTTTCTCGTCTTCTTCGTCTTGTTGTTTTTTTTTTGACAAGAATATTGACTTTATGTGATAATTCAATGTGACACAATTATTCATTATGTAATAATTCATTGTGAAAATATATTTTATATTTTATATATTTTTGACAGGAATTTATACAAATATTTATACGTACATTATTTTTATAATGTTGCCTGAAAATTTATTCACTTACAATTTCAATGAAACTGAATAGAAAATTTAATTTTTTGTTCGTGTGATAAATATCGAAGTTGTTAAAATTTAAAACAATAACATTTTTTAACGATTCTATTCTGTTATTTTACTTTAAACTTGATTAAAAATTTTTAGTTTTAAAACAACGTCAGAATAAGTTGTATACAATGAATTTTGTCTAACGGAGTGAATCGCCTTAGGGTTGGTTATATGAGCTATGTGATAAAAATTAACATAAACATCTAATTGGTCCAGGTTTTCGAAAAATTTATCAACAATGTCTCCTGAGACACAAACCTTAGTGAACTAAGTTTTAAATTATTCCCATAAGATAACTGTGCGCGATACTGAAAGAATTCAATAGATTGAATCATACATTTTTTTTTATAATCGGGATCATCATCATCAACAATAATTGAATGGAAATTAATTTAACTTCTTATGCAGATAACAAAAAGAAAAATTGATTAAATCATCTTCAAATATAAATTGGTTAAAGAATAAATAAACGTAAAGATTGATAAATTTCATTTGAAAAATTACAATTCCATACGAACGAAAAGTTTCTAAATAAAAAAAAGAAACAACAAAAAAAAAAACTCTGATCAAATTTATTCGATTATCAAGATACATTATCAGATTCAAGAATATTGACATCGTAGATCCAAATATCGTTTATTTATTCACATAATAATAATAATAAATAATATTACAAGAAAAAGGTACCGACATTCAAGGTTATATAACTTGAGATGACTTTGAATTTTTTCTCATTTTCATCTTTTTCTTCATCGTGTTTTTCTTTATCCCTGTTTTTTTTTCTGTTTTGTTTTCTTTTCTCTTTTCTCTTTTTTTTTTTCTTTATATTTTTTTCTGTTTGCTTGACGTTACGCTGGAATGTCTTATCGATTTCCGTTTCGTTTCATTTTATTTTTTTTTTTCTGAAAAGTAAAAAAAAAAACATGATAGGGAAATTTTTTGGTTGATTTCTCTTCAACGGAAAATTCTTTATTGAATGGACAAAAGTTTTTTCTTCTTCTTCTTTTTTTTCGTTTTTCTTTTTCGTCTTTTTCTTTTTGATCAGAATTTAAAATATTGGAAAAGTAAAGAAGAAGGAAAACAGATTGAATTTCACTGAAAACAAAAAAAAAAAAAATAGCAAGAAATAAAAAGCAAATATAAAATAAATAATGAAAAGTGTGTTTGTGTTTTTGGGTGCGATTTTTTATATTTTATAGAAAATCAAAAGGAAAATCCTCAATTATTGTTATGTGTAGTAATTTATTATTATAGAGAATATTTCAATGATTGATGTCAAGTGTGTTTATTTTTCTCTTAACAAAATCTACAATTTAATTTTGAAAATATTTCAAATGGAAAATGAAAAAAAAAAATGAACTGAACGAATTAATCTTGATTTTATTTCATTATTTTAAACGGATTTTTTACGTTGAATCGGATTTTGTAGAAAGACTTTTTTTTTTGTAAACGTGAGAATAAAATAAAATCATAAAAACGAGTTGATTATTGACGGTTTTCGTTGAGTTAGTACAATACATGCCGCGTGTTAATTGGTCAAAGTAAATAAAATAGATTTGTCTCTCTAATGACTTTCACTATTTTTATAGAAACAGCCTTAAGCACACAGATCACGATTTTATCCGTTCAGTTCAGGCATCTATCCCCTTAACAAGTTTTATTATCTTTCTGACAATTAATCTCTGTAATGAAGTAATTAAAATTCTCATTGACTTTAAATCATCCAGTGGGAATTAAATAAAAAAAAACAAATTAAAATTTTCTAGAATGTAGTTGACAATTACTCTCTATTTTTTATTGCTTTATTCTTTTTTTTGTGGTAACTTCATAATTCAAAAGGTCAAATTCAACATCTTAGTAGTTCAATAAATTACTGAATAAAAACTGATACAGCTGTTGTTATTCACATTCATAAAATATGTTTTCATATACATAAACAACAATAACAAAAGCAACAACTATAACAAAAATAACAACAGCATAAGAAAAATATAAAGTAGTTTATAAGTCGATATACCTACACACACACACACACACGCCATGTATACACACCCACATATATACACACACACACACACACATCAAATTAATAAAGGACCTTTAAGTTTAGAAATTAATTATTATTAAGATTTTTATTGTTATTATTAAGATTAGTTAGTTAATTTAGTTAGTTAGTATAGTCGATTATATTATTTATATTTATATTATATATTTAGTTATAATGGACATTTTATTAGTTAGCACATTTGTTCTTCAATAATCATTCTATATTTAATATTGATGACAAGGCAAGAAAAAAATATTTCTTTTAAATTGTTAAAATGTAAGAAACATTTTGATTTTCATACAATTATAATAATAATAGTTAAATTCCATTATTGTAATCAACTTAATTATGTATAGTGATTATTATGATTATTATTATTTGGTCACAGATTTTGAAATTATAATTTGTTATTATGGAAACACAAAGGAGAGTGAGTGTGAGAGAGGGAGAGTGTGAAGAGTGAATTCCATTTATTTTTGTTCATATTTTAAGTAAATCTATATTGATAAAAAATGAATAAATTATATATATATGTGTGTGTGTATGTGTGTATGTGTGTATGTGCGTGTGTGATTATTTAGAATAGACGTAATTTCTGATGTTATAAAGGAAAAATTTATTTTATACACGTCATCACCAGAGATGAACTAAATTGACTAAAAATAAAGAACTAAATATTTAAATTTTAAAACCAACACGTAAAATTGTTTCATTTCTTCATAAAGGAAGGAAATTAATTAATAAACTAAGCAGCTTGATATGCGATTATATAATTTGTAAGAAAATAAAGTAAAAGCTAAAAATTATTAATAATCCTTTTAGAATTTTGTGTTTGTTGAATAAACTAAGTTAAAGAGTAAATTTCCATGGATACGTTCGTTAGCTTCAATAATCTCGCCGCACTTTAATTAATTCAATGTATTGTGAATTAACTATAAGCAGAAACTATTCTAGATGTTCTGTATTTTGTGCTATAAGTCATGATTTGTCAGCTTTAACATTTTTTGGTCACCGATGCGATACTTTCTTATTTTTCTTCTTATTAATTATATTCTATTTCTTTTTTTTTTTTGATTTTCACATTTTCCTTTTCTTTACCTTTAGATAAATGTAACAGATTGTATAAATATTTTGTAATATTCTGAATTTATTTAGACAAATAAAGCGAAAATAAAGTGAAATTTTATAAAAAAAAATAGAAGAAAAACAACAAACACAAACAAAATGAAACAAGTGCATTTAATGATAAAATTATGATAATTATTATTAAGAAAAGTTAAATAATAGAAAGATATTTTCCATTTAATACTAACTTAAATAAAACGACAAACAGAAAAAGAACAAAAAATAACTGAATAAGAAAATGTTTAGATTATTTATTTACCAATAAGACACAAATGTATATAAAGGCTTAGATTCTATACAAATACATAAGACTTAAAGTATATAAGACATTCAAGTATATAAGACGAATATATATTTTGAAAATTAGCATATGAGGAATATAAGGTAATAAGATTTTCTGTTTTCAACATATAAAATTTATATATGCAAATGTTTCTAGACCATAAATATAATTAATAATTTATAGTTAAATCGACAATTGTATTTCCGATTTATTATCATCTTAATGTTCTATAATTTAATCTTAAAAGATTAAATATTTATATTTTCTTGAAGAAACTATAAAATACAAGAAAAGGAGTTAAAAAAAAGCGCTAGTAAATTATTTTTAATGGTGATATGTAAAAATTTTTTTATAGTCACACGATAATAATCCTCTATCTATCTCTCTCTCTCTCTCTCTCTCCATCTCTCTGTCTTTTTCTACACAATGTGAACAATGAATTTCATTTTATTTACTTTTATATAAATTAAAATTTGATTGAAAATTGTAATTATGAAATATTTGTGATAATTGAAAATTCTAATAAACGCTTACAATAAAATTTAATAATAATCACATCTTTAAAATTGAAATGCCATAGTTTAGTTTTATTTCGTTAATTATTTTATTAGTAGAAACCACACAAAGGAAAATTTAATTAAATTAATTAAATTAATTGATTATTTTCTAACTTGAATGATTTTTTCAAATTAAGAAATACCAGTGGAATGGATAATTATTATGGATCAAATGTTGTCACATTGTTCTAATAGCTTCACAATTTTATAGTTTGAATCTGTAAAAAGGGATTTCACAAAATATTTTAACTAAATGGACAAGGAACAATTAAAGTATCACTTAGAGTCTTGGACAGTTGTGTGTGTGTTACCACTTACGAGGGTGTTTTTTATGTGGATACGCGCGTGAATTAAAAAATTTTATCAAACAAAGTAAAAAGATACAAAAAGAAATTATAGTTAACTCGACACGATATTATTTTCAATTAGAATTTCTTTATTATTTCAATAAATTCTTTAACTAATAAATAATTCTGTGTTTTTTTTTTCAGACTGATTATGGACTAACAGATGAACAAGTAGCAGGTAAGATCTTTTTTCTGTTTTTAAACCCAAGAATATATTCTATGGTGATTGGTAATAATTCACATCATCATTATTTTAAGGATATTTTAAAGGATATTTTCATGTAATTCTAAATTATTTATATAAGCAAAGTTTTCCTTATTCATCTAACAAGATAAACGTACAAAGATTTATTTAAAGGATTTGATTTTTATATGAACGTAAACTTACGTAACGTAACGTATCATTTTAATAATTTATTTTCAACCTTTTTTTTTTGTTTGTTTCCATTTGCAAACACTAAAAGTGTTACCCAACAACAACAACAACCAAACAGAATTTACGCTGAAAAAAAAAATAAACGGAAATAAATAAATAATTGAAGGAAAAAGATAAAAAGCAAAATTTATTTGTTGTTCCTTTTTGCTGTTATTTGTTGTTGTTTGTTATTGTTGATTTTTCTTTATATTTTATATATATTGTTGTTGCTGTTGTTGTTAATAATTTTCTATTTTATACAATGTGTAATAATCTTTTCTTTTTTGCGAACAACAAATGTGGAATAATTGAATTAATTACAATAATTAGTTAAAAATAATAATATTTTATGAAATTTTCTTCTTGAAAAATTCAATTCAATTAGAAAATTTTTCATTTTTGTATGGGTATGGGGTATTTGTGTGTTTGTGTGTGTAGAAATATTTTTGAAATTAAATTTGATAACAAAAGAAGAAAAAGGAGTTGTTTTTGTTTTCAGAAATTAAATTAGGTTGTTTTATGTGTTGATTTTACAAGAATAAAAAAAAAATAAAAGAAAATTCAAATGAAAAAAAAATAAATCAAAATTAATCAAAAAAAAACAAAAATAAAAATGAGAGAATAAAATACAAAACAAAACAAAACTGTTGAATATAATATAAATTAGGCACAAAGAATACTCACATACACACACACACACACACATACAGATATGCATAGAGTCTCATGTTATAATGTTAAACATAGAAAGGACAAAGATAGTAATTCTATAAACAACAAGACATGGATACGTATAATATAAAATAATAGAGAACTAATTTAGCTTAGATTTCTCTACTATACTTCTATTTCTAAGTCTAACTATTATTATTACAAACGGTATGATATAACAACCATCCATTCGTTAAATTTAATAGCCTTGTATCTACAAATTACTATCATTAACGACCACATTCACACTTTCTTTTCTTTTCCTCTGTTTGGTTATATTTTTTTCATTTTTCTCTCTTTCATTATTTCTTTCTGTGCTAAATTACATTTTATATATATACACACACACACATGCACGCATATATACATATTATTATATAAATACATAAATATATTTATATCTCTGGCTGTCCTTAATTTGAAAGAAAAAAAAACAACAACAACAGAAGAAGAAAAGAAGAAAATTATAGAAGACAAGTCATTGACAGTATTTGGAAGTTTTGCAATCTAATCTGTTTTCTTATTTTTTTTTTCCTTTTCCTTTTGATAAATTGATCAGGAAAAAAAATATATTCAAAGGAAATTATCTTTTCTTTTGTATTGAACAAAAATAAAAATATATGGAACAATTTAATTTATGTTAATTTATGTTTGTATGATGGACATGTGTGTTTGTGTTTAAATCATTAAAAATAATACACAATTTATGATTGATGTTTTAGTCTTGTTATTAGATTGTAAATTAGTATCTATACTATTGCCACTATTGTCGATATTTGCATATTCTTTTAATCAATTAGGGAAAATATTGAAAGAAAGAACGAATTTTCAAACTTAGAATGGATTTATGTATGATTTCACAAAACATTTAATTGACGTTAAGTTAAGTTGTACAAAGAACGTTATAAACCAGAATATTGTGTGATCAACAGCAATAACCACATTTAATAGTTTTAAGAGACGCAACATTAAAATTTCCAAATAATAATAAAAACAAATGATTTCACAATTTTGTTTTTTTTTTTGTGTTTTGCTTCAGTTTTCTCACTTTTTATTAAATTCATAAAATTTGATTTACATTAATGATCGTCTCCTAACATCAACAATAACGATAATTTCGTTACGTTACGTAACTCAGACGGTAAAGTGTATGTATTTGTGTTTGGTGCGAGAAGCACGAAATTTTAAATCAAATTGTAGCGTTTTTGTCGTATCAGACTTTTTAAAACTTACACGTTTTATTCATTTACAATTTTCTTTTCTTGTTTTTTTTCCTTTATTCCACTCTAGTCTATATTTTTGTTTAATTTTAAAAAAAATTTGGGGAAAACAATGAAATTTTTGTAAATAAATAAAATAATAAAACATTGATTACTGCCACAGAGTACACGTAATGCCAAAGGCTATTTAATAATGAAATAAAATGTCTTCCCAATAGAATGGGCATGTCTGATAAAATATTATTTAAAGAAATTAAAACAACGCAAAATTAAAACAACAACAAATTTTAAAAGAAAAACAATTAGTTTATTCGCGTGCTTATCCTTCAGTTGGCGCTTTCAGTTGAGAAACGGTTGAAGTTAAAAGCAATGCAGTCAAAATATATTTTCGTTCATCTAAACTAAATAAACGAATAACGAATCTAAACAAAATAATCTTTTTAAGGGAGAAAACTGCCCTTCCATTTCAGTTGAAAAAAGAAAAGACGAGACAATTAAAAAAAATAATAGAAAATATTCCAAAATTTATTCAATTGGAATTTAAATCAGAAAACCAAAAAAAAAAATAAAATACTCACTGAGAGTGACAAACAGCCAAACGTTAACTGAGAATTAAAATGTTGAAATGCGTTCACAAAAAAAATTATTCCACGTCCACAATCTTTAATAATTTCTAAGGATGAAGTTATTTAAATTTTTTTTTTTTCACATAAAAAATAATAATACGAGACTTCATTTGAAGAAAACATAAAAAATATGACCATTGATAAAAGAAAACTTTTATGTTCATTTTTCTTTTTTTTTTTTTGTTTTAATGGAGACAATTCAAAAAGCTCTCTAGTTGTGTGTGAAAAACTATAATACGATAAATCTTTCTTTTTTCATTATTTTCTTTTGGTTTTTCCTCTACATCGTCTTTTCTATTTTTCTCTTCTTTTTTTTTCTTGGTTTCATTCCAGAACCATTTTCAACTCTTTCTGTTTTTTTCTTTCATTCTTTTCTCATTTCAGTTCTTTTGAAAAATATTTTCTCCTTTTAACTTTATTATTTTTCATAACTTTTTAATTTATTCACAATTTTTGTTTTTTTCTTTTTTTATCTTTTAAGACAAAGTAAAAAGAAAAAACACAATATTTAAAGGGCTGGGAGAAAAAATGGGAAAATGTAAGAAGAAAAAAAATATGAGTGTAAAAAGGAAACTTAAAATATTTTTCCATTTCTTCCGGTTTTTGTTGATAGAAAAAATGACTGTACAGAACTGGGTCAAACAGACAGAAGGAAAGGAAAATAAAAAGGATGAGAAAAGATGCGACTGTGGAAGTTTTGTGTTTTATTTTCTTTTTTTTCTTTTTATTTTTACTTCCTTCTTTTTGTCAAATTGTTTTCATGTTTTTTATTCTGAATATTCGAACAAATAATCTTTAAAAATGCAGAAAAATATTTTTAAAAAATCACAACTCTTTAAATGCATAAGAAACTTCCATGATATCGTTGTTGGTATTGTTGTTAGTTGTGTCATTTGTTTTAAAACTGAAAAATCGTTGACTTATCCCACAAGTATCTATTGAAAAAATGTCACCATTATTTTTCTCTCCACAAATTTGTTTTATTTTCTTATAAAATTTTCTGTAATTTCTTGTTAAAATTGGAAAAAAAAGAAGAAATGAAAAAAAAAAAACAAATGAAGAAAGGAAAGAAAAAAATTGGAATAAAAATTTCTAGGAAGCGATGATATTTGTAAAATAAAATAAAAAATAAAAAAGACAAAAATGTAAATGAAAGAAATGAATGATGAAAGATGAAAAATATGGTAATGGAGACGCCTGGTGCTTTGTAAAGAAAGAAAAAAAAATTGTTTTTATTTTGCTTCGTCGGTATAAAATTTCCGTCTTTATTATTCTTTCTGCTTCTTTGTCTTCTTCTTCTTCTTCTTCTTCTTCTTCTTCTTCTTCTTCTTATTTGAAATAATTAATTTATTTTTTTGGGTGAAATTGGAGAAACAAAAATATCAATCAATACATTATTATTTGTTACAATTTTTCCCCCAGTCGTCTTCAGTTTTATTATTTGTTTTCAATTCCTGATCAACGTCTGCATTTACTCACTCTCTCTCTATATATATATCTCTCTCTCTCTTACTTACTATTTATTATTTTTTATCAACGAACAATCACATCATATATTTTTCGATTGGAATTCGGATGTTGAAATTGGAATTGAGATTC
Source organism: Pedicia rivosa (assembly GCA_963082725.1). Taxonomy (NCBI): domain Eukaryota; kingdom Metazoa; phylum Arthropoda; class Insecta; order Diptera; family Pediciidae; genus Pedicia; species Pedicia rivosa. The sequence continues at coordinate 14,578,876 of OY720151.1, read as the reverse complement.
TTTATGCTAATAAACATGATGAGAGTGAAAACGAGAGGGAGAAGAGCGAAAAAAATTATTCTTTCTTATTTATTAGAATTTTATGGAAATAAAATATTTATGTAGTTTTAGTTGTTCCTTTTTCTTTTTTCTGTATTTATTTATTATTTATTATGCTAATTTTGAATCACTTTAAGAAGGTCATGTTTCTTTTCCCCCATTTCTCTCTCTCTCTCTCTCTCTCTTTATCTCGCATTTCATTTCTCTTCACAATAATGTGTGTGCGTGTGTGTATGTGTGTGTATATATTTGACGTGTTTATTAGAAAATATTATTCTAAACATTATGTTTCTATAAATGCTTACTGGGATTGGATAATAAATCATTTAAAAGAAAAAGAAAAAAAAAACCACACACACACACACACAAAATAAAAAAATAAATAAACAATAACATAAAATTTATTTATTTCACCAGACTCCATATTTTCTCATTCTTTCACTTCTTAGAATTTCACTTTACTTCAAACTTCTTCACCACCACATCCTATTCCTTTTATCCGTAAAAGATCTGTAGGAATGATGGGAAATGTGTATAATAAATAAATAAAGAATCCATTAAAAAAATTAAAAAGAAAAAATTTAATATTTTATTTAATTTAAAAATAAAAATAAAAATAAGAAGATAAGAAAAAAAAATAAAAAAGTTAAGATCAAAACAATTTTTTTATAAAAGGTTAACATCTTCTGTCTTACTTAATCCTTATAAATTTACCTTACCACCTAAATATGCAGCCATACATAAACTCATACATACTTATTTGATTTATTATCTAATCGGTGTAAAAGATTTACAAAAGTAGATAGCAACAATAAGAACAACAACAACCGGAAAATATTCTTTACTTAAGTTAATTATTTTTAACGTTGCCCACGTTACAATTTTTAAAGTTACCACTTTTCTATACATTTTCTATAACGCTACAAATATACGAATTTTCTTTTGAAGATTTAAAATACGAGGATGAGGAGCAATAAAGTAAATCAAAGTAAAATAAAGATTTAAAGATTTTTAAGAAGGAAAAGTGGAAAGAAAGAGAGAACAATTTTTTTTTAGTGGGAACTGTGCGAAAGAAATGGGAAAAGATCATTTATTTTTTGTTGTTTCTTTTTTCATAAATTGTATGTTTTTGTGTTTTATAAGGGAAAACAGCTGATACTATTTGCTTAAAGCGTGACTTTTAAATTTTCCGTCTTTTTCATCCATTTTCTCATTTCAGTTCTCAGAATTTTTCCTTCCGTTTCTCTCCTTTCAAAATACTTTTAAGATGATATTATATTTTCTTTATTTCATTGGCGAAACAACCAACGCAATTTTTATAAAAAAAATTCTAGTTAATTTGACTTATCAGAAAGTCATAAAATTCATTCTGCTTTAAATCTTTGTATCTGCATAAAAATATCCTTTCAAATTTATAAGTTTTAATAAAGTTAAAAGAAACTTTTAGAATTGTAGAAATAGTTCCAATCAAAAGATTCATTTTTGCATAAAATGATTGCAGTGTGGAATCAAATAGTGAAAATGTTCAAATACTTCAAGCAAATTATGACAATTTATTTTTTATGCAAACAATATTATTATGTCGTTTAATATTTTCTTGGAAGTAGAATGATTTGTTCTGAAAAAAAAATCCCATACTAAACTAAAGAATAACTAACTAAATGTACAGAAACTAAATTTTAGAGTTAATCCTATACAGTGCAAAGTAAACATTCACACTAATGCTAGTTGTCAGTTGCAGTGAATCTGCGATTTTCTATACATTGACAAGAACAAATAGAGAAAATGGGAAAACCTTACCTTAAAAATAATAAATATTAAAACAAAAAAGTATTCAAAAATAAAGTTTCAATTCAAAATGTTGCGCTTTCTGAATTTTTTTACATTCCTCTTTACACAAAAGCTTAGTTTTAATGGGGAGAAAATGAAAAAAATTAAAAATTATTTTGAAACAAGAGAATACTTTTCTTTGTCCATTTTATTTTGTTTTGTTTTGTTTTTGTTTTTTTAATAAGTGTACGCTTTTTTATATGATGATTCATCATTATAATAATAATAATAAGCTTCCATACAATAATAGAAAATAGAACAAAAAAAGAAAATTTATACAACAGCAAAATCAACAACAACAACAAAATATTTTTTTTCAGTTTTTTTTGTAAAAAAATGAATTTTCCTTGTATTATTTTTTGTTTCCCGTATTTTTCATCGTAATATTGAGGGTAAAAAATATAGAAAATTGCATTTTTTTTTTTTTCATTATTTATTTAAGTGGAAAAAAGAATTCCAGTTATTGGTTTTTTTGCTCCCATTTCAAATTTCCCATTTTCAATTTTTCTTCTTAATTCATTTTTGTTTGTGTGTTTTGTTTATATTTTCTTTTTTCAGAATTCAAAGAAGCTTTTATGTTGTTTGACAAAGATGAAGATGGTTCAATTTCTGTAGCTGAGTTGGGTGTTGTTATGCGATCATTGGGTCAACGTCCTACTGGTAAAAATATAACTTTTTCCCATTAATTTTTTTTTTAATTTTATAAAGCAAAGAAAAAAAAAAGCAAAAAATGTTAAAAAAATTATTTGCCCGAGGATATAAAATGAAAGAAAAAATAAAATTAAATAAAAGTTGCATAAAATAATTTTTCATTTTTTTCATCCTCTTCTTCTTCTTTTTATTTCTATAAAAAAAAATTATCAGAGACTGAATTAAGAGATATGGTGACTGCAGTTGATCATAACGGTAATGGTACAATTGAGTTTAATGAATTTCTTCAAATGATGTCACAAAAGATGAGATGCCCTGAAGGTGAAAATGAACTAAAGGAAGCTTTCAAGTAAGCAAAATAATTATAATAATCAAAAAGATTGTTTCTTTCTTTTAATTTTCATCTCATTTTATTGTCATTTTTCTTCTCTTATTTTTTTTTCTTCTCTTTTGCTACAGAGTTTTTGATAAAAACAATGATGGACTTATATCATCATCAGAGTTAAGACATTTTATGACTCATTTGGGTGAAAAACTCTCAGAAGCTGAAGTTGATGATATGATTAAAGAAGCTGATCTTGATGGCGATGGAATGGTTAATTACAATGGTAAGTCGAAAGTGTTTAGTTATTAATTTTATTTTTAGAAATAAAATAATACAATAGACGGATCCATTCATTTTGTAAAAATTGATTATTCCATGGAGCTTCCAGAGATAATAAATCTTTTTCGATATTTTAAATTCACTTCAGTTTTCTTGATTTTAATGAATTTGAAGATTTTAAGATTTAAGTTAAAGATGACTCTCTAGAATTGATTCATTCATTGAAATTAACATTTACATTAATTTGTTTGTATGAAAATTTCACAATAAATTTAAGTTAATATCAAATTTTATTCACTCTTTTTTTATCGTGTTTTCTTCTTTCATTAGTTAAAACTTAAAATTATTGTGTCATAACAAACTTTTACGTTATTCAGCAAATAAATAAACGATCTGATACGAATAATTCTTCATGCTCCCGTATATTTTGCTTTTTTAATTTAACCAGCCAATCAGACTTAACAAATAGCGAAACTGCTCAAATCTCAAATAAATAAAAAATAAAAGAACAAACAATTTTTAAATGTTTATTTTTTTCTCTTTCTATTAAATAGAATTCGTGATGATCCTGACCTCTAGGAACTAGTGCAAATTATGTAATTGCCGTGAAAAAATGATCACACCAATAAGATCTTGATCCAATTTTTAATTAAAATGAAAATAAAACTGATAAAAAACAAGAAGAATAAGAAAAAACTTGCGTATAACAACAATAAAAATAAAAATTTAACAACAAATGAAAAATATTAAAATAAATAACATTCACACACACACAAATAACATGAAGCAAAAACAACAAAACAAAAGAAATGCAGCGCTGCTGTTATTCAATAAATATTTTAATAAAAAAAAAATAAAAATCAATGTTTTATGAGAGAAACTTATTCAGCGGAGCTGCTGAACAAAAGCAAAAAAAAAAAATTAAAAGAATTTAAGAAATTAAGAAATTTTAAATTTGTATATTTCATCGGCAATTTGTCGGCCGAACGAATGAAAAAAAAAATATATATATAAGAGTAAAATTTTACAACAACAACAAAAATAACATAAATAAAAATAACAACAACAAAACAAAAAAGTAAAACAAATTTAAATTTAATTCAAAAATTCTACAAAAAAAAAAAAAAAACTTAAATTAAAATAAATCTAAAAATAATTGGAACGACTTTAAATAAATGGAATTTAACTAAAATTAAAATTAACAAAAAAAAAAAAAAAAATGGGACTAAACTTCGTCATTAAAACCAAAAGAATTAACATTTTTTTTTTTGTATTTTAATATTTTCCATTTTCATTTTATTTAAACTGAATTATTTTATACTTCCTCTTAATGTTACTAATACCACCCAAAACTATGAAGAGCAAGTAAGAGAGAAAGAGAGAGAGAGAGGAAAAATAAATCGATTTAATTAAAAATAAAAGTAACAACTCAATTCTCTCTTTTTTCAATAAATTTTGTGTTTGTGTCCAAAATTTTTACCATAAAAATAAACAAAATGAAAAAATCCATTTAAAATTGAAAATATAAAATAGAGTTGAGATAATTATCGTTAATTCATTATTTATTTATTTAGTTTTTGTTTGAAAAATACATAAATTTATAGAGAAAAAAAACTTTCGCTTTCATGTAATTTTTAGACATCCAAAAAAAAAAAAAAATATATAAAATTAAAAATTAAAAATAAATAATTATAAATAAATAATTAAAATTAAAATTAAATAAAATTATTAATTCAATAAAGACAAAAAAAAAATAAGCTCAGAAGCTCATTTTTTTCTTATAGAAACAAAAAAAAAAAGAAACATTAAAAGTTAATAATTTAAAGAGAAAATATATTTTTTTTTTTAATTAATTTTAAGTTTCTCTTAAATTTCATTTTCTTTCTTTTTTCTAAAACGAATCGAAATCTTTTACTTTTTTTTATTTTTTTTTGAAAAAGGGAAAAAATTAGAGAAACTTTTTCTGTTTTATTTTACGAACATAAAAAAATAAGAAGAAGAAGAAATTAAAAATATTAAAAATAATGAAAACTTTCATATAAATTATAGATTTATTCTTCAAATAATTCCCTTACCCCCTCCCAAACCCTTCATCATACAACCTGTTTTAATTAAAAAATACAAAAAAAAAAACAACAGATTTTATTCTACAAATTAAACTTAAAATCTCCTAAAACTTAACAATTTACTCTTTACTTATTTTTATTATAAACTGATGATGACTCATTAATTAAATTTTTATTATTATTATTATTATTATTAAAGGGAAAAATTAAGGATAAAGAAAGGAAAAAAAAAATATACAACATAAATAGTGAACATTTTCTTTTATAAAAACTTTAAAGAGAAGAGATGAATAAATCTCTCTCTCTCTCTCTCTCTCTCTCTCTCTCTCTCTCTTTTATTCTCATAAATTCTCTTATTTCAATTAAAAATATTGATAAAAGAAAAAATGAAAAGAAAACCTTAAAAATTAAATTATTAAACTTAAATTAAAACAAAAAAAAAAAAAAAAATAATTAAATTAAATTAAATAAATATAAAAAATAAAAATAAAAAATGTTGTTAAATGTAAAATTAAATGTATTTATCTGTTAATAATAAATAAACAAAAAAAAAAAACCAAAAATAAATTAAAAGCACAAAAAAAAAAAAAAACAAAAAATGCATCAAATAATTTTTAAATTGGATAAAAAATGAGAAATGTTTTGAACTTTAAATGAAATTTATTTATTTATTTATTTGGTTGAATTTCATCAAATACAGAAAAAACAAAAAAAAAACAACAACAACAATAATTTCACACAGAGTAATAAGCGGAAGAAAATAGAACTTTGTTTGACAGTTTAAAGAACAAAAACAAAATAAAATGTCTTCTATCAGACAAAAACATGTAAAAGTTTTGGTTTTTTTTTTTTGTGTGAAACGGAAAATTGATCAACGATTAAAACTCAAGTAAAATTTTGTATTAATTTATCCTTTTTGTTTTTTTTTTTACACTTTTCAAAAGGTAAAAGAATTTAATAATTACAACAATAAAAAATTTTATTTTCCTGTTTTACTTGGTTTGAAAAACAGAAACAAATTTGTTACACTCTTAAAATATTTACTGAGACTTTAATATTAATTGTTAAGTTTAAAATATTACCATGATAAAGAAAGAATTTTATTCAAATCATTCGTTTTTTTGTTTTGTTTGTTGCTATTAAGTTTAAAAAATATATAAATTTAATATTCAGAGTTTACATTCTTAAACTAGAATGAAGTGGTAAAATCTGGTCAGTAACTTAATGGATGTGAAGACATAGACATAAGTTCTTGTTAAGCCTAAGAAAATACTGATGGCCTAAACAACTGACGTAAAAACTAATTTTCTCTTAGATCAGTTTTTGTTAAGTTTTCTGTATGTTGGTGAGAAGGAAATTCTCAATTATATAAACGACACGAATTTTTTAGTGTAGAATTTTTTAAATGTTATTTTCATTCCAGCGCACCCTTTATTTTGTTTTGTTTTGTTTTGAATGAAAACGAAAAAATTGACTTTTTAAGAACTTTTGATAATTGTTTATTTAAAATCTAAATTATTATTCAGCTTTTATATCATTATTACTAAATACAAGTAGGAAGTACGGACTCTAATTGACTTTCTTAAAATATTTCTTTAAATTACAAAAAAAAAAAACAACATTTTCATATTTTCCTATTTTCTTATGAATTTAGAAAACAATTTAGATACAATTTTTTTAATTGAAGAAATAATAATTATAATTTAATGTGATAAGACTTGAAATTTATACTTTGTAAACGTCGTCGCAGTAAGTTTAAAAAATATAAGTAATTTTAGAATTAAAAATCATTTGACTTTGGACTTTATTTTGTCACCTTTTGATTTATTAAAATTGAAATTAAATATTTACTTTTGCTCATTAATTTTTTATTAAGTTTTTTTTTTAGTTCAAAATTGAAATCATTTTAATTATCGTCATTAATTATCGATCATTAATTAATTAAAATACATCAATAATAAATATCAAAATTGACCATCGTGAACAAAAATTTACATTCTCTGTATTTCTCCAAAATTAATTTTGCAAAAATTTAACCATTTTAGGTAAATAAGACAGAACATTAAGAAGACAGAACATTAACAAGACAAAATATTAACAAGGATATTCTCTAAAGATAAATGATCATTTAATAGACGTAAAAATTTTATGTAAAAATTAAAAATCATAGTTCGCCTTAGCAAAAACAAAAACAAGTAAAAAATGTCAAATAATAAATGTTTAAATGTATATGTTTCCCCTAATTCCATTTCTAAACTTAAAAAAAAAGAAAAATCTTCAACCCTTAATCATTGTAATACGTTCCCCTTCATTGTAAACTCATCCATGTTTTTTTTTTTTCTTCTTTTGATTTCTCAGACAAAAAACAAAACAAAGCAAACACAAAAAATACTCTAAAAAAAAAAAAAAAAACAAAGAAAGAAATCTTCCTGAAATCGTTAAAAATTAACAAACTTATTAAAAAAATAATTAAATAATTAAAAAGAGAAAAGAAAAAAACTTCTAATAATTAAAAGAAAAAAACTGTAACATTTATAATTAAATTAAATTAAATTAAATAAAATGAAATGAAAAAATTGTTATTAAAAAATAAATTACAAAAAAAAAAAAAAACAGACACAAATGAGGAAAACTTGAAAAAAATATTTAGATAAATTTTAATTAAAAGAAGAAAATAGAAGAAGAAGAAGAAGAATCATTTTTTTATAAAAACAACTAAATAAAAAAAAAAAAAACAAAATCAATCTTTATTGTTTGATAAACGTTTTATCTTTACAAATTCTGATCAATAAATGTGAAATAAAATAAAATGCAGATAAAAATTTTTGGAGATAAAATTTTTAAATTAAATTTTATTTAATTATTTTAATTATTTAGAAAATAAAATGAATAAAACAAGAAGAAGAATAAAAGTAAACAACAAAAATGAAAGAGAAAAAAAAATGCTTATTAATAAAAACAATTTAATTAAACTAAAAAAAAAAAACAAAAATAATTTTTTAAGACCAAAACTTTTTAGGTAAAAATTTTAATTAATAAATTAACTCTAAATCATTAAAAAAAAAACAAAAATAAAAACTAAAATAAATTAAATTAGAAAAAAAATGGTCAAATAATAACAAAAAAGACAAAGAAAAAATAAACAAAGCCCCCTCCCACCAACCTTCCAAAAAAAAAAAAAAAAGAAAATACAAAAATTAATTTTTAGCGATTTAAAAACAAAAACTCAAAAAAAAAAAACACAAACAAAAAAAACTTGGATGCTTTTTTTCTAGAAAAATTCTTACAAAAAACAAATAAATAAAACGAGATGAAGAAGAAGAAGAAGAAAAACAAACGAAACGTTGTGGGGACAAAAAATGAATTCTTAATCAGGGTATTTTTTTTTTCAAAATAAATAAATAAAGAAAAATGAATAAATAAAAAATAAGTAAAATAAAAAACTTAAAAATATTTAAAAAAAAAATAAATAAATGAAGAAACCACCAAAAACATATTTTTTACAGAAGAAGAAAAAAACGATTAAAATTTATAAAAGAACAAAAAAAAAAAAATTAAAGTAAATTTTAACAATCCAAAAACAAATTAATATAAAAACTTTATATATTTATCTCTCTCTCCCTTTTCTTCTCATCATAATTAGATTATAAAAAAAAAAAATAATTAATTAGAACAAAATTTCTTAAAAATTTTTAATTAAAAAGCACAAAAAATAAAAGGAAACTCAAACATTGATTTATATCGAAAGGGGTTCAAGTTTGATAAATATATTGTGCAATTACATAGATACGAGACATGCAATCAATATGCAATTATGTATATATGAATATTGTGCAATATTACAAAAATATTGTACAATTTTTATATTGATGTTTACTGCAAAAATTTGTCTGTAATTTATATTTGCAACAATTTATTATTTCACATGACATCTTAGAATTATGTTTATTGCTGAACAAAAATCCCTTAATCGAATTTAAATATCTTTCTGTTGAACACACATATATTTATGTTATTTTCAATTTAATTTAACTTAAAGCACATTACCAAAAATTTGTCCTCCAAATTAAATTTAAAACTTTTAATTTTGGATAAACAAAGAAAGATTTAAGGAGACAAAAAAAATAATCAATATTCAAAATAAGAAAATAAATTTCAAATTCAAATAAATGAAAAACAAATCAAAATTAAAATTCAGGAGATTTTATGTGACAAAAGATACAAAAAATAAAATTAATAATCAAAACGAAAAAATACTCAAAAATAAAAAGACAGGAAAAACTCTTTTTCTCTCTCTCACACACAGAAACATAAAGATACACACACACACACACTCACCATTATTAAAATTATAATTTTTCTATTTGTTTTTTTTTTTAGGAATTTTTGTTTCTAAAATAAAACAAAAGAAAAATAAATAAAAACATGAAGCAAAAAGCGCTTTTTGGGAATCGGAGCTAAAACGTTTGATTTTATTTTTATAATAAATTATACTAAAAATAAAAAGAAAAAAAAAAAGAAAGGAAATAAAAAATAAAAGAGAATATAAAAAAACAAAAACAAAAACAAAAACAAAATGGATGAAAATAAAAGAATAAAAAAACTATAATATAAATAGTCAAATAATGTTTGCCATCAAAAAAAAAAAAAAAAAAGATTATAAAAGAAAAAGAAAAAACTAAAATTAAATTTAAATTATAAATTATTAATTAATTATGTATATTATATTAAATTAAATAATTAAATTATATAATAAAATATAAATAAAATATACCTACATATATTAACCAGAAATTGATCTGAATGTCGACTAAAATTCGATTTATTTTTTGATTTATTTGCTTTTAATTTTTTATTCAAAAATGTAATTTCAAAAAAACATTTAGTAAAAATAAAAATATTAGTAAAATTTGACATTAGAGCCGACATTATTTATAATCGCAATAGCAAAAAAAAAAAAAGAAGAAAATAAATAACCATAGAAAACAATAATAATGAAAAATAAAACGGATTTAAAAAGAAAATTATACAAGGAAAAATCAGTTGACTAATTTATTCTTCGACTGTCGTCATTACTGTGAATTTCATTTCATTATTTTAAAAGAAAAAATAATTGATCATTATCTTAATTGTTGTGTGTATTTGTGACAAATTACAAAAGACGATAAAGAATAAGTAATAACTACAATAGAAAATTAAATTTAATTAAAAAAAAAATTAAAATTAATATTTTATAAAAGAAAAAAAAATTAGAAAACCTCCAAAAAAATTATTAAAGCAATCATGCAAATTAGGAAACCTCCAAAAAAAAAAAAAAAAAAAAAACTGAAAAAATCCAATAGATAATCTGGTTATATATTCGTACATTTAGTCGACTAAAAAACCTTTTATTATTAATTATAATTACTTACAAAAACATATAAATATTTTGTGTGTGAAAATAAAATAAAAAAATAATAAAATTGTTTTTCGGTAAATAAATGTTTAATTAAATTAGATTTATAAAAGTTTTCATTTTGGTTCATTATTCACTTTACATTCCATTACCATTTTTTTTTTATTCATTGCATTTTTACAATTACGACGAATCATTTTTACAATTACGACGAATTAGTGATTTAAATTTTAGAGATTTGGAAAATCAAATTTCAAATAATTTCGTTAGAAAATAAATAAAGAAAAATTTCAAAATTTCAAATTTATGCATACATTTTGTTACAAACTTCAGTTTGGTGTTGTTATCCTTGCAATTTGTTTTTGGCAACAACGCATAAAATAAAATGTTTTTTCCAATTTATTAAAAGACTTTACAAAATTCATGGGGATTTATGAATTGATTTATTTAATCCAAATGCTCTGAACATTTAAATTTAAATAAAAAAAATACTATTTATTAACTAAATAAGTAAAATTAATATTTTACTAACTATCCAATAAAAATCAAATCAAAACGCTATTTCTGAAAGAACATGTGAATTGAAACAAATATTTCTATACTAATTATAATCGTTCCTAAAATTACGAGTTTTTGTTTTCATATAAAGTTTCCTCTCCCCAACAGACAGCTCCGATTTTTACTTAAATTGGTGGAGTTTGGAAATTCTGCATCAAAAGTCATTAGCATTTTTGAGTGCAAAAATAAAAATTTTTTAAAGGGATTTCAAATATGTACTTTAATCATCGTTGTTTCAATTGAAAGTACATTTCACATTTAATTTGAAAAAAAAAAAAACATTTGTTCAGGTAGGTGTTTTACTATAATTTATTTGATCAAAATAAAGCAAAGCACTCAAACTCATTATAAATAAAAAAATAAATAAAATCTTTAAGAAACCAAAAAAAAAATTCAATAAAGTTCAATTTCATATTTTTATTTAGTTATTTGTGTTTTTTAAGCATCAATTAAATTTATATTCTAAAATGTATACTTGAAAAACAAAAATTATTCATTAATTAATATTATAATTTAGTTATTTGTGTTTTTTAAGAATCAATTAAATTTATATTCTAAAATATATACTTGAAAAAAAAAGTAAAACAAAAATTATTCATTAATTAATATTATAATTTAATTTTCGTCCCAAAGAGGTGTAGCATCACCAAGCATCATTGAATGTGGTGATGTATTTGTCCTAGGTGTACTTCGTGCAGAACGAGGACTCTTTTGAGAATTATAATCCCTACTTGACCTACTTGATGGACGTGGATCATCATATTGTGGTGTTTTACGTTGATGTTCATCATAACGAGGTGTACGACCAGATCCCCTAAAAAAAAATTAAAATGTTACTTTAGTATTAACAAAATAAAAGAATTTTGTGAATATTACATTCGTGGGGTGGTTCCTCGTCCATCTCTTGGTGTTGTACTTCCATCACGTTTCGTCTTGGATGCCCACGCTTCTGCTGCCTTTTGCCAATCCATATTTTCTTGTGATGAGTGACTTCTGCAAAATTATAAAATTTTAGTTTCAACTCAAAATACAATTAAGACAGCAAAAATTAACCTGGAATGAGGTGAAGCCATATGTGGCGATGCACTATGATGACGTTGTCCATGATAAGGTGATTGTTGTGAATTACCAGAACTATGATAACCACTTCGTGATGAACTAATTGGTGCACCAGGATGTAGAAATGGTCCATTGTTCATATTGTTATTATGTTGAGCACCGTGTGAACCACCGCCACCACCACCACCTGCACCACCTTGTTGGTAACGTGGTGTTTGTGATGTATGTGGTGTATGGTAAGGCGTCATGAATGGAGTTTGTCCACTTGGAGTATATGGCTATAAAAAATCAAATTTGATTGTTACTATGATGAAATGTGCTTGTTTCTCTAACTTAAGTTATAATTTATCACAACAATTTTAACAATATACACGAAACAAATGTTAACTAACTTAATTATATCTAACTCTATCGCGTTTAATATTTGTTAATGTGTTTCAACAAAATAATAATTGTGAATATTTTATAGAAAATATGTATAAATTTTACCAATTAAAATTATCTGTTAAATAAGATAAACAAGTCATATATATATATATATATATACCGTATTAATATAAGTACTCTGTCCACCACTATAGCCAGGTGTATGAGGATAATGCGGTGTTTGACTAGCAACCTGTGACAAAGAATGTAACATATGTGATGGTATATTTTGTGCAACTCTTTGTATAGCTTCTGAGCTCATTCCTAAAACATAAGAATTGATATTTAATAAATGGTTAAAAGTATTTTCGGTAATAAATTGAAAGCAATGTTTTCTTAAAAATTAGTTTATATTTACTAATTATATTAGATTTATTTTAATAATAATTTAAAAACGTTTAATAGATCGAAATTTTTTAAAACAATTATAAAGAAGTACTTACCACTACTAACACTATTACCCCCATGTCCTGGTGTACCATATGGTGTACGTGATGATGTGGTACCACCACGGGGTGTACTCATTGGTGTACTACCAGGTAATGGATCTCTAAAATGTTCTTTAAACCATTTTAATAATGTTTGTACAGATGAAAACATCTGTTGTCTAAATCTATAACCATCAGGTGTCACAGTAAGGTATTCATGCTTACATTTACCACGTGGTAAATATGATAACATAAATTTACCAGGATAACTTTTAGCAGCTGTTATGAAATAATGTATCTTATTTGCATTTTTCTTTTTCTCCTCTTTTAGTAATTCTTCAGCCTTATCCCTCATACCACCACATGTGTCTCTATAATATTTATATGTTAACAAATCACGTGCAGATGATGCCATTGGTGTTACATAACGTGCTATTATTTCATCTAAATCTTCAAATTCTTCATTACCAATCCATAATGATTGTCCTAAACTAAATGCATTTTCTTTTCCCTCTTCTCTAACATCAATATGTTGGTAAATTTCATTAGCAACTTTCCAAGTTACTGTTAAATGATCAGAACCTTTACTAGATGGACGTACAATAACTTCACCCTGATCCATTGATTCCATTATTTGAACAGCTTCAGTATATGATTTATTATGAAATGCTGGATGTACAATAACACGTTTTGTATATTGTGCTCTTGACTTTTGCTTTTTGCCTTCATCTTCTTTACGTAAATCTTTATCTTCAGCCTCTTGATCATAATAATTATCTCTATGTGGACGCCATTCATGATTACGATCTAATAAATCTGAACTTTTTGATGAACATTCAACAGAGAATCTTTCAACTTCTATTTTTGTTACACGACAATGTATTGTTTGCCCAATCCGCACACGTTCCTCAGGATTTTTAACATGTTTATCAGATAAATTTTTAATAAATATAAAGCCAGATAAACCATTATCAAGTCTTAATTTGATACCAGTTGCTTGTCCTGGACATCCGCCTGCATCAAAATGATTCCATACTTCTGATAACTCAGGAAAATCATTTTTTAAACAAAATTGACATTGCCATAAACCTGTTTCCTCATTTCTAACTGGGTTTGCTTGATCTAATTGTTCACGTTGTGGTTTTTTATGACTAATACCAATTACTTCTGCTAATACCATTTTGCCAACGTAAAATGTTTCTGGTGCTTCTTTAGTTAATATATCAAACATTTCCTCAGAACTGGCTGAACGGAATCCACTACGTAAATCTTTATATCTTGAGTTCAATTCAGCACGTATATCATATAACGTTATACTCTTATTACCAAAACCTTGGCGCTCTAATTCCACAGCAAATGCATCTAAATCAAGATCTTTTAATCTTTCTGGTGATTCTAAAATCTCTTCTAAAGCACCAGCTGGATTTGCATCTTCATCATCATACTCAAGTGCGTCAACAGCCATTTTACGTGCCCATTCATATGTTTCTGGATGTACACGTGAACCATCTAATACTTCAACATACGCTTCTGTACTATCACCTAATGAATTTGTATCAATTTTCACAAAACCAGAACAATTAATAAATACTTTTGGACCCATATGACATGCTGTTACTAATTGTGTACGATTCTCTAACCGTTGGTTTGTTTGTTTTAATATTTTTATTAATGCTTGACCTTTTCTAGGCCCAAGTCCACATATAAATTGTACTAAATTCACTGTTAAAGGATTTTGTACGGCTAAATTAATATCAACACCAACTTCGTTTGTCCGATTTATAAATTCTAAATATAAACCTTCAATTAATTCCTCCTTTGGCAAATTATCTTGCAATGTATGATAACGTAAACATAATATTTCTTCATCAGCTGTACATAATTGTGAAAATTCAACAAGTGGATCTTGCATTTTACGTGCTAATGATACTGCTTGTCTTAATAATGTTGGATATTCACGAAAATCAGCCGTACCTTTATTAGAATTTGAATAAATTTTTGCAAGTTCATTATCAATTATTTCAACACTAACATTTGGAAATTGTTCATCTTCACATAATTCTTTTATAATTAAACGTAAATCTTCTTGTACCATAAGTGCTTCACGCGATTCACCACCAATAGCAATAACATGTGGTTTTTTATTACGTATAAAATTTTTCATTGCTTCAAGATCAGATTCTTTCATTGCTGTTACATCTGGGCGATATGTATTTTTCCGTTTTAATATATGTGGTACCCGTAAATAGTCTGTTACTTCACCATCAGGATTTAATATTGCACAAAAACCTGCTTGAGTTAGATCTGGTACATATGCTACACCCATTACTCTAATCCCTTTTGTTGTTTCCCATTCATAGTCATCCTCTTCTGAAAAATTAACAGTATATGGTGCAACTTTTATCCATGAACTTAATTTTTTACAACATGAACGTAATACAGAATCTTTTGCTTCAGCAACAAGTACAGATTTTAATTCTTTTTTTAAATCTGGAAATACCATTTTATTTAATGCTAATTCAACACATTCAGCTCGTAATGTATTCCACTCCTGTACATTTTTTGCAAATTCATCACGTTGATAAAATAACTTAACTTCTTCTAAATATGACGATGATGTATTGCCTTGAATTTTGTCATTAACAGTTATTGTTAATAATTTATCATCCTCAGCTATTGATAAACGTAAAAATTGTTCACTAGTAAAATCATTAACTGGCTTATCTTTTAAATATTTCATTGCATAACATGGATGACTTTCATCGATTTCTTTTAAACCAAATTTTGTTGGTTGTACAGTCAGATGTGCACGTTCATATAAAATTTCTCTAACACATCTCCGTAATAATGGTTCTCTAGCAATTTGACGTGCAACAACAAATTTAGCTGCATCAACAATTTCTTCTGGCGTTTGAAATTTAGCACTTATAAATTCTTTAGCAACTTCAAGTGGTTCAGTTGCCTCTTGTTCAACATCATGACGCTGATAATTGTCACGTAAATTTTCTGCAAATTGTTCTGGCGCTAGCCCAAATTTTTTGGCCATTCCACAAATACCAGCTTTTCGACACATAGCATATGGTCCAGAATCAAATGTTTGCTTTAATGTTTCTTCAGGTTGATAATCATCTTCTTCTTCAATTTCCAAGTC
Organism: Pedicia rivosa; assembly: GCA_963082725.1. NCBI lineage: Eukaryota > Metazoa > Arthropoda > Insecta > Diptera > Pediciidae > Pedicia > Pedicia rivosa. Next base: position 14,562,669 of record OY720151.1, on the reverse strand, counting down.
TTCCAGTGGTAATGCAATACCATCTTCTAATGCTTCCATTTGTCTCATACGAGCTTCACGTTTAAGTTGTTTCCGTTTTTCCTTTTCTTTTAATCTCCACGCATCTTGCATTCCAGGAATTTCATGAGCGTAATATAATAAAAAATGCATATGAACATCTTTTATTTCTTCTTGTGTTTGTACACTTCTTAATAAATCAATATCATCATCTCTTATTAAACGCATATCATCTGAAATTGGTGCATCAGGATTTTTCACAAATTTATCAAGTTGATAATTTCTCATCTTTTCGAATAAGGCAATTAATGATTTTTTTCTAGATAATAATTGACACCACCTGGCATCATATTTATAAACTTTCCATAAATCATTTATATTTAATTCTGGTTGTACATATTCTTTTCTATAAAATGCAATAAATGGAACTTCTAATTGTTGATTTCTTATAAATTCAAGTGCCTGTTTTATTTTTGCAATAGTACTCGGTGGTTTTTTGGCGCGTGTACGATCTTCTTGTTCCTGATTAGAAATAGTTGATTTACAAAATGCTTGCTTATATATCCATTCTGATTCATCTTCTAATTCAGATGAGCCTTCTGGTACAGCTGTTATTGGTACTTCTCTTAATTGCATTCGTTCAGGAATATCTGCTTTTCGTATCTAAAATTTCATAATTAAAAACAATTTTTTTTCATTTAAATTTTGAAAAAATAAAATTTAACAATTAAAAACCTCATTATCTAAATCAGTAAAATGTCCACGTTTAAGTTCACTTGGTTCATAAATTTCAAAGATAGATTTTTTCATTGTTTTCCGTTTTGTATCTTTTTTCTTTTTCTTTTCAATTTTCCCATCAACACCTTCTTCTTCGTATTCATCCTCAACTTCTGATTCATCTTCATAATCATCTTCATCAACTTTATCAAATTCATCATAATCAAAATCAACCCCAAAAATGTCTTGTCCTTCTTGTAAAGATCTGTAACATTATAAAAAAATTTGAGACAATTTTAAAAAATAAATAAACAATTGTGCAAATTTTAAACACTTGTAAATTATTTTTCTTTAGTCCAACCGTAATTCTTTATCATTTTCTATCTCTTTCTTTTCACTATTGTATTTTAATTGCGACGTTATAAAAAATATTTTCTAACGACGTAATATTATTAAATTCAATTTCAAATCAAGTAACCTAAGATTAAAATATTAGAATTAATCAATTTTTAATTAGAATGTAACCGTAATTGTGGAATTTAATTTATTATTCCCATCTTCCTATCCTATTCTATTTATTCTAAATGTCAATGTGAAGGCAAATTATTAACTACAAAATACTTACGCATCCGTAAAAATTGGTCGACGCTTTTTTCTTCTTTCAGCTATAGGACGGCCATCATCATCAACAATAAAATCATCCGCATCAGATTCTTCTTCTTCTTCTTCATCAAAATTATCAGCTTCAGCACGATGACTACGTTCTGAACGACGTTCTTCATCCTAAATATTGAAAAATTAACATTAGTGTTAATAAACAATGATCCAATTGATTTCCGATTATTTTTTTTAATAAAAAAAAACATTCGTAATTTTTTTTTTCAAATACCTGCGGTTCATGTTCCTTCAGAAAACAAAAAAACATGAAAAAATCGGGAAAATATTTTTAAAAACAAAACACAACAAAAAAGATTTTTTTTTATTTCATTGATACTTACATCATCTGAACCAACAAACAATTGATCAGCAATAACTTCCCTATCAAGACCATCATCTTCTCTTTCATTATCACTTTCTTCTTCTTGTATTCGTCTAAGACGTTTAAATCTTTTCTAAAAAACACGAATGTTGTAAAAAAATATTTCTTTTCATTTTTTAATAATTGAAATAGTTACTCTTCGTTCAACTTTAACTCCAAGATTTTCTTCAATTAAATCATAATCTTCATCTTCAAGGCGGTCATCTAGTTCATCATCATCATCACTTTTTTTTCGTTTTTTTGATCTACCAGAAGCATCAGAATCTTCACCATCACTTTCATCTTCCTCAATTGGTCGATCATCAATTAAATCTTTTAGTTCTTCACGAAGTCTCTCATCATCATCTAAAATTAATTTAGATAGTTTAGTTAATTCTTTATATTAATTTGAGCTATTAATTACCTTCATCATCTTCTTCGTCGCTATCCATCATAGCCTTCATTTTTTTGAGCTTCTTTCGCTCATGCGGTTCCAATTCTTCTTCTTCATCCTGATCCAAAAATTTAAATTAGTTATTTATCCAAATTGTAATAAAAGAAAAAGTGGATTGACTTTATCTTTTTGTATTGTTGATAACAAAAATTATAAGAAATATAAAAGTCACAACAGACATCCATATTGATTATAAGTTGGGTCCTTGATTTCTTTTTCTTTGAAAACAATTTTTTTTATTCCTAATTATTTTTATTATGAACATCCGCTCTTCACGCATCTTATCACATAAATTTCCATATTTCAATTGAATTCATTTAATGGCATTTTATTTTTTGTTATTATTAAATATTTTGATTAGTGTGGTAAGTAAAAAACGTGTATGAAAGCAAGCATTTTTCATTATTTTTGTAATCATTTTTACAATAGATATTTAATAGTAAACGCATTTTATATTAATACGATGTAAAATATATCAGTCTCAAATCGTTTGTGTGCCTAAATTATTATTTTTCAGCTACAACCATAATATCAATTACTTACATCACTTTCTTCGGCTTCTGAATCAAGATAATCAGCCATCTTGTACTAGTTTTTTTAGAATCAAAAATACAAACTTAAAATTAAGGAAAAAACACAAATTCAAATTAATTAATAAATTCCAATTATTTATTTGTATTATTTATGCACTATTCCACATTATAGTTTTAATAAAAATTATTTATAAACTATTTATTATACTAAAAACATTATTTTTTTTACATTGCAAACTTTTGTCTTTTTTTTACTTTTCAATAGTGTTGCCATTCAATAAAACACTAGACGTCATATACAAAACCACAATAGATGGCAGTGATGAAGTTAAAATAATTTTAGCGGTAAGTTTTAAATTATTTTTCTCTTTTATTATTAATTTTTGTCCAAAACTAATATAAATTTTCACTCATAAAAACTCTCTACTCATGAGTAATTCATTACTTATGAGTTATAAATGACAAATCAGAAAATTTTAAAAACAAAAAAAATTGTTCAGGTATATAAAAAATAACAAAATTGAATAGGTAAATTTTATTGAAATTCTTGTCAATTACATAAAAGAAATATATAAAGTATATATGATTTAATATTTTTTTAAAAAATTTTTTTGAAAAAAAGTGCTCTAACATAACACTGAAGCATAAATTTAATAGATAAAAATATGGAATAAAAATACCAATTACCTATTTTGGCACATTAACAGTAATATGACTGACGTTTTGAGTTTTTCCGTCATTTCTTGGCCTATAGTGTTTTCTTGGTGTATCTTTGTGAACTTGCTTGTTACTATTATCAGATTTTTGATTATTATTTTGTTGTTTTGGATTGTTTTTATCAGATTTTTGATTATTATTTTGGGGTTTTGGTTTTTGATGATGATGCTGTTGCGAATTACTAGAACCGGCATCAGAACTCATTGATTTCAATGAACTTTCTTTGCTTGCTGCAAGATTAACAGCTTGCTCCAATGTTAATGTTTCATCTTCTTCACATAAACGGTCAAGTATTGGTGAAAGGTTTAATCCACTTATAAAACGGTCAAGTAAAATTTCATCCAGATTCTTTCCAAAACGACATTCAACTGAGAATTTTTTAATTCGAGCAAACCAGTTGGCAACACTTTCTCTCGGCATTTGACGAGCATGATAAAATTTATTGCGTTCTCTGAAAACTGCAATCTTTGGCATAAAATGCTTTTTCATTAGGTCACATAATTCATCGACAGATTTGTCTTTCGGTAAATCTGGATGACAAAGGTCACGCAATGTTTTATAACTGTTTGCTCCAATTGAGCTTATCAAAAATGCACTTTGTTTTTCTTCTGGAATATCATTTACTTCGAAGAACTGTTCTAAACGTTCCGAATAAACTAACCAATCATCTTTTTCCGAATTAAATTCTGGAACATTACCAATCAACGCCATTTTTTATTTAATAAAGTTCGTCTCCTTTGTATTTTTCCAGCCGAAGCACATATATACTGAAAAATAAAATTCGTATTTATTATACGTATACCTACAACTTTTACTTTTTATCTTAATACCTAATATTGAATTAGCTACAAACCTTATCGGAATATGATAAGAACTGGACAATAAACACTGAAAATTATAATCAATATACGCAAAACAACTTAAATTATGATGGTTGCGTTGAATATCTGGAATGTCCAATGTCGTAGCCGCCGAATGAATTAGTAACACCACTCGCACAACTAATAAAAAAAAACAATAACAAAGTACAAAAACAACAAAAAATGGTTCGTTGCAGTGTTGCAACAATTTATTAGGATTATTTAATTTTAATTTTATTTAAAAAAATAAATAAAATAAAATAATTCAACATTTATAACATTTTAATTATTTCAATGTATGTACTTAATGCAATTAAAAAATATTTAAAAATGCAAAAACGAATTTTTTGTAGACATCGAAAATCTGTGGATATTAAAAATGTGTAAACAAATTTCTGAGTTTTTTATATTTGTTAAAACATGTCAAATAAAAATTTTATTTTCATTTGTTTTGATTAACTGATAAATAACGGGAAAAACAGAGGATATTAAAACACTTTTAGTATTTTATTCTTGAGTGCTTTCTCTATTTCAATAGTGCTGAGGTTTGAATTAATTTACTATGATTAATTAAACATATAATTCATGTTCTTTTTGTAGATGGATCGACTTATGACGCCTTTTAGGAAAAGGGCTCTATCTGAGGATTCTGATGAAAGCAATTCTGATGAAGAAGAAGAAGAAATCAAAATGCCACCGAAACGACAAGCTGTTGATAACAGCAACAGCTTTGAGCCATTTTACTCTAATAAATCGAAGAGAATGATGGAAAATATGGGTTACAAATCAAACACAGGTTTGGGTAAAACAGGACAAGGTAGATTAGAACCGATAGCTGTTTCTGAACAAAAAGGAAGGCGTGGTCTTGGTTTAAAATTAGATGGGTTAGATATGGCAGCAGTTAAATGGGATCCTAAAATTGAAGTTGTTACTGCTGTTGAAAGTGTAGAATGGCTAGTTAATAAGGAAACTGATTTACAATTTTATAGCCGAGATTTACTTGATTCATGGATTGTTGTTGGAAATAAAAAGTTAACAATTGATGATGAATCGAAATTTGTTGACGCTGATGTTTTACGCGAAGTTTTAAGGTCAAAATCAATATTTGATAATCTTGGTGAGGAAGATATGAGAACAGCACGTACAAAATCTAATCCATTTGAAACAATACAAAAAAATATATTTCAAAATCGTGCTGCTGTTAAAATGGCCAATATTGATTCAATGTTCAAATTTATGTTTACAAATCCAATTGATGAAAATGGTACGCCATTGGTAAAAAACGATGATCTTTTATTTTTTGCTGATGTTTGCGCGGGGCCAGGTGGATTTTCTGAATATGTTTTATGGAAAAAAAAATGGCATGCAAAAGGATTTGGTTTTACATTACGTAAAGAAAATGACTTTAAATTGCATGAATTTTATGCTGGTTCTCCAGATACATTTGATCCATATTATGGTGTTAAAGAGGATGGAAATGTTTTTGATCCAGAAAATATCGAATCATTTACCAATTATGTATTAAAACAAACAGAAACTGGTGTACATTTTATGATGGCTGATGGCGGATTTTCAGTGGAAGGAAAAGAGAATATACAAGAAATTTTATCAAAGCAATTATACTTATGTCAATGCATTGTTGCATTATCAATTGTACGTGAAAATGGTCATTTCGTATGTAAGTTATTTGATTTATTTACGCCATTTAGCGTTGGACTTGTATATTTAATGTACAGATGTTTTAAAGAAATTTGTATATCAAAACCAAATACAAGTAGGCCTGCAAATTCTGAACGTTATTTAGTATGTAAATGGAAGAAACCCGATACAGATACAATACAAAGACATCTATTAGATATAAATAAAGCAATGTGGGATAATCCAAATGATACAATTGATACACTTGAACTTGTACCATATAGTGTTTTAAAAGAGGACGATAATTTTTATAATTATATTATTGAAAGTAATAATATAATTGGACGTAATCAAATAATTGGTTTATTAAAGATAGCAGCATTTTGTAAAGATACAACTTTAACAGAACCACGACAAGGTGATTTTAGACGTGAATGTATCAAATTATGGCAGTTACCAGATTTAATGCGTAAAGCACCAACTAAAAAAACCAATGAACAACTAATGAATGATTTATTAAAAGACTGGTCAACACAAAAAGAATTTTTAAATGCACAAGAAAAAAATTTAACAGCAATTGAAGATTTAAATAATTACTTTGGTGATGTATTTGATTGGTATTTTGTTGCTCTAGATACAACAGAAAATTCAAGAAAAAATGTTCGTACATTTTTTATGAGTAAAGGTGGGCGTGATGTACTTGGTTATAATGCAGCAAATAGTTCATGGTATCCTATAAACACTATACATAATATTGAAATGTCACCAGACACGTTATTATATGGTGAAATTGTTAAGGAATTATTTGGTGAAGGTAAATTACAAACGATTACGTATGCTTTGCATATAATTGATGGCATGGTATTAGGTGGTACAGATATTCGGAATTATCCGTTAAAACGCAGAATTGAAATGTGCCAAAAATTTGCAAAAGCATTAAATAAACCAAGAAAGAATTTATGTCCACCAAATAGTCACAATCAAGAGATGAGTACACCCATACGTTGTAAACAAATGTTTCGTTTACAAGATTTAAATGTGTTTTTTGATCGTTTATATTTTTACAAACTGAAAGATGGAAATAAAAATCGACTCGGTTTTAAATTACGCAACGATGTTGAACAGGAACGTTTTTTTGTGCCTAGAGGATTATTATTTATGAAAGAAACTAAAGAACATTTGCAAAAAATTTACTCACAAAAAAATCAAAAGTTTTACTATTTTGACAAAAAAGTAAAGCATTCATTTTTTGCTGATTTAATACCAAATCCAGAAACAATTTATGCATCATTTAAATCGACATATATTTGTCGAAAAATATGGAAATGGGAATTAGAAACTCAAGTTTCTGAAACATACAAAAGTAATAATGCAGATAGTGAACTTTTGTATCGAACTGATTTGGACGAGTATATTAAAAAAAATATAATACAATAAAATTTATTTCATTTTAAGTTTTTGATCATTTCTTTTCTTCCATTTATGAATAATGTGATTGATTTAATTTAAACGTTTTAAGTTTTTAATCATTTCTTTGCTTCCATTTATGAATAATGTGATTGATTTAATGTAAAAATAAAAAATGCATATTAAAACATAAGCTTTTATTCGTTTTTTTATTTTGAATTGTAACTAAAATAATTAAATTTCTGAATTTCAAAAAAAATATATTTACTTTTAAATGTATTGAAAAATATTGTACCACAATATTGAATCTTGTATATAGAACAATAAATATTACTGGAAAATTTCTCAGAATTTATAATTTCTGGATGAATTTACTGCAGTTAATTAATATAATGATTAATTGCTCATACTAATACATATTTAGTACATACATTAATAATATCAAAATCCACTCCAACTTGTGAAAAAATTCAGTAAGAATTTTAATTAAATCCGAAGATTCAAAAAAACCGCTTTATTTTGTCTCCACAATAAAAAAGAATGAAATAAAAAATCTAAAAAAAAAATGTTTTTGTTTCATTATTAGCCGAAATAATCAACGACAAATTTATATCTCCTCTGCTCTTCTTACTTTAAAAATAATGCAGTGTTGACAAGGAACGTACATCATTCGTTTTCATTATAATTAATAATATAAAAAACAACAGTGTTAGTGGTTACACAAATTTTACGTTTTCTGTAATTTTGTCAAAATAAATATAAAAAATGATAATATAATTAATTTTTTATACTGAATCTTTTCTTTACATATTACACACCATGTATATTAAACAGGTACGCTATAGAACTTAAAATTGAATTAAATATATCAATATTATATGATTTGAGGTTATGTTTATGACGCTTCTGTTCTTATAAATTTTATAGTAAAACATAATTATGTTTATTTTTCAGGTTATTATACAAGGCTTTAAAAGTTATAAAGATCAGACTATAGTAGAGCCATTTGATAAACGGCATAATGTTGTCGTCGGGAGGAATGGTTCTGGTAAAAGTAATTTCTTTTACGGTGGGTCAATTTGATTTTCTAGCTAGTATCTAATATAGCTAGATACTAATATAGCTAGTATCTAAATTCATATAATTTTTATTATTCCAGCTATACAATTTGTGCTCAGTGATGAATTTACACATATGAGACCAGAAGATAGGCAAGCTCTATTACACGAAGGTGCAGGAAATAGAACTATGTCTGCCTATGTTGAAATTATTTTTGATAATACTGATAATCGAGTACCTGTAAGTTGTTTTTAAATGTACAAAAACTATCAATATTTGAAATTAATGATTAAATTTTAGATTGATAAAGAAGAAATATGTTTACGGCGAGTTATTGGCTCTAAAAAAGATCAATATTTCTTAAATAAAAAAGTTGTGCCAAGATCAGAAGTTGTAAATCTTCTTGAATCAGCAGGTTTTTCAAACTCGAACCCTTATTATATTGTAAAACAAGGTAAAATTAATCAAATGGCAACTGCACCAGATTCACATCGCCTCAAATTATTACGTGAAGTGGCCGGAACAAGAGTTTATGATGAACGTAAATCAGAATCGATGAGTATTTTAAAAGACACGGAAGGAAAAGTAGACAAAATAGAAGAGTTTTTAAAGACAATTGAAGAAAGATTGAAAACATTAGAAGAAGAAAAGGAGGAACTCAAAGAATATCAAAAATGGGATAAAGCTAGACGCACTCTTGAACATATTATTCATGAAACAGAATCAAAAGAAACAAAAAAAGCTTTAGAAGATGTGAGTTTTTAAGACTATTTATAAGTAATTTTCTAAAATTTTCTTATGTGTTTAGCTTCAAAATCAACGTAAAAATTCTGGTGACAAACAAAAACAATTTAATATGGAAATACAGAAAGCTCAAGAAGAAATAAAGATAACTCAACGTCATTTAAAGGAAGCTAAAAAAGAAGTGAGCACTACAAAAGATGAACGTTCTGTTTTAACTGCTGAACAACAACAATTTCTACGTGAAAAAACAAAACTTGATTTAACAATAATTGATTTAAATGATGAAGTGCAAGGTGATAATAAATCAAAAGAACGTGCTGAGCAAGAATTAGAAAAGTTGAAACAAACAATTGCTGAAAAGGAAGCAGAATTAGAAGATGTACGACCAAAATATGAAGCAATGAGACAAAAAGAAGAAGAATTTTCACGTGAACTAACATTAAAAGAACAAAAACGAAAAGAATTATATGCAAAACAAGGACGTGGTTCACAATTTGCATCTAAAGAAGAAAGAGATAAGTGGATTGAAAATGAATTGAAGTATTTTTTTGCATTAAATATTTTAACAAAAAAAAATTAATTTAAATTTTCTTTCAGATCATTAAATAAACAAATAAAAGATAAAATAACGCATCAAAGTAAATTGGTTGATGATTTAAAACGTGATGCAACAAAACAAAAAGAATTAGAAACCAAAATTGAAGAACAAGGTTCTGAAGTGGAAAAGCTTCGTATGCAAATTGATGATCATAATAAACAATATTATGAATTAAAAAAAAAGAAGGATAATTTACAAGCAACTAGAAAGTAAGTTTTTCTGTTTTTTTATTAATTTGCAATCTACATTTTGTTCCAAAAAACTTAAGCTTGTCTAAAAATCTTTAGTATAAGTAATTTTTTTAACATTATTCATAAGATTATAGCAATCGCTATAATCGTAATAATGCTAGCTTCATTATTATCAAAAAAAACAATTGTAGACCGAGAAAAAAGATACCCTTTCGAGTGTGGTTTTGATCCAAAAAGATTTTCACGCTTACCTTTCTCATTACGATTTTTTCTAATTACTATTATTTTTCTAATTTTCGACGTAGAAATTGCATTAATTTTACCTATAGTAATAATTATTAATTTTTATTTAGGTAGTTCAAAAATTATATTTTGGCTTTATCGTTTAATTCTAAAGATTTCCTTTTTATTAAAGTTTTATTTTTTATTCCTTAGTGAACACTGGCGTAAAGAAACAAATTTTACGCAAACATTATCGGCGCATAAAGAAGAATTATCAAAAGCAGATCAAGCACTACGTTCAATGGCTGGTAAACCAATATTAAATGGTAGAGATTCTGTACGTAAAGTTTTAGATAGTTTTCAAGAACGAGGAAGTCAGCATTCTGATATTGCAAAATCATATTATGGTCCTGTTATTGAGAATTTTAATTGTGATAAAACTATTTATACAGCTGTTGAAGTAACTGCTGGTAATCGTTTATTCCATCATATTGTTGAATCTGATCGTGTTGGTACACAAATATTAAAAGAAATGAATAAATTAAAATTACCAGGTGAAGTTACATTTATGCCATTGAATCGTTTACAAGTAAGACCACATGATTATCCGGATGATCCAGTAAGTTTTTATTTCATATTATTTTAAGTAAGTATTTTATTATGTTTCGTTTTTTTAGGATTCAATTCCAATGATAACAAAGTTAAAATATTCAGAACAATATGATAAAGCTTTACGTTATATTTTTGGTAAAACATTAATATGTCGTAATTTAGAAAGAGCAACTGAATTAGCAAAAAGTACTGGTTTAGATTGTGTGACATTAGAAGGTGATCAAGTATCATCAAAGGGTTGTTTAACAGGTGGTTATTTCAATACATCAAAATCACGTTTAGAAATGCAAAAAAAACGTAGTGAATGTTTGGGACAAATACGTGATTTAGAAGAAAATTTAATGAAATTACATACAGAGTTGAAAGAAACAGAATCATCTATAAATTCAATTGTATCAGAAATGCAAAAAACTGAAACAAAACAAGGTAAATCAAAAGATTATTTTGATAAAGTACAAGCAGAAATACGTTTAATGAAAGAAGAATTAACACGTATTGAAATGTTTAAAAATCCTAAAGAACGTTCATTAACACAGTGTAAAGCAAATTTAGAAGCAATGAATAGTACAAAAGAGGGTTTAGAAAATGAATTACATCAAGAATTAATGTCACAGTTATCTGTACAAGATCAACGAGAAGTTGATCAATTAAATGACGATATACGTCGTTTAAATTTAGAAAATAAAGATGCATTTAGTTTACGTATGAATTTAGAAGTAACAAAAAATAAATTAGAAAATCTTTTAAATAATAATTTATTCCGTCGTCGTGACGAATTAGTACAAGCATTACAAGAAATATCTGTTGAAGATCGTAAACGTCAATTAAATAATTGTAGAAATGAAGTTGCATCAACTGAAAAACGTATTAAAAAAGTTAATCAAGATATTGAAGAAATGGATAAACGAGTAATTGATGCTGTTAAATCTGTTAAAACACTACAAAAAGAATTGGAACAATGGATACAAAGAGAAAAGGATGCACAGGAAAAAATTGAAGAAGATTCTAAAAGAATGGAAAAATGGGCAGCAAAAGAGAATTTATTACATCAAAAAATTGAAGAATGTGCTGAAAAAATTGCGGGTTTAGGTGCTTTACCACAAGTTGATCCTGCTTATACACGAATGTCTTTGAAAAGTGTAAGAGTTTATTTTTTGTTATTTAAAATTAAAATAATTAAAAATTTACTTATTCAGAATTTATATAAATTTTTTAATTTTTTTTTTTAGTTATTCAAAGAATTGGAAAAATCAAATCAACATTTAAAAAAATATAATCATGTTAATAAAAAAGCGTTGGACCAATTTTTAAGTTTTTCTGAACAAAAAGAAAAATTATATAAACGTAAAGAGGAACTTGATACTGGAGGTGAAAAAATTCGGTTAGTAATTTTATTTATGTTTTTTTCCTAAATTAAAATTATATTTTAATATTTTTCTGTTTTTATTTCTAGTGAATTAATGCAAACATTAGAAACACGTAAAGTTGAGGCAATCCAATTTACATTTAAACAAGTTGCACAAAATTTTACAAAAGTATTTAAAAAAATTGTACCACAAGGATGTGGTCATCTTGTATTAAAAACAACAAATGATACTGAAGGTTCAAAGATTGATCCAGAAATAATAAGTTCTGATGAATTTACTGGTATTGGTATTCGTGTATCATTTACTGGTATTGATGCAGAAATGAGAGAAATGAATCAATTATCTGGTGGACAAAAATCATTAGTTGCATTAGCACTTATATTTGCTATACAAAAATGTGATCCAGCACCATTTTATTTATTTGATGAAATTGATCAAGCACTAGATGCACAACATCGTAAAGCTGTTGCTGATATGATACATGAATTAAGTAGTAAAGCACAATTCATAACAACAACATTTCGTCCAGAATTACTTGAAAATGCACATAAATTTTATGGTGTTAAATTTCGTAATAAAGTAAGTCACGTTGATTGTGTTACTAAGGAGGAAGCAAGAGATTTTGTTGAAGATGATTCAACACATGGATAAAAGAAGAGACAAAATATAAAAACCACTAAACAATTTGTTTTTTTTTTCTTATTTATAAATTACATTTATTTTTTTTCAATTCTCATTTTCATTGATTTTTTGAATGAAATATTCATTGAATTTTTATTATTAAATAAATATATTCTAATCCAATAATGAACAAATAAAAAATTTGTCTTTTTTTCTTTAATATTAAAAAGTTTATATTTACAATTTTATTTCATAGAAAAGATTAATTATAGATGTTTGTGCATTTTAAGTAAAAATTTATTGAAGTTTATTATTAAAGATCGGAATTTTTTTTTAATTAATATTATTTTATTGCTTGCTTTTTAGAAAAAAGTACGTTATTAAACAGCGCAATTACTAAAGAAAAAAAATGAGGAAGAATTTTTCTTTTTTTTTTTCAGTCAAAAAAATAATATATTATTCTTTTACGAGCCATAATTTCCAAACAAATATTCAGATAATAACATTTTATTTTACTAATAGGTCTTACTGTCTCACTCATGCAGAAAAATAAACATACAAGCTTTTTTTTTTTATTCATCATTATCACTATTAAAAAATCGATTTAAACAATTTCAGAGGATTGTCACTGCAGTTATTTTCAATATTTGCATCATTTGAATATCAATTTCGAACACAATTTTTATTTGCAAAGATAATGGATCATTACTTTTTGTTTTGTATATTTTTAACGAACAACAAGTAAAAAAATATACAAAACAAAGTAATGATCCATTATCTTTGCCTTATTATAAGTGCATAATTTATTAATTAAGACAAATTTAAAATTATGACGCACCGAAAGTATTTTATTTAAGCTTGAACAATATAATGTTTTGAGTTCCATTCATATTCATATAAGACGATCTTTTAGAATTAAAAGTAAAAATCTAAATCGATTTTTAACAATAAAACAGGAATCTTTTTTCTCTGATTTAAAACACAATTTCTTTCCCCTCATTTTTTTCTCTTTTTTTTTTTTTTTTTAAATATTTAAACGTCATTTATTTTATAAAAATTAAGTTAATTATTATTCATGTTTTAAATTAACTGCATATTTACTATTCCAATCCCTTTGAAATATATTAGCTAAATCAGTTCGTATTGTTGGTATCGATTCATTTCTATCAATATTTGCGTCTGTCATTACAAGTCCAACACCGGCTGTATTTATAAAATAATCACCAGACCAATTTGATGTTCCAATGTACGCGGTACGATCAGTTACCATATACTTATTATGATTAACACGTCCAAATGGTATTTTTGATTGATCTTCTGATGTTGGTACAATAAAACGTTTCTAAAAAGAAAAGAAATTAATTGTATTATTGATTTTTCATTATTTATTTTTTAGCATTGAGAAGGATAAGTTCAAATTATCAAAAGTCAAGGTTTAATTAAATTTAATATTTGTTTTATAAACAATTTTTATGGATAAACTCAACAACATACCACTTGAATATCAACACCACGATAAGAATTTGATAATGATTCTAAAGATTTTAAAAAGTAATCTTCAGATGATTGTGAATGATTCCACCATGACACAAGTAATTTTATAGAAACTTTATTATTAATTGCTGCTTTACGTAATGCATTATCAATGTTTGGCCAATATTCAACTTTTGGTGTGTAAATTGTTAATGGAAAATAATCCATAACAGCAATATGTATAAAATCTTCAGCATGAAGTATTATATCAAGAATTGCATCTAAATCTTGTGTACGTCCTTTTGCGCTCATCTGTGGTGGTGAACTCTAAAAATGTATAAAAAGTAAATCAATAATTTATTTAATTGATTAGAGAGAAGTAAACACAATAAAATAATAAATGAAATTTTAATAAGTATCGGATTATTTTTAATGAGATTTATGTAACTGTATTATTCTGTGAATTTAATTTTCTTATTTATAAGAGATCACATTTATTATATCATAAAGAACACGTTTTTTCTAGTGTATTAGTAGAATTTATTACAACAAAATTAAAAGGGTTAATTGGACTTACCGAAAAATAGGTATTAAAGTCTTGAGCATTATTATTAAAATCAATGCGTATTGGTGTATCTGAATTAAATTTAGTTGCATATTCTTCTGGCCATCTGGGAGGAATAACTGCGGTATCTTTTCCCATATCCCAATAAATCTATAATATAAGAAGACAAGAAATTATAATAGTTTTTTCCTACTTAAAACATTTTCTTTCACTTACTTTAAATATTTTACTAACATCCTGTGCTAAACAGGAACAATTAGTTATCATAACACCTAATTCTTTAACCTGTGTTAATGCTCGCCAATCCATGTTAGCTGAACTATTATTTTTTATTGGTTTGATAAAAATAAAAATAAATTTTTGTTAAATTAAATTTGTCACGAACAAACTTGTTGAAGAAAAGGAAGAATAGAGATGCAATGATAACAAATAACTTTTGTTTCTTTTTTTCTTTAATTCAAACATGAAGAAATCAAACTGTTTGAAATTTAGAATATGTAGTTGTGTTACAAAAAATGGAACTGATTGAAATTGAAAATAAAAGAGTATTTTTAATGTATTTGAAGTCAAATGAAAACAAAGTTTATAAATATCAAACTTTTTAACTTTTATATTTAACTTTATAAAAAGTTCACAATCTATCCAATAAAGGTATTTAAGTAAACAACTTCAATATTATTCTTTATTCAACATAGAATTGTGTCATAGTTCTTTACAAGACTCAACTTTGAAAAACTCAACAAACTTAGTTAAAGTTTTATAATTCATAAATTATAAATAAGTAAAACTTTTAATGTGTTGTGAAGTTACAGAAATAAAAGAAGTAATATTATAAAATTCGTTAGTTAAAATAATTATTACTTAATTTGAATGAATCTTACCCAATATAAATATGTTTTCCATCAATAATCCATAATTTTGTATGTAAAACACCAGCACCAATTAAACGTTGAAAATTAACAGATCTTACTTCAGCTGCTTTCTTTTTAATTAATATTTCTGTATCTAAATTTGGTTGTTGTTTTGATGGTGTATTTTGTGCAATACGTATTTTAATATGTTTTTGTTGTCCGGCAGTTAATAATAATTGGAAGATTTTATCACCTTGCCATGATGAGGTATGATTATATACATCATCACTTCGTAATGTCCAATAAAATGAACCAATATCAATTGTTTTTTCAGCTAATAATATTAAATAATGCCATATTTCATAGGTTGATGGAAATGTTGGTGATCCCTTTGGATATATTAATCCTTCTGGTATACTTTCGACAAGTTTTATACTAAAAAATAAAATTGTTTAATTATTTATTATTGTTATGTTTTAGTTTGTTTATTGTGTGAATGTATGGTGTAAAAGTAGGGTTGATATGGGTAAACATAAAAAAAAAATAGGAAGGCAATTTAAATAAAACACATCTGTTCTTTTAATAAAACACTCGGATTACTGAATACACATTTTGTTTATTTATTATTGTTGTTGTTATTATTTGTTATTAGCAAAAATAAAAATAAATTTAGAAAACACGCGAAAATACAATTTGTATTAATTACATTTTATTTCTTTTTTTATTTACTTTGTTATTTTAAGAATAAAAAAGGGTCGTAACAAACAAATAACGGATTAAAAATAAAGTGCGAGTGCATTTTTGATGACAAATGAAATAAGGTCAACTTTCTCTATTGGCAGAAAATTTCTCCTATTCATTCTATTTTTAGGAAAAATGTGATTTTTCAATGGAAAATTCCTTTTATTTTTTTTAATAAAATTATTTACTATCTTGCCGATATTATAAGTAGCCGATTTTCTTTTTCATTAATTCGTAAAAAAATCTTAAGAATTTATATTTATGCATTGGAAAAAATTAATTAGTTTTGAGTAATTTCGAGAGATATTTCCTCTCTCCGGAAATGTTTTCTAATATTTTGCTCCCACACAAAAAAAGGATTGATTTAATCAATAATATTTTAAATATTAAATTTTATATATTTTATGATTAAATAATAAATATCTGGTTGTTTTATGTACTTACTTGCATGAATCACTACAAACTGGATGAGTTAAATTATATTTGGCATGTGTTGATGCTTTGTCATTAGCATGATCAAGTAATGGCAGTAATACAACTAATATGATTAGAATTAATATCACCGAAATAGGTATGCACGAAGGCTTACACCAGGATCAATTTTTAAAAGAAAAAATAAGAAAAAAAAGAGAAAAGATTATTTTACATAATTTTTTTTTTATTAAAAAATTTTTCTTAAAAGTTTCATAAACATTAAAATAAATACTTACTTATACACAGCTGCTTCCTGTGATGATCGAAGCATTTGAGAATGATCCCATAATTCAAAATCATCACCAGCATCTCCACTTTGTTGTTGTGGTGGATTATTACTTTCAAGAACAGTCTGAAAATATTAAAAAAGAAAAAAGATTAAATTTCCGTTATCAAAATTTATCAAACGAATAATAATGAAATTAAAACACAATAAAAGAGTTTTTTTTTTACTCTTTTCCTCAATCTCTCCCACAATTCACAAATACATTGACAAGAACTTACAAATTTATTTGAATCTATTTTTTTGGGTTCAATATCCTTACTAACTTGTAATATCATTATTCAAGTTAAAATTATTATTATAATTATAATTAAGAACTTTATTTGATTTAATACTTTTTTTTAACGTAACAAATCTACAAAATAAATGGAAAAACAACTACAATTAATGAATTAATGGCAAAAGCAAAAAAATGACAGTAAAAACAAAAACAAAAAGTTGATAAAAAAAACTAAAGTTATTATTCCTCTAAAAGCCAAATTATGACTGAAACTTAAACTTGTATTATCTACTGAAATTCACAGCTATTATAATAAAGAACAAAAAAAACTTTTTACTATCAAAAAGCGCGTACAACTTTCCTTCTAAAAAGAAAAACTCAAAAATAAGTCGTACTTGTACATAAAAATAACAATAATGATTACTGAATACTGAAATAGAGAGAGTCAGAGAGATAGTAAAAAGAGAGAAAGAGTGAATTGTGACATTTAAGGTGTTTTTTTTCGTGCATCTTGTTTTTACATTTTCCGCCTTTTCGGGTTTCTCTTTTAGAATATATAGTTAGAATTTTGTCCGTTTTTATTTTATCAGAATAAAATATTATAATGAAACGTAAAAATATTAAATTCGATTTGAGTTAATTGAATTGGATTTTAATAAATAAATAAATAGAAAAAGAACATCCATTATATTGTTATATTTTGTGTAAACCGAAAATATATACTCACTGAATTCCATAAACAACAACATTCCATTTTTTTATTGTCATTTTCCATTTAATTTAATTTATTTTTTCACATTTTTTCTTCATTTCTAAATTTTTAAATAATTATAATTTGTTAACTTTTGACCTAAAATTCATATATCTATTTATGTTGACATAAAGAATGAAATATTTGCATTAATAATTCATAATAATGTTACAATACATTGAATTATTATAACTAATAACAATATACTATTTCTTTTTAGTTTTCTTTTTTTTTTCACTTCATTTTTTAATACTGAAAAAATTATATTCATTACATAGATGCATTAGTAGTTGATAATAAATTATCATTTAATTTTTAATTTTTAAAAGATCACTTTTAATTTTACCTTTTTGATATTTAGTAAAAAAAAAAAATATAATTTATAATTTGAAATTTGTGAACTTTTTAAAACATTATTGAAACTTTATTGAAAGAAACATTTGAATAAAGGAAAAATAGTTTACCGATAGAAAATATAATAGAATTATAAATTCAACATAATTGAATATATTGTTTGAATTGTTAAAAGTAAACACAATTAATTAATAAAATTGTATTAAATTAATCATTGTTTATTAACTCTTCAAAGAGTTAATTAAAATTTCATTACCAATTTTTATTATTTAAAAAAATATTTATTGACTTTTTTTTTAATAATAAAAATTACTTGAAGAGAAATTTTAATGACGTTTTTATTAACATTTTGAATTAGAGAATATTTATGTTGCATATAAAATTTCATGTGTGCTTTAATTACATTGCTTTAGTAAAAACACTTAAATACTTTAATATCAGAATCATCTAAAATCAAATTTTATATTAATTGTTTATAAACGTGTGTTGATTTTACTATTTTACTCATAAATCTATAATATTTAATCCAACAAAAAAAAAAAATGAACGTGATATAAAAACAAAAAAGGAAAAAGAAGAAGAAGAATATATTTTTTATTTATTATTATTTATAAATATTATTTGAGTGTCACGTTCATTTATTTGATAAAAAAAAAGGATAAAAAATATATTCATTAATTATTTAAGCCAGTATATAATGTGCCTGTGTGTGTGTGTATAAATGTATGAACTTTTTTTTATTCGCCCTCTTCTTATAATATATAATTATTATATATTTATTCGAATATATATTTATCGATTAAATTCAAAAGAGAAAATTTTTATATATTCATTGAAAAGTTTGTTGTTGTTTTTTTTTTTTTTTGTTTTTTGTTTATACTGAATAATAAAGAAACTTTTTTCTTCTCTTTATACGTGTTGCTCGCTCACATTCAGACGTTGAAATAGTTAAATAATGTAGGTACATTAAAAATTTAGAACAAAAAAAAAACTTTTTAGTTTTCTCGAAGAAAATTATAAAATTTCTATTTTACACTTTTTGTTGTTGTTGTGTTGTTTTTTTTTCACTATATTTTTATTTTACAAAGAAAAAACTTAATGTGTTCTGATTTGCATGAAAGTTTTTACTGGATTAACTAAGTTTCATTAGTAATCCTTTAATTAGGTTTTATGTTTTAAACAAAATTTAAACTTTATGTTTGAGAGAAAAAAAGAACAAGTGAAAAACAAAAGAGAAATAAAAAATGTTAAAAATATAATTTCACTGCAGTCTTTTGTTCATATTACTGCAACATTTTCTGCATAATTTAGTACAGAAAAGTCGATTTTATACATTTTATAATTTTTCTCAAGGTAAAAGTTGGATTTAATTTTCTCGTGAAACCAGAAAAAAAAACAATACAAAACAACAACAAAGTAATTTCCCGCAATTTATTATAACGTCACTGTTAACTAACATTAGTGAACTTTTCTTTTATTTTAGTTTATTTTATTAATTTTATAATTTTTATTTTACACAACTAAATCCTTTAAGGTTTAATACAAAACTAAATGGAAAATTTATTACATTGTTTTTCATACCAAACCAAAAACTTTTGTAACAATAATAAATTGAATTCTAATTGCATTTTCATGTTAGGCTAATTTGCATGTTTTGAATGAGCGAAGAAAATAGAAATAAATAAACAGTCAATGTGAAGAAAAAAATTTTAAATGAATATTTTAAACTCTTAACAATATTTATTTTATTTTTTTTTTATTTGCAAATTCATCGAAAACCAATTTAATTATTTTTATTTCTTAGAAATCGTACATTCGTAAAAACAAACACAATTTATTACATATTGTAAAATAAATAGTGGTTTAACCCTAAAATATTGTTGGTATTTTTTTCCGGAAATATGTAAGAAAATGATATGCTAATATTCTAAATTTAGAATGAATTATTATTCAAATTTCAGAAATTAACAAATGAGAATTTATTCTTTTTATAATTTTCTTTTAAATAAAAGAAGGTTTCCAATTGTAAAAAGGGGTTAAATAAAACAATTGATTTAATATATTAAATGCTTTTGTTCTCAAAAACGGTTAATATTTAAAAAAAAAATATGGTTCGTCATAAACGCTACAAAGCATATAATGTTTCGTTCAGAAGTTTGTGTCTAAAATATGGTTCTTAGCTGAGAAAATTATTTTTCTATTGAAATTAAAATAAATACATTTTTAAAAATAATTAATTTGTATTTTCATTTATAAAAATAAATAAATACAAAACACAAATGATGAAATAAAACAATAATTTAGTCATCTCCCACACACATTTAAAAAATCCTACAACCAAAAATCATTGTAATAATTTATTAAAAACAATAAAAGAACCGAAATAAATTTTTTTTTTTTTTTAAATATGAAAATAAACAAAATCTTTTCCATATAATATAATAAGGTTCCCATTCCCTTATTATATTTCACAAATAATTATAATGATATTTTTTTGTATCATTATTAATATAAGAATATAATGATCAATTATTTTTTTTTTATAAATGAAAGTCTTTAAATTGCTCCTTTTTTTATTGATCTTCGGTTTAGGTCATTTCATTTATTTCCCTTCTTATATTATTTAACATTAGATGGATAAAAGTGTAGTACGAATGTGTAGTATATGTAATATATAAATTCAATCAAATAATTAAATGTGTAAATAGAGAAAGAGGAAAATTAAATATTAATATATGTGAGATGGATAAATTAGGGTGGATTTATAAAATAGGGATGACAAAATATTGATCCAATTTAATAGAATTTAAATGTTGATTTATTTCTTTAAATTTTCTTTTTATTCATTTTAAATAGATAGATTCGGTTATGGTAAAATTTTCATTCATAAATGTTAATAAATAATATAAAATTGAATTTAATTTCTTGAAAAACATTTTTAAATTTTTATTTTGTGTATCTATTTATTTGTTCAAATCAAATTTATCCTGTATATACCTAAGTGTATGATACGTGTATATAATTATATTGATTTAGATTTGTCATAATTTAGAAGACCCTTGAGAGAATAAATGATATTGATGGATATTATTAACAGCCCTTGACCGATATATTTCAATTTTGAATATAATGAAAAACAAATTATAGATTTTCTTTAGTTTTTTTTCTTTAAATAAAAATCAAAACTTTTTAAATAATAAATAAAAAAAAAAAATCTACTGAATAAACAAAAATGTATTATCAATAATTTTTGGTCTGGTGAAGAAAAATAAAATTGATTAGACGACGTTTTATTACGAGGAGTTAATTAATTGAAAATAAACAAGAAACGTCTAATAATCGTAAAAAAAAAGGAAAATAATAAAAAAAAAACGTGGTGTAATTTTTCAAGGAAATTTTTTTTATGTTTATTGGTTTCTTTTTTTTTTTTATACTTACAGACAAACGATGTCGATAATGTGAAAATGTTTTTTTTGTATTTTTGTCTGATGGCAAAAGTATTTGTATTTGTTCACAGTCAACAGATGATGATGAGGAGTGTGCTTGATTTTCTCTATTTTTTCTTGTATTATTACCACTACCACAATTATCCTCATCACGAGTTTCAAATTTTGCATTAAAATTATTATATTGTATATTTGTTGAATTATTACCATAACTTATATTATTTGTATTATTTATTTGAACTAATGTTAAAGTTTGTGAAGCAATTTGAAATAATCCATCTTGTAAATTATGATTTGGACGACGACTAAAGAAATGCATCTTTTAATAGATTCCTTTATTATTCTGTAAAATTTAAAAATCACTTTCATTTAGTTTTTATAAATATTAAATAATGTTGATTAATGATAATCTTTGTTTATAGACAAAAATAAACATCATTTTAAAATACAGAATTTACGTTATTCTTGTGATTGTTTATCTCATTAAATTTTGGATATTAACTTTTTAAACAAAAAGAAGAATAAACCAAAACAAAAAGAAAAACAAGAAAAATCAATTCATTTATATAAATCCGTTATCGTCGGTTATAGCGTGATGAAAATTAATAAAAGAAAAATAAAAGTATAAAAATTTTTCACACAAAAAAATTCCAAAACAATAAATAATATTCAAGTCAAACGTTATTATAAAATTCTGTTCGTTTAAGAAATTACCAAAAAAAAAATTTCTTAATTAATTTTTAGTTTTAAACATAAATAATTTGTATCCTTAATTATTTAGAAGATGCAATTGAATATGTAACTTTCAAAAAAAAAAAACAAAAACACAATTAATTATTAAATTAATTATATGACGAGCGCACACACATCAATTAATAATAATAATTAAAAAAAAAAGAAAAAAAGTTGATTGATTTTTTTTTTACATAAAGAAGAAATAAATAAAGAAAGAAAAAACAAAATATAGGAAAACATCGCGTTTATTATTATTTATTGTTTTTTTTTCTTTTTACTTTTCACAAAAATAAAAATAATAAAAATGGAAACTCGTATAGAAGTGACGTTTACACCGCAACATTCATCGATAGACTAAAAAAGGAAAATAAAAATATTTTTCCGTTTTGAGTTTTTGAAGTTTATTCAGAAAATTTTCCATGAGAGAAAGAAAAAAGAGAGAAAGAAAAAGAGTGAGAAAAAGAGAGAGGAACAGAAAGAGAGAGAGTTATAGGGAAGTCATTGATCTATTATATTATTCTCTGGAAGCACAAAAATCCTTATTATCATCATTCTCTATTATAGATATGTGTTTGAATTTTGTTGATCAAATTATATACTTTTATATATATTTATTTATTATTTGATTTGATGATGTCATCATTGTTTGGTGGACTAATTTTTTTCTTGTAATAAAAATAGGGATAAAAAAAAACAGAATATCTGCGCAAATATATTGAACGTATATTGATAAAATTATATACTTCGATAGACATACATATATTAATTATTTGATTTGATGACGTTGGGGACGTTGGGGACGCTCTTGTAATAAAAATAGGGATGAATGTCTGCGCAAGAATTTCTTTTTACGTCGCGTGAGAAACTCTTTTTTCTTCTTTTTTTTTTTTTGTTTCTATTTCTTAAAGAAAAGAAAAAAAAACGAAAAGCACAACGAAATTATGCAATAATAATTACTATTCTCAGTAAATTCCAAAAATAACAACAAACCAAAATTAATAATCAAGGGTAAAATATAAAAAGGATTAATATAAACAAAAGGGGTGAGGGAAATAAAAAAAGATTAGAAAATCAATGATTGTTATCTAACTAAATAGTTGGAATTGGACTTTGGGTGGAATATATTGTAATTATGTAAATAAATTTATATTAAAAGTAAAATTGTATTGATTTTTGTCCATTTTTCACCTTGGATTAAATATTAAAATTATTTTTCATTTTTCTATATTTAAAGGCTTATAAAAATATAGAATTTTTTAATAACGAAAATTAAATTATATTGAATGATTATCGAAAATATTATTAATTAAAATAATAAAATTTCATTAACGGAAAATGACTTGTTTGTTTTTATTTTCTTTTTGAAATAAAAGTTAATTGTTTTTCAGTTATGACAGTTGGTTGGGAGTTAAAAAAAACACTCATTTATAATTTCAATATATTTTTTGTTAGTCAAATTTTTAAATGATAAATTTTTAAACAGAGAAAATTATAATACTACCTGAATTGTAAAATGAATAATAAATAAGGCAACTTTCTCACAAGACCGTTTTTATTTGTTGCGCTCGTTTATTAATTTTAATATGTGATGAAGAATTGAATCGAAAAAAGGCCCGACCATATTTTTTTCTAAATAAAATACTATTCTAAATGAAACTAACAACTTACGATCGATTCATCATATCTATTACGTGTTTATTTTTTTGAATGAACTCTTTTACTGGATCTTTAAATTTTAATGAATGCATGTTGTGGATGAGTATGACTCATCATCAGAATGAAGATGTTGAAAAGATAGAGATAGATATAGTTACAAATTACCTGTATCCTGCATTATAACTTTATATCTTTTTGATTACTGTAACTACATTGTTTTTTTGCATTCTTAATATGTGTAAAAATTTAAGTTGAGTTGCAATTCTCAGTATATCAAACATAATTATAGTAATTGAAGACAATAATAATCTGATTCATAGTCTTGTTTTTATTTTAAATGCGATTATAATAATATACAAAACTACTAAAAATGAAAAATCAATTTTATATTCAAATTCCCACACTTAAAAAAAAGTCGCGAAATCAAAAAAACACATAAACAATTTTTTTTTGCTTCAAAACAGAAACTAATTTCAATAATTTCCGGTTTTTTTTTGCCATGCGCTTGTCTAATTTTAGGCGCAACAGTATTCTATGGTTGAAATATTTTTCAAAATAAAACTTGTTGCGCCTTTTGCTTATACAAATACTTTGCTTACACGTGACGTAATTCTCTCAATCTTATTATTATTAAGAAAATAATAATAAGACGTTGTTTCGTTTTTAGTTTTAATAGAAATATCTAAAGAGAACGACAAATTAAGTGTACTTTTGTTAAACAAAAACCAAATGGAATAGTTTTTTTTATAAAGTGTATGTATTACCTGTTTTTAACAAATCGAAATATTTTTATTGAATGGTTTAAAAATAAAGATTTTACTTGATAAATTAATAAATATTAGTAGGTATTTATGAGAAACGTTATTTTAGAAATTATTTTACTTCTAAAAAAAGAAATATTAATTATTTTGTTCATTATGAAATTTAGGTTAAATTTGTATTTATAATAAAATTACAATAACAATAATTTTACAAATAAATTGAAATGGAAAAATATTTGGTTACAATTAAATTTTTTTAAATTTTTTATTGACAAAAATATATATTTTAAAACTTACCAACAATTATTAATCCTCACAACCGACATTTTTTAAACTATAGGAATTTAATTTGTTTGATCGTCATTTTTTCTGTTATTAACAATTTAATTAAAATGTAAAACAAATATATTTGCTCACATAATTTAATAACAAATTTGTATGTGATTAAAATAAACTCAAACTAAACAAAGTAATTTTTTTTTTGTGTTTTCCTATAGTAAAAAAATGTGAAATGCTATTTCGTATTGTTCTTAAAAAATAAGAATTCAATTAAAATCCTTTAAAGTTCCAAAATCCTAAACGCAAGGATCAAACCTCAATGAAAACATCAAACCTTCTTTTTTTACATATTTTGAATCAAGTTTGCAGGTTGTAACTGTCAAACAAAGGTTAATGTTTTGTTTTTCGAAGTTTTTATTTTGTTAATTTGAGCAAATTTTTAATTTAATAAAAATGATAAAATATATATAATAATTATAATAAAATGTGATAATAAAAGTAACTATTTACATATTACACATACCTAATATTATATATTATATTAACCCATTTATAACCTTATTTTTCTTGTTTCATACTAGGAAGGAACGTCAACCTTAATTCCTATATTTTCTTCTTAAAATCATAAATTGTCGACCAGTTAAAAAAGTATCAGATGATAGTGCGAATAAATAAGTAACAGTACTTCACATTGAAGATCAATAATCAGATGAACAATTTCTATAAGTACAAGTAATTCAAGGCTTATGAAAACTTCAGTTCACATTTCTCGTTTAGAGGTAAATTTCAAATGATGTTGAACAGAACAGACGTGTTCCAAAACTGTATTTAGAAATTGAACATCACAAGCATTATTTCATTATTTATTAATATATTAGAAACTAATGTTGAACATAAAAATGATCAATTAGTTGGAGCAATTGAACGATCAATTGGTAAATTTGAATGGAGTAATTTACAAAAAATAGAAAAACTAACACCATACACGCTCATAAATGTTTTGATAATTTGGTTAGTTTTAATACTTTCATTAATTTTTTTTACCTTAAGGATTTGTAGCGAAATATATATATTGATTTTTAATTTAGATTGGAGTTTTCCCTATTTTTATTGCGACCGATATTTAAACCCATTCGTCAAACAGTTGCAGAAGAAATGCGTTAAAAATTTAATTTTATTGATGTAAACAAATTATTCATATTTTTATTCATAATTTTGTTTTAATTGTTTTTGCATTTTTCTATTTTATTTTTAATTTTAGATAATTTTTCATGCAAGCTTTGGAGTCAATCTCTAATAAAAGTAATTGAAGTTATTGATGTCATCCATAATTATTGTAATTTTAATGAATCAAAAAGACATAATAAATGGAAAAATGAACATTTAATTATTAAAATCCTAAAAAAAATTAAGAAGAATTCACCGAAATTTATCATTTTCAAACAACAACAGAAAAAAACTTAAAAAAATTGATCGACGAGCGTTTTTTTTTTGTTTTTGTTTTTGTGTTGATATATTTCTGATGGAAGCTTATTTTTCCCTCAAATTATATAATTCCAAGTTTCTTATAAGAAACATTTTTACAAATATAATCAAAAGTATTTAGATTCTAGTCTGTAATTCTTCTTTAGAGAGGAACAACAGTTGTAATTTTTCTTCTATATATAAACAAGAAAACATTATTGGTCATCAGTAGATGTTGTTGAATTACTTGTACTGAGAATTTCTTCATTTGATAATTGTTTTTCAATATCAACAACTATTATTTGTTTATTTTCATTATCACTTGATGCTTTTAAGTTTAACTTCGAGAACAATTTACGATTTTTAAAAGAATTTTTATTGTATTATGTTTAATAAAAAAAAAACTAAATTAAATTTGTTGAAAAAAATTTTATTTTCCAAGTTACATTAGCACATTAGTACATTAGTACACACGTGTTGAATATTCGTAATGTAATTTTTGACAGATATGAATTTCAAAACAGAAAAATTAAAAGAAAAGTTCATTTCGAGACGTTAAAAGAAAAGAAAATTTCTATTAATATTAAAATATTAAGATTAAAAATTACCAATAAAAAAAAAAGAGTTAATTAAATCTAACCGTTTTTTTTTTGATTTTTTGTTATAATATTTTCTGTCTCTTTCACAACAAAATATTCACACACACACACATAGAGTTTACGTAGCTGTAACGCCAGAATGAATAAATAATTTAAATTTCATTACATATTTACATAATATATTTATTCTGCGATAAAATTAACAACTTACCATCGATGTATCATCATATACGTGTGTTTTTTTTTTTGAATGAAGTCTGGATCTTTAAATTTTAATGAATGCATGTTGAGTATGACTCATCACTAAAATGAAGATGCTCAAGAGATAGAGATAAAAAGTAACAAATTATTACGTATATTCTAACTTATATTTATATTTTTGTAACTGTAACTACTTTTTTTCTCCATTCTCAACATGTAAAAATGTAAGTTGAGTTGCAATTCTCAGTATATCAAATATATTAAAATAATTGAAGGCAATAATAATCTGATTCATAGTCTTGTTTGTATTTTAAATGCGATGGTAATAATATACAAAACTACTAAAAATCAATTTTATATTTATTCAAATTCCCACACTTAAAAAAAAGTCACAAAATCAAAAAAACACATAAACAATTTTTTTTTTGCTTCAAAACAGAAACTAATTTCAATAATTTCCGGTTTTTTTTGCCATGCGCTTGTCTAATTTTAGGCGCAACAGAATTCTATGGTTGAAATATTTTCAAATCAAAACTTGTTGCGCCTTTTGCTTATACAAATACTTTGCTTACACGTGACGTAATTCTCTCAATCTTATTATTATTAAGAAAATAATAATAAGACGTTGTTTCGTTTTTAGTTTTAAAAGAAATATCTAAAGAGAACGACAAAATAAGTGTACTTTTGTTAAACAAAAACAAAATGGAATTATAAAATATGAAAAATTTCTTATAATTATAATATTAAATAATTTAAATAAGTGATATTTGTATGTGCCTTTTTGTTAATATTATAATTCAATGATAGTGAAGTTTTTTTATAAAAAATGGACGGAGAAGAGTTTCCAGTCTTTTGCGGATATTTATTAACACAAACTGGATTTTCATTAAATCGAATCTCAAAAAAGGTTTGTTTATTTATTAATTTAAGATTATTGTTTATTAAACAACATTACAAAATATTTTATTATAAAATATTATTTACCTAATTAATGATTGTATGCATATATGTGTATACATTTTGTCTGTATTAAGTGGATTTTCTTCTAATCAATTTCTTGATAACACATAATTTTTTGACGTTATCGTATATATATATTTATATATATTTACTTTTATATTTTTTTGTGATGTAATTTTGCGCATTTTGTTTTTTTTATACATAGTTTTTTTTTTTTTTTTTGTCTCGCGTTTTTTTTTATTTGTTGTTTCTCGCTTTGTATTATTGTAAAAATTATATTAATATTATAATATAAAACTTCCATAATTTTTTAAGATAAATTAATTTGCATACTCCATTGTACTTGTATTAGTGTGGGTGATAATAAAAAATCAAGTTAATAATTTTTTTGACAATACAAATGTAATATTTTTCTTATGTTTTTTTTTTCTTTTTCTCTTTATTTCACATTATAAAAAGTTAGGTTATAAATCTGTCTTTCTTTTTTTTCCATTTTTGTATTTCATTTGACAGATGGAACGGGATAGATGTAGTATGTTTGTCTCTTTTCATCCTGAATTTTTCTTTTTTTTTGTCATTCTCCTGTTTTTTTTTTCATTTTTTTTTTAGATAGAATAACACAAAAAGACGTACAAATTATTGATAGTCTCGCATTCCTAAAAAAAATATAAATTCCAAACAAATAAAAAGAAGAAGAAGAACTCAAAAATAAGTAAAGATAATAAATATTTAGGTCGGATAATGATGTCTCCTGACTCACGACCGATGAAAGTTTTTCTTTCTTCTTATCCCATTTTTTTTTTTTTTTGGTATAAATTTGTGTTTTAGAAATTTTCCATTTCAAATTTTTCGTCTTTTTTGATTAAATTTTATAATAATTTAATAATAAAATTAATTAAATATTATTTAATAAAATAAATAAATATTTTATAAAACCACATTTTCAGTTCATTAGTCTTTTTTTTTCTTTCTAATTCAACTTAACTCTTTTTCTTATTTGTGTTTTTTTTTTAAATACAATATTCTGGTTTAAGTTTTTATTAAAATTACTTCTTATAAAATACAAATACAACAATCATAAAAAAAAAACTTCATTTCGAAATCCAATTCTGTCGCAGCGGATTATAAAATAAATAAAAACAACAAAACGCTTTTTTTTTCTTTTCTTTTTTTTTCAAATTCACGCGTACGACGACTTTCTTGTATATGTGTTTTTTTTTTGTTTGCCTTGTCTCTTTTGTTTGTTTTTTATATTTTGCTGTATTTTTTTTTTTTTTGTTTATTTAGTATAAATTTTTTTTCTGCACAATATGAATTTTCTTTGTTTTTTCTTATTGATAAGAGATTCAAAAAAAGAATTGTTGTTAATTGGAACTTTTCTGTTTTTATGAAACGAAATTTTTTGTATTATTTTTTTAATAAAAAAAAAACTGTTTAGCAAGTGAGTTTTGTTTGTGAGAAATAATTAATAATCTCAGTATCAGTCATCACTAGTCACACACGTTAAATACCCATATTGCTTTTCATAAAAATAATATTGACTGAATTGGCATATTAACCCATTTGACTTAACTTATTAAGTTGGGGTAAATTTTGTTTGTATAAGACTTTTTTCATTCAGATTATTTATACACTCTAATGATAGATCTTTAACATAATATTTCTCTCTTTCGTGAGCAGTGATCAATTGTCTTATGTTTATCAGCTCTCAGATTTTCTAAGAACTAGAATTTTAATTCATATTAATTCTATTTGATTAATCAAATACGGGAACAGTAAATAATTTAAATAGCCAAAGAAATCAGTAGAGGAAATATTCTATTGAAAATTGAGAAATTAAGAAAAAAGTAACTTATCTTCTTGTAATATTCAAGATATTTGTCTTTAAGACTCGAATGTAAATTAATAATTAAAAATTTATACTCCAATGCTATAAAGAACTTCTAATCTGTATTTATTTGCATACTGATCATCATCGTATAAGTTCATCTAAATTGGCACATATAGAATATAAGATAAATATTATTATGCATTCAATCCTTTCGTCAATAAATAAATAAGACTCATAACGGTAGCTTAGACTAAGCTCAATTTTTTTTCTATTTAATTTTCAAAAAATGCCAATCCCCACTCACTTGTTAATCCTCCTCAAAAGTAATCAATTTTAACTATTTTTTTTTGTTTTGTTTTCTTAATACCATTTATTTTTCTTTTCAGAAATCAACGAATCCAAAATATTGTCTTTTATTTAAAGCTAGTCGCCATGGTATTGAAAGATTAGAAATATGCGATAATAAAGATGATAAAAATCCAAAAATAATAACACTTGAAAATTGCGTTAAAATAACGCAAGATCAAACAACAAATTTAATAAATATTGTTACAAAAACTGGTACGTTAACATTAAATACACAATCAGATGATGATCTAATAAAATGGGTAACTGTATTAAAATCTGTTGCATTTAAAGATAAAAATAATACATTAGGACGTAATAATAATATAATTGAAGAGGATAATGATTTATATTGTTCCTCATATAATGATGGTTTATTTAATGTTAAATTAATATCATCTGAAACAACCATAAGATGTAATTTAGAACCAACAACATATTTATTGTCATTAGCTGTTACTGAATTACAATTAAAAAATATAAAAACAGAAAAAATTGTATCAAAATGGCCATATCGTTATATAAGAAAGTATGGTTATCGTGATGGTAAATTTACATTTGAAGCTGGAAGAAAATGTGATACTGGTGAAGGTATATTTAGTTTGGATAATATAAATCCACAAGAAATATTTCGTTGTATGTCAGCCAAAATGAAAACAATGAAAAAAATGATAAAAAGTGGTAGTACAGTTAGTCTTGATTGTGGTGAAACGCAATTTAATGCTGCATTATCAATGGAAGCTGGTTCACGTTCACCATTACCACCATCACCTAATTTTAATATATCCTCAGAATTTGATATGAATATTTTAAATAATACATCAATATCATCAACATCATCATCATTATTAAATCAAAGTTGTGCATCAATACGTGGTTTTATTTCATCAAACGATTCATTAAATAATATTATAACAACAACAACAACAAATAATAATAATAATAATAATAGCAATAATAACAGTAATAATAATAACAATAATAATAATAATAATAATAGTAATAATAGCAATAAACATAATATTATTATACCAAATAAACCTCCAAGAAAAATTTTAGGTGTTATTGATTTAATAAAACCATCAACAGAAAAATATCGTAAATTTCAAAATTATGATCCTGTATCAACAGTTACTGTTACTACACAATCTGGTAATTGTAGTAGTAGTAGTAGCAGTAGTAATAATAATAATAATTCAAATAATGCTAATATTATAAGGCCAAATTCTCCACATTCCAATAAATGTGATAGTAATAAAAATTTAACATTAATCATTCCAAATGAACCGTCCAATAAATCACCAGAATTACCAACAAGAAATCCACCAATAAATAGAGATTATGAATGTATAGAAAATATAACGGAAGCGTGGAAAACCCTTGGTATTGATGAAGTTAAGCATACTGAACATGTTACAACACCGGAAGATGAACTTGTTGAATTTATATGGCAACGTTCTCGATCACAAACCACTGATAAACCCTCGAATAATAATATTGATAAAGAGAAATTAACTTTATCAACGACAACAACGTCATCATCGTCATCAACGACCACAATATCAGCGACAACACCAACACAATCAACAAAAACAATTTTAAATGAAATAAATGATGATAATAATTATGATCGTTTAGAATTTTTTGGTTCAACAAGTAAAAAAAATTCAAGTTATAAAACAATTATAACAGTTGTTCCGCAATCATTAAAAAAACAAATGTCACAACCGATAACATCAAATGATTATGAATTAATAGGTAGTGTAATACAACAACCTGATATACAATCATGTCGTTTAGCTGACGATAGTTATCTTGGATACGGAATGATTAGAAAACCAAGTTTACCAGGACCACAATCATTAAATAGAACTGTTATATTAACTGATGATGATTTACTTGATCATCGTCAATGTAATGGTTTAGATTATGCCATTGTAAGTAAACCAAAACGTGTTTAAAGTCAGTATGGATTCTTATTATTATTATAAAAACATATGTGAATCTGAAATATAATCCTTTGGTTACAAATAAGACAATCCAAAAAGCTTATTTGATTTAAATCTTTTTAAATCAATTGTTTTTACAACAATATTGGAATTCAGAATAAAAAATAATAAAAGATGAAATAAAGAATGCAAATCTTAATTTTTATTTAAAGATTTTTATAACAAACTAAATTATTTTATACTTTTTCTTTTACTTTTAATTTTCTAAATTTTCAATGAAAATTTAATTAAATTTTTTTTTGTTAATATTTTTAAATATTTTCTATTATTTCATCGATTTTTTTTTGTATATTTTTGTTTGTGTTTTAATTTTGTTGATTACCATTTTTAGAAGAAAAAAAAATGCAATATTGCTCGAATAACTGAACTGTGTCGGAAAATTAAAGTTGAATAAATTTGGTTTGAATTTTTTTTTATCAAAAAATGATTAAGGAAATAGATAATTTATTTTTATTCTCTTGTGTTTTTAGATTTATCTTCATTTATATAAAGATTACTCGACCCTTATATTAAAATATAAAATTAAAATTCAATCAATCAAAGAATTCTTATCAATCAAATATTTTTCAAAATAAGGTAAAATCTCTCACTCTTTATAGAAGCCAAAAATATAATCCTCATTGTTTTTATTTCTGACACAGTCCAACATTATCTACTCAACTGTTTTTTTTTTGTGTATAAATTTTATTTACTTTTTCTACCTACTTACTTTACTTGTTAAAGAATATTATAAATATAACCCATTTTTTAAAATACATAAAATAACCGTGAAAAACCAACAATAACAATAATTATAAAATAATAAAGCTAGGTCAATGGACATAAAAATAGAAGAAAAAAAGTGCTAATAGAAAAATTAGCATAGAAATAAAAATTGTAGTTGTTTTTTTTTTATTGTGTAAATTATCTCGTCTTATTTAATATTTTTAACAAAATTTCTCAATAAATGATGCCATATAAAATGCACCATATAAGCAATATAATGATAATGAAAAAGAAAAATCAATAATTAAGATAAATTGTATTATGATTTTTAAAAAACAATGTTTTTTTTTTAATTTTATTTGTTTAATTTTTTTCATCAATTTTTTTTTTTTACATTTTATTTTGTTTTAACATCACAATGTGTACTTATATTTTGTAATTTATTTAAGTAAAACTATTGTAAAATGTTACTGAAATCTGAAATATAATCGAAATATTATTTAATTTGTAGTATTTTATTGTGATCTTCTGTTGATAAATTATTCTCATCTTCTTTATTTATAAATTCACTACTATTTTCTTCAAATCCAATTTTAGTTACATTTTCACCCTTTTCAGCTAGAATATCTTCTATATTTCTTTTACCATTTAAATCTGTGAACCATTTTAAATTATCTGCTATTAAATGATTATTGGAACATCCATCGCAACGAACAATTACAACTCCTTTGGTATAACCAATTTTAGATATTTGTTTGGAATTTCTTGTATTACAAACTTTACATGTAAACACAAGTTGAATTTTACTTTCAATTTTTCCTATTGGAACTGAAGGTGTTACTTGTATTGAACCAATATTTCGTATTTTATTATTCACTGTTTTACTGATAGAAAGAATATTCGGTTTTCCAGTTTCTGATGCAATACATAAAGTTCGGTAACAAACATTATTTAATATTGATTTAATAGTATTTTGTTTTATTTGAATTATACTACGCGATATTAATACTTTACACAGATTCATTGTATTTTATTGCAATTTAAACTAGAATAACAAATAACACGCAATGAAAAATAACGTCAAAATATTGTTTTGTTAAAAATGTGCAAATGACATCTGAAGCCCCTACATACAATTAAATGGGTTTCTTCGCATTTTTTCGTTTAACGCTACAAAACATATTGTTTGAACACAGCGCTTAAATTGCATAAACTCATTTTTACGAAACGGCATCACTGTTTTTTTAGAAGTGTGATTGTAAAAAACAGAAATAATTTTATAAACAATAATGTGAAAAATTACGTTTAATTTGTGAATAAATTGAACAATTATTAATTATTATTAATTAGCTTTTTATACTATGTTTATTTTGAATGTGCTATAGTTAATTTTTATACAATAAATTGATGTGAGTGATAATTTTATGTGAACAAAAAATTATACAGTTTTGACATTTTTAACATCAATAAACAAAAAAAATAGTTTTGTCTATATTTTTTTTGTATTTATCACAAATATTATCTATTTTTAGGTGAAAATGAAGAGATAAAATTAAAGATGAAAGGTGCTAGGTTAATAAATTTTATAATACTTGTATTTATTATAATACAAAGTGTTCAAACAAATGATTGTCCTGAAAAATGTAATTGCAAAAGAATGGATGCGCGATTAGGCATGAAAGTTTCATGTATTGGAACACAATTCAGTAAAATAACAAATATTAAAGATATTAATTTAAATGAAATTGCAAGTGAAATTGTACAACTGTAAGTAATTTATTTTATTTATTAAACTAAAGTAGCGTTTGTATATTAAGGAATGTTATTTTAATTTCAGTGATTTAAGTAAAAATCAAATATCTTCAATTGACTCGAGTGACTTTGTTAATATGACAAATCTAAGTAAATTAGATTTATCATCAAATTCTTTAAAACAAATAGATGAAACTGACTTTCCAGAGCTCCCATTTTTGGAAAAATTAAAATTATCCCAAAATTTAATTGTACACATCTTACAAGGATCATTTACAAAATTGACATCTTTAAAGCAATTGTAAGTTTCTGTTCAATCATATCAATAAAAAATAAATAATACTTTTTTTCTAGGGACATTTCTGAAAATCCGTTACAATGTGATTGTGGACTTATATGGTTGGTTCCGTGGTCTTTAAAAATGTCAATAAAACTTCAAAAGCCACCCAAGTGTGAAAAGCCTAAACCATTTACTGGTTTATCATTGAAAAAATTAAAAGTAGGTTCAGATTTACACTGTGAATCTCCATTACAACCACTTCTCGAGATGAGGCCAGATCAAGATCAATTAGTTTTTGAAGGAGATTCATTAACATTAAGATGTCGTGCACCAAGAGTTGTTGTAACAGATCCTAAAGATTCCGAAGATTTGCCCGGAGGTGCACATGTATTTTGGGGTTGGTCAGATACAATTGTGGAACCAGGTTCTGTACAAGACATAATTTTTCATGACCCATCACAAAAGTTTGCGTCAATACAACTTGAAACACGTCATTTATCTGATAGTGGACTATTAGATTCAATTCTTAAAATACCATCAGTTACTGTTAACCATTCTGGTATGTGGGATTGTCGTTTACGTTCACAACAAGCAAACTCATCACGTAATATATCGGTTGTTGTTATCTCAGATCAAACCAGATATTGTCCAGCATTAGAAACAAAAAATAATAAAGGAATTTATTCATGGCCACGTACAATTCGAAGTAAAACTGTTTTATTACCGTGTGTCGGTGATGGACCAACTCCTGTATTTGTCTCACATAAATGTAATGATACTGGACACTGGAATAATTTAGATACTACAAATTGTCCTTTTATTGAAGAAACAACAAAAGTTTTGGAACAATTCTCAAAAGTTAATTTATCAATTGCACGTGGAAGTGTATTAGAAAGTGCTAAACGTTTAAGAAACTATACAATATATGATGATAATATAATTGGTAAATT
This sequence comes from Pedicia rivosa, assembly GCA_963082725.1. Lineage (NCBI taxonomy): Eukaryota > Metazoa > Arthropoda > Insecta > Diptera > Pediciidae > Pedicia > Pedicia rivosa. The sequence continues at coordinate 14,526,229 of OY720151.1, read as the reverse complement.
ACAAAAATTTCGTGATCCAATTGATTTTGTATTTATTGCAAAAACCATTAATAATTATTTAGAATATGTTAATCAAGAAAAAGAACTTGGTTCAATGTTACTTGATATTGTATCACAATTAATTAATTTTCCATATAAATTATTTCAACGAGCTCAACAATTGGATACAACATGTAATAAATTTGTAAATGCTGTTGAAACAGTTGCGTTATATACACAATCAGCACAAACATTAAAGAAAAATTTAGCATTAGAATTATTTAAAATTCAAACAGATAGTTTTAATGGTATAACTTGTTCATGGACAAAGTCAAATAATAATGATGATAATCATAATAAACGTTTTAAATGTAATACATCAGATAAAATACAAAATTTTGGTACATTAGATAAAAATATTGATGCATCAATACAATTTCCCAGTTCATTATTTATGGGACTACAACAGCAACATCAGCATCAAACAACCGAAACATTATTAGTGACTGTCTTTCAAAATAGTAATTTATTTCCACAAAATAAAACAAAAACAAATTTTAAAATAACTTCATGTATAATTGGTGCAAAAATATCAAATAATAATAATATAACATCAACAGATAATTTAACAGATCCAATATATATAATGTTACGTTCAGCACCATTTCATCATGAATTAAGTATTCCACGTCCTGTTTGGTGGGATCCAAATCTAAATTCAGGTTTAGGTGATTGGTCATTACAAGAAAAAAATTGTCAACAAACACATTTATTACGTGGTATGTTAATATTTTCATGTAATAAATTAGGCTATTATGGTCTTATACAAAATATAAAATTTTTAAATGACTTTAATGATGAAAATTCTGGTGCAAAATTTCGTTTATCACCACCAGCATTTTATATTGGAAGTATTATACTATTTATAATAATGTGGATCAATATAATAACATATATTATTTATTATAAAACAATACAAATGTCACGTCGTACAAAACATTCATTAATAAATATGTGGTTAAGTATATCATTATTATGTTGTTGTTTTACAATTGGTATTTATCAAACAGAAAATAATAAAATATGCCAAATATTTGGTATAACAATACATTATTTTAGTTTATCAATATTATTATGGTTATGTGTAACTGTTAGTAATATGTATAAACATATAACAAAAGATGATAGAAATGGTATACAAAATGATGATTTACAAAAGGAACAACAACAACAAAATAATCAACTAACAACAGCAACAGTACATTCACGTCCAATATTAGGTTTATATTATTTTGGTTGGGGTATATCAATGATAATATGTGGTATTAGTGGTGCTGTTAATATACGTGAATATGCATCATATTCATATTGTTTTTTAAAAACTGGTCCAGCATTAAGTGCAATTTTTATACCATCATTTATATTAATAATATTTCTAATAATATTATTTATTTGTATACATTGCCATATTAAAAATCAATTAATTAATATTATTAATATTAATAATAATGGGCATATGTCTGATGGTACACAAATAACAGAAAATGTTGATTTAGATTTATTAGATACAACAAATAATTTAATAACAACAATACCAAATAATAATTTAAATATTGGACAACAACAACAATTACAACATTGTCGTCGGTTAAGTCTTTGTACACCAACAACCACAACCACAACAACAACTGGTACAATAATAACACAAATTGATGATCAAGAACATTCATTAATAACACAATTAAAAGGACATTTTATTACATTATTTTTATATATAATTATATGGCTATCAGCTGGTATATCAATATCAAAACCATTTGCAGATAAAATTTATTATGAAGAAGAAATATTTAGTATTATTTATGCAATATCATCAATAATATTTGCTATATTTAATTTATTTTTTTATTGTTTATCAAGAAGTGATGTACGTTTACAATGGAGTAATACAAGATGTTTTTTATTAAATGGTTGTTGTAAAAAAAATCGTCGTCAATGTTGTCATCCAAAAAGTTTAAACGATTCAAAAGAATTTAATGGTGGTGGTCCAACAGTTGCTTATCATCATCATCATCATCATCATCATAATCATACAACAAATACTATATCACGTTCAAATAGTCATAGTTCAAAAAATCGCACATTAAGTAATATACAACAGCAACAACATCAGCAATTATTAAAAAATGGTATTGATTTAAATTCACATACAACTGGTACAACAACAATGCAACGTAATGATAGTCAACATAAAATTGGTACAAATGTTAATTTAGTATTATTACATCGGCAACAATTTTTGCATAATACAACAACAACAAGTAATTCTGGTATATCAATTGAACAACAACAAAATCAAACAGAATTATTTTATAATCCAAATCAAATAAATGTTGCACGTAAATTTTTTAAAAAACAAAAACGTTTAGCTAAACAAAATAATATTGAAATACCACGCCATCATCACAATCATCATAATCATCATCAACAACGTTCTGATCATATGATGGATGGTGCTAGTGATATATCATCAATTATATCATATCCAAATCCAAAAGGTATATCAATTTTTAGTACCGGAAGTAAAGTTAATAATACAAATATACATATTGACCGTAAAAATATGTTATTAATTGATAATACATTTGGTAATAAAGAACCATCAAGACAGTTACATATAAATCCAAATATATTATCGGATAGCTGTAATGAAAGTGATTTAATTGTTGATACACAAGAGCATAGAATGGTTGTACTTGGTACAGATGGTTTACGTTCATACACACAACAACATCAACAACAATTTGGTAGTACATCACAACAACAGCAACAGCCATTACTGCAACATCAACAACTACAACGCAACAAAATGAATAATATTGAAACACCAGTTGTTGCAAATATTTATACAAACGTATCAGAAACAGGTAAACCAAAACATGAAATAATAACAATGAGACAACAACCAGATGATAATCCATTTTTAGATACAACAATTGAAGAGATTGATGAAGATAATGAATTAAAAAATTCAAATAATTTAAATAATTTAAATGATAAAAATAATGATATAATTTCATCATATTATGTAAATGATGATTATCGTAATATAATCACAAATGATAATACAAATCAAGATAATTTATTACATGATTTAAATAGTCCAATATTAGCAATGAACACAATTGGTTTACCAATTATTTTATCAAATGATATAACAGATGAAAATTTATTAAAATTAGATAAAGACAAAGAATATATATCATCACCATTAGAAATATCTGATAATATTATTAAAACAAATGATAAAAGACAAAAATATAAAAATAAACGTTCAAAATCATTAGAAAATATTGATAATTTATTTGGTAATATTGATAATGATAATCATAATTATAATCATGAAACACAAACATTATCAATATCATGTAATAATATTGTATTACAAACAACAATAATTAATGATAAATTAAATTATGATAATAAAACAAGAAATTTATCAATAAAACAATTAGAAAGTCCTATATTATTTTCACCTAGTTTATGTGATATAAATGATTTACCATCACCAATTATAATAAATCAACAAAATAGAAATTTTATAAGAACATCAATTGATAATAATGGTGAACGTGATGATGATGATGATGATGATATAAATATATATTATAATCCAAATAATACAGAATGTAATATAAGTAATATATTTAATCAATCACATTTACAAAGAAATTTTACATCAAGTCCAAATAGTGAAAGTGATATAAATTATCAAAATTCTGAATTAAGTATAAGAAGTCATGGCTTATATCCTGATCCACCAAAAAATGATAATGATTTAAATTTAACATTAACAGTTGATGAGAATTTACATTATCCATATCAATCATCAGAAGTAAGTGATGATTTAGATGATGATAATGATGATGATGAAATATATAATTGTTCAAGAGATTTATTATTAAGAAATACAAATGAAAATAATGGTGATGATGATATGGATGATGATGATGATGATGATAATAATGATGATAATGATGATTTACTTAATGAAAGTCAATCATCTATTGATGAATTATATCAACAAATAACACGACGTAAAGATAGAAATATTGAATATTTTAATAATGATAATACGGATGAGGGTGGTGGTGTGGATGTTATTGTTGGAGGAGGAGGGGAAGGAGGTAGCAGTCAATGTAGTGTTGTTTCATATGTTGAACCCACCGATACAAATATTGTAAAAAAAATTTAATACTAACTTTTTTTGTTTTATAAGAAGCGATAAAATTTAAAAGAAACACATAATTATTGTATTCATAGAATTTCAAAACAGAAGTGAAAACTAAATTTTAAATATTAAACATTTGTACAATAAATACAAAATAAATTGACATAACTGGTGGAAAATAGATAGGGGGTGAAAATACACCATCGGTATAAAACAAATTTGTTCTTCCGATATACATAAATGGGAGAAAAACAATTCCCCTTTTATGTCAATTTCTTTTAACGTTTAATTTATATTTTCGTATTATTTCTAGAATTTATTTGCTTCAATTTTGTGCTGATGCGATTATTTTTTTAATGCAACTGTGACGTCACTGTAACTGTAATACAAATTCTATGAAAAAAACTAAAACTAAAAATAACATAAATCTTACATTAAATAATTTAATAAGAAAAAAAATGGCGGCTTTTGCATGATTTGTGTAAAAAAAAAAAATAAGAATAATAAAAATAAGTTAAAAAAAAAAATATACTTAATATAAAAGTGAAATTGTATATTATTAATAAATAATTATTATTAATTATAATTAATAGATGTCGATTTTAGCTCATCATTATTTATTATGATTGATTCTGGATTGTAATTACAAACGAAATTAAATTCAATCAATTCATTTGTAGAATTCTATTCTCTGATATTCTCTTAAAATTTATGAATTTTAATTGACTTTTGGTTGTGAAGTAATTTTCATTATAAAATCACACAACTATTTCTTTTATATTTTTATTGTTTTTATTTAAATTTTAAACTTTTAAGGAGAAAAAAAAAATATGGCATTTATTTATAAATTTTTTAATTATGATAAAAAAAAAGATGGAGGAGAAAAACAAAAATAAAATACAGGAATTTTTATTCATTTTATTTTCTTCTGTTTTATTTTGTTCACAAAAACTTTTATTTTAATTTATGTGAAATGGATATTTTTCTGATTATAAAACTTTAGTAAACAAAAATTTAAATTAAAATTAAAACAAAATAAAATGATTAATAAAGAAACTCAATTTTTATAGACAAAAATACTCTACACTCGAAGAAGAAACAATTTCTAATTGTCATTACAGAAAATAATAAAATATAGAAAAGAAAAATACAATACAAATACAAATATAAGGATAAGACTTTAATTATTATAAGATAAAAATAACATAAAATTTGATTTTTTAAATTAAACTGATGATAAGTTAACAATATTATTATTATTGTTTGCTTTATGCAGAAGAAATATATAAAGTTCATAAGTTCATAAACTTGTGCAGTAAACTCATAAACAATTTTGATTTGATTTCTTTAATGCATTTATTAAACTTTTGTATATTTATTACGAATGTATGACAAACAAAAGAAAAAATTAAAACTGTTGAAAACAGAAAATGATTTCAAAATTTTTAAAATGAAACGAAAACGAAGATAATTTCTTTGCTCAGCTCAGAGTCAGTACAAGAAAAAGAAATTAATAACTTTTTTAACAAAATATTTGGACAATTCAAGATTATAAATGAAAATGGAACAAAAACAAAATAGCCAAGATATTAATTTATTTAATTATTTTTTTTTTATAATTAGAAATATTTTGTTTTTATTATATTTTTTTTTTTTTATAAATTAGATTTTAGAGTTTTCCTTTTTTTTTTTATTGTTTGAATTGAAAACATTTTTAATTTGATTTAATTCTTCCTAATTTATTCTTTAAATTTTCTTTTTTTCGAAATACTTTTTATTTGTTTTTTTTTTTTGCTTAATTTTTAAAAATGAAATAAATTATAAGGAAAAAAAAAGAAAAAGAAAAAAAAAAAACAATGTAATATGCTAAAATTTAAGACTGTGTAATTGATAAAAAACAAAAAAATACAAAAACAAAAAACAAAACGAAAATGTTGATAAAAAAAAAAAACAAAAATAAAGAAAAATATAAATAAAAAATTGTTTTTTTTTTTTTAAATTTAAGAGCCCATTTTTTTTTTATTATTTAATTATTTTAACAAAAATCTAATAAAGATTCCTACTATTTAATGTTTTGTTGAATTTGGTAGGTTTCATTAATCGTCGTCTAAAAAAAATTCTCTTACTTTCTCTTTGTTCCCATAACATTTAATATTTTTTGGTCCTCTGAATTTGTGGGGAACAACATTGAAATTATCAAAATATTTTTTTCTTGTTTCGAATAAAAATTTATTTACATTAAATATTTAAATATTGAAAGTTTTCATATTCTTGCCACAATCAATTTCCCACTGGATATAATAAATCTTATACGGAATTACCACATCAAAATTACCACAATGGAATTCCCACAACAGAATTACCATAAAGGAATTCCCACAACGAAAAATTTTGAAAATTCATAAGATTCTTCAAGATGAAATTGAGAAGAAAAAAGAATACTTACGAACGATGTTATTTCTTTTATTTATGAAAATAATACTAAAACAGAATCTTGCATTAGTTTTTATAATCAACAATGGATTGGATTTAATATCGGTATTGACCATAAATAAGGCGACCAGATATTGGAAATGAAAAAAGATGACATTTATATAACAAAATAAAAAATTTATTTCAGTTCATTGTATATAAAAGTTTACATACATATCTTAATTTTTTTTTTACATTTAAATGTAAATTAAAATTAGGTAATACCTAAAATTAGTTAAAAATAATAAAAATTAAAAATAAATATTCAGTTCATTTCAGGCAATCAATATTTGAATCAAATAAAAATATTTTTTAATTCAAATATCTTATTGAAAATTATAATTAGTTTAGGGTTTATTATACTTTTCTGATTCGTGGACTTTCTTTAAAATATAAAAAACAACAAACAACATGCGGACACATAAAAGAACACAAATGTCACAACTGACAACGCACAAAAATTTTACGAAAATAAAATTAGTATTGCCATTTATTTTTCAAAAGCTAAAGCCCTATATAGCAAAACAAAATATTAAGTAATTTTTTAAAATAGATGACAAAAGATGACAGATTTTAAAAAAGATGATATAAAGAGGACACAAATTTTAAAGATGACAGTGAGTTAAAATAGATGACTGTCCTCTACAAAAGATGACGGATGGTCGCCTTACCATAAATATATATTAAAATAAAATTTCTAATAATAAATTTTATAGTACTATGGTGTTGACGATGAAGACTTTTTTGTTGTTACAGAATAGTGTTAATGAAAATTTTTGACCACTACTGAAATTATTAAAATCTGATAAAAATATTGCAAAATGTGCAAATTTATTGATTTAAAAATTTGCACTCAAAAAAAAGCATTTAGGATTCAGTATTTTTTAGGTTATTCTTGTTGATAACTTCACGGCCTGCATAAAAATGCAAGTTTAACTCGTTGGCGCTTCTTAACAAAAACAATTTTTGAGTTGTCAAAGTTTAATATCTGCCTGTCTCTTTCTATTCTGTCTTTTAAAGTTTTTATTGTGTTGGAACAACACGTTTGTTTTTGTGAAATAAATAAATATAAAAATTTACAAATATGGGGCAGCCACAAAAAAGGAAGAAGATGCACTCAGGAGATACTCATTTAAGACGACGATGGAGGACAAGAAGCCGTCACAGAGATTTAGATGAAGTCTGAAACCTGATTTGTGTTTATTGATGAAAATCTAACCTTACATTTTTTTAACTTACAGATTGATAAAGATTTACAAACCAATTCCGATAATTTAATGAATCAAGAAGTTGATTTGGATAAACCAGGATTTGCTCAATTTTATTGTCTTCACTGTGCAAAATATTTTATTGATGATCATGCAATGCAATGTCATTTCAAAACAAAGGTAAAATATCTAATTAATTGAACGCATTATTTAAAGTATTTTATTAATTCCATTTTTAGGTACATAAACGTCGTCTTAAAAATTTAGAAATTGAACCATACACAGTAGAAGAAGCTGAACGTGCTGCCGGCCATGGTAGTTTCGTTAATCCTAAAAAACGTAAAATGGAAACACAACCAACAAAAGCAGAATATCAAAAGGGAAAACGAGTTAAAGTTGAATTAAAGGATGAAGAAAAAAAAGAAATGAATAAAATGGAATAGTAACATATTTGTTATTAATTTTATTACAAAAACCTTGAATTTATTAATAAAAAAACAAAATTCACGAAAAAAAATATATTGAATTTCAAATAATAATGGAAGAAGGGAGGAGTAATTTTTTAATGTGTAAATGTAGAAAAGTTCCTATAATTGTTTCAATCCAAATACAACGAAAATCATCAAATAATCATTTCTCGACATAAGATTAGTTTTTCATTTTTAGTGACCAAATTTATTTTTCTAAAAAGCTGGAACTGGGAAACTATTTAAAAAAAAAAACACTTTTTTCGGTTTTTTATTTTATATTTGATTTTTTATTAATTTTAATTAATAATATAATTTTTATTTCAATATTCTGTATTGTTTTTATTTAATCCAATTTGATCTTTGATGTTTTAACAGATAACTTCTTTTTTTTTTTTTATTTAACATTTTTAGATATTATTTTTGGATTTTAATTTACAAAATATCTTCCAATTTTTCTTTACTTATTTTTGTTCTGACATGACTTGAATTTAAAAAAGAAATAATTAGGAAGTGAAAAATATATAATATGAAAAAGAAAATAAAACAGATACTTTAATTCACCCTACAGTACAGAATCATATCATACGTTCTATTGTTTTTTTTTTTATATTCCAAAATCTTTTCTCTATCTTTATACAAACATACAACAAACAGACGCACACTAAAAACTAATTATTCTTGATTTTTATTTTTCCTCTTCCACACTCTTTCATTATTTTAATTGATTCCATTTTTTATTTTTTTTTTTCTTAAATTTGGTTTTAATTAAAGTCGGTTTTGCAGAGAACTATATTATTATTAAATTATGTGAATCTTTATTTTCAAAAATTGCAAATTATTTAAAAAGTTAAGTTTCTCAAAACTTAAAATCAAAAGCGGGAGTTTTTTAAAAAGTAGAAAAATAATAATTTTAGGTTTTTATTTTTAAAAAAATATAAATAAAAATCAATCCTTTTTTATCTCATTTAAATGCTTTAAACTTTTTTTTTTATAAATTTCTATTCTTGAAATTTTTAGTTTTTATTGTATTCACATAAAAACTATAAAATAACTTAAAATTTGATAAAATATGCAATTATTATTAATTATGCTTAAATGACGTCGACGATTTAAATTTTTCCATCTTCTATTGTTTTGTTTTCTTCTTCATTTTTTTTTTTTTTTTTTAATACAATTTCTCTTAATTTTAATTATTAAAATTAACATGACTTTATGATGGCGTTTTGTTTTTAATTTGCTACACAATTCTAAAAATTAAATCACAAAAAAAAAAAAAAAACAGAATATACAAAAAATATGGCACAATTATAAATGTCAAAATAAATAAATAATTTATTTTTTTGATGGCTAAAGAAAGTATTGGATGTAATAAGTTCAATTTTATTTAATTCAAATTGTTATTGCTTTTAGATTAGATTTAAATTTAAGGAAATAAAATATTTTCAATAGTTTCAACTTTGGGGATGACGGAAGAGAGAAGACAAAAATAGATTTAAATTAGAATTTTCTGTTTTTTTTAAACATTTTCTTTTGTTTCTAAAAAATTATTGTTATGTGTTCTACGTTGATAAAATGATTAAATGAATTTTCCTTTTTATTATTTGTATTTAATAAAAAAGTTTGAACACATTTCTTCTTTCTCACAAAGTAAAAGAAAAAAAATACATTAAATTTAAATTTTACTTTTTGATCTGTTATGGAAAGAGAATGGAATTTTTTTCTACATAACAGATCACAAAGTAAAATCAAATAAAGGACTAAGTTTGATAATTGTTTCAATTTGAAAACACCATCAATAATAATATTAAATTTAAAATTTAATAAAATAATTACATAAAAAATTAATAATCATAAGAAGTAATATTTTAAGATCATTGAATGGCAGTAAATTAAATCTTGTGTTTAAATATTACAGTTTTTTTCTTCTTCTTCTTCTTCTTCTTTATCTTTACAAAAAACAGCCTTTTATTTTCATTTTTTTTTTTTTAAATTTTGTTTTGAAATAATAGAAAAATCGATTAATCGTCAGTTGAGGCATTAATTAGATTTTATATAACAAGGCTTTTAAATATAATTGGAATGTACGTCCTTACATATTTTGACCTGTACTATTCTAAATGTGTTCTTTTTTCTGTCTATCATTATTTTGTGTTTTTTCTTTTGTTTCCTTGTTATTTTAAATTAAAAAAATGTCTTAAAACTTAAAGACCGTTTCGAAGAATAACAAAAATAAAAAAAGGCATTGTCCAATTTATTTTCACCTTAAATCAAATATTTGTGAGTGTTGAATTTGTGTGCAGTAAAAAATAAAAAGTTAAGTTTCAATGTTTTGATAATTTTAAACGTTAAAAACTATTTCTTTGATTTTTTATTAACTATTTATTAACTAAAAATTGCTAATGAAGTAAAGTGAACTCTTACAGTCAGAAGAGTTTTCACTGAAATTATTTTAAAAAACTTTCTTTGAACAAAAAAAAAAATAGTTGCCTATGAGCAAGAGATCAGAAATAAATTAAAAGAAAATATTCTATCGATAAAGCAGTGTCCTGAACGTGACGGTAAAAATATATTGAAAAAACAATGAATTTATAATTTATTTACAGGAAATTTAAAGAGAAAATAATAAATTGAATAAATGAGAAAAAAAATATTGCTAATAAATGTTAAAAGTAAAATGTAATTAAATGATTTAAAAGTTTTGGGGAAAAAAAGCAGTTGTGACAATGTATTTTGTTGCACCCTTGAAAATTCACTACTACCCTCCTTCATTTTTCTTTCATTTCATGATTTTATTTGTATTTAACATTTTTCTTTTCTATTTTCCATTTATTTTGTTTTAATTTATTTCTAAAATAAGAGTTTAGTTTTTTGTTTTACTTTAAGTGAATGTACGTGTGTTTCTGTGTGTGTGTGTGTGTGTGTGTGTGTGTGTGTGTGTGTGTGTGTGTGTGTGTGTGTGTGTGTGTAAAACTCCCTTCAAAAGAAATACATTTTGTCATCAATACTTTCAAATATTTTACATGAAATTTCTTTTTACTTTTTGCCCAACAATATGGTTTTTCTTTTTTACAATCTTGTATTTTCATTTTAATAATTTTACTTTTATATAATTTGTAATTAAATAGGCTAAAATGTATAATATAATACGATTAATTATTGTAAATTCAATTATAATAGTTTTTTATATTTATTATTAATTTTCTTCTTCTTCTTCCTCTACTTTCTCTTCATTAAATTTTGTGTTTTTTTTTATTATTATTATTTTATTATTTTTCTTTAAATTTTCAATTTTCATGTTTTTATTTTAATTTATATTTTACTTTAATTCTCTTCATTTTTTCTTTATTTATTTATTTTATTTGCTTCATTTTATGTTTTATTTTATAATATCCAAATTTATCACAATATTTATTGTTTCCTAAATAATGATTTCCTTTTACTTTTTATTTCTCTTCTCCTGTTTTCTTTTCTCCTTTTTGTCTTTATTTATTTTCTCCTTTTTGTTATTATCTATTTTTGACCATTTTTTTTTTTTTAGATTTTTTTCACCTTTTTCCGGCAACGATAAAAATAAAATGAAAAAAAAACAAAAACAAAAACTAGAAAATATTTTCTTTTGATTTTTTTTTTTAAAAAATAAAATTTATAAATATATTTTTACTTCTTTTTTTGTTCATTTTTCTGTTCATTTTATAAAAAAGTTAAAAATGAAGGAAATTAATTATTATCGCAATTTTTCTTTTTCTTTTGTTTATTTTCTTTTTCACTTAAAAATTAATAAAAAAAATATATAATTTAATTTAACTTTAATATAATTAATTAATAAATACTGATCAATAATGAACGTTCAACGTCTCTCTTTTAATGTTTACATTTTGCTGCCACATTTACAGAAGTTCTTCATTTGTTTCCTTTTAAGTTTTCTTCTTTTTTTTTTTTGTCTTTAATTTTACATAAATGAAGTTTTTCCTTCTTCTTCCTTTCCTTTTTGTACTCAGAAATATAAAAAATAATTAATAATAATTAATGATAAAAAAATTTTTTTTTGTGAAAACGAAAAAAAAAAATAAGTTGCCTTTGGCGTTTAAAATTTAAACAGAAATAAGTAGTAGGTACCTACATTACCCTAAAATTTATAATTTAAAAAAAAAAATTAAAAAATAAAGCTTTTTTTTTTTGTTTATTTAATTTAATTTTAAAAGAAATATTTTGGTTTATTTTTCCCTAAAAATTAATTATTAAAAAATAAATTGCAGCAATTGTTTTATTTTTCCCAATATTCTTCTTTGTATGTTTGTTTTTGTTGTTTTTTTTTTTTTTTGTTTTAAATATTTTCACTTAAATTAATTATTTTAATTATTCAAATTAAAGCTATAAATGTGGTGATTCATGAATGCGTTATAAAAGTTTTGATCTAAAAGAGAAAAAAAAAACACGAAAAAATATACAATGGTCGATTTGCAGATTGTGGAAATGAAAAATGATTTTAAGAATTAATTTTAGAAGAAAAAGAAATTATTGACAATTGTTTTGTTGTTTCTTTGGTGAGATTTTGGTATTTTATTAATTGAAGAAGTCATGATAATTTGTACACTTCAATAATTTAGATGTCTGTAAACATAAACACGAAACTTATTCTATAATTTATAATTTTAATCTTCAATTAAAATTAAATATTTTATTAAATTTGTAAGAATTATTAAAAATTAATTAAAAAATCACTGAGTTTGTTGATTTTTTCTAAAAATATCATTTTACTTTCATCTAATTAACAAAATTTTTTAACTTTATGTTTATTTGAGATTTCATGAGAACGATAAATACAAAAGAAATTGCATTCGTTCATTGAGGACTGTGAATGTAACAAATGGGCATAATCATAGCCGGAGGAGTGCTTGAGACAGGGACAGGGATAACACATTTCTAAAATTAAAAAAAAACCCTACATTATTCAATAAAAAATTATCATGACTACTGGGAACAATAATTCATTTACATTAATCAGAATTAATACAAAAACAACCAAAAACGGTTCAAGTCTTTTTCTTCTAAAAATTCACTGATTTTACTTTTATATAAACGCATTCTTTACTAATCCATAAAAAAAACATAAATTAAACCTAATTTAAACTTGTCATTTCATATTATTATCCTTCTCCAATAGACTTGTGTTCATTAAATATTAAAAAAAAAACAGAAAATAAAATTAAAAAGTAACTAAAACCAATTTAAAACAATTAATAAAATTTTGATTTTATCCTTTTTCTTACTTTGATTTTACATTAATTTACTTTAATTTAATAAACTTAAATTAAATAAAAGGGTTAAAATGATCATGTGATTAGACGTGGTGCATGAAGGCAATGTACATTATCAATAGGTGGAACATGTGTTGAACCAGTCGGACCCCAATCGTGTAATCCACGTGAATTAGCTAAACGATGTGTTAATCTATGGGCAATACTAAAACCACCGCTACCCTCTAATTGTGTTAATACGATTATTACTTGCCTAAAAGAAAAAAATCGAAAGAAAATTAGTTTAGATTAAAAAGAAACAAAACTAACAAGAAGTAAACATTTTGATTTTGATTTCATTTTTTGGTCATTTTCGTCTCTTTACAATTTATATTTGTTGTGATAGAATGTAGTTAAAAGGAACAGAATATCCTTACAATTTACTTTAATAATTAATTGAACAGAAAATTGACTATCTGAATTTTTGATTTGAAAGATTAAATGACCAAAAAAATATAACTTACAAATAAAAAAGTTTAGTCCTGACTATAAAAAACAAAAAATAAATATTTACCTTTGCAACGGAGGCACAGAGTCAACAGTCTTCAATTCTCCTCGTGTAGATACAACATTATAACTTTCCTGACAATCGCATTTAACATGGATCCATTTATTCTCATGACGATTTTCAACCATTACAACTAATCCAGCCCAACCCTTATTTTTTTTTTGTTTGTTTTAAAAAGACAAAGAAAAAATATATGGGGAGAGAAAAAAAGTATAAAAAAAAAAAGTTAGAAAATTAGTTAAAGTAAAAAAAAAAAAAATTGTAGTCATTTAACAGAAACATGCTATTAGTGTGAGGGGTAGAGAGGGTGGTAGAATAGAATTTAGAGAAAGTTAGTTTGTAAAATTTGTTGCTTGTTATAATTATAAATAATTCATAAAATAATAAAGGGAAAAACTGAATCAATTTATATCAATTAAATAATAATAAATTTTGATTTGATAACCAAAAATTTGATTTAGAAACAAAGAATATTATGACTAATCAAAAATGAATCAATGGGTGGTTTTACAAGAAAATTATTTCTAATTATAATGACTAAATGGGCGAAACAATTTTTTAATTACACAAATTTTGGGTTTTTAAATTTTGGATTATCAAAAATTGATTTTTTTTGTTTTAGAGAAAATACAAAAAGAAATTAATTTCCTTATTTTTAACCAAAGTAAAAACGATCGACTATAATGTATAACGTAACATTGAATATTTATAACGAAAAAAAAAATATTAAAAAGTTGAGAATTAAAAATGGTTGACATTTGGAAAAATGACAAGAATTTTCTTTTCCATATTATTTTGTAGTTCAATGAAATTAAAAAATGATAAACTAAAAGCCAAATAAAAATTTATACACAACATATTTTTGTATTTAAATATAACTACGATATTTATAATTTATATTTTTCTTGTTTTCCTTTCTTTTTTTTGAATCAAGATTAAAAGAAAAATATTGATTTTCCCTCTGACTAACAAGAGAGACTAACATGAAATTACAAAAAATAAAAAATATAGAAAATAAACAATGTATATTCGGTAAAAGCTTTTAAAGTTCAAATGTCAAGTTTTGTACAAATAAAAGATAATATCGAACAAAAGGAAAATATTTAAAATTTGATTCTATAATGAAAAATACGTTTGATCTTTAAAATCGGAAATTAATGCAAATGTTTTTCAATATTGCCAGACGAATGCAATTAAATATTCTATTAATTATTATGTCTGATTGATGTTGTTCTTTGTTTTCCCCATTTTGTTGTTGTCTTTTTTTTTTTTGATTTATTTTCGTTGATTATTTCTTTTTTCTATTAATAATTAATTTAAATTACTTTTGAAGTACTCTTTTACGAAATATAATTTATTAATGTTTTTTTTTTTATTGTTTCTTCTTTTTGGATTTACCGTTATCTAAATAATTAAAGTATTGTGTTAATGGTTGTCAATTATGGCTTTCTATTTTTGTTTATCCGTATCTTTTAAATCATTCAGAAATACTTTTAGGTGAAGCTGAATAAAAAATGATTAGGGTTATGAGAATGTAGACGTGACCTCAGTTCAATTGACAAAATTCTTGTGGAATTGAGAAATAATTCATAAATTAATGATTCTAATTAAATTTTAAACGTTTTTATAAAACGAAAATTTGACCAAATTACAAAAAAAGCATCAATAACCCTGGAATGATTGAAAGGGTTTGTATATTTTAAATAAAATATTCTTTACATTTCTTTTAACGATTTAAAGTTTTGATTTATGGATTTTCACTTTGTTTTGTTCTAACTAACTGAAAACAAATAATAATATTTTACCTTTGTTAAATAATATGCTGTCATTCCTTCTCTACCCTCATGTCGTTGTCCTTTTGTTATTGTTAAACTAATAATTGCATCAGCTAATAGAAATGGTGGTGGAGTTATTTGTTCAACTAATAAACGTTTAGAACTATGTATTGCTAATATACATTGTGGAAATTGTAATGGATCTTCAATTCCTGTATGCCAATGATTAAATGCAAGGCAAACAAGTAAATATAAATCACGTTCTAACATTTTATGACATCCAACGAAGCCACGTACTTGACGTTTACTATGTTCAACTAAACGTCCAACTTCTGGACTTGCTGGTGAACGTGTCTTAAATATAACAACACATAAATCTAACTGTGAACGTTGTGATTTTTCTGAATTTCTTTGTCCTTCTTGAAATAATGTAAATTCTGTTTCAGTTGGTTCAAGTACAGTTAATAATACACAAGACAATGAACAAAGTGGTTGTAAAGTTCCTTGTAAGCGTACTTCATTCCATCCAGAACGTACTTTACATATATCAATACAGTCAAAATATCTGTAAAGAAAGGAATGAAAGGGAAACATCAATAATTATTAATTCATTCAAAAAACTTATAAGAATCATAATTTTCAACCAGACCAAAATATAAATTTATACATATTTTGGCTCTCATAATTCGCAAATAATTTCGAAAGGAAAGCTTCCCAAACTCTTTCTTATTAACCGTTCGACTTGATTTAACTAAATTCAGTCGAGTTAATTCACACAAAAAGCTCTCCATTTGAAGGCTGCATTATGATCTTTAAGTTTTAAAATTTTATTCATTATATTATTCTTACTTTAAAACATCTTCAAATGATATCCAAAAGACACCTTCAGATGCACCATGTGGCATAAGAATTTCACGTAAATCATCTGTCCATGATGATGAATCATCTGACCAATCACCACGCCATGAATAATGTCCCCATGGATTTCTTAATTTTAATAAACGATAATTATGTATATCACGTACATCCAATACAGAATATGCATGACGTGGTCTTAAACCTTTTTTTTGATATTCATCTTCATCAACTTTCATATTACCACCACCACAACTTGCACCCATTAAAAACTTTACTAAACGTGAACTTAATAATTGTGCCCATATTAAATCTTTATCTAATTCATCTTCACTAGGCATAGGTATTGAACTTGGTTGCAATGGTATACTTTCACATGGAGCACCAGTTAATGTTGCTAAACCTTCTATTGCACGACCAGATACTAATGCCTCATAACAACCATGAATTTTTGCCACTGCTTTTTCTATTAATGGTACCCAAAGTTGTTTTCTTTTTGCCTTAAAATATAAAAAAAAAAAAGAAATAATTTAGCCATATATATTTTATAGCATAAAAGAGTATTTTTAATTCTAATTAAGAATGGTACAATAAAATCTCTTTGAATTGAAATTGACAACATAACATTAATGAGAATTGGATACTAAGAAACTCATAACTATAGGTAGAATAAAAATTAACATAACTTAATTAACATAAAATTACAAAACTTAACATAACTAAACTGAAAAATATTTAAATTCTTCATCAACGGAAGATTATTTGAAAAACAAGAAATCCTTATTTCTATTTACTTATTAAACTAAAGAAAGAAAAAAGAATGAATATGATTACAATGTGTTGGTCACTTAAAAAGATTTTTCTCTCTATTGTTTTAAATTAAACGAAAATAATTTATTAATATAAAAAAATAGAATATTACTTGTGAATAAACAAGATGTCCTCTTTTATCACATGGTAATAAATCATCAACTAATACGGTTATCCATTTACCGTCTTTACACAGTCTTACTTGATAAGCTCCTTGTGGACAAATATCTTTTGTCACTAATACTTCTCTAACTAAATCTTCACGTTCAGCTAATACAGCTAATGCACTGAGTAACCAACAATTTCCTAATACTCCTAAAAAGAAAAAGACAAAAAATAAAGAAAATTAATATTAAAATTATTATTAACGTTAAATTGTAGTAATATATAAATAAATAGTTTTAACCCTGGTGGTAGGTTTTTGAAGAAAGTAACCAGATGACAATTACTGTTGGCTTAATATAAAAAAATAAAAGAAGGGTCCAATATAATACGACAGAGATAAATTACCTCTGTAGAATCATGTTGTTTACTTAGAAATTATAATCAAAAATTCAAATAAAAAGAAAACAAACAATTATTCTTAAAATGACTAAAATGTTTACTTTGTAATTGAGATAAAACTTTTCACAATTTTAAATAAAAAAAAAAGTCAAAGTTGTGTTTTTTTTTTATGAAAATTAAAATTGTAAATTCGTAATAATTTTGTAAAATGGAGAAATTTGATTAACGATCTTATAATTAAATTGAAACTATTCCATTCTTTGAACTTTCAAGTGGGTACATTTGTTGTTTCATTTAAAATATTAAATAATAAAAAAAAAAACTGTAAAAATATGAAATAAGATTTGTTTCTTTCCGTTTTCCAATTCTTCTTAATTTTATTCTCTATTTCGGTTGGTAATTACGTTGCTTTTATTCAAGATTAAATCGGGTAAAAATCATTTCCGTTGTTGGTAAAAAAAAAAAAAAAATGGGAAAAAATTAGGAAGAAAAATTAAAAAGAAAAGTGAAACAATTGAACGATTTGAATGATAAAATATAAAGATAAAAAATAAGCACAAACAAATAAAAAAAAAAAACAAATAAAAGAAAAGAAAATAAAAACGGATTCCATTATTTTTTTTTTTTATTTTATTGATTTTTTTTTTTTATTATTTTCTGTTTAGAAACAAACAATTGAGAACGTTTAATTCAATTAGCCTTGACCTGAACTACTAAAAAGAAAAGGAGATCGTGAAAGTAAGACATAAAAAAAAAAACAAGAAAATAATGCCACTCAAAAGAAATATATTTTTTCTTATCAAAATTACTAAAAATAAAAAAAAAAATTAATGCTAAGTAGGAAAAACAATAATAAAAAATTTTGAATTCAATATTTTTCTCTATACTTTTTTATTTTTTATTCGTGTTAAAGTCTACAACAACAACACAATTCTTCTATTTTCGTCCAAATTCATTAGATGAACTGCAAAATTGTTACATAAAAATTAAAAAAAGGTCAACAAAGAATTAATTGACGTTCGTTACATTTAACCAGGTTTGCTTTCCTCTTTACTCATTCTCAGAAAACAAACATTTTGTAGAACTTTCTTTATTTTTCTGGGCTAACTGAATCGTGTTTAATTTCTAACTAGAATCGTGTGTGTGAATGTGTTTCATTTGTTTTCTAATTGGAATAATGTACTCGAGGTGGTTTTTTTTTTTGTATTTTATATTTTCTTTAAAAAAAAAACTCGTTCAACGGAATCAACAACATCAAAGAGTCTTTTTTGTGTTGCTTTTTAAAAAAAAATATTAAATAATTCAAAATTCAATTAACTCGAAAAAAAAAACAGATGCTTTAATTGAATTGTTTTGAATTAAAAAAAATATTTTACTTTGAAAATAATTTCTTTGATTTTTTTTTATATTTTTTCGTTTTGATTTTCATAAAAAATTTGTAATTACATTGTTTTTATGGGGAAAATTAAAAAAATAAAATTTTAAAGAGAAATGAAATTGAAATAGAAAAATAAACAAACCTTGACATATATCAGATGGTAATGGTGTCCTAAATACAGCCCATGGCGGAAAATTACCACCATCACAATTAATTTCATGTGGTCTACGCCATTGAACAACAGGATTTGTATCTGTTGTTGAACAATTTGGATTATAATATAAACTTCTAGGTGCTGGTGGAAATGAATCATCAACAAATAATTGATTATTGTCTTTACAATATTGTATAATACGTTCCCATTTCTCACGTGCTTCACTTTCTTCAATCATACGTAAATTTTCCATTAATTTACTTTTTTTACGATTTATTTCATCATTTATTGTTGTTGATTGATTTATTAATATATTTGTATTATTTATATTTGTTTGTTCAATTATAATTGTATTATTTAATGTTGTTATAAGACCACGATGACTAGAACATATTTCACAAACAACACTTGCTGATAAATTTTCATATGTACATGCTGGACATTGCCATATTTTTGTTATATTAGCACCACTACTATGACGATGATTATTTTGATTACCACTTGTACTTCTTGTACCTAATACAGCACCAGTACTATGTCGTTTTGGTATTGCACCAGATGATGGACGATCATGTTTTGGTGATGGACTACGCGATATACGTTGTATGGGGGGTGCTAAACTATTATTACTATTTGTTATACCACTATTACCGCTACCACCTGATGTTGATGTTATATTTGTTGTTGTTGTTGTTGGTATTGATGATGATGTTGATATTGATGATGATGATGATGATGAAGTTGAACCAGATGCAATTGATGCTAATATTTGTCGATTATGATGATGATTTGTTATTTTATTATTACTATTTGGATGATGATGATGATGGTGATGATGTCCACCACTACTACCACTAGTAACAGAATTTTGACTACCAACTGATACAGATGATGATGATGTTGTTGAAGGTGATTGTGTATATGGACGAAAATTTGTTTGTTGTCCAGATATTATTGGTATTTGACGTATTGCTTTACATGCGACACATACATTATTGCCTAGTTGATTCTTTAACGTACATTGTTGGCATGTCCAAAATTCACCCTTTTTTAATGTCATATCTTCAATACCAGAAACACTATTTAATTTTGAACCACCACAAACGATACATGCTATTGTTGTACCAGAATTAACTAATGTACATTTTTTGCATGTCCATTCTGGTTGTTGTTGTTCAATTATAACTGTATTTTGTTGTTGTTCAATTGTTGATGATGACGATGATGATGATATAAATTGATAATCATCATCTAAATCTTGTTCAAATGTTGCCATTGGTACATCAACAATTGATGGTACTTCATCAAAACCTTGTGATAATGATTTTGATGATGTTAATTGTAATAATTTTGTATTTATTGTTTCATTATTATTAATTATATTGTTTAAATTATTATTATGTCCATTTTGTTGTTGCTGTTGCAATAGTGATGATAATGTTGTTGATGCTATTGTTGTTGGTATACCATCTTTGGTAACAGTTATTAAACTTGGTTGTGTTAATGACGGCTGTGTTCTAGACGATTCACAAATATCACATTGTTCAACCCATAATGGATTATAGGCGTATGAACATTTTGTACATGTCCACATACGTGGTATTACAGATGGTGGTAATGGTTGCTGTTGTTGTATTGTACCACTTGTTATTGTTGTTCCTGTTGCAGTTGTAGTTGTTGTTATTATTGATGGTGATGGTAATAGTGGTATTGCCGTTGTAGTAGATGGAATTGTTGTTGTTGTTAATGATTTTAGTTGATTTGGTGAACCAATAATTGTACTAAAAATAAATAGAAACAGAAAATATAGAGAAATATTTTTATTTAATTTGAAAAAATTAAAAATCCAATTTTTTTAAAGAAACAAAAGAATTTTTTAACAAAAAAAAAACAAACAAGAGAAAACAAAATCTACTGACCATTTTTTTTGTCAATTTTTTATGAAATCCGAATAATATTATGTGAAAAAAGAAACAAAAAAAAAAAGAAATGTGTGATGAACTGAAAGAGACAATAATCAAGTCATAAGAGATAATATTGATTTCAGAGAAAACAAAAAAAAGATAATAAAATTATTCTCTCAAATTATTATTCTAACCTAAAAATAAATATGAAAAATGAAAAAGAAAAAGAAAAAACACAAAAATAAATATCCTGTATAAAACAAATAAAAATAAAATAGTAGAAGCAAAATAAAATCCAAATACAAAAACAAACCAAAAAAAAAAAAAAATATGACAAATGAACAAAAGAATTTAAAGTGAAGAAAATAAAAGAAAAAAAACAAATCGAAACGATGACCAGAAAAATTAAATTTTTAACAAACTGAAAACACAACAAAACGTACATTTTTTGTGAATCCAATGATTTTCTAGGACCTTTCCATACTTCTGTATAAATACTAGATGCATCTGATGATATTATACTATTATTATCTGTTGTTATTGCTGGTGATGTTGGTGTTGTTATTGACGATGATGATAATGTTGTTATATGTGATGTTTTTACATTATTTATACCAATACTTGAATATAATAAATCCTGTTGTTGTTGTGAATTTAATAATACAGAACCAGATGCAGATGATGATGGTGTTGATGATACTGTTGTTATTGTTGATGGTAAAACAATTGAAGGCGATGTTGATGTTGTTATTATTATTGATTGTATTGGTTCTGATAAACCAATATATGATAGTTTTGTATCAATACCAGGTTTTAATTTATTATTAATTTTATTGGCTTTATTAACAATTGCATATATTGGTTCCTTATTATCTTTATCTTTTTGTTTTTCATCAATTATTTTTATTAAATTATCATCATCCTTTTTTGTATTCACTTTATTATTATCAATTAAAATATTATTAATATTTAATTGATTTTCATATGTATGTAAATTATTTAAATGATCCTTTTCTTCTTTAAATTTTCTTATAATCATTTGATTTTCATATGAATTTAATTCTGTTTTATTATTACGTAATATTTCATAATAATTATCTAAATTTTCATTGTTCTCATTTTTTTGTATTAATTTATTATTTGTAATTGTTTGTCCAATAGTTGATGATGATGTTACGGTTGATGTTGTAGGTATTGTTGTTATTGGTATTGTTTGTTTTGTTGATGTTGTTATTGTTGTTGTTATTGGTACTGATTGATAAAACCAATCTTTAACAGCAACAAATACACCACCATTTTTTGGTAATGTTAAATTTTTAACACGATTACTTAAATTACCACTACGTGATATTGTTGTTACAGTAAAACGACTATTTTTATTATTATCATTAAGATTATTTGTACATTGATTTTTATTGCAAATACCACAAACATCACATAATATGGTACACTTTTTATATGTAACAATTTCTGATTTTTTTAATGTTGCTGTTGATGTTGTTGTTTGTGTTAACATTTTTAAATCATCAATTGATGTTGATGATGTTATTGGTAATTGTATTATTGTTGGTGATGTACGATTATTATATTGTATACTTTTTAAATGTGAATATTCTGAATTTGAATTTGGTAAATAATTTTGTTGATTATTATATTGTTGATTATGATTACGTGATGATGTTGATGATGATGATGAATATATTGTATTTGATATATCATTATGTGTATTACTACGTAATGAACGTCTTAAATAATGTCCAGTTATATTATTATCATCTAAATTTGTTGTTGATGATGTTGTTGTTGTTTTTGTAGTTGTTAATATAAAACTATTTGGACGATTCTTTATTGATGAAGATGTTGATGTTATACGTTCACCAAATAATGTACCAGTAATTGGTTCTGATATACTTGATAAGGATTTATTTATTTTACGATTTGAATAATATAAATTATCATTATCATTATTAAGTATTTCATCAAATGAAAAATGTTGATGTTGTTGTTGCTGTTGTAGTAAAAGTTGCTGCTGTTGTTGTTGTTGTTGATTATTAATTAATGGTAATCGTACAAATTTTGTTTGATATTCATGTTTACATCCAATTGTATTATTATAATCATTATTATATAAATTATTTGGATTTATTAAACATAATTGACATTTTCTTAAATGTTGTCCACCAGAATCCATACTCAAACTACGTATTTTTATATTATTATTAGTTAATTTTATAATATTCTTCTTATCAATATTATTATTATTTTTTATTTTAATATCAGTTGTTAAATTTAAAAAATTAATTTTTTTTATTGTTGATGATAATAATTTTGTATTATTATTATTGATTAAATAATTATTATCATCTAAAATTGTTTTATTCTTTTTTAATAATAATGTATCCTTATAGATTGGTGCTAAATAACTGACTGTATTACAATTTAAACAGTGCCATGTTACAGAGTTATTGTGAATTAAACACAATTGACAAATCCATTCACGTATTAAATTTGGTGTACTTAATGAACGTAATAATATTGTTGAATAATTTATAGATGTTGATGATGATGATTTTAATTTTTCTACTCCTTCTTCCTCTTCTACTACAACTTCCTCTTCTTCCTTTTTATTGTATTGTTGTTGTGAATGATTAAGGTTCTCTGTTTTTTTTATAAAATTTTCGTTTGTTGTTGTTGCTGGTAATTTTGTTGCTTGTTTTTCACGTAATATTGTTTTATATATTCTATGAGACTCTTCGGTTCTAAAAGGTAACAAAAAAAAAGAAGAGAAGACAAAGGAAAAAGAAAATTATTTTTAAATTTTCATTTAGTAACGAGGAATCAAAAGAAAAAAAAATGTTAAAATTTTTCATTATTTGGATTATTTTTTGTGTCATTCTACAGTTGATAGAATGTCAAAATTGATCCCCGATCAATAATCACATCTCGTCGTCACACATACTTAGGCAAACACATAAACATACATGATACAAACATACAATACACTCACACTTTATTATGTATATATTATAATATATGAAACATAAGGATAAGAGAAGAAAAAAAAAACCAATTTCAACATAAAGGATTTTTTTTTCTTTTGGTTTATATATTTTTATTTTTATTATACCCGTCTGCCGTTATTTCCACATAATATCCTGGATTCGTATTAAAACTGTCACATTTTGACGTTTTATCCTGATTACAACTACTTCTGTCAGACTCTAAAATTTTTCGTATATTTCCACATCTTAAACACTTTAAACTTTCTACTGGATTTGTTAAATTACAATTATAACATTTCCATTGAAGTACACTAGCTATCGTCCCCATTTAAATAAATATTTAACATGTCTAAAACTCAAAATAAACAATTTTATTAATTTTTCTTTGATCCTTAAAAAAATCACTTCTTTCTTTTCTTTCTTTTTTCTTTTTATACACGAACAGCTGAACACAATTTGGGTGGGGGAAAAAAAGGGATAATTTAAAGAAAGCTTTTACAGAGCGAAAAAAAATTGCGGTAAATTCAATTTCAAATTTAAATAGTTTTTTGTGTACAGAAAATAACAATTAAAATTAATTGTTTTAAACTTTTATATTTAATTATTATTTATTTTGGTTAATGTTTATATGAGATTGTGTTAAAAAACTTTATACCTTTTTAATAAATTTTGACAATTACATTGCTGAATGTGACAAAAACAAATTTGGTAATGTAAGCTATAAACGGTATAGTAGTTCATTCATTTTACAATGTTTCACAAAAAAAAAATTACACAAAAATAATACAAATAAATATTATATGAAATTAAAAAAATGATTTATTAAATAATTATTTTACTATAATTTATGAATACTTCACAATTTTTGTTATTTCCAAGAAATTTTTTTGCATAGACATACTTCACGTATATTGACACATATTTATACGGCTGAATTGAAAAAATTGTTGCTTTCATTTATTATTTCTATTAACCAAGAAAATATCGAATAGACTAATAAAATCATTTTAGTAAATAAATGTTTTTAATATAATAGAAGTCTTGAATAAACAAATTTATAGAAATTTTTTTTAACTGAAATAAAATAAAATATTATTCTCAAATTGTATTTTTAAAAGATTTATAAGGTTTTTTAATGACATTCTGGTATCTGGCAGTACTTATTTTTAGCTCAGTGTAATATTGAAAAAGAAGTAGAAAGTATTAACACGTGTTTTTGACGTTTAAGTTAAGTTAACGCTAAAAATGATTTGTACAATTTTTTGTAAAATTTATAATAAATTATAGACGTAAAAATTATAATATAATAATATATTAAACGTTTTTTTATAATCATGTCGGGTGTTAAAAACAGTTTCGATAAAAAAAATAAACATAAAAACTTCAAAGGCAAACCACAAAATGATAAAAAAATTAATGCTAAAAAAGAAGAAAAGAAGAACAAGTTTGCTATGAAGGCGGGAAAATTAGAAGAACAAGAAATAGAACAATTAAAATTAAAGTATGAAACAATAGAAACAAAATCAATTAAACTGTTTACAGATTTTCCATTATCTAAGAAAACAATGAAAGGTTTAAATGAAGCAAATTATAAGGTACCAACGGACATACAAAAAGAAGCAATTGGTTACTCATTACAAGGTAAAGATGTTTTGGGATCAGCAATCACTGGAAGTGGTAAAACTTTAGCATTTCTAATACCAATATTGGAATGTTTGTTTATAAAAAAATGGACAAGAGCTGACGGATTAGGTGCGATCATCATATCACCAACAAGAGAATTAGCCTATCAAATATTTGAAACATTAAAAAAAATTGGTAGTCATCATGAATTTTCAGCTGCATTAATAATTGGTGGTAAAAATTTAAAATATGAAAGAAAACATATGGATCAATGTAATATTGTTATATGTACGCCAGGTAGAATATTACAGCATATGGATGAAAATCCGTTATTTAATTGTGATTCATTACAAATACTTGTACTTGATGAAGCTGATAGATGTTTAGATATGGGTTTTGAAGTAACAATGAATGCAATTATTGAAAATTTTCCTATAAGTAGACAAACATTATTATTTTCAGCTACACAAACAAAATCAGTTAAAGATTTAGCACGTTTAAGCCTTAAATCACATGTTTATGTTTCACCAACATCACAAAATGAAATTGTAACTCCAGAAAATTTACAACAAAGTTATGTTGTATTAAATTTAGATGAGAAAATAACAATGCTATGGTCATTTATAAAAAATCATTTAAAACAAAAAATTATTGTATTTATGACATGTTGTAAACAAGTAAAATTTGTAACTGAAATGTTTATAAAACTACGTTCTGGTACAACAATTTTAGGTTTATATGGAACATTACATCAAGATCGTCGTGTTGCTGTTTATAATGAATTTGTACGTAAAACAAATGCTGTATTAATTTGTACAGATATTGGTTCACGTGGTTTAGATTTTCCTGTTATAAATTGGGTTGTACAAATTGATTGCCCAGAAGATGTTGATGCATATATTCATCGTGCTGGTCGTACAGCAAGACATAGTGCCAAAGGTGATAGCCTATTAGTGTTATTACCAAGTGAAGAAGAGGGAATGATTGAAGAATTAAAAGAAAGAAATATACCAATTGAACAAATATTTATTGATGCAAAAAGATTATTTAGTCCAAGAGTTAAAATGGAAGGTTTATTAGCACAAAATTTAGAATTAAAAGCAACAGCACAACGTGCTTTTGCAACTTATTTAAAATCAATTATGCTTATGAAAAATAAGAAAATTTTTCAATTGGATGCATTAGACATTGATGCATTTGCAAAATCTCTTGGTTTAGCAGTCACACCTAGAGTACGTTTTATGGAAAGCAGAAGAAAAAAATTAATCAAAAACAATGCAGAAGATGGGAATGAAGAGAATGATGATGAAAAAGAGCAAGAGGATGAGAATGAGAGAGAAAATTATCAGACAAATGTTGTAAATCAATCTGAACATTTAAATTTTCAATTTTCAAATGATGAAGGTAGCAGTGACGATGATGACTGTACAAACTTATTCCAAGTTAAACGTAAAGATCATAAAATATCAGATGAAGAAGTTGAAGATGATAATGATTTTCCTTCATTGGAAGAAATTAAATCAAAGAAACAATTGAAACCGTTAACAAAAGCAGCGCTTGCAAAACGTGTTATGAAAAAGAATATTTTAGCAAATACAAAAGTTGCTTTCAATGAAGATGGTAAAGAAATATTAAATGCAACAAAACATATTCAATCAAAAGAAGCTAAAGAATATATGGAATCAAATGATGGTGCTGGAATTGATTTTGAAACAGCTAAACTTGCATTACGTGCTGAGGATAAATATGACAAACAAAGATTTAAACAATTAATTAAGGCAAAACATAAAGAGCAAAAGATGAAAGCAAAACCAATGACAAATGAGGACGTTGATGATTTTGGTAGTGATGGAAACTCTGATAATGATGAACCAGATTTATCCTGGTTACCAGATCCAGATAAAATCTATAAAAAAGATAATGAAATCGGAAATTCAGAAAGCTCAGATGATGGTGAGGACGAAGACGATGATGAATCAGATATTGAAGAAATTCATAAGCCTCCAAAAAATTTAATAACAAAGAAAATAAAAAAATCAAGGACGGAGGAGGACGAGGAAACTGAAGAGAAAAAAGAAAAAAGTCAAACAACAAATAGACCGCCGAAGAAAAAACGACGTCTTGATCTTGTTAATGACTTATCTGTTAATGAAGCTGAAATGATTGCAATGAAATTATTAACAGGAAATTAAAATAATTAATTTGTAAAAAATAGTAATCTGTATTTTATTTTGTAAAATTCAACAATTATTTAATTAAAAAAAATTTCCTTTAAAAAATCAACAAACAAATTTTTTATTTAATATTTTCTAAATTTCTATATTTTGATTATTTTTTAGTTGGTACAGTTTTTTCAGTTTCTTCTGTCTCTTCTATTTTAACCCAGTCTTTAGGATTTTTTAAAACATGAACAAGTTGACCTTCTAATGAACCAACTGGTGGTTCGTGCATGTATTCCCATCTCTAAATAAAAAAAAAATACAAACATACAATTATTTTAATCAATTTAAATTATTTTTGATTGAATTATGGATTTAGAAAATAAAAGACGTAATTTAAATGCGTAGTAAAGAATGAAAATTATTCAAAGAGAACTTGTCTAATAGAAAGGAAGAAAGAAATACTCACAGCAATTAAAGGCAAAGACATTAGAATACTTTCATAACGTGCTCCAGGAGTATACAAACCAAATTTTGTACCTCTATCATAAATTAAATTAAATTCAACATAACGTCCACGTCTTAATAATTGCCATTGACGTTCTATTTCACCATAATCGTCATTTTTGTGTTCCCGAACTGAAAGAATAATACATATTCCAATTTATTTGTCAAAAAAATCAATGCAAAAATATAAAAAAGAAATTCTAAATTTTATATTAACTTCAGGACTAAGCTTTCTGTTTGTTTAACAAATTTTTCTGAAAAGAAATTTTATTCATTTTGTTTTAGGATAGTGAAATATGAAAAACAAGAATATACAAGAATATATATAAATAATAATTATTACCTAGTGGAACATAAGATGGTATAACAGAATTAGCACATGATGATACAAATTTGAAACAATCATTTTCATTTGGCTCATCTAAATCATCAAAGAATATTCCACCAATGCCACGACATTCATTACGATGTGTTATATGAAAGTATTTATCACACCATTTTTTAAATTTTGGATAATATGTTAAATCATGTTCATCACAAGAATCTTTTAATGTTTGATGGAAATGTATTGAATCTTTTTCATTTAAATAATATGGTGTTAAATCTGTTCCACCACCAAACCACCATTGTTTTTCATCTTTATCAGTTACTTCAAAATAACGATAATTAAAATGTATTGTTGGTACCATTGGATTACGTGGATGTATAACAGCACTAACGCCAGCAGCAAAAAATGGCAGAGAACCTTCGCTTAATTTTTTGCCTCTTGAACGCATTTGTTGTACAGCTCCGGGCGGTAACGTTCCTGATACAACTGATATATTAACACCAGCCTTTTCAAATATCTAAAAAAGGAACATCATTTAAAGACGAATTTAAATAACGAATAATTAAAATGTGCCAATGGAATTTTTTAAGAAAAAAATATAAAGAAAATGCTTACATCTCCATCTTGGAGTACACAAGTAATTCCACCGCCACCTTCTTTTCTGGTCCAACGATCAACCTGAAATTTTGCACCAAAATTCTCTTCATTTTCAAGTGCACGACAAAATTCAGCTTGTACTTTCATTATCATTAGTTCCATTTTTGTTTTCATATCATTTTCATTATCTTGTAATTTTTCAATATCTGTTATTGGTAAAGCCATATATTGAGATAAGTTAAATTTTTTTTCCACTTTTTTCATTTCAACATGATTAATTGAAAAAAATGCTGTTACTCCAGTACCAATTATTAATGCACCAGTATATCTAAAAAAAAGAAATATAAACAAAACATATGTTGAACAGAAATTTCATCATAAAATTATTCGAGTTTTTTAACCTCAAACGATTACGTTTGGTATTTGTTTGTGTAAATGCATTTATAAAACCAAAAGGTTGAACACTTTTACGTATTAATTTAAACATTTTTTTTTATAATATTTTGCACTTTTTATGTTAGAATATTGTAAGAATTTAAAACAATAAATGTAAATGAGAAAAATGCAATTTCATTTCATCATAAAATCTGCATTTTTCCTTAGTTGCCACAAATCACAAAGTGACATTGACACTTAATTTAAATGAAACAGAAATATATTTGTTTTGATCGTGCTCTTTCATTTTTGATTTAAAAAAAATGAAATTGTTGAGTAAAGAAATCTGAAAATATAAATAGAATATTTGTTTCGATATCTAATCAGTGAAATATTAAACAGGTTGCATTATTGAATGTATATACAGATAAATAAAATCAAATAAATAAGAAAAAATATCTACAGAATAATTATGGCAGTTTGAAAATCTTTAAACGGTTAAAAATGTGAGATCAAATTAAGAAAAGTTTTTATCATTTCTTGATTTTAATTTTCAGGAAACATTTATAAAAATTTAAATAAAATAATATTAAATTTTATTAAATATTTTATAAAGAAAAAAAATTGGAGAAACATACATTCTCCCCATCTTTTTAACAAACCAATGAAAAATTGGATCACTTTTTATCCCGCAAAAATTTAAATCGATAAATATCTGGGCAAAATTTCAGTATGCTTCAGTATAAAAATACATAATACAACAAAAAATAATAAACAAATCTAATAAAAGTATACTTTCATTGAATAGCTTTGAAAAATACTTAATATTTATTTTTAAAATTTGTATAAATTAATTATGATAGCAAATCTAATTAGAATTATGTTGATAGTTGCAAATGACTAGTATTTATATGTGATATTGCGATATTACGGATAATAAGCTCAGAGTTAATTGACAAATAAATTAAACTTTAATCTTTTAATTTGTGCAAAAATTTAAAATTTAGTACTATTTTATTTTAAAATAGTTTGTTGTAGCGTTTTTAAAACCAAACTTTGTAGCGTTAAACTGCATATCACTAAAATATTTTTTGATCTTTTCATCTTCTTTCTTCTGTGTTTATTTCATATTCTTTTTTTGACGTTTTCAAATTTCAAAGTATTGATCTGTCAAAACGCAATGCTGTTCTTTTCGGTTTTAAAATAAACTAAAATAATAATAAATAAATAGTGTGTCATAGTATAGTGTTTAATTGCATTTAGTGTAATATATTGTAGAAATTATATTTATATAAATTTAATAATACAAATGGTGTTTAAAAGTCATTTTATTTATCATTAAAATTAAGTGTATTTTATTGCGCATACGTCACTTTTTTTTTATTATTTTTTTGTTGAACTACAAATACCAACAACAACAAGAACAACAATATTAATACATATATATAGCATATGCATACACTCTCATATAAAGTAATAGAAGTATAAGAAGAAAGAATAATAACAATATAGAGCAAAAAGAAAAAAAAAAAACAAAAAAAAAATTACACCAAAAAGTGGCGAATATTCATATAAATTTATATAAACATTAGTTCGATAAGGATAGACATATAATAAGGACGTATGTCCTTTTAAGTATTAAAAATTGTGCTTTTGTGTATATATTAATACATGCATACAGTTACTATATAATATATAGGTATATTTCGCATACACAATCATATAAATTCCCACACACACACACACACACACATACACACAAATATATACATTATCATCTACACAAAATACAGTTTAGATTTTTCCTCCTCCTAAAAAAACAGGAGAATAAGTTGAAAAAAAAAAGCGAATTTTCATCCCATCCATAGTTTATTTCGTAACGTAATCAAAAGCTAATTCGACATTCTTGTTCTTGTCGTCGCGAATCAAATACGTAGCTGAAGAAAGAAAACTGGTCATGGTGTGGTTGTGAAATAAATTTTAATTATTTTTTTTTTTTAATAAAAAAAAAAAATAATAAAAGAGACAGAGAGTGAGAGAGAAGAGAGAAAGAGAGAAAAAAAACATACAAAATTTAAATTAAAAAATTTAAAATTTTTTTCTGTTTTTTCCATTTATTAATTTATTATTATTAATTTTTCACTTTTAACAAATTTTTCCTTATAAAAAAAAAAAAAAACGAACTAAAAATTAAAGAAAAAAATAGAAAAACCATCTTTCTCTTGTTTAAAAATAAAATAAAATAAAATTAAAAAAAAAACCATTATTTATATACCCAAATTTACTCCCCCGCCCCCCCCATTAACCAACCTAATAACAAAAAAAAACATAAGAAAATTTATGTAATAAATACAAAACTTAACTCTCGCTACTAAAAAAAAAAAGTACTAAATAAAATAAAACAAAAAATCTTCAAATTAAAATTAAAAAAAAAAAACATTAAAAAAAATATTCCTACACTTGTACACATTTTCTAATTTAAGAAAAAAACGCAAAACAGAAAAAAGAAAAACTAAACTAAAAAAAAAAAAAAAAGAAACGAAAGAGAGAAAAGTAAAAAAAAAAAAAAAAAGAAAAGAAAAAAGGCAACAACAAATTTTTTTTTCCATAAAATTTTCTTTTTTTTTCAACTTACAACAAAAAAAAAAAGAGTTTTTTTTTTCTGTCGTTTGGAAAAGAATTTAACAAAAAAAAAAATACAATATTTTTGGTTTTGTTTTGTTTTAAGTCTTTTGTAAATAATATAAAGGAAAAAAATTAAAATAAGAAAATCAAAATTATTTTCGAAAAACACAAAAAAATGAAAATTATTTAAATAATATAAAAGCAACAACAACAACAACACTAAAAAATAAAATCTAAAAACCAAAAAAAAAACATAATAAAAAGAACACAAAAAAAAAAGGAAATAAACACAAATGAAAAACTAAAAGAAAAAAACTAAAAGAAAAAAACTAAAAAAAAAAAAACTAAAAAAAAAAAACAAAAAAGTGCAAAAATAAAATAAAATAAAATAAAGAAAATTTCGTTTGTTTTAAATATATTTTTTTTTCTGTTTTTTGGTTCTCTTGTTTTCTTTGTTGTAATTAATTACAAAGAGCAACAAAATCCTTTCTCTTAACGATTCTCTTGTTTTCGATTGAAAAACAAAAAACACAAAAAATTGAATCTAAGAAAATAAAAATTAGAGAAAAATTTGGTGAAAATTTTAATTTAACAAAAAAAAAAACAAAAAAAAAAAGACAAAAAGCGAACAACAACAACAACAACAACAACAACAATTTAATAAAATTTTGTTAAGTTTTTCTATTTTTTTTCTGTCGGCTCTTCCCATTTCTAAAAGAAATTTCTATAATGCCATTTACGAATTTCTAAAAAGAAAATAAAAACAACAACAACAACAACTTCTGAAATTTTCTTTTTTTTTTTTTTCAATAAAAAAAAAATCCTGTGCAAAAAACAAAAAAAAATTCTTTAATTGTTTTTTTTTTCTTCCTTAAAAAGGCCACAACAATAACAACAACAACAACAACAACAACAACAAAATAATAAAAAATTTAAAAGAAGAAAATTCGCGAAAATTTAAAAATTAAAAAAAAATTGTGATTTGTAAAATTAGGAAAAAAAAAAACAACAACAACAAAAAAAAAAAACAACATCAATAAAATTAAAAGTGTTTGAAAATTAAAAACAACAACAACAACAACAACAACAACTGAAAGAAAGGAAACCAAAAAAAAAAAAGAAAGAACAATCATGAAAAAGTTTACATTCAAAGGTGTTCTCGATGGTTTTCGTTCATCTGTTCAATCACAATCGAAACCAGAACAGGAGATTCAAGAAACACTTAGACCAGATCATTTTGCATTGATCAAGGTAAGTTCAACTTTTTTAATTTTTTCATTTTCTTTTGTAAATTTACAAAATGAAAAAACCATCAAATAAAAATGAAATATTAAATTTTCTCCAATTTTTCACAACGAAAGTTTCAGTGAACTTTTGCTCCAGTTTTTTTTTTTTTCAACTTTATTCGTTATTTTGTCTGTTTTTCCTCCTCGTTGCCCTTCACTGCACAAATTTTCGTTTCTTGGAAAAAAAAAACTAAAAATTTCTTTCTTCGGGTGGTTAAAGTGAGGTGGTAGGATGGGCGGGGTGTTAATTTTATTCTCAATTTTTTTTTTTTTTTTGGTGTGAAATTCAAAAGGGCTGTGCGGGTGCTAGACGAAAATTTTATGTGCAATTTTTATTTGTGTAATTATGAAAATCATAAAAATTTCATAAAGAATTTTTCACAGCTTTGATTGTTGTTGTTGTTGTTTTTTTTTTGATAACGAAAAAAAATCAATCAATTTGCGTTACTTTTTCAAGTTGAGTTCACAAACACACACACACACACACACACACACACATACACACACACAGGCACAGACACAATATCACAAAATTATCGCGATAAGAATAAAAATATTGTTGGTGTGCGTGTGTGTGTGTGTGTGTGCGTTCTTTTTTTTTTGTTGTTGTTTTTCGTTGTTGCGGTTTTTTTCTTTATTTTATTTTATTTTGTTCTTTTTTTTTTTTTTTTTGAATCGGTTTGAATAATTTTACAGAAAAAAAAAACAAAACAAAAAAAAAAGAGCTTACACACAACAACAACAACAACAACAACAACAACAACAATAACAATAACAACAACAATAACAACAACAGCAGCAGCAGGAAAGAGTAAAATTTTTCAAACGTTTTATCGAGAAGAAGAAAAATAAAATTCAGGAAATCGATATATTTTTTTTTGTTCGTTGGCCCTTTTTCTTTGAATTCTTTTCAAAAAATTTATGTTTCTTTTTTTGTATTTATTTGTCATCTGAAAAGAATGGAAGGATTACACCTGCTTCTTAAACAGACCATCCACGTTTTTTTTTTTTTTAATTTTGCTAATCTATACTGACATTCACGAGGGCAGTCCCGACTTTTTTGGTTGTGGCCCCCCGATTAAAAATAAATTCAATAAATTCACCGGCTGTATTTCTGTGAATATTTCTTTTAATTTAATTTGAGTTTTGAAACTAGAAACTTACTTATTTCAACTTCCTTCCTTACTTACGTCTTAGTTGAGGTAATAAATAAAAAAATAAAATGAAGAAATAAAAAAATTTACGTTTTCTTATCGCAAAAAAAAAATTAAAAAACAGAAAAACAAAAAAAAAATTACAGCGAAAGAAAAAAAAAAAACACAAAAAAATCAAAACCAAAAAAACCGCACAGAGATTTTTTGTTTTCTGCTTTAAACATTTTTTTTGAGTCTAGAACAAAAAAGAAAAATAATTTGAAATGGGAAAAAATAAAAGAGATTTTTATCCGTTTCAACCAAGAATCTAAACTAACAATTTTTACTAAGTAATGATTAACTAAGTGACAGGTGGTGTGTGGGATGTGGGGATCATTCAACGTAATTCAGATGATATTATGATCCAGACACTTTCAACTGTTTCTGATTATATTGGACTCAGTGAAAATAAAAAATTGATTAAAAATTAGAAAGAATTTTCCAAATCAAAATCAATTCAAAAACGGGGAAAAATTAAAGTAAAACAGAAACCAAAAGAAAAAAATTGAATTTTCCCTAAATTTTTCTTTCTTTCTTTCTTTTGTTTTTTTTTTTTTTTCACCACCGTCGGTATTTTTGGTGTTGTTACGTCACGTGCGCTTTTAAGTTTAATATTTTTTTTTTTGTTCCTCTTATTAACATTATTAAAGTTTACTAAATAGAAATACCAACAAACAATTTTCTTAATGTTTATTTGCCGTGAAAAATCTAAAGGAAAAGAAAAAAAAAAAAAAATGAAGAAAAAAAAAACAAACATTTTTTTTTTGAAAAATAAAACTTTATCGTTTTTTTTTTCCTTCTTCTTCTTCTTCTTTTTCTTCGTTTTTTCTTTTGGTGTGTGTAGAATGAAGAAATACTTATTTAAGCATAATAAGTAAGTAAGTATAGTAAGGAAGAAATTTTTTTCTTTTTGCTGTTTTCTTGTGAAAACTTTTTTTTTTTTCCGTCATTTTCCTTAATTTGTATTTATTTTTTTTCTCTATGCCAAAAATAAATTGGATTGACTCTTTGGTGTGTATGCGGATACGTATATATGAATGTGAGTGTGTGGGGGTTGTATGTGTGTGTGTGTGTGTTTGTGTGTAGTTTGTGGTAAAAATAAAAACGGAAGTCGGAAATACCTTTAATCACAATTACGTATTGATTTAGTCGGTTTTTAGTCGGAAAAAAAATAAAGAAGTTGTCGTATAAAAATTAATTAACTTTTATTTTTGTTTTATTTTATTTCGCTGATGACGTTTTGATTTCCGCTATTTCTTGTTGTTACATTTTCATTTTTCCTTAAATTCTTACATTTTTGTAATTATTTATTTGTGATTTGATTTTATTTTTAGAAAAGTTTAAAATAAAATTTTCTTGTACTTACGAGAACAGAAATCGTATTAGGCGACCGACCACACTCTTCCCTGTCAATTCTATCCGATAAAGTGGACGCTTTTTAAAGTTTAAAGTTTTTTCAGACGACAAAGCACAACCAAAGTAATTGAATAATTAAAAATTTAATTTTTGACTAGAGGAAAAATTCTGGACAATTTAATGGAGAGAAAATGAAAACAAAAAGAAATTGATCGTTTAATCAGAAGTGATTGTCCCCGATTGGCCATTATAGAATTTTTACGTCACGTATAATA
Organism: Pedicia rivosa; assembly: GCA_963082725.1. Classification (NCBI taxonomy): domain Eukaryota; kingdom Metazoa; phylum Arthropoda; class Insecta; order Diptera; family Pediciidae; genus Pedicia; species Pedicia rivosa. The sequence goes on along the minus strand of OY720151.1, from coordinate 14,489,358 downwards.
AAAAAAAAATTCTCCATAAAAATTATATTGTTGGTCGACTTATATACAACTATTTGAAGTTTATTACTTCTTAAAGAGTTTCCCCTCGTTCCTCGGACCGCACCATGTCCACCATTTTTATAACCTAAGAAATATTTCATTTGAAATTCGTTTCATAGCAGTAATATTAAATTTAAAGATTAAATTTGTTTCGGTTTTTTATTGTTGTTGTTATTTAATTGTTTTTCTTTGATGTTTGATGGCCTTCGTTTTTGTGTTTGTGTGCTTCGTTTTTTGGGTGGTAGGTGGGAGTGAGGCATAAGAGTGAATTTCTTACAATTTTCGCTAAATAAAATTCACAGAATTTCACAGAATTAAAACGATTTTTTCTCATAAAAGAAAAAAAAAAACAAAAACAAAAACAAAACAAAAAGAAGTAAAAATTATTTTGTTTTAATTTATTTTTGTTTTTTATTGTTGTTTATTCTTAAACAAAAAAAAAAAAACACAAAAACAGTGAAAGTTATTTCACCGCATTTGACTCGCATTTTAAAAAAAACAACAACCGGAAACATATTAATTCATTTTTCGTAGAAATATTTAAGACAAATCTAGTTAAAATATAAATTTAAACGAATCTTACCAACTTTTATTTATAAGAATTTTTGGTTTTTTTATGGAAAATCAAGTTGATACTTGAGAGTGACACGTTAAATACTTATGTTAATGTATTAAGTTGTGTGCAATTTACAAAATATAATTCACAATAAAGAAAAGATCCTTGAAAAGTACTAACAACTTTTTCTGATGTTTTCAATTGTTTCAAATATTCTCCTTGCTTTTACAGCATTATAGCATTACAGCATTACAGCATTACAGCATTACAGAATCGTTACTTTTTTCTAATCAGAAAACTATAAAAATTTAATTATACTTAATTTTTTTTACGAATTAAAAGAATGCATTGGAAATGCCTGGTTCTTATCTAATAATGAATCGTCGTGAATTTTGATTTCCAATTTTAGATCAATTCCAAAATATTCACTTACATAAATTATTTTATGTTTTCCGAAAATTTAGTGACTCTTAAAAATTTTTAATTTCCTCCTTGTAGATATTATTGTCTGTTTCTGTTCTGGGTAAAAAAAAAAGTCTTTATCTTTAAATTGTTGTTAAATCCAGAATTCAATTAAAGTTAATTTAAATCTCATCTTTAAAATTATATTTCGAATAAAATTACAAAAAAAAGAAAACGATTTAATCTTTCTTTTTTCTGTAGAACTTTTATTAGCGAATTAATATTGACGAAATTAAGTATGATTAAGTAATAAACATCTCCCCCTTTCTCCTCTCATTGTTTTGCTTCTTTAATTTTACTGTAAATAAAAAAAAAAAAAAAAAAACAACCAAAGTTTGACATTTCTGAAAATCAAAAAAAAAAATAGACAGAAGGCAAAAAAATACAGAATTTCAGTTTGACTTGTATGAAAGAAAATATTAAGAAATAAAGTAAGAAGAAATGAAAAATGTCAAGGTTAATTGAATTGAATCATCAGAATCAGAGAAAAAAGAAAGAAAGAAAAAATTAATAAATCAAAACTTTATGTCGATATTCACGAAACTTTTAGCTAACTGTTAAAAATAGTGTGAAAGAGAAACAATATAGAAGAGTGCGAAAGAAAAAAAAAAACGTATGGATAAAGTCTTCTAGTGGTAAGTCACTTCGTTCGGATGGGATAATAACAATAAATATTTAATGAAATAATTGACAGGAATGGGATTGATGAAATTATTTGCTAGCTATGTGTATGTGGAATAATGTATGTGTGTGTGTATGAGAGATTTAGCAGTTTAAGCTACTTAAATTTTACCAAATAAAAATTACAGACTACGACCATTAATAATTTAGTTAGTTTCGTTTCATTTCGTTTCAATATAAAAGTAAAAAATTATAATATCCTATTTTTTTTTTTCTTCTCTTATCATAATTTTTAATCTAATCTTTGTTTTTTTCCACATAAATGAGAAATGATTTTTTTTTTCTATACACATTTTTGTATATGCAAATGTGCGTGCTTTGTGAGGTATGTGTGTGTGTTTGTATGGCGTGTGTATTTTGATGTTTGTGGAAAAATGTCTGTATTGAATATAGAAATAGAGACTATTAGAGGTGTACCTACTTAATAATAATGAATAAAGGTAAAAACGAGAAAAAAAATAATATAATAATAATAATAAAAAGAACAACAACAAAAACAACAACAAAAAATACACTGAATAATTGTTGTTTTTGTTTTTGATTTTGATTTTGTTGTGACTTTACGTTTTTTTTTCTGTTTCTTCTTTGGTGTTTGTGAATATCATTGAAGAAAAAAACAAATTAAATCATATAATAAAATTGACAATCGAAAGGAGGAATATAATATAATTTATATTTACTTATTAAAAATTAGTAAATAACAACAAAAAAAAAATTGTTGTTATAAATATTTGCTTAAAACTTTAATGATAGAAACATAAGGAAATATTTTAATCCATATTGATTGAGTTTTGACATTAGAATTTTTTTTTTCTGTAATCGGCTTATCTATATTTAAGCTTTGGTTTTAAATCTTAAGTTATCGTGAGACATTAGTAAACTTACTTTAAACTTAAATGCGTTTAATTGTGCATAGTTACTAATAAATAATTAATAATGTTTAATTTACGAAGAAATATGATTTTTTTTACGTTTTGCGATAAAGTTTTTTAATTTAATTCAATTGAATTAAATATTTCAGTTATAAAAAAGAAAAATGGTAGGTCTCGTCCCAAGTTGGCCTAAGTGTGAAAAAGTGGACATTAATATTAATAGTAAATGGCTATATAAGAGATTTCCTTAAAAAGCCAATAAAAACAATCACTTGATGCAAGTCAAGTACAAACAGAGAAGAAGAAGAAGAAAAATTAGAGAAAGTTTACGTTTTGATCTTTTTCACAACTTTTCAAAAAAATATTCACGCCCAACAATTACCAATACTAGACTAAATATTTGGAAATTCTAATAATTTAAGAAAACTTTTACTAAAGTTGACTTTTAGTATTCGTGAATAAAAATCTAATGAATTTTTGAAAATAGAATAAAATAATAATTTTACTTAATAAAAAAATCAACTGGGCCTACGTAGTTAGTTACTAATTAAAATTTAGAAAAGTTAGTTAAATATAATTAAATAACATAAAAATAGATTAGGTTTTTTTTATTTGTTTTTTATTTCGTTGTGTATGCCTGTGTGTGTGTGTGTTTGTGTGTATTATCTCTTATTTTATTGCATTTAATGATTGCATGCATGTCACATATTTTTTTTTCTTTGCGTTTTTCAATATTTGTTTTTGTTCTAATTTTCTTTGTTGTTGTTACTGTTTTTTTTTTATTTAACCTTTTTTTTTTTTACTTTTTCACATTTATTTTATTAAATTCAGTTCAATGTGCTTATCATCATCACCGTCGTTTTTGTCGTCGATTTCTGTTGATGCTGTTTCTTTTTTTTTTTTTTTTTCGTTTGTTAATTTTGTTGTTTTAATTTGTATTCGGATTGGGTGTGTACACGATACACGTGTGTGCATATGTTTAGCATGTGTATACTATCTGTGTGGATGCAATATGAGTGTGTGTGTTGCGATATACAAATTAAATTCACGTACATATTTCGTTGAATAAAGACAAGATAGGAATTTGAATAAAACAGTGACGTAATCAATTTTTGTCAGTATGTACATTTGTATGTATGTGTCTTTTGGTTTAAAAAAAAATTTACGATAAATAACAACAACAAAAAAACAAAGGTGTAATAAAAAAAAAAAATTATATTATGTATTGTAGCCATCTTTGTTTTAATGTGTCTAAAAAAAAACAAGAAATTCTTTTGTTTCTATTTACTTATTTATTTTTAAATTGATGATATTTTGGCAAAACATTAACCAAATTCATCAGCCTTGAACTTTACTCTTGGAATGTAGTCACCTACTAACCATTTTTTTTTTCGTGCATTTTGCTTGCATATTGATTAATGAACGTTGACTTATTTTTGTCCGAATTTATAAAAAATAATTGTAATATTTGAAAAGTTTACAAAAATTATTCCAGAAATTATTCAGAACCTTAAAATAAATATGAAATGAATACCTTACCCGTAAACCGCAACTAATAAATTCTAAAAGAGGAAATTAAAAATATTTTCTTATTTTGGTAAATTGATAAAAAAAGACTATAATAAATAAATATTCAAAGAAAAAGATTTTAAATATTTTGTAAAATTATGTAAATAATTTGGGACACAAAATTTAATTGAGTAGCATTAAAAATAATTGGAGACTTTTATTTTTGTATAAAAAATAAAATAAATCGTTGATATTTTGTTTGTGTTTTAAATTAAGTTCAAATAAAATAAAACACGTTGGATTCTGTGAATTTATGACAAAAGTTTTATCAAATTAAATTAAAAATTCCATCAAAAACAGAATTCTCTTAATTACATTTCACGGTCATCATCATGCATCAATCGTAAAAAATTATACAACACTAAAAATATATTGAATATATTTGATAAAGAAATTTTTAACTTTAAAAAAAAAAAAAACAAAAAACGATGCAAAAATTATCAATATTTTTATTGTGATAATTGATTAAAGCGAACTTGTCGCGAGTGTAGAAAACAAATATTCAACTGAAGGATCCGAGTTGTGATTTATCATGACGTTTGTGTGTTGGTTTTTCTGATTTTCCATAAAATTTTTAAAAATAAATGCAATAAAAAAATAATTACACAGAAATTACAGAAAATATGGAAAATTATGATTTTATTGTGTTACAATTGGAATCAGAAATTAACAGGAAATACGTTATAATGAAAGGGATCGCTATATAAATGAGGATTCGATATAATTGAATGATTATTTTATTATTGTTATAAATAATATACTTTGTAATAATCGTGTTTCAATGTAAATGTATAATTTTTAATTCAAAAAGAAAAAAAAAATGTATTTAATTTTTTTTAATTAATAATTTACAATAAAAAATAAAGTTATACAATATATAAGTTGTAATAAAAATAAAGCATAATCGTCCTTGTTCCAAATTAAAATTCAATTAAAAAATACAATTTTGCTTTATATTTTTTTTAGTTTTTTGTTTTGTTTCTTTTGTTTCTGTGAAATTAATCAGATGGTGCTGTCGTTATTATTATTAGCTTAATTTAATGATAATTTTAATTATTATTGATGAAAATTGAAAACATGACCTTTTATTTGTTTTTTACATTTTTTCATGATTTTAATTTTGTATTTTGTTCTTTTTTTTGTATCTTGTATTTTTCAAAATCAATGTTACAAGTTTTTTTTTAATTTTTATCCGCAAACATCAACAAAAAAAAATAACAATCAAATTAAAAAAATTATGAAAATTTTGTAAGGGTCAACATTTTGATTGTGGAAAAGGAAATTAGTTTATTTTAATTAAATTAATTATATTTTATACTTTAAATGTTTATTCTTCAATAAATTGTATGGTAACCTATACATCCGAGTTTTGATGTTGTAAATAATCTACAGAGAATGATCATAAATTTCTAAGTAAAGATTCAACTACGTATTTTCTTCACAATCCAATGAAATAAATTATTCAATGACGATACCTACATTTGCGTTCTTTTTATATCTGGAATTAAAAAAATATTAGTCGCTTCTAAGAGTTAAAAAAATTTCTGTTGGTTAACTAACCTAACACAATATGGCTTGGTTATTTTGAGCCTACTGTAAGAATTAACAAACAAATATTTATAAAATGAAAATTATAAATTATATTTGAATATATTAATTTTATTAATATTGAACTAAGTAATCTTAGTTGTAAATTAATTAAATAAGTTAGTATTATCAAAGATTGTGGAAAAAAGTGAATTATATTTTTAATAAATTTATTTTATTTATATTTACACACACACATCCATATATATGCATTTATCTATAATTTGATAATATTAATTAATATAAATTAAAAAATTATATAATCTATTAAATAAAAAACAAATAACAACAACAAAAACAATTCTTCGTATTTATAACTTATGTTTAAAAGTAGGTACTTTACTTAATATTATAATATTTTGTGGTTAATTTGAGATATGAATGTGTGACTATGTATAATTATGTGTGACAATGTGCGCGTGTGTGTGTGTGTATACTGTGTAGGTTTTATACTTTAAAATTAAATTTAAAATAATTGATAATCATTCTCAATGTATGGTGTACGTATTTTAATTTGTAGAATGATATTCAACATTTAATTTATTATTGTGTTTTTAGTTTTCGATTTAAATATTATTTACTGTTGGTTCCAATCCAATACAAACAGAAAATCAAAAATCAAAAATTAAAATAAAAAAAAAAGTTATTGATCCAAGGTTATTTGAGGTTATGTAAAATCAAGCGTAAAATTCAATTCAATTTTGTATGACTAGAAAAAATTTTTATTTTGATTTTATTTGGCTCAATTTTCTATTTAGATTCCTTTTTATTTTTTTTTATTTTTGGTATTTAAAAAAATATTCGGTACGGAAACTTCTGTTTAAAATATTTTAAATTATGTTCTGTCATTTTATTTCATAAATTACAATTTTTTATGCCCTAACACATATTTTTTCAAAATTTCTATGATGATGGTCATGACGATGATGTTGATGATGATATTCTCTCGTCCTCAATGATAATATTTTATATTTCAATTTTCATTATTCCGTATAAATGGACTTTGCGTTTTCCATTGTTTTGGTATCCTTAATGTAAAATAATAACAACAATTTAAAATTCATTTTAGATCACCTTCGGCAAATAAATGTTTGATTGAAAATTACATATTAAATTTATTCAAGGATTAATGCACAAAGTGAGATTTTCATATAACAAAAAGATTTTTCAACAATGATTACACAAAGTGAAAATTTACGTAGTTTTTGAAAACTAAACGTTGGAAATAAATTTTAAACAAAAAAATGAGAAAACAAAAAAGAAGAATAAAAAAATTAATCGAAAAATCTTGTCTGATCAATTTTCGCATTTTTCTTTGTTTCCATATTTTTTTTTAACAAGATCTTTCATCTTTAAAATTTCTCAGACATGCAACCATCAAAATGTATAAAAAATAATCTGTTTCTTTCGGTTGACTGATTTATCCCATCTGGATTACTCTAAAGATGATTCAAAATCCAATTATTTGGACTTTAATTAATTGTGATTTTATTTATTTCATAATTTTCTTACATTATGAAAAGTTTTTAACTATTTTGTATTGCACTCTGGTTCTTCTACCATTTCATGTAATGATTTTCTACAATATTTTCCCGATTAATTAAAATTTTTCTAAATTAATTAAAATATTTGTAGAATTTAATATTCTCAAAAGATTAAGTCCAGAATAAGCGTTTTGCTTTTATTTTAAACAGAATTTTATATATTTTTTTTTAAAAGTTTTCCTTTGACTTTTCTATTAAAGTTTGGACGAACTTTTAAAGAAAAAATATTCTTAGAAGATAAACACAAAACAAAATAAAATGCAAACTATAAAATTAATTTATATAATTTTTATTTTGAAGCTTTTTTCCTTCTTCATTTTTGAATTCAATCAGAATAAATCATCAAGAGTATTTTTATTTATTGTGTAAATATAACTGTAAAATAGAGAGAGAGTGTAAGAGAATGATATGAAATATAAATGAGAAAGAGATAACGATAAAATTTTATTACTTGATCGTTTCCTTATTATACTCCTTCATCCATTTTCATATTAAATCAATTTTCTTAAATAAATTTCTATATCTGAATAATTTATATTTGTGAATTTAATATTTTATTTTTATTCATCATTTTATGTTTGTTCTCTCTTTCTAAAGAGTCTCCACACTCTTTAGATACGTTGGAATTAAATTTACCTTTAAACGAAAGAAGAAGAAAATAAAATTAAAATTTTAAATTATTTCTTTTGCGGTTCCCTCCCATTCTTGTGAATTTTTTTTAGTCTCGTTCCTTCTTTTTTTTGTTTGTGAATTTCAATCGATTCTTTGTTTTTTTTTCTTTCAATTCCTTGTTTTTTCTTTCACAATTTGTGGTTGAAAAAGTATTATCAGCTAATTTTAAGTAATTTTCATTAGAAAAAATAAAATATATTAAAATAAAATAATCTGTTCACTTTTTTCTATTTTTTATTTCACTCATTTCCGAGTTTATTTAATTTCATAATAAAAAAAAAAAACAACAGTAAACAGAAAAAAAAAATTATTACAAACAAAAGTATTAAGGGGCGTTTATATCGATACGATAAAACCACAAATTAATAAACTCCAACTTATAAGCGCACACAAATTTATACAAATATAAAAAATAAATATAAAATAGAAAATATAAATACGCACAGACACACATCATTGATAGAAAGAGAAACAGATTCTGATTGTAGATGAAAGAAAGAGAGGAAAACTAGTTTAATCTAATTTTAGAAAATATGTACATAATATATAGAGATAGAGATACCCCCAATTAGCGTTGTTTTACGTTTCGTCAAAGAATTTACAATTAATCTCTATTTTTTGGTGATAGCTTTTATCAACTAAAAATATTATTTATTAAAATATTTAATATGAGATATAGATGGCGTTCTATATTACCTATAATCATTTTTTTTTGATGACGTCATTATTTTGCATTTGGATGCAAAAAATTTTCTGCCATTTTCATCGTATAATGGAGAATGTTTATTGGGTGAATAAATCAAAATGATATTCACATGACTGATTATATGGATTGTATGGGTTTGAATTATATATTTTGTATATATACATATGTGTATTTGTGTGAGTCTGTGTTTTTAGCTGAAAATTTACTGGGATTTAGAGGGCTGGTAGGAGAAAAATCTAAGGGAGATAAATGGAAATAATACAACTTTGATATAAATTTTACTTTCTTTCTTTTTTTTTGTATTTTATTTTAAAATTTGAATTTATGAATTTGATTGATTTGTAAAAATAAAATAAAAAGAAGAGTATCTAGAGAATGAATGAAAGAAAGAAAGAAAAAAACGGAATGAAGAAGAATGAATTAATTTCTTTTTATAAAATTTAATCGAGTTCTCTGTTGCCGACATTTTTTTGATTTTTTTTTTTTATTTATCAGAAAAAAATTAAAACAAGATTAAAAAGGATATTTTATTATACGAAAATATAATAACGTGCGTGTGAGTGTGTGTGTGTGTGTGCCCACCAATATAGGAGGAAACCTTGGCATTGTTATGTCTCCCTGTCATAAATAACAAAAAAAAAAACATTTAAATTGTTCAAAAAAATAGAAGCAAAAAAAAAAGACAAAAAAAAAAGAATGAAAAATGAAAATGGAAAACGCAAAAAAAAAAAGTAAAAATATATCCTACCGCACAAGGATGATTATAACATCATTTTCCAATTCAGTTGAAGAAATAGAATTTCGTTTTTCTCCGTTTTTTTTTTTATTTATTTATTTTTTATTTCAACCCTCAAGGCCTGATTTGTTCTACGATGAAATCAAATTTTCCTCTTCCACATCGGTGGATTATATCGTATATGAAAGAAATATTGGTGGAGATGCAGAAAAGAGAAGAAATATTGAATGAGAATGAAAAAATAATACTCTCTTTCTTACTCTCTCTCTCTCTCTCTTTCGCACCCTCTCTTTCTATCATGATGTTGTGATATCATTAAATCGAATTTTTATTATTTTTTCTTCTTTCTTCACTCCTCATCTTTAATTCTGTTCTTTAGTTACTGCTGATGTTGTTGCTGTTTTTTTTCCTCTTATTTTTATTAAACGTTTTTCTTATTCTTATTTTTATGTTTTCTATGCTTTCCCTTCTCTTTTTATTTACAACAACAGCAACAGCAACAACAAAGTTTTCTCAATTTAGATATCCATCTGAAATGTGATAGTTTTTGCAGGAAATTATATTTTCCTTTTTTCTATTCAACTTTTTTCTCTCTCTCTCTCTCTCTTTCTCTTTTCCTCTTGCCATAAAGATCTGAGAATTCTCTATGATTTATGACATAACTCTTTTTTTTTTATATGAATTTCAGTTAGTTAGATTTACCACCCCATCACCGTATCAAATTTTTGTTGTAAGTTGTAACCAAAATTTTGTCAAATACAAATTTTGTGTAAAAAAAAAGAAGAAAATAACGAGAAGAAAATGTAGATTTTTAAGTAATTTTCTTGAAAGTGAAAAAAAAACTATTTACATGGGAAACTTAAAATAATTTAATTGAAAGGAAAAAGTTAAAAGTTTAAAACCGATACACAAACAGGATGCTCACTGTCACTCATGGGCTCTCTGTTATTTATATTCTGTATGTCATGCACACACATATCAATTATTGTTAAATAAATAATATATATATATTAAGATCATTTATCTAACTCACATATGCACACATATACACAATACTGAACAAACCAAAGAAGAAAAATCACACTGAACACTCATCTACTTCTATGGTAAAATTCACTTATTTTGTGTGCGTATAAAGAAGAAAGTCTCTTAAGAAATTATTGTTTATAAGGGTGCGATGATGAATTAAGGGCGGTTGATGAAAGAGGTGGAAGTGGGGGGGGGATGAAGATGGAATACTAATATATATAATATCTATCTATATATAAAAGGATAATAATTCATTAGTCAAAAAAAAACTTATAATAAAGATATTCAATTGATGAAGTGAAAAATAAAATCCTTAGTTTTGTTTTATAATGAAAAATTTGATCTAATCACGAAGAACTTCTGTAAGAATTTTTCATATTTTTTTGTTGTTGTTTCTTCTACCTAAACGCACGCACTAAACGTACATACTTTTTCACATACCATCAACACCCCTCTTTACTTCACCCGATTTCTTGTGGCAAATTTATACTAATTTCATAATTTTTACATGTGAAATTAACTTAACAAAACAATTGAAAGAAAAACAACAAGAAATAAATGTTATAATTAAGATTTATAATAACACAAGTTCCATTTTTTGCATTGCTCACTCACAGCAATCTTGATTAAATTTTTAATAAATTAACAAATGTACAGTTCAACACGTGCCATATCGTTTATTTAATTGTAACCATTTTATTTTTCGATTATGATTTTATATTTAATGAAATTTTTGTTTAAAATTAATTTTCCATCAAACCAATTTCAAAATATATAAAAAACAAAAAAGAACAAATTTTAATTAAAAGTATTTTTATTTCTGATTTAGTTTGTTTTATAAAGAGTTTCAGTTCATTAAATAATAAATTAATATAAATGTAATTGATGAATTAAGAAGGGTTAATCGTACCGCCAGCAATAAAAAAAAATTCATTTTATACAATTTATAAAATTGTGCAACAAAACATTTTATATTGGTTAACCCGTCTTGGTAATTGATTGTAATTAGTTTTTAGTTTTAATAAAATGTCATCAAACACGCATACCTATGTACTTATAAACATATATATTTCAGTATGCTAATATAAATGAATAAATTAATGACATTAGAATGCAATATGCTGGTGATGTAATATTTTATTTAACTTTGGTGCAATATGATTTCTGAAATATAATGCAATATAGACGAATTTACATGTGGTACCTAAGTCATGATAGAATGGGTTGAATAAATTCAAAGAGTTCTAGGCTCACGTATGAAAATTGTGCCGATGATGTTGATAAAAATTATAAATTTAATCAAATTTAATAAAATTTTCATCATTTTCTCTTGTTCAATGAAAATGAAAATTTTCAAAAATGGTTTGTCCAAATTATAAATCTTGAAAAGGTGTGTGTGTGTATGTATGTATCCGTATGTTGGGTGCGGAACTCTATAAATTACAGACATATTTTTCATGTCCTGCTTCCTTTATCATTGCTTACTCGTGTTCTAATGTCACAAAAGTTTATTGTGTGAACATTTTTTCTTTTTTTTTTCCATATTATTATTTTCATTCATTGGTAGAAAATTTGGTATAATAAAGGTACTTAATACGATTATAATTTTAATCAAATAAACAACAACAAAAGTTAACAGCAACAAAAAACAAAACAAACAAAAATAACAACAACAACAATAAACCAAGAAAACCATATTACCTGATATATCAATTGAATTGTAAAGGAAAACTCCGCATATATATTTCAATCAAAAGAATTGTTATGTAGAAAATGTTATAAATTGTAGATTTATGTATTACAAGTTAGCAAATACACACACACACACATACAGATATAACCATAAGTATATAAGTAAGTATATGAGGTTTGTTTGTAATGTTAAAAGGTATAACCATCAAAACCAAGCAAAACAATTTTTCTTAGATAGATATTTTCTACATCTTTTCCTTCTTATAAAAGCAAAGTAAAAAATAAAATGAAAAAGGATTCTAGTAAATTTGTATCTAATATGTTACAATTTTACTCTTTTCTTTTTCTTCATTTTCATCTTACTTTTTTATTTTTCTTCTTCTTTTTTTGCTGTGTAAAAAGATTAGATACAACATATTTTAAAGTCAGATATTTATGTATATAGGTAAAAAGATGTATTTAAGAAAGAATTCTGTAGACATACCTATATGATGTAATGTCACTGTAAAGAATATATTTGTATGGATTACACGCTTCCATCTATATTTTATTATTGGTTAAAGGTTGAGAAAGATTTTAAGGATGAGTGTGAAATGATGTAATGGGTTTACTTCTTTTTTTATCTGTTGTTTTTTTTTTCTTGTATATAACTTATTACTGTGAGAGGAAATGAATTACTAGAAGCACCAGTGGGTTGTATTCTTGTAAAATTCTAAGAAATACTTTTAGGTTTTGTACATCCATAGAAAACATTAACACAATCTATATTACTTTCGTGCAACAGTTATTGTTGCAACAAATTGTCATGCAACAAATTAAACTGCAACAATGAAATGTACAATATTTTGTAATTGAAATTTTTTCTTTGCCTTTTTTTTCAATTTCATTTTTTTTTCTTTGTTGCTATGAAATTTATTTATGTCAGGGCTTAACTAAAATTCTCTTGTTATGTAAGATTCTGTAAGATTTTTCTCTTTTTTTTTTTTCCTATAAATTAAATAAATTGACAAACTGTCAATTTAAGTATTTTTCTGTCAAACTTTATAATGTGAAACTTTCATTCTTTCAATAAATATGTTTCTTTCCTTTTTTTTTCCCTTGTTTTCTTTTCTAAAATCAAACTTTTTCTCTGAAAAGAAAAAAAAAGAAAAATCATTTTTCTGTCGTTATGTCTGTCTGTCTGTCGTTCAATTATTAGATTATTTTTTCATTATTTTTTGTTCATCAGTCACAATCATTATTTTACTGTTGTTGTTGTTGTTGTTGTTGTTATTTGCCAAAAACATTTTTCATTTTTTTTTTCTCTCCTCTATTTTTTTTTTGTTTTTTACTTTTCGAGAAAATTTCTTAAAAAAAAACTCTTTTACTCTCTATAGAAATGATGTCTCTGCTTTTAAGATGGATTCATTTGTGATAAAAAAAAAATTAAATGGATGACGAAGAAAAATGAAAAAAAAGATAAGAAGAAGAAGAAGAAGAAGAATGAGAAAAATGAAGAAGGAAAATATAAATAATTTTCTATAGTTTTGATTTTATAAAAAGAAAAAAAATAAGAACAACAACAACAACAACAAGAACTTGAATAAAAAAATTCGTTATTTTTTCTATTTAGCTTTATTAAATGAAAATATACAAGAAGAAAAAAAAACAACAACAACAAGAGCAACAAAATAAAAAAGGAGTTGAAAGGATGTTTGATATTGGATATCAGAATAAAAGATTTTTCTTTTTCAAAAACTTAACTTTGAATTTTCTTTTTTTATTAAAAAAGAAAAACTGATAAAATAAGATTTCTGTTAGTTGATTAATTTCCCTCTCTTTCTCTCTAACTCTCTCTCTATCTTTTTCTGTTTGCTTATTAAAAAAAAAAAAAAAAATTTAAATCATCAAAGACAAAATGATGTTTTACTCTATGGTTTTTTTTATTTGTTCTTATGTGAAATAATTTTTCATCCCATTTTTCCCATTTTTGTTCCTTGTTTTTCATTTTAATTTTTTCTTTTGTCATAGACATTTTTTTTTTTGTGAAATCGTAAAAATGTCTGTCTACCGTTTATTTTCAAATAAAAGAAGGACACTTTATTATGTAATGAAACACATTGTTGCATTCTAATTAGTTGTGTGAACATAAGATAATAATTACATGTGTGTGTGTGATTGCATACAAACTTTTTCTTCCCTTATTTTTTTTTCATTTGTGTTGAATGGTTGTTTTTTTTTTTTTTTTTGCCAAAGAGCTTTTTTTTCTATTCAAAGCGTTTATAATATTCACAATGTAATTAACTATACGGGTTTTTTTGTGTCTTCTTATTTAAATATGTACCGACATGAAATCATCGTTCTTTCTGTTGTGTTTGTGAATTTTTTTTTTTTCAGTCCTTTTATTATTCTTCTTGTGTGCGCTCTTCCACTTTTTTTTTTTGTCATGATCATTCTGGCTCTTTAGTTGTTCTGTGAAAACAGACACACTTTTTTTTTTTTGTTTTTTTTTTTTTTTTTTAATTCACAATTCAACTCATTATGAAACTTTATGTTTTGGAGACAATTGACCTAACACAAATAATTATAAAATATTTCTGCATGAGATGCAGTTAAATAGACGTTTCTCTCATATTTCTGTTGTATCTGTCTGAATGTTTGAATTAGAGGAACAATGTAAACACTTCTGTGTTTGTTGGTTTATTTATTGTTAACATTTAAAATATTTGAATACTTTGTGAAAACCACAAAAATATAATTAAATGAAAAAATGAAGGTACATTTTGTATTCACATTTGAATTTGTTGTTTTTGATGTAAAATTCACAAACACACACACGCACACACGCACACACATATCCAAAAAAAAAAAAAAAAACAAAGACAAACCTTAAAATTATAGTTTGTTACCTTCATAAGATAAGATTCTATAATTCTCGCTTTGTTGTTTTTATTTTCCTTAATAATTTTATTTATTTGTATTTTTCTTCTTCTTTATTTTAATATTTCTAAAAATGTTAAAGAACTTTTTTTTTTGTATTTCAGATATTCAAATTGAGTTTTAATTGAATTTTTTTACGTTTTTATCGTCAGACAGAGAAATTCTTTTCTAAATAAATATTAAATTTATTATAAAAGTCAATTGATTGAAATATTAATTATTTCTTTTTTTTATCAATTGTTTTGAATTTAAAATTTTTCTCTAGTCAAATAATGGAATGAATTTTCAGTTATATAACTTTTCTAAAAATTTCAATCGTTCAATACACAATACAGTCATTATACATCCCATGCCAAAAAAAAAAATATATGTAAAAGCATAGCATTGGTCATCCTTTAACAGAACAAATAACCGCAATTGTCAAATTAAAATATTTTCCAATCAATGAAAATTCTGTCATTATTTAATTAAAGTCTTTAATAAGCTTGCAATTTAATAATAAAGGTTTATTGTTTTTTTTTTTTTTTGTAGAGCTTTGAAAACAATATTTAATTATTATTTATTTTATTTATTCAAAGCACGTCGCTCGATGAAATTTATAATTTGGTTCAAAAAGCTTTTCTATTTAATGGGGGTAAACTATAGTTTGGGCAATAACAGTTTTTTTTTTGTATATTTTTCATAAGTTTTAAAAAGCTTTAATATTTAACTTTTATGTTTGATGATGTAACAAAATAATTGGAATTTAAAAAAAAAAAAAGATTATGGAATAAAAATATGAAAGAGTTTTTCTCGTTCAAGTGTTTAAAAGGAATTGTAGAAATGATCTATTACAAAAAAAAAATCGCTTTGATTTTTAAAATTTCCTTCATCTTCTTCTTCTTTTCTACTATTTTCTTTCAAAAAAAAAAATTACCACTTGAAACCGGATAGAATATATACGGGTACATGTATTTCTCTGTGTGTGTTTGTGTGTGTGTGCAGGTAAGTAGTTTCTTTAGCATAAAATATCGTATTCAATGTAGTTACATGCACACACATATTGTAGCTGTCTGTACAGATAAAGAATGAAAAATAAAAACTATACAAAATGTTTTAAAGGAAGACAAAAAAAAAATGTCTAAATAGAAAATGAGGAGTCGGGGGGAAATGTTGAACATGGAGCCATATCACGTACCTTTAGAAGATGATGGCGTAATCTTTCTATATAAAAGTGTTATACTTTTTTTTTTGGTTCTGGTTGTATGAAACGAAAAAAAAAAGGAAAAAGAAGGGTGATGGCAAAATATACGGGAAGAGAAGGTTGATGAGATTGAGAAGACAAGAGAAATAAAACTACTTTACTTGTCTACATTTTATATTATTATCTGTCTAATGTACCTACTCGTTTCTCTCTTTTATGCCTATACGTTCTTTTATTTTTTTAAAATGAAAAATTTCTATAAAACAGGAACAAAAAATAAAAACGGAATGAAATGAGTAAATTTTTTCCACATTTTATTTTTTCTTCTCAGAAATTATAATTTTCTTTAGAAATTTTTTTATGGTTTGCGAAAAAAAGAAACAGAAGAAAAGTCTGTAGAATGAATCATAAAATTATTGTGTGTTCACTTTAATAAATTTTTAAAATCAAATAATAATTTCCCGTTAATTTCTCATTGTTTATTTTTATAAGAAAATTTAAGAAAAATTTCTTATTTTTATATTTTCTGATCATATTTTAGCTATTTGTCGGTTCAAACAAATAAGAAAAGTAAAATAAATAATTTGTGAAAAAAAAATTCAATAAAAAAATATTATAAAACTTACCATGCGTCTCCACTTTCATTATACAAACACACAAATAAAATTATGTATTAAAATAGGGTGGTAACGGGGTTTAGGGAGAAATAGATTTTTACTAAAAAAAAAAAAAAGTAAAACAAAAAGAAAATAAAAACTAAAGAAAAGTTTTTCCAATCGATTATAAATTCATTGTCCAAAAACAACAACAACTTTAACAACAACAAAACACACAAAGAAAGTAACGACAACAACTGTGTAGAGTAGTAAACTTTTTCTATTAAACACACCTATACAAAAATCAATAAAATAAAGAAGGATAAGAAGAAGAAGAGGAAGAAGAAAAAGAAGAAGAGAGAAAAAAATGATAACAAAAAAAAAAAAAAAAAATGGAGTAGAAAAGAAGACGACGATGTGGAAGTAGAAGAGGAAATATTTTTCCTAAGGCAATATAATAAAATATTATATTGGTTGATTTGGATACTTTTTTTTTTTCTTCTTTTTATTTTTCTTTTTCAACAACAAAAGGAAAACTAAAATTTCAGATTTTTTTTTTCATATAAAAGTTAGACGATCGATTCAATAGAAAATGCAAATGCAATATAAAAAAAAAGTTGTGTTCTATTGGCTACTTTTTCTTTTTTTTTTTTTTTGTTATTTTTCTTAAAGAGTTAAAGGTGAAAACTTTATGTAAAATTGTCTCCACAATTGTTGTAGAGTTGTTTCATATTTTTCATTTAGGTTTTTTTGTTTTAAGTTTGATTTTTTCATTTAAAACAAGGATCACATATTCTATTGCTATCTATAGCACTAAAAGCTGGTATGCAATGTGGGGTAAGAATGGTCATTAAACTATATATATTCCTGTCTCACTCTCTGATACCATTCTCTTTTTCTCTTTTTTGGCAATAAAATATGAAAGTATAATATACATAATTGTGGCCGATGTACGTGATGACACAAAATTCCTTTTTTTTTTGTCCTCTCGACAAAACGATTAAAATCTTCTCTGTCTTCCATTTCAACATTTCTTTTTTTTTTTTTGGGATATTATTGCTTTCCGTTATATTTTCTATACGTTACGATCGTTATTAGAACGATATGAAACCAAATAGAAAAAGTAATTCAGTACGATTTTTATGTTTTTTTTTTTGCCTAGCGAATGCAAATCTATAATATCTCACAGCAATCTCTTTATTGTTATTATATTTTTCTCTCTCTCTCTCTCTCTCTCAATCTCTTTCACTCTCTTTCATACACACACACACTGTATTATCTGTATGTGTGTTTATTTTTTATTTTTTATTATTCTTCTTTTTTTTTTGTTTTGTTGTGTTAAGCATCGATATTTGAATTGGTCAATTGAGTTATGGGTGGAAGTTTGGAAGAGGGAGATTATTGAAGAATTAGGACCGGAAGCTATTTTAAATATTTGCGTTTTATAGTAAAATGATAGCTTTGATCATAGACAAATAAATATCTATATACATTTTGTATCTTTTTCTAACAAATTTTTTTATAAATATCTTCTTCTATATTTTTCGATGCGATTCTATTCTATTTGTTTATACAAAAAAAAAAAAAAAAACAGAAAAAAAGGATAAGAAGAAAAAGAAGAGGAAAAACAGAATAATTCAAACAATTTTCCCTTTGAGAATATTTTAGAAATGTACATACATTATATATGTACATACATATGTACATGTCTATAGATAAATATGCATCGGTACAAACATATTATGTAGTAGGTATTTACATATATATTTTTACAATTTGAAATCGAAATAAACAAAATAATAAAAGAACAACAACAACAACAAAAACAATAACAATAAAAAATAAAAAAAGAAACAGTAGAGAGAAAGTAGCAAATAGATTAAGTATGTACCTTTCATTTCTGTAAACATGAAATGAATATTGGGGTGGAGTTATAGGGAAGTTGAGAATTTACTACTGGGAATTTATAATGGAAAGGATGTTTTTATATTGCACAAGGATTTTAATTTGAAATGAATTAAGTGGGCTAAAAAAAGAATAAAAACAGAAAAACAGAAAAAAAAAGACAGACATCGAGAAAAGAGACTTTGATTGATTGACAAATTGATGGGATGTTTTGTATGTGTTCAGTGTGTGTCTGGTTTTTTTTTCGTTATAAAAATAAATAGTAGAAGACAACAACAACAATGAAAAAAAAAAGAAGAAAACCGTCCATTCAACTTTTTGATTTGTTAGTTACCTCAATACTGATGATTGATCCTCTATTTCACTCAATCTTCCTTTTTCCTTTTTTTTTACTTATCCTCCTACTTTTTCATTCCCTCTCACTCTTTACTTCTCACTCTTATCAAATAAAGTTTCATAAGTAAGTAAGCAATAATAAATAATAAAATAATTTATTATTTATAGACTTTGATTGAATTTTTTTGACTTTTTCTTCTTTTTTTTTTTTGTCTATTTGTTATTTTTTTCTTTTCTTTACTTTTCTTAACTTTTTTTTTTATTTTATCATTTTGCCTGTATTTTTTAGTTTTTCCTTTCACCTTCATCAATTCAAGTTTCCCTATGAATAAAAAACAAAAAACAAAAAAAAAAAAGAAGGAAAAGGAAAATGAGAAAAGAGTGAAAAAAAGAAATTATGCTAAAATAAGAAATAATATGTGGTTGACATGTCATATGAATATTATAGTAACAACAACAAACAACAACAAACAACAACAACAACAATAAATTCTGATCAAAATTAATAGTAATTACATATTTATAATATTTTTTTTCACACCGCATTTCAATAGCCTCTATACAAAATATTTTTACGTTTATATGAGTGAAAGTAGCTTCATTTGTTTCTAGAATTTCTTAAAATACGTTGGAGTACTATTATACGTTCGCTTGTTTCGATTAGTGTGTGTGTGTGTGTGTGTGTGTATGTATTTTACCTTTTGCGCTTTCATAATACTTAAATATATAATAATAATAATCAATAATATAATATAACAACCAATTATAATTTGACCTTAAGACGCGCGCAAAATCACCCTTAACAACTTACCCACACTGATTGAATCAATTTAACAACAAAAATATTACCTCAAAAAAAAACAAAACAAAAATATAAAAATACTTTTGAGGTTAAAAATTATGAAAGAAAAAAATAAAATAAAAGTTATTGTAATGAAATTATTGTTAATTGTGTTTACGTTTAATTACAGACAAGACAATAATTGCAATTTTCTTTTTTCACTAAAATCAAAAATAAATATATAAAAACAATAAAAAACGATTTAAATAGAAATGAATATTTTTTGTTTTTGTAGAGCGTGCACGCATTTTCATGTTGAACAAAAATTTATTACAAGTACTTGCAATAGTCTCCAAAATGTTCAGACGGTGTGATCGTGTCTGATCATATTTTATTAAAATGAACAGAATATACGAATACCAAAAAATAAACACCACCCAACTTCAACCTTATTATTTACTTATTCTCAAACCCCCCTCTACATTTTCATTGAATGAATAAATAAAAATGTATTTAAATCATTTTGGTGACAATTCCACAAAAGGATGATGAAATAAAAAAATCCTACAAACAAATGTGTTTGTGCTTTTAACTCAAGTATTTGGTGGAAATATGATGTGTGAACATTTTGTGATGTATTTCTATGTATGTGTGAGTGGATTATATTCTAATTACTATATTTGATTTCTGTTTTATTTTATTCGTTGACAGAAGAAAATTATTTATTATTATTTTTTATTGTTTCTATTTGTCTGCCCTCCTCTCTCTCACACTCCTACTCTTTCCACAAGAATTGATGTCAAAAAAAAAAACGAAAGAAAAAATAAAGGGAATAAAAATCATAAAGAAAAAAAAAAAAAAACACAAAAAATTGGACAAATAATTTCAGACATACAAATCTACTTTGTCTTGTCAAATAAAATAGAAATAACAGAAAATAAACGCCTTTATTAATGTTCAAATAAACGCACGAATCAAAAATTCTGTTTATTGACTTTGATCGAAGTACATAAATTTTTTATAGATTTTCTTTGTTTTCTTCTTTCCTCAATTTTTCTTTTTCTCTTTTTTTTTGTTGTCATTTTCATTTTGTGTTAAACAAGTAAAACAGAACAGAAAAAAAAAACAATGATTGAAAGGAAATGAGAAGAAAATGAAAAGAAGAAGAAATAATGTAAAGCAAAAAAGATTGTCGTATTTAATTATCAAATAATACTTAATTGTATCAATTAAAACCAAAGAAAAAAAAAATGTAACAATCATTTTCGCTTTTTTTTATTCTTCATTGTTTTCCTTCTTCTTCTTCTTCTTCTTCTTCGTCTTCTTCTTTTTTTATTTGCTTTGTCTTCTTTATGATATTTTTAGATGGACGATCCCTTTTTTTTTCTTCTCATCCTCTGTCTCTGTTTATGTTTGGACATTGGGTTTTGTTGCTGAAGAAATTATATGAAAATACGAATGGAAGAAATGAAATAAAAATTATGTAAAAAAATAAATGGATGAAGAAGAAGAAGATGAGGAAGAAGAAAAAATCAACTTATTCAAATTTTCAATCATAAATCACATTTTTTCTCTTTTGTTTTTCTTTTTTTTTTGGTTATTTTTTCTTCAGAATTGAAGAAGATATAAAGTTGTTTCGTTGTGAGCGAAAAAAAAAAATATAAGAAGGAAAAAGAAGAAAAACGTGATTAGAATTTTTGTCATGTTACAATTTTTGTTGTTCTGTTTCGTCTATTTTTCGTGCTTTTTTTTTTTATCTATTGAGTTTTAATAATGACATTTATTAGATTTAAATATGTGTAGACAAGACAGACAATTGACATTATATTGTGTTATGTTTGTACCATTAAATGTATAAAGGTACCTAAAATATTTGTGATTTTTTTTCTTTTAAATTTAAGTCATTCTACGCTTTTTTTTTTAAACAAAATTTAAACATTTTTTTTTCCTTTTCTCTTCGGTCCAATTTTCGATCATTAAAAATAATTTTATTAGAAAATTTGTCTTTTTTTATGGTAGTATGGATTTTGTTGGTTGTGATAATTTTTAATTAATAATTTGATTAGAATTATTTATTATCGTTTATTTCCATAGAAACGTTAATATAAAATTTACACTCTACAGTCTACAGTCTAGAGTTTTTTTTTTGTTATCGTCTACAATATTCCGCAATATTCTATCTATAGAAGACTGTATAAGAATAATGAAGAATGTCTAATTAAAGATGTGTAGGAATGGGTGAGAATTTACAGATTTTGTAATAATAAAATTGAGGGTATAAAATATTTACAACAGAATGTATGATGTGGACACATCAATTATCACTAACATCGTCTTAATTTGTATTCCCATTTTATTTTTTTCTTTTGGCTAAATTAAATTTAAACAAGTAAAATTAATTAAATATTGTAATTTTTTTTTTGTTGTGTAAACATTAAAGTTGTGTTTTGGAATTCCAATTCAATTCATCAATTCATCATGTAGAAAATTGTCGTAATTAAAAAAGAAACGCTGCAAAATATTCTGTGAAAAATCATAGAATTAAATTTAGAACCTCAAGAGATATTAAAAGTCCAAATTCTAAATAATCTATTGAAACAAATGAAATTATTTTTTGCAGCCATAAAATAATTCTATTGAAAATACAAAAAACATTTAAGATAATCAAAAAAAAAATAATAATTAGAAAATAGAAATCTAACGAATATTCTTCATTCTCGCGTTTAACTATTTTCTTTTTCTTTCTGTTACGTTATCATTAAATTAGTATCGGTTAAGACCTAGTGGCGGCGCCACAATAAACAAACAAAAAAAAAAAAAAAAAGAAAACATAAAATAAAATAATAAAAGAAATAAAATACTTTATAGGTAAAGGTGGGTGGGTCTGGGTTGGTTTTATTCTAATTTCAAAACAAGGTAAAATATCATACATTTTCATGTATTTTCTAATGTTTGTGGTAAACATATTTATTACATATTTTACACATATTTATTTGTATATATTTATATATATATGTGTGTGTGTGTGTGTGTGTGTAGGTGTGTGTATATGTTTATAAGTGTTTTTCTGTGCGGTTTTTGTGTGTCTTCTTTCGTTATTGTTGTTGCTATTATATGGATCCAAGTATTTTGTAAATCAAAAACGGAAACATGAAAATTATGAAGGAAAAAAAAAATGTAGGTGATGAAAACATTTTGCTTTTCCCGTTTTTTTTTTTTGTTCTTTTTCATTAAAACAAAAATAAAAAAGAAAAAGAAAAAGAAAAAGAAAAAGAAAACTAAAAATAGTTAAAAAAAAGAAAATTATAATTATTCATTCTAGTTTTTATTTTAATTTATAGAATTTTCTTGAACTAAAAAATTTAAAAAAAAAAAATTGAGAATTAAACATTTTACAAGAGAAATTCATATACAGAATAGAAACACGCAGAGAGTGACACATACACACACACACACACACACGGACACGAACATAAATAATAAATAAAAACTTACATGATGAAAATGAAAATGTGTTGATAAGTTTTATTTATTATAATAACCTAATATAAATAATATACTTATCATTAGTTTGTGTAATAAAATAAGATGAGTAAAAAAAAAAAAAAATGTTTTTAAAACCCTGATAATGTAATTCTTATAAATAACAAGAACTTTGTTTCTTGTTTCTTATATGAATTATATGGGTGGGTTTTTGGTAACTGTTAGATGGGTTTTTATTATTTTTTTTTTTTTTGTTTAGGGTAAAGATATTTAATATTATATTGGTATGAGGTATCGTCTTAAAATGTTATTATATAATCCACAGAAACTGATAGCTAGTATATAGGTTTAGAAATGAATATAAATAAAACTATATATACCTACTACTTGACTCGAATTGTTTATATTAAAGACTTTTCCGAAAAACCCTTTTGTTTTTTGTGCACAATTTTCGGTTTTTTTTTTTGTTTGGGGTTTGTTACAATTTCTACATTATTTCTTATTCAATAATTAAACATTTATTTAAGTTTTTTTTTTCAACGAGCTTTTTATTTCTGTCTGGAACTGACCATTTTACGATCTATTCAATTTTTTTCTATATTTATTTTGTGCTTCATTTTCCAAGGATCACGTACGTATTTATCCAACACATGTAGTCAGTAAAGGGGTTAAATTACAACGTAACTAGTTTATTGTAGAATTATCTATATTTGAAAATAACAACAATTGGTAGAATTTTGATTCAAGTCATTTTAATGCGGTGGATTGCTGTAAGAGCAGCTCTTGATGGTTTAAAATGTTTTTCACATTTAATTATATGATTCTAAATTGCAGTAGTTGACGTAGTAATCGATTTCAAATATTTTCAATTCTAATAGAAATTAGTAAATACTAAATATTAGTAGACAAACATTTTCCGGAAACAGCCTAAATATTTGTATATGTAAAACGATATCAAGAACGACTGACTGACAGACCATTACTGTTAAACAATCGATTTTTCGATACGATAACTTTTATTTGTATCTGAACAGAGTGAAAGAGAAAGAAAGAATAAGATTAGCGTTTGAGAATATTAAAATTCTGTAAAATAATATACAAAATTTTGTTGTTGTTCATAATAATAATCTTGTGTGCGTGTATTGTATCAACTATAAAAGTAAGTACAGGTTAAATAGAGTTAATTGTTGAGTCATTTTTTTTTTTGTGTTTTATTTTTTTTTTTTTTTTTACCTCCTTTACACTTCCTTCATCTAATTTTCACGAATAACACATTAGAATTTTATTTCTTTTTCCCATTTTCTTTTTAATTACCTTTTTCACAGCATTAAATTATTTATTATTAAATAAATAAAATCAAAACTTTTGTTTAACTTTTTTTTTTTTGCCCTTCTGTTGTTGTTGTTATTTTTGTTCTTTTTCCTACTTTCTGTTGTTGGCGTTTTTTGTCGTTTTTTTTTTCTTGTGTTCTCTTTTCGTGATTTCAAATAATCCAAACCCATTTTTTTCCCAATATTTTTTATTTTTATTTTGGTCGAAAGAAAAAAAAAAATATCGAAAGAAAAAGGCGATAAATCTTTAAGAAAATAAAACCATTTAGGTAACACGAGCAACGATTGGTTTCCGTGTTAAAATATTATACTAATCTTCATTAAAATCAAAAGAAATTAAACAGAATTGTTTCCTACATTTTACTAATATTTAGTAAGACATTTTAAGGACGTCAAGAATTTTATTTTAGTTTTTTTCTCTTCATTGGATTTATTAAAGATTTATTTTAAATTTTTATAAAAAGCTTCACTAGTTCAATGTCACCTTCTGTTCTGTTTTATTTAATTTAAACGATGTTTCAATAGATTAATTAGTTGAATGTTTTTTGTTGTTGTTTTTCCTTCTTTTTTTCCAAAATTTAAATCAATCGAATAAGAATTAACTGATCCCATTATCCCAGATATTTTCTCCATTATTTCTTTTGGACTTTTAGGATTGTCAATTGAGTCAATCTCAGATTACAAAATAAACGTTTTTTTCCAGTCTTCAATTTATTTCAATTCAATTGAAGAGAAAATGTATTTTTAAATGAATTTATGTGAAATTTCTAAAGTGGGGGAAAAATAATTAGAAAATAGGAAATTATTATTATTATGAGTTTTACCCACCTACCAACATGCTAGCCAAGTTTAGTGAAGAATGGTTGGTTAATATGTACCCATAGCACCCTTTAAAAATATCCTTTTTCTTTACAAATTTTCTTCTTTTTTAACGATCGAATTATAGTGGTGACTATCATGGGATTGCGATTCAAATATATTCGATTTAAATAAAATTATTGTTTAATTAAGAATTAAAATTTTAATATTTCACGTCGCTCAAGTTAGTAATTTAATTATACAGAATAATCTAATTTAAATAAAATTCACCTAAAAAATCTATAATTACAATTACAACCAAATGATGATGATGAGAAAGTAGAAGAAAAGTTGATTTACTTTGTTATAATTAATAATTTTTGATATTTGTTTAATTGTGTTTTTTCTTTTTGATTTCATAATTTCAATGAATTAATATTTATCGAAAATAATTCTTTTTTTGGTTGAATATTTTTTTTTTCCACCCCTTTAATTATGAAAATAATAATTGAATTGTAATTAAAGGGGGGGATGGAATTTTTTTTTCTCAAAGAATAAAAAAGAGAAGAAGAAATTAAAATTAATTGATTAATTGATGATATTTTATGTAATTAGAGTAAAGAGTATTATATAATTAAACCTCGCCTAATTGGACCATCTAAAAATCGGTTCTTCCATTTTTATTGATTTCTATAATTGAAAGCAGTTAGCGAATTAAATGAAATAATTAGGCAACGTAATTGACCTAAATTTTTTTCTTGACTAAATTTAATGGTCCGATTATACAAGTAAATATTTTTATATTCAATGTGGAATAAAGGAAATAAATTCGTTTGGTAATGAGGACAGGATATTGAAATTAAAAAAAAAAAACAAATATTTTTGCTTCAAGAATTCTGAATTATGACGTCGACATTAGTCTACTGTTAGACAGAACCATTTACAAAGATTGGTACAGATTCCCAATAAGTATTCTCAGAATTGCAGATATAGAAATAGTAAAATAATTAAAATCTGTAAATAAATAAATATTTCCTCTTGATTCGTCCATCGTAAAATTTTTGTTTTTGTTCTTTTTGAATTTAATTATAATTACATTGTTGCAATTTCAAATTGAATTTAATAAAAGTAGGAATTGAAAAAGGATGAGAATTATGGGTTGATTCTGTGAAAGCAAATTCTTTTCTATTTTTATTTATTTATAAAATTAAATTGTAAATATTTTTTTAAACTGTGTAAAACTTATAAAAATATTTAGAATAAAGCTTTTCAATTTTACTATTCAAAGTTTTCCATTTTTTTTCTTTCTCGTATTTCTTTGAATTTCTGAACTGTTTCTTTTGTGTTATAAATGAATGGTGTACCGTTCAGAATATTTGAATTTTTAATAAAAAAATAAAATAAATTGAATCAAATTGAACAGAAAATTCATAACAAGATTTTGTTTCCTTTATCTACTTGACTTATTACAATCTTGTATATTATTTATACCAACAAATACGAAACAAAAGAATGACTTTTTTTTTGTTATAAGAAAATTAAATTTTTTATAAAAAAATTGATTTTTTCGAACAAAACTTTAATGAGGAGTTGCATAGTAACACTTGAAAGTCTTTATATTTATCTCTGTTCATTTGCTATTCATTTTATTTCACTTCAGGTTGTAATTTATTCGATTCATTTCCGGCTCTACTTCTAAAGTAGAATTTTGCCGTATCAAATAATAATATTTACGTTTACATGATTTAAATTCAGTAATAATGTTACTTGATTGTTGAATTTCTTTATAATCAGATGTTTTAGGGTTAATTAGGTGATTGACCTACAGTTACCTAATGCACAAAAGTCTAACTCCATTAAAACGACTTTACTAAGTGGTTACTTAGACACAAACAACAATATTAATCATTTACTATTAAACGATTTTATAATTTTGTAATTTATTCTAAAAGTTTTTATAAAAAAAGAAAGAAATCCTTTCAAACATTTATCCATTTTCCTATAGAAAGAAAAAAAATCTATGAAAGAAGAGTCAGCAAAAAAAAAAAATATAAAAAAACTTTTCCTATGAATTAAAATCAAATTATATGAACAATAATAAAGAATTTTTGTTCAAATGCATTCGTCATTTTTTTTTATTTAATCATTTTATCATTTTATCATTATTGAATAATTTTTCCCTAAATTTGTATTAGAAAATAAAATAAAATATATTATTTTATACAAATGAGCTTTTCTATATGTAAGTTCATATTAATTTCAATTGGATAAACAATTTATAATATAGAATATGTATATATATGGTATTTGTTTAAGGTGATTTTAATGTATATATTTTGTAAAAGCTTAAAAGGAAAAATATTGCCTTAAGATAGAAATATATAAATTATTGTCTGTTGTTGTTTAAATAATTATTATTACAAATGGAAGCTTTTAAATGTATAATAAAATAATTGTTACAGAGGTGGGATATTCATGTAATCGTTAGATTTTCTAAAAAGGGTGTAGAACAGAATTGTCTAGAAATTATTTTATACATAATTGTGTTAATATGATTTATATTCTGTCATACGGCGAATATTTTGTGTTTGATTAAAATTTTTTATGACGATGCGTTAGTCTTACTGACGTAATGACATTTAAAATGCTAAACAATGGATTATTGAAACGATATTCTATTCACCAATTCTGTATTCATCAGAAAATGTAATGCAATTGTTCAATACAGAAAACAATATCAGATTAATTTTAGGATTTCACAAAAACTTATGGTGAGAATTTAACTTTAGTTAGAAACAAAAGTGACAACAATACACAAACATCTGAGAGACGTGAAAAATGAATTATTTAAAAGTTTTGTAAAATCAAAAAGTAGACTAATTGTTGTGCCCATGTCGTTTTTAAACAACAAAATATTGTGGATATGCAAACGGGAACTTTAAAAAAAAAGAAGAACAAATACAAAAAAAAAGAACCGTTTAATGTGTTTTCTTTGCAAATTTTCGTAGCCTGTTTTTTTTTTTCTTTTGAATTTGTCTACATTAAAAGTTTTCTGAATTTATTATTATGCAGAGAAGAAGGATATGAACTTCCTTTAATTAATTAATTGATTTAATTTATAAAAAAAACTTTAAGAAAAAAAAGCAAACCATATTTTTCATCTTGTGAAAAAGAAAAAATTATCTTCAAACATTCTCTACTCTAATAATTTCATTTTCTTATCTTTCTTTTGAGTTTTCCTTTTTTTCTCCTCTTGTCTTCCTTTTTTTTTTTTTTTTTGCTAAATTACTTTAAACTTTTGAAATTTTATATTTTGCTTTATTTAGTTTTTTTTTCTCTCTCCCTCTCGATGCTTCTAAAAAGTAAAGAAAATTATCTTGATTAAATAAAACTACATCCACACAAAGTTTGTATATTTTCACTAATGGCTCCTTCCTTCATTTTTTTCTTCTCTGTTTTTTTTTTTGCTTTTCTTGTTTTCTAGAAAAATGCATTTTGTGGTTAATTTTTTTTTTTTTTTGTTCATCTTCACTTTAAATTTTCTTACAGTTAAAATGAAACAAATTCTATCCCTCGTCTGCTTCATCTTCTTCTTGTTTTTATTCATTTAAGAAAAAAAAGAATACGGGCAAAAAAAAAAGAAAAAGAAATAATGGATGAAGTCTTAAACACAATCATCATCTTACATTTCACCTCACACAATAACGTCTTTTCTATTCAACTTTGTTTTCTTTTCCTATTTTTTGTTTTTTTTTTTCTTAAATGAAGAAAATTTGTTCAACTTATTTTTTTTTCTTTTTTATTTTTAAAATTTTTTCTTTTGTTTTTATTTGTTGTTGTTGTTGTATGTTGTATTAGTTGCACAAATGGAACATCTTAACCTTTCCTCTATAGAATCTATTTTTTCTTTCCTCTTTCGTTTTTCATTCTTTTAAGTAAAGTATATTTCTAGAATTTCTCCAGAAGTAATTTTCTTTAGATGAAATTTCATCTTATAAAACAGAATAGAACAGAAAAGTACAAAACGGAATAGAATAGAATAGAACAGAATGGGGTGGTGAACAAAGAAGAAGGTGTTTTTATTTGAAAATATTTTTCTTTTATTTATCCTGAAGTTGATGAGTACATTGTATGATCCTCGTTCTCGAAACTTTTTGTTTTTTGTTTTTTTTTGTCTAAAGGCCAAATATAAAAGAAAATAGATTTTTAGATGAATTTTGATAGTGATAATGGATTGTATTTTATTTTATAAGTGAAAGAAAATATGAAAACAAAGAGAATAAAAATTTTAAGGATGCACAGACATCTTAAAATAGTTATAAAATCATATTCTCTTTGTTCACCATTTATCTGTTTGACTTGAATAAAAGATTTTGTTTTTCATTTAAAAAATCTGTCAAAACTTGTCTTATAAAGAAAATTTCAAATTTCTTTTTTTGACGATGTGTGAAAGATTTTTTGTTGGTTGTTGTTGTTGCTGTTGTTGTTGTGATTGTTGTTATTGTAATTTCAAAAGTTTTTTTCTTCATTGTTATTGTTGTTGTTGTTTTGTTCTAGTCTAGTAGGTTAAAGTACAGCTATAACTTGCAAAATGTGTGTGTGTGTGTGTGTTCCACATAGTCACTTAAATTACTATATTCAGCCACATCCATACGATTTGTAGATAAAGAACGTGTAGAGAAAAGTTACCAAGAAAAAGAAAGAAAAAATATAAAATATGATTAAAAATAATCAAGCTTTTTACAGAATGGAAGTTCTTGTTTTTTTTTTTTTTTTTAAAACTTTGAACTGGAACTGAATGAATCATTATTATGTTATTCGATTTTTTTTTCTTCTTCTTCTTTTAATTTTTTTCTTTTATTACATTTTATTACACAAAACTATTAATCAACGTCACTCGTTTTTCTTTTAAAATTCTTTAATGTTTTCTTCTATCATTGGGCTTTTTTTTTCTTTTAGCAAAAAATGAAAAACATTTAATATTTATCTGGAACAACAAAACAGATTTTTTTTTTCTCTTCTTCTTCTTCTTCTACTTTTTATTTTTGTGTATATTTTTTTTTCGTAAACAAATTTAAAATGGGGTTAAACAATGCACCCCCAAGGAGCATATACACACCCCAACACACACACACACACACACATATATAAATATATATACATATATAAAGCTTAATTACATAGATGTGGCAGAGTAAGAACATTTAATAATTTCATATTTTTTGACATCATTTCATTTTCATTGTAAAATATTTAAATTATGGTGAACCTCATCATCAACCACCCCTTAACTCTCATCTCTAACTGAATGAATATTTCAAAAAGTGAAGAATATTAATTACGTTTTTATGTAAATTTAATTCGTTTAGATATCCATTCCTTTATTATATGGAACATGTTTAAGTTAAGGGGTGGTTCGGTGGGGTGGTGGTTGAAGAGGAGCTGTTTATTCTTTATTAGGATCAAATGCATAAATACAAGTAGGTAGTAAAAATTTATGCCAGAGTTTGTTTTTTTTTTTCTTAGTCCTTTTTTTTGTGGACCAAAAAACCAAAATGAGAATTCATTTTTGGCAATCAAGATCATCTAAAATAGATTTCCATTTCAAACAATTTTCATTTAATAAAAACTGCTGTGGCATAAAAAAAATTGTTTATTGTTCTGGACTCACTTTTTGTATTTTCCTTCTGACTTTTCGTCCAGAATTTCTTTATGATCAATAGAGACTCTGCGAGGGATTTCTGGAAATTTAATTTTTTTTTTACTTGACGATATTGTGATGTGAAAAATCGAGAGGAAAAATTGTAATGATTGATAAAGTCTGCAAAAACATTTTCGTTGTGTGTACAAATATAAATTACCCTTACTTGCCATGGTGCATTTAATCCGTTGGTTTCATTAAAACTTAAAAATGAATTTTCTCTAAATTTTTCATTTCAATTTTTCCAACAATGATTAATTAAATGAAAATTCATTATATTTTGTTGTACTACGTTTTTTGTCAATTTGTGTTGTTTTTTCATGTTTTATTTTTCTGTTCAGCTTTAAATTTGTTTTAATTTTTTTTTTTTTTTTGTAACTTTTGGAAACAACCAACAAAGTTGAATGAATAGAATTTTATTGTAACACCTGTTCTGGTCAGATGTGAAAATTTGGTGGATGATGGTTAGTTTGAGGAGAAAAACAATGCGGTTAACCGCATTTGGATTACAATTTTTTTTACATTTCTGTTTTTATTTTCTTATAAAATTCAATATTTAAAAAAGGAAATTGAATGAAAATTGTGCAAATTTTTCAATTTACACCAAAAATAAAATAAAAATGAATGAATGTGAAAAGAAAAATAAAGGAAGAATAAAAAGAGAAAAGAAAAACTTTTCCAAACATATTGAATTTGTCACTGACAAATTTCAAATCGTTTTATTTTCTTCTTCTTCTTCTTTTTCTTTTTCCGTTATCCCGTTCAATCAAAGTCAAGTGTGAAAATCATTTTATTTCTTTTATTTTTCCTTTTCCTTTTCGTTTTTTATTTTTCTTTAGTAATCTTACAATAAATTTTTCTTTTCTGTGTTTGTTTGGTCTTTTTTCTTCTTCTTCTTCTTCTCTTATTTTTGTTGTTTAAATTGGTTGTTTTATCCGATAAATTTTTACTGGATTCTTTCTTGAATTTTTCATTTTCTCCAATAATAAGACTTTCGTAGGTAATTATTTGTACATATGTGAGACAAAAATAGCATAAATATGAAGAGACAGTGAACGAAATAAATTCATGTATTAATGTTTTATATGTTTACAATGTTTAAATGTGTTTGTATGTGTGTGTGTGTAAGATATTCTATTTGAAAATGGATGATAAATGACGTCTCAAATATAAATATAAACCAAGATTGGGATTTATATTGTGCAAATACATATAAAGAAAGGAAAAAATGAAAAAAGAAAAATCAACGAAGAAAATAAAGTAAAAATCTGTTTGTAAATATTAGAAAGTAAATAATAATAAGAAGACAATATGAAATAATAATACCAACAACAATATCAGTAACAACAACAACAGCAAAAATATAAATAAATGAAAAACGAGTCTTGATGAAAATTGGTCAAGTAAATATATCTTTTGTTTGTTAAACTTTTTGGAATGAATTCATTTTCTTTCTACAGACATTTTCTTTTATTTTCAAAAATTATTATTGTTTCAATGTCAATAAAATACATTCTTTCTTCGTCTTTCTCTCTCTCTCTCTCTCTCCCTCCCGTTCTCTCTCTCTCTCTCTCTCTGTTGATGTTTCAGGCGTTTTCTATTCTGTAAATGTTATTTGTGATATTTGCTTAGATCATTTTTTGTCGATTTATAATCCTGTTTCTCATAAAATAGTTTTTTACCTTCGTAAAAATGTTTACTTCATTTGAAAAAGAGAAAGATTTAGTGAAATATTAAAGAAACCCAAAGAAAAAATAAAGAAAGAAAAAGGAAAAATAATTGTTCGTAAATGAAATTTCTTTTAGGAATTGAACCCTTTTTTTTTCGCTTTTTGTTTTTGTAAAATCCCCAAAAAGAATTTTTTTTCTTTTCGTCATTATTATTTTTTTTATGCCTGTTCTTCTTGTCTCTCTCTCTCTCTCTCTATTTGGCTCTCTGCTTTTCTCTGCCTTTATCGACGTCTCTCTAGAGGTGCTTTGAAACAAAAGCACAATATCATCATTGTGTGACGTCACTTTTTTTTTTTAGTTTCTTTCTTTTAAGAATTACGAAAATAACGAACATGAAAATGAAAAAAAGAAAAAAAGAAAAATAAGAGAAGAAAAGAAACGTTAAAAGTTTTTTCATTCTTTTTATGAAATTTTTTTTTTTGACAGACGAAATTTGTTAAATTTACACAAAATTTTCTGCTGATCAAACATAAAAAAACTTAATAGTTTATCGGTGTAAAAAATAGAAACACACACACTCACACATACATACAAATTCATCTGAAAATTTCTTAGTTTTCTTTGATAAATTTATTTATTATTTCAAATCTAAAATATAATTTAATTTCTTCTGACAGAAAGCACAAAAAAAAAAGCTAAAGTGAAATTTAATCGAAAATATTCTACGTAATTATAAGGTTGTAAAACCTGTCTAATTGGTCCAAATGAGTCTGACAAAATTATTTAAATGCAACTCTTAAAGTCAAGCGTGACATAAGACAATAAAAGTAGCTGTGATGAAATAGAATAATCAGAACAGCCATGGGATTTTGTAATTCCAATTAAATATAAACACATTTCTCGATCGATAATTTAATGTGCGTATATGACGTCAGACGCACAGATATTAGAAGTTTTCCTTCAAGTTTCAATAAAGAGAAAAATATGTAACAAAGAAAAAAATAAGAGAACGATAGAAAAGCAGAAAAGTAGACATTTTTATTTCTTGTAATTAATGAGTATGAGAATATTAATACAACGACCTCTTATAATTTACGTTGAGAAGGTGGGGGGGTGGGGGGGGGGGGATGGGGTGGTACTTTTATAATGGAGTAGAATGAGTAAAATTAGTGGTAACGAGGGGTTTGTTGGTTAGTACGAAGGTGGTTATAGTATTATCTCTCACCTTAATTATTATTTTATTTTTCTTTTCATACGGCAAACGGCACGGCACATCTTTATAGAATTCATTCTTCATTTCTTCATTTTTGTTTTACTTTTTTTTTTGTTTGTTTGTTGTTGTTGTTGTTGTCGGAGAAAAAATTCTGATTTATTTAATGATATATTAATATTGGTGTAGCATATATTTGTATCCCACCGGGATCCCTTTATAATAAACGATCAATTCTATTTATGATGAAAAAAATGAAAATGAAAATGGTGAGAGAAAATGAAAAGGAAAAATAGAAAGGAAAATGTATATTTATTAATATAAAAATGAAAATGCGTTTAAGAAACGATACACACACACACACAAAAAATAGTATTTTTTTCCTTTTCTCTACCGAAGTGAAAGATTTTTTCTTATTCACTGAAAGTCTTCAATTTTTTTTTTTAAGACAACCCGCTGTTTATATTAGAGAAGTTATTCTATCTCTTTCTCTTTATTTTGCTTTCCATTAAGAGACGAGAAAAAACGAAGTTCCTCTTGTAAAGTTTATGGGAAATGAGGGAACATTTTTAATGTTGTTGGATTAATTTCAATTTCCTTGTACAAATTTGAAATCTTTTGGCTTTCTTATTCTTGTAAACTAAGAATTAGAATTAAAGTAAATAGTTATAATGATCTCGTTTGAATCAAACTTTGAAATGGGAAATTTGTGGGAAAAACTAAAAAAAAACTGAACAGATTTTATTAAACTTTTTTTGGTTTGTTCAATATTTTTTTTGTTTCGTTTGTGAAAATTTCAATGAAAGATTTTTGTTGTTGGTGTAAATTTGTGTAATTTTTTTTTGTGTAAAAAAATTTCAAACAAACTGAATATTTCGTATAAAATTATTTTTTTTTTTTGTATAAAAACATTATTTAATTAATTTTCAATTCAGTTCAATTATTTTATTTGAAAAATAAAGAACCAGACAAAAATTCAATTATTTTAATATTCAATTAATTATATCACGTTTTTTTTTGCATTTTTTATTTTGACTTTTTTTTTTTTTTTGCATTTTTTATTTTGGTGAAAATTTATGAAAATTGGTAAAATAATGTATTCGAATGTATGTGTGTGTGATGCGTGTGGGATGTGTGTAGTTACATGATAATAAAATATTTTATATATTTAGAGAAATTTAATTGAGCAGTAGCAACAACAACAACAACAACAACAATGAAAAAAACTACTACATTCCGGGTCAATAACAAACAACAGCAAAAAAAACAACAACAACAACATGTAATAAAAATAGGAATTTATTTACAGCAATGAGGATTTTATTAATAAATATTTTATTTTTGTTCTTGTTGTAATATTTAATTATTTTTGATTATATTAAAACAACAACTATAAAATTTTTTTTTAATAATAATAAAATACAATTTTCCCGTATTTATTTAATGTTGAATATTTTTCTGTTTAAATAAATTTTCACAAATATTCATCCTCAAAAATATTCGTAAAATTTATATATATGTATGTACCAGAGTACAAAGAGAGACAGAGATAGACGATGTAATTAAAATGGATCTATAATTAACTAAAATGAAATAGACAAGATTTTATAACAGATAATAATATTCTGGTTTATTAGTAGAGTATAGATGAGCTAATCATTTTTAATCTTTCAAAAAATAAATAAAAACACAGTGTGAGAATGAGTGGGAAGAGAAAGAGAATAGGTAAGAGAGAGAGACGAACAGTCAAATAGACAAATTGGAAGATTTTCAAGTTTTAAAGGTGGAAATTATTAAAGTAAAAATATTTTCTTATTTTTTGTGTCAAAAAAATCTTGGATGGATTTGTATGATTTTTTTTTTGATTTAAAAAAAAAAAATTTCCCATAAAATTTGGGTTCTCTGAATCCTTCACTCTTTTGACTTGTGTGAATCCCTATCATTATTTGTGTTGTTATAGGAATCAGAAAAAAAAAAAAATTAGAAGAAAAAGAAAATGAAAATTTATAAAAAAAATAAATAAAAAAAAAAATCAAAAAGCTTTAAAAAGGTGCAAAAGATGAAAATGTATTATAATATTTAATAATGTTAGATTATTAAAATTATATACGACGACCGTATATCGTATATATTTTTATTTTATATTTCTTCCTTTCATATTTTTTTCTTCTGCTTCTTCTTTTATTTTCACTTTATAACAAAATCCATAATATCTGTCTGGAAATATCTGATGAAACATATAAATACACACTACACACACACACACAGTGATACATATACATAAACTTATATTTTAACACTAACAGTAACATATTCATATTTATTTTTATAACGCGTGTTCTAATATAACCAAAGCATTAAGATTTAAGAATTTGTAAAGCTTTTTTTTTTGTATTATTTTTTTTCTATTCTTTATTTTATTTTTGGAATAAATATTCTTATTTATTATCTGAGCAAAAAAAAAACAAAAAAAAAAAAATGGATAAACGAAAAAAGAATAAAATTTGACAGAGCAAGAAGATGCAAAAGGGAAAATTGTACTTTAAAAAAATATATAAAAAAAATATCAAATGTAGAAATTTATGTGGCGCCTCCACCTGCGCGACTTCACTAGACTTAAATATATTGTTGTTCTTTTGTTGTTGTTGTTGTTTAAAGTCCTTGTGTTCAGTAAACCATAAAATTATTATTTGATTTGAAAATATTGTTTTGGATAGATATAAAAAGAAACAGAATGAAAATAAAGAAAAGGGAAAAGGTGAAGAATAGAATATTTGACAAAATACAAAAAAAAAAAGATTATAGTGGAAAAAAAGTAAGGGATAAAATTGTACCCGTTGGCTTTTATTGAAATTTAAACGAAATATTATTATCTGTCTTACATACCTTAGGATATGCTTAAGATGCATTCCATAATAATAGGAATCGATATCAAAAAAAAATTTTTTTTCGACATTTTTGACCACCTAGGTACCCAACTTAGGCGTCGTACATACCTTAGGATATGCCTAAGATGCATTCCATACCAATAGGAATCGAAAAACAAATTTTTTTTCAAAATTTTCGATACCTAAGTGTACCATGGACTAAGGGGCACACCTATGCTTCCAACATCGACTAGGTAACACCTACTATGTATACCCACTCAAATCCAATACCTTATATATATTTGGTGTATTTGGTCATGTCACACCTATACTAGACCTATACCTATAGGACATGGCATAAGGTCGAAATTTGGTGAACTCTAGTAAAGCTCACCGACATCAGCTCTCTTATGGGGCACTTTTTACAACTTTGTACCGATACATTGTACCGATGCATTGTATCGATTAGATGGGCACACCACATACAGCCAAATATGTCCCAAAATGATCCCAGACGTTTTCTGAACAGCTTTAATTTTTTCGGTTTTTGAAAATTGTAATAATTGTAATTGTAATAATACAATTGTGATACATTGTGCCGATACATTGTGTCGGTACAGATACATTATATCATATATTTTGTTATTGTAAATATTTCAAAATAAAAGTATTTTAGTTCATCTTATAGTTTTTGTTCTTTCCATTTCTTCTTTGTTCTCCACCAAAAATTATAATTTATAAATATCCACATAAAATTACCCAAACGAAGAACATAATTTACCCAATAACTTTAATTATTTTCATAAAACAATTAAAACTAAAAATTAATCTGCAACTTTTCCTAATGCATATGCAGATGCTAGGTGGTTCAAAATCCAAAAAAATAGTAGGTCTCCTAGTTACTAATAACCTTAGTCGTTGATGAACTAGGTTAATAAAAAATTGAAATACACTACAATACAATACAAATTTTGAACGTGTTGAAAATTTATCATAAGAAATTGTCTTTACTCGTCTATTCTACACTATATTCTTTCCACACTTTCAACTCTACACATCTTAAAATTTACACAGCTTCTGGTGTAATATTTTTATATTGTTTTGTAATTTCAAACAGAACTAAATAATTTATGAAACACGTGACCGATGATCAGATCAACGTCATAATTTGTGGGTAGATTTATGATCCGTAAAAAAAAAAAATAAAAAAAAAAATATCGATTGGATAAAAAAACAAAATAATGGGAGTCTTTTGTTTTTGTTTTTGTTTTTGTTTTATGATAAGAAATGTGTTTTTATTTTTGTTGTAGAATTATATATTTTTTTCTCTCCACTAAATTGAATAAATTATTGTTGTTCTGTTCCATTGACATTGTCAAAATCAATCGATCTTTCATACTATAATACTGACATAATGATAAATCGGTTATTTTTTCTTCATCCCCTTCAGAACAAGAAAAAAAAATATACAAAAAAAAAAAAAAAAGAGAAAAAAGAACAGACAACAACAAGAACACCAACAAAA
The DNA here is from genome assembly GCA_963082725.1 of Pedicia rivosa. Taxonomy (NCBI): domain Eukaryota; kingdom Metazoa; phylum Arthropoda; class Insecta; order Diptera; family Pediciidae; genus Pedicia; species Pedicia rivosa. The sequence continues at coordinate 14,450,908 of OY720151.1, read as the reverse complement.
TACATAAATCGAATTATTTGATCAAGAACAGAAAAAAAAAAACTAAAGAAAATTTATAACATTTTATTCGTTTTATTTTTTCATAAGAAAAATATTACAATTTGTCTCTTTTTTTTTTTTTTTTTTTTTCTTCAAAACGTATAAAAATAAAACAGGAGAGAAAAACTTAAAAAAAAAAAAAAGACACAAGAACCAGCAAGAAATAAAGAAGACACACAATAAAAATAAAAATACAAGAACTTTATAGCTTTTTTTTTACCTTTTCTTTTTTCGATTTAATGCGAAGCAAAACACGGAAAAAAAAAGTATAAAAAATAAAATCGTAAAAGAAAAAAAAAAAAAACCCAAGTGAAACGAAAATCTTCTCATTCTCATCTGTTCTTCTCAGTTTTTCTGAACTAGTTGGAACTTAATATTCAATGGAACATTTTTTGTTTTTACATTGAATTTGGGTTGAAACATAAAAATATGAATTCTTTTTCTTTTTTTATAAACAAAATGAAGAAGAAGAAAAGGAAAATAAAAAGGAAAACATTTAAATAAATGGAAGAAGAAGTAGGAAATAATTTTTATTTAGAAAAAAAAAACACACACACACACATACACACAAATAATAATTCATATCCTGTTTCTAATTAGATTTAATAACGTCAAATCCCTTGGCTTCGACAAAAAAAAAAAGAACAACCCAAACACACACACACACACAAACAAAATGTAAACTTCAAATGAAGGGAAGGGTATGGAGGACAAACAAAAAAACAAAACAAAAAAAAAAATACGAAGAAAAGAAACGAAAATAATACACAAGAGTTGAAAAATTCATAAAGTATTAGAAGTTTGGCGGTATAGCGACCCATAATCATACAAATTGCAAAAGTTTACTTTTACTTTTCTTCTTCTCACATTTTTTTTTTTCCTTTATTTGTTTTATTTATTTTTTTTCTCTTCATTTTAATTCTGCTACTCGTTCCTATAATACCCCCCAAAAAAAAAAATGATTCATTTAATTTTAAAGAAACCGATATTTTCAAATTTAAAAAAAAAAAAAAAAAATGCAAAAAACAACAACAACAATAACAGAAGAAAAACTTTCAAGTTCAAATCAATTTTTTTCTCTTTTCGTTCGTTTTTTTCTTTCTTCTTTTCATTTTTTTGTTTGCTGTTTGTTTTTTTTTTTTTTTAATTTTTTTTTCTTTCTTCAGGAAAATAAGTTTACGCCAGATCATTAAAAAAAATGCTTTTCCTTTTTGTTCCTTGTATAAAATTATTATTCGCAGATTATTAAATTTCTCAGGTTTTCCTTTTAAATTTCTTTATCTCAATTTTTTTTTTTAATGTTTTATTTTTCAAAATTCCATTCAACTTTGAAGAACTTTTGACTCTTTCATAATGTTTTTGCTCTTTTATAATATTCCATGCACACTAATTCTTCTAAGTCAGCGTACAGTAATCATTGTGTTTATTACTTTACTTTACATTACAACTATACTGCAAAGATTTTTGCCTTAAAAACTATTTTTTCTTATTATTTTTATTCATAAATTAAAAATTAAATATATTTATTTCTCCTTAATCTTACACGATCAAATTGAACGATAGAAAAATGTGAGATATTTATTCGTTAAATCAGAGTATCGATTCTGACTGCCATTCAATTCATTTCATTTTGAACTTTGAATTTTTGGCGTGTACGTATACGAGATCATATGGTTTTGCAATGTAAATGTGTTAGTGCGAGTTGTGGTTGGATATTTTTTTTCGTACTATTTTCGGCATTCAAATGAATTTTAAACGTCAAAATACTGAAGACCTATTTTGTTATTCAAACATCAGAATCCCTACACTGATCAAAAATTGTACAATAACTTTTAGGTCGTCGTTTTACATAATATTAATAAATGTAATGTAGTCAAAAAAGAGCTTTTGCTCATAGGACATTATTAAAACAATAAATAAATAAATAAATAAATGGTCGAATAAATTTTGATATTTCGTTAATTTGAAAATTGAATAAAATATTTAAAAAAAAAAGAAAAGTTATTTGAACTTTTTCAGTATCTGAACAGGATTAAGTTGAACCGTTTAGTTTGGTCATGAAAATTGGACTCACGTAAAAGTAGAAAAGTTGCTTATCGTAAATATTGTAATATTTGAAAAATATTCTTATGTTACGTTATTATTTGATCTCACCATTTTATTTTAACCCATAAATGAAAATGTTAAGACTTATATTTGTACCATTACAAACGGTTTTTCTATTCAGGTTAACCTTAACACGTTTTTTTTTCTTTCTTTCTTTCTTCCTTCGTTATAATAATTTTTGTTATAAAATTATTTCATTAATTTAATTATTAATTGCTAATAATTCTGCTTCTCCTTCTCCCTTCATCTGTTTTTCTTTTGTTTTTGTTTTTTTTCTCTTCCAAAAAACAAAAGTTACTTTTCAAGGAAATATTTATTAAATTGAAAAAAAAAAAAAAGAAAAAAGAAAAACAATTTTCCATTTTAATATTTCTCTATAATTGAGATTTTCATGTTTTTTTTTTGTGTAATTAATTTTTATCAGCTTATTTTAATGTCATTCTTTTCAACAGATTCCTTCTTGAAGTTTTTTCCTTTTTCTTTTTGTTTTAAAAAATAACAAAAAAAAATTTTTCTCAAGGATTATTTATTTTTCTCTACTATAAATTTTCTTTTGTATATATTTTTGTTTTCTATGCTCTTCTACCCCTTATTAGGAAAATGGGAAAAATAAATTTAAGAAGAAAAACGGAAAGAATTTAAATAAGTAAAATAATTTAAGAAGTAAATCAGTCAACTTTATATTAAAAGGATTGATTTTGACTAACTTTTTATATTTAATCAAGATAAGATGTTGCTAAATAAAGTTTGATTAATTATGACACACATACATAGATAGAAACTCATCCACATACACACACACACACACACATATATATATATATATAACATGTGAGTGAATTTAAATAAAATTAAAAATAAAATATACAAAAATTAATTCAATTTTGTAATTTATTCAATCTTTTTTTTTTTTTTTTATATTTAAAAGCCGATCCGATTATGAACAACAAACAATAATCAGTAACAAAAATAATAAAAAAAAACCTTTAAAAACCTCGGAAGACAGATTCTCATGTGAAAATATTCATATGTTTTTAAGTTGACAATTTTTCTTCTCTTTCCACTCCACCCCCCCCCCCCCCCCCCTTCGTATTGTTCAATCTTTTTCTCATTGTTATTGCTGTTACTGGTGTTTTACTGTTGTCATCATTAAAATGTATTTTCTAATTTATTATTTAAGTAGATAAATTATGTACGTTTATTTATTTTTATGAAAATCTTCTCTATAATTTATACAGAATAAAACAGAAACCAAATAAAAACAACAACAACAACAACAAGAACAACGACGTAAAAAAAGAAAACAAAAAAAATCTTTTTCTTTAATTTTTTTTTCCCTTTCTTCTCATTTTTCCTCATCGTTAAAATGTTTGAATTTTAATTAAGAAATTGTTATTTGGAAAAATCAAAATAAATTCTACATACATATGTGTGTGTATGTGTGCGTAAGCATGCATGAGAGTGTGTGTGTGTGCCATTATTATTATACTACAGTAAAATTCTTTAAATTTTTCTCTTTCTTTATTTTCGTTTATTTTTTTCTAAAAAAAAAAAAAAAGGAGACAAAAACAAAATTATTTTCTTCTCATTTTCACTTTCTTCTTTGGAAAGAAGAATGAAATTTTCCTTTTATAAATCTAAGCCAATGACAATAAATAAAGAGAAAAAAAAAGAAAAGATTTTTAAGTTGAAGAATTTTCACAAGGGAATCAACATGTTTCTTCTTATAGAAAATTTTTCACTAAAATTTTTATGTGGTAAATTATGAAAATGTGTTATTAAGAAGATGATAAGGAAGAAGAAGAAGAAGTAGGAGAAGAAGATAAAGAAGTTGAGGTAGAAGAAGAAAGTATATAAAGAAAAAGATGAGTAAGAAGAAAATGAAAAGGAAAAAATAAGTTGATGATGAAGAACAAATGAAAATGATAATTCTATTATTATTGTATGAAATTTTCAAATCTGGAAAATTTACTGTAAAATAGAAAAAGATTTGTTAAAGTTGATTTGTGGAAAAATTTAAGGAAAATATATGAGAAAATGTTGTCATCAAATTATGTGTTGAACTTTTCTTCTTATTTTGTCTGAATAGAAAAAAGAAAATAATTGTGTGTGTGTGTGTGTGTGTGTATGTGGAAATATTTATTATGAATTGTTTGTTGATGTTAAGAAAATAGACAGAGACAATAAATATTGGTTGAAATTGACGGAAATTAAAACTGAAGAAATTGAAATTGAAAAATATGATTATTTTGTTGTATTTTCTTTCCGACCAAAGAAAATAAACTTAAATCATAAATAATAAATAATGAATAAATAGTTTTTCTTCTTTTCGAAAACAAAAAATAAAAACACAAGGAATATAAAGGAAATTGATGGTAAAGATAGTTTTCTTGGTTAAATTGAAAGTTTTAGTTTTTCTTATATTTTGTCTTTTCAAATATTTTCTTTGGTATAAGTTCGTTGGTTTAGTTGTTTGGTTGATTTGTTACTGGTTTGATTTGTTGATTTCGTTTTTTTTGTTTGGTCGAGAGAATTTCAACTTTAAAGTCTTGATAAGTGAAGAAAACTTTCTTATGTTTACCTTTTTTTTTCCTTTTAAATAAATTTTGTAGTTTTTGCTTTTTTTTTTTTTCTTATTAGAAATTTTCTAAATTTATTCTAAATAAATTTTTCTTCTTTGTTTGTTTCATATTTTTTTTTTCCTCTTTGTTGTTTTTGTATTTCTTATGAAAAAAAAACTTTCCTTCAACACGAATTTATAGTTTTTTTTTCTTTCGTTGTTGTTGTTGTTGTAGTTGTTGTTGGTTCTTTAGAGTTAAATCTTTAACGATATTTATGGAAATAGTTTTTTCTTTTCCCCAACAATTTTTTCTTTAAACAAAATTTTCTTAAATTGAATTTATTTTTATTATCTAGACGAAGACAACAAAGAAATACGATTGAAAAGAAAATTTTGAAAATATATTTGAGATTTACTAAAATTGCCTCGTTTTTTTTTTTTTTTTATCTGACGGATTTAATTTTTTCCTTTCTGTCTTTTTGTCCTTCTGTTTTTCTCATCGTGCTTTTCTTTTTTTTTTTTTTTTGTTGTTCATAAAAATGGAAATTTCAGTAGAATTGTGATGAAAGACGGTAAAATAAAGACAGAAAGAAAAATGAATTCATGCGAGAAAATGTGTCACAATTTTCTTCTTATTTTTTTTTTTTGTTAAAAAATGAAAAAAAAAAACAGAATGAAAATAAAAGAAAAGTGGCTTCGGTTTAATAATAATAATAATGTACTTGTACAGTTTTCATGTGTCTTCATTTTTATCTTTTCATCAAGAAAATTGCAAACAAAAAAAAAAAAAAAAAAAAAAAAAGGGGGAATGAAGGAAAACAAAATGAAAAAGAAAGAAAAAGAAAAAAAGTTAAATTTTGATTTGTTTCCATTTTCTTTTTATTTTTTTTTTGTCCTTTTCTCATTTCCCGTTTCTGTTGAAAGATGAAATATTTCTTTTGTATTCCTTTTTTTTAAATGGTAGAAATAACATTTTAATGGACAGTCTCTCTGAGTTTTCCTTTTTTCTTTCTTCTCTGTTTTATTTTCCTTTTTTATCTGAAAAATTGTCCTGTCATGTCGGTTAAGTTTATTCGTTGTCCATTGTCGTGTCAATAAAATAATTGGTCAAACGCCAAAATTAAATTGAAGTTGATGAAAAGTTTTTTCAAATAAAATCAATTTAAATTTGTACGATCAGGTTTTCATCAAAAGGAAAATTTATCTTTGTCTTGTTTGTTTTTTTTTCTTTCTTCTCATTCAATAAAGAAGAAGAAGAAAATAAAAACTTTTATTCTTCCATTTTCTTTTGGTTTCTTCATTTTCTTTTTGTAAGTTTTACAAAAAATGTTTAGTGAACGAAATTCATTTAAAAAAGTTTTTATCTAACGAACAAAATAATCATAATTTTTCTCTGTTTCAAAATTTCATTCGAAACTACTAAATTTCACGTCTCTCACTGAAGTTCAGTTTTGTATGAATGGAGAAGTCTTGTTTGTTTTCCCCAAAAAAAAAAAAAAAAAAGAAGGAAAATGAAAGAAATCGAGACGGAAAAATGGTAAAAATGCAACGTTTGCTGATTCTTCATAACAGATAAATTGTTGTTGTTATAATTTATTGTTCCTTTTAAAATGAAAAACTTATAAAATGCAATTTAAAATGTAAAGGTGAGAAAACTGCTGACTTTTTTCTTTATTTTCCTTTCTACCTTTTTCTTCTTCTTCTTCTTCTTCATTTTTTGTAGCGTTAATTCTGTCGTTTTCAGTTTTCCATTTAACTTTTTGAATTGTTCAATTGTTCAGTTGAAATTTAAAAGGAATATATAAATACAGAAAAAACCTAATAAAAATGTCTGTCTGTATGGAAGCCGTCTTTTAACTTTCTAAAGACGCTTTTCTAAAAAATTTTCCTTTTCTCCTTTTTTCCTTTTTTTTTTTCTTTGTTCACGATAAAAATATCGTCTTAATGAAGTTAAAAGTGGACGACTATAATATTGTGATCTTTCACTTTATCATCATCATCATCATCATCTACATCATCAACATGAATGATCGTCACGGGCACGACCTCTTTCATATCAACTCATAAACAGTAAAATGACCGATTTCTTAAAAAAAAAAGAAGAAAAATATTAAAAAAAAGAAAAATAATAAAGAAACGAAGTGAAAAAAAAATTGGAAATAAAAAAAAAAAAAAAAGTTATAAAACGAATGAAAAATAAGGTTATGGTAGATGAAAGGGAGGGGTTGGATGAAGTGGTTGTGGAGGAAGTATAGAGAAGTAAAACTCCATCATCTGTTTATTATCTAAATCCACACATTAAATGTTTTTTTTTTTTATTATTTTTCTGTTCGGTTTTTTTCTTTTTCTTTTAATATTCCAAAAGGAAAATTATTTTATTAAAAAAAGTGAAAAGCGAAGAGAGAGAAAAAAAACGGTAAAATTTATCAATATTTTTCAGTTTTGTGTTTTTATTTGCTCGTGTTACTTTTGTTCTTTTTTGTTTTTTATGGTGTCAACATTTGAGACGACAATCAAATAAATGAAATAAAACAAAGAACACAAATGTAGGTACATTTTGCTCAATAAAAAACTGATACAAATAAATTTTTTTCCTCTTTTTAGTTGTTCTTGTTGTATTAATCAAAAGACAATGTGTCTCGTTGTTTGGTATCCATTTTGTTGTTGTTGGTTGCTCTTGTTCTGTTGTTGTTTTTTTCTTTGCGTTTATTTTAGCAGCAGCCTTTCCATGTGTCCGTATAACATCTTTTGTCTGTATGCTTTGTGTATGCTTGTGTTGGGTGCACACATTTTAGTTGGTTGTGTGGGCGAGATATTCATCCTATATGACTGAATATTTATTGTGTGTGTGGTGTGTGTGTGTGTGCGTATTTTTTTTGTGAATCATAAATATATTTTTTTTTTTGGTTATAACACTTTTTCCAGTAAATTTTACAATATTGTAAATATATTCAAATAAGAGAATTTTTCTTTTTCTTTTTCTTTTTATTTTTCTTTTTTTTTTTTTTTTGTTTCTGTTCTTTTTATGGACATTTTTTGTTATTTTATTTTTTTTTTCGTTCTTACCAACCCCTCTGACACTTCTGACACTGCTTTCTTCTGTTTTATCAGTTAAAGGTGAAAAGAGTGGGGGTAAGGTTCTGATGGAAAGAAAGAACTTCTAAAAAATTGCTCATCCGAGATGCGTTCATGAATAATTTTTTTCCTAGCATTGAGAATAAGATTGAGAGTGAAAGAGATAGAATGATTTTTTATATTCATTCCTTAAAAATATTGTTTTTTCATTTTTTGTTGTTGTTTGTTTGTCATTTGCTAATAAAAAATAAAAACGTTCGTTCACTTTTTTTTTTTTAAAGCAAATTATTTACGTTTTATAATTTATAGAGAATAAAACAGTTGAATAGGATTTTCCATCATCATTCCGATGGTTACCAATAAAAATACAAATGTTTATATTTTTTTTTTTAATTTTCTTTGATAAACTTTGTACGTTCAAACGTTAAACTTTAAAACTTTGAACCGCCGGACTCTTGTTGCACACAAAATATAATTTTTTTTTATCTGGTTTTTGAAAAATAACAGCACCCAGGAAAAGAAAAGGAAAAACTCCCATTTAATTAATATCAATTTTTTCTAAAGAGATTTTTCCGGTTTTCCATTTTCAATTTTTTTTTTTTTTTTTTTTATTTATTTCCATCCAATTGGCATCGTTTCAAAAATATCTTTTTCATCTTCAAAAAAAAAAAAAAAAATTAAGCGTTTTCCACTTTAAATAAAACTCTATTTCTCTCTTTCTGTCTTCTCCTCTCTTTCTTCCTCTGCTACTCACTCTTGTCCTCTTTTTCCAGAACCACCCACTAAATCCTTGATAATAAATTTGCTTGGCGTAAAAACACACATAAATATTATCACAATTCACACAAATTTAATTGCGATTGCAAAAAGTTGTAAAAAAAAAAAAAAGAAAAAGAAAAAAAAAAGAAAAAAGCGAACTTTTTCGATTTTATATTTTCAGTTTTTTTTTTGCATAAAAAAAGAAGAAAAAAAAAATGGTAAAAATTTAGGTGAAAGTGAGATATGGAGTGTGTGTGTGTGTGTGTATGTATTTTTACTTGTATTTTTAATATTTGAGAATCGCGTAAAAAAAAAAATGAAAAAAATGAAAAAAAAAAAGTGGTGGGAAGAAAAATAATTCGTATAGTTTAATCGTACGCAGATTATGTAAATATTCCTTTAAAGTTATAATTTTTAAAAATTTGTCTCTCACTCACTCTCTCTCTCTCTCTCTCTTGCTCTTCACTCTTGTGTAACAGATTTTTTTCCATTTTCCATTTTTTTTTTATTTTCAAATAAAAAGGAGAAAAAAACAAAAAATAAAACAAAACGAGAAAACGAGAAAACGAGAAAACACAGAAAATCTGTCGAAACAGAAGCGAATAAAACATATGAGCTTTTTTTTTTTCGTTTTCCTTTGTTATTGCTTTTTTTTTTCTTTTTTAGGAAGATGGCTTTTGTATGGTTGATGAGGAGATTGGTGAGTTGTTTTTGGGGGGGGGGGGTGCGTGGGAGAAAAACAAAAAGTGAAATTTAATTAATTCAATATTAGTCCATACAAGAAAAAAAAGAATCATTTTAATTTAATTTAATTTTGTTGAAACAATGGAATATAATACTGATAAAATTTCAAGAGAATGGGTAAAACAAAAAGAGAGAGAGAGAGAGAGAAAGAGTTTGAGTGAAGTGAAGTACGTAGGGACAGAAAAAAAATCTAAGGCTGATTTTAATATTAAGGTAGAGATTCGGCCCACGTTCTGTTTGAATAAAATTTTCTATATTAATCTAATACGATATGAATCTCTCTCTCTCTCTCTCTCTTTCTCTCTTTTTATGTGGCACTTTTCATCATAAAATTTATTTGGATAATCGTATAGAATATTTAAAGTATGAAGGGCGAAAATTTATATTGTGTTATTTTAGTCAGAAAAGCGAAAAAAAAAAAGGATAAAATCTCTCTCTCTCTCGCTCTCTCTCTCTCTCTCTCTGTTTCTTTTCTATATTTTGTGTAAACGCAAGTTTTGTTTGTTTTAATTTTTGAAAACTTGACAAATATTGTATATTAGAGAAATTTACTTTAACCTATTATCCTTTCCCTCATCACACTCGTCTAATATTACGTGAGATAAATTAATAGAATGAGATTATATGAGGATATTTATTTTAATATTATGACTTTAAACTAGAAAGATCAGTAAAGATTTCATGTTCAAAAAAAAAAAAAAAAGGGCGAACCGAAATAGAAATTAGTTATTTTTTAGTCTTTATAAATAAAATAAAATAAAATAAATAGATAAGTCATGAATATGAATTTTCATAACTTTACGTACATTGTGTGAAAATTAATTGTTTTTTCCTTTTTTCTTCTTCTGTATAATTATTTTGTTGCCCCTAAGTAATTTTGAATTTTCGTACTTCCAATGTTCCTCTTATTTATTTGTGGGGGAAACTTTAATTTAGTTGAATTTACTTAACTGTAACAACATTTACGAAACAAGAACAACATTTTGTTTATTTACTATTTTTTTTTTAGATCAATTTAACTAAAGACAACAACTTCAGTATATAGTTAACTTCATTTGGTTAGTCAGTTAGGAAACCAATTAGTTCGAAATAACTTTACTTCATACATCATGTCTGCAAGGCTGTAAATTCTGCATACGTAATAATATCTGACAGCTATTCAAAAGCTCACTAAAATATACATTAAATTTAAACTCTGCATTATTAAACTGAAGTTTCTTCTGATTTATTTCGGACTTTCCTATAATTTTCCACAATATACAAAGTTTTTGCTTTAATATTTTATAGTTTTCACTAACAACATCGTCCCTGTCACCAACACACATTCAACCATCAGCCAATCAAAAATCACAAAACGTACAAAAAATACAAAATATAAAGTTTATTATTTTATTACAACATTGTATGATGATGGATCATACATCAAATTATATTATTTTGTTGTTGGTGTTGTTGTTTCTTTTCTGTCTTTTAGCCCCAACATAAACGCAGTCAATTTAATTTGCTGACTTTTCCTGTTGTTGTTGTTGTTGTTTTTGTTGTACCTTTTTACTACAACATAAAAATTACTCTGCTGTAACTGAATACTTTAGATAACAATGTTTTTTTCTCTTTATTATTGTTGTTGTTGGTGTTGTTGTTTTCTATATAATATCTTTTTTGGTTTTATCTGTTCTGCATTTGAAAAATTATGAAAAACTTTCCATTGTTTATCTATTTAAATTATGAATTTATGTTAAATATGAAAAATTAATTTTCTGTTGTTTTTAGTTTTATGAAAATGAAATAAATAAATTTCCCATGTATAGAAATAAAGGGAAATAAAGGGAAAACTAAACTGAAATAAATAAAATTTTTGTATATTTTATCAACAATGAAACTATAAATTTAGTGTTGGGCTTAGATCATTTACTGCACAGAGTTGTAATTTACGTACACATAAAATTTAACATTTCAGCTCACCAAAAGTAAAGATTCTATAGTCACAGAAGTGAATGATTCTTCTTCTTAATTTTAATCTTTGGTATGTCAATACTTGTTGAAGGTAATGAAAGTGTTCAAAGAATTACAATGGGTTTTGTAACAAAAAAAAAAAAAAACAGTGAACTTCATAAATGACTTTCAGATCTTAAAAAATATAAAAAGATTAGAACTTTGACTATTGTTCACTTCTAAGAACGTTGACTCAGTTTCTCGTATAGTTCAACATTTAACGCTCCGCCATATTTATACCAAATTTTATTCTACCTCCTAAAAACATCAGATTTTTGAAATTTAAATATAAAAAATTATTTAAATTTGGTTTATTGACTAAAAGAAAAACATTTACATTAATATTTTGTTGTTTTCCTCTTTTGTGAATGTCTGAACGAAATTTACTGTTACGCTTTTCTCCTTTTATTTTGTTTTATTTTGTTTTATTTTGTTTTTTTGGAAACAAAAAGAAGAAGAAGAAGAAGAAGATTCCATAAAATGTTAAATTTTTGTTTTGTCTGTTTGTTCATTCATTCGTTTGTTTTATTTGTAAGAATAAATTTGTTTTATTTTGAATTAAAAAATAATCTGACTAACGTAAATGGTCGTTCGTTTTTCTTCTTCTTCTTCTTCTTCTTCTTCTTCCTCCTACCATTCTTGTTCAACTGTATTTTACTCTCACTTTTTAATGTTGTTGTTGTTTTTAAAGATTGGTTTTGTATTTTTTTTTGTTTCTTATTTTCTTTGTTTATTGTTGTTGGTTTTATTATATTTATTTTATAGAAAATGAAGAAGGGTAAAATACAAAATAGAAGTAGGGGTTGGTTTCTCTTCGTTGTTATTGTTGTTGTTGTTGTTTTATTTGATTGTCGAAATAAAGAGTTCAAGTGTGTGTGAGAGTGATATATATAAAAAGTGTGAGAGAGAGAGAGAGGGAGAGAAAGTAAGTTGATTTATAAGATTGTAAGAATGAGAGAAAATTGTGTGTGTGTGTGTATGTGTGTATGTGTACGTTTATAGAAAGAAAAGGATATTTTAAATGTTTAATCATTTAATCCTGCCCTCCTTTATTTTTGTTTTTGTTCTTGTTTTTATTTGGTATTTGTTTTTTGTTTCTTTTTCTTTATTTGAATTTAATCTTCTTCTTCTTCTTCTTTTTAACAATAACAAGAGAGTAAAGTAACAAAACAGAAATACCATAAGCTTAGTATCCTTGAAAATTTGAATACATTTTTTATTTCTAAGATTTTTGTTTCTTTTCTTATAAAAACTTTTTCTTTTGAAAGAAAGTAAAACGAAAATAATGTCTTTAATCATATGCTCTACTCTTCTCTCTTCTTTGTTTCAGTTCTTTTTTTTTTTGTATGTGTTGACAAAAGGAATAAAATTTCACAATAAATTTAGTTGAGTGAATTGAAGTGATTGTTCTGTTGGTTTTCATTGGGATCTACACTGAATTAAGGATAAATGTGAATGAAGAAATAAACAAAAAAAAAAAGGGAAAATTCTCATTATAAAATTTTCTTTTTGAATTAATGCATTTGGTTGACTGTTACAGAATTTATTCTATTAAATTTATCTTTTACCTTCAATCCTTATATTTGTATTACTTAACGAGTGTATCAGAGTGTAAAAAATTGGAAAGTCAGAGTAAAATTCATGTTACCAAAATAATCGAGAATTTTTTTTTTAACAGTAATTGAGTTTGGTAAATCACCGCGTAGAAAACCATACGGCCATTGGTCACGAATTTCTCTTTACACAGTCTTGTAGTAAATTTTGTTCAGTTGACTGCCGCATTCTTCAATTTAATGGTAAATTCGTCAGTTGATTTTCTCAATAATTAAAATTTGTCTTTAAAGAAAAAAAAAAATAATTAAGATTGTATTCTTTCTTTTACTCAAAGATATCTAATGGAAAATGTTGCAGGGAAATTATTTTGCTTTGTGTAATGAAAATAAAATAAAAAAAAAATAAATAAACAAAAAGAATAAAAAAAATTAATTAAAAAAAAAAAAAAAAATTGAAAATAGGAATAATTTTTTTTAATGAGTTTTTCCACCTTTCCACTTTTATTTCTCAGTCCACATATTTTTACTCTATACGTATCTTGATTAAAAACTGACGTTGTTGTTTTTTTTTTTTTTTTTGAATATCCAAGGAGATTGACATATAATGACGAACGTTCTTTGATATACGAATCCAATCGAAAATGATAAAGGAAAAAAACAAAATTGTTGTCTGTTTGTTTGTTTGTTTGTTTGTTCATTTTCCTTTTAGCAAAATATCTCACGGAATCTGTCCATTTGACAGGCGGTTTCAATTTTGTTCGTTGTTGTATTTTTTTTTTTAGTTCTTGATTTTTTTTTTTGTTGCTGTTGCCCCACAGTCATTTGTCTGTCATCAGTCCTCTGTTTTGTTTTTGTTTTGTTGCTTTTTTTGGATTATTATTTTTTTTGTTTTTGTTCAAGGGTTCAAATTTCACACGACAGTCGATATATAACAAGTTTTTTTTGTTTTTGTTGTTTATTTTTCTGTTGGTCAACAAAAGTCGGTGGCAACAAGGGAAAAGAAAGAGAAAGATAAAATATATAAAAGAGTGTGATATTTGTAGATAAGAGTATATTATATAATTCTCCACTTTCTACAACATTCGTTTTTTGTTTTTGTTTCACATATACACACACACACACATAAAAACACGCTCATACACACACACAAATATATTTTTGGTGAGATTAAGTACGCATATAGAAAGAAGTACCTGTGTATACGTTAGTTGTTATTATTATGTTAGTGCGTAATGTGTGTGTGTGCGTATTATCTCTGAACTGTATAATGTTAATATCAAATGACGTTAAAACACCCTTAGTCCATTATCACCTTTTTTTTTGGTATTTTTTTTGTATATGCAACAACAACAACATTTAGTTGGTATTTTTATTATTATTATTTTTTTTTTGTTTCTTGTTTTTTTTTTTTTGTTGCTGTTGACCGGTTAGTTGGTGTAGGCTGGTTTGTTGGTTTGTTGTTACATTTTTGGGGTTGAACTTTTTTTTTGATTCAATCTAATACAAATAAAAAATAAATATATATAAATATATGAAAATATACAGAGAGAGAGAGAGAAAGAAAAAAATAAATAAAAGCTCAAAAAAAAAAAACAAAACCAACAAGGATCATAAATCAAAAGACGATAACGATAATATTTTTGGTATTTTTTTTTTGTTCAACAAAAAACACGAAAAAAAAAAAATAATTCAATATTTGGATGAGTTACCCAAAATAAAAATAAAAGCAAAAACAAAAAACATTTATTATTTATTGACATCGGAAACTGATTCGCTGAATAAACAAAAAAAAATGAGCGGAAAAATTGTGAAATGTAAAACAAAAAGAGAAAATGAAAATAAAAGGAAATTTGTTTTTTTTTTTTTGTTTCATTATCAAAAATATTTTTCTATCATTTCCAGAAATTTCCTGAAACTCTCTTCTTATTCCACATTTTCTGTTGAATCGGTTACAAATGAAGTACAATATTCTTGTTCTATTCATCTTACACGTTTTCAACTTCTTCTTTTATTTTGTTCAAATGTGTGATGAGGAAATTTGCCTACATAAATATAAATACGTAACTTTATATACGTACGTCTATTTATTTGTGTGTACGTCTATTTATTGTGTATATGAATTTGTGTACATTATTGATTCTTTTTTTAGATCCTTTCAAAATCGGCAAAAAAAAAAAAAAAAATGGGAGTAAAGAAAAAACAGAGAAAAAGAATTTGTAACTTAACCAAAAGTCAAACTGTTTGTTGTCACCAATGAAAACTAAATTTAAAGGTGTCTTGTATATGATGTTTTATACATCCTTAAGACACCTTATAAATAAGGATACCAGTGTAAATGATATATATTATTACATCATTCCTACTTTAACCTCTCCATAACTGAACAAAATATCAACACCCTTTTTTTTTTTCTCAAAATATTACATTATTATAAGGTTTTTCGTTTTTTGTCCTTCTCTTCTCCTTTCTCTTTTACCCCTTCGATTATCTTTCTTTTTTTTTCCTTTCTTCTATTTCATCTTGTATATTTATCTGTATATATAGAGTATCCTTGTTCCTTTTCATTCTCCTCTATTTCTTCTTCTTTTACTTTGTCAGTTATATAGGACTTTATATATGTACTAAAATACAGTCAACCTATTGAACTTTTATAATAATCTTGAACATAAATATATATCTTAAAAACATGAGGAGAAAGAAACAACAACAGTAATAACAAAAACTATAACCACAACAACAACAACTACTACAATAAATACAACAACAACAACAGAAACTCATAATATATGAAGAGAAATTCTAACAAAATATTTAATATAAACCAAACTCCCAACAACACAACAACTACAAAAAAAACTACCCATTCCCCCCTGTATACAGAAAAGTATGGATAGATATTTATTGAGAAACAAGGATAAAGTTATGGTAGGGATAGAAAAGAAACCTCATATAATAACCGGATATAAAGTAATGGGCACCACAAAATATAGATTTGACAATGACATTTTTATGATCTTAAAGAAAATTTCAACGACATCTTTTTCTTCCTTTGGTCTTCTTCTCATTTTTTTTTTTTGACTTCTTCTTCAACTTTTTTCATCTTCTTCTTATTTTTCTTTAGTCTTTCTCTATCATTTTAACCCATCATAAGAATCTAACCCATCATCAAGGATGAAAATTGTTTTTGATATGTTTATCATTAAGCTGTTTCTATGTGTTTGTGTATGTGTATGTGTATGTGTATGTGTATGTGTATGTGTATGTGTATGTGTATGTGTATGTGTATGTGTATGTGTGTGTGTGTGTGTGTCTGTAAGTGTATTGCTGTATATTTGAGGGGATAAGTTGTGAAACTTTTATTCTATAACAACATTATTATATTTGACATATTTCTTCTTATTTCTCTTCCTCTTCGTTTCCCCTCCTCCCATTTTTTTTTATTTGTTTGTTGTTGGCTTTGTATAAAAAAAAAGAGTAAAAGTATTTTAGAAGTTATTTAATTTTAATCTTTCTACTTATGTGGCTACAACATTTCCTTACTGATACTGTTGACCAATTTTTCTTTTTATAATCTTTTTAATCTCTTATCAATTCTATTAAAGGCAAAAATTATAATGTTGGTGGTTTTTCTTTTGTTTTTATAAAAATTTAACAATAAAAGAAATTTTATGCTTTTTTTTAACAAATTTTTCTTTTCTTTTTTTCTAGGTAAGAAACAAAGAGAATCAACGATTTCTTCATCTCACCATATTTTCAACTTTAATTTCTTCTTTAGAATTTGTTTATTTGTTTTTTTTTTTTTTTTTTTTATTTTGGATTTTGGTTGGGTAAGCAAAGAAATAAAAAATTTAAAAATTGATTTTATATAAAAAAAATTCGTAAAAATAAAAAATAAGTGGAGAAAAGAAAAGTGAAGTAAAGAAAAGAAATGAGAAATAAATATTGGAAAGGAAAGGGCTCATAATAAAAGTGGACATAAGACATAAGACAATGCATAACGCTGGTAAACATTAGTCCATTCTAAATGATACTTCAATATGGTTCTTTCTGTTTTATTTTTCTTTCTCTTTCACTCTATCCTAGAGTGAGAAATTGTATGCTTTTCGTCCTTATTTTATTTATTTATTTTTATATTGGAAAAGGGCAAACAAAAAAATATATAAAATAAATAAATAACATAAAATATAAATAAAGGGGAAGGAAAAAAGAACAAAAAAAAAAAAAAAAAGAGAGAAGGCTTGAGATAAATAACAGACGAACAAAAAAAAATGTGAAAAGAAAGGAAAGAAGGCAAGTGTATTTATGTCTTTTGATCGTAAAACAACCTTAATTCAATATTATTTGTTTTTGTTTCTTTTCTCGTTTTTATTATTTTTTTTTTTGTTGGAACCTCACGTCATTTAGCCTAATGGCTAAAAATTTTTTCTTTTTCTTCTTCTTTTTTTTTTCATTTCTCTTTTCTCTTTCTTTCATCATCACTAGTTTATTTACTAGTGAAAAACATTTTCTTTCACCCACACAGTTAGACATTCAGTTGAAGTCACACATAAACAGTGATGAACATAAAAAACAAAAAAAAAAAAAAGGAAATCTCAAGGCAGGAAAAAAAAAACAACAACAAGAAATCTCTAAAGATCTTCTTCTTGTTATATTTTTTTTTCACACTTTCTCTCTTTTTTCTATTTTCTTTTTTGCTCCTACAAAAATTTCTTTCAATTTTATCTTATTTTACTTTTATTTTCTTTTATTCTTTGTGTTTTCTAACCCACATTAGAAAATTATATACTAAAAATACTAAAATACTTAAGTGAAACATTGATAGGAGTTGACTGGTGAAAGGTCTCTTGAGGTAAAAATAAGAAGAAATCGAGAAGAAAAAAAAAATCGTAGGTACAAAGGATGAAAATGAAGAAAAAAGAAAAACGAAGAAAATATAACAAGACCATCATTGAAAATAAAACCGATTTCTTCAATAATCTTGAAGTTGATTGAAAAAAAGGGAAAAAAAAAAAGAAAAAGAAGAAAAGAAAAGGGAAGGGAAGAATAGTATTCCATTACCAATTTACGTCAATATTAATTATATAATTCAATTTAGAAATAAATGTGTGTCTCTGTGTGTGTGTGTATTTGCACGTGTGATTGCGTCGTGTGTGTGTGTATGAGTGTAAGTAGGTAGATAGATAAGAATAATGATTTCAATTTGGATTAAAAAAGATAAAAGTGTCCCTACTAATAACATTTTCACGTTTACATTCAGGATATAACCTCTATCTATAGGTATAGGTACCTATATAGCGTACAGTTGGGTCCTATATAGAATTACACTTGAATATATTTTCGTGGTCTCATCGTCTCATGAGATATTTGTTTATTTTTTTTTTTTTTCCTTTTTTCTGTTTGACTGTATACAATATTTTTACATCTATATATTTTCTGTGTTCATTTTTGCCTTTTTGTACAGGAGTAAATTTTAACATTTGACTTTTGGGGGGCATAAGATATCATTTGCCATGCGTATGCTTTACCTATACCTACTGATTTTTATCATACTAAATTTTCATTGAGATGCTTTCATCTGTATAATATAAGATTTTTCATTTTAAATTGAAAATATTAGAACAATTCTAATTAGGAATTCTAACAAATATTTAATATTTCTTGCTAAAAATTTCTTTAGTTAAGTTTTATAGGGGCATTGAATATAGGTTCAATTATTAAGCTTTTATCAGCTGACCATAAAATGGTCATTATTCACAATAGTGAAATAGAAATACACAACATAAAAGTTTAATCAAAAACAAAAATTCCGTCCTGAAATACTAAAATAAATCATTTAACTTTTTCGATTTCCTTTGTAAAATGTTGACGTTATACAGTTCCCTCTGCAAACCTTCATTCACTCCTGTTTTTGTTTTTGGTACCATAAGAAATTTAATCAGAAAATATTCTTCTTCTAGTAAAACTTATGATGCAATTTAACGTAAAATTTTTAAGCTTCTACTCAGCATTAAAAATACTTCATTATTTTTATTTATCTTCATAAAAAAAAAATAAGAGAGAGAAAAAAGGAAAAATGAAAATATAGTGAACGACCCTAAATGGTCCCTTATTTCTTTGGTGTATATCTATATATAAGCCCTAAAGGCGTGTTGGGAAGCCGTCAACAAAAACACTACGTCAGATTATTATCGACTTTTGTCTTCGAGGCATGATTTTTTTTTATACTTATTTGTTCAGCTCCTTTTTTAAATATTTCTCATTTTCATTTTCATTTTTTCTTTATCCTTAATTCTACAAAAAACAGAATGTTGAATTTTAAAGGTTCGATTTTTTCTGAAAGAAAAAGAAGGAATTCTGATATTCACTTTTGTTAATTGTAATTCTTCTATAACTAAACGGTATGTTATCTCTGTATCAGTTGGAGACATTCGTTGGAGACATTTGTTGAAGATGTTAGACTTTATTTAAACTATAGACAGTATCTCCAAGAGTCTTCATATTTTCCAAGTGACGATATGGATTCTTTAATAACTTTAACAGTAATATTTAATAAAAAGTTCATTTTAAAAATAAATATTAATGTAGAACAAAACAAAAGTCTCCACTTTAACTAGTTAGGAATATTTCAGATAGATTGTTAAGGTAAAAGAAATTCATTAGAAATAAAAATGTGAGAAAGTCATAGATAATCCAAATATTTATGTGTGTGTAGGTACCAAAAAGTTATGATACTTAAAAAGTCATTTCTTTCTTTCAACAACTTTTCTTTTTTTTTTTCTTTTCTTAACTTTTTATTTTTATATATTTTTTTGTCTTCTTCTTCTTCTTCGTTTTTGGTATTCAAACGATGCGTTAAGAGTGTAATAAAATAATAAACGAACATATAAAATTCAAGAAGTTTTTAAATTAAAAAGAGCAGAAAATAAATACAAAACAGCAAAACAGCAAGAAAAAAAAAAAAGAAAAGAAAGAAAATAAGAAAAATGAAAGAAAAGTTCGTGCAGATTTTAACATGTCCCTATATATGAGTTTTCAAGTTGTCGTTGTCACCCCGTCACCCGTCTTTTATATCATTTAAGAAATTCAACCGTGTTTTTGAATTTGTTCTCTCTACCATTTTTTTTCCTTCTTCTTCTTCTTAGGATTATCTTAAGACATGACAGTTGACAGATGACATTGACAGAGTAATCTTTTAAATTTGTAATATAACGATTTTTTTTTTTACGAAAGGTTTAGGATTTGATGTTCACACAAACATTTTGTTGATGAAGAATAAACTCATCGTATGTATACAGTTAATGTTTTATTAGACGGCCAACCCATTTCAGTGCGAATTCTTGGCCTTTTAGAGGATTGTTTTTCTCTAGTGAATTGGGAATATTTGAAAGAAAAAAACAAAAAATCGTTCAGTTTGTTTCTGAAATAAGTTATGGTCCTTAAAGTCGGATGTTGTGTAATCATGTAGTTGTCCAATAAGATTTTGTATGATGTCTAAAAACCATTCCATGTTTAAATCTATCTTCAATTTTTTTTTCTTTATAATTTAATGTATCTTTTAAAAGTCAATTCTCATTGCCAAGAAAAATATGCTTTCTTTTTTTTTAAAGATGAAAGTCTGACAGTGAAAATGATAAAATGATCAAATGATAAAATAATCGGCATCAATTTTCACATATTATGAATCAAATTTAATAGTTAAACGAATTTCTTTTAACAATTTATCTTATTTAATTTTATTGAGATCATCGTCCAACAACAACAACAACAAGAAATCCATGATACAAGAAAAAAAAATCATGTTTTATTGTATCAGAAAAAAAAAATGAAATGAAAACGTGTGTGTGTGTTTGTGTACTTTCGAATGACGGCACTGATGAAAATAAAATAAAAATAAAAGGAAAATTATGAAAAGAGAAAATCATCTTCAACACAACAGAAATAAAAAGAAAAAATCGAAACGAAACGGAAAATGAGAAAACAGTTCTTCCGGTTTCTTCAATCAAAGCTAACATAAAAAAAGGGACGCTTATTTATGTGTATATATCTGTTTCAGTCTTTTTATATTATAAATCGTGACGAAGACGATAATCATCATCATCATCATCATCATCATCATCAGTAACAACATTCATAGAAAACTAACTAAATACAAATGTACTAACCTGAATTTCTTAAGAATCAATTTTAGATGATTTTTTCACTTGTTCTTTTGAATGAAGCGAATGAGTATCTTTTTTTTTCCTGCTTCTAGTTTTTTCCGTTTCTATCTTTTTGTTTTTAATTTGTTGAAAGACTAAAAAAAAAAAAAAATGCTGAAAAATAAAAGGGAAAAACTGTAAGAAATCAAACAATAGTCATCTTAATTATCTGAGTGATGGGTGTTTCCATCTCCTCAGGGAGGGATTATTCTATTTATGTTTTTCTCATTTTTTATTTATTTGAAATATTGTAACCCGGATATGTTGCCTGAATCCATCTATATTCGTCCGTATATTTGATAGAAAAGAACTGAAGAAGAAGGAGAAAAAAAAAATCGAAATAATAAAGAAAAAGTCAATAAAGAAAAATTTTTGTGTGTCGAACTTCTATTTTTTTTTCCCTTTCAACCCTCAAGAGATTGAATCAAATAATCGATCTCGTTAAACGTTTCCTCATTTTTTTTTTCCTTTCTCTCCCTTTTTTTCCACATAATATTGTTCTAATATAACATTTTTACCGTCATCTTCCTTCTTCATTTTCTTTCTCTTCCTTCTTGGAAAAAAAAAATAAAAAAAAAATGGAAGGAAGAAAAATTTCGGTTTTAAAAAAATATGAAAATCTGCAGCTTTTGTTTTTCCCGCGCATACATCTTTGAATACATCTTTCTCATCTCTCTTGTATAGTCTTCAATAACCATTTTCACTTTTATTTACTTCAGCTCGCATAAAACCGAACGCCTTTTTATAAACCACCCATTCACCCCCACAAATAGACCATATTATTGTACGATTTTTCTTCTTTTCCATTTTTTCTCTCTACTCTTGACTTCTCAAAAACAAATTCATTTTTTTTCTGCAATACTTTCTCTTTATTTCTCTCTCACTGTTTCATTCTCTCTTTCTCTCTCTCTCTCTCTTTATCTCTCTTTATCTTTACAATTTTTTTTCTGTGTCTTCTGATATCTTAGAAACAGTTGACGTAGTCATGATATATTAAACTCGTAAATAAATTTGATGCAGCTTTCAAGGATTTTACTTTAATGGTTAAACACTGATGCGTGTTTGTGTCTATATATACTTATTAAGTAGAAAGTGAAAAGTGAGAAGTAAAAGTAAAAGGAAAATAGAAAAGAAAATAAAAAAAACAACGATAACAACAACAGTCAAGAATAAGAATAGGAGCAAAAAATAACAATAACAAGATAAAAATAAATTAATAATATCATCTTATAATTTAGTATGTTTTCACTTAGCTTACCGTTCAATTTAAACATTTGAAATAAGACACCAGCAACCTCTATACCATCACCCATCATCCTCCTACACAACCCCAGTCTTCTTATATACAGATGAACTCAAAGGTCTCATTTGCCATACTATATTTGATGACTGATGTTTTATAATTTTGACAGGAAAATTCACTTTATAAGTCACCATGCTAACATTTTATCATTTTCATCCAGTTTTCGTTTTTCTTTGTATTTATCTTTACTTTCTCTTCTGTTATATTTTTCCTTTCTTAAATCTCATCAATTCTTCACACATCATTCGTCTGGAGAATTTGTATGAAAGAAAGAAAAACGAAATGAAATAAGTAAGTGGTGACGGTGATGTGTCTTGATATTGTTGTTGTTTTTATATTTGTTGTTGCTAATGTGGGTGTTAGGTTTGATGGTAGGTATGAGTTGCGGTAAAAAGTAAAGATGAAGAGAGCGGTGAAATATACGCTTTGAAATTTAATTTATATTCAACATCGGTGAAATGATAACTCATTTATTATTTTGAGGGTTTCATTTTACCTCCTCGTCTGTCTCCCTTTCACCTTTGCTTCTTCTTCTTCTTATTCTTCAATTTGTGTACAGTTTTTCCTATGTATAGTTTTCTTATTTTATTTCTTTTGATTTGAATTTCTTTTCTGTTCGTTTGTTGCCGATTGCCGATAAAAGAAAAATGTTCAAATCAAACTAGGCGCCTCCATCCAATCCAATCAATCTGTCGTTTTATGTTTGCTGTTTCTTTTCTTTTGGATTTTCTTTCTTTCTTTTTTTGCTTTTGCAAATTTTGCAAATCGAAAAATAAAAAAGGGATAAAAAAATAAACATGTTTCTCTGTTTGACCTTTTACACGAAGGTCATTATAAAATTAAATTAAATTCCATTCCGTATAACTGTAAAGTTGAAATCAATATTAGAATTTTCCCTTTGCTTTTTTCTAAACATTTTTTTCTTCTTTATTATTTTTTGTTTGGTTTTGTTTTGTCTTTTAAAGGGTTTCCTTTTATTTTTATTTTTTTTGCTTTTCTTCATCGTATTTTTGATTCAATAAAATCTAACGTATGTCTTGTGTGATTTTCTATTGTATTAGGTCAATGTCAAGTGTTTTTTTTTCTTAGATTTTCTTTTTTCATTTTTCTTCAATTTTGTTTTTTTTTTCCTTCCATGAAAGTTTGATTTAATTTTTTCTTTTTATAAAAGAAAAATATTTTCTGTTTTTATTGCTTTGATTAAGACAAGATAAACCATATTATCTCTTTCAATTTTCTAACATTGTATGTATGTGTGTGTGTGTGTGTGTATGTGGGTGTATTTTTAGGGCTGAACTGAAGAATGGAAAAAAAAAACAAAACAAAAAAATAAGAAAAATCTCAATTGAATTGGAAGCTTTTTTCTTTCATTTTCTTTATTGTTCAAAGTAAAACCAATTGAATTTTTATTAAGTAATTTCTTATCTTTAGTTTATTTTGTCTTCATTTTAACTGCAAAATAAAAATTGTTTATTTGTAAAAACTTTTCACAATTTGTCGCTTCAGAAGGTTATTTTTAATTCCATAAAATTATCGATAAAAATTTATATTTTGTTTAAGGAAAAAGCAAAAAAAAGAAGAAAGTTGGCATGCACTTCAAAGAAAAGTAAATAACAAGACAAAAGTTATTCATATTTTTTCAAATAAAATTTTTATTTCTTATTCTTCTATTTGTCGATTGTCAACCAATTCTTTGTTTGCACAAATAAAGATTCTGTTGTTTTTAACAGAAAGAAGAAAGAAGACGACAGAAAACAGTTTATTCTATAATTGACTTTTATTGGGTTCATGCCAAAATATATTCCATTTTATTTTCTTATTGTTTTCTATTGCATTCAATGAATTGAAAGTGAAATGTAAAAGAAACAATGCAAGAAAAATATAAACATATGTTTGAATCTTAATTCTTCAGAGAAAACAACCAAAAGTCACAAAAAACGGAAAAAAACGGAAAAAAATAAACAAGAAAGGCAAAATTTATGATAAAGAAAAAAAAAATTATTCAAAAATTTATAAAATTCCAAAAAAAAGAAAAAAGAAAATTGATGGAAATGAGAGAAAATATTGAAGGAAAAAATCATGCAAAAAAAAAAGGAATGTTTTTTTTTTGTTTTTGTTTTATTTCGTTTATTCATGAATACTTATTTTTTGTTTTTGTTTTTGTGTTTCTGTTTTTATTGTTACAGGGTCATGAGTTCATATTAACTGACATAGAATTAACCTCTTTTGAACATACAAAAATTTTTATCGCATGTAATTTTACAAAATAATATTAACCTCAATTTGTTTCTGTGTGTGTGTGCCTGTACTGTATGTCTGTATGTCCGTATGTATGGCTGTGTGTGTGTGTGTATGCTTTTCATTGAAAATTATAAACTAAATTGAATTTTTAACGTTTTTGTTTTTTTTTTATAATTGAAATTTTAAACGAGATGAAAGAGTGCGAGAGACAGAGTGAGAGGTTAAAGGGGAAGAAGAAGAGATTTTATTTAGAAATTTATTGTTTTTTTTTTTTATTTTGTTTAAAATAATCGATTAATTAAAGCTTTTCATTCAAATTTTTATTGGAAGTTGTGAAAAACCACAACAGCAACATCATCAACGTCATCAACAGAAATAACTGGAAGGAAAACTGCGACAAAGTGACATTAAAAAAAAAAATTTATGTTGAATGAATAACATTTGTAATTGTAAACTCAAAGGATTTTGTATTTCTGTTTTGATATTAATTGAACGATTAGCGTATAAAATATTTTAATGTCGAATTTGGAGATCGCTCTTGTCGTATATCTAAATATACTCAGCTACTCGTTACTCTCGAACCATAAAAATATATCAAATTTGATCCATTATTCCAGTAGTTGGTTACCCTTGTTAGAACACATAACTGAAATTGGAGGATCAAAGCAGCAGAGCTTTGAATTGTAATTAAAAAATTATAAACTAAAATGTAAAATGATTTTTCCTTGTTTTCATTTATTAGACAAATATTTCATTGAAATTCGAATAAACTTCGCTGATTTATTCACGCTTATATTTTCCCCCCTTTTATAAGAAATATTCAAATTACTTCAAAAGATTCACGTTTGTAGTTTGTCAATCATAAAGGTAGAGAATGTAATAATGTAGAAACTTATCAAAATATTATTATTATTAATAATATTTTACCGTTCTAAATGTTTTCCATCTTTCCTATTGAATATTGGTGAAAATTTTTAAATTTTGAACAATAAATGAGTTTATTTATTTGTGTTTATTAAAAATTTCCAATGTGACAGAATTGTCTCGTACTAAATTTTTTTACTTTATTAATTACATGTTTATTTTATGTTAAGCTTTTGTATTCTGTATGTGTGTTTGTGTGTGTGTGTGTGTCTGTGTGTTACGCTTTTCTTTTCAATTAATTCTATAATGTTATTTTCATAATATTTTGTTTAATTAATTAATAAATTAGTGTTTTTAATGCTGGGATTTAAAAAAAAAAAAAGATTTTAGGTTAGGAACAAAAGAGGGAACTAAATTAATGTTGTGGAAATTATTGTAAAATTCTGCAAAAGAGTTTTTTTTCTTCTTCCAAAAAAAGGAAAAATCGTAAATGAAAATTTATTTAACCAAAACCAAAAAAAAAAAAAGAAGAAACTTTACGAAATTAATTCATTGAATATTAATAAATAATTTATAATTTGCACGCATCAAGGATTTACAATCTAAATCCTATTAATTTTTCCCGGTCTATTACCTGGATTTTGATCCTTTTTAAGGATTATTTTTTATTATTATTGTTGGAAATGTTGTTTTATTTTTTTTTTGGCAAACGAAACTGGGATCAAATTTAAGGCACGGAAAGAATCCACACATTCACCCTTTCCAATGAAAAAACAAACAAAACAAAAAAATAAAAACTAAATCTTTAATCAATAGAATCCATTTTTTTTTCTTCTTCTTATTTCTGTTATTGGATCAATTGATATATTTTATTCTTGTTGCTTGTTTTTAGTTGTGTTGTTGTAACTTTCTGATTTAAATCCTTTTTATTCATTTTCCTTTTCTTCTTGGTTTGGTCAAGACGATAGAGAATGATGAGGAATTAATTTTTTTTTTTGGTTGTTACATATACAAGGATTAAGATTCTTATTTCCTAAACTCTGAACTTCAATAATATGAATAATTAAATTAGTAATTAAATACCTAAGCTTAAGGATATTTTATAATATTTAATATTTTGTATATTCGTATACACGTTTTTGTCTTCTTTATTTTTGTTTTCATTTTGAATATGAAAATTTAATACCTTCATCTAAATTTTCCACTTTTAGTTTTTTACATAAATAGTTTTCCTCCCTATAATATTCTCTAATAAATATTTTATTACATAAAAACAACAAAAACGGTAGAGAATATATTTTCAATCCAAGTTATTATAAATTGGTCACGTTATTGACCACAATAAATTATTATCTAATCTATTGCTGAAAAATCAGTTTATTTTTTATTACAGTGACGTAGATATTAAATTTATCTGATATTAAAATTTATTTAATCCGCTTATGTTCGTTCAATATTCAATAAAACGTTTTATTGGCTTTTGTTTGTATTAAATGAGTGTATTAAAGGAAATTCAATAGGGAAAATGCATTAAAGTCAGATAAGATTGTTTTAAACTTTTGTGATATTTTTGACATTTTGTTAGGAAAAGGCGACGAAAGTAAATTAAATTTCCTTTATAAATTGGATAATTTTTCTAACAAAATCATATGAAACTATTTATATTGTTTTTTGAGAAAAGATTTTCATTCAATTTCCTTTATCATAAAATATTTTTCTTAGAATTGTTTTTTTTTTGTGTTGTATGAGCTTCACAATTTTTTTAACGTATTATCTTCACCTAAACGAATTTTTATTGGCCATTTTCGTAGTTGACATTTAGTAGAATAGACGACCTGCTGTTTTATGTCAAAGATTCCCACAAAAAAAAAACTAGAAATTTCCTTTATTAATTTGTTTTGTAAAATCAAAGATATTTTTGTCGCATGTATAGTGGCGCCTCCAATGACAACTTTGAACACCATTAGATGGACGCTAATGTTTTTTTTTTCAGTGTTATTATTTATAATCATTATGATTAAAATCATTTTAGTATTGAATGAAATGAAAAATGTAACAGTTTTTTTTTATTTCTTTTGTTTTTATTATTGTTGTTGTTGCTGTAAACTTAATACATACAATCAAAATAAGAAGGATAATGACAATTAACTGTAATAATAAACTAGTGGACATAAAATGGGCGTACATTTACCACACACACACACACACACACACACACACACATCACGTATCCACATACACATACCTATATAGACAAATGGATTTATTTTTTTATAGCACGTTAAATAAACTGACCGAATAAATAGAACTAATAATTTCATATGTATGATTATGAATAAATATGTTTTGTTTGGCTGATGAATTTGGTCAGCACGCTTTTGGATTATACCGTATTGTGGATAGGTACTTTTTTTTTTTTGTAACCCTTTTTTACTGTTCCGTTTACCAACTTTTTGTTATTCACTTTTTTTTGTTTTTATTCAATGTTTTGTTTTATTTGAAATCCATTTAAAAAAAATATAGAAAATGAAGAAGGAAAATTTCAATAATAGATTTTCCATTTTTTTTTTTTTTATGAATGAATATTTTTTTTTTTGTTTAAAAATAATCATAAATTTTTTTGTTTTTTGTTTTGTAGGTCAAATCATACAAATCAGAAAATATGAAAACCACAAAAAAGAATAAAATACAGAAGTTTGCACGCGAAAATTATTCAATCGTTACTTTAAGTTTTTCTTGTCGCTTTCTTTTTTTTGAGGAAAATGAGGATCTCTGCTAATTTTGTTGGTGTTGTTGCTAATAATGACAATATAGTGAAACTTTTGTATAAATATTTTTTCTTCTTTATCTTTTTCACTCTTTCTTTCTTCTTCGTTTATTTTTCTTTTCTTCTTTCTTTTATTTCTTGACATTGATAAATGAAATGGAAAACATCACTGGAAAATCTTTTCTTTTCTTTTTTTTTTTTGTATATTAATTTGTAC
Organism: Pedicia rivosa; assembly: GCA_963082725.1. Classification (NCBI taxonomy): domain Eukaryota; kingdom Metazoa; phylum Arthropoda; class Insecta; order Diptera; family Pediciidae; genus Pedicia; species Pedicia rivosa. Next base: position 14,422,490 of record OY720151.1, on the reverse strand, counting down.
GTATTTACTTTGTTTATTTGTTTGTATTTGTGTTTGTATGTATAAACTGATATTTTATTTAATAAATACAAACACATGGATATAGATACGATTTGTCCTTTTATAAATATATTTGGATAAATAAATTAAAGAAAATAATAAATAATTTTCTAATAATATTTTTAGACTTTTTTTGTTGTTATTATCAATTCTTTATCATACTTTCAACTTTAGCTCTCATCATTTTCTAAAATATTTATATGATATTGAGTTAGACATTATATATGACACACCCTTATCATTCATTTCAATTTCTATTTTGTAACAATAATTTAAATATTAATCAATAAAATATATTTCACTTTAAATTATTTTCATTATTTTCTCTCTCTCTCTTTCTCTTTCTCTCACACACACTTTCTCTCTCTCACACACATTTTCTCTTGCTGTTTCTCTTTTTATTTTGACAGAAAAAAAAAAGAGTCTATCTTTCCTTTCTCAGCATGTAAGTAAAGTGAATAATATTGAAGGGAAAGACGAAGACGATGGAAAGAAAAAAAAAAAAAATGAAACGAAACGAAATGGGAATAAAAATAAATCCCTTTTAATAAAAAAAAAAAAAACTCTTATTTTTACTTTCGTTTTGGAAATTGAAAAATATGTCAGATTATTTTGAATAAGAAAAAAAAAAAAAAAAAAAAAAATGGGGAAAATTGTAAAAGTGGAGAGACAGGAGTGAAGGTGGAAAAAAAACGTGTTTTAGTGAAATTCTACGCGATTTATTTTAAAATTGCATTAAAATGTTGTTCTATTGTTTTACTGTCAGTGAGGTTTTTTGTTTTTTATTTTTTTTTTGTTATAGAAAAAATATATTTACGTAATAAAGATAAAGGAAAAATGAAAAAGGAAAAATATAAAATGATAATAAGTCAAACATATGTTTAGTATGAGGTTCTCATGAAAATTGTATTTATATATAGAAAAAATGACAGACACAAAATGTTTATGCTAAGAAAATATATTTTAAATTCACATTAAAATCTATAAAGACGTTTTTACACTTAAACATTATTTATGTTTATGATTTAAAAATCTGTTAAAAAAAAGAAAAAAAATTTGAAGATGCTTTTAGAGACCCCCATCGAATTTTTTCTGTTTTTCTTCTATGCTAACAATTTTTTTTTTTTTTTGCTCTTGTTTTAGATTTTTCACACACACACAACGTGGTAAGCCATACTGAAAATTGTGTGCGTGTCTTTTCTCTTTTTTTTAAATAATTCTGTGAAAAGTGACAACCAGAATATAAAAGACAAACAATATAAAAAGTCGATCACATCTTTATTTCAATATTCAAAAATATTCTGTGGGTTTTTTTTTTTATTGTTTTCTTTTTTGTCTTACTTTACCCCAAAACAGCCCAAAACAAAAAAAAATAATAACAGCAACAACAACAAATATCAGATAAATAAATAAAGACAATAATTGAATCTAATTTATTTATTCACGTCATAATAATAAGAATGAAATTGAAAATGACAAATATTTAAATTATAGATTTGATTTTACTTTTTTTTTCAGAGGAAACATTTTCAATTTCTTTTTATCTAAAATTAAAATAATTGTTTTTTTTGTTAATTAAACTAATGTGAAGTGAGACGATGCACAAGTTAATGATTAGACTTGTTTTAAAGTGAGATTTTTCATAATAATAAATAAAATTATCTGAAACATGAAGAAGAAGGAAAAGAGTGGGAGAAAGGGACTAAAGGGAAAATATTCCCTTTTTTTTCAAATAATATATTAAAGCAATCAACAAACAACGGCTGTTTCACTTTCTACCTTTTTTTTTTTTTTCGTTATCGTTTTCTTTTTCCCTTTTCACTCATTTTCATTTACTTTTTGCCTCAATATAATAAATTAATTAATTCATGAGATGAAATTTCATCGAATTTATTCGCATAAATAATAATTTTCATGTTATTTTTATTTCACCCATTCTTCTCATTTATTCAGTTTTCTTCGGTTTTTATCAAATTCTCTCATCCACCTTCTATCCCATATTTTCTGGTAAGGGTATTAAAACCAATACGCCAAAAAAAGATTTAACTTGTCACAAAATTTAATGCCCGTTTATTTATTTTAAATGGGAATGAAATGGAAATGTGAGGTACAATGGTGGGGTCAATTGGGTTGGATAGAAATAAATTTTATATGATTCAGTTGGGTAAGAGTGGAAGAGAATTATTTTTTTTTTCTTTTCTAAGGGCCGAACAAAGTTATCTTTATTTATATAGAGGAAAAACCTGTCTCCTGTTTACTAATCAAAATATTTATTGTCCAACAAAAGAAATGAAAAAATTGGTTCAAATAATAAAAGAATAGAAAATTTCAGATATTTTAATAAATTGTTATCCTTTTCTTTTTCTTTTTGTTTCATCTTTTTCTCTTTCTTTTATCCTCTTCACTCTTCTGCATCCTCTTCTTTTATATTTCCCGCATACTTATTTTTCTTTTCTTCTTTTTGTGTCATCGTCTTTTCTAATAATAAAATGAAAGAAAAAAACGGATATTGATTTTAACTTCAATGTATCTTCATTCAAATATAGATGCCTTTACATTACCTACCATCATACCTAAATCTAAGAAGAAGATGTTAGATCTGTACACACATATATATATATATGTGTGTGTGTGTGTGTGTGAATATATGTAGGTATCGTCTTATACTGTATATTCTTTAAATAGATCTTATATATTGTTATCCGGATAAATAGAAAAAAAAAAATAGAAGGAAAAGGGTTTAAATGATAGTCACGAACAACACCAGTAAATGACAACAAATACAACAAAAACAATGAAAAAGAAAATAGAATAAGACGAAAAGAAAAATGTTTATAAGCAAACAACAAACAAGAAGAGAAAACTTTAACAGCCAAGTAACAAACAAAAACAAGTATAAAATGTCAAAAAGGAAATTGCGTGATTTGATGATCAGGGGTGTCGTGTCATGCTGAGTGAATTATCTTTTGTTTTTTATTGAAAGTGAAAATGTATATTTTTATATTATAACAAGAGTGATAGAGGGAGAGAGAAACAGAGAGAGAGAGAGATGTATAAGGAATTTATGTAAGACGAGAGTATGTGAAATAATATGGAAAAAAAATAAGCTAAAACAAAACAATGAAAAGGAAAATGATGCCAAATATGGAAAGCAATGAATTTTCAATTAAGTGTTGACTTTAGTGCTTGGTTAACACCCAAAAACAATTTTATTTTCTACTTTTTACTTTATTTAAGAAAAGAAAAATTATTCTTAATAAAAAGTCAAACAAATAAATTTCATCAAATTTTACTCTGTTCATTATGTGTGATCTGTGGGTTTTTTTATACATTTTCCGCCATGTTTTTTTCTATTTAATATTCGCTAAATTAAAGTTATTAATGAACCGCGAGGATACAAAAAAAAAAAAAAAACAACAGAAGAAAAATAAGGATTGGTTTGTCTGTTTTGTTTTTCTTTCTCTTTTTTCACACATAAGCTTTATCCTTCTTCTTTTATAGTGTGTATGTGTATGTGTTTGTGTGTGTGTAGGTGTGTATATGTGTTAGTGCGTGTTGGTTGGTGTATAGAAATAACTACAAACACAATATTAAATAGGCTCATCAACCGCGACCCTTATACTGATGGTAAATCGTGAATCATCTCTTCTTTTATTTTATTTTTTCCTCTTTCTTTCGCCGTTGTTTTCCGTTTTTCTTTTCTTTTCTTTTTTTTTAATCGTCATAAAGCTTTTTCATTTCATTTAGTGTGTTTGCTTCATTCTGATGGGCTGGAAAATTGTTTTCTGTTTGTTTTTTTTTTTTTTAGTTCTTCTTCTTCTTCTCCTTCTTTCTTTATAAATATTCGTTAAAGTAGCCTTTCTCTCTCTAAGTGACTGTGTATGTGTTATGTAGGCAAACTAAATACATAGGCAACATTACCTGACTGAAGATACATTTAGTTTTATATAAAAAAAAAGAAGGGGTGGATGTAAGGAGATGTTGTGAATTTATCTTTTTGTTGAATGGCGTTGGTGGTTGGTGGGGGGTATTTTTTTTTTTTTTAAATGCGGAACATTTATTTTGTGTCGCATATTTCTTCTTCGTTGTCATCGTCGGCGTCTTCTTCTTCTTCTACTTATGTAATAATATTTAAAGAAAATGATGGGATTTTTGTGGAATTTAAGGTCAACTTTTTTTTTCCTATTTTCTCTCACTTTCTTTTTGGAAAATGTAGTTGTGTGTGTATGTTTCTGAATCTAACGGAATTCTCATATTTTTTCTTTAACTTTGCCAGGTGACTTATTTTCTTTTTTCATATTTTTTTTTCTTTGTTTTTGTTTTTCTTGAAAAAATTTCCTTTTGGTTGCTGAATTTAAAATTTTTTCGATTTTTCTTTCATTCATATCAGAGGGATGACCTGTTTCTGAAACTTATTTTCTTTTTTTCTTGGTAATTTTTTAAAAAGAATTTCTTTGCCTTTTGGCGTTCAAAATTTCAACCATTTTTTTTTAATCGTTATTTTTTTACCTTTTATTTTTGTTCAAAGGGGAAAAAGGGCAGTTATGAAAATTCCTTAATAATAATTTTTATAAAATAAGAAACAAAAAGAAGAAAAAGTATTTCTTTTTTAAATATTTACGAAAATTAAAGATTTAAAGAATTTTCTTATATTTTGTACCTTCTTCTTCTTTTTCCTCTTCCCGCTCTCCTCCTACAATCGTATTTTATTTTATTTTATTTTTTTTTTGGTCCTTTTTCTCTGTGTGTCTGGGTTAAAAAGATAAGAGAAGAAAAAGTTAGGTGCAAAAGAAAAAGGAAAGGGTTATAAGGGGAAAAATAAAAAAGGATTTTTTTTTTCTTGCAACAAAAAATACCGAAAAAAATACTCTGAGATTATGGAAAGTTTTAAGCCTTTGGGTATTTATGGTTTTACTAAATTCTTGATACAGGTTTAATTTTTTTCTATTTTTTTTTGTTTTTTTACCAAAATTTATTCTTTCAATTTTCAACACCTTTACTTTTTTTTCCTTCCAAAGTTCCAACGTTCCAACGTTACAACGTTCCAGTTTCCAATTATTTCTGATCATCATATTTTTTGTATTTTTCTAAATGAGAAGCATCTGGATCATTTCAGGTTTTTTTTCCCTGTCTTTTTTCCAACAAATACAAAATAGGAAAAAAAGAAAAACTTGACTTTTATTTGGTAACGAATTTTTCTAATTTCATTATTTATTTTTATTTTTTTTTTCTTATTTTCCACTTCAGTTTCTTGTTATCTGTATGTGTACATCTTTAAGTAGATATTTTTGTAGAAGGAAAACCACTACGGTTTTATACTAATAATAAAATTATACCTTTCTACAAATATTTTTCTTTTTTTTGGGTGAGCATGCGCCCTCTTCAATCGTATCATATTACATATCTGTGAAGGTATTCGTTACGTTATCTACTCACGTTAAACCATTGAACTTCATAATAAGACTACATAAGAATGTCCTATAATTCTGTATAGGTCTTATAGGTTGCATCCGAAATCAATAAATTTTATATTTCCTCTACTCTTTTCTAAATATTGAAAATTTGTCTTTCCTAATATCGGAAAACTAGTGAACGATTTTTAGTGAAAATCTAAACTTAGTTGGATTAAAATAGAAATATTTTTTAAGCAGTTTTTGGACCGATTGCACACTTTATTCTTAGTTTAAAAGTAGGAAGAGTAAAGACGGTTGACCAAGGCTAATATTGAGAATAAATTGTGCATTCTCAGAAATGACGAGGATCCTTAGAATTGTCATAAGGGTTTGAAAAGTTGGATGCATGGTTCGAGTACTTCATAGATCGATTGAGTTTAATACCGCTTTCGGGTACAACCTTAATATTATGAAGAAAATGTGACAGCATGCAAGGAAGTTTCAATTAAAGTTTTTAATATTTTTTGTTCAAGGAAAATAAAACAAAAAAAAAAATCATAAAAATAAGAAAAGATTTTCCTTTTTTGCTTTATTTCTTGAATAATTTACAAGTTAATGTGCGACATCTCTTTAATATAAAAAGTTATGCGTTTGTATGCATGTTACTTTTCTATACATAAAAAAAAGGATAATTGATTCTTCATCCGTTATCCTTTTTTTTAAGAAAAAAAAAGAAAGAAAAGAAAAGGAAAGGAAAGGAAAGAAATGTAATGAAATGGAATGTGTTTGGTTTCACATGTTTTATGTTGGTTTTGTTCTCTGTTTGTTTTTTTTTTTTTCATTTTAGTGTTTGTTTGTTTGGCTCGTTTCATTTTCTTTTTCTTCTTCTTCTTCTTCTTCTTCTTCGTTTTTTTTTTGGCATGTATAATTTAACGACTTAAACCACGTATATACTTTTACGACATTACCTTTTTCCTATCTATCTATACATGCTCATGTACATTTTACATTCTTTGCATACACATACACACACACACACATACACAGTTACACATTTAGCCTTTCGTACAAAAATAATTTTCAACTCCTTTACTCTTCTTATATGTTCTCTCTTAGTATGTGTGTGTGTAAACAATTTTGAATTTTTGTGTTTTTGTTTTTTTTTTTATACTTATTTTTCCGTTTTCATTTTCCCACAAAAAAAAAATACAGAGTGAAAAATGAAGAAAAAATGTTCTTTTCAGTAGATTTTCCTACAAACAAAACAAACAGACACACACACACACATTCGTTGAAACATATAAAATCAAGTTTTCTCCTGTACCTACCTACTTTATTTCTTCTTCTTATTCTTCTTGTTCTCTCTCATTTTTCTGCTTTGTTTTTTTATTGTCGGTATATAGAACGTCAAAACGGAAACATATAAATAACAACAACAACAACAAAATCAACGTTAAATGTGATTCGATGTTGACGCAACAATAACAACGTCACGAATAATACAGACTCACACACACACACACATTTAAACTCATTGAATATTTATGTAAATAACTATTGAAAAAATGTATATTTTGTTATTGGGTATTCAAAAATCAAACACGAAACAATTCAATATTTTTAAAAAGTTTGTTTTTAACGAAAAGTGTTAATTTTTAGACTTTATAAAGGAAATCAAAATGAAATGATTCACTTTTAGTTTTACTTTTGAAACAATTATTTAAAGTTGATTACAAACAAACGTAACAAATTTTTAGCTTCAAGCTAGATGGAATAGAAAAATGACAAAAAAAAGCATTGAAAAATTTAAAGTAGAAAAATCTTATTAAAGTCTTTTATTTCTTGGAAAAATGTAAACAGAATTTATTCAAGAATTGAAATTTAATAAACAGAATTATCTCACTTCTTAGTTACTTTTTAGAAATTTTTTCAATTGAGGACGTTTACAGGACCCAAAGTATGACAATAACATTTGTAATTTAAACATATTATGATCTGCCCTCTGACACTCACCTAACTGTCAGATTTAATCTATGTTGTAGTTTGCGTTTGGGTATAATTTAAACTAAAATCCGTTAAATTATATAAAAACTGAATAGAGAATTGAAAATGTGTTTGCTTTTTCTCTTGTAACTCCGTTTTTCATATTTTTCCTTTTCTTATCGCATTTAATTAAAATTTTGCATAAAAAAAACAAATGAAAAAAGAAAAGAAAAATGAAAACTTTCCTGTCACAGCAAAATATAATGAAATAAATTTATCTTCTAACACGTTTAGATGAAACTTTTCTCTCTTAGGTGGGTCTTTCTCATTCCAAATAAAATTGTTCATCGAATATTTTCTTCACACCATTCTCTAGGTCAAAATTCCTTAAATGCGTAACGCTGTGATCCGATTGTCTTAATATCAACAAAAGTTGATGTTTCTTGATGGTATAATCTTTATACTCTATTTTTTATCTCTTTCATTCTTCATCTTTCATACACACACTATACATTTGGTGAGACAGAGAAAATGAGGTATTATTTTTGATCCTTACTAAATTTATGTATAGTGGAAAGTTGGGCAGGCCTAAATATCAGAGAAAATTTAATCAAACGTACCGATCCTTCAATCCACTTTACACAATATAATATTTTATAATAAGATGAAATGAAAATCATTCCACACTTATATCCACCGCCTAACAAATTTTCCCTAATATAACCTCACTCACAAACAATTTGTTTTTCTTTCTTTTAACAAATTGGCATATAAAAGGTCCTAACTAATATTATATTTTCATATTCATAATTTTCAGTTTATTTTCGTATTTTTTTTTTCTCTTATTTTCCTTTACTTTGGCGAAAATAAAGAAAAATGAAGGAAACGAACGAAAAATAAAATAATAGAAAAAAAAAAAGAATAAAGAAAAGATAAACAAAGAATCATAAGAAAATGGATCGTTATTTTATGTCTTATCAAATTGTTCAATTAATTACTTATCAACTTAACACGAAATCTATAGACCAAAAAAATTATATAATAATCTTCTCTAGAAAATTGACATGCCTTCATAGTAATCACCATGAGAAAAAAAAAAAGGACGAAATAAATATCGTCACACAAAAACACACAGCACACAACATACACATACACACAACATAATACACAGATAAATGGTTTTGGAGGAAAATCAATAGTTAAAGTATTTGTATAATTTAATTGTTTGTATATTTTTCCTAGAGAGTTTTTCCCTTTTTCTTCTTCTTCTTCTTTTTTAGTCGGAAAATTAATTTCAGTTGATAAAATTTACGGTAAATTGAATTTGAATTGTTCATGATTTGAAACTTGTGTGTATGTGTGTGTGTGTGTGTGTGTGTGTGTGTGGGTGAATGTGTATGTGTACGGTGCTGCCTGATCCTTCTGATTATATTCAATTCGTTTTCTTCGTTTTTCCTGTTTTTTTTTTCTTTTCTTTTCTTTTTAGTTTGAAAGATGAAAAAAAGGTAGAAAAAAATAAATAAAGGATAAAAGGAACAGAAAAAAAAAGGAAAAAGGATTTTTTTTTTCTCTTTCAAGATTCAAATAATAAAAAATAACAACAAAAATAATAACAAAGTGAAGACGAAATCATTCTTTGTTAGGGTCCTCACAATGGTTATTATGAGAATATTGTGCGTATGTATTTGTGTGTGTGTGTGTGTGCCTATTTTTGTGTATATTCACATTTGTTTTTGAAGAATAGAAAATTTAGATAAAAATCCATCTGCTTTAAATAATAAATATGCGAATTGATTAATCTGTTTTAAACAATTAATGTGATAACCCTTTTTCCTTATCATTAAATATTTTCTTATATAAATGAAAATATTGAAATTTATTTACAATTCAATTAAAATCACAAATTTTTGTTTTTATACAAATATAGAACAAGAAATATGTTGGAACTCAGAAATTTTATGTTTTGAAATAAAATGAAACTATTAACAAAAAATCATCTCTAGTCGATTGGCTTTTATTTTATAATAGTGAATTTTTACATATAAATTTTATTTCTCCACACCATGCCATTGGTACTTTTACTAATTTGATGAAAAAACTAAAAACTAAATAAAGTTATTTTAGTAAAATTCATTAAAATCAAAAAAAAAGTAATTTTTTCTTTGAAGGACTTTTTTATACAAATTTTATTGCAACAAGAAATAACAATAATATTTTTCCACAATCTGTCTGATGTGTGGTGATTCAGAACGATTTAAAATTAAACTTTAATAATTTAATTTTTATTATTTATTAAAAACTAAATAAAGAAATTCATAAGAAAGAATTTAATGAAAATAAATAGAAAGAAATAAATAAAAACGATTAAAGTCGACAATTTTAATAAAAATTATCAATTCTGTTTTTATTGACGTCTGCAATTTTTATTTTATAATATTCTTTATTCTTATTTATTTCTTTACTAATTTTCTTTTTATTTGACATTTATTGATATTACATATTTGAAAATTTCCTCAATCCATCTTATAATTTAATTTCTTTTCAATAAAAAAAACTACAACTAATAAAGCTTATTGTTATTAGAGAAGTTTATTCTTCATTTTATTTCTCGTTTCTTAACGATTCTTAAACAAAATCTTAAAAGAGAAAGACATTTTTGTAGTGGTTTTGTTCGTAGATATTTTGTTCAAATCTTTACACAAATCAACGATGCAATTCCTTGACGTACCGATCGCTTTATCTATACGAATATATTTTAGAGAACTTTTCTTGTTTGTGTGTTGGAAAAACTTTGTTGGTAAATATAAATCTATTGCATTAATAAAATCTTTATTTTAGTTAATGTATAGAAAGTTATTCGATGGTTAATAATTAAGATTCTAACAATGAAAGAAATTAACAATATAAATAAAACTTATTCGTGTGGAATTTATTGTCAATAATTATAAAAATAAAATTTTGACTTGTATAATTTGTATAAAAATACAAAAAAAAAAAAAAAAAGACTTGTGGAATCTATTGTTGACTCCATCTAACAATTGTTATTCAATTTTTCTAAGAAAAGATATAAAGGAGAAAAAATAAAGAATGACGTCACACCAAAATTTAATTGATTTTATTAGAATTTTAATTAAAAAATTGCAATAAAAAATTATCAAACATAAAAAAAAGGCAAACTTCCTTCCTTTTTTTTGTAAGATAAAAAAAAATTGATTTTTTTTTATTTTTTTATGTAATAAAAAATAAAAAGGAAAAGAGGAAAAGAAAAAAAAAAAAATGAAGAAAAATTGTGTTTCAAATAAATTTTCATTGATTTAATGATGAAGACAAGAATAAGAAGAGGAAAATAAAATAATATAGTTTATCGCCTTGGCCCTAAGGATAATGACATTTTATTATCCTATTAAGAACGCCTTCAAGTTGTCCTCTCTCTCTCTCTCTCTTTTTGTCTCTCTCTTTTTTTGTGGGTTTAAATCGAGTATTATTTTTTTTTTCTGTTAGCGCTCTGCATTTCTTCTTCTTACATTTTTTTATTTGGTTGTTTTTTTTGTATTTGTTGTTGTTGCTTTTATTTTATTATCTTCATAATAAATATTTTATTATACTGATTTGGAGAAAACTTTTCTTTTCTTTACTTTTCTTTACTTTATATTTTATTTTTTATTCTTTTATTTTTCGCATAAAAAAAATATGTTTAAACACGAAGAAAAGGAAGAAGAAGAAAGAAAAGGAAAAAGAAAAAGAAGAAGAAGAAGAAGGCGGAAGGAAAAAAAATGTTGATCCTGTACTAGGGATTGTGAATAAATACAGATGGGATACTGATATGGTGAATCTCATTTCATAAATATTCCAGTGTTGGATTTTTTTTTTTTTTTGTATTTAATTTAACGTGACGTCGTGTACTGAAAAAATGATCGTACTGACAAGTAAACGTTTTATACATTTTTTATTACAATTTTTCAAAATTACACAAATCGAACTTTACATATTTGCCAAAAACTTTCGTTTTGTTTGATTTTAGAATAAATGGAAGGATGCAACACAATAAACGAAAAGAACATAAGCCTATTGGCAATATAAAGTGATCCGATTGCCAAAAAACGGTTGGCAAGTTACTTTGGATGTTGTTAAATCAAATAATTTTTTTTTAGTAAGTTCCGTGTAAGCTTAGAATAATTAGATTAAATTTAAACAAGATAATTTTATCCTTTGTGACCAAAAGTGTTGGTAATGCTTTTTAAAACTTTCCCATTTCAGATTTATACAATTTTTTTCTCTGCCAAATTCATTTGCATTTAAAATTTTTAAGATAAAATTATTTTTCCATTTTTCTTTAAGTTTTTCTTTAAATTGATTTTAAAGAAAATTTAAAAAAAAAATTAAGTTAATTTCTGTTTAAACTCTACACAGTAACATTTTTTTGAAAGACTCTTTTTTCTTCTTCTTCTTCTTCTTCTTCTTCAATTCATCCCATTCCACAGTTTTTCCCCATTTTTTTTATTCTTATTTATTATTGTTGTTTAACAAAAACAACAACAACAACAATAACAACAACAACAACAACAACAATAACAACAACAACAACAACAACAACCAAAGTAAAAATAAAACAGAAAAAAAAAAGAAGAAAAAAAAAAAAAGTTTCCTTAAGCTTTTGATTAAGTTTTCTCTTTCTCTCTCTCTCTCTCTCTCGTCCCTTTGCTGTTGCTGTTTCTGCTTCTGTTGTTGTTGTTTATCTTAACATTCCTTTAAAAAAAGGAAATCTTTAAGAATAAGAAAAACTGTATGAAAAGGATGAAGAAGAAAATGGAAAAAATTTAATTAAAAATAAAAATAAATAAATATTTTTAATATTGACCATACCCTCTCTCTCTCTTTCATTTACTCTCTCTTTCTCTCCGTTATACAAACACGGTTTCAATCTCTGCGTATTTATTAAGTTAAAGAAGTTAAGGTTAAGGTAAGATAAGTGTTCACTTTGTTAGAATTGGATGGATAATATAATTATGCCTCCATCTCTGCCTTTGCTTTCTGTCTGGCTTTACGTGTGTGTGTGTGTGTGTATGTCATTTGTCCACAGGGATATTTCATAGTTTATAAATGAAGGTCATTTCGTTGGGATCTTTTCTAATATAATTTAATTAAAGTATGACGTCAAATATACCTCTGACATTATTTTCTTTTATCATTTTCTTGTGCATGGGGTCAAGGTTAATGAATATTGACGATGTTATTCTTTATTTATTTTTATTCTGTTTTTTTTTTGCCCTCCTTCAAATTTAACGTATCAATTTCCTGTCAATAAAAGAGGGGGGGAAAAAAAGGCGGAGACAGAAAAAGAAAATGTGAGAAAAACTCAAATAGAAAAAAAATTTCCATAGAATTAAATTTTAATTTATTCTCATCTTTTTCATTTTATGAATTTTCCTTTTATTTTCTCCTCTCTGTTTTTTTTTTTTTTATTTTATTTTATAAATTTTTTAAACGTTTCAAAGCACAAAGTTTTATTTATTTTTTATTATTATTTTTTTTTTCTGATTTTTGTTTTTGTTTTTTTTTGCTTTTTCTCAAAAAGGATCAAAAAATCCTTCGAATGATTAGACAACGATTTTATTTGTGTTTGATTTATGATTAAAGGATAAAAAAAATATATAATAATATTTTGTTGATTTTTTGGCTTTAAAAAACAGACAGAGAGAGAGTGAGAGAGAGGGATGGATATATATTTGTTGTATCCTTTTTTGTGTTATAATACGATTGAAAAATATCAGGATAATATTATGAAATTGAAGACTAAATAAATCAAAATTGTATACACACACACACAACACACACACTTCACATAAGTGAGTGAAACAAAATCTGATCGAATGAATTTCTGTAAAATAAAAAACAAAACTTTTATAATGTGACGTCAGCATTTTACAATAAAAAAAAAAGAGAAATCCTTTTTTTTTTTTCTTTTTTTATTTAGAATATTTTTTGACCCACATAAATTCAGTGCTTCCAGTGTTTTTTTTTTTCTTTCTCTATCCATATTTCTCTCGACTATCCTTTAAGTAGAGGGTGAAAAAAAGAGGACATTCAACAAAATGTTTATATAATTATTATTCTTTTTTGTTTTTTTGCACAAGGACTTTATTATTTTTAATCATTGAAATGTATTCTTTTATATTCTCTCTGTATACTCTGGAATACAAATACACACACACACATATATAGGCACAAAGAAAAAATTACGTAAGAGGAAAAATGAGTTCACTTTTTTAAATTAAAAATCTTTTTCTATATAAAAATCTAAAGCTGAAATGAGAAACGGTCGAGAGGTGGGGGTGGGGGAAACATTATAAATGAAACTATCAATTATTTTTTCTTCTGTTTCTTTTTTATTCTAGTTTTTCAGGAAAATCCTTCTTTTTCATTTTAAAATTATTTTGTTTTAACTTGTTTCATTATTTTTCTTTCTTTTTGTTTTTTTTCCCGCAGTTCCTTATTTTTCATTTTACCATTTCCTATTATTTCTACACAAAGTTCATTATTTTTAGATCGGTTCATTTAACCATCCTTGTTTTTAGTTATATGCATTTTTCTTTTTATGTCGTCCCTTGGCCATTCTAACTGTGCCAAACAATTTCCAGTTATATGAACACTTTTTATAGTGAATTCAAGTTTATACTTGAACATTTATTTGTTTGCTTCTGGTTTTTATCAGAATCATTGTGTTATGTTTCAAGTATTTTCTAACCATTTACGTTCACTTAGTGATTCCATTTTTCATTAAGTGGATGAGTGTTTGATGGTAAGAGTTATACACTTTAACTTGTTGTTTAATAGTGAAGTTCTTGCAATTGGTGACCAAAAAGTGATTCTTCTGAAACTAATAATATAGAATTTTTGTGGTCTTAATAGATTCTACGTTTATAGTGTGTAGTGTAAAGTCTTCCAAAGAAATCTTAATGCGTCACTTTTTATAAACTCATTCTTAAATTACCTTATTGTTAATGCATCGTGACTGTATTCGAATAACACATTTTGAGTGATTATTTCACTTTAGTTTTATCTTGTCTTCTCATATAAATTCAAACAAAACATCTTCCGACACCTGACACATCATTGTTTCTCGTTTTTTATTTTTCTATCTTTATTGTTATAGAATAGAGAATAAAATTATAACGATGAATTTCTCTCTACATATTCCCTTACATAGTTTTATTTATCGATAAAAATAAAATACGATAAAACTTTATTTTTTAATAAAAAAAAAAAAAAGAGAAGGAACAAGAAGAACGTAGATAAATCGGATATTGTAAGTGAAAAACAGGATACATGATCAAAACTATATATTTTAAATTTATGATAGTGTCAAAGAATCTGTGTGTATTGTATGCATTTATATATGTATGCACTGTGTAGTGTGTCGCAATATATTTAAAATAAGATTGTAACTTTTTCAAAAATCATTGAAAATTGTCCGGAAAATTTGTTGTTTTGTCTAAAGAATTCATGTATTCTATTAAACAAAAAGGTTTTACTTGTAGCTTTTTATTTTGTAGTGTTTTTTTGTTGTTAATATATTGTGAATATTTTAGATTATTATGACGTCAGATAAATTCTATGTTTTTAGTTGAATAGAAAAAAAGATAGAAAAGAACAAAAGTATGAAGTTTTTTCCTCATACATTCTGACACATACTCTGCTTCTACTCCCTTATTTATTAATAATAATTTTTTTTTTGTTCTTTATGAAGAAATATTATTTACCTTTAGAAAAAAATATTTACAATTTTATAAAATAAAAGTTTTTTTTTGTTTTGCTTTATTTTTTTGTTTGAATTGAAGGTTGGCAGGGCTTAACCTAGATACAATCCTCAGACAGATTAAAATGTGCAATCGGCGGTAGTTTATATTTCATCAGTACAATTGTTGAAAATCATTTAAAATCTTTGTGTAACTGATGAGGAAAATTTAAATGGAAAATTTTTTGTGATCATTTGACGATAGTCAGCGTTTGTCTTATTGGTAGATTTAATTAAGCATATCATAAGACACACGCGGCTATTGTAAAATGTATCAATAACATCCAAAAAAAAAAAGATTTCCCCTTCAAAATAATCAGAAAAAACGGAAAACCAGAAATAATTGAAATTGTTTTGGTTTAACCGGCAATCAATTACCGTTTAACCGGTTAGCCATTTATACTGCCCGTTTTTTGTTTTGATATTTTATAAATAAATATTGATTTGCATAAAAAGACAACAACAAACAAATTTTCCAAAAACACACCACACATACACACAATAACAAAAAAGACGAAGAAAATTTTATCAAATAAATCAACTTTGATCAAAACTATAAAATTTTAACTATTTAATCTTTGGTTTTTTGATGTTTTTCTTCTTTTTCTTGTCGTTTTACAATAAACCAAAAAAAAAAAAAAAAGAACAAAACTTTCAAAATGAAGAGAAACCACATTTACACTTGACTTGACTTTTCAGTTTTCTATATTTTCAATTTAACTTTTTGTGACAGAAGGGAGGGATAGTTTTTTTTTCTTTTCTTTTCTTATTTGGTTTTATTTAAATATATATATTTTTTTTTTCAAACCCCTAATTCTTAAATTAAATTTTAACCAATAACATTTAATTGAATTATTCCAATTACAAAATGTGGTTTTAGTTAGTTAGTTAAGTTTTGTTTAGTTTCAATTTAGTTTTACTTTGTATGCTTACACACCCATACATACACACACAAGCACCAACACAAATACATACAAACATACTTATTATAAACTTTTGATAGTTTTATTGTAAAATTTATGATCGTAATAAAGCTTTAGATTTTCAAATATTTCGAAAAACCAAAAACCCCAAAAGAATGAATTTGTGGGGATGAGGAAGAATAAAGGGAAAAGTCTAGAGAAAAAAATAAACTTCTAGTTTTTTGTTTTCAGAAAAATTGATTTGATTTAGATAAAGCTATTTTAGAGAGCGAGAGCGAGAAAGAGACAGATACAGAGAGAGTGAGAAGGGGTAAAACGAAAAAGTTGAGGGTAAAATTCAAATTATAAAAAAGTCTTTAATTGATTAATTTATTAAAATGATTTTTCTGAATTAAAACAAATAATTAAATAAAACTTTTAATAAAACAGAAAGAGTAACAGAGAGAGAGAGACAGTCGTTGAAACGAGAAACAGAGAGAATCAAACTTTAAAAACTTTCAATAAATCGTTCAATTAAATTTCGTTCCGTTTATTTTTAGTTTTCTCTCCCTCTGGGAGAATCATAAATTTTTTTCCCTATCGGTTGGAAAAAAAAATAGGAATTTTTAATTATTAAAAACGGCAGCTTACAAAATATTTGCCAAAACAAAATGAATTTCGTATATATTTTTTTTTAATTATGAACAAAAATTAATATCCCATAACTGTGTGTGGGATATTCTTCCCATACTTTACATCAAATTTCATTGGATAACGCTATTCGCTCTTCTCAAATTTTTTATTTTTCCATTTATCGACTTTTATGTTTTTTTATGCAATTTTACAATCAGAAATTTTTTTTGTCGATTTTCGTTGTATTTGCCTTGTGTTCAAAAGTTTCGTTAAACACTTCAGGTTTTCGTCTTCTTTTTCTTTTTCTCCCTTTTTTTTTTATTTTGTTTTTAACTTTTTACTTCTGATGCTTGATCTCTCTTGAGAGAGTTTTGAATAAATTTCTTTCTTTCTTACGTTTTTTTTTTCTTTTCTTCTTACTTTTATGATTCTTCGAGATAATAAAATAACAATCTAAAAAGCTCTTTCCCCTCAAAACCAAAATAAGTAAAAAAAAAAAAAAATACAAGAAGAAGAAAAAAGTCAGGTGGACCACAAGATGAAGACAAAGAAAACTTTCTTTTTTCTCTTTAGAAAAACAAAACCAAATATAGAAATAAGTAAGAAGAAGAAATAGAAGCAGGGAACTTTCTATAATTTTTTTCTTCCCATTTTTGTGTTGTTGTTGTTGTTGCTGTTACTGCTGCTGCTGTTGTTATTTTTCTTGTTTAAACTTTTCTTAACTAATTGTTTGCATTTTTGAATCATCAAAGCATAGGCATACCAACTTTTGATATTTTCTAAATACAACAACAAGAGAAAAAAAAAAAATAGAAGTATGAGGAAGAAGAAGAAGAAGTAAGAAGAAGAAGAAGTAAAAAAAAGTATGTTTATAATAATTCGTATTAAGGAGTTCAGTTTTTGAAGTTTAGTTTGAGTTCTTATGTTTCTTGTTTTTGTGCTTTTTACGTGTGTGTGTGTGTTTTTTTGGTTCTTAGGAAACAAACACAATAAAAAAAAAGAAGGAAATACTTTATAGAAGAAAGAGATCAGAAATTGTTTTCACCTTTTGCTTACTTTTTCTTTTTCTTTTTTTCTTTCATCACTGATTATGAAACATTCGCTCTCACATGCACACACACATGCACACATGTATAGAACATATAGATATACACAGACAAAGAATCGTGTAGGAATGCCTATAAAATACTGAAAAAGAAAGTTTATCAGAAGATTATAATGTGGATGTCTGAAGGAAGTTTATACCCAAAAGAATTTCAATTGTTCGTATATCTTTACTAAAAACTTGTCATTTGGTTATGTTTATGTGAATCTGTGCCGTTGTATGTTGCTATGTGTGTGTATGTATTCTTGTACTTTCACTCTCTCTATCTTTCTTAACAGTTTCAAAGTCTTTTTGGTATTGAGACTCTTGAGATTTCATTCCGTTAAATTTTAAAAATATTTTCCTGTGTGTGTGTGTTTGTATTTTTATTTTTGTATGTGGTAAACGCATAAAAAATATTGAAACAATTTGCCTTTAATAAAGTTAATTTTTCTCTTGTCAGAAACTTTTTAAAGAATTTTAGAAAATCTTTTCATTTTTCTTGTAATTTTCTTCACAAAAAAAAAGTGAAGAAGAAAGAAGACAATGAAACTGACGTCGTCTTCTATTTATTTTCGGGTTAAAAGATGAACAAAAGAATTTTTTTTTTGGTTGATTTTTTGGAAAGAATTTGGAAAGCAGAAAAAAAAAAGATGGATGAAGTAAGGAAAAATTCTTCTTCTTCGTTTTCCTCTTACATATTTTCCCTCATCTTTATTTTTTTATTTATTAAAAGCATAATGATAATAATAATAATAATGTTGTTTCCGTGGTGGAAATGAGTGAACGTGACAAATGAGTGAATTAAATAAAGAGAAAAAAAATTATGGGGAAAAAATTAGAAAGCAACAAAAAAAGAAAAGAAGAAAATATGAAAAAGGGGAGAGACCAAAAGAAAAATGAAAGAAAATTGGGAAATAATAATAAAGTGGGAAAATTTGTATGTACGTTTGACGTGATTGCAATAATAAAAAAAAAGGAAGAAAAAAATGAGTGATTTTCACTTTTCACTTTTCACTTTTTTTCTTTTGCATTTGTTGAAACTGATTTTTCTGTTTCAATTCATAAAAATTATTTAAATCATGAATATATGTTCGCATTTGTTGTGTGTTAAACTTTTTTCTTTATTTACATTTTCACTGAAGAAATTACAAAAATCAACAAAAAATATCGATTGAGATACAAAATAGAAAAAAATGTGCGGGGATCGGCCGCCAACAAGTTCAAATTTCTTAAAATCAAAATCTAATTTTTTCTTCGTTTATTTCTTTTCCTTTCTTCGTTTACTTTTTTCCCCCTTTTTCTTTTTTCTTTTTTTCGTTCTACAAATCTATACCCAAACTCACTTCTCTCAATTGAACCGTCCACACTTTTCATTGAATGTAAATAGGAAAGCGGGTGGGGTGTGATTGGTTGATATTATTTTTTTTTTTTTGGTTTCAAAATTTGGGTGGTATATTTGTGTTAATAGTTGAATTGATTATTTAATGAAATTGTTTATTATATTCTAAATGATAAATTGATTTTCGTTTGATTTCCGTTTTTATTCAATTTTACTTTATACTTTTTATTTGTTTTTCTGCTTCTTCTTCTTCTTCTTTTTCTTCTTCATTTTCTATTTTAGTTTCACCTTTTTTTTGTTTGTTTCTTCCCAATTTATTGATTTTTAGTTGAAAGGATACTGAATATATTTATGATTGATTTCTAATTAGAAATCCCATTCTAACTTCAAGAAAATTATGACAATTTCATAAATTATTTCTTCAGCAAGAGAATTTTTCGCACATTTAAAATTTTGGTAATAATTTGTCAAAACGTGTAAACGTTTCAACCTTTAAATTGTCTGTCACGTTTGGTTTTAAATAGAATTTTCATTTAATTCATTAATATCTTTCTCTTCGAAATAAGAAATCATTATTCTTTGAAAACAACAACAACAGAAAAAATTTTTTTACCTAAAATTAAATTTTTCCCGTTTCACATTCCGTCTAGAAAATATTTCCTAGAATAAAGACGTAAAGTTCACTATTATTTCAATTGTTAAAATATTTCACTTATTTTCCATTTTTTATTTTATTCTATAGTTTCTATATGAGTATTAAGGTAAAAAGGAAATTCCGGAAAATTTACTATTATTTAAAATTTGTAACAACTAAGTAATTTTGTTGTGAACTGATTTTAAAATAAACTCTACAATAATTTACTATACATGTCTGTCTGTTTATATAATTGTATGTTATATAAGGATATCCTTTTCATGAGTGTACACACACACACATACACACACACCCACACATGATGATGATATAACATTATAGAATATAGATGTTAGGCATGAGTCTAGTAGAACTAAGTAAAACTCTTAATCGGATTTATGTACACAAGTAGAAAATATTATAAAGTTCCAAATCTGATGGGAAATTTTTTTTCTTATAAAAAAATCAACATTTTCTCTAAAGTTAAATTTATTTTCCATTAAATTTCATGTACAGTTTTTTTTTTTTTCTTTTCTTTCTTTCGTTTCATTGTTTATTTTATTTGTATACTTATAAGTTGTGCTCTCTTCATTACTGTTAATGTAAAAAATAAACGTAAAATGTTTAAAGCTTTTTGTGATTTCATTATTATTATTATTATTATTATTTGGATTTGTCAAATTTGTCACGATTTAATTCTCTTGCTTTTATTAATCGGTGGAAACATTAATAGGCATCAAGAAATTTGTAGTTGAACGTTTCTCTTTTATTGTTGTTGTTGTTGTTGTTGTTGTTTTTGTATTAAGTATGTGAAAGATGATAATGAACAACGCCCTTTCGTTAAAGGATTAAAATTTGTAAATTTTGTTTATTTTTTAAAATGAAAACGTGATTATTGTTCTTCTTCTTCTTCATCTTTATCTACTTATGATTATGTTTAGATTATTTGAAACATGTCTAATGTCATAAATATATTAAATTTCTCAATTTCATGATCTTGTTAAAATAATAATTTTTTTTTAAACTTCAAACAAATTCCAAATTTTCTCATTGGTTTATATTTTTTCTTCACCATTTGCTGCGTGTCTTCTTTTTTCTATTCTTTGTCTTTAATGTTCATCGTTTATGTTCATGAAATTTTTGAACATTTAAAATTGGGACATACTTAAAGACATTCATACAGAAAATTCGATAAAGAGAAAATGACCGTCTTATGTTCTAAGAACACAAATAGAAGAAGACAAAAAAAGTAGATAGAAGACAAAACATGAAAGATATTTTATTTGTCTGATAGCAAATTATTCTTAAACAATTCTCTGGTTACGATTTGTGAACATACACACACACACACACACACATACATATATGAAAATTCCATTTTAATGTTAACCGATAAAATTAATCCCATGAAAAACATAGAAAAACTGGAGACGAGAAAACAAAAAGAGAAAAATAAAGGAGAATAAAGAAAAGCAGCAGCGTAAGAATCGAAAATTTAATTTCTTTTTATCCAAAAATGATCATAAAAACATGAAGAAATAGAAAATGCTGTTTACTCAAAAAAAAAAAAAAAAAAAATAGAAGAAAACAGAAAAAGAATTTTCAATAATTTCCAACCAACGCCATATTTTTTTATTCGCTTTAATTTTTGGGTTGGTTTTATTTGGTTGGTTGCCCCTGGTTAAATTTTTAGTTTTATCGAGAATGATGGTTTTGTATGGTTTTGATGGTTGAATGCGAATGAAGGGGGGTGGGGTGGGGGTAGATTTTTTTTTTCTTCTGTGTATTTTATTTATGTTTAGTACAGTTGGTTTGTACGTTTTTAAACACATATTGTTAAGATTATTGACTTTCTAGAAATGTTTAATAGCGCATATAGGTTGTCATATAACTTTATATGTCTCCATTCTCCCCATTCTCTCTACGATTCATATATCCACCGATTCAAACCACTAAACATATCCCAACCATTCAACCCTCATTTTTTTTTATTCTTGTTACTTACACCACACACCAAAAACATATATTTATGATTTGTCTAATATAAATTCCTTTACCAATATTAGTTTGTTCTTTGTTAGATTCTTTAACATTTGACAATTTTGTTATTTTTTTTTGATTTCGAATTTAGTGAGATTTAAAACAAAGAAAAATCTGTCTCCAAATAAAATGAAAAAAGAGAAATGTTGGTTGAAATTAATTACTTTATATTTTTGTTCATGAAGAAGAATTGTTGCTGTGTAGACGTATGTATGTATGCGTCGGTGTGGCTGTGTCTGTAGATGTATCTATGCGTCTGTGTAGACATATTACATCAAACGTTTTATTAAACTTGGTCATTTATTTTTTTATCACAAAAACCAAAAAATACAAAAAATAAAACTCAATAATCGAAAAAATTTCCATAATTTTTTTTTTGAATTTTCAAATTTTTTTTTCAAATCGAAATTTTTTTCCCCCATTATTTTTTTTTTGGTTTAAACGGATTAAATATTGCAATTTGTCAAATACTTTTCAATTGTGAGCATAAAGTACTGTATATGTGTGTATATGTGTGTGTGTGTGTGTGTATGTATGGAAAATATTTTAATATATTTTTACAACAGAGTTGGGAAATTTTTTATTTTTTTTTAAAATAAATTTTTCTTCGTTACAAGAAACTCATAAAAATCATGCAGTGAGAAATAAAAAATATTGTAAATTGTTAATTCGTTTTGTGGAAGAGTAAAAAAAAAAAAAAATAAATATTTTTCTAGCATTAAAATGAATGTGGAGTGTGGTGGATGGTTTAAGGAAAAATTGAAATTAAGTTTGTTAAAAAGAAAATAAAATTTATTCAGAAAAATATAAAATCATAAAATGAAAAATGTAAATTTGATTTGATGAAAAAAAAAAAAAAAAAAAAAATCAAAAAAAAATGGGTTGGAAAATGACGAAAAAAAAGAGGACGGAGGAGGTAAAGAAAATTTTATAAATGGAAAAAAAAAATAAAAGAAGAAGAAGAAGTAGAAGAAAAGTGAGAATAATCCTAAATTGCATCAGAGAATTGAAGTAATAAAATAATTCAAATAAGATCCTGTCAGGAAATTAAAATATTTTATTTAAAAAAAAAAAAATGAAGAAAATGAAAAGAAAGAAAATATGAAATGACGACGAAAGAAAATTCTTTTTTTTTTCCCATCATCATCTTAATAGATTTCGGATGTTTTTTTTTTTTTGATGGGGTCGGGTGTATGGTCTGGGTGCAATATGGTTGGGGTGTGTCTTTGTATTCTGTTTTGATTGTAAAAGTAGATATCAACAACAAACAATAGCAACAACAATAAACAAAAACAAATACCAACAAACACTAAACAAAAAAAAAAACATTATCATGGCAATGGCAGTAATGTTGTTGTTGTTGTTGTTGCTATAATTTTGGTGGTCTCGAAAGGATTATAAATGGTTAAAACAAGGAAACAACGAACGAGAGGAAAAATATAGGAGTAACGAAAAAAGAAAAATAAGAAGAAAGTGATGAAAAATTGATTTTTCCCCTAATTCTTTGTTGTTGTTGTTGTTGTTATTTGGGTGAAACGTGAAGAATTTCCGTAAGAAAATAAAAACAAAAAAGAAAAGGTGGGGGTGACGAAAGAAAGAAAGAAAAAAAAACAACGACAAAACACAATAAAAAATTATTACGCAAACACAAAATTTAAAGAGACAGGGGTGTTGTTTTTTTTTTTTTTCCTTTTTAAAAAAAGAAAATGTATACGTCAAAAGGTATATAGAGAGAAAGAGTAACCTACAACGGAGGTTATGGTTTCTTTCGTTATTATATATGTTTGTTGCTGTTGTCACAATTTTTTTTTTTTTTGCTTCTCTTAGATGAATTACTTTTAAGAGAATTGACATTTATTAGAGTAAAATAAAGAAAAACAATAACAACAAGAAAATCCCATCGGATGTTGATACAGGAACAGAGATAAAGACAGAGAGAGAGAAAGAGAGAGTGATAGAGGGGGTTAGGGATATAAGATAATCAATCATCATCAATAAACATCATTTACCTTAATCCTTAATAATTTTCAGTATACACAATTATTATTGTATCAGAATTAGATGATGATTATTTTAAGAGCTCTAGTGATTATCTATTCACATTAAACACAGAAAAAAGAAAATACTGTACATAAATGGAAAACAGAATAAATTTCAACTTCTGTTGACTTTCTAATCAAATACTCGTACAATAAATTGATGATACTCTAATCCTCTAATTTCTATCTCATTAAAAGAGTCAGTTCTTTCTTATTTGGTTTAGTACTAAACAACATACACTGATTAGTCAAATCAGTTAGAACATTCGTGACCAATGAAAATGTAATAATGACCATGAATAAGTTACATTCAGTTTAAGGATCAAAAGTTCTGTCATGAATGGATTCACTGGTTAATCCTGAATTTTGAGTTAAAATATTTATTCAAATTCTCCTTTTATTATTCCAAAGAATATAAGCCGATTGATGATATTCACATACACCAGAACCATTTATATGAAGATGTTTCATTATATATTCTAAATGAATTGATTCATGAACTGTATCTATACGTACTTTACTTCTTAAATAATAAATATTAATTACCTTTACATAACACACAAATATAAATTACATAAATAGAATAACGATAATTCTAAATGTCTGTATTTTCTATTTTAATGTCAATTATTGATATTCTAAATCTATGAATAACAGAACACATATAATACCCTTTATAGATATGTTTTACTTTAGTTGTGTAATTATAAATTATAATAACTAGTTAGAAATATACTTATAACTACTTACAACTACTTAGTTGAATATCTAATGTTTTATGGAATGGGAAATGTACAGACAAAGGTAACTTTATAAGTGAAACTAATTTGAATCAATTAATGTCAAATATACGCCAACATTTTCCCTCTCTTACTCTTTCTCTCTTACTTTCTCTCCTAATAAATATTTGTCAATTTTGTTCTTTATTTTTTTTTTTTTTAAACATTTTCCATCTTGTTTTTATTTATTTTGTTTCGTTTGCTGAATATCAAGTATGTACTGAAACGCAAGTGGAGACGTCTGGTATTCTTTCAAATGTAACGAATAAAATTTTCTTTTGCTGTTCTTCTTCTTTTTTTTCTCGCTCCTTTACTTTTTTCTCGGAAATCTGAATTTACATTCATTATCAATATTTTCTTAGAAAAATAATATTTAAAGACGAGAAAAAAAAAATTAGTTGTCATCTCTGTGGAAAATAAAAGAAAATCTAAAATGGAAAAAAAAAAAAAACGTCAGGAAAGAAATCGAAAAATAATCAAAAATGAATTTTGTCCTGGTAAAGGCAAATAAAAAAGAAAACGTAAATAAATCAGAACAACAACTTAATAAAATATTCATTATTATTCATGGAGCGAATTTGTTCTTCCATTTTATTTGCTACAAAATTGAGTTTGATAAACACAAACCAACAGAAGTCAGAAACAGAAAAAAAAAATACAAACAAACAAATAGGGAAAAATAGTTAAAGACGCGCATTTGTTAGGGTATTTTTTTTACTCTATTGTGACAAGGTGAAAAGAATTTAAGAAAAAAATAAACAAAATATGAAGACAAGTTGACATTTACAAACACACTCACACACACACAAACAGAACATCCGATTTTAGGTTAAAATTATCTAATACAGTTCACCTTCTTTCGTGTTTCATTAATTTTTTTTTTTTTGCTACTCCCCCTCCGCTTCTTTTTTCATTTCGTTTCGTCTATACCCATCTTAAATCTTAAAACTGTTAACACCAAAATGCTTTTAAGTACTTCAAAAAACAGACAAAAAGAAATAGAAATGAAAATGAACAGCAAGTATAACGAAAATAAGATAAAATGTGAAGATATAAAATCCGATTAGTCAAAAGGTAAGAAAATGTTTGTTTGTTGACAAACAAAAAAAAAAAAGGAAAGAAGAAGATTTTTTGTCTAACCAACAAAAAAAAAAAACTGAAATTTTCAGACGATTATTGTCAATGTCAATTTTATAAATACGTTTTGTTTCCATTTCATTTCTATTCATCTAACATCATTCTTCTTCTTCATTTTTCTTTATTTTCTTAACTTAATCTTCACTTAACTTAACTTAATACACACAAGAGAAATGTTTGTTTTTTTTTTGTTCCTTTTTCTTTAACTTTCTTTCTATTTTCTTCTTTCTCTTTCTTTTCTTCTTTTTTTTTTTTTTTGGTTTGTGGTACGTTGTCTTTCTTTCTCATTCAATGTGAATTATTATCTTCTATCAACATTTTTTTTTTCTCTTCTCTTCTTTTAAAGAAAAAAAGATGAGAAAAAAAAAACCAACACACATAAGACAATTTTGAACCATTTTTGTGTTATCAGGAAAAACATAGATCGTTTAAAGAGAAGAGCAAAAAGAAGAAGAAGAAGAAGAAGAAGAAAAAAATCCTATCTATAAACTAAAAGAGAAAATAGACTTGGGTCTGGTATGCCCAACCAAAAAGTTTCCATAAATCTTCTAAATGTCTTCATATAATAGTTTCCAATGTACGTAAAATACATTTTGGATGACTTCTTTTTTTTTTTTTTTGTTCATTCGTTTTCCGATAGTTTTTCCTTACAATTTTCTTCTTTTTCTTCTTCTTCCCCTTCTGATATAGATTTTCCTTCATCTCATTTCATTTTATTTCTAATGGAAAAAAATGGAAAGAAGAAGTCACAGAATGAGGATACAAAAAAAAATGTTCACCAGTGAGAAAAGTGCATTAACAGTTTTTCATCAAATTTTATTCCGAATATAAGGAGTTTTTTTTTTTCAGTTTCGCAACAGGAAAAACCAAATAGAAACGATGTAAACTTTTCAATTTAATTCAGTCAATTTCTGTTTCTTTTTCTTTTTTTTTTTTTTGTAAAAGAAAATTCAATTTTTCATTTATCCGATTTTGACAGAATTTATTTCTTCTTCTTCTTCTTCTCGTTTTGTACTTGACTTGTATCAAGTGATTGTTTTTATTGGCTTTTTAAGAAAATCTCTTATATAGGCCATTTACTATTAATATTAACGTCCCAATTTGGGACGAGACTTACCATTTTTAAGGTGGGCTCTGACAGAATTTATTTTTTCTTAAATTCGAATGAAAATTCGTATTTTTGTTTTTTCTCTTTTGACTAAAATTATGTTATTTGCAATTCATTTATTTCTTCTGTTTATCATTGTTGTTGTGTTTGTGGTTTTTTTTTTTTTTTGTTATTTTTCAAAAAAACGTTGGAAACTGAAGAAAAATCTTAAGTTTTCATTGTCATTTCTTATCTAATTAAGTGAAATTTTTTTTCCATTTTTTGTCATCTTTGAAACAAAAAACGTTAAAGATTTAAAAACTTTTTGATTTTTAAAAAGAAAAGAAAAGAAAATGAAAGAAGCTTTTTTGTTCATTTTTCTTTCTTTCATTTTTTCTTTAAACTGATTTTCAAACTAGCGAAAGAAAAAAAAAAACGACAAAGTTGTTAATAGTTTTGTCACTTTTTAAGTAAAGTAAAAAGTAAAAAAAAGGGAAAAAGAAGAACAAGAAGAAAAAGAAGAAAACGTTTTTACAATCTTTGAATATTTTTCCATTTCATTGAACTTTTCTTTTTCATTTTAAGAAATGTAAACTTTTAAATAGAGAAAAAGACAAAAGAAATTTTTCTGTCATTTTGTCTTTTCATTTTTTATTTTTTCTTGAAGAAAATTAAAATCATAACAGAATTTTCTTCTGAATATTTTTTTTTTATTTTTACGATTATGCCAATGATGTGTGTGTGTGTGTGTGTGTGTGTATGTAATTGTTCACATTGAATCGTATTTTATTTGAGAGAAATAAATAAAAGAAAGCAAAACCGTTAGATCTGAAGTAAAAAACGTGTTTTCGTGTTAAATTATGTAATTTTTCACACCTTCTTATCTCTTGTTAATTTTATTCTTCTTAAAGAACATAAAACCCTTACACCCTCTCTCTCTCTTTCTCTGTCTTTCTCTCTCACACACACACTCTCTGTGTATTATTTCGTATTTTTTCCGTGGAAAAAAGAAAGAAAGAAAGAAAGAAAGAAAAACGAGTAGGTTATTCCCAAATGTAATATTATTTACAATTCTAACAAGAAAAAAAAAACCGCGTCCATATTATGATTATTAAGAATGAAAAAAAAAAAGAAACGAAAAACTTTTCTTTCATTTTCTGACCTTCCTTTTTCTTTTTTCTTTTTTCTGTTTCTGTTTCTCGTGCGTTTATTCGTTCGTTAATAAAAGGTTTTTTTTTTTTACTTCCTTGTATGGAATGATTATGTTTCTTAATATTTCATGACTATTACTTTTGCTTTTACTTCTTTCTTTTTTTCTTTCTCCAAACCAACCACATCACAAGTTTCACTGTTTTTCCATGTGTGCGTGTGTGTGTGTGCCCATTTGAGTATATGTGGGTGTCAGATTGTGTTCCTGCTTGGACAACCAGAAACTAAATTTACAAGCAAAAAGAAAATTAGAAAATAAGAAACGACACAAGAGAGAGAGAGAGAGAGAGAGAGAGAGTGGAACGAATGGAGGAAGAGAAAGAGAAAGAAAAATAGAGAAAAAGTTTTAGTTTTTCCTGTTTTTACAAATAAATTCTGGTTTGAGTTTATTATAAAAGTTTCAAATCCCAAATGGATTCACTTGTTCCTTTTTATATATTTTATTTTATTTTTGTTAAAAATCGTAATGCCCCAAATAAAAATGGTAGAAAAGAAAAGAAAGAATAAAAGCTGAATGATCAACTTCTTTGACTTTTCCCCTCTTCTTCTTATTCTTTCTTTATCTTTCTTACTTCTTATTTCTTTATGAAAAGATTATTTCTTGTTATCATTCTTTAATCAAATATAAATCAACTCGACACAATTTTTCACCAAAAAATAGAATAAAAATAAAGAAATAAAACAACAGCAACAACAACAACGGCAATAGAAAAATTTTCTCAATTAATTCAACAAAAATAACTTTATCTCAATAGGAGAAAATTCGAATAATAACAACAACAAAAAAGAGGAAAATTTCGTATAAATTTTCTAGAAAATTCTTCCTAAACAATTCAAACTATATTTGACTAAGAGAAAATAGTGAGAAGTGAAAGGTACGCATTGTGATAAACAGAAAGAGCGAGGGAGAGAGGAAGAGAGAGAGATAGAGAGTAAAAATGATAGAAAAGAAATTGTGTTAATTGTCACTGAGAGTTCTATTAAAATATTTGAATGTGTTTTCGTTGTGTTAAAGTAAGTCGTCGTTAGAAAACTTTGAACTTTTTCGAAAACAAAAGAAGAAGAAGAAGAAGAAGATGAAGGAAAGAAAAAAAAAACAAAATTCGAAAAAGTTATCAAAAGATTATTTTTATAAATTTTTGTTTTCAAAAGAATTTTCAAAGTTAAAATATTATCTTTATCCTTTTTTCACGTTTCAAATGTAAAAGACGACACAACGATTTAAATTAGAATGACAGAAGAAACAGATACAAAGTATTAGATCGTAGAAATGTCGAAAAGAAAACATTGACAAGGAATGAAAAAAAAAAAATCTTTTCACATTTATTGATGTGTTAATTAAAAGGTATCGTTCAAGTGTAAATTTTTAATTATGTGTCGTCCCTTTTATGTTCCTTTCTCTTTATGCTTTTTTATTCTAGCAAAAAAAAAAAAGAAGAAAAAACCGTGACTCAAGTTACTCTTCTACCACCACACCCTACACTTCTTTTGGACTCGAAAATAATTATATTCGTACCTGCTTACAAAATATTTCAATATCAAATTACAATTTTATCTAAAAAAAACATTTTTTAGCAAACGTCAATTATCTAAGCTGTCTAAAATATTTTACAGAAATTCCTGATTCAAACATAATTGGTGAACCACCGTCATATCATCTATACGATTACATATGAAGAGAGCTAAAGTGAGAGAGTGACAGAGAGAGAAAGTGTGTGTGTTAGTGTTTATGTTGAGTTGAGAGAAAGAGTTAATATGGAAAAAATTGAAAATTTTTTAATCAAAAACCTTTGCTTCATGAAAATTATTATGATTTTCATACAACAAGTCAAAATTTCAAATATTTCAAATAATATACAATCAATTACAAAATTCCATACATAAAATTTTGTAATGAAAATTCTTATGTTTTCTCTAACCCCTACCCCTCTGCAACCAATTTTTCCACAACACACACACACACACACAAAAATCATCATATACAATTTTTTCTTCTTCTTCATTATTTTCTCTTCTTTCAGAATATTCACAGAATCAAAATGATGAAAATTCTAATTATTTTATGAAACGGAAATATTCCATCAGAAGAGAAAAAAAAAATCAGAATGGGAGAAAAAGGAGTAAAATAAAAAGAGGAAGAAGAATAGCGCGGAAATTGGATTTTATTTTTGTTCTTCTTTTTTTTTGTTGTTTTATTTATATTCTGTAGAGATGATGGGATACGCGAAAGTAGTTTCTATATAGTCAGTTTTTTTTTTCTTCTTTGTTTATTTTGATTGGATTGTATTTTTAGAGATGGAAGATGGACTGTGGGATATTTTACTTTTTTTTTTACTAAATAAATCAAATTAATAATTGAGTTAAACTAAAGATTGATTGATGCGTTCAATTTCTAAAATTAAACCAAAACTCCAATTGGGTTTTTTTTTTTACTTTTTCGACTTTTTTTTTTTTTTTTTGCTTTACTATAAATTTCCCATTTTCATTTATTTTCAAGAAAAAAAAAAAAACAGACGGAGCTATAAAAAGAAAATGGAAGAAAAAAAAGGTTTAGGATTGACCTTATTTTATATGCAAGAATCCTTTCTTTTTTGTTACTTTTCGTTGGAACCATCAACAAAAGGAAACTCAGTTAAGGCTTTATGATTTCCATTGATTTTTAAGTTTATTTTTTTAGAATAAAAAAGAGAACCAAAAGAGTTTCCCGTTGAAAATAAAAGACTTCCTTTTGAAGGACTTTTTTTCTTATTTTTTATCGTAAATTTTAAGGATTGCATAAAATTATTGAATTTATAATACAATTCACGTGGCATATCTTGTCCCCCCCCTGTTTCTTCAAAGATTTATGTTCAAATTTCAAGGCAGTAAAATTTTTTAATTTTTTCTAAAGGACGGAAATCAACTTTTCGAATTAAAGATATCCGGCTGTTTATCTTCAGGATAAAAATCGGTCAATTAAAGAAATTCTACGCTTCTCTATGGCAGAGTCAATCAAGGTCTCGGATTCAAACCGCAGCATGTTAGATATATTGGAATTCTAGAAGAAATAGTAGATTCCGTGTCTTTGAATGAACCTGGCAAGTTGATACAAGACATGTTAATATAAGCCCTATCTACCTCTTGAATCCACTCTCGTAAAGTGTCTCTTATGTTATTTTTTAGTTAAATGTAAAGTAGAGTTTTTTCTATCAGATTTAAATCGACTTTAAGTTTAAGTTTAAGTTAAAGACGGACAATTTTTTTCTCTCAAAATTATCAGATTTTCATTAAAGAAAGTGCAGTCAACTAATATCGATTTATCTTTTCTTTTGTAATCTCGATATAAACTTAGTTTTAATTAATGAATTTTCGTTCTTACGCGATTAATTTCACTTCATTTAATCTACTACTTTAGATTAGAGTTTAGACTCATTCGTTGTCTTAAATTTTAAGTCGAGATTAGTTTCTTCTAATTTTAAAAATTTAGAAAAATTAAATTTGATTTTTTTACTTTACTTTTTTCCCGCAATTCATTTTCAAATTAATTATTTGGGGCAAAATAAATTTTCTTTTAAAATTGAAACAAAACAAACATGTTGATGAAAACATAAAAAACAATCCAGTTTAAAAATTTTTATAATTAATTTATTGGGAAATTTTATTTCAATTCTATTGGAAAATTTCAATTATGAATTACGTTTAGTATTTAATTTTGAACTTCTATGGGGAAAACATACACACAATGTCAATGGAGGGTTTAAACACAATTCACATAACACAGCAAAACCATGGGAATGGAAATGGGAATTTAACAGCATTTGGACTCGATTCGATTGGACTCAATTTGAGTTAAATTTTATTCATTATTTATTACAATTTAAAGAAGACGAAGCAATTTTTTATTTTCTCCTAGTGTCCTTTTTTTCCTATTTTATTATTATTTTTTTTAGTTCTCAGTTTTCTCTTTATTTTCTTTTTTCAACCACAAAATTTTATACTAAATCTCTCTTCTGCTTTTGTCCATATGCCATTTCTGTGTAACCGTGTGTAAATGTATGTGTGCATGTAATGTATGTATGACGACATATATATGTGTTTATGTTATATGCATACAGATATAATTATATCCTTAGAGTTTTCTATCCTAGATTACCAAGATATTCACAAAAAAAAAAAAAAGACAAGACCATATAAATGGGTAAATAGAAGAAAGAGAAAAATGTGATGACGATGTGTAAAGATGAATAATTGTAACTGAAATTGTATATCCTTTTTATACATACATCGTATATATTTTTTGTCATTCAGGATAATTTTATTCACTTCAATAAAGTATGGTGAAAAAGGGATGAATATAAGTACGGGGGGGATAAAGGAAAATTGTGATATTTAATTTTTTTTTTTCCCTATTTGGATCAGTACAAGAAGGTGGTACAATAGAAAATATGGGATATTTCCCCTCTCTGAATAGGCTTTTGGGAATAAACAACAAAACAAAAAATAAAAAAAAATAAAAAAATCAAGGAAGAAAGGGAAAAGGCATAAAGTGAAGACATATTTTAAACGTTATACCTTCAGGCGTTAAACTTTTTTAAAGAATTTTCCCTACAAGACCATTATCTAAATTGCATTTGATTTTTCTTTCTTCTTTTCATTCCTTTTCTTTTTTTTTTTTTTTCCTTTTTTTGTATAAAAGAATAAAAATGAAGAAGAAGGATAAATAAGTATTATGGTGATGTGCGATTTGCGTTAAAAAGGATGTCCATAAAAAGCAACAACAAAAAAAAAAACCAAAAGAAGAGAAAGAAACAAATTTTTATGGAAAATTTATAAGATCCCGTTTTGTTATTATTATCATTATTATGTATGTATAGGTGTGTGTGTGTGTGTATGTGTGTGTGCCTCTATTTATCTATGTAAAACGATAAAAAATAAAAGAAGCAAAAAAAAAAAAAAAATTCGATAGGAAAATATTATTATTATTTTTTTTTTTGTGTTGTAAACAATTTCTTCTTTTTTTTTTTTTTTTTTTGTTTGGCCCATAAGGATGTAAGGACGAAAATCGTATTAATTTTTTTTTTTTTTGGTTCAACGTATTTATTTTTTTTTTGAAAAATGATGTCGTTTAATTTTGTGGTTACTGTTTTTTTTTTCTTCTTCTTCAGTGGAAAATGGAATTTTCTTCAATAGTGAAAAATTGGGAAATAAAAAGATTTTTCATTTTTGAATAAAAAATGAAATTCAGATGAAGTTATTATTATTTTTTTTTTACAATGTTTCCTGCAATTTTACACATCATTTTTTTTTTACTCACACACACACACATATTTAAATTTATTTTATAATCATTATCATCATGATTATTATCGTCATCATCGTCATCATCATTAATGTTCAAAAATAAAATGACGAATAAACTGAATAATGTTCCTAACACAATTCAATTGCAACACACAAAAATAAACAAAATAAAAAAAAGTATCAAATGAATTCTTTATTTACACAAAATTTATAATATTTTATGCGTTATGCTTTCATGTTTTTATGTTTTATGTTTTATGTTTTATGTTTCATAACAAATATAAAAAATAAAAATCAGGAAATTTATAATCAAACAAAAAATTTTTTAGCTTGAAGCGTCATTTTATTTAACGCTCCCACCACCCTCCATCGTCATTCCATATTATCTGATAGGATAAAAACGATTTCATATTAACTGAAAAGGGATAAACGCGCGTATATGAAATCAATCCCTTTTTCTCCCTTTAACCGTACACCATCAGAGAATAAAAATAAATATTCGGTTGTTTTTTTATCATTTTAATTATAAAACATGAATTTTTGGTGTGTAGAGAAAATCCATAGAAACTTTTTTTTCCCCCCCTGTTCCCTTTCTCTTTTGATAAGCCAATGGTATCAAATTTTAAACAGGATTGTTAGAGGGATAATTCTCTATACTATAATGATTGATTGTGACCGCTGGTTATACGTGTGTGTGTGTTCACATATGCTGTAGTATGAGTGTGTGTTTGTGGGTGTGTGTGTGTGTGTGTGTGGAAGATAGAAGTTCATTTTTGTTCTATTGTAGTTGTATATGGATGAATCCCATTAGATAACAATTATAAAGTAATTTATTTGCAATATGGTACAGAACATTAAATTGTATCCATATTTTCCATTTGCCATTTTCCATATTTTATATAGATTTTGTTTTTATAATATTCTCATACTACATCCCCTGATTTGTATAAATATATTTTGTGTATTTAGTTCTAAAAGGACATTTAATAAATCCTACACTATATATTTTTTTATATATTTAAAATGTCCCTTTCTCCCTTTCTCGCATTCTCAATCATTCTCTGTTTCTGTTTTTTGATAATAAATTTCTCACTCCTTTTTACTTCAATATGTGACTATTTCCCATGATTACAATTTTCTTTCTCACTCTTCGATATTTGCTTATTTTCTATTTTCAACTCCTTACACCTTTCTGCTTCAATAAGACTTAATATTTCCAAATAATCATATGTCCTTTCTCTATCTCACATTCTCAAATTTCCCATAATATTTTCAATAATTCATTTTGTATTCTGCATTTATTCTAAAATGCCTCTATCCATCATCCCTTATTATTTTTATTATTATTATTTTACATAACTTTTTTCTTTATGAATTCTTCCGGCAAAAGGATGTGGCCACTGACCCAAAAAATTTCCATTTTCATTTTCCTTCTTCTGTTTCTTTTTTGTGGCTCATCATTTTTAATTTTGTTTGTGAAACTTTATTCGTATTTGATCAAATATGTTTGATTCGACAACATTCTTTTTTTTCAAATTACGAAAAAATATTAAAAAAAATTGTGCTAGAGCGATAGAATAAAAGAGAGAGAGAGAAAGAGAGAGAGAAAGAGAGAATTTATAGGATGGTAAATATTTTGTTGTTCAATAAAACTTTAAAATTATAATCCATTAAATATTCATATCAGGTTGATCCTTTCTATAACATTTTATTGATGTTTTTTCACTCTTGTCTTCCTATTACATAATTTTCAGTTTCATCATTTTACAAAAACAACAACATTAATACGAACATAAACCAACACCAACAACAACAAAATATAGAATTATATAATTTTCCTTAGAATCAGAGATGATTAGAGAACCTCAGATATGTAAAATTAAATCAAAATTTATACATAAATTCATTTATTTTACTTCTTCTTATTTTACTTTTTCTTCTTCTTCATCGTCGTCTTATTTTCCTTCTACTTAGATAGATCTTGTATTTTCTTATATAAAAAATAATATGTATGAAGAAAATTATTTCAGTTTAGAGTTTTTCTTCCCTTTTCAAGATAATCAGATCTATGCTAATTATATACTTCCATCTTCTTCCTCTCTGTTCACTTTTCTTTTTCTTCTTCTTTTTCTTGTACTACTTCATATTTTCATCTCTTTGTAAAAACTATATTTTAAACTTTAGGATACATATTTTCTATGTTTTTTTGTTATACATGTGTTATGGATATGTATATTTGTGTGTGTATATGAACAACCCTTAAAATCATTTATCCAAGTAATTAATATAATTCTCTAAAGATAAATTATTATTATTATTCGAGAATGTCCTTAACAATTTAATGGGGTACATATCCATACTGCTCTTCATATATCTTCTTTTTTTTTATATGTAAGATGACGATCATTATATCTTGTATCTGGGTGTTTATGCCCTGTATATGAATGAACGCGTGTGTGTATGTGTGTGTGTGTGTTACATACTAATTTAAATGTTGTTCTCCATCTATCTTCTATTCATATCTATAGAGATCCTATGGGTTTGACCTGGTCGGTCATATAGTCACAAATTATACACTTTTATGGTTCTGCCTGTTTATGTTTGGGTGCATATGTGTGTGTATATGAATATGTGTGTGTATGTCCTTTTTCCCCATAATATGTCATATTATTTTTTTATTTTTTTTTTTCTGTTCGTTTAGGATATATGATGTAATAGCATGTGTACACACACGTGTGACACAGGCCACATTACATAACACAATACAGAAATACAAACACAGAATGACTTACAGACAGACACACCCACATGGATCCTTTGATAATAACCAACAAGGATGGCTTTTTTTCTTTATTATTATAAACGCGATCATATTTATTTTTTTATTTTTGACTCATTTTATTTTTTCTTTTTATTTGTT
Source organism: Pedicia rivosa (assembly GCA_963082725.1). Lineage (NCBI taxonomy): Eukaryota > Metazoa > Arthropoda > Insecta > Diptera > Pediciidae > Pedicia > Pedicia rivosa. Next base: position 14,386,194 of record OY720151.1, on the reverse strand, counting down.
TTTATTTATTTATTTATTTTTTTTTGGCTCGTATCAGTCAGAACACGAATATTATAATTGGTTTTGGCGGTTTTTTAATTTGATTTATTCAAACATTTTCTCTCTCTCTCTCTATCTCTCTCTTACTCCCTGTGTTTTGGTTTTTTGTTTTTCTTCTTTTTTTTTTTATTGTGTTTTAATTACATGACCCAAGAGAGTGTTGAGGGAAATTCTAGTGTGTGAAAATTATTTATGTGTGTGCGTTGAATATTTTATTATTAAAATCGATTGTTGCGGTTTAATTTTTAAAGGTTACATTAATGGGATGGTTGAAGTTTTTGGGGTTTGTTGATGAGGGGGGTGGTGGTGGTTGTATGATAGCTTAAGAGGAGAAATTTTATAATAGTGTGGCCAAAACCAGAACTACCTAGCATACCTTTTTATTTATTTTTTTTTGTTTTCCCCAAAGAGGAAGAGAAAAAAGATTGATTGAATGGGAAAAAATGTGAATGATTGAAATTAATGATTTTCATTAAAATAAATTGTGTGGAGATTTTGTTGTTGCTATTATTATTATTATTATTATTTTTGTTTTGTTTACATAAATTTTCTTCCTTTTTTTTTTTTACTTGAGGGAAAAACTTAAGGTATGAAGTATGTGTGTGTGCATCTGTGCGTGTATGTTTGTGTGTGAATCAAATAAAGTTTTGACAGCCGACTAAAATCTTTCCACATTTTTTTGAAGTGGGTGAGGAAAGGTGAATGAATTGATGGTGGGGCTGTTGAGAGGGGGTGAGACGGTGTTTGTGAAGATGAAAATTATAATATAATAATGTTGGTTAGGTTAGTGAATTTTGATTATATTAAGGAAAACTAACAGGGTAAAATGTAATAGGGGTTTTACAAATATTTCAATGGAAAGGGTAGATTGATGAGTTTGACGTCACATAAGATAAGGAATTTTCTAATCGATTAACATATCCGCAATACAAAAATACAAAAATACAGAACAGAACAAAATAGAATTTTTATTTTTTCTTTCTTAATAAATTAACTAAAATAAAAAAAAAAAAAGTAGAAATTCTTTACTTCAGAGAATATGACGAAAATAAAGTTTTTCTTGTTTAACAGTCATGGGAAATTGCACGCGATACTTTTATTTCGTGATTAGAAAAATTCAATTATCAAAAGTCATTTCAATTAAATTGTTAAATATTTGGAAATTTATTTGTTTGTTTTTGTTTTTCTCGAACAACAAGAATTTTAATATTTTTCTGTTAATATTTACACAATTTTCATTGTAAATAATTATTTTTCTTTAAACATCACGATTTACAAATAGTAACAGAAACAACAATTAAATTTAACTAAAATTTAACTAATTCTGATACTAACAAAGACTAATTTATTGAGACAAATGAACAATAAATAAAAAGTGTAAATAAACAATTAGTAATTTCTATGAAAATACTTTGATTTCTTTTCGGTTTCTTTGTTCACTTGTGTAACGATCGAGTTTTCTTCTTCTTTTTTTTCTTGGGATTATTTTTTGATTCAAACAAATCATGAATTTTAATAGAAAATTTTTAAATTCAATTTTAGAATTTAGTGAATAGTTTCAGGTGGATTTTTGATTTTTTTTAATTCATAGTCTTGACTCTTGATTAACGTATTTTGTTTGTCAATATTTTGGTCAACAAATTTTTACTTATTTTATCTTAATTCCGAAATTATTTCCTAATATGAAAAATTATTTTGCATTATTTATGTAAAAGTTTTCCATTTTAACTTTTCAATAAAAATTTAACTGAAAAATCTATTTAAAAGTTTTTATCTTTTTCATTTTGATTTTAAAAATACGATGAGATAAAATGTATTATTCAACTCTTTAAATAGTTGACTAACATACATACACAAACACACACAAACACACACAAACACGTTTATTTATTGTTGTGAGAATATGGTTGTATTGAAGTGGTTTGAGTATGGTTTTAGGTTCAGTACGGAAAGTACGTTGTAGTTTGATTAATTTAATGTTGAACGAATTGTTTTATTGTTCCAGAATAAAAATTATGTACAGAGTTAACATTTTTATTTAAATTCAAAGTGTGTGAAAGAGAAAGAATGATTTGAATGAAAAGAGGAGATGAGAATTAACTTCATTTCGTTTTTGTTTTCTATTTTGAAAGAATTGAAAAATGAAAAAAAATAAAAGCTCACAATAAACAAAAGGACTCTTTTGTCGTGCTGTTTTTTTTTTAAATATAAAAAAACAGGAATAAAACGGATAAATTAAAGTGGGATTTGAAAAATAGAAAACAAGAGATAGAGTACCAAGTAAAAAGGACATCAAAATGACCCAAATCCAATAAATGTGTCAATCTATGACATAAAATGAAATCCGGCAAAGGACAAAAGAAAAAAATGAACATAAAATCGATTTTGAGGTTTTCCTTTTGACCTTTTTCCTTTAATTTTTGCCTACTTTAAATTTAGTCTATTCAACAAACACACATACAACATTTACACGTGCATAAAGAAGAAGGGAAAAAATAGGGAAGATTTCTGTTCCCTTTCAATCAAACTGAATATCGTTATCAGATTATCTGATGACGTGGTGGTGACGGTGACGGTGACACAGTGACACAAACCTGAGGAATTATGTATTAAAATTTCATAAAAAATAACGAGAATTTTTAAAATTTGTCCCCTTCTCTTCCCTTATCATTCTTTCACTTTCACTCGTTCTTTTATTTTTCTTCCCTCTTTTTATTTTTAAACATAATTACAGACTTTAATTCGCCGATTAATTAATTAACAAAAGAAAATTCTAGCGAAGAACAGACAAAAAAAAAAGGAAAGAAGAAAATAATAGCAAGAAGATAATTTTTCAATTTTCTTTAAAGAAATATTTTCGTTTTGTGTGGGTTGGAAATTTAGCAAAAAAAAAAATTGTTTCTTGTGTTGGGGAAACGAAAAAAAAAAAAAATTAAAGTAGAAAAAAACCGTTTTCTTTTTAATTAGAATAAACAAACGAGTTCATCAGGAATCTTTCTTCTATATTTTTTCTTTCTTTCTTTCTTTCTTCCTTTTTCTTTTTTCTTTTTTCCTTTTTCCTTTTTTCTTTTTCGTTTTTATTTTATTTTTTATCTTTTATTTTCCCCAATTCTTCTTCCCCCTCTTTTCTTACTTTTGTCTTTAGCAAAAAAAAAAAATTCTCTATGGTACTTTCCTCTGTCTAACAAACACACCCAAATACACACACATACACACATACACACAGTTAGACTCATTCATACATTAATTGTATATCGCTCATTAAAACTGTCGTATCTGTCTTCCGTTCGCGTCCTTTAATATAATTTTCTAAATAAAATGTAATAATGTTTATTATTTTGGATAATTATTCTTTTTAATTAATGATACTCTCTCTCTCTCTCTCTATCTCTATCTCCTTCTTTTCATCACTGTTTTTGGTCTTTTTCTCTCTTTTTCTTTCCGTCTACCGTTTTTCTTTCACTGTGTAATTCAACCTTTCTGTTGTCTTTCTGTGTCTCTTTAATTAATGTTATATTTTAGATCTTTCATAGTGATTGTAGTCATAATATTGTACGCATACACAGTCCGACAAAGATACAGACAGACAGACATAGGGGTTGATGAATTACATAATTTTTTTTTTCTTGAAAATAATTTCTAGAAATTTCAATTTGAATTTATTGTCATTTGAATATGGAACTGCACCCTTTTGATTGAGTTTCAGTTTTCGCCTCAAACTTTACCAAAAAAGAAAAAAAAATCTTTTGGATTCCTAGAAAATAATTAGTTCTAACGTTTAGATAAAAAAAATAAGGAATGTTTAATAAAATATTCTGTGCACAGAGTTTATGTCCAGTTGGAACTTAAATTTCATTAATATTTTCTATTTTTCTCTTATATGTAAAATAATGAATTGTAATTTAACAATAAATTGATATCAATTTATACTGTCAAATTTATAGATTGTTAACATTTATTCTTAAAAATGTTTACACCAAGATTTTTAGATCAAAAGAAAAAAAAAATTTGCCAATTTATTATTTTGTTATTTTCTGAATTTTATAAAAATGTCAGAAAGTATCACCGATTTATTCGAATACAAATTTCAACCCTGCATTAATAAGAAATATTGGATAAATTAGACTGACTTATACAAACGAATAAAAGGAAAAGAACAAAAAAAATAAAATAAATAAAGGACAAATGAAAAAGAAGAAGAAGAAGAATATTTATTATTATTCTTCTTTTATTTTATTTCTTAGTTGTTTTTTTTTTTTTAGATGATGACCGAGTGGAGTATGAGGGTTTAATGTTTGATTGTCTTATTTGTTTTCTTTTTAGTGAAGACATCTGGGATATTTTTTTAAAGTAAAAACAAAAACAGATAAACAGAAAAAGAAACTGAAATTAAAATCAAATTATTAGATTTTTTTTTTTTATAATATTTTCAACTTTTACTTCTTACTCTTCACTTCGACTTTTTCCATCGACTTCTCTTCAAATAAATTAAAAATTTTTTTCATTCAATTTTTTCTTCTTTTTCTTTCTCAATTTTAATATTTTCAGATTCTTTGAAAGTTTTATTTTATAGTTTTTGACGTAAATAAAATGAGACCGAGAACAAAGAAAGGACAGACAAGAACTTTCTTCTTATAATATATTTCTGACCTTTTTTATTCCTCCTTCACCTAACTCCTGTGTTCCACTGCTTATTGTTTTTGTTGTTGCTGTTGTTAAAAGTGTTTTTCTGGTTTGAAGGTAAAATGTCTTGTGTGTACTCACTCCTCGTTCTCTGTCTTCCTCTTTCTCTCTTTCTCACTCTCACTAACGCAATTCATATCCTTTCCTTACCATAGAAGGAATATCCTTAAATAAGGACATGTATCTTGAACATTTCTTTTTTGGTTCTCTCCAAAGATTTGAATAAAAAAAAATTATCTTTTCTTTTCGCGGTTTTTTTCCTTCTTCTTTTTCTTGCCCTTCATAAATTTATTATTTCTTTAGAAATGCCAACGATATGTGTGTATCCTCCCGTTTTCTTTTTGTGTTATTCTTGTTGTGTTATAAGAAGCAAAAATAACAAAAAAAAAAAAAAATAGAATGGAAAAGACGAAAGTTCTTATTATTTCTCTGAAAAGTAGGCATGCTAAGAATTATTTTACTTCTTATTCCATTTCTTATTCTTATTTTTCACACTCACCCTCTCTCTCTCTCACACGGTCGGGTTTAGTTTTTTTATTATTGTTGGCTGTCCTTGGCATTTTGTCTTAGAATAAAAATAAAAGAATAGATTCGATCTTCTTCTAGAAAATAAAATAAGAATATAAAAGGAAAATGAAAATGAAAAAGGCATAAAATGTTTGTTATATTTTTTGGTGGTTGGTTGGTCATAATTTTTTTGGATTGGTTAAATATAAACCATGATGATGTTTTATTGTCATATAATCAAGTGTGTATTGATTTCTTTTTCATTTACTTTGGTATTTTCTGAAATCTAAAATGACACACACACACCAAACGTTTAAGAAAAATGTCAACGAGAAAAAAAGAATAAAATGAAAATTATAGAATTTTTTAAACTTTTTCTATAATACTTGTGATAATTTATTTTCGTTATCTTTTATGAAAGTTTGTTTGTCTTAAAACCCAAAAAGAAATAAATGTAGAATATAGTGTGTGTGTGACATTGTGTGTGTGTGTATGTGTGTGAGACGATAAAGGGAACAAAATAAACAGAAAAAATGAAAAAATGAAAAATTAACTTTTAGTGTAGAACTTTTATTTTTTTTTCTTCTGTTTTCTCCTTTTCTCCTTTTTTTCCATTTCTCCTGATTTAATAAAATAAATAAAAGTTTTCCCTCTAAATCAGCAGCAACAGAGAAAAATGAAAAAGAAAATTAAAATTTAGCGACAAAATTTAAATTTAGATTTTAGCTTTTTCCTTCACTGTTGATTTTTAATTAAAAATTTATGTTTTATGTTTTATGCTGTTTTTTTTTTCTCTCCATAATCAAATGAATAAAAAAAAAATAAAAGGAAGAAAAATTCAACTGAGTTAATTTGTAAAGGAAAAGATCAAGATGAAAAAAAAAATTGATTATTAATGGGATTTTCTCCTTTATAATCCAACACATACATCACAGGACATACAGACAGATATTTGTTTAATGGTGGAAATAGAATTTTTTTTTTAAACGGAAATCGAAACAATTAAAGATTTTTTTTGTTTAAAGAGAAAATTCAAGATTTAAATCGATATTTGATACGAACAATTTGACTTTGCCTTATTTTGAAGGTTTTGCAGTCAGATGACCTTAATTTTTTCAAAGAAAATTTAAAATCAAATCAAAAAGAAAATTCTATACTCTTTTTGAATTTTCTATTCTAAGGAAAATGTTGATAATAATTAGTGTTTTTTTTCGTAACCGTCTCTTCTTTCCTTACATTAAAAATAAACAAACAAAAAAACTGAAATATTTTCATTTTTTCTTCAATTCCAATAATAATAATTTTGCCCTTAATTCCGGCATATTAAAATATTTACAAAGAAAAAATGGGAGAGAGAGAGAGAGAGAGAAGATACAAAGTGAGAAAGAGATGAATAGAATGATATATAGATAAAATTGATAGAAACAGGGTGTGCATAAATTTCATACTAATATTTACATTTTATTTTATTTTCTTTTATTTTCCTTTTTATTTTTTTTTTTGTTATTTAATTTTACGATGTTTGTGTTCATGTTTTTGTCATTATTATTATTATTATTACAAAATTTAGAGTTTTTTGACGTATGAAATGTTGTGTGTGTGTGTATGTGACACATATTATATCACATGTATGTCATGTGTGCGTGTCCATATTACTCTATATATTTCCGTCTTTCACTTTCCCGTTTAAACAAAAAGAAAAATAGAATTGTTTATTTTTAGGAACAACACAGTTTTCATCCTAATCAAATATATAAAAACTATATGAATATAGTGAGAGTGTATAAAATGGTTAGAAAGAGATAGAAACAATTTGAAATTAAAAATTGTGTGTAGAAGAATTTTATGTTTAATCTAATTCTAAAGTACCTACGTAGAGAAATTAACTTTAACGATGATTTTTATTTAACTCCTTTAAGAAATAACAGATCATTATTTTTAAATAAAACATAAAATTATAATTAGGCAATCATAAGTTTCCATCATAATAAATTGTGACAAAAATTACACACACATACACACAGACACATAATGAAATTATTTTTAAAACCATAAAATAAGTTGCAAATAAAAATGATTGAAAGTTAGATAAAATTACAGAATCGAAATTTTTATTCTTTTGTTTGTAGCAATCGAAACAAAAGAAATTTCCTTTTATAAGTTTTCATCTAAATTTATTTAAAAAAAATTCTAATCCTTTTTCTGTACTATTAATTTTCTTATCAGATTCTATCTGATAAAAATTTTCTTTCCGAGAAAAGAATCAAACATTTCGATACGTCTTTTATTTTTGTTTTTGGTGGAGGCGCCCTATTTTTTCTTCTTCTATTTATTTTGTTATTATTTTTTTTTTGTGCTGACATCATTTATATCAAACATAACTCATACAAATACACACACACACACATATATATATATATACTTCCTTCTCTTTTTTTTATTATAATTTTATTATAAATTTTTTGACATCAAACAGATGAAAACCAACAAAACAAAACCAAAAAAAAAAAAAAACCAGAAACAACAAAAACAAAATAAAAATCGAAAAATGAGAAAATGCCTGAAATTCGAATATAACGCATAGTAAAAAATTTGCCGTATAAAAACACACACACACACACATCAACACAAACTCATGTAAATATTACGTTATTGTTGTTGTAATTTATGTGGATGATTTAATGTTATTTTTTAACTTTCTTTCTTCTTTCTTTCCGTCATAAAATTAAAAACAAATATTTTATTTATTTCTGTCTATAATTTTATTTGAAAAGCCTTTGTGTGCATGTATATGTGTGTGTGTAAAGATGTTTGTTTTTAAGTAGAGTAATGATATGTTTGATTACTGTTATGATGGCTTCGTTTCATGATGATGGAGATTTTAAATGTAAAGAAAGGGATGATATAAATATCAATATAATTGAAAAATATCGCAATAATTTTTTCTTTCTTCTTCTTTTATTCTTCTTCTTTATTAAACTTTATAAACATTTTCTCAAAAAAGATTTTAGTAAATAATTTTGTTTATGTGCTTTTACATATTTTAGTTGAAGGGGAGTTGTGAGAATTTCGTACTCTAATAAACGGAAATTCAAATAAAATTATAAACGTACATTATAAGAAAACAAAAAATGAAGGAACGAATAAAGTTCCAGAAGAGTGAAAGAGAAAAAGAAAAGAAAGAAAAATTTAAATCAACAAACTAATTAATTTAATATCAATGTCAAGTATAACAAACATAATTATGAATAGACATTACACATACACAACATAGTTACACACACACACACACACACTTTGTATAGTAGACGATATTGTATAGTAGACTTTAAATTGATGAGATTTTGATTATTTTAAAAGGTACTCAAATTCAACTCGTTCTTACGTTATTCCTTTTATCATCTCCTTCATTCACTCATTCCTGTACACTTTATCCACTCTATAATATATATTATCTATTATCTAAAGATAATTACTTTTCTTCAATCAATGTAAGTGTATTTTATGTTTTAAGAAAAAGTAGAAGAAGAAGAAGAAGAGAAGATAAAAAATAAAAGATAGCAAATAAGAACTAAACTATACTACACCACTTCATCTTTTACAAGTAGAATTATTAAGTAGAATATAATTTATAAAGAAGAATCATTTAAAATTAATGAAAATTTTATCATGTATTTAGTAGAAAAGGAGTAATAGGGGAAGTTAAAAGGAGTTAAAAAAAAAAGTTATATTTAATACAGAATTAAAAACGGATAGATAGAAAAAAAGGTACCTATCCCACATAACACCTGAGCTAAAGTTATAAATGATAGATTTTGATAGACTTTTCTTAATATTCTTCTGCAGAGAGAGAGAAAAAACACAACGGAAAGGAAAGAAAATGAAGATGGGAAAACCTTTTATAATCACCTTGTCTTTCACACTAAAAAAAAAAATATAAAGAACCCCTAAAATTAGATCATACTAAAAAGAATGGTTTATCTATTCGTATATGTGTTTATTGGTGGGATGTAAAGAGTCTACAAGTCGTAACATGTTTTCAACATAAAAACAAAATTTAATTTTTTCAATTAACTTTTTTTTCACGAAATTAATGAAATTTCAACTCTATGTGTGTGTATGTGTGTGTTTTATTTAAACAAAACCGAAATAATGTACATTTATGATTAAAATATTTATCATATAAAAGAATCTTTAAATCATCATCATTATTAATAATAACAAATCTCTCCACACATAATTACTATTTATCTCTCCACACATTTTTATTTGTTATTTTTGAAATTGAAATTGAAATTGAATTTGTTTTTGTTTTTTTTTTTTTTGTTTTTTCGATAAATAATATTCTACTGCTCTCCTCTGATTAAAAAAAAAATTTCTAAAAATAAATAAATTTTTTCCTTGTTTTGTTTATTTATCATTTATTAATTATTATGTGACACACACACAAATACACATACACACATGTGTAAGTACACTTTATTGTATGTTTTTTACTGATAACGTACAGATGAATATATGGACCCCTAAAAATAAAAGTGTTTCGCTTATAAAACGCATAATAACACACGCACACAAGTACTAATCATGTTAGTCTCATAAAATATGATATTATTATGTTTGAACTAACTAACTAATGCACACACACACACACACACCCACACACAAGTATATATAGTAACATTTACACTAACATATATTCATCTATCTAACCTATCTATCCCTGTCATATCTAACCAACCCCCTAATTCGTATTATACAAAGTAATCGTTTATAATTATTGAATTTTGTTTGGTTATGACTTTTATTTTTGGTTGTTTGCTGTTGCTGTTATTGTTGCTTCTTTTTCTTTTTTTTTTTTTGGTTAATGTAAAGAAAACTTTAAAAATAAAAAAAATTGTTGGAAAAACTTAAATATTATAAATTTTCACATGCTGTAACTAATTGCAAAAGCCTGAAATTGTCGTATAAAATCAACCCCATTGAATTATTGAAAATGGTTACATAACACTTAAAATACATTGTCTTATATTATTTTATATACTTACACACACATACACAATCTTACACGCACATATGTACGCGTACAGATTCGTTGGAAACATTCAGTACATGTGTGAGTTTGAGTGTGTGTGTGTGTGTGTGTATCGTATGACTATAATAATCTAGAGAGAAAACCCAGGGTTTAGTTGTTACCACCACCCCCACATTGCCCCCTTAGCAGTGGTTTTATTGTAATATACAAATTTTATGGACTTAAGAAAATTTCTACCTACGCTATCATGAGACTTTTTTGTTTTTCCTCTTTCCTCTTTCATATTTTTTGTTTTATTTTTTTTTTTTTTTGTTCCATCGGGCTTTCAGTTTTTTGTTTGTCTTTTCGTTTTTCTTCTGATTAAAAGTTTTTCCATTTTTACTTTTTTTTTTTTTTCTTTAAAGAAAATTTTCCTAAAAAGAGTTTTCTTTTTTGTTTTAACCAAAACAAAAAACATCAAATTTTATTTATTTTATTTAATTATTCCTTCTTCCTTTTTGATTTCTTTCTTTTACTGCTGTTATCCCTTTTTCCTTTCTTTTCCATATTTTCTCTTTTTTATCTAAAAGTAAAAAAAAAAAAGCCGACGTGGGTTTTCTTTGTTGTTTTTGTAAAGAATAAAAATGTATTTTTGGTAAAACTTTCTTTTGAGCTGAAAATACAAAATCCTACCAAAAACTGAATTCAAGCTTTCAACTGTAATATCTGTTTTTTTTTTGTGTCTTTGACTAAATGTATGTGTGTGTGTATGTCTTCGTATTGTGTTTGTGCGTAGATCCTTAGGGAAAAGGATATAAATAGCAACAGAAAAGTTTTCCCTTAAAAACAGAAAGAAGGATTAGGAAATGTTACAAAAATAATTAATTTGTTGAATGCGAAGAAGAAATTAATACAAGACAAATCACAAATCATAAATTCTATTTTTTAAATTAGGGATTTTTTTTTTTTTTGTAGAATTTTCAATTAGAAATCAGTTAGGCCAATTGGAACTATGCAGAATACTTTAAACGTTTATCTGATTAAAATAAAAGGATATTGGAAGTAGTGGGTAATGATTAATAACATCTATGACCCTCTGGTTGGTGTGCAGGATAAGGTTTAAACCGAAGGATTCTTCTTAGGAAATCTGCATGTTTCCTAAAGAGCTGGCAATGTGCCGAATCACGTGTAAAAATGCATGTGCAGATGCTAGGTGGTTCAGAACCCACCTCAAAAATAGTAGGTCTCAAGGTGTGAATATAACCGAAAGGTTGCTTGCCCTTGTAAAATAAACAAAATTAACTAACTAACTAAAAGGGTATTGCGATTGGAGGCAGTTTCTAAAAAAATTTCTTTCCCAAAAATTGAACGGATTTTTGAAATTGAATCAAAATCTTTTCATTTCAAAAATGTGTTTTTATTTTTGTTTCATTCATTTTAAAAGCCACAAAACAAATACATTCTAATTTGAATTTCCCTCCCACCATTCACAACATTTTCTAATAAATTTTCTTTTATGCTTGTGTGTGTGTGTGTGCGTAAATTTGTTGTTGAAACTGATGATGGTTTTTAGTGTTCTCTCCACTTTTTTTTTTTTTTTTTCGTTCTTGATTATATTCGTTGGTTGTATTCGTTGGTTTTACGTGTTTAATTTTATACAAAATATGTAAAACCTCATTTTAAAATAACAACAACAACTATTAATGTAATTGTGAGTGTGAGGTTGGTGGGTAAAAAAGGGTAAAATTTATCATCATAAAATTCTATTTACTTTATTCTTTTCACTATTTCACCCATACCATAAAGTCCCTTTTATTTAGTTTAAGTGTAAACTATAAAATCTACGAGTAGATTTAGTGTGTACAGGTTTTCAGTGTTCGTACACCTCAACATCAAATAATCTAAAACCATTATTTTACTATATTTTTTGTGGTTATTTATTATTTCTATTGTAATTCTCTATACGAATAAATGCAAAACGTACACACACACACACACACACACATACATATATATATGCGTAAAATACAAACTATAAATTACAAAGTACAATTGACTAGAAGTCTTTAATTTATATTCTAACAAACAAAATCAAATAAATTTTTTGTTAAAAATAGAAACAAGTAAATTCTGATAATTGTTGCGATTTTTTATTTTTTTTTTGTTTTTAAATTGTTTTCATAAAATTCATTTAGTAAAAATCAATTTTAACAAAATCAATTGAAATCTTTTCGTTTAAGTTTTTCGGTTTTTTTATTTGTGTAGCTATGTTTGTGTGTGTGTGTGTGTGTGTGTGTGTGTGTGTGTGTGTGTGTGTGTGTGTGTGTGTGACTGTGTGAGTTTTCTTGATTATTGAAAAATTAAAGTCAATTAAGAAAATTATAAATGAACACAATAATATGTTTTGATTTATTAATCAGAATATTATAGTTTATTTTTATGTTTAGTTTCCGTTTTACATTTGTTTGCATTAATTTTCTAAGAAATGGATATCAAAAGAGATTGGGAATATTGGGTGGGATGTGGGAGGAAAAAAAAAAGCAACAAACCTTACCGACAACAAATTATCTCTTACTTCTTACTTTGATATGATGTCGTGACACGATATATTTTCTTTATTTTTCTAATATCAAATTTCAATTTCAAGAACAAACTGACACACTCAACATTAAAAAAAAAGAAGAAAATTCTCTGTGTGCAAATTCCAAATGTTAAATAATTCTTTTATATTAACATATTCGTGTCATGTTTTAACCTTGACTAAGTATTTTCACTGTTGTTGTTTCCTTTTTCTTTCTTTCTTTCCTTCTTTCCTTCTTTCTATTTTTTTTCTATTTTTATCAGAAATAAAAGCTTTTTGCTTTGTTTTAAATTTAGGTTTGTTTGTTTGTTTCTTTGTTTGTTTCTTTGTTTGTGTGTTTGTTAAAACATAAGAATAAATTATAAATCGATTATTTAATATTTAAAGAGTATTAGAGGTGATGTACTCTTAACTCTTTTTTTTTTCTTACAGAAAATAGAATCTAACTAAAGTGAAATTATTTTGGAATTAATGAAATTTTGCTGCTTGCAAAAGTTTGACTAAACTTGAGAGTATTCGTTACCACTGGCACTAAACTTTTTCCTATTTTTCTAGTACCCGTCATTTATCCTGGTTTAAGGATTTGTGAAATGCACTTCTATGAATTGATTTAAAATCCATTAAAATAATTACAATAATTAAAGTATTCGTTCTTTTAAATGGATTTTCATTCGGTTGTGTTTTATGTTTAATCAACTCCTTTTTTTTATGTTGAAAGTTAATTTAAAAATGTTACGTAATTTTCTTCTTTTTTTTGTAAGTATTCATTCCGTCTCTTTCACACATATTGTCATATTGTCTTCCTTAACATTTTCTTATTTTCAAAGTTCTTTGAAGTAACAGGAAAAAAAAGTGCATTCACAGTGGATTGTTTCGTCTCTTCTCGATTTCTTATTTCCATTTGGCTGTAAGAGGCTTTATCTGTTAGTATATTGACGATTAGTGCCTGTAGCTTTCTCCATTTGTCTTGTTGCTGTATATGACTTTTTCTATAAGCCAAAAATTATGCATGCCTATAAACTTGATATTTTATTTGAATGAAGAAAAGACAAATGTTGTGAAGAGAAAAATGAGTTATTGTGATGACCCTTTCTTGTTTATGTGACCTTTTTTTTTTGTCTTCTCTCATCTTTTTCTTCTTCTTTTAACTCTTTTCTTTTTTGTTTTTTTTTTGTTCTTTTATTCAAGTGATGTTTTTTTTTTCTGTTTTTGGCCACTGAGGAGATCAAAGAAGAATTATCCTTTTTTAAAGAACTTATTCTGTTTTTTTTTTTTTTTTACTGTTTCTGTTTTAAAATGGATTAAAGTATTGTTTTTTCTTTTACTGATTTTCTTTTTTATATGGTTTTTATGGGGGTTGTGTATCTGTGTGCGTTAACTCCTCTACACACAGTTAGATATTATGTACCTACTTAGATTATGTCGAGTTTTTTGTTTGTTTGTTTAAAGTTATGGTTGTTGTTGTTGTTGTTGATATTTTGTTTTTTTTTATAAGTATAATTATTGAAAATATTATTATGTAAATAATACGTACCTAACCTACTTGAAAAAAGAAAAAAAAACAAATAAACCGATTCACATAGATATCAAGTGGTTGCGTGTTCCGTCATGTAATTCTATGTTTTATTACTTTGCTGTGTGTGTGTGTAGGTATGATGTGACATTTACGACAATTTATAGACTGAAGTACACACACACACATACACATGTAGACAGACAGAAATATTCATACAATAAATATTATATAAATGAATGGAAATTATTATAAAACACGGGAAAAATCATAAAAAAGAGGAAGAAAAAAAGAAAGTAGAAATGGTTTGTAAACGACATAAAACCGACATCTTGTAAAACATTCTGTAGGTACTTATGTATAACGATGTCAGTATATTCAAGTACAATTACTTGAATTTATTGTTTAACATGCATCTATTTACATGCTGCACACACACACACAAATACATCGAGTCAAAGTCACTTTCACAGAAACAAAACATCTTAGATTATCAAATGTGATTTGATTTTGTCGTATTATTTCTAAGATTATTCAAAAGTTAGAAAAGTGATGATACTGACGATGATGCTGATGATAATAAACACAATGATAATGATGATGATGGTGTAGAATATTAATATCAGATTAATACTAAGAACAAGAATACTCTTTAATTTTCCAAATGAATTCATTTTAGAAAATATTTAAATTGTGTCATTTAGAATAAATATTTTTGTATGGGAAAAATTTTAAATGGAAAATAATGTTGTTTTGAATGATAACGAACCAATTTATAACGTCGTCTACTCTATATAAATATTCAGATTCAGAATATTAGATTTTGTTCTTGTTGTTGTCTTTTTTTTTTGGTGGTTAGGTACGACGTTACATGTTTTAGTTTTAAACATCGGTTTATTTGTATGATGATGGTGAAATATTTAGATAAAGAAACCAATTATATTAAGGAAAAGTTTAAAATAAAATCTTGTGAAACGAACAACAATTAAATGGGAGAGGAAGAGAGAAAAAAAGAATGGATTCCAATTAGAAAATCTTTCACGTTTCACGTTTCTACCAAGATTGAAATCGATTAAATTTTCAAAATTTTTCTTCACGTTATTTCTTTAAATCATCTTTTCTTCCTTATTGCGTTTTTGTTTTGTTCTTCTTGTCGTATGAAAATTTGTAAAAAACAAATTTATAGAATTCACTTTTTTTTTTGTAGAAAATTTATAAAAAATAATTTCTAATTTTTGTCTTTTTCTTTACAGACATTTCGACATGGATTTCCACACGCCCCCACATCACTTGCCTATGATCCAGTTCAAAAACTTTTGATTATTGGCGACAAGTCTGGATCCCTAAGGATGTATCCTTTTTCTTTTTTGTTATTTTTATACAGAATGTATGTTTGTTTGTGTGTGTGTGTCTTTTACATACACACACACACACGCATATAAACGTTTAACATTTTTATAGGTATAAGTGTTGATATATAACAGATGTGTGTGTGTTTCAAATAGTAATGAAAATTTGGTCACAAAATGTTTCAACCATTTTTCTTCTTCTTCGTTTTTTTTTTTTTTTATTTGGAATCTATAAAATAAAAGTAAAGTTTTTCAAAACAAAAACAAAAAAAAAAGTCATCGTGGCAAGTAGGAAAAAGGTAAGCTTTTGTTGTTTTTTTTTTGTTCTTGTTTCTTGTTTAAATTTTCTTCTATTTTCTTTGATTTTTCTTCTACAAAGTTTTGTCTCACTGCAACAAAATGAATGAATAAGAACGAATAATGTGGAAGAAAAAAATTAGAATTAAAAAATAGTGAAAAAAAAAAAATCTAGATCGAAAGTTAGAAGGCAAAGTTTTACGTTATTTTTTTATTCTCGGAAATTTTTCCGAATAGTTTTCTTTGTTTGTTTCTTTTGTCTTTTGTCTGTTAGTTCTTTTACGACAAATTTTCTTATGTTTTCTACATGAAAATTAATTAAATGCAATTAATTTGCTGTAAAGATTTATTCAATGTGATAAAGCAAAATTTTGTTGGTTTTACTCTTTTTTTTTTGTTCTTCATTTTACTTTCTGATGTTGTTTTTCCCTCATTGTTTATCTTGTTCTTGGATTTTTCATATCAATTTTATTCAATTCTATGAATTAAAATGAAGTAAAGTTGAATTGTTTTGTTGTTTTTGTGTTTCTTATTGTTGTTGTTGTTGTTGTTTCACCCAACCATAAAATATTGAAACTTTTCAGATTTTTTTTTTTTTGTTTTTAGTTTTCTCAACTTTTTTTTTGTTGTTAACTTAAACTCAAAAAATGAATTTTATTCTCTTTTTGATTTTATAAATTTAACTAAATGGAAAAATTAAATGTTTTGTTACTATTTTCCAACTTAAAATGTTGGAACAAGATGAACAGACGTATTTACAATTTTCTGGTTTGAATCAATTGAACGAAGACAACAAATAAAAATTATTTTAATTTAAAGAGAAAATTAATAATCGTCAGAATATAAAATGATAGTTTTTCATTTGAATTTTCTCTTTTGGATTTCAGATAAGAATCTTATTGAAATTTGAATTTCTATTGGAATTATGTTCCCTTTACATTTTGAATTAGTTGAATTTAATTCAGTGAAATCTTTAAATTGCTTTCTAATAGAAAATTCAATTTTGGTAAATTTAAAAGCTAACAGAGTAAAGAAAATTATTGAAAAGAATTTATGTGTTTAATCGGATTTACTGTTGTTGTTTTTGTTAGTTTCAACATTTTCCTAATCTGACATTAAATTTATTTTCGTAAATTGAATTTTATTTTTAAAGTTGATTGAAAATTTTTGATTGAATTCAAATTATGTTTAGTAGTTGTTTGTCTGTCTATCTATTTTCTAGAGAAAATTTTCAATTGGAATATAGTGGAAGAATATAGTGGAAGACTTCAATATGAATCAGCACGATTTTTTTGTGTTGAATTGAATGTTTTAAATTTTTAAATCGCAACATAACAACGAAAGTAATGGGAAAAGGATTCATTAATTTGAAAAGTTAAATGTAAACTTGAAATAAATTTTTGTCTTTATTTTTTGTCATTGAAATAAATTTTTGACAGATTCATTGAAGTCTATTCCAAGAATTCTCTTTAATTCTCGAATTCCTAATCATTTGAATTCCATATGGTTCAGATTTATAGTCTGATTTCTGTTTACCATCCAAATTATACTTAAATAAAAGTATCACAGCACGTAAAATGTGTTGACGACACTACAACCTATTATACAGATGGTTTGCATTGCACTTCTGTTTTTAATGTTTACAAACTTTGCTTCATAAAAATGTTGTTTCTTTTTTCTTATTTTAAATAAAACATAAAAAAGTGACAACAATAATTTCTTGTTAATTACAACAGATTTTATGACAGTGAATTAATCCTTATTTTTTTGCATAATAGATTTTTACTCCATTCCACCTTAACAAAATCAACTTACAAGCAACTACAACAAAAATGGCAAATAAAAAAGAAAGGGAATAAAATATGGAAAGAAAATTTGTTTGAAAAAAAAAAAAATTGTATAGAAAAGTTTTCTATGTTTCGGTCGGTTACAAAATAAGAAAACAGGGAAAAATGAAACACAGAACAGAAAATCAAGTGAAACTGGAGGAAAGAGACGAAAACATATTTTTATTATCCAATTAAAAATTCATAACTGAAAATCTATTTATCAAAAAAAAAAAGGAACAAAAAAAAAATTTATAGATAAAGCAAAACATTGAAAAATAGGAAATGGAAAATGGAAATAAATAAATAAGTGAATAAATAAATAAATGAATGAATAAAGTAAAATGTAATTTATGGTAACCAATTAATTCATTAATCTATTCAGTAAATAATTTTCTTGTTTCCGTTTCCGTTCTTGTTTTTTTTTTTTCATTATTTTCAATCTACGAAAATGTTGAAATTAAATATTTTTGTGATTTTCCCTTTTTATTGTAATTTGTATTTCTTCTTCATACACACACAAATGAGATTTTTCAAAGTTCATTCTACCCAATAAAATATTTCAAATTATACTTTATTACAATAAATTGTCCGCTATTATTTGTTTGAGAAAATTCGATGGAATAAAACTAACGTAACAGAATGGAAATTGTTGACTAGATTTGATTTAAAAGAAACAAAAATTAAATACAAAACTTCATCTTCTTGACCCTGACAAAATAAAATTTTGCTTTCTATAAAGAAAATTTACTTAATCTTAATAAAATCAGCATTTTAATTCTGGTTTGTCTGGTTGAACCATAAATTCAAATCGAACTTTAATAATTTCTATTTGTTTATATTTGTCTCTTATATTCTCGATTCTCTTTCATTTTTAAATCAGAGTCACTTAAGATGGTTGTGAAGCTTAGCATAAATGTAAAATTGGTAAATGGAAGATTTTCAACTATTTTTACAAAAGATATTTGCGTGTTGTTCCTTAAACTGTTGTCACTATTTATGAACTCAATTCATAATTCCAATTTTACTTATTTTTTTACTTTTAAGTTAACTCAATTCCGTCATAATTTTCATATTATTTGACATTTACATTTCAATTGAACTAAACATCATTTTATTCCTGTCATAAATCAAATATTTGTTATTTGTTAACTTCACTTCATTTTTCAATAATGCATTTTTTTCCCACAATTTCCATTTCATTTGCCTTATCTTTTGCTTTTATTTTCGTATTTATTGTGTCAAGTCAATGTCTC
The DNA here is from genome assembly GCA_963082725.1 of Pedicia rivosa. NCBI lineage: Eukaryota > Metazoa > Arthropoda > Insecta > Diptera > Pediciidae > Pedicia > Pedicia rivosa. Next base: position 14,367,129 of record OY720151.1, on the reverse strand, counting down.
TCGAAAAATAAAAGAAAATGGAAAATGTTGTCGCGCACACTTCGTCCTTTTCTTTTTCATTTTCTTCTGTACGTTTCTCTATTTTATTTGTTAAACGTTAAGAGTGACAGCGTTAGTAGAGAATACAATATGGTTTGAAAATGCAACAAAAACAAAAATGAAAAGAAGAAAAATAAAAAAGAACAACAACAATAAAACACAAATAAAAACGTCAAGTAGTAAATAAGTGAAGTGGTTAACTACTTTATACTTTTCTTCTTTTCTTTTGTCACCTTTTCCCTTTTTTTGCGTTAATTTTCTTGTTTTTCTTTGCATTAAAATATCCAGAATACAATATCGGGAAATAAAAATAAAAAAAAGGATAATATTAACTTAGGACACACCAGAGGTGAGAAGAGAAAAGGAACTGAGTGCGGTATTATTTATTTTGACTTTTCCTTTTTTTCCTTTTTTTTTTTTTTATTTCTTATAAATTTTTTAAGAGGAAAATAATACTTTAAAATTTCCTTCTTCTCTTTATTCACTTTTTCGAATTCTTATAAGAAAATTTAAAAAAAAAAAAGAAGGAAACGTTTGTTATCAATAAGTAACGAACTGAAATCAATTCCAAAGAAAAAAGTGAATAAAAAAAGGAACTTATGGGTGCTTTTCATTCAATTGAAAATGTTGCTGTTATTTTTATCCGTTCTGTCTTGCAACCTTACATAAAAGAAAGATTTTTATTTTCTCTTTTGATCCATATGAAAAATCCAGGAATTGTGAAAAAAAAAACAGAATTCGATAATAAATTTTACATTTTAGAAGAAATATTTTTCTCGGTTTTTTCTCTGTGTTTCCTGTTTGTTTTCTTTGTATTTTCTATGTTTTTATTATTGTTTTTCTTTTGTGTCATCGGACCGATTATTTAATTTATTTTCTCTTTTTCTTAATTATCTTTTTGTTTTCTTATAGTTTCCATTTATGCTGTCCTAGAATTTCTAACATAAAGAATGGTCGGACTGAATAAGGGTGGGGTGGGTGATCTTAAGAGGTTGGAGACACAAGTGAAAGCGAAGAGAATGTTAAATTGAAAAAAGGAAGAATATTTTGTGAGGGGACTTTACTAAAAATGTTTATTATAATTTATTTATCCAATCGATAAGAGTTAGTGTCTTACACACACACACAACTACAAATTGAACACGAAAAATCTAAAAGTTATTAACAAAAAAAAAAAAACGAATGTAGGGAAGACGGAGACGAAGACGAAAATAAGGATGATAAAGAAGAAAATAGAATTGAAGAAAAATTACCGGAAAACATAAAATAAAATCTATATAATTCACATTCAATACACATTCTTTAAGATCAGCAAAAATAAAAAGTAAAAGGAAAGAAAAAGGGAAAATGAAAATTTGTTATGGGATGATGGTTGAGGAAGGAATGATAGGGAGGGTGGAAATAATGGAAGTTTGGTTGGAGAAAAAGAAAATCTTTGTACCATTAATATGTGCACGTGTTTTGTTTTATACGAAGACATTTTTGTGATAAAAACAAAGACAAAGAAAAGTTGAATTATAGATTCGGAAAATCTTTTAATAAAATTTCAGGAAAATCATGAAATTTCTCTGGGAAAAAAGTGATTTTAAATTTTTTATTATTTTGTTCCGTTTGTTTTGTTTTTGTTTTTCTTTAAATTTAAAATTCATGTAAAGAAAACATTTCCTCACAACCGGAATTGCATTTTGTTCCTTATGTATTTTTTTTGTTTTCTTAAATTTAACAATTTTGAGTTTGTTGTCAGGATTAAATTGAATTACAAGATAAAGCTTTGACAATACGTTTTGGTATTGTCAAACATTACAACGCATAGAAATAAATTTTTCCTTTAATTAAATGGATTTTTCCCATTTTGACAGACAAGTAAAATTCTGTTTCATTTCTTAACTATTTTTGCCCACTTAACCTAAATAAGTTAGGTTGTAGATTGTCTAAAATTATAAAAACTAATGAATTTTATATGCATGGAAATAATGTTCCTACCATAAATAGAAAAGCTTTAATTCAATACAACAATAGCAATTTTATTAAAACGTATCTGACTTCAGAATTGGTGTTGACCACTAGTCTTGGTTTATTATTTAATTAATTTAACTTTGAACCAAAAATTATATACAGAATTTTTAAAATTCTTAATTAAAGTACAATGGAACGTTGTCATTCTTCACCAATCTTCTTCAACCAAACACTAAAATTTAAAGTGTAAAATAATGATTTTGATGCACTTGACTTCCATCGAGAAAAAACTTTATCTGCACATAACAGACTTACTTCTTTGTAAGCAAACGTTTTTTATTCGTGATTCCTTTTTTCTCCTGCCTTTATTTTTTTTAAATAAATGAAAATTAGAATAAATCTATGAAGCGTGTTCATTTAAAAAAAGTATGAACATGAATACACTTAAGGACTCTCAAGGAGTGTATTGTCATAAAATTATTAACTTTTTTTTTTGTGCTCTTTGCTCTGTGCACTTTTGCGGATTTTTCTTTTTCTTCTTCTTCTTTGTATTGGAAATGAAAGAAACTCAGGGAACACTTTTTTTTTATGTTCTCTCTCTCTCTCTCTCAATCTCTTTCTTCCTCTCTCTTGTTAGTAGTAACCTAATATAAAATTCAGTGGACCAATTCTATTCTATTCTATGCAGAGTCTATATTTTGAGTTTTATTGGATTTTATATTTTCTGCTAACAATAAGTAATTTCTTTATCATTTTTTACATTTTCATTTTCATTTTTTCTTCAGCTTAACGACAATAAAAAAAAAAAAGAACGAGAAAAAGAAGAAGAAACGTTTTGTTATGAAAATCACGATTTTCTATTTTTTCCTATAAATTTTTTCCTCCTCCATTCATTCTTCTTTCTTTTCCCTTCTTTAATTTTAACTTTAACTCTTATGAAACGGATGACACGTACCTTTTAAGAAAATAATAAATACTTAATAAATATAAGTGAGCAATCATATTTTTTTCTTCTTTTTATTTGTTTTGATTTTTCTTACGATTTTTTCTTCAGAAGAAAAAAAATATGCGAGGTTTTGATGATATTTTTTCTCTGAAAAATATTGGGAAAAAAGAGTAAAAAATCGATTGTTTTTTTTTTTTTTGTTTTGTTAAAGAAAATTAGATTTTTTATTTTATTTCCCTTTCTGTTTTTTTGTTTTGTTCTGTTTTTTTTTTTTTTGAGAGTTCCAGAGGTAAAAAGTCTAGACGAAAATCAAGAAAGAAAAAAAATTGTGTCATTTCAGTTTTGTGTAGAGTTGTGTGGACTGTTAATCTGTCGTATGAGCTTTTTGGGAGAAAATACAAAAAAAAAAAAAAAACTCAAAAAGAAAAACTGAAAATGATAAAAGGGACGCAAAAGGATAAAATAATAAATAAACGTAAAAATGTGTCATCCTTCATTAATCTCCTTTTCATGTTTTTCTTTTTCGTTCTTTTATTTTTACACGACAAACGATAAGCTATTATCCTACTTCAAAAAGAAAACTTTAAAAGTCTCCAAAAAAATAGAAAAACAAAAAAAAAAAAAAAAAGTGAAAGAAGAAGAAGAAGTAGAATATGATTGGAAAAAGGACCAAGAATTATTCTTGTATTTATGCAAAGAAAAAAAAAATAAAAAACAAATCCAAAGAAGAAAAGTTTTTTATATTGCTGGTTATTTTTTATCCTTTTTCTGTTTTGTTGTTTGTGTTGTTGTTGTTTATTTTTGTTTGTAATCTGTTTGTTTTATTTGTTTATCTTCTTCTTTTTTTTCTCTATGTAACGTCATGTTGATTGTCTTTGGTTTTAATTATATTTTAAAAATGGTAAAAAATAATCGTTTTAATCCTTTTTGTCTAAATAAGGAAACGAGGAAAAATAAAAACTAAACTGACAAAAAAAAAAAAAATGTAATGTAAAATAAAAAACGGATAATAAAATATTTAACGTAAAAACTTTGTTCAGTCTGTGTGTTCCTTTTTTTTCGGACGTTTTTTTTTTTTTTGTATTCTTGTAAATCTTTCATCATCGCAGGTGAAATTTATCAGGCATTTTACATTTTCCCTCACCCCTCTCCCATTTTTTTTGTTCTTTATCATATTTTTGTTTGTCTTTTTATCTCTCTCCAAAGGATAATAATCAAGCGTAAATAATTTTTCAGTTTCCTTCATAATTAAATGAAAATAAAACAAACAGAAAATTAAGTTTTTTTTCTGGCAATTCTAAAATGAAATTAAAAAAAAAATCATCATTTTATGATATTTTTAATGGAATTCCTTACTTTAAATTATAGTTAAATATTTCAGGAAAAAAAAAACCCTGGAAGATCCCTTCCTTCATCATTTTAACTTTAACTAAATAGAATTTATGTTTATTATTTCACAGAAACTGACTATTTTGAAATTTTAAATAAAATTAAATAAACATATTCTCTCTCTCTCTCACATACACACACATACTTTATTTCTCTTTCTCTCTTGTGGCTAAAAAATAATAAAGAAAAAGATGAGTAAAGAAACATAATTAGCACCGTCATTAAGCTCTCGTTGTTCCATTATTGTTGTGTGCTGTTGTTGTTGTTGTTGTTCGGTTATTTTTGTAATAATGTCATTGTACCCTTCCTTATAGGGTACCCTTTAAAAACCTTTGAGTTAACTTATTTACTCTTCTAATACAACTAACATTACATATTCACATACATATATTTATGAAATTATGTATAAACAATTCCCAAATCAGCAGGATCAAATAATGAAGCAGAAGAAGAAGAATAATAACAAAATGGCCTTCAAGTGGATGATTCAAGAAAAAAAATTAAGCCACTCTTTTTTTTTTTGTTTTTGTTCTTTCCAACAACAACAATAACAACAACAACAAAAATACCGAAAATAAATAAAAGAAAATGGGATTGTCATGGTAATTATTGCAAAACTCTCCACTCGACTGGCGTTCTTTTTTTTTTTTTCTTTTCTTCTCCATTTATTATTCGCTTTTTTTTTTGCCTTTCTTTTATTCTCAGTTTAGTGAAAATTATTCGAGTGGAGAGTATAAATGGTTCGTTGAATTTTTATATTCCCCCTACGTTCGCTTTTTTTTTTCATTCTCTAACAAAAATACAGACAGACACACACAACATCATTCTGATAATTCCTATTTTGTATTTATTTTTTTTTTTTTTTAATTTTCATTTTATTCTCTATTTTGAATGGCCACAAGGATCCTCCACTTTATTTAGAAGGTAAAAGAGAGTGGAAGAAGAGGAAAATGAAGAGAAAAAGGAAGAGGAAAATGAAGAAGAAGAAGAAGAAGTACCTTATTTAAAGAAAAGGAAAATGGAAGAAAAAGAGTGAGTGTCATCCAAAGTTGAAATGATAATTGGTTGGTGTCACCCTCAGGGCATTTTTATATTATTTCTCCACTTTTTTCCCTCATTTCCACTTTCATTCTTTTTTTTTTTCTTTCTACGTTCTTTGTTTAGTGTATAAGTGTGTGTGTGTGAGAGAGAGAAAGAGAGATTCTTATTTTCCTTCATTTTATTGTGTTTTGTTTTCTTTTGTCGAATGAAATTTCAAAAGCGATAATTGTTTTCATTTTCTCTTTTCTTTTCGTTCCATTTGTTTTGTTTTCTTTTTTATTTATTCTTTTGAAAAAAATAAAAACCAAAAAATCCATTAAATATAAAAAATGATTTAATTGTTTTAATTTCCTTTTTCATATTTTTTTTTTTTGTTTGTTGCAATATTTAATCTTCTTCTTCCTCTTCTTCTTCTTCTTCATCTTGGCTAAATCATCTTACCGATTTTCTACCGATTTTTAAAAGAGGGAAAAAAATTAAAAAAAAAAAAAAAGTAAGAAGAAAATAAAAAAATTTAATTAAAAGTTTCATTTTTATTTATTTTTTTCCTTTACCGGAAGCCGTAATTTCAGTAAATAATTTTTTTTCCTTTACTTCTTTTACTTCTTCTTCTTCTTTTACTTCTTCTTCTTCTTCTTCATCTTCATCTTCATTTTGTACGAATAATGTTCTTCTTATTCTTCGCATATATTGCATATATTGCCAAAAGCTAAAAGTCAATTGTTGTATAAAATTGTTTCCTTCCCTGCTTCTCTATAATACTTCCCCACCACATACCCCCGTAATCCTACCTTTATATTTATATTTTCCCTTCAACCAAAAAAAAAAAAAAAAAACAAGAAGAAATATTCCTACTCTCTTGGGTGTGGTGGTTATGACGCGATGGATGTGAAGAGTGTAAGAAGGAAAAAAAAAATGCTTAAATAAGTTTAAATTCAAATTAGTCAAATTTTGTAAGATTTTCCTATATTTATTTATTTATTTATTTATTTATTTATTTATTTATTTATTTATTTATTTATTTATTTTTATAAAATTTCATTTAAATACTCGTTAGATATTCTCATCTCTTTTTATCCTCTCACCTTCATTCCAATTCATCTTTTCACTCTCTCACATTTTCGACCTCCTTCTTTCTCTCTTTTTATATATTGGTGTTGTTGTTGTTGTTGTTAGCTGCAGATTTAAAAGTAAGAAAAAAAAAAAAGGTATTCAGTCAGTGGGATGAATGAATTTTCTTTTGGAACAAAAATTGTGGGATAATGGGTGGAATATTATACTCAAAAATTTATACAGAAAAAAAAACTCTATTTAATAATGTTAACTTTTTGTGGTTTATTTAAAATCAGTTGGATCATGAAAAGAATTAAAAAGCTAGAGAAAGAGTTAAAGAGAGAAAGAGAAAGAGAATATAATTTCTGTTAACTAAAATTCAGATTAATAAAAGATAATAACAAAGTAAACATTTATAATTAGAGGATGACCCAGAATACAAAATAAAACATTTTCTTAAAAATTCTTTTTAGTGAGAACCTAAAAAGAGACAATTATTTTTTTCTCTAAACAACCCTCCCCCCCCCCCTTTTTTTATTATAATAAATGTGTAGTTGTTGTAATAAATGTACTTAATTAAAGTTTGAATGGGTACTTACATGAATTCGTGAATCGCTAAAATTAGCCAGCAGAAAAGTTAAAAGAAAATTAGATTTTTCTATAATTTCTAAAATTTTTGTAGTCTTGAAAGCTTTCAGGTCAAAATAGACATAATGATTGATTTTTCTTATGTAGATTGACATGATTATTTTCAAATTGAAATCTTAAATCAGAATTTGATTATCTAAATTGTAAAGACGTTCCTGATTATTTTATTACAAGAAGTAAACTTTAATGTGTGAACATAACAAATTTTATTTCTGTTAAATTAAGATTATAACATTTTATACAAAATGAAAATGAAAATGAAAATAGGGATGTTGATGTCCAATATTAGTCTTCTAATGTCTAAGTAAATGATAGGCCAATAAAATCATGATGATACTAGAAATGGGAATGTACGAAGAATTTATCTAATTTTCCTTTTTTTTCGATTTCCAATTGTTTAGTTTAGAGATTTTTTTGTTTTTGTGTCTTTTTGTTTCGAGAGAAAAATAAAATAATTGTTTCATATAAAATTGATTGTTTTACAATTTTTGTATTTATTTTCTTAATAAAAACAAAAACAAAAAAAAAAAGAAAACGATAAAAATTCTTTATTCAACTCTTAAGGATAAAGAAGTGGGAAAAAAAGAAAACATTATTACTCTCTTCAATCAATGAACCAATAAAATATTGATCTATTCTGGTTCCTCTGAGATCGAAACTTGTAAAATAAACATTACACCCAAAAACGAAAAAAAAAAAAAGAAAATTGTCGAACATTTTTGAATTTATGGATGCCATTATTTCTATACTGAAAATGAAACACCCGCCACCCTTGAATATCCTCTAATGGGGTTGATAGGAGAGAGAGAGAGTGAGGAAAAAAATACACCCAAACATAAAATTCAGTTTTTTCCCCCATTCGTCGCCGTCTTCTTTTTATCTAATCTTCAGGCGACTTCATCTGATGATGATGCGAGAGATACGATTATGAAAATAGAAGAATATGAAAAGAAGAAGAATAAATTGACAAGACCTTTTCTTATTATTGTGTGCTGTAGATTGTGTTGTTGTTGTTGTTGTTGTTGTTGTGAAAAACTGTTAGAAAAATAAGGAAACTTTTTAATCAGAAAATCTAGTTAAATTTTTTCTACCAAAATGCACGCGTCATTAAATGATCCTGTGGATGACGTTTTTTGTGTTTTCTTAAGGATTTTCTTTAAATCTGTTTATTTCGATTTTTTTCTGTTATCCTTTTACCAATTTATTTTGTTTTTCTACAAGTTTTCTGTTCATATTTTCATTGTGCTTTGTTGAAGTAATCATCTTACAAATATTCCGTCTCTTTTACTCTTTACTGTTATCTTCAATGTATTTGACTTCTTCTGTTTTGTGTCTCAATCTTTTTGTCTATTTTTTCTTCTCTTACGATTCAAAAAAATAATCTCCGAAACTATAAAAAGCTTCTGGTTCAATTGTGCTTTTATTTTCAATTCTTTTTTTTTTTTTAAACACGAATTAATGTAATCGTCTATTATATATTATCCTACTTGTCTCTCCTCAACCTCCTCCATTTTTTCTTACTTTTACCAACAACACAATTTCTTTTTGTTCTTACTTTTTTTTTCTTCTTTGTTTTCCTGGCACTTTTCCATGAGATTATTGTCATACGGTTTAAATATTTTCTACTTTTTCTTTTGCTGTTAGTTGTTGTTGTTGTTTTATCTTTTCCTGTGCAACCAAAAAGTAATGAAGAATTTTTGTGATAAACACATTTTTTGAACTGTCCAGATGTAACCCAGATAACATCAGACAGAACTTATCTTTCTTCATGTTTATACTTTTCTTCTTTTTAGTTTTATTTCCCCCACCAACCCCTCATTTTCTTTACCGTTTTTTCTTTCTTTTTGGATCAAGAAAATTTTGATGGGAAAAAAAAGTGTGAAAAGATTAGTGAAAATTGTGTTTTCTCTTTGGACAGGATGGATTTCTTTTTTTTTTTTTCTTTTCTTTTGTGATGAGATTTGAACAACATAAAAAAAAAATCTACACATCTTACTTCTCATTTTTTTTCTTCTTCTTGTTGTTGTTTAATTTAAAAATATAAAAACACACACATACACACACGCACCCACAACCATAAACAGACATATGGACAGACATATTATTTGTGTTAATCTTACCGGAAGATGCATTGCGTCTGTCCACAACAGAGATGTTGGTAAAGTGAAAATGAAAAATATAGGAAGACATGAATGGATTTTCTTTTGGAATTTTCGCCGTTTTCCTTTAAAAAAAAAGGAAAAGAAAGAATGAATAACAAAGAAGAACAGGATAAAAAAAAAGGATTTATCTTTTTCATTTCTTTTCTTTCTCACTGACGCTGTTAAGATGCGTTAACCGTGAACAAGCTGATAAATAACAACAAGCAGGAATAACAACAAAAATGTGTTTATTGAATCCGCTTTTTTCTCCACTTTAGAAAATTTACCAAAATGACTGTCAGGGGAGAGGGAAAAAGGGAAAATTTTTGAGATGATTTTTTTTTGATTCTTAATTGTTTGTTTTTCTGAAAGAAAATTCAAATTAGACCAAAAATATTCTTGAGGAAAAAATTAAAGTAAATTTTTATCGTTCTGTATTTTTCATACGAGGAAAATATTCTTGAAAATCTAATTTTTTTTTTTTGGTTATTTTTGACTCATTTGACATTTGCCAAAAAAAAAAGTTCAATTAAAACCAAATTAACTTGTGAATTTAGTTGGTTTACTTGAAAAGTCCAGACTACGATGATAATCACATTCACAACATATGAGAAAGTTTAATTGTTTCTGTTTCTTTTTATTATTATTATTATGAGCTTTTGTTTTATATTTTTTGAAGCTTTTTTTTTCCTATAAAATTTAACCGGTTCAGGTTTAACGTTTTCCAGCTTTTTTAAATTAAAAAATCCGTTAATTTTAATGAATAAATTAAATTGATTTAGGTTGACTAAAGTTGGAACTCCAGTGTTTAAATAGTCTGTACACGATTATCTTCGTTAGATTTTAAATTGTTACTGTTAATTATTTTAATCGAAAGCACCAGAAATAAAATTAAGATATTTTTTTTTTTATTTCAATTTAAAATTTGATTCGTTTTCTTTTACCTTAAATGGAAAATTTTAAAACTTTTCTTAATTTCAAATGTAATATTCTGTAATAATTACTTCCGTCTCCTTCCAACCAAACTCATCTGTGCTTTCATGTGGATGTTTAATAAAATTTGTGTGTGTGTGTGTCTTATTATATATATTCATATATGGGTGGGTTTCTTTCTTTATATTTGTATAGGTGACAGATGCTGTTGATGAAGACAATTTTCTAACTTAGTTAGTTATTAAATGATGTAGTTGTTATAATTATTTTTGTGGTTTTATCTTAATTTAATATTTATTTATTAATGCATCATATTGTCATTGCGGTATACACACATTCACACACACACACACACATACACATATTAATACAAAATACAGAGAGACAAAGAATATTAACACATTAATTAGTATTAAATAATATAAAATGAAGAAAACATATTTTTGAGAAATATTTTCACAAATATGAAATATACAAAATATGAGAAGACAATTTTCTTAATTCTCTCGTTTCACATTTTTCACGTCAATTCTGTATTTTTTTCCTTTGTGTTGACTAATTTTTCAAACATTTATTTTATTTCAGTTCCAAAAAAATCCTAAAAAGTCACTTTTGTCTTTATTTTGTTACAAAATAAATAGCAACAACAACAACAACAACAAAAGAGTGGGGTGGGGAGGGAAAAAAAAAAACAAAAAAGTTACAGAATTTTATACCGCATTGTTTACTGGTTGGTTTGACTTGACTCTGGGAGGACATTACTCTTTTTACACTCTTGTTGAATTTAAATTAAGCATTTGACATAAATATTTTTTTATTTTTTTTTCTTTTACCTCGCTTCTTTTTTACTGCAAAATTTTTGTGTTCGTTTCTCTCGTTCTGTCTATGCATTGTTGTTTTTGTTGTTGTTCTTTATTTATATTTCCCTTTTTATATTTAAAAAGGAAAGAAAAAAAAAATTTCAGAAACTATTTTGAAGCCATTTTGTTTTTATCTGTCAACTATTAGAATATTGTCTTTTATTTATTTTGTTTAAGATAAAAGAGAAATCTTAATGGAATGAATCATTAATAAATTATTTTTAATTTCTGTGACTTTTGGTTTTTTTTTATCTATTTTATGTTTCGTTATCCTTTATAAACTTATCTATAGATAATCCATTTATTATACGTTAATGGAATTTAGAATACAGAAATTATTGATAAAATTTGATAACTCAGAGTTGTTTCTGTTTCTTTTACCACACATTTATTACACCGTACTGTAGTTTAATTTTTATTCCTAATTTTTTTAATTAAATTAAAAAGTAATTCGAGCGAGTATTAAATTTGATCAATCCTTTCATCACCTTCCTAGAATTTTCTTAATTTCCCATGGATGAAAACTATTTATTAAGTTGGTTAATTGTATTGTAGATGATCGTCCCTTTACAAATTTAACTCTATACATAACTAAATGAATACATTTATAAATCCTTCTATGGAAATTTTCTCTTAAATATGATTGATCGATATTTCTAAGAATTATATATATATGTACATAAATTTCTAATATTGTAATTAGAATGATGTAATAATACTAATGCACTTATAATTGGATAACAAAATACCTGAATAAATTCAAAATACAAAATTTTCCAAATCTATACGATATTAAATACAACATACAACATACAACATGTAGAAAGATTTTTATCGTCTTTATATTATATATTCTATAAACATTAATCATTACATTGATATTTTCCGATTTTCCTATTTTCCAATTTTATGCATTAAATTCACGCTCCAAATAATTTAATCTTTTGATTAAACGTGTAAATTATGCTATATACACAAAAAATATTTTACACGATAACTATATTTTGCGTGATAATTTTTCTTTTCATTTTCATTTTCTCTTCTCTTTTTTTTTTCTTGTATTATTTTCATCCTTAATAATAATTCTAATTGGAAAATGTTGAATATTAATGTATTGATCGTTAGAAGAAAATTAAGATGATAAAATAATTTTTTATTTTTGTTTATCGTCTATTCTAAACACCTTTATTTCTATCTAAGTAAATTATTTACTTTTTCTTAAAAGGTGTTTTCATATTCGATTCACCCTTTCACACTTTCTTACCTAACAGATTTCGTGAAATTCGTCATTAATGTAATACAGTCTACTGTTTGTTATTTACACTTCCTATAAATCTTGACATTTTCTTAGAACATTTTTCGTAATAAATTAATTAATTAATCTGGATAAAAGAAAAGGAAGAACAAAAAAAAATAAGCATAAAATCTTTTTCTCTCACTTTTATGTAATTTCTTTAATGAAAAGAAAATAAAGTGAAAATATATAAATTTTTTGTTTATTTTTTACCCTTCAATAAATAAATATAAAATAATAATAATCAGTTTTAAAAGTGGGGTGTTTATTGGGGTGACAGAGGAATAATGAAATTTTATACTTTATTATCAAACATTGATTAAATTTAATTAATTACTAATTAGTATGATGCTCTGTCACATGTATTTAATTTTGTTTTGCTTGTTTATTTTATTTTTTTTTTTATTATTCAAAAATTGGAAAGATGATGAGAAAAGGTGTAAAAACTGAAGATAAGAATTTTTGGTTAGAAATTGTATAAATATTAGAGGTAGTAAAATATAAAGTTCTTTTGATAATTGATGATGAACTAATGTAGTTGAATTAATATGAAATGTTTTTCAAACGGTTTTCTGTTTTTTAATTTATACGCATTCTCGCGTCTTTGCGTACCTTTTCAAATGTCTACTCTTAAAATTATTTTTGATGTTAAATTATTTCTGCACAAGAAATATGAGTGAAGATTTATTTGTTTTCTTGTCATTTGTTGTTGTTGTTGTTCTTATTGTTGATGTTGTTGTTCTTGTCCTTTCTTCAATGGGTAACCGTCGTTTCTTTTTTTTCTTTTAAAATCATAATACTTTATTATTACAAAGAGTTTTCTGTAATTAATTACAGTTTCTTTTTATTCTTGCTTTCTTCAATCTCTCTCTCTCTCTCTTTTTTTCTTTCTCTCTTCTTTCTTTTGAAAATAAAAAATCGGACTTTACACAAGTCTCCCCTGTAATTGAATTTAAACAAAATATACAGAAAGAAAAAAAAAGCTTTGGAACTTTTTTTTTTCTCTTTTACAGAAGAAAAACAAAATAGAAGCAGAACCATTTTTTTTTCATCTTATTCTTTTTATTTATAAAAAGTTTATAATTCTTTTCCAATCGAAATTTTATGTTTTAAAATGAAACTTTAAACTTTTTACGTCCACTGGGAGAGAGAGAGAGAGAGAAAGAGAGAGAAAATTGACGTTATAATATTGGTTTTCCTTTCCCCCGTTTTTCATCTTTTTTTTTTTCTAAACGAATTGTATGAACAAAAACTGGAAATAGGAGAGAAAAATCCAACAACATCAATGTACAATGAACAGAAAAAAGAGGCACGTAACTAAAAAGTATTTGTGTTTGTATTAAATAAATACAATTCCGGTGGACTGGGTGATGTGGGTTCTTTTTTTTCCCTGTTTTGGTTTTTTTTTTTTGTTTTCCAAAAAAATGATGTTGAGAGTTTAGCTCGTATTGTCCCAAATGAATATATATCCTTTTGTGATAATACTCACACACTGGAAATAAAGATAATAAAATAGGATGTTACCCAATGCATATCAATTCCTTACACATATTATTATTATTACAAAGAAAGAAAAAGAAGGATTTTCCACTCTGCCACATACGTAGTTTTTTTATTTTTTTGCCTTTTAGATTGAAGGTATCCAATTTCTGTTTTGCATAAATATTTTCTTGTAAACATTTCCTTTAATTTACGTACGTACGTATTGAATGAAATATTAGGGAAAATTTAGTTTCCAATTTTCCTTTAGAAACTTATTCGTGAATAAACAAAAACAGTTTTAACTTTTTACTTTATCTTCTGATTCTCTCTGACTTTACATTTTTTCCATAATGATGAGAAATATATGGGAAATTGAATTTTAAAGTTAATTTTATTAATATTCAAAATTCGGTATCAATTTATTGTTATTGATTCTGGTTTTTTAACGTTATTCAAATAAGTGATTTTCATTTGTTCTCAATTTTATACCAAGAATTTTAATCGGAAATGTCCGAAACTCAATTTCTTTATTTAATAAATCTTCGGTAAACTTTAATTTAATGGGGAGGGATATTCACTTTTAACGATTTTGATTATTTAAAGAATCCATTGAATATTTCTGATGGCATATTTTTATCTAGAATTTCCTCTGTATCACATTTTAGATTTCTTTGTTTTAACTTGAAACTTTCCTCCAAATTGATCCTATTATAATTTTTTTGCAGGGTATTTTTCTTATTGATTTATTGAGATTTTTGTTCCTGTTTCCTTTTGGTTAATAAATTTCAATTTAATGTAAAATAGATAAATATTAACGTGACTGTCATAATTTAATAGAGATTTTTATCACAATTTATTTTGTATAAAAACCAAATAAAAAAGAATCTATCAATTATTTTATTTGTTCATAAGTAAAACATGTTCCTAACGTCTTCCTTTTTTTCTGCTTCCTCTTTTGTTTTTCTTACAAAAAAAAAAAAATTGTAATAAAATTTATACAAAACAGAGAAACAAAAAGAATTCAGAAGAAGAAAAAAGAACCTGTCAGAATTTAATAGAAACAAATGTTTTTGGAACACAGACCCAGATAAGAAGATTGTTAGATAGAGAGAAGTTTTGTGGGGAAAAATATCAAACCCAAATAAAAAAAAAAAAGGAAAATAAAACAAGTGTCTCGATTTAGTAAAATAAATGGATGCAATTTATTATTATTTTATTTTTATTTCCTTTTCCTTCTATATTTCTACTGCAATTTACTTCCTGTGTATGTGTGTGTGTGTGTTTTTATATTATGAAAAGAAATAGACTTGAAGGAACGTCATGGGATACGAGATTTTTAGGTTAAAAATGATAGAATTGTTTTGTTCTCAAATAAAAATAAAAACAAAAATAAATGATTGTACCAGACCAGAAGTGAAAAAATTACACTGAACAAAAGAACGAACCGAAATAGAATATGTGTGTGTAAGAGAGAGAGAGAGAGAGAGAGAGAGAGAGATAGGGAGAGTAAAATGCTATAAATTATTGTTGGAAAATGTTTTTTCAAGCTTTCTATTTTATTGTCTATGAATTTCCTTTTTTTTTTCTTTCACACAGAACAAATTTTTTACTAGAAACAATAAAAGGTTGTAGAAATATGAGAGGATGAGTGCATGATGGGTGTGAGGGTGTGTAAGACTAATGATAATTTATTTTGATGTAAATACAATAATTTGTCTAAAAGAAATGTACAGTTTTGCTGGTTTCTACTTTAAAACAAAGCAACAAATAACTAGAAAAATTCTATTCCATTATCGTTTGTTTCTTCTTTTTTTAAAAAATAAAAACTAAAGGAAAATATTCATCAGTATTCATTTTTTTACGTTTTATTTTTCCTCATTTCTTTTTTATTTTCCTGATTTTAATTGAAATATTTTTTTTTCTAATGTTAAATTTGACGGGAAGAAAATTAATTTTAATAAAAACTGTTTTCTATGAATTTGCCTTTAGATTAGACACAATTGAATTCAATTAATTAAAAATAACGTGTCCCCTTAATTAATGAACTTTGAAAATTATTAATTGTAGACAAACTTCAATACTCAATTGTGAAATTCTGAGACTGACATTTTTTTTCTTTCTGTTTTTTTTTTTTCATTTTTCTCACAAAACGGCCAAATAGTTGTTATTTTTTTTCTCATTTAAAGAATTTTCTAATTAATCAGAAAACAATGCAATTCAATTTCAATTGCAATTGAAAATGGAGTTTTTTTTTATCTTTTTTGCTTTTGGTTCTTTACTTTCCATTAAATTGTTACATTTGATTGAATTCTATAGAAAAATTCCATTTAAAATTAAATTGGTAATTTGTAGGGATCAAAATTTGAAAGAAACTTGAACTTTAATTAATCAAACAACTTTGAATCTTTTGTAATTGCATTTGAGTTTTTGGGGTAGTAAATTACGTATGTGTATGTGTGTGTGTGTTTGTGTGTTTAAATCACAGTAGAATTTTTGTGTTTGTTGGAAAATCAAATGAGATTTTCTAATTCATTACAATGTTAGTAATTGATGAAGCATAATGAATCGTTATTTAATTAATCAATTTAACTTTAATCAATATGTTCATCACACCCAATTTTCTATTACTTTTGATTATCTAATTTAATTCTGTCCTGCTAATTCTTGTGTTCATACACAAATTGAGAAAATTAAATAATGAGAATGTTATCAACATTATTAGATGACCCATGAACGATGATGACAATTTATTCGTATACTTACGTAGAAAGTAAATTTTATTGTTCATTTGTCGCGTCTCAAAATTAAATTAAATAAAATAAGAAATAGAAGAGGAAAAAAATTGATTGAATTTAATAAAACATTTACTGTGTCCGCTTCTATTTTTTCCTTCATTAAATTGTCAGAAAGTCAATAGAAATAAACAAGAATGTGACAGTCCGCAGTGGACCATTAAATCAATTAATCTTGATTTATTCTTCTCTTTTCTTTTTTCTTCAAAATTTATTTATTCCCGTTTTTTTTCATTCATTCTTTCGTCTATAAATTTTTTTGATTTTTATATTTTATTTCGTTCCATTTCTGTTGTTTTTTTTGTCTTTTCTTACAAAATTCCTTGCAATATTTATGTATTTCTGCCTTCATATTTTTTTGTCTTCGTTCTCGTCTTATGTACTCTTTTTTTTTTACTAAAGAATATCATCGTAACACGATCTCTGACATTTTACTGTGCTTTTTTTTTGTTTCACTATCTTGATGTATTCAAATTTCTGTATTGACAGAGAGAAGAAAAATGAAAATCTAAAGGAAAAAATCACCAAAATTTCACTAATATGAATTGACAGAAAAATATTTATTTTTCCTTTTCTGTTTCTTTTTTTTTGCCTTTCCTTCTGATTTTGAAGAACTTTTCACTGTTTTTCTTTTTCTTCAATCTTTTGAAATGAAAATGTTTACATTTTTTTTACTTGAAAGAAAAAAAGGTGCGCCTAAAAAAGCGAAAATATTTATCGTTTGCGACAAAACAACTTTTTTTTTCTTCTTCTCTTAATTGATTGATGCTTTTCGTGAAAATGATTTCCTGTTTTTTTTTTTTTGCTTCTTCATTCTGATTGAATGATTTTATTTTCTTAATTCTATTTTTTTTAATAAATAAAAATATAAACCAACAAAAGAAACAACGTAAAAATCTTCTGTTATTTTACTGTTTTCCCTTTCAGTCAATTTATGTGCCCTGAACAAATAGAGAAAAAAATTTAAAACAGACAAACCAAGTTACAAGGATCAATAAGGATTTGTGAAACAAAAATATTCTCTTGTCTGACATTTTTACCAAAAAAAAAAAAAGAAGAAAAACGAAAGACAAAACTATTTAAAAATTGTTTTATTAAACAGGACACGTAAGAATATCCAGTCATATTGTCACATAAAAAAATCCCTTAGGATAAAATTGAAACAAAATAAAAAAAAATCTTAATATTATTTTCTCTGTATTCACATAACAGAACATGAGTTACTTATTGTTTCCTTATCACACTTACGTATATTATTTATCTGGTACGTCCTTTTCATATACAACATTCAATGATATTGATACAATATTAAAGGATATTGACTGACATCAAATATTAAAGTGTCAAATTGTACCTAATAACAATATATTCAAGACAAGATATTCTTATAAAAATTATTGTAACGAACAATAATATTTCAGTTGATTTCATCAAATATTCCTATTTTTTTTTTTGTTGTTGTCTTTGTAACTTACTTGTCCTTACTTGGCCTTTATAGGAATGTCATTATGTTTTATTTTTCTATGCGATAAAAGGAACATAAACACACCTACATTATTATCATAATTAATATTATTATTATTAATGTCAGTAACATATTCTTATGAAGTAAAATGGATTTTTTTATTATTTTTTTTTGTGCAATTCATCTAGTCGTAATTTATCACAAGAAAAAAAAAAAATTACGCGATAAAAGGGGTAAAAGGTAGACGTTGAAAGCAGCGATATTATAATCGTCATATATGTTTGTGTAATGCTGTAATATTCAATATTACTTATAAGCCTTGTAATAAAGTTCAAACTATTTTTGTTCTTTAACCGCTGATGGAGTTATTAGAAATCGAGTTAAACGCATTATTCATTGGACCACAGTGTGACGTGTTTATGTTAAGTTATATACGTTGTGTTTATGCTCTTAGGTTTTTTTTTTTCATATTATGATGATGACAGACAGAATATTATTTCTGTTTTACGAAAATCATACTGTATGCTATTTTGTTCTTCTTTCAAAATAAATAAATAAACAAGATGAATAAGATTTGACAGAAAACACACACAAACAGACAGATATTTCATACAAAAGAAAAAAAAAATTCCAAGGACATAAATACGTCAATATGCGGGTGTATATTTTCTTAGAAGAAAAAATATTTAGTAGGATAGGATGTTAGAAGAGATATTTGCAAATTTTATTTATGTGTGTGTGTGTGTGTGTGTGTCATTTTTATTTTGAAATAAAATAATAAAAATGTATGCAAACACGAAGGAAAGGATATTTTCTGATATGGATATTATGTGTCATTATAATATGCTCTTTCTTCTTTTTTCTTTTCTCTATCCATTTCACCCTTTCTGTGTTTATCAATATTCAATTTTGTTTTTCTATTTTATTATTGTTGTTATTGTTTATATTTATCCTTTTTGTGGTTTTTCTCCTTTTTCCCACTGTTTCTGTTTTCTTCTTGTTTATTTTTTTTTTTTGCATACATTTTACTTTTTATGTTTATCCTTTTATTTCCTTTATTCCCTCTCTCTCTCTTTCTCTCTCACATCTGTGTGTTTGCATTTTACGTTCTTTTATATATTTATTTATTTTTTTATCGATAAAATATATTTTCCTATTTTCCTATCGATAAAAATAAAAGAAAAATCGAATATTGAACATTATAAATATATTAAGTATCAAAATGATTATATACCCACAGCATAATCACACAGCATAAACTTACAGCATAAACACACAGCATTATACAAATACATACACAAAATATAAAACTGTCTAACAGGCAGAGACAAAATAGTATCGACATGTTCCAGTTCAGTTGATAATAAAGAAAAAAATTCAACGTAATAATAACAGAAGGGGTTAGACGGGTAGATTTTTTTTATGTGGGGTTGGGTAAAGGGATGTAATATTATATCACTAATGTATAGTACATTGTTTACAATAAAATGCAAATGTTAATAATAATGTTTACACTGTTGCTACTCTTTGTTATTGTTGTTAACTCTGTTACTATTTTTGTTGTTGTTTTACTTTAACTTAATAATGTTGTTATATTTTATGACAATTTATTATTTATTAATAAAATTATATTCTTATTAGAATATATTTGAATTTATTTATTAAAAAAAGTCTAATAGAGATAAATAGATAGATAGAAATTGATTTAACTTGTGATATGTGTGTTGTTCATGGTAGATATAAAAAGGATCCGATCTTTATTTTATAATTCATAATATGCAATTTTTTTGTTATCGTTGTTCACCTTTTTTTTTCTAATTGGATAAAAATTGGAAATGTAAAAAATGAAGGTAATTAGACTTTATTTATTTAATCCGTTTACGATGAAGAATTTTCTTTATAAAAATTTTAATAAAAAATAAATTCAAACGTTTACGTATCTTCGATCAACTTGGGACGTACTTCAAGATTTTAAATGAATTATGCACTTGAAGAAGTTGATCAAAAGGTTCAAAGGAATAATTTACATCATGGTATGATTGAAAGTAACAGAAAATAAGAGAATTATTCGAATAATCGTGAAGATTAAATTTTTTTCCAAGATTTCGACAAATGTAAAAATCAAACAGATTTTCTGTACGGTTAGGCTTAACATCAGTCATTGATTGAGAATTCTATAAATATTCCATACTCGTCGAATTTGTTTGATTGGATAAAAATAAAATAAAAACGAAGAGATTATTATTAATTTCCAAATTTTATTCAGTAATTTTAATTTCAATTATGAATGTGAAGATAAATGTTTTTCAAACTATTGGCAATATTTTGAAGTAACTTCATTTGTTGATTATGACGTTTACTAGAATTTTTCTCAATTATTCTCATCATTTTCATTTTCTTTCGTTTAATTGAACAAAGTTTTAAATACGCTGACTGATGTACAAAGCGAAGATTTCTTTTTGGAGTTGTTTGTACAAACATATTTTTGGCTTTATTTAGATTTTCATTTTTACTTTCAGTTATTGTTGAATTTAATGAAGTTTCTGAATTATCATTAAATTCAATTTTTAATAAACTTTTGTCAAAGGATGGTAACATTCCATCACCCATTAAATGATTCATTTCATTAAAATACATAAAACGTGTTTGGGGTCCACTATTTATTCTCATCGATGCTTTCTTATATGATCGTACCATTCCACGCCATTTATTTTTAATGTGCGCAACTGAAAACTAAAATCCACAAAAAAATTTTAGTGTTTTTTTTTTTTGTAAAATTGAAAAAATTTTAATTATTTTTCATTTTGAGAAAAAGACACAATTGACATTTACCTGAACATTTTTAGATTCTAAAAAACATTTTAAATTATCCCAAAATATAAAACCCATTGGTGGTGAAATCTGTTTCTCCTTGTACTGTTTAAATCCTTCTATTAACAAAAGTGTTTCAATTTTTCCCCAATTTGCTTTCACCGTTGACATTTTTTTCTTTTCCTCTATTTCCTATTTTTTTTTCTTTCACTTCTTTAAGATCTCTTATTTAAGATAAGATATTCTTTTGTCTCTTTAGAATGATTTAAGACTTTCCCATTTAATACTATTTTCTTCTTATATAGTTTTTCTTTTTCCCCTTACTCTCTCTCACTCTTCCTGTTCCGTCTCTATTTTCTTGTCGATCTTTTTAAATGTGATTGAAAAAACATTTGTTGTTTTTTTTTTTTTTTTTTGTATATGTCAACTTTATTATTTATATTCAAAGGGAAAGTGATATTAAAGTAGTAAACTGTGAGTGGTTTTCCTTACATTTTACTTTTACGTTTTGTGGTTGTGTGTGTGTGTATTTTTTTTTTTTTGTTTGTTTGTTGTTTATTGTAAATTTGAATAGGTTACTTTGTTTATAGGAGGGAAAAAATAAAGAGAAAAAAAAAAATGTGGAATAAAATAATAATTCAAAAGTTTTCTTCAATTCCTTCTTTTTTTTTTCATTTTACTTTTGTTTATTTTCTTAGTTTTTTTTTTCCTATCCTAAGTTTTTTTTTTTGTCTTTCACATAAAGAAAATCTATAAATGGATAAACATTTTCATCAAAACTCTGTTATGAATGTGTCGTATTCATCTTCATATGAAACTCGTTTTTTTCTCCATTTTATTTATTTAACTTGATTTTAATAAATGAAAAAATTATTTTATGTAAAATTTTCACAATCAGGAAAACAACAACAAACACAAGTTAATTTTTAAGGAAAATAAACAACAATAATAATAATTGAAATTTATAATTATTCAATTATTGTACAATTAAATGTTGGTTTATTTTGGATCATAAACTCAAATAATATTGAGAATATAATTAATTATTATTTTCTAAGAAATTCATACAAATAATATATTCATACACACACACACATATATATATATATATATACACTACAGAACAGACAAACATGATACAAAATACTTAATTTAACAAACTTTGTAATATTGATTAAAAAATAATCGTCAGTATTTTGTACTTACATCGTGAAATTATTTTTACAAAAACAACACGGATAATCCATTTTGTTTAATTGTTATTGTTGTTATTTAGATTATTGGTATCTACTTGTGTCTTATTTCAAAGTGAATATCTGTATTTAGATATGTTGAATATATTTCCAATAATAATTAATTGAAAATGAAAACCAATTATGTAACATTGTTGATTGTAATTAGAAATTTTCTTAAATGAATTTATTTTTTTTGTTAGATTTAATTAAATGATTGAACAATTTTATTTACATTTCTTCTTTTTTTTTTCACATCTAATTAAAAGATTTCTTGATTGTGTTCGATAAAGATTTTCAACTTTTTTATTAATATATTTTACCGTAGTGCAGCTGTAACGTAGCACAGTATTTTTATGTCTATAATTTGTATTCAGTCTATGCAAGGATAGAACTAAGGCACTTCGTTGTGTGTTGAGAATAAATTGATAAATTGAAATTGAAACTAACACTACAATAGAAGAAGAACAAGAAGAAGAAGAATAAACAGATATTTAGAATTTTCTACAAAATAAGCGGAATATGTTGTTAAAATTTTCAAAGAATTATCACACACACACACACACACACACACACAAGAACCTGTAAACCCATATAGCCGTATTCATGGGAAAAAAAAAGATGGAACATCCTTGAATTCAAGTATGTTAAATTACTCCAAGAGTTTCTTTCAACATTTAATTGTTTTTCATAAAAAAAAATTCCATATTTCAACATAAATGTAATTAACTAATTCTCAGTTCTCAAAATTTCAAATCTTTCTCTCAAAAAGAATTTTAATGAAACACACAATAAAAAAAAAAAAGAATTCTTGTTAATTTCCACAAACAAAAAATTTAGAAAAGTCAGAAATTGATGGATTTCCTTTTTCCTTTTTTTTTTTTTTGGTTGACGTTTGACAAAGAAAGAAAACTTCTACAAATATCATTAACATCATCATCTTCTTTATTCTTTGATTTGAACAGACTTTTTTTGGCATACACTTAATAATAATATTAATAATAATAATTGGATATTGTTGTTTTTGTTTGTTTTTTTTTCTTTCATTTGATTAACTTAGACTGATATAAGACTAAGCATCAAAGAAGAAGCATCAAAGAAGAAGAAAAAAAATGGGTATTGAGTTGAGTTGAGTTGGTACTTTCATTATCCTATAAAATAAAATCAAATGTTTGTTGTTTTTGCCGGAAAATTTTTACACATCCAGAAAGTATTCATATAGAAAGTTTTTCCTATATATTTATGATGAAATTTTTATCCTTCTTCATCTCTATTTTTATTTTTCTTCTCTCTTTCTTTGTCAACATACTTTTTGACTAACATAATTCATTCTGTTTTCTAACATTTTCTGATCTAATTATTTGGTCATCTTTAATATGAAAAGTTTTGTTTCTTTTTTCTTTCTCTCTCGCACTCTCTCTCTCTCTCTTTCTCTCTCGTTTTTCAATAAAGAAAAATTAATATAATCCATATAGAAAACTATCTGGATAATTGTGTGTGCCTTAAACCACCACACCCGTACCAAATCCATCCATTCCGTTCACTTTCTTATTTATTTATTTCTCCTTTAATTTATCTCCTGTTTTTTTTTTTCACATAATTTATTCAGCTTTATAAAGCAATAAAGAAGCTTTAAGAGAAGTGGTCGAATATTTTCATTTATTATTTTCTTTCGTTCTGATTTTGTTGTTCTTGTCATTGTTGGTTGTTTTTTTTTTTAATAAAATTCTCTGCTCTCAAGATCGCGCATTGATGCTGTTTTTTTTTTCTTTCTGTATAGTGTTAGTGGTTTCTTTTATAATACAAATTTAATTTTCCATATATAAAATTTAAATTCAATTAAAGATATTTTATTTTATCATATTATTAAAATGGATAATACTGTAAACAAACACACACACATAAACAGAGATACAGACACACACACACAGACATACATATGTTCATAACAAAAATGTTATTATAGAATATTTAGATTGGAAAGAGTGTCAACTAAACCATGTATTTATATGAACCCATCTCAAATTCATTGTATCGTCATCCTTAGTTTGTATGTATGGATTTTTATGTATGGCTGTATTTGAATTTTTTTTTTCTCTATTCTGAAAAAAGAATGGAAGACAGTGTGAGGGGGTTGGTTATATTTTTCGTGGTTTTCCATATAAATACAAAAATATTCTCGCAATATTCTCTCACAACACACAAATGATGTTCAGCCACATAAAGTTAAGGCATCATTTATCAGCATTTTGATACGACGAACACATATAGATATTTGTCCTCTTCTTGACTATATAGAATATAGAGCGTTTCTTTTTCCCCAGCACACACATACACACACATCTCATCACACACTAACGTACACACACAAATACACACACATGCAGAATTTTAAACATAGAAAATAACAATATTATATATGAAAACCAGACCGAAGCAATGTGTGACGATCAATTTCCTGTTTAGTCTCTCTAACCCATATTTATACTTTAGTATATCACCACCTCATACCACCCAACCACAACAAATACAAATACATATTCAGACATGTGTGTGTATGTTTGGATGTTTGAATGTTTTTTTATTTTGGGAGTTATAAATTTTTTTCAATTGTGACAATTTGATACACGATATATGAGGAGAACAAGAAAAGGATGATGATGATAAAAATATCATCATTTTGTGTTAAAAAGGGCGCGTAATATTTTTTTGTTAAGTTACAACGATTGAAGGGATATACGTACCTTTTTTTTTCTTTTCTTTTCTTTCTTTCTTCAGAAAAAAAAAAGAATGGAACAGGAAAGGAAATGAAAAGGAAAAAAAAAGGAGAAGACTATGGGAGTTAAAGGAACTAAATTTATTGACTATAAAAGTAAAGAGTGAGAATAAAGGATTTTGTTGAATTTTTATTCTGTTCGAAGCTGATTACGTTATGAACTAAAATTTTCCTTTATACAAACATTACTCAGTCTTTAATTATATTTCTCTTTGTTCTTCCTCCTCCCTTACGTTTCTCGTTCAGTTATGTAATTTAGTTTTTATAAAATTTCTGGAATCGCATTTTTTTTTTCTCATAAGTAAAAATTGCAAATGGCAAACTTTTCAAAAAAAAAAAAAAAAATAGACAGCATGGAAAATTGCTGAATGTAAATTTGAAACTTTCGAATAAATTTTCTGATAATTTGCACAAAATTCAAATAAAAAAAATACTTTAATTTTTTTTTTGTCCTTTTAAAAGATAACAAAAATGAAAATATTATTTTTGACAATTTCAATTCACTATTTTCAACGGTGGGGTTGTGTGTATATGTCTGTGTATATGTCTGTGTGTGTGTGTTTGTGTGTGTGTGTGCATATTTTTTTTATATACAATCGATTCTATGTTATCGTCTATTTATCATAAAATTTTACATAAAATACAATACCCCTATTTATAGTTTTAACCCCCCCCCCCCCCCACCCCTCTTCCTACACCATCCCTATTGATGTATGACCCTTATAGAAACTTATTTATAAAGAACTTCTTTTTATTCTTCTATACTTTGTTTTCTTTTTCTTATAGTTTTTTTTTTCTTCACTACAGTGAAACTGAACTATTTGCCTTTCTTTTGTATATTTATCAAGATGTTTTGTAAATTTTGTAACCAAAAAGAAGAAGATGAAGAAGAAGAAGAAAAAACTTGTATATAAAGAATGATAAACTTTTCCTCTATAAATGTACTCTCTTACACACACACACACACAGTCATACACACACTAACATATATAGATAAATATTTATAAGAAAAGAGACAAGATACAAGATACAGAAGGAAATAAAAAAAAAACACAATAAATATTTTCCTCTTTAACAGAAAATTTCTTTTTAAAAAAAAAATTGTTTTTTTTCTTTAATTTTCACACTTCAATTAGACATTTTCTATCTAAATCTAAAACAAAAGAATAAAAGAAAGAAAGAAAATAGTGAAACTAAAGAAACTATCAAGTTCAAAATTTAAAGAATTACAACAGTGAAAAATCTTTTTAAATTGTTTTAATTCTGTTCATTGTTTGATTCTTGTGTTCTTTTTTTGTTTGTTTCTTTTTATTTTCAATTGAAAATTATCTTTGTTTTTCCTTTTATTTATTTGTTTTGTTTGTTTTAATAGTTTCGTCTTCTTCTTCTTTTGGTTTTTCTTTTTTTTTTTTGTTTACAATCTTGTGTTTATGTTCATCTTGTTTGTGTGGCTGAATAGAAATTAAAAAATTTTACATCATTAAATTGGGGAAAATTTTTCTTTTTTTTAAAGGAAAATGGACAAACAAAAAAAAATAACAAATTTCTAATAGACCAGACCAAAGATATTTACAAAATGTTTCCATATAAACTTTTTAATGATTATCCATAGTCCTTTCACTTCCTCTTGTTATTTCTTTTCTTTTCTTTTCTTTCTTTGCGATTTATAACAAGCAAAGAAACCAAAGAAAAAAAAAAAGAAAACAGAAATAAATTTTAAGGGTTTAACTTTTTTATTGGGAATGAAAGAAAAATATTTTTATTGCGATGAAAATAGAAAATAACAACAACAAAAAAAAAATGTATTCTGAATTTTTTTTTTGTCTCTCTTTAACTTTTCCTGACCATAAAAACTGTGTATAAGAATAAGGATAAAGTTTGACCAATTCTTGTTTTTTTTTTTTTTTCTGATCGTCTTTTTTTTCTTCTTCTTGTGTCTTCATATTCTTATTGATTTGATGTTTTCTATTGGAAGGTAAACCCAATATAAAATAGTGACAAAAAAGCTGTTCCATAAAGTCAGGTCAACATTCACACTATAAACTTTCATATATCAATAAATGTTTTGTTTCTTTTTTTTTTTTTATTCTTTAGTTTGTTGTTGGTGTTGGACGATTTTAAATTCAGTATTGAAATTTTGTACCTTTTGTCTGTTTGTTTATTTTTCTTTTTATACAAATTAGATTTTTTTTTTTAAAAAAAAGAAAATAATAAACTGAATTATTGTTGAATTTTTTCACTTTAGTCTATTTCGTCCTTTTGTTTGAAAGGCAAATTTTTTTTCTCAAAATAAAACAAAACAAGAAACATTGAAATTGTTTATTTTTAATTGTGAAAATTCTCAATTTGTGAAAAAAGACAAAAAGAAAACTAAATTCAGTTTTTATGATTTCATATTTTTTTTATTTTCTTTTTTTTTAATTAAATTCTAAAATAAATTCATTCAGAAAAGAAACAAAACAAAAATTATTGTTTTTGTGTTTTGTTTTTTTTTTTAATTAAAATTTTTAAATTTCACAACTTTTTTGTGTTTATTAAATCAAAAATAAAAATACGTTAGAGAAGGAGACAAACACACACACACATCCCCAACGAGAGTAAAAACTAAAAGCAACAAAACAAAAAAAAATTGAACAAATCCCAATTGGAATTTTTCTGTCAACAACAACAACATTGAGGTCTCACATTACTTTTGTTAGTAACTTTTTCATTAAATTAATTGTAATGCAATTTTATACTTATAATAATATTTTCTCTCAACATTTACATAAAATGATAACAGTAAAAATGAAAATTCAAAGTAAAATCTGTTTAAAGATTAAATATCAAACAACAAGTAACAACAACAACAAAATTGTTTAAATTTTCTAAACTTTAGATTTAAAATTCTGTACAATTTTCACTTCATTTATTTTTTTTGTATATTAATTGACATTTGACTGCAATTATTTTTTTTTTTATACCAAAATTTAAATTTAAATTTTCCCGAAACACAAAAATGAATTTAGAAAATATTTTCAAACACATAAATGAATTTAGAAAATTTTAGATAGAATTATTATTGTTGGTTAATAATAATGATGATGATGTGACCTAATTAAAATTATAATTTGACATTTATCTCATATAATTTATCGTTTATAAATAATTGTACAGAAATTTTACTATTGACTATTTGTTAACGTCACAGAACATAAAATTTATATTTTCAACATTTTCACATTTTCATTTATGTTTTCAAATTATTTTTGTTTTAATAAAATTTTTGGTGGTTTTTCAAGTTTTCAAAATTTCAAATAGTTTTTGTTGTGTTTAAATTTGAATTAATTTAGTTTTTTTTTATTTAATAAATTAATGATGAAACGATTTCTCTATGTGTGTGTGTTGTGTGTGTGTGTATTTAC
Organism: Pedicia rivosa; assembly: GCA_963082725.1. Taxonomy (NCBI): domain Eukaryota; kingdom Metazoa; phylum Arthropoda; class Insecta; order Diptera; family Pediciidae; genus Pedicia; species Pedicia rivosa. Next base: position 14,338,867 of record OY720151.1, on the reverse strand, counting down.
GTGAAAACACACCAAATATGTTTAGTAGAATGTAATGAACTGTGTGTATTAATATTTACTCAATTAATTTCTCTGTGTTTTTTTTTTTTTGGTATTATTGATTTTGTATGTGTGTGTATGTGCGTGTGTGTATATGTGTTTATTTAGGAAAAAAAAATTTGTTCTTTCCTTTTCTTTATTACATAGGAAAAATAAGTCTCTCATGGAAATTATTATTGTTTTTATAAGAAAAGCAAAAAAAAAAAAAAAAGTCGTATCTTTCTTATTAGATTTTTTTCTTGTTGTTGTTGTTGCTTTTTTTTTTTTTTGTACAAATTGTTTTGTCACATTCTTAATTTTATATAATAATCGTATAATATAATAATTATGTATAATAAAAATAGGTAATCATGTAGACATCATTCATCATATACGAATCACTAAATAATATCGTTTCTAATTACTTTCCCTCTTCTTCTTCTTCGTTTTTTTTTTTGTCGTCTTTATTGGTGACGATTTCTATTTTTTTTTTGGTTCTACTTGATGTTTGGTCAATAGAAGAAAATTATCTTCTTTTTTTTTAGAGGAAGGCCACTTAAATTACAATAATCACTTAATTGTTTCTTTAATGAATTTGTTATCTTTTTTTGGTTTGTTTTTTCTTTTTTTTTTATTCGAAAGAGAAACATTTATAAGGAGAATAATAATTATTACTGTTGAACGGTTTTAATTAATTTAAGTAAAACTACCCAATTGTCATAAAATATTCGCTTTAATTGAAATGGATTTTCTTTTTATTAAAAATAAATTTTATAATATTGAGAAAATTTTCTCATTTTATTTTAATGACTTAGAATTTATCGGTGTACTCATTTAATATTTTAGTTTTCCCGATGACCATTATTTTAAATGATTATTATTTATTTATTTGAAAATTCCTTTTTACAGTAACTGTTTTGTACTTGTAAAGCTTTCATATGATGGGAGATTTTAATAGTTTGAATTTATGATTCATAAAGAATAAATTTTCTTTCATTTATTATGTTGTGGTTTTTTTTTTTCTTTCTACAATTTTTTTTAAAGCTGTTTTAGTTTACAGATAGCTTTTTATGCTTTAATAAAAATTTGTGGAAAAATCTTCAGATGACGTAATGTTTTTTCTTAACATTTTCTAAATCCATAAAAACTGATTAATTTTTTCTTTATTTGAAAGGAAAATAAATTTTTATTTTTTATTAAAGTGATTATGAAATTTCTTTGATTTATTAGCGGTTTTTCTTTTTACTTCTTTTTCTTCTTCTTCTTTTTCTTCGTTAGAGAAATAATCAAAGTAAAATCTGTTTTTATTAGTTTTCTTTGATTTGTGTTTTTAGATAATGAAAATTAAAGACGAGAAAAGAGTGAAATTTTTTGTATAAAATGCAAAGGAAAAATATTATTTTTATTAGCAAAATAAGATAAGAGGAAAATGAGAAAATTTATTTAAATTATTTACTTTTTTTTTTTTTGTAATTTGTGGAAAAGTAAAATTCACAGAAAAATTGATGAAATTATTTTTTTTTTTTGTGAAAAGAAAAAAATACGAATAAAAGTTGATGTGAAAACGAAAAGATGTGATTCGATTATTTTATTCTTTTCAATTCAATTGAAAAACATTTTCCATTATTTTTTATTTTTCGTTGGTTTTTTTTTCTTCTCTGTTTCTTCAGCCTGTTTGTTTTTTTTGTTTTTTTTTTTGTTTTGTTTTCCGTGAGACAGTAATTTTGCGTATTTTGTTGTTATTTGTTTTACGGCGCCATCTTTTTTTTTTTTTGTTGTTGTTGTTTTTCATGTTTTGTTATGTTCGCCATTTTTTTTTTTTTTCTCTTCGTGTTTTCTTGTTTCTCTGCCGGTTTTGTTCAATAGTGTGTGTAAGTGTGTGTGTGTGTGTGTGTGCGAATGTGTGTGTTGGCCGTATTCCATACATATTTTCAAGATAAAAAAAAAAAGTATGGAAAAATAAGAAAAAAAGGCCAAAAGGCTTTTTAGACAATTTCAGAAAACTTTCACAATGGAAATGGAAAAATGTAAATAAACTACAAAAAGGTTTTTTTTTCTCTCTGTCATTCTGTCTTTGTTATTCTGTTTAAAAAAAAAATAAATTCTCTTTCATTTTTGGTTTCGCTTGTATTATTGCGCAACGCTTGTAACAAAAATACCAGACGTCTCCACCTAACCAACTTAAATCTACGATTGTTTTGGTTCTTTGTTTTCATTTTTTTGCTTTCTTCCAATTTTTTTTTTCTATTTTGTTTTGTTTCTGTTTAGACTGGCGATAAAGAAGAAGACGATTTTAAGTACGTTATCATCATTTGCATATAATTTTGTCTGTTTTCCATTTTGCACTTCAGAATAATTTAACATTGGAAAAAGGATATTTTTCGTTTTAGGTCAATTTTCCTTTCTATTCGAAAACTCATAAACAGTCTGTAAGAAAAAAAAAATACAATTTTCATACAAAAAATATATTTTGGTTAGAAAATTCTTATTTTTACAGAATGTCCTGAAGGCGGAATACAAAAAAAAAAATTACCTTCGTTACATTTTCATAATATCATCGTTAAATTTCTTTTCAAGTCTAAGAAACGAAAAAAAAAAAATCCAATTTCTTTAAAGTTACAAAAAAAAAGGCTTACAGATTCATTCCTCCTTTTACACTAAACGCACTTCAACCAAACATTTTTATTTTCTCCATTCAGACAATCTAATTCTTGATAGTTTTTTTTTTCTCTATTTTTATTAATCATTTAGAGAGGACGTTAGGAATGAAATAGAAAACTTAAGAGTTGAAACTTTATTTTTTATTCTTGTGCTTTTTATTTTTACTATAGATCGTTTTTTTTTGCTGTTTTTAAATTTCACCAAAAAAGGAACATTTAAGGCTTGGGAATTAAATAAAATTAAACGTGGAATATTGTGCAGTCTGAGCAAGAAAAAAATCTCAACCGAAATGAATGATTTGTTATTGGATGTTGATGATTTCTCATTGGATATTATGGATTTTAAAATCCTTTTAAATTTATGAATATTTCGACAAACATAATCCAGACAATGGTAATGCATTTTTATTTCAAGTGAAGAATCAATATTAGAAAAATTTAGTCAACATATAATTTAATGGTTTCATTTTTATGAATTTAAAACCAACGTATAGACAAAAGTCTTATTGATTTATAGACGGCATTAACAATATTCACAAATCACTAGGATTTCTATATGTTACTATTCTGTTTTTTTTTTTTTCTTCTTTCATACAAATCTCTTCTTCATTTACTTTTGTTTCTATAAATTTTTATCTAGAAAATCTACAACATCATAAATATACGAATCATGTCTATACTTTTACACCAAGTCAAATTTTATATTCAAATAAAGTCGTAAAAAAAAGAATACTCTACCCTTACCTCCTAATGTTCAGTTCTTAAATTGAGTTTATATTTATTTATTTTGTGTGTTTTCTTCTTCTTGCATTCTCTAAATCTAAAGACAATATTCAGTCACCTTCCATTGAATTTTTCTTCTTCGTCTTTCGTTTTTTTTTTTTTGTTTTGGATCTTTAAAAAATTTGTATGGAGGACGGTTAATTAAGTTGCGTGTGCGTGCCTCCATTTGCCAAAAATAACAAGAACAACAACAACTAAAAAATAAAGAACGTCAATTTTAATTTTCTTTCTTTTTGGTTGTTTTTTTTTTTTTTTTTTACAAAAGATAAAAGAAATACACAACTTTTTCGTTTTGTTTTCTTTTTTTTTTTTTTTTTCTTCTTTTTCATTTCATTTCATTACATAATTTTAAATTAGTCATAAAAAAAACAATGTTTATAGTCCGCCAAAAGCTCATTAAATGAAATTCTTTTACATAAAAAACAACACACAACAAAAACACAACAGAGAGAGAGACAAAGACAAGAGTGAGAAGAAAAAAAAAAGAATTTTTCTTTTATTAAATTATATTAGAGTTTTTATGTGACTTTGTTGTTTCCTTCTTTACTAAATCATCCACTCTTTCTCTTGTATATTTTGAACATATTTTTATAAAGTGAAATCGGATTGGATACCCAAAAAAAACAACAACAACAACAAATGGTAGGGAAAAATGAGAGAATGGAAGAAAATCATATTTATTTTAAATTGTTTTGTTTTACAACAAAACAAAAACCAAAAAAGGGTTCATTGCCTTTTTTTTTTTTTGTTGTTCCTATTTCACATCTATGATATCTCATATGTTATGTTATGACAGACAGACATGTTGTTAACCTCAACCAAAAAAACAAAAAAGAACATATGTCCATTTTAATAATGACATTCAATCCTTTCCCACTTTCTATCCCGTCGCCCCCTCCTTTACCTTTTCTCATACTTATTATTATTATTATGTTTTTTTATTTCTGTATCAAGACACAAGATCACCGTCACTGAACGTACTCAACAAAACACTCAAACTCAATCTATAAAAATCTAAACAAATAAAAACAAAACAGAAAAAAAAATGTAAACCCAATCCACTCTTTAACTCTCTCACTATCTCTCTCTCTCTCTCTACTCTCTTTCTCTGTTTTTGTGTATAAACAAGAAAAAAGGAGGAAAGCAAAAAAGAAAACATAAAAAAAAGGACGACGCTTTCTACTCGAGTTATCTTAATTTTTTAATACCAAACGACTGGAAATTAAATGAATCTTGACAAAACAAAAATTAAATTACAGCTGAAATACAGAACAGAAAACAAAAAACGACAACAGCAACAACAACCAACAAGAGGAAAAACATAGAAAAATAAAAGACAAAATAAAAATAAAATAAAAGAAAAGGAGAGGAAAAAAGAAAAGGAGAGAAATGGAAACGACGAAAAAAACAAACACAACGAAGTCAGATAATGGGAATATGGAAAAAATATGTCATTTTACCCTTGTGTTATTCGGTTAATGGGTTTGCCTTCAGGGAACAAAAATGATGATATTTCCATGGTATATAATTTTCTGACTCTGATGTCCTTTTTTTGTGCTCTTCTTTCTCCTCTTCTTCTTCTTCTTCTTCTTCTTTTATCTGTGACCTCTAATTGACTTAATAAATGTTCTCTTATACATTATTATATTTGTATTAAATGGATAAATGGTTTTTGTGAAATACAAAAACAACCACAACAACAATAAAAAGTTTGTGTGTATTGTGTGTGTGTGTGTGTGTGTTTGTGTATGTGAAGAATCGATTTTGGTCTTTCACCTACTTAAACCTGAATACAATAGAATCTGTACCACATTTCAAAAGGATAATTTCAATTGTAGAATTTATTTTCTTTTGTTTTTTTTTTTTTATTGGTAAATGGAATTCGTAATTTTTGTTTGATCTTTGAATGAATGAAAATAACTTCATCTTTTTGTCCACTCAAAGTGAATTCAATTGTCAAAGTTAAATTTGTGGTTTTATAATTTTTATTGCACCTCAATTAAGATGCTTTACTTCTTCGTTTTATCACGTTCATTATTTTTGTATTTTTCTCAACCACAAGCACAATCAAAAAAATCCAACGCAAACACAAAATGGAATGGGAAAAATTGAAGAAAAAAGCAAATGGAAAAAAACGAATGGAAAGTTCCCTCCTAGTGTTGAAAATATTCTTTACGATCATATTTCAAAAGGATGACTTTCATTTGATTATTAAAAATAAAAATTAAAAAGAAAGAAAGGAAAAATAAAAATAGTGGAAAGAAGGAAAAAAAGGGAGGGGGGAAAAATTGTCACCAACAATTATTTATAACAAACCAATGAAAATTTGTTTGGCGATCGTTGTTCCTTAAAAGTTCTTTTTTTTTCTTTGCTTGTCTCCCTTTAGTTGTTGTTTTAAAAAAGTAAAGTGCCGGAAAAATGTTATATAATAATTTTCTTTTTACGAAAAAGAAGAAAATTTGAAGAGAAAACGAAACGTGCATTTTCTGTTGTTTTTTTGTTTTTTGTTCTTTTTATTCTTTTAGCTCATGCGCTAATTTTCAATTAATATTCATAGACTGACTCTTAATTAACATATTTAAGAAATACAAATAAAAAAAAAATTCTTATTCTTTAGCATTTTTTTTTCTCTCTATTTATACGCGTGTATAATTTTCTTCTATCGACTCTATCCACTCTTTTCAGTTGTCCGTCTCTCTCTCTCTCTCTCTCTCTTGTTACGCACAATTTTTTTAAGAAAAAAGATGAAAATTTATTATTAGAAAATAAAAACTTTACATAAAAGAAACAAAAACAAATTTTCCGAAACAGAACAAAAGAAAAAAAGCAAAAACAACAAAATTTTTAAGTAAAACAGAAAAATAAAAATAAAATGAAGAAGAAGAAGAAGAAGAAGAAGAAGTTGAATATAAGAAAAACGAATCACATTTATATTTTATATTGTAGAAAGCAAATTAATACATTTGCTGTTGTATTACGACGTGTCGGAAATGTTAAAAAATGAAATAAAAAAAAAGGAAAATATGAAAAAGAGAAAATGTTGGAAAAACTAAAATAAATTTCATTTTTTTTCTCTCTCTCTCACACTCTTTTTCTTTTGTTTTTGGTAAATAAAATTAAAGCTTATTATTTTTTAGAACATTTTCCCTATTTATTTGATTACAAAATTCACCATAATGAGTCAATTTAATGTCATCATCTAAAATGGGTCTATTTACTTGACTTGATGTTCGAACAATAGAATTAATCTTGGTCAAATATATTCAGGATTTCTAGTTAATATGCGTAGTTTGATAATTTTTTTTCATTATTTGCCAGATATATAAAAAACGTTTAAAGAAAATGGAATTTATCCGAAACATTACGTGTGGCTTGTGATGTCACTGCAAAAGTAATCGTTGCCAACTTCAACCCATATTTGCTCTCTCACTTCAATTCTAATCTATGTAATTGTTTATTAGTGTTACCCTTGTAAAATTTAGTAAAATACAAAACCATTAAACAGTTGCATTTTCCATGTTTAATGAAAACACAAAATTTTCCTCAAATTAAAACAGGAGGTTTTTCAATTATTATTATTTAGTGTTATTTACTATAAATTTGTACCCTTTTTATATATGTACGTACGTTTGTGTTTGTGTATGTTTGTTTTATGTGTGTACGTTTGTATTGTGTTTATTTTATACATAACCCAATTTTCTATCAAAATAAATAAATATGAAAATATTTATTAATGTTTTTCCTCCTTAGAAAATTTTCCCTTTTTTTAATTTTAATTTATTATTTGTAATTTGTTATTTGTAATTTACGTTTCGATTCAGTTGAATTGTGTTTGTTAAGAATTTTCTTCGTTTTTTTTTTTTCTGTTTGGGATAATTTAATTTTAAAGGTGAAATTATTCGAAATTTTATTAGATCTACATTTATATATTTTCTTATGTTCATTGAAATGAGTTGGGTGTGAGCGTGTATGGATGGGGTGTTTATTGAATGTTTAGATGCCTGGTTGGTAAGGTTTGATTAAGTATGAATGAAATCTTTTAATACAAGAAAATGTGTAGAATGAGTACTGTTTTATAATTATTATTGAAATGTCGTTACAAAACATTAAAGTAAAAAACAAAAAAAAAAAGTAAAATACAAAATACAAAATAGATTCGCACAAATACAAAATTCAAATACTTTACAAGAATATAATTGAGAATTTTAAATTAAATTAATTCATTTTAAATTTTAATGAATTTGAAAAATTAATCATTAAATAATAAAATTTTGTGTTTAATTAAAAAACCTTCAACAACAATAACAACAACAACAATCACAAGAACAACAGCGACAACAATAACAACAGCAACCAAAAAATAATTGTTTCATTAAATATTCTAAAAATCAGAAATGAACCAAAAATGTTGTCTTTAGGTGTATTCGGGCGGGCCTCGGAACTGAGATATCTCAGTTCAGCGGATCAGTACATCGTCTCAGTTGTTTAAAACTTCACCTGGTTTTAATCTAGATAGCGCCATTGAAAGTATCGAAATCTTTGCTAAAATTTTACGACATTTGGAATTAAACGTTATAAAAATAAAATTGAAAAATTAAATTGTTTCATAATAAATTTAAATATTTTTATTTGAATTGTAATCTTTTTTAAAAATAAAATAAAATAATTGTTGCAAATAATAAATACTTGGAATCAATTTTCAAAATTCTTATTAGTATAAATTTCCTCAATTTCGAATATTGCGCTGATCAGTTCAACTGAGAAAAAAAAAACATTGTGCAGTTGTATCACTTTAACTGAGCAAAGCGTATTCAGCACATCTGTCAAAACCAAAGACACATTTTTTTTATGAAGTGAGAAAAGCCCACCCGAACAAAAACAACTGAGCCTAGCTCACTTAAACTGAGATATCTCAGTTCTGAGGCCCGCCCGAATACACCTTTTGTAGAAAATGGAAAATAACAAACAGAAATAACGAAATTTATTGAAGTTAGACAAGAACAAAAAATGTCATATTTATGAATTGTATTGAATTAAATTGTTTATATAATATTTCGATTTGATTTTATTTTTCATTTGTATTTTGTGTGTCTCATAAAAAAATTCAGCAGAAAAGTATTTTTCCTCATTTTTGTCATCACTTACCTGATCTTTACTTTTTGTTTTTTTCGTTTTTTTCTTCAAAAGTTTTTAAGTTGGTTTAACAAATAAAATAAAGTTTCTATGTTTTGTTTTTTTTTTTTTGTTTTGTTTTTCTGGTTAACGGAAAAACTACAGGCAAAAAAAAAACAAAAACAAAAAGCAAACAAGAAAGTTGACAGAAACAAATTTATAATAAGAAAAATTCTGTGTTCGTTTGGTGTTATTATTATTTAAAATTGAAAATCGATCCAAACGAAAAACGACCGAAAGAGAAAAATATTTAAGAGGAAGAAAAACTTCTGTTCTGTTCCATCGAGTGGTGAATCCCATTAAAACGAGTAAGATTACTTTTAGGTTAAGGGTGGCAGACTTTCTGGAATTATGCCAAATATTCAAATATTATTTTACCTACATTTCTTCAACTATCTCTTTCTGTCTCTTCTCTTCTCTTCCTCTCTCATTTTATTTTATTGTATTTTTATTTTCTTTTTTCTAACAAAGTTAATTTTATTCACAGCAAAATACAAAATACAAAAGGCACGAAAAAGCAGAAAATGAAAATGAACAAAACAAAATATGGCAAAAAGCATGCCAACTGATCATAATTCAAATAATATTCATTCCCTGTTTTACTTTTTTTGTTTATATTATTATTATTATTATTAATATTATGTTGTTGTCGTCACTTTTATAACAACATCAATAGCAACAACAATAATAACAACTACAGCAAAAAGTTTTGTTTTTTTTTTTACTTTTATTTCAAAGAAAAGTACACTTCAATATAAGAAAAAAGAAAAAGTATTGAAAATCATACTCTGTTATCGAATCCTTCTACCTTCTCATTTTTCAACTTTGAAAGAAAGTTATACTTTTTTTTTTTTATATTGAAAATGTCTTTATTACTTCAGGTGTAATTGATTGATTTATTTTCGATACAAGAAGAAGAGGAAGTGGAAGTGAAAAATAAAGTAGAAAGAGAAAAAAAGTTAACTCATTCTACTCTTTCGATTCATGTCCTCTTCTTTTCTATTTTCTTTCATTCTTTCTATCTGACTTTTTCTTTTTACTTCTTTTACAAAAAAGTTACCGCACCACCCAAATGTCTCTCCATTACATGACCTTCCAATCCCCCTTCTGCTCATACATAAACCAAAGAATAAAATAAAAAAATAATAATATACACACACACACGTCCTTCTATCAAGAACAAGGAAACTTCATCATCGAATAAAAAGAAAAGAAAAAAAAAAAGCAACAAGCAGCAATACAAAAAAAAAAAAAGAAGTTGAGGAAAAAAAAAAAAGAAAACGAAGAAAAACCAAGTCAAGTCAAAAGTAAATTGATATTTTGGGCTTCGTTTCATTTTCCTTTTGGATATTGATATTTGTGCAATTTATTACTTTTATTTTATTTATATAAATTGTTTTTCTTAAGAATTTCTTCTTTATTTTTCTCTTCATAAAGTGAAAAACATTTTTCCTTTTTTTTTTCTGTTTTCATTCTTCTGTACTTTATAAGTTAACTGCTTTTTTTTTTCTTAGTAAGATTTTTGGATGATTCAAAATTATTGAGTAAAAAGACTGTTGACTTTAAGATGAGATTTTCATGAGTGTGAGAATGTGGGACGTTTAGTGGTTTGAGATGATGTTTGGTACCGTTGGATAGGAAGAGGATGAAGTAAATTTATATTTATAAAGAAAAAAGAAAATGTTGTTTTAGGTTTCTTCTGGACTTCTTTATTTGATGCTAATGCTAAGTGGCCTTTCAATATTTAATGATTTTTTTTTTGTTTTAAAAGAAACGTAAAGAAGACGAAAGAAAACAGAAAAACGAATAATAACTTTTATAAAGAAAAGTCTATTTAACAAAAGAAAAGTGGAGGGGAGGAACGTTTAACCAAAAAGAAAGAAAATCAAACAAATTTAAAAAAAGACAAGAAAAAAAAGGAAGAGAGAGAAAATAAATGTTGAATATTTTCAAATAAAGAGACTTCCATCAATCTGTCTGATGAAAGATGAAACAGTAGGGTGAAGAAGAAATGGAGAAAAGTGGAGGAAAAATATAATAATAATAAATTAGAGGTTAGAAAATTAACATTGTACATAAAGAGACGAAAGGAAAATTAGGTTATGAAAATTTAATTTTGTATTTTCTTCTTGTCTTCCATCTCTTCTCTTCGCTTCACTTCTTTTTCTTTTACGTTTTTGTGTTATTTTTTTTTCTTCCTTTTCTCCGCTTCTCACTTAATTTCTCATTTTACAAATTTATTTTTTTTTTGTTTTGAGTTTCTTTGTTTAATGAAGGAAGTATAAATATTTTGTATTGAAAGATTTTTGGAGAATCTCGTAATGTGTGACCATCTTCCTATATTTCAAAAGGGAACACACAAAAGTACAGTGCCCTTACAACAACTATACAACTCATTGTGGATTCTTCCAATTATATTAAAGGCCTCTATATACTGATCATTGGATCTTTATAAACTCTTTGAATTTTATTAACTTTTGTTGACCATAGTACATTGTTCCAATATTAATTAATATTTTGATGAAAAAATGTAAAACAAATTCAAAATCTGAGTGACATTAATTGTATACAATTTTATACATTTTTTGCTCCTTTAATTTAACGAAGAAATGAATTGGGTGGAAAGGGTAGAAGAAGTGAGAAGAAGGTGTAAGAGGAAGGAGAAATAAAAAAGATTGAAGTTGATGGTGACTAATCGTTTCTACACTCAGGTGTTATTGACGTAATCAATCATTAAAAATATATACAAGAAAATCCATGAATTATAATTTTCCTCATTTTCCTTTTTCATAATATAAATAAGCATTAGAAAGAGACAGAAATAGATAAGATTTATGATTTCTAATGAGAGACGACCTTCTCACCTCAATCAATCTCTTGCGTTTTTTTTTCCACCCTACTGTTGTTGTTGCTTACTTACTTGTTTGTTTGTTTTTCCCTTTTTCCATTTATTTTGTTATGTTTTGGGATTTTTTTTTTGTTGTGCCATCTTTGAAGTTGATTCTCTTGTGTCTATTTTATTGTGATTTTAAACATTTAAAATCTTAAGTTGTGTTGTTTATTATATTAGAAAAGTCCTTATATTTTCTAGCAATCATTTAATATTATAATTATGAATTGGATTTTGTTTTTGTTTTGTTTTTACTACGATTACGATTTGATTTTCTCTTTCCATTCACTCTTATTACTTCACGTGCACACACTTCTTCTTCTTCTTCTTTTATTTCTTTTTGTGTTTTATTTTACGTTTAAGCGCTTTAAAATTTGTTTCTTAGCAAACAAAAAGAAAACGTAAAACATCAAAAGAAATGACTATTGGGTTAAACAAATGAAAAACAAAAAAAAAATTGAGGAAATAATTAAGAAGATTAAATATTTAATATTTTTCCAATATTTATTTATTTAAATTAAATAAATAATAATTCTGATTTACCTTTGAACAATTCAAAATAATTATTTGAAATTTTTAATAAATATTTTAATGGCACGTTTCGATATTTTGATGTTAAAATAAAACATTTTAACTTTGAGTTTAATTAATTAAACTGGGAATCAAATCATAAATGAAACAAAATTTAATTTTATATTATTTTTATTCAAAAAGATTCCATAAAAGTTTTCAGAGAAAACTAAACAGTAAGCATGTGTAATTAAATTAATGAAGGATTTTGTAAAAATATTGGATTTGAGAATTCATGTAATTCCATTTGTTTTACTTTAAAAACGAAAGTAATTGAACTCAACCGTTTTCTTATTAAAAACACTTTCCAAATAGTTTTATTAAAATCTAAAAATATTTGTAAATTTCGTTTGAAAGTTGCCGAAAACAAAAATAGAAAATTTGTTGCATCTTTTTTCTCTAAGAATAAAAAATCTTAAGAAAATTGAATCAAAAAAATCATAAAATCATTTTTTATGACAAAATTAACTCATCCACAGTCGTGTTTTATTATTGGAATGGAACATGCTACTTTCGTCCTTTTGTTCATTCATTACAATTATTTTTATCATTTTGATTTTGTATCCTTTTTTTTTCCTTTCGTCTTCTAATTTCATTGTAACATTGTCGTTCAGATTTTTTTTTTTTTATTCGTTTAACTTTTTATGTCGTTATGAATTTCCTTTTGTTTCTCCTTTTTTCTTCCTTCTTTCCTTTTTATTATTTGATATTTATTAAGAATTATTGTTCTGTGACGCGAGGGGACATAATAAAAAAAAAAAAAAAAAGAAGGAAGAACAAGAAATAAATAAGTAAATAGAAGAAGAAGAAATGTACATGATTTTCTTTTTATTGAAACACTGAAATTAAATTCTTCTCTGTGTGTATGTGTGTCCTCATGTATGTGTTCATGTGTGTGTGTGTGTGTGTAAAACAATTGTGTCATACACACAAATTTTATATTGTTACCAATTGACTTTGATTTATTTTATATTTTTTCTCTATGGTTGGGATATTTTCCCTTTTTTTTCTCTCACTCTCTCTCTCTTTCTCTGTCTTTCAATATTATTGGATATCGAATAAAACAAAATTGGATTATTATTATGAAAGTTATTTTTTGAATTGGTTTCATATTTTTTCGCATGTTCATATATGTTTTTTATGTTTCACATATTCTCCACATTTTTATTTTGTATTTCTCTTCATTTGTTGTACTCTCCACACAACTCTCCACATAAAAAAAAATAAAATAAAATAAAATAAAAACGGTTCAATACACTAAGAAAAAACATTTGATTATTATTTTTATAGTTGTTGTATTTAGAATAAAAGGGAAAAGAAAAGAAAAGAAAAACAAATATAATGGGAGGGAGAAAAAAAAATGTTAAATGAAGTGACGTCACAGAAAGTTAAAAGTTATGAAATTATATACTTTTCTTTTCTGTTTATTTAATTTTCTTCTGTTTTCCATTTTTCATTGTTATTTTTTTATACTGTTAAATAAAGTATATTATTGCGGATGTTATTGAACTTTATTTCGTTGAGTCTTTTCACCACTAATAAAAATAAATATAAAATCAAGAGAAGGTAAAGAAAAAGAAAAACGAGTATAAGAAGACAAAACAGAAATGGAAATGAATTTTGGTAGAAAAAGAAATATTTTTCTTCTTCTTTTTTTTTTTTAACAAAACGTAACAACAAATATTACAAAAACAAAAAAAAATCAGAATATACAAATAAACAAAGAGCAACCAACAAGAAACAAGAAACAAGAAACAACAACAACAACAACAGAAATAATAATAAAGAAAAGTAAAACAAAAAGAAGGCAGTACCCAATATCAGGGGAGTTTATATTGGAAAATAATAATAATAATAATATGAAGATGAGTAAGAATAGAAAATGAAAATTGTTTTGTAAGAGGAAAAATTTAAATAATATAAAATCTTTTTTATCTACGTACAAGATTACTTACAACAAGAATATATATTTACTTACGTAACATCCATAATGTGCCTTATTGTTTGCATGTGCTTATGTGTGTGTGTGTGTGTGTGTGTGTGTGTGTGTGTGTGTGTGTGTGTGTGTGTGTGTGTGTGTGTGTGCTTGTGTTTGTGTTTGGATGTGTTTAGTTATTTCTCTTTACACTTTTTTTTTTTATTTTTTTCAAAAAAAAAAAAATAAATAAATAAACTGAGAAGAATTTTCCTAAAATTTTCTTTTTTTTCCCTTTTTTTTTTTCTTTTTCTCTTCACAATTTCATGCAATATTAAAAATTCACTTCGTTTGTCTGGTAAATATTTTTCTTTTTACTCCTTTTCCATTTTTTTTTCGTTTCGTTTCGATTTGTTGTTGTTGTTATTTCTCTTCTGTTCCCCAACCCTTCTCCATAACTCTTGCACAGTTTATTTTGTAAGAGAGAAAAAAACCCCCAAAGAGATGAAAATAATTCTTTCTGGCTTTTTTTCTTTTCTTCTTTTTTTTTTTATAAAAAATATTTGATGTAAAATATGAAGTAAAAAAACAAAAGTAAGATGAAAAAATATGCAGAGAGTGTAAGAGTGAGAAAGAGAGAGAGAGAGAGAGAAATGTCAGCTTCATCTCATCCTAATAAATAGGCAACTTTTACTTTTCATATAAATGTTTAAGAAAACAAAAAAAAAAAACTTCCGCCGCTTTACTTTCATCCTTCGTCATAACACATAACATCACTTGCTGAAGCTCATGACTAAAGTAAAAAAGAAAAAAGAAGAAGAAAAAAGAAAAAAGATGAAGAAAAAAGAAAAGGAAAACGAAAAACTTATATTCATAGTTTAGTTTGTTCCCTCTTATGTTTTTGCTACTAGCAGAAGTCTTAAGTACTCTTGAGTTTTCGATTATTAGTTGTTGAGATCCTTTATGTTCGTATGTGTGTATGTGTGTTTGTGTGTGTGTATGTGTTTTTTTTTTGTTGCTTCGATAAACATCAAATATTTTATTCTTGATTGCTGGATGTGAATGTGTTAGATGGATGGATGGTTGGTTGGGTTGAGTGAAATGAATAGTTGGGAGGAGATTTACTAATGGATAGAAAAAATAATAATATTTATAGACGCTGAAATATTTGGTAAGGTGATTTCGGTATAGTGGGAGGTAGTGTGTGGAGAAAAGTTCCATTCTCTTTGGATAGTTAACTTATTGATTTTAATGGTGGGTGGTTGTTTTTTTTTCTTTGTTTAGTTTTCCTCTTATAATTTGTTTGGATGAATAAAAAATATTAAACAACAAAAAAAATAGTCAGCCGTTCAGTTTTTCGAGTGTCTGTGCTTATTTTATGCGCACGTGCAACAACATGCAACATTACAAGCAACATGTTGCAATACAGCAAATAAAATGAGGGGGGTTTTATTTATGTTGTTGCTGGGGCCTTTTTTTTTATTAATCTTTCGATTGCCTTTTTTTTCAGTTAATGTGAAATAAATTGTTCTCTGTTTGATTCGTTTCATATTATGTTGTTTTTTTTTTGTTATGTTTGGTTACCAAATTACACACACACACACACACATGCATAAAAAAAACCGGTGGTCAAACAAAGAAGGGTCAGAATCAATGTTCGGTATATAAATCTATTTTTATACAAAATTTTGTTGTAATTTTGTTGTTGTTGTTGTACTCTCTTTTTTTTCTGCGTTCCGACCAACATTTTTATTGATGTTTTCTGTATGTTTTACTTTTTCTATTTTTTGTTATTTGTATTTTTCTTCTGTTGCCTTCATATATACCTACCAACTACCTTCATATAATATAAATTGTTGATTGTAACGACATACAATTTGCCATTTATTTTCTCGTATTTCTAAGGCCCCAAAGGACACAATTTTCCTGTTAAAACAAATTAGGTTTTTTTTTTCTCTCTCTCTCTCATAGATTTCTCTCCCCTCATTCGTCTTATCACTTGTTTTCTATCATTTTCTCCCTTTATTTATCTTCCTTTTTTAGAAGTTACTGAAATTATTCTGGAATTCTTTTAAAAATTCAATTTTTTAAACAATTTTTTTTATAAAGAATAAAATTGAATTCCAAAAATTTTTGTCGTTCTTAAAACAACTGCAATGAATATGCTACAAACTCAACTTGTTTATTGAGTGCATTTTTCCAGTGTTGGTGCTGTTCGAATAATTTTTATTCCAATTGTTATAATATTTGTTTGAGTGAAAAATTTGTATGCAAAATATTTTTCGGTACTTTTCATCAAGAAAATTCTGTATATTATTTTGTAAAAGTGAAATATTTTTCTATTTTATTTTTGAAAAAAACGAGAAAAATTTTCGTTTCTAAAAAAAAAAAAAAAAAGAATCCAAGTTTTATTTTTTGTTTTTTTTTCCTATTTTACATAAATAAAAATAAAAACATAGAGACAAAATATATTCTATTCAATACGAGATTCAATTCAATTGATAAAAAATATAAATATAAAATATATCAGGATTGAAAGGCACACGCGCGTATACGCTTCTAAAATAGATTATTTATTTTCTTTACAGTAAACTTTTATTTTTCTCGTCTTCTTTTTCGTCTTCTCTTAAATTTTAAATAACAATTTTTTTTTTCTTTTCCTTTCTTTCATTGGATTTAAATTTAAAATTGGAATTTTGTAGAGGAATTGATAAAAATTTCAAAATTCTTCCTATTTTTTTTTTTTTTTTTTATTAAAATGAAAATTGAATGAATGAATTTTTGTTTCTCAAATTGTAGCTCATAGAGAATTTAATAAATGAAAATTTGTATTCGTGTGTAAACCATAAATCGTTGATGTCCTTTGTGTAATTTAGAAAATCTTCAATCTTAGATTTAATAGAACTTTATTTTTTTTACTCCACTGCTATCCCTTCACTTTCATTCATATATTTTCCCCATTCCCTTACTGTTTTTTTTTCTCATTCACTTTATCCACAAAACTATGATAAAAATAATAATGGTTTAGATTCCATTATACATAGTTGATCTCATGTCTTCAATGGTCCTGTCATGTCAGACGATTAGACACGTTAAATGCATACCATAATGTAAACGTACTTTACTACGGATATCTAATGGCTTACACACACAAATGACAGAAAAATATTTATTTGACAGAATTTCCCCAGACAGACCGAACTCAATTTATACGTGTTCTGTATAAAGAAAGTTAAAAGTAATTCGTTATTATTCATTATTAGTAAACTCTAATCAAAAATCTACTAACCGAACTGACTATTGGGTTTGTGTGAGATTTTTTCACACAATAATAGTTTTTAATGGTTTGTCCTGTTTTTGAGATTTTTCTATTTTTATCTTTATTCTGTTGTCCATAACTTAAATAATGAAAGGAATGTGTTTCTCCTTTCCATAACCGTTCTATTGGGACGATCACTTTGTCTTTGTTCTATTTCCTCCTTTTCTTCCTTTTCTTCCTTTTCTTCCTTTTCTTCCTTTTCTTCCTTTTCTTCCATATTATGAATATTTTATGTTAAATTTTTTTTTTGTTACGTTTTAATGATGATGTCCTTAATGGACATGCTCTTCTCTTTTCATTTCCTCCTTTGACCAAACTTTATTGTAACCACATTTAACTTTTCAAAACAGAAAACTTCCTTTCTCCTCATCCCTTCATGAATTTAGAATTCTTCTACAATGAAGACAACAAAAAAACATTAGAAAATACAACCACTAGAGATGAAGAAAACTAAGATACAATTTTTACCCCATTTTTCCTTTAACAGAATTCTTCTATCAAATATCTAACCGACTTTCGTTTAAGATCTTAAGTTTCCGTATAACTTTAATACATTCTTTGTATAATACGTTACAGAGTTTAATACATAATCTTATATTTTTTTTTTTTCTCTGTTCCCTGTGTATATTTTCATTCGGTTTTCCGTGACTTTCTACGTTAAGATTGAAAGAGAGAAAGAGATAGAGAGAGAGAGAGAGAGATAGAGTGATAGAATAAAAAATAAATAAATACCAAAAAAAAGAAGAAAAAAAAGAAAAGGGTCTTTTGATTTAATCAGAAAGAATACAAATCTCTTAATTTGTTGCTTTACGAAAAGAAGACAAAAAAAAAAAGAAAATGTTGTATATAATTTTTCTTCTCGTATTTTCTTTTCTTTTAGAAAATTGATTTTTTTTTTCTTTTTGTTTTGTTGTGTATTCGTTTTGTTTTGTTTTCTTTTTCCGTTCTTTTTGTTTTTTTTTTTGCTCTTACTGCGATTGTATTTTTTTTTTCGGCTTTCATTCAAATGTGTTTCTTCAACGATTAATTTTCATTTCTTAGGGCTGTATTTATCGACTAGCATTAAATGTCTACAATCAAACAAAATAATTCAAAATTAATTGCTAAATTCTAATTGTAAGGTCGTTCACTTTACTTATATTTGCCAGGAAATTTGTTTTTCTACAGAAGATCTCATGACGATTAACTGCGGGAATGGCTTCATATTTTATTGGAGACATTTTATTAACGATAGTGTAGACTTATTTTCATTATTAAAAATTTATCCTCATTCTTTAGTCTCCCTCTTGATAAACGAAAGTTCTTCATTATAAAAAATTCTTAAAGTTCAACATTTTAGGTCCTCAGCTTAGTCCTTCTTAAAGGAAAATAACAGAGATTATTAAATGTATCATCCCCCACCAATACAAGGTCATTTTAAGAAGTATAAAAAAGAAGATTTTGAGTTGATAAAAATGCAAAAAGAACAAAAAAACAGAAATAAAATTCGTATAAATTATATTTTATGTTGATTTTATGCATAAATATTTTCAAATTATGTAAAATTATTTAATACAGAAAAATGAAAAACGCATACAATAAAACAGATTTTCTCTCTTTACTCCGCTTTCCCTTTTCAATCATTCCTTAATTTTTTCGTTTTTAATAAAAAAGACTGTTTTTCACGATTGTTTTTTTGTTTTTTAAACACAAAACAAAAGAAAAACAACTCTAAAAAGTCGAGAATCTCCTTGCCTGCAAAATTTGTCTCCTCATCTTTTTTCTTTGTTTCTTTTCTCTGCGAGTCCTTATCGTGCCAGAAGAAAGAGAAAAAATACTTAAAATCCAATTGTTTTGAGTTGTCACATAAGTTAATATTTTATAAAATATTTTAAAAACAGGAAGTACAATGCAACACACAACAAAATCAATGGGGGGTGCTGGTGGAGCAAAAATAAAACTAAAGAATAGAAAATTTATTACACAAAAATGAACACAACTGAATAGACAAGGATTTCTTTTTCTTTACACAATTGGTGGTTTTTTTTTTTCTTCTTTTGTTTTGTTTTGTTTTGTATGGAAGAGAATTAAAGTGAAAACTGTGTTTAATTCATTTTTTTTGTCACATAGTTTTATTGTTTTTATTGTAGTTGTTGTAGTTGTTGTATTTCGTTGTAGTTGTTGTTACGGTTGTCAGCCTTAATATCTATTTATTTTTTTCTATTAAACTTTTTAATACATAAAAGAAAAATATGAAGGAAAATATGTTTTTTTCTTTTTCCTTTTCCTTTTCTTCACTTTCACGCACTACACTCTCTGTGGAATAATCTAGAAAACTGTCATTATTTCCATTTATTTTCTTCTTATTTATTCTGATTTTGATGTTTGGATGAAGGTATTTTTTGGTCGTAGTATTATCACGTGTGCCTTAGTAGGTGTGTGTGTGTGTGTACATGTGTGTAAATAAGTTTCTTTAGTGGTTGTTGTTTCCACACTCCACCCTTAATCCCACCCAATATTCTTGTGTTTTTTTTTTTTTGCTTTTTGTTCCTTAAGGAATTTTTCTTATTTTTGTTTTTTTTTTTTTTTTTGGAAATCTAAAAGTAAAATTTCGTTTATTTTTTTTTTCTTTTCTTTGTGCTGTCACAACAATAAAATGTTATTATTACATTTATATTATATTCCTGTATAAATATAGAGAAAATGAAAAGAAAATTCGATGGATAAATGTAAAGGAAAAAGAAGGAAATAAATAGAGCTTATCCTTCTTTCTTTCTATTTTATTTATTTTATATTTTGTATTTTTTTGTTGTTGTTACTTTCGTTATAAGACTTACAGTGTTGGAACAAACGTCAATAGAAAATATATTTAACTGAATCAACTATGTATTATTTGCTCTGATAAAAATTATATCAAGCTAGCCAACAAAATACAAACACACACACACATATATGTATATACAATGCAGCTAACTACTTTATCGACATAAAGTATGGATCATTATTGATATTGATTATTATATTTGTTACACTTTTTTTTCCTTAACCTTTAATAATTAATAATTAAAAATGTAGACTAGGACGTCCAGGTGTTGATGTACATTTAAGACATGAAGGTGATTCAGCATGTGCTGTTACACATATAGTATTTCTAGTAAATGAAGGTGCATTGGTGACTGCAACTGCTGATGATACATTACACTTATGGAATTTTAGACAAAAAAATCCACAAGTTGTACAAAGTTTAAAATTTACAAGAGAAAGGTAAAATATTTTATATTTATTGTCTTTTCTGTTTTTAGTATAAATAAAAGTTGAGAGTTTCAATGATGTTTGGATTAATAAAATAAAAAGTTGAATTTCAAGATTTTTATTAATTAAAAATTTTAATCTTTTTAATTTTTAATGTTTTCTTTTGTGCGTTGTTAAGAATTATCCGATTTTAATTTTTGATTTGTGATAAAGAAAACAAAATTAAAATAAGAAAAATAATTAAAAACACAAAAGGAATGAAAAAAGTTACGTTTTTTTATTTATGTTTCTTTTACGATTTGAGTTTTATGTTTTTATAGTCATCTTTGATCGTATTTAGATTAAATTATTTGATATAAGATTATGAGGGCATCAGTAAATTATTATGAGACTTGCAAATTCCTCCTCGTTCGAGTTCTATTGACATTATTTTTGTGTTCCGGAACATAGCTCTAGTTTTTTTTTTAATTTAAATATTAGTCAGGGCAACATCCTTTTAATTGTCATTAAATTTTATTCAATTTATTCAAACAAAAGATAAAATTTACAATGGCAAATTCGTGATTGAATTGGCAAATCAGTAATGTACTTTAACATGAGTTTTAAACATTAATATTTTTAGCATTGACTAGTTGACCGAGATGCAACCTACGTGATATTTATTCGTTAACAATAATGAATGCCGCGATTTTATTTACTTATAAAAATAATCATAAATTTTCAATACAATCCAAAGAACATCGGAAATAATTCTTTATTGTTATCTTTTATTATTTTCAGTTTTAGATAATTTATTTACTTATATATTTTTTGTTTAATTTCAGGATAACATGTATATTTCTTCCGGTTGGTAGTAAATGGCTTTATATTGGTACAGATAAGGGTAACGTTCATGTTGTACAAATTGAATCATTTGCATTAAGCGGTTATATCATCAATTGGAATAAAGCGATTGAAGTGTAAGTACGTTTATTGCTTTATTAATTCCAATTTCCCTTTTCCTAAATACTTCCCAACAAAACTCTTTCTAAATTAATTAATTTTTTAATCAAAACAAAAAAAAAAAAGCGGGAAAGAAAAAGTTTAAAATTAAAATCCTGTTTAATAGAACTTAAATTTTTCTCGCTATGTTTGCCTTTGTAAAATTGAGAATAAAAAAATTACATGAAAACAAAAATAGGAAAAGAAAATCTCATTAAATTCTAGTTGAAGTTTTTTCTTGTTTTTTATTCTTCATGTTCGTGTTGTGAATTACTTAAAATTGAATCTTTACTGGGAACAAAAAAAAAAAAACAAAACAAGAATTGTATATTTTACAAACCCTCCCCCAAAAATAATTCTTTTTTAAAACGAACATTTTTGAAATTATTTTTTCTTCTGTTTCCTCCTTTTTTACTCCGCTTTAATTTTCTTTTTATCTTAAAATTACAATCAAAGGTACAAGAGAGAAAAAAAACTACAATTTCTTGCCTTAAATTAAAAAATAATAAAAGCAGAAAAAAAAACACACACACACACACACATAGAGAATAGAAAAACAGGGGGCAAAAAACATAGAAATTATATGCTGATTATATGTTTATGGTTCCGGTTAACAGAATGGAATAATTACATTTTATTGATTTTGTTTTCTATTTTTTTTTTCTTTACAACAACAACAACAACAACAACAAAGATTCTTTGAACCGATAATAACAACAACAAAATTGAATAAAATTTTCGCAACATAAATTACAAAATCTCAACATTTTTCTTCTTCCTTTTCTTCTTCTTTATTAAATACAGAGAAAATTCCCATAAAAGAAAAAAAAAATATATAAATCAATTTGAAATTCTTTGATTAAATGAAATAAAATTCCCTTCATTTTACTTTCATTCAACTGTATAGAGACTTCCGGTAAAATATTCTAAAGTCCAATTGAAAATCATAATTTTAATAGAAAATTTATATCAAATTTTATTTGAATTTTCCTTTTATTAGTTTTTCCTCTTACTCTCTCTCTCTCTCTTTTACACTCTCTGTCTCTCTCTCTCTCTCTCTCTTCTATATCTCTACTAATAAATGCATATTTATGCGAAAATTTATATTGAAATTTTCAAAATCCTAGAAATTCATCTATGAATAAATCAATTTAGAATTCTGACTGTAGGACTTTAGGCTATTGCTTGCATATATGAAATTCAAGTATGTTACTGTATCTGTGTGTGTGTGTGTATTTATAGATGGTTAAAGTAAATAATTATTATTTAACAATAAAACATAAATACAAAGCAATGGATAAAATCAACTAATTGATTTGTTAAAAGTTTTTCATTAAAACAAAAAAATTTTTATAGAATTTTATTAAAAACGTGGAACGGAAAATGAGAGAATAAAATTCAAATATAAATTTAACAAAAAAAAAAAAAAATACTCAACAGAAAAATATTTAATAGTGAATGTATGTATGTGACTGTAACTGTGTGTGGGATGACTGGGGAAGTGGGTCTAGACTAGAGGATTGGTAAATTGTAGAGAAAATCAAGTAGAGTACTTATAATAAAATGATAAAATAAATTTGTGTTTAATTAATTGTAAACTAAACCAAATAAAGTAAAATAATATTTAACATTTTCCACTTCAAAAATAATGTATTGAAGAGTTAGAGAATTATTTTGTGTTATTCTGTTATAAATTGAAATTGATCTACGTTTCATAAAGTGAATATATTTAGTTGAATATATGATGTGAATTGTTTAATTGAGAATGAGAATGTGAATCAAACAGTAAATTACTTCGTTGGATAATTTACAAAAAAAAAAAAAAAAAACAAATATAAAAGAAGAAAATAGATTTTTTATATTTTCTCGTTTTCATTTTTTTATTTTATTTGGTGCAAATGAAATATTAAATGTGTTTGTGGTCTTCTACTTTATCATTCAGCTCATCCCATTTTCTTTTGACAATTTTTATAAATATTTTAAATATTGTGTTTGCGATTAATACTTGCCTTTGTCTGAATGTGAACTTTGAAATGTAATAATTACATTTTACATAAATCATGAACGAATTTATAGACTTAATTCATCATACTGCATTATGTCTAGGCTATGTAGATCCCTGCAGTAAATATTTGATCTAAATTTTGATATTGTACAAAAATTTAAAGCAAACAAAAATATTTAGAGAAGTAGAAAGAAAACATTGAATTTATGTTTAATTCCCACATAAATTATAATTTTTGTTTTTCTTTAAATCTATAAAATATTGTTACCCTAATCAAGAATGTATGAAAGGATTGAATTGAATTAGAAGAATATAAAATAAGCATTAAAATTCAAACTATAAATGATCATCGGAACTTCCAAAAGTAACATTATTCACAATTTCCTTTTGTTTGGAGAAATTTAATTTTATAATTAATAAACTTAATGGTGAAATCGTGAATAAGTTGTCACCTCTCCAAATGAATTCCCTCCTCAAAATAATCAACTTTCCAATGAAGTCATAATCAGTGAAGTATTACATGAAATAGACAATGCGAAAAATTCGTAAGAAAATTCTAATAAATTAAAGATTCTTCTAAAAATCATCAATGCTAGATCTCATGCTTATAACATTCGAACAACAAAAATTTTACCGTAACATATTTTTGTATTATATTTTATCACGTTGACGGTGATTATTATGACTTTTCTTGGAAAGAAATTTTGTATTTTATTTTTATTTCCTTAAATATTTCTTTCACTTCCTTGTTCCGATCAAAATAACAAAAAGAAATATACGAAAAATATTTCTTAATAAAAAAAAGAAAAGCCACAAATAGAAAATAGTAAGAATTTTCCTTCAATTTACTTCGGTTTAATGAGCAAAATAATAACACAGAACAACAACAACAACAATAACAAATGAGAAAATCTACAAAACAACATTTTCTTTTATTTAAATCGCGTGTGAAATTCTAACAACGATTTTATTAAAAAAAATTCCTAGACCAAATAAAGAAAATTAAATTCCAAAATTATAATAAAAGAGTGAGAAGGAGAAAGAGAGAAAGAGAGAACAGAGAAATTAAATAAAAAAATTAAATATTTGAGTTTACTGTTTGTCCAATAAATACTTAACTTTCCTCTTGGGAAAATTTCCAGAAGGTCTATAATATAGATTTTCCTCTTTATGTTCATTCCTAACAATATTTCAAAATAAGATTTTAAGAGCTTTGTATGTACATATGTGTTCTATATGAATTATTTAAAAGAGATTTAAAATAAATAATCAGATTGACCAACTAGAACCACTATGAGAAATACAGTAAAACTAAGGGTGGTAAATAGAACGAAGACATTTTTAGTTGAACAATTGAAGAATGAAATCAATAATGTAATTATCCTTCGTGTGTTTTTCATGGATTGTTTTCGTCTATTACCTTTTAAACAATTTATTAACGTTATTTGTTTTTGTTTTTGTTTTTTTGTTCAATTAATTTTTAAAGAAATGTAGAGGATTTAATTACGTTCTTCATTTTCTTCCCTCACATCCCTACACATTATATGAAGTGGAGAAACTTCAAAATCTTTGTATTTCTCTCTATTGGTTTTTATTTCACTTCGGGCCATTCTTCATATTAAATTAAAAATTAAAAATGTGAAAACAAAAAATGTTTACCCATTCCCCACCTATTATAATAAGGCTAGAATTAAACCTTGACCTCTTGTCTTTCAACACCACTCATTCCTTATACAATTTATTGAATTCTTATTTAAAAGAAAGAAAAAAATTAGATATGAAGAAAAATTTCCTTTCAACGTTTTTAGTTATTTATTGAATGTCAAGTTTTATACTTTAAAGGTTTCTTTTAAATTGCATTTTATAAAATCAGGGTCAGGTTAAATATTTATGTTGTTATATAAAAATTAACTGATATTGACCTAATTTTATATTTATGTGTATGTATGTGTGTGTGTGTGTGTCTGTGTGTGTTTGTGTTGAAGTTTAATGTCCCAACAGAGAGGAACACTTTAGTAGACGTGTAATAATTGAATATTGAATATCCGTCGAAAAATTTACAAAGTTGGAATTTTTAATTTCTTCAGAAGGGGATCGATAATTTTATTATGTTTAAAAATTATTCATTTATCTGATTTAATTTTAGAGTTGGTTGTTGAGTCGAAAACACGTCTAAGAAGATAAGTTAATTACGTACTACAACGATCATACAAATAGGAGTCTAATAATTGGCAGATTTATTAAAACGAATCAAAACATTTTCATTTTCATCGAATGGAATTTGTAACAGAAATCTATAAATTTATGTATTGAAAGTTTCACAGAAAACTTTAAGTTAAAAGCGAAAAAAAAGTCATATGTGAATCAGCACAAAATTAATTCGAAATTTGTTCTAAAATTCACTCGTTTATTTATTTCAAATTACGTGTATCGAAGTCACGTGGCAGTATACATTACACGTGTTGATAAGTATATACTAATGGACAAATAGAACATAAAAGTTAAAACAAATTTAATGAAGAATTTAAAATAAAAATTATTCTATCAAAACTTTCAATAATTCTCAATTTTAATTTTTAATTTATTCTTTATTTTCTTTCATCAACTTTTCAATATATTTTTCTGTCAATTCCAAAAAGTTCTTCCAAAGTAAAGTTGTCATAAATATGTGCAATCATTCTATTTGGATTAATCTAAATATCTAATATCTAATTCCTTCTATATAATCGTCTTAACTTAAATTTCTAAGTAAACTTTTTCTTTGCCTGTCATATTTTCCTTATTCGAAAATAAACTTTTTAATAATTCAATTGAATTTGTTTCTGTAAAGTTAAAAAATTACGTTTAAATTATCTCTATTATTCTTATTAATTTTCCCCAATGTCTTAAATTTTAGTTTTCACAGAAAAAGTTTCTTTATCATTATTTTCAATGGCAGGGAGTGGGGAATGGTTTGAGAAAAATAATTTAACGAAAAATTTATTGTAAAACTATAAAATGGAAGTTAAAAGGTGTTTATTGTTTAGAATAATTGCACATTATTAAATTAATTTCCACACAAACACACACACATACATAATACATAAGTACATACAGACTCACACACATATACACACACATGTAGTGGTGTAAATAAATAATATTAAATTATGTAAATATAATCGCTGAACACAATATAAATACAAATGAATTTATAATTTATTATCATAAATTATTTAGAGACTAAACTATTATTTTATAGTACATAAAATAAATGTCAATTAATACACACACACACATCATATATGCACACACACACACATGCACACTTATTCTCTAAAATATTAAAATAACTTATATTTACTGTAATCACGTTAGTTTACTGTTTCTGACACGTGATATTATTACATATGCGCCCTTTTACCCATCCTAATTACCTCTATCACCTTATACCACCCACTTTTTACATTTCCATCCATATATAAGACTGTAAACATATTGAAGAAAAACAGAAACAATCAACTCATTCCCTAAAAATTCAAACATTCCAACTCATTCCTATTCTTTTTTTTTGGACGTTAAAAAATCATATGAACTTCCGTTTCCTTATTTTATGTGCGACTCAAATGTAAAGTGTGTGTGTGTGTGCTGTGTGTCATATGTGCGTGTGTATTCAGTTTTTACTGACTTTTTTTGTTTATAAAACAAGAGTATTGAATTTCAATTGGCCCTTTTTTTATTTTGTGACATTCTTTTTTTTTTGTCATACGTAATTGGTGTAATTGTTCTAGTCTATAGAATAAACTGAACAAATACTACCGGATTATATGGCAGCATTTGTTGTTTTTTTTTATTATCTGGGATTAGTTTGACTTGTCACATTTGAACATTTTTTGTTTTTAGCACTTTGAAATTTTATACCATCAATGTCTCCTTGTCTGTAATTTTAAGTCATGTGGATTTTCGGTTTATATTATTGTGAGCCCTTTTCCCTTTGAGTTCAAATTACATTTTACCAAAAGAATTTAAATTGGAAAGATCTCATTGGAAATTGTAGGTTGTTTGGGCATGCTGTTGTCCAATTTGATTGGATAAATGTATTTGACCATTTAACCCTTTGTTCGTATGAATTTCTTGGATGTAAAAATTTCAGTTCTTAGAATACGAGAAACTATTATTTTCTATAAATTAACTTCTTGCTTCATTTATTAACGTCACATTGAACCCCGGCACCATTTTAGGTCACGAGAGAAATTACGTAAATTAAGAATTAAATTACCTAATTATTACTGAAATGCTTCAACAAAATTTTCCAATTTAGAAAATCTAACTTTAAAACTCTAACTTTTGTCAAAGTTTATTTCTTAATGATCAAAAATTCTGAATTCCCCACCTGAATAAAAAAAAAACCTCCGTAAAAGTCAAAAAATTCATAATACTCTTGGTAATTGGAAAATGAAAATGATCAATTCATTATTGTATTATATTCTAACGATATATTCATCAACCAATCACAAATCGTTATAAATAAAATAAGGTAACGATTCTTATAAAATTTATAAACATTTGTACACATTTTTATTGTATGAGTTACACAAACACGCACACACGTACAAGTATATTTCTTTTGTTAACATTCAAACCTTATAAAATAACAGAAAAACTTATTTCTCATCAAACCTTCTCGATACACACACACACACACAGATATACCCAGGAGAAAAAAAATCGATCGAACAAACATTTGATATTCCTGAAGAAAAAAAAAACAACATCCTCAGCTAACAAACCTCTTAGTTCTCAGTCCTCACAGAAAAAAACTAACCTACACTACAACAATTTCACCTCTTAGTGTTGAAAAAATTGAGTTGATACACGAAATATAAATTCGACAGGTTGTCGTTGATTGGTTTTGAGGTCGGTCGGTAAATTTAAACAGAAAATGTAAAATATAGAATATTAGTTTTCTCTTAAAATAGAGTGAAGGATGGAAAAAGGGATCGGGCTAGTTGATATAAGATTTATATTTGGATTTAGTTAAAAAAGGGATAATAAACGTTTTATTTGATGGAAAGGTTTTTCTTTTTTATTATGTTCCATCCGTGGATCTCTTCCTGTTTTTTTTTCTCTCATGTAAAATTTATTTTCTGTTTTTTTTTTTTTAACATTTTCTAAAATGTTTTGTCGTTCAGTCACCCTCTATTTATTGGCGTATGTGTGCGTGTGTGAGTGTGTTTGTATGTTAGCATACATTTATTGAGTGAAAATCTAAAATGCAGACAATTTTCTTGTCAAATTAAATGTAATATCTCAAATTGTCCAATTATGTAACAATCGTAATCTCTTCATTTTTAAATTATTTAAAAAGGTTCCAAATAAATGACTGTAATTAATCAAAAAATGTAGCGAACAAATCTAAATCAATTATTCTGCTTACCGATTTAGTTGTATTTTTTTCTATTTGGGTTTCGTCTATCGTTATTCAAAAATATCCTAATTATTTGTCCAACAAGCTTATAATTATTCTATGAAATATGAATGGAAATTTTCTCTCATACCTCTTCGTCTTTTATCGTTTTCACTTCTTTTTTTTTTCTTTCTTTGTATAATTTTGACAAATACACCTCATCCCAATTTCCACAAAACAAAAAAAAAATAAATAAAGAAAAGTAAACCGCAATAATTTTCTCACATCACACAAATTATTTAATAACATAAAAAAGGAAAAACTTTATTTTTTTCTCTTTACTATTTATTTATTTGTTTTTGTTTTTTTTTATTTATTATTTGGTTTGTTTATCGTTATATATTTATTTACCACCTACGTTAATTGGATAAGTAATTAGAGGTGCCTCTTTTTTTTTTCAGTCTACTTCTTATTGTTGTTGTGTATTTTTGTATAAAATGGTTGATTTGAAAATTGTGAAAATATTTTATGGTCTGAGAAACATTATGATTATCCATTACCCATTACCCGTTATCCGTTATCCGTTACATATATAAATACAATTGGAAATTATGTAAATATCAATTACAGAATATATTTATAAATATTGACTAACTCTTAAGATAATTTCAGTAAATATACCGACTTGAAAATAATAATAAGTTTTATTTAATTCATAAAGAAAAAATTGATTTAACTTGTTGACGGATATTGTCTTTGTATTTGGTATTTGATTATTTCATGAAAATGATAGAATATTTTTGAACAAGGTTTTGCCTTCTACTTGAAGGTGATGACACTTCCTGATACAAATAGAAATCAAACATTCAGCCTTAAAATTTTTTGAATCTATGTTCGGGTTTTTCCTGATTTAAATTGATGCATGTTTTTTGACATATTCTAATAAAATTTCGAAATTGGTTTTCTATTTATTCTTTTTAGTACAAATTGATATTTTATTTTACGTGCTTTTCAAATTATCTGTCAGCACCATATGCAGACAACAGATCCATTATTGTATATTGGGAGTTCTACCATTTTTGGGTGGGGCCATTATTAGAAGTCATATGGATCCAAACATCTACCGTCAAAGAATGGATAAATTTTGTTGATGGAACTAGGAAGTCCTCGTTAGATGGTTGAAATTTCTTATTCAAATATTATATTAAATTATCAATTTCACAAATTTCTTCTACAATAAAGAATGCATCAGCGTAATTTTTAATCTGTGTGTGTGTATGACACCTTTTTACGCTTTTCTATTTTTCTTCTTTTTTTTTTTTTTTTGGTTGTTTTGCGTAAATTTTAAAGCTTTTTATTTACTTTCGCTTTTATTTTCCTCGTGTATTCTAGTAAAACTTTCTATTGTTTGGGTTAAAAGTTCAAATGATGATACATGCTTTTCCTTTCATTCTTTTTTTCGTAATGTTTTATTATTATTTTTTTTGTTTTGATTATTTTTGTTGGGAATTTTTTTGTTATTTTTTGTTTGAAAACATCAAAAGCAGACGTGAAAGACACACAAGAAAATAAAGAAAGGGGAGAAAAAAATATGGGAAAAAGTCATATTTTAAATAACATTCTGACGTCATGGGAACACACATACTGGTACACTTTACACATATATACATGAGTAAAAGGGGACAGAATGAGGAAAAATATTATTCAACGCATTATTTATTTATTTATGCAAATAAAACAAATCTGGAAGTTGAAATCTGTTTTTTTTTTTGTTGTTCTCTTTTTAAAACAAGAAAAAAAAAAAGTTACATCCTAAATAAATACATTTGGTTGTTTTTTTTTCTTTTTGTTTTCATCTTATAATTTTATTCTCTCTGTCTATCTCTCTCTCTCTCTGTCTATCTCTTTAGTCTTTTATTATTATCTTATTTGGTCTTTGTCTCTTTCTTCACCTATACAAACCCACAAAACACAAATATTATTTCATTTTATTATAAAAGAAAACATGTTAGTACATTTTCCTTACATTATTATATAGAATTCATCAGTGGATCTACCTTAGATATATATTATTTTTAAAAACGTACACACACACACACATACATACACTTAGTAATAAAAACATAGTCAAGTCAAGTGAGAGAAGAATGATAAGAAAATATTAGAAGGAAAAACGATTCATCCCACTTAATAATTTATTTCATAAATTAGTAATTTTTAGGTGATTTTTTCTTTATTTTTTTTTATACTTAACATTGAGTATGAGTGTGTGTGTATGTGTGTGTGTGTGTGTGTTAAATCACATTAAGTCCAGTTAGTGTGTTTTTATAGATTTTCTTTCGATTTTTATTTTTCGTCTGGTTGTTTGCTTTTTTTTCGGTTTCTTTTATTTTTGTCTAAAAAAAAATCATTGAAATAATGATGACATTTAGGAAAAGTTTATTGGAGCAGGATGTATCCGATTTCCTTATTTCACATTTTTTTTCATTCATCAATTTCATTGGAAAACTAAAAAAAAATATATAAAAAAAAATCTGAAAGAAAATTTTTTATTCTCCGATGCAGAAATGCAGAAATAAAAAATTCTATTCGTGTTTCATCATCGTCATCTCTTGTCTCATATTTAAACTGAAATAAAAATCAAGAAATAGTGGTGTTGTTGTTGTATTTTTATTTTCTTATCAAAAAAGTAAAACATCAATATAGATTTGTTCTCAATTGAAGAAAAATATTTCCATTCAATTTTCATCAAAATAAAAACGAAAAACGAAAAAGTTTATTTTATTTTATTATTGGAAAATGAGAAAAAAAAACGGTATTGCAATTTCTTTGCAATAAGCTTTTCATTCCTAAAGATGTTTCTTATTTCGTTCTTCGTCTTCTTCTTTTTTTTTTTTGCTTTTCTTTCGTTTATGATTTTTTTTATATTTTCACAATTTACTTATTCATTTATTTATGCAATTTTTGTTTTTTTGTTTCTTCCATTTGTATTTTTATATAAAGTGAATCTTTAAGTTTCGTTAGAAGACGTTATTCTCTTTGTCTTCTTGTTTTTTTTCAAAAACATAAATTATTAAATTGCATCGGACATACAACATTGTTCATTGTGTGTGTGTGTGTTTGTATGTGTTTGTGTGTTTGTGTGTGTGTAACTACAGAAATTATTACAGAAATTTGTATATTTTATTCTTCTTCTTATTCAAACCCATAACAATCTAATATTTATATTTTCCAGCATTTTTCATTTTAAAAAGAAAACCGTAACGGAAAAAAGCAAAAAAAAAAGGAAAAAGAAAAAAGAAAAAAGAAAAAGAAAAAAATTGAAAGAACTTCAACTTGAAAAAGGAAAAAAGTGTCATTGACGTTTTGTCAAAGTGAGAGAAAGGGAGAGCGAGAGTCAGAGAAATATTATTGGTGTTTATACATATGTGTGTGTGTGTGTATGTATGTGTGTGTAGAATAGATAGATGGATGTCATCGTCATCATCATCTTCCTCTCTAACTGTCATGTCAAGAGTAGATTCCCATTCTGATTATTATTTGAATTACCCTTGATGTATGTTTAGTGTATGAAATGTAACCGAAATAGATACATACTTATATACATTTTCATTTTGCTCTTTTTTATCCTATACTACCCTCTCCAAACCCCTATCCCACTTCTATCTCATTTTTTCTCCCCTTCTCTCTTTGTACGTTCTTCAAATATTTTTCTTTTCTTGTTTTTTTTTTCTTCTTCCTTATTCCTTCAAGTCTTCTTTTTTTTTTTCTTTTCCTTAAATAAATAAATTTAGAAGAAAAATATGACAGAAAATTTTGTTTTATAAATAAAAATATGTTTGTATAGTTTTTTTGTGAGGTTACTGTGAAAGAGATTGGTGAGACGGTTGGGGGGGATATTGTTGAATGGAAATAAGACAAGATGCGGGGCATCCTTAAAAAAAATATTTTCTTGTATTTTTTTTTTTTTTCAAAAAAGTGAAATGAAAAAACAAAAACGGAAGGAAATACATGAAAAGTCCTCTGGCATTTTTCCATCAAAATATTTATTCAGTTCCTTCTTATAATTATGTGTTTCTTTTTCTTGGTTGTCATTTTTTTTTTTCGCTCAGTTTTTTTTCTTCTTCAGTTTTTCAAAATGTCGTTTCTTGGTTGTTGTTTTTTTTTTTTTTTTTGATGAGGGAAATTTTAAGACTTTTTAGTTGTTTTTTTTTTGCTCATCTCCCTATAATACCCATAAGGTGTTCCACTCTTCCGCTTATTGTTATTTTTTTATTTTTTTTTTTGGTGGGTAAGGACCTGACTGTGAAAGCTTTATATGGTCCTTTACCTTTTTTTTTTTTTTCTGTCATTTTGCAATTTTTCTTTTTTTCTTTCCCTTCAATAAAGGATAAAAGGGAATCACTTTGGCACTTTATTTATTGTGAAGTGAAGCCAAGCGTGGGTAAAAGTCATAAAATAAAAATCATGAAGGTTTTTTTTCTTTCTTTTCTGATTGATGTTTTTTTTTTTATTCCTTCTCGGATCTTTCCTTCAACGTATGTTCCTTTCAACCCTACTCCCTTCATACTGTTTTTGTATTTTTAATTTTTCCACCCTTATTTTTTTCTCACTTGTAATTTTCTTTTTCATTTTAATTATTTTCTCGTTAACAAGAGAAACGATTTTTTTTTTCTTTCTACTTTAGTTTTGTTGTTGCTGTTGTTGTTGTTGTTGTTGCTGTTTTCATCTAAATTTCAGACTTAAGATAATAATTCTTTAAGATTATGTTTTCTCTTCCTTTTATTTTATAAAAAAAAAACAACAATAACAACAACAACAACAAATGTATCTTAAGTGAAAGAAAAAGATGAAGAAGAAGAAGCGTGATGAATATTTAAGGAGAGATCTTAACCAAGGACTAAATATTAAATTATTAAAATAATTTTTGTTTTAAGTAAAAAACAAAAAATTAAATTCAGAATAAGGATGCAAATGAAGGGAAAAAAAGGATAAGAATGAATTATTTTGTTTATTGCTACTTTTCACCCCCACCCCGTTTCTTGTTTCTTGTTTAAATTATGATAAAACTTCACAGAGAGACGTTTTGAAAAATTATTCCTAGACTTTCTTCTTTATTGGCTCAACAAAAAAAAATGAAGGTATCGAATTTTTTTTTTTGTTTTGTTTTTTCCCCATTTTTTTTTTTAATTTTATACAAAGAATAAAAGTTTAATCCACTGGATTAACCTTTTTATCCATTTTTCAAATATAAATTTATTTATTCGCAACTTTTAATCATTAAAAGTGCATAAACTAAAGTAAAATTTTTGTAATTTATTATTTGACGTTAGAAAGAATTTTCTTTCTTTTTAATAAAAATATAGAAAATTCATCATTTTTTGGATCAATGGAAAAAAATTTGTTTGTGTAGATTCTTTGAGTTTTTTTTTTGTGGTTTTATATTGATGTAAAAAAAACATAAGTAAGATTTAAACGATGTAAACATAAAAACATTGAAAAATCTATGACATATTTTTAATTAAAAATATTTTTGTTGAATTATTAAATTAAGTTAATTAAATTGTTATTGAACAATTAACTGCGTTGTAATTATAAAGTTACCTGTAATTTTTCTGTTCTAAACAATTGTGATGGGAATTGGTTATGACTGATTTCTATTTTTGCTGCTTTTGTATGTTTATCACCAAAAATTGTATAATCATCGATGAAAGCAACTTGATTCCAGTGAACATAAGATGAAAATCTTTTAATTTTATCTTTATAATTTTTTACAAATCTGTGAAATTAAACAAATGAACAAAACAAAAATCTAAAATCTTCACTGAACATAATTTCGATGTTTTCTGATCCTGGAATTACTTGAATTTGATTTTAAAATTAAATCTATTAATCTGTAAGTGGAACTTCAAAATCTTTCCTGTTAGAAACAAAAACTCAATTGGATTTTCTAATTTTCATTTAAAAGTTTTGAATTTATTTACAAGAATATAGAATAAATTCAACCAAGATTTTTCTTTCCTCTTTAAATCATTTGTTTGAATTCAATTAATTTTTATTTAATTGCCAATTAAAAAGAAATGAAACATGTTGATTGGCCTTTCTAATAAGTCCAATCCCAAATCCTTAAAAAGAAGAATGAAAAAAAAGCGGAATAAAGAAAATAACAAACGAAAGCTTCTTTTCTTTTGTTCCATTTCGCGGTTTTACAATTTTATAAAAGAAATAGAAAAAAAAAACACACAGAGAGGAATTTACTTGTTGATTTTAATTTTTCTTGTTCATTTTTCTTAAAATTAAATCAACTGGTTCTTATATTTTTCCATTTCTTTTCTTTTCATTTATTTATTCTTTTGCTTTTTCTGTCTTACCAGAGTCGTTATTTTTTTTGCATTTTTCTTTCTTTCTTTCTTTCTTTATTTGTGTTTCTACAAATTCTACAAATAATAACAGATACAATTTTTATCTACACAAGACTTTTCTTCATTAAGAATAACAACATAAGAATATTTTGACTAGAAAATATAAACTCCACCAAAACCCCTTTGACTTATGTCGGAAAATCTGTTTTTTTTTTTTTCTTTTGCCTTTTGAAACGGAGAAAAAGTTTATTTTTGATTTAAAATAAAAAAAAAAAAAACGTCATCGATGATAATTTATTGTGGAAAGATATTTTTCTCTCTTCAATTGCCATTATTTTTCTTGTTTTTCTATACCCTTCCATCTAATGCTTCGTCTCTTTGATTCTTTCTCCTAATCTATAATCGGATTATGGTCGCTCCAATGATTCGACAAAATAAAAAAAAAAAATTAAGATGAAGAAAAAAAAAAAAATAGAAATCTTTTTTTTTTCATTTTTATTTTCTTTCCTTTTTAAAGAAATAAAAAAACCAAATTACAATTGAAGTTGATTTATTGAATTTAAATAAGCTTTCACTAATCATTAAGTCGAAAGGAAAGTTTTTTTTTTCCTCTTCTTCTTATTTCACATTTTTTCTTCTTATTCTTTTTTTCTTTTTTTTGGAAAATGGATTTCGTTTTTCTTTCTTCTTCTTCTTTTCTTGGAAAAATAATAAATAATAAATTGATGTTCTTCTATAAATAATAAGAGCCTATTTACGCTAGTCAAAGAGTCAAAAAAACTCTAAAAAGAAAAAAAAAGGGAATTTCTCCCTTTCACTTCTCCCTTTCTCTCCCTCTATCGGTCTCTCAGTTTCTAGAAATAAAAATAGATTTTAAACTCAACTTTTGATTTGTTGGATGATTTTCTATTTTTTTTTTATTCCTTCTGCTTATTTTGATTCCTTTTTGACTGCCACACATAAATACACAACAACAAGATGAAAAAAAAATAGGACATCATTTAATGTTCTACTTCAAATAATTTCAAATTTAGAGAAAAGAAAAATATCATCAAAATTGAATTTTATCAGAAGATGAAAAAAAAAAGACAGTAAAAGAAGGAGAAAAGGAAAGAGAGGAGAAGAGAAAAAAAAACATTTTACATTAACAAAAGCTTAGAGATTTTAAGTTGACATATGTCGGTGGAAGCTTTTACATTTTGACTTTTTTTTTTAAAATGAAAAAAAAACTGAAATGGAAAATTTATCTACCGATTTTTTTCTGTTCTCTATCGTAGGCTCCCATTTTTTTTCTCTTTTTTCTATTCCAGTTTTAATTAACAAAAAATAATTTCAATTTTGTTGTTTTTTTTTTCTAGAAAACAAATTTTTTATTAAAACTCCAAAAAAAAAGATGCAGAAAATAATCGAGGCGAATTAAATTTAAGGGAAAAAAATGGGAAAAAGTGAAGTTCAACAACAAAATCGGAAAAAAAAATCAGAAATAACAAAAATCGACTAACAGCATTTAGAGATGGCGCCTGGTCGTACTGGCGCCTGAAAATTGTATGTTTAATCGTATTTTAGTTATTTCCTCACAAACACAACCAACTACCCCAACCCACTTAACAGACACCCCCATCCCCCTTTTAACCATTCAAACAATGTTTTACATCAACCTACTTTATCTACCATCGAAAACCTCAATTTTTAAACCATCCTTTAAAATACTTTTACCACCCTTATCACACCCCTTTGTTATTCATCATTATCACCCGACACTGCGTTATCATCCATCCTTCTTTAAACTTAGTTACTGTACTGAAAAATCGTATCGTATATAAACAGAAAAACAGTTTTGATTTTTTTCGAGAAAAAATAACAACAACAATTGAACAGCTGAAAAATTATTTTTCGTATTTTTTCTTCTTTTGTTTCCCCTCCCCCCCTTTTTTTTAGTTTTTTTGACTCAAATTGGATTTCAACTCAGTTTGTAAAAGCTAACACCAACGGCGTTTCTGTACATTGGTAATTGGGTTAAAATAGAAAATATCTACACACAAACACACGCATACACACACAGAGTTCACACACACTAATATAAAGAGATTCAAACAAAACGAATAATTATATCCTTTTTGTTATTTTTTCTTTATTCTTTACATCCCTCCCCACTACCCTCTAACTCTATTCGTTCCTTATTTTTCACTATTAAATCAAGTATAATTGAAAATAGAAAAATATTATTCTTATGAACAGATCCCACTTGATGTTTGTATTTCCCATTTTCCTATTTTCCTATTTTCAATTTTCTATAACAGAAGAAGAGGAAAGGAAAAAGAAAGGAGAAAAGAAGAATTTATAAAAAAAAGGTCAATAACATGTTCATGATGAGGATGATGACGATGTTGTTCATGATGATGAAAATGATGATGACGATGATGATAATGATGCTAGCATTTTACATTTAATGATATTTCTATATTTTATTATGAATTATCCTTAAAGAATTATAACGAAGTGGTATTCGAATTGGGGTTCAAAAGAGTGAACTTTCTTCCTTTTCTCTATTTTTTTTTTTTTTTTGTTGGAATAAAAAATTTGTATTTTATTAAATAAATGTAGAACGGGAAAATGGGGAAAAAGGGAAAAAGGGAATAAGGGAACGCAAAACTTATTTTTAAAAAAAATAATAGAAAAATAGAGAGAAAATGGAAAAAAAATCTATTCTTCAAATGTTGAGAATTTGGTCGGCTTTTTTTCTTCTTCATCATCTTTTTTTTTATTTTTGGTAGAAAACTTTAAAAAAAAAATAATAATAATAATTTTCCCTCTGTACTTTAATAACATAGAGAGAAACTGGAGACGAAATAAAAAGGGAGGAATAAAAATAAAAAAAAAGGGGAACTGTTCAGATGAGATGAAAAATTTTTAACAGAAAATAAATAAAATAATAATCTACAAAGTAAATTTGTTTTTGATCCTTTTTCTCTTCGGTCCTTATTATTAAAATTTTAAAATTATTACTATAGAGTAAAAGAGAAAGAGAGAGAGAGAGAGAGAGAGAGTGAGAGATAACGAAAAATAAAACAAGAGATAAAAAAAAAACATTAGAATAACACAAAAAAGATCATAAAATGTGCGACCTTATGCTTTCCCTTTTTTTCTTCATTTAAATTCTTCCATCAAGGTAATGCCAGAGAATACAAAAAAAAAGTATCCTTACAAGTCCTTTTTATAGAAAATCAAATATAATTAATTTAATGAGTTTTCTTTTTCTTCTGTTTGTTCTTCTTCCTTTTCTCTCACCTTCACTCACAACAAAACCTGCTTTTCTGTCACAGTTTCTCTCTCGCTCTCTCTCTCTCTCTGTTTGTCTCAGCATCGTAGTCTTTCTTCTTCTCATTTCTTTTTTTTTCAATATTTTTTTATGTTTGAAACGAAATGATACAACAATTAAATTTCCCATTACCCCTGTCTGCTCTCCCAGAGCGTCTTCCTTTTTTTTTTTTTGAATTAAAGTTAATTAATTTAGAATTTTTGTGACATTTTTAAGTTATTTAGGAGAGAAAAAAAAGAAGGATTATTTTGTTGTTGTTATTGTTGTTTTTGTGTTTTCTTCAAAATTAAAAACATAAAACAAACAGATAGAAACGAAGAAAAAAATGAAACAGTGAAATGTTATTTTAGATTTGTTGTTGTTGGTGTTACATTTCTCCTTTTTTTTTTTTTCATCCTTTATATTTTTTGTTATTTTTGTTTCTTTCATATTATTCTCTGTCTTTCATTTTCTGTTTGTTATTATTTCAAACGAATTTTTTTTTTTTAAAGAACAAAAAAAAAACTGAAAAATAATAAAAAGGAGAAAAAGGATAAAAAAGAAAACTTTTTTTTTTCTTATGTTTCGTTTTAAACAAAAAATAAAAAAAAAAAGAAACATAATAGAACAAAAATTAAATCCGTTTCTCATCGTTTTTGGGTTTATATATTTATGTTGATTGTTCCACATAACAACAATAACAACAAAAAGAAGAAGAAGAATAAGAAGAAAAGTAAAAGAAACAAGAAGAAAATGGAAATATGAAGCAAAAAAAAGAAGTAAACTGGAAAGGTACGAGAAATATAATATTCTTCTTCTGAACTTAGATTTGATTTATTATATTGAAATGCGTAATATTTATGGAGAGAGAGAAAGGGAGAGAGTATATATAAAGGAACCTTTTTTTCTAAAAGGAAAAAAAAAGGAAAATGTTAACGTTAATGTCGCGACATATTTTCTAGATCGAAAAATAAAGATTTTTCTACCATTTTCTTGTTTCGTTTTCCGTTTTTTTTTTTCCGTTTTTTCTCTAAAACATTTTTTATTTAGAAAATGATGAAGAGGAGAAAGAGATGTTTAAGAATTTATTGCTATTCATTTTCTTTCTACTGAAATACAGATTATATACAAGTTGACAAATATTTTATGTATATAGAAAAAAAAAATATATTTTCGTTTAGATTTGCTGAGGAAAATTGAAGCGCACAACAAAAACAAAAAAAGAAAAAAAAAACAAACTTTTTTGTTGACTTTAGATAAAAAAAAAAAAATTATAATCAGATTTTTAACCTGTGGTTCAGAACAAGGTTAAATTTTGTCAAGGTGTCCTATTCATCATTATCTTTTGAAATTTATGTATAAATCAGGAACTTAGTGGAAAATGTCTAAATGGAACATGACATGAACTGACAGAACAAAAGTTAATTAATTTTGATTTTCTTAATAAATTTGAGATCTTAGGGAAATTTCAGATAGAATTGTTATCAACGGGATACAACCATTTAGCATCTCAAAGCTGATCACTTTAGCACTCAGAACAAGACACGTCTTATATGCTTTACATATAATCATAAATACAGAACATTAAACAAAAATTATTGTCTCCTTATTTTGTTCGTATTAGAAAGAAAATTTCCACTCAGATAGAAAAATAAATGGAACCCTGAATTTATTCATATAAATCATATAATAACGTATTGATTATTATTGTTTCGTTCAAGATTGAAAACATCTGATACTTTATAAAATACGATAAAACTCTATTTGAGTGATGACCTCCTCTCCTTATTATCCTTTTTTTCTTTCTTTCTCTTTACTTCACTTTCTCTTTAGTTATTAAATTTTGTTGTTGTTATTGCTTCTTTTTTTTCTCGATAGTAAAAAGATAGATCTGTGTGACGAAAAGAGGTTAGAGAAAACCGAAAAAAAAATATATTGAAGGAAGAAAAAAAAAAGTTAAACTTATCAAAAATATAAAAGATTGAAATGGTTGAATATTGTGTGTGCGTGTGTGTGTTGTGTGGATGTTGTGAGGGATTTGATTGAATGGGAACTAGAATAGATGGATGTGTTGAGGGGATATTTATGATGGAATGGATAGATGGGTAGTGACAAAAAAAAAAAAGAGAAAAACAGAAAAAATGGAATTCTTCAATGAAACAAAAGGAACAGAACGGAAAAACATTTGACATGTTTTTTTTTTTGATAATATTTTAAAAATGTTTGTTTTGGGTGTTGCTGTTGTTGTTTTTGGCTACGTCAAAGTGAACATGCGAATTATTTTTTTCCTTTTTTTTTTGTGATTGCCAGAAATGTTTATTATCCTTGCGGCTGATTTCACAAAGCAAAGACAAAAAAATAAAGAAAGCAACAGCAACAAACATAAATAAACTGCGGTTAAATTAAATTATTTGAGAATGTTTTTCTGTTGTGTACTTTTTTTTTTTTTGGTTTCTACATGAATTCACCAGGAATTTCGCGTATGCTTCTGTCATTTGATTCACGCTGTGTGATTTAAGCAATGTTGCTTTACTCTTTATCAAAAAAAGAAGAAAAACCAGGGAAAGAAGAATAAAGTAAAGTATAAATGTGAGTGGGTGAATATGTGGGTGTGTCACCATTTCTAAATAAATGATGGTACTTTTGTGAGTGCGTTTCAAGTTAAGAGAAGAAAAAAAGAAGAGATTTTCTTCCTTGAATTATTATTCAAGTTTTCACATCCTTCTAATGGTAATTGGTTTAATCCTAGAAATAACAGAAGCAAATAATATATAATATTCACGCGCCTTGTTTGCGGATAGAACAAGACGGGTGAAAGGTAAAACGAAAACTTAAAGTTGTTGGGGGGGAAAAATCTTTAATATAAATCTAAATAAAGTCGCATGTGAATTAACAGTTTAAAACAAAAGGAATACTCAATTACAAGTAAAACTCTTTCGAGATCATTTACCTTTAAAAATTTTTATTAAAATTTAAAATCTATTTTTATTTTATTTTTGTTCATTTTATGAATTGAAGCTCATTGGGCAGATAGAAAAAGTTACACGTTATTTTTTAAGAATTGAAAGATTGAAGCCCCTTTATTTGTTTTAAAATTAAAATCATAACAAATGTTTTTTTCTTGTGACAAATAAAAATTGTACAACAAAAAATTTTCCAATAACAAAAAAAATTAAAAGTAAAGCTTTAATTAAAATTCAATTTAATTTAAAAAATGTGTAACTTGATGATTTGTGTCTTTCATAAAGTTCAAAGTGATTAAAAAATTTTAATAAAATCTAATTTAATGGATTTTAATTAACTCTTTTCCTAGAATTCAATTCATTCTACATTAAATTTCATTTTCTAAGGATAAATAATTTGATTAAAATTCTCATTTTTAATTACTGTTTTCTTCAAATTTCACCAATTTTAAAGTTTACAGAGAAAAGGATAATTCGAGAATTTTTCGGTTCAAAGAAAATCAATTAGTTAACCAAATATTGGACCCTTAAAGTTTACACAAAAAAATTGATAAAATTATAATTGTAATTATACGTAAAGGGAAACTTAATATTTAATATTTTCTCTCTTGAGTTTACATTTTTTTTTTATATTTATTCCATTGGAAGATTTGATACTTACCAATGTTTCATCAAAGAATTACATAATTTAACAATTGTGAGGAAAAAATATCCATTCAAGTGTACTCGTTATATAAAAACAAAAACTTTTAAGCTTTTTTAAAAAAAAAAACAATGGATAAAATATTGACAGTTTTTTTTTGTTTCTCTTTCTTGTCTATAAAATTTTTCTTTTTAAAAACAAACTGAACCTTTCATACTTTATTATGTTTCTTTATTAATACAATATTTTTGTTAGTGGTTAGATTTTAGACTTTAGAGAAAACATTTCAATGATGAGATGATTTTTTTCTTGTTACTAACACACACACACACACACATACTCACTCACATATATACACATGTACATACTATATTGTAAATAATAATAATAATAATAAGAACAGAATACATTAAATATTTTCATGAATTTTAATATAATATTATAAAATCCCTTATGTGACTTTGGCATATGTAAAGCTCATTCAAACATTATTGACGTCATAAAAGAAGAATAAAAGAGTGTAACAAGAGAAAAAAAAAATACACACACACACACACACACACAGAGGAAGAGAGAAAACAGTCAAGAAAGAAAGAGTGAAAGAAAGAAAAATGAAACTAGAAAACTCTTTTAAAGAAAGGAAACGAGAAAAATAAAATATTTCCATACAACAAAAAAAAAAGTCGAATATTGAGGATTTATTTTCTGTTTTCTTTCTTTTTTTTCTCCCTTCTTTTCATTTCTTTTTCTTTCATTTTTCATTTTCCCATATAAAAATAATAAGTTATATTTTTAACAATAAGATTTTATTTGAGCTTCTCAGAGTAAGCTTTTTCCCCTTTTTCTTTCAAAAAAATACAAAAAAAAATATTTTTCGTCTAAACCTGAAA
The DNA here is from genome assembly GCA_963082725.1 of Pedicia rivosa. Classification (NCBI taxonomy): domain Eukaryota; kingdom Metazoa; phylum Arthropoda; class Insecta; order Diptera; family Pediciidae; genus Pedicia; species Pedicia rivosa. The sequence goes on along the minus strand of OY720151.1, from coordinate 14,295,781 downwards.
AACTTGTTTGGTCTCTGTTTCTATCACTCTCTCACTCTTCCAATTGTCCTGTCTCTTTCACTCTCTCTCTCTCTCTTTGTTGTCTTTATATATTTTTCAGTTAATTTTTTTTGATAACTTTTTAATTGATCAATTATTTTCTACACAAAATGAAAATATATTTTATTGTTCTTTAATTGAATTATTATAATTTTTTTGTTTCTCTTTTATTTAAAAATTTTTAAATTAAAGATGAAAATTATGATTTTTTTTTACTACGCTCCCATTTTGACTTTGTTGTTTTCTCTGTTTTCTCCACGGTTCCTGTTTTCTTCTTGTTTCTTTTTATATTTTTTTTTTTACTGTTTTTGTTGTTGTTGTTTTTTTTAATATTCTTTTAAGTTTTGTTATTAAATTATTTTCCCTCTTTAAAAATAAAAAATAACAAATGGAAAAAATTAAAAACTTTTATTAAAATAATTTTCTTTTTTCTTTGTTTTGTTTTTTTTTCTTTTTCCTTTTTACAATTAAAAATAATTTTAAATCTATTAAAAATAATAATTATTATTGTCTTCATAAAATATTGTAACGAGAACGAGAATATTAGTTTTATTTTCTTTTCGTTTTAATTTACTTCTTCCTATAATGGAAATGTGTGTGGAATTTTTAATGAAAAATAGGAAAAACCTGTCAATTGTTTTAAAATTCATAAATCTACCAAATTAGAAAGTAGATTGGTTTTTTTATGTCATTATTTCAGTTGTTTGGAAATTAATTCGAAAAATTAACTTGAAATCGTAAAATTAAAATTTAAGCTTTCTTCATCTGCTAACGAATCTTTAAACTAAAATAAAACTTGAATGATTTAATTCCTCCTCGTATCCGTATGATAATGATTTTTCCTTAGTTTAGATAAAAACTTCATCTCAGAATTAAATGAGTGTGTGAGAAGAGTAACAGTAACTAACTACTGACCCATTAGAATCTGATAGCTAATTAAATTATGTATTGTGTATTACATTAGCTTAAGTCAACCTATTCAAATATTTTGATTTATTCTTCTTTCGTAAATGTAACGGTCATTGTAAACCACAAAAATTAGACTCAAGCACGAACTACGAGAATCGTTAAAAGTCCGTACCATTCCCTTCGCTAATAAAATGTACTACAAATAAAATTTTAACCCATAAACTTATTTCACTAACTAATTTTATTTCCATCAATTAGAAATTAAAAATTTATTAATCATCAAATGGAAGAAAACAAATTGTATTTACAGGTTTTCATGAAAAGTCATATAAAAGTCAAAGGCATATCCCATTTTTTTTTTCTAAATCCTTATAGATAAAATTCTCTTCCTCATTTTATTATTTAATTTCTTAGTAGCTTATTTTTTTTTTTTAATTTTAAAATTTATTCGAAGTAAATTATGAAGAAGAGGAATAATCTAGAAACATTTGTATTACTTTTACTATATAGTAATTTAGAGTGTTTCCACCTACACACATACACACACCCACACCGATTGTTTGAGATAATAAATTCCCATCTCTTCCTCACACACACGCATACACACACACACACACATACACATCCGCAAATAAAATACATAATTTTAAAGTCACGTGTTAAATACCCTAAAGGTAAAATGTTTGTTATAATCCTAGACATGCTTTATGTATAGAAAATAATTTATATCTTTAAAATATCTTAAATAATCTTCTTCTTCGTCTTTGTCTTATTTTTCTTCTTGTTGTTTTTGTTATGATAAATATTCTGTAACAGAAGAAAAAAGGAAAACAGTATAAATGTTGTAGATTATAATTTATTTAAAACCGATCATTTTTTTTTAATACCTTTTTAAAGTAAATCTTTCTCTTTCCCTTCACTTCTTATTCGCTCCGTACCAATTTTTTTCCTATTTGTTTGTTTTGTAATAAATCTTTTGTTGAGGGGGAAAAAATAAAGAAAACAAAAAAAAAAAAACAACAAAGGAAAAGAAAAATCAAGTTAAATTTTCTAGGTTTATTGTTTCTTAATTTTTTCAATTTCCAATTTTTCCTTTTTCGTCGTCTTTCTATTTAATTCTCATTCTTTCTGTATTACACACACAACACACACACACACACACACAGAATATTATAAAAATGAAAAAAAAAAAAACCTTTGCACTGGAAAATTTTATTATAAGAGGAAGACGAGTGTTGGGATGGGTGAAAAAAAAATGGTATTTATATTTTGTTGTTGTTTCTATTATTATGCAAAGAAAAAAAAAAAAAACAAAAAAGAAATAAAATTCTAAGAAAAGTCTGTGACTATAATTTTCTTTGTTAAATTTTTCTCTTCTCTTCTCATTTTTTTTTTCTTGCTAAATGTTAAAACATTGTAATCTTTGAATTCAATAAAAATGTAAAGAAAAGAAAAACACATTTCCTCTCCTGCCCCCCTTTTAAACTCAAACCAAAATTAAAGTTCCTAATTAAGATGTCACGCTCTAAAAAGAAATTTCTGTTTTTCATGTTCTTTATTTTTTTTGTTGTTTGATATGTTTGGTGTATATATTTATGTGTGTGTGTGTTTGTGTGTGTGTGTGTGTGTAGAACTTTTATGTCATTCAAAACATAAAAGTGTACTTTATAATATTTAACTCTAAAACTCAAAAACTCTTTTATTCTTGTATATAGAGAATTTTTTTCATTATTTGAAGTTGCAATATCGTTCTTTCGTCTACGAAAGAAGTAAGTGTAAAATTGTACTTAAGTTTATGTATGAAAATGTATTAAAATACAGGAAAATTGTGTTTGTTTGTTTTCTGTTTTTTTTTTATAGTTTTTTTTTTTATAAAAGTGACACAAACCCACATGCACACACACACATATATGACGATATACTTAATTCCATATATAACGAAGAGACTAATGGAATAAACTTCTAAATTACATTTTATTTCAATTTTAAAACCACTCATATACACACACACACACACGAACGTACAAAGAATGTAAAAATTAAAATAAAAAACTGCAATGGTAAAAAGAAAGAGAAATTCACATCATTTTACAAAATACATAAAATTTAAACAAACCAACTAAATATAATTTTCCTATATTTTATGAATACAACAACAACAACAGCAAAATATGTTAACAAAAAAAGAAATTTATAGAAAATATTTTCGAAATGTGAACAAGTACAAGAATAAAGATTAAAGTTTGAGTTGAGTGAATCAGTTATGGTTCGTTTACATGAATCAAAATTTTTGTATTTGGTCTGTAATAAGTACAAAGTTTTCCTTTTTTTTTTTGCTAGTTTCATTATTGTTCGTTGTATGTTTGTTTATATTTTCGAACTCTATTGTTAATTTGAACTTTGAAATTCAGAATATGCATATTTGGAACGGCCATAACGATGTGCAACAATTAAAAAATTCCAACGTATTTGAGTTTTACTTGCAACAAAAGATCTGTGAGCTTGAAACCTTTAAAGCTGACTTGTAGAGAATATTATTTTGGATTTCTTTTTTTATAAAATTCCAGTACTCTCAACAATTTCTCGAACTGTGTGTGTAAGACACTTCTTTAATTAACGTTATTAAATACAACAAGTAATTCTGAAATTATTCACAATTAAATTTTTTAATTATTGTTAAATTTTTCTTATTTTTCCTGATTGTAAAATTTATTCTGCACAGAATAATAAGTATCCTGTTAGTATTTCTTAACGTCACTTAGATATAATTGTTGAAACTCAATAGAAAATATTTTTTAGTGAAATGGAACAGGATGACTTTCATTTACTACTGGACACAAAGTGGAATAACCAATTTTTCTAACAACAAAGACATTTTCACAAAATCCTTTTTCAGTCTGCCGCTTTTATTGTCTTATCAACAATTAAATTGTTTCCTTTATAAGAACATAATTTAGTATTAATAAATTAGTATCACTTAATTTTACAGAGATTTAATTTTACAATCTCAAGTTAAGTTACTGAGATTTAATTTTTTTTTCTCCTTTAACCGGCTTTTATTATTTCAATTAACCGGCTTCTCTCATAGAATAAAATATGAAACCATCAACTATCCATTAAACTAGGTAAATACACTATATTGAGTGTGTGTGTGTGTGCATGTGTGTGTGTGTATCTATGTAGTTTACAGTTTATTATATTATAAAATCGAGGGAAAATTACCATAAAATGACAATTTAGTTATTTTATAAGTTTCGTTATTGAATAATTTGTTTCATATTATTATTTGAATATACAAAACTCGTCTCTACTAAATATAATTTAATTGAAAATCTTTCATAAAACAATTTATTTATTTGTTTGTTTGTTTGTTGTTTTTTTTTCTAATTAAAAAAAAATGATTATTCTTTACCTAATTCCATTTCCATTTAATATTTTATTTTTTCATTTACTTTCCTATTTGCTTTATTGTTTCCTCTTTTAAACAGAAGAATAGAAAATTTCAATTGTTCTTGTGATGTTGTGTAGCAATAAACAAACAATAATAAATGATTTTCTTAGATCTATCATTTATTTATATAGAAATGATACAATAAAATGTAATATTACACAATTTATAGAGTAAAATTTTTAATGGTACAAACAAATAAAATGTAAAGACTTTATGAAATAATCAACAGACCATACTTAACTTTTCAATCATCGTTTTTGATGAAAAAATTTCTAAGTGAATCTCTCTTGTCTCAATAAAGAATCTAAATAAAACTAAAAGACAAAATAAAATTACATTTTATGAAAGAAACTTTGAGTTTCTTTTTGTTTCTTATTTTTTTTTTGTCATGTCAATAAAATGAAACTTTTGTCAATTGTTTCTCGTCTATATTTAATACTTTTAGACTTGTGCACCTTAGCTAGATAAATATTGTTTCAGGTTGTTGTCAAAAATTGGAATTGGGAAATAAAAGGATAAAGTAAATTTTTTCTATCAATTTTATAATTTAATTAAAATTTATGTGTTGGGAATTGAATATGAAACTTTTTCGTTTATACTGAAGTGACTGTTGAGCTATCTGTAGAATGAATTTATAAAATTGATTTTATATGAAAATTAAGATAAAAATAATTTTTGTTAAAATTTTAGACCACAAATATACGTGGCTCGCCTTTTAACAAAATTTTAAAACCATCTTTCTAACCGCTATAGGAACAAATTTAAATACTTAAAAGTTATTACGTTCATAAACTGAACGATTAACCAATAAATTGTCTTTATTACTTCAATATTCTCTATAAAATTTCCTAAACACAATTGTCTCATGCAAACCACACAAAATAATTAAAAATTGAAATTTTATTGGCACATCACGTAAATTCTAATTTTGAGAGCATTGATTGATTGCCGAAACAACAAACAGACAATTTATTTGGTAAATTCATAGAAATAATAAAAAATAAAAATCTTTTCAAAGAACTGAAATATGACGATGATTATTATTAATTTAATTTTCCTTCTCCCAAAAATAGAAGAAGAAAAAAAATTCCTTTTAAGAAAAAAAAAAATTGACTACAAAATTTTCACTGAAATAAAATTGGAATAAATTGTCGATCATTTATTTTCATTGGTATTTTTTTTTCTAAGGAAAAATAAACAAAAATAGATTAAAACCAAAATAATGGCATTAAAATAATAAATATTAATTTGAAAAGGAAATTTTTACAAATTTTTTCAATTTAGATAAATCAAATAATTTTCTCTTAATAAATTAATTCACTTTTATTTTTTTGTTTTGTCTCACAGCCGTATAAAAGTCTTTTAGAAAACGATTCAAATGAAAATAGAATATTCACATTTAGTAAAATATAATTTATATAATTACAGACCCATGTTTAAGTCATTTCATTTCACTTACATTTTTCGTAGAAATTCTGTAAGTGACTCTTAATTAACCTGATTTTATATTTGATTCAACTCATACCATATAATTATTTTTCATTCTTTCTTTAACCCAACTCAACTTTATTAAAAGATAATTATTTTGCAACACAAACAAACATGAATAGAAATTAAATACAACTACTCACAACTTTCACATTTAATTTCTACGAAAAAAAAGAAAATGTTAAGGACTGAGATAAAATTATAAAAGAACTCAAACAATTTCGGTAGAGTTTTGCTCTCCTGAATGCATACATAGAACAACTACAATTGATTGAGTTTGAATTTAGTTGAGTTTTCGTTCACTTCTGAAATGGGAATTATTTCACATTGGTGAATACTTACAGAACCATCAACAATTGGTTAAGTTGTATTTTGTTCGTCTGGAATCATTTGGAATATAAATAAATTTGCGTCTTTTTGTGTTCATTATTTTTTGAACTCATCCTTAAATTATTAGAGAACTCCTTTAATGTTAGTCTTTATTATCACAATTATATTTTCTTCCACTTAAATTACTTTTGTTTTATTTTTATTTTGTATCAATCTACAACAATCAATGTTTGATGCAATGGAAAACTATTTTTATATTTATTAAGAAAAACAACTTTTATAGATTTTTCCTCTTTCATTTCATTTCCTTTTTTCTTTTGTTTTTATTTCTTCTTTATATTTTTTTATAGAAGACAAAACAATAATTTTATATTGAAAGATTTTTCTTTTTCTTATTTTCTTCTTTTCTTATTTATGTTCAATTCTTTTTCTTCTTGTCCCCTTTTATTTGTTTCAAATTTTCTGATGATAAAAGTATGTTTTATTGTCAGTGTTGTTTTTTTTGCTTTATTTTCTATCAATGTGAAAAGTACCATAATAATCACAATTCATAAAAACAAAAAAAAAAAAAATGATAACAAGACGAGAAATGGAAAATATTGAATTGAATTTAATGTGAAATTTCTTCTTTTTTTTTTTTTTTTTGTATTAAGACTTTATTTATTTTTGTTAGTGAATATTTTATGTTGGCGCCTCCACTTGTATTTCTGAAGGTTAAAACATTTGCCTTGTTTTTTTTTTATTATTTTATATTTACTTGTTGCAATAAAACAATAAATATTTTATGCGTTTTTCTTTCAAATTGTTTTCTTTTGTCTATTATTTGTTGCATTTAGTTTTCTTTTTGTTTATTTCTATTGATTTTTCTTTCTATTCAATTTTATAAGGAATGAAGTAGGGGTAACATGCCATTTGATAATTTATTATGTATAAATTTAAGTGTACTTTAAAAGAACACAAAAAGGTCGTATTTTTTGTTGTTTATTTTAGTTTTTTTTTTTGTTAAATTTGTTTCTCTAAATTTTCGGTTTTGGTTTTTATTTGATTTGATTGAAATTGTTCTTGTGGTCAAAGTTAATTGTTCATTACTTTTATTTCGTTTACATTAAGTTTGTTAAGGATAATCAAACTGACAGTGATACATTTTTGTTAAATGATGCTGAATTCAAGTGTTGTTCTATTTGAGTACAAAATTAAATAAAATGTAAAAGGAATAGAAACGGGGGAAAAGAAATTCAATCAATTAAAAGTTTGCATATAAATTTTTAATAACAAATTCACTTTACAAACACAATTTCGATATCGCAGAGTGTAATAAAAAATTTAAAATCCCTAAAATATTCCAATTCCCTTCTGTTCCTCCTCCTCATAATATTATATCCGGTTTTTTATTTTGTTTCGTAGTTAACACCACCATTTTCATTCACTAGAAATGACAGTAAACCATTCAACAGCAAATCAACAAAAAAAAAACATATAACAGCAACAAAAAAAAAACAAAATTCATCAAATATTCAAAAGTTTCAAATTTTTTTTTTGAAAAGGGATCAGGTGGAACAGAAAATTCATTAATTAACCAAATAAAAAAACGAATTTTAATTTACTCACGATATCAACCTAAAATTTAAATTTTAAAAAAAAAGAGATAAAAATGTAAAAAAAAAAACAATTAAAACACAAAAAGACAAAAAAAAAACTTGAATATTCTGTAAATAAAAATGAAAATCGAAATAATGGATAACTTGATTTGGTGTGGGGAGGATATACATTTTTTTTTTTTGGTGAATATTGAACAACGTTAATGGATAAATTTAATAAATTATGACAATTGCGTTGTTGTTGTTGTTCTATCGAATTAAGTGATAATAATTGAAAATGTACATTTTTTATATTTATATTTTATTGACAACAAAAAAATAATAATAATGAATATTTTTTAAATTAAAAAACATGTTTGGGAGGAATGAGAGAAAAATTATGAATATTATTTTGATTTACAGCAACAACAACAGCAACAACAACAAAAAAAAACAAAAATAAAAGAAACGGGGAAAAATGTGAAATAAAAAATAAAACAAAAAACAGAAATAAAATATCATTCATCATTTTGATTTGTGGTGTCTGTCCTTTCCTATCCTTTTTAATGGTCGTCCTTACCCCAATCACATTACCCAGGATTTGTGCGGGTTTTTCCTTATTTCCTTCTTCCTCAATGGTGGTTTATTTTTCTTTCTTCTGTTGCGTCAGGTGTGTGTGTTTTTTTCCTTTTATTTTCCATTTTGTTGTTATTGCCTGTTGGTTGTAGCAAGAGGCAAAAATGAAAAGGTTTTGATGTTTTAGGAAATAACGATTCTCTCTCTTTTCAAATTGAAGATTTTGGTTTTCCTTTTATTTTTTTTTCTTTTTTGTCTTTCTATTTTCATTTTATTTTGGTTGTCTTATTTCTATTGTGTGCTGTGGCTTTTATATTCTCCAAGAACTGATGTCACAATAATGCAATATTCTTTTCTTTATAATCAGCACAAAAAAAAAACATATAAAGACAATAGAAAAAATAATGATTAAATGATTAACTTTGTTGATGTTTCTGATGCTGTCTATTTTCTTCATAGTTTTCACAACCCAAATATTTATTAGATTTATTAATATTAAAAAGAAGATGGATGTGAAAACATATACTAATGAACAGAAAAAAGTGTGAGAGAGAAAGGATTTTGTATAAGTAGCAAAAACCGAAAAAAAATGGAAAAGTCAAAACATTTATTATATTATTTTGATTAAGAAATTTAGGATGAAAAAAATGGTAGAATAATTTTACTTTTACTTTATTTTTGAAAGAAAAAGAAAAAGAGAGAGAAAGATAGAAATAAATTATACCCCTTTACAGTCTAACCCCTCTACTTTAAAACTTTTTTCTTCTGTTGTTGGTCACACATTTTTTACATTACGTTATTCTAAGCATCCATAAATTAAAAGTGAATTCATATAATTTATTTTCTCAAAATTATATTTTTTATGGCTTCAATTTTCTCACATTTCCCTTCACTTCCCATTCTATTCCCAATCAACCTACACAATCTTCTATACATCTTCTATATACTATATTGAGTTGGTACCGGTGGCTTTTACATAATACCATCCAAAAAAAAATATTCCCATCTCCCCTTTATCATCTCATCTATACTTCTTTTTCTTCTTCTTCTTCTTCTTCTTCTTCTTCTTCTTCTTCTTCTTACATTCACCGATCTCACTATTTTATGTTGGTTTATATTTTTTTATCACAGTCATTGAGAAGAAGGAGGAAGGGGGGTGGTGTAGGAGGAGTATAAAAAAAATATATAAATGATTATATTCGGAGGGAATTGAATTTATTTTTATCAAAAAAGTTAAAAAAAAAAATAAAGTAAAAAAGGAAAATGGAAGAAAATATCTATTCGATGGTAATTTATATAAAATAACCGTAACACTATTTGGGGAATATAAAACATTTTCTTCACATTTTTACATTTTCCCGTCCGCACACTTCACTCTTGTCTCTTACACAGTGTATATGTGTGCTTGTGTTTTAAAGGTATAAGAAAAGGTAAATAAATTCTAATTTGGGTCAATTCACGTAATAATTTTGTGACCACTTTTTCTATCATTTCCTTCTACTTCATAATTTTCCCTTTATTTTTCCTTCATCTAAACTCTAAACAGAAAAATATTTTTTTTCAAAAAAAAAAAACATTCTACTTTATTTTTATGAAATTTTGTTAAATAAATTTTTATTTATTGAAAGAAACGTCTGGTTAGAGTTTCTTTTAAGGCTCCAAAAGAAAAACGGCCTTAATTTATTTCCATCGTTCCTGATAAGCAAAAAAATATAAATTACAATAATTAAAAAGAAAGCTTTAAAATTTAATTAATGTTTTTTTTTTCTTTTGTGTGTAAATTAAGGTTAAGTAGATTACTACTTTATCGTTCTTTTTGTATGTAAAATTTTACAAGAAATGAAAAAAAAAATTCTTTTACTCATAATTTATTTTTGGACAGACTCAAAAATTTTTTCTGATTCTCAATTACTAAATATTTATTCATTGGCTTTTTTTCTAACTAAGAATCTTGAATCTGATCTCAAATGTTATTAGATGAATTTATAATTATTTAATAGAATTTCTCTTATTCCAAATTACCTACAACAAGAATTTCCGAAACATCTTTGTTTTTCATTATATAAAAAATAACAACTAAAATAATATCATTCAATAATTTTAATATGAAATATTCTCCTGATTCAATCAGACACAGGTTATTTTTATTTCCGTACAACGCACTAATTCCTGAAGTTAAAGTAAAAAATCATTATTAAAAATGTTTGAATTTTGTGTAGTGCTGACGACTTTTGCCAGTTATTAAAACTCAAATTAAAACTAAATAACAAAACAATAAAATAAAACTTTCTCTTGTCATTTTCATTTTAATCAGTTTATTGGACCAATAAAATCTACAACTTTGTCTTTGCATATCTTTTTGTTTGTTAATTATCTCAATAGAAACTTTAAATTTAAATGCATTTATTTTAAAAGTCATCCATATAAATATTTATTCTATCTAAAGACTAGAATCTATTTAACAATTATTGTCACAGACAGTTTAATTTGAATTTTTATTTCATAAAAAAATTTTTGTTATAAAATTTACAATAGAAAAGACAATTTGGAAAATGTAAAGGAAAATTACTTTAATATATACAATAAAGTCAAATTAAATATTGTCAAGTAAATAAATAAACTATAAAAATTTATTTTTAATATTCCAAAGATTCGCAATAAATTTTATGATGACAACAATATTACACCACACTATCCAATCATTCACCACCCCACGCCAATGGTCCTATATACGAATTCGTACGTTTCAATATTGTAATATTTCCTCCATTAATTTCTTTTCACCGACTCAATAAAAATAAGAAAATAAGAAAATCTGAATAATTCACTCTATAAAAGTAGATTTATAAAGAGTCAAAAAAAAAACAAAGGGGGTAAAGGGAAAAAAGGATGAAGACGAAAGAACAATAATAAAATTTCATTTCAATAATAAAAAATATAGTGAATTATTTCTATGGAAATTCTTTTCTTTCCTTTTGTTTTGTTGCTCTTTTATTTCTATTCTTCATAATATTAGATAATTCTTCTTCTTCTATTTTTTTAAAAGAATTGAGAAAATGAGAAAATAAGAAGATTTATATACAAATTGACGAGAAAAATAAATAAAGAAGTAAAGTTGTAGAAGAGACAAAACAAGAACCACCCAATGTCATTATTTATTTTGTCTAGAAAGAAAATTATTCAAGAGAGAGACAACAAATATAGAAAGTGGGTAGAAAGGATGTGAAAATGGTGAAGAGAAAATAAAAAAAAAAGGATTCATTTTCTTTTCTATATAGATTTTATTTCAATGAAGAAATAAAAATAATTTTCAATGTTTGAGAAGATTAAAACAAATTCAAACAATTGACGTACACAGAAGTTGTTAAATCGTTCTTGATACTCTTGCGATTGTTAAATAGAATGAGAGAAATCCACTTGTTTTTTCTTTAGTATTTTGTTTTTTTTTTTTTCATCTTATTTCTTCTTACTTCTTCATTATCTCTAAAAGAATAGAGAATAAAGTACAGAGTTGAAAGTAGCTTTAGAGTCAGCTAATTGTATGGAAACAAAAAAAAAAAAGATTTTTTTTTTGTTTTGTATATTTATGATGACTGTGATTAATAGGGGCAATTGAAATAATTCACCCATAGAGTAACATTAATAGAAAGGGCGGAAAGGGTGGTGAACCTATTAAGTTCTTTCTCTATAAATAAAAGAGAATAAGAAAAAAAAAATATAGGGAATAATTTCTATACATTCTACCTTTTTCTTCGTTTTTCTTTTTTCCCCTTTTTCCCTCGTTATATATTTTTTTTTAACACAAAAGTTTGATCTTTTCTCTTTTAACCACTCTTTTTTTTTTGGATTCCTCCTTTACTTCTTCTTCACCTTTTTCTTCTTTGAAAGTTCATTCTGATGTATTTCATGAAAAAACAAAAAAACTTCCTTCGTTTATTTTTTTTTTTAACGTTTTTGTTTTCTGTGGGGTTGGATAAGAATTATACACTTGAACGTCATCTTTTACGATTATGTTAATTTATTTGCTTTTTATATATATCTCTCTCTATCTCTCTCTGTCTTTCTCTTCACTAATTTTCTTCATAAATATAGATGAAGATTATATATAAATTTTGTGTAAGTATTTCACTTTCTTCTCTCATTCCATATTTTCTCTTCTTATTTCATCTATTAATGTCCTTGGAAAATTTTAATGTCATAATTGTTCAGTATGAAGTTATTAATAATTATAATTGTTATAGCCTGAAGATCCAGGCACATAATCATAATATACTTCCACTTATATAAAAAAAAAAGAAAAAGAAGAAGAAGAAGATGAAGAAAAACTGTAGGTAACATTTAATGAGACAAGATTATCCAACTTTTTTTTTTTTTACTCTCTTTTCATCTTTTAAATTTACCGTCACCTCATACTACCCTTTATCTTTTGGTCTTGTTCATTGTGTTTTTAACTTTCAAAATATATTCGTGTAGGTTTTATATTCTCTTGTCTAGATTTCAATATATCCCATTTTATAATTACAAAACAATTGTTTCAATTATTAAACGTGGAAATGTATGAAGAGAAAACCATAATAATCGTTGAGTTGAAAGTAATTAAAACGTAGTAAATAAATGTTCAATGATATAATTAGAAATACGTTTAATAAATTCGTGAAAATTCAGTTGGACAATAATTGTATTGTCTTTTATTTCTGTAATTTTCCCTCAACATTCCGATTATTTTTTTTTATGACATAATTTCAAAACTTTGAATCAATGAATATTTTATGACACTTAATTAATTCAGCGAACAGAAATAAAGAATTTTTTGTTTTATTGAATAAAAATTTGTATTAAAATACTCAAGTTGAACAGTTAAATTACACCCTTTAACTTTAACAGAAAGAAACATAAAAAAGGACGATATTGATGGAAAACCAAAGAAAGAAATTGATTTTATTATTTAAACGTGATATCCTTATTTCTGATGACGAATAGAAAATAATATGGTCCAATTTTCCAAACTATAGAATAGGAAAAGTTATACACAATCAAATTCTTCAAATAGTAAAAGAAACTAGAGACAAAAAAAAATGAAAAAGTCCAGTGACGGAAAATTTGGGGCGGGTGGAAAAACAGTAAAGGAGAAAAACGAGAAAATATTTAAGTTAAGATTTATTTTAGTTTTTCCATATGTGGCTTCTTTTTTTTTGTTTTTTCGTTTACTTTCATAATCTTCTGCTGTGATAGCTTTTTACAATTTGTCTTTTTCCTCTCTCCCTCCACCATTTAGATCACTCCCATTATTTGTATTGTGTGTGTGTCTTTTTCTATTTTCCATTTGTGGATTATAATTTTTGTGTGGTAACATTTCTGTATGCGTTGAGTCTCCTGTATCTAAACATGATTCATGTGTGCATGTGTTTGTGTGTGTATGACTGTATGTGAATCGAGACTAAAGTTATGTTATAAATTATTTTTTTATTATAGAATATTATTATAATAAGTGATTTATGATGACAGAAGGTCATATTTATAGAGACAAAAAAAAATTAGTTTATTTTATTTAAGGTTTTTGGTTTTTGGTTGTTTTTCTTTTCGATGAAAACTCTGATCCTTAAAATATAGAAACGTAAGTGTCCTATTTTGTTTTATAACGATTTCTAAGTTATCTTATTATAAATAGCTTAAAGGATAACTTTAACACCGCCACTTGAATTATATTCTGTCTATTTAACATTTTCTGTAATTTACCTTTACCTTTTGTTTCCTAGAATTCTCGTGGAATATAACTTTTTTTTAGGGAATTTGTATGGATTTTGAATAGAAATTGTAAGGTTCACTGTTTTTGTTTCTTTAATAAAGATTCATCGATTTTCCGCTAGAGGCTAATGGCGACAATTTCTATCGGAACAAGGGAAATATAGAGAAAATCAGACAAATATAAAGCTGAAAAAGAAAAACGTTTCATTTTTCTTTTAGTTTTGTTCTACTTTTTTGTTTCTTATTTCTTTTCTTATTTATATTTTCTATGTAGGAATAAGGACATTTTTTATGTGGACTTTACATTAATAATAAACATCCTGTTTTCCTTTTAACCCTTTCTCTCTCTCTCTTTTCCGTTCTCACCCAATTTTTCAATGAGAAAATCGGAACAAACAAAAAGTGCAACAATAAAAAAAAATATATGAAGAAAAACAAGAGGAAGAGGAAAAAGTTGAAGCAGGAATAAGCGAAAAATATTGTTTTTTTTTTCTAAATAGAAAAAAAAACTAAGAAATAAAAGAAGGAAGTAATTTATAGAAAAAAAAAACGTATCCTTCTCGTCGGAAGTTCACAATTCCAATTTTGTCCCCATTTTTTCTTTTTTCTCTTTAGGATGGTCGATGAAGTTTTATTTGTAATAAAAAAATAAAAATATTGGAATATTTTCATATTTTCATATTTTATAAAGAAAGAAAAAGAAAATCGTTAAAGAAAAACTGAAAAATATTGTATATAGTTGGTTGATTTTATTACATTGTCATTGTTTGTTTATCTCTTTGTAATAAATGTTAAGAAGTTTAAATTTGAAGAAATAATATTTTCTCTCTGCGTTAGCATTTTTTTTTTTTTTATTTTCCTTTCATTCTTTTTCTTACATTCGTTTTTTTTTTTCTTTTTGTCGAATGTCAAATGTCGATATCGTTAGAGTAAAATCACTTCTTTAAAATCACAGTACAAAAGGAATAATGTATTTTTTTGTATTTATGTTTGAAAATCTATTGAAAAAAATGTTCTTTTCCATTTTAAAGTTTAAAAATATTTTATATTTTATTGTATTTGAAGAGGATAAAAGTGAACTGAATTAAATGCAGTTGATTATTGAGCTTTTATTTTTCATGAGTTGATTCAACCTTTATCCTTTATTATTAAAAAAAACTCTTAAATCTTGTTATTAACTCTTTTGTTTTTGATCATTAAATTTCTTTAGAAGTCGTGTAAATGAAATTAACATTTACTTACTCCTTACTCCTTACTCCTTACCATTAAGCTATATTAATCAGATGATTAATATTTTTCAATTTAAATTAAAGTTTTTATTTAAGGAAAAATTGATTGACTGAAAACCTTCTAAGTCACAACTGAGACTCGAACCCAGGACCTTTCATTATCCGGGTGACTGGTCTTTTGTTTTTGTTTGTTTGTTTTACAATTAAATCTTCTTTAGTTACGATTTAAAAATATTTAACGTCATTCCAACGTGCGGTACTAAAATATTTTCCATATTTTCATTGGAATTTCAATTCATCATCCTGGTGAAACTGATTATATTCGAATTTTTTTTTGTTACGTTTAAATTTCTGTCTTTTTTTTTTTTTTTGTTTATTCAAATTTTCCATTTTTTTTTTCCTTACAATTTTTTCCTTATTATTCGAATGTAAATGTTTTCATCCTATAAGAAAAAAAAGAGAGAGAGAGAGTGAGAGGAAGTCATAAAAGTAACTCACTTGAAATATTTAAACCATTTAAAATGAGTAAAAAAAAAAAAATTATTTTATGATTATAAATTTTTTTTCTTTCATAAAAAATGATAAAGTCATGTTGAAATGGCAAACAGAATGAAAAATAAAAGGAAAGAAATTGTTTTATGTGAAAAGCCATTTTTTTTTCAGTGAAAGAAAATCTAAAAATTGTAATATAAATTTCTTTCAAATATTCAATTATGATAAAAGGATTATTGATCTTTAAAACTTCTTCTTCTTCTTCTTCTTTTTCTTCTTCTTTTTCCTAATTCCATTCAAAATTTCCAATTTAAAATTGAACAGAATTTATGGTCAAAACTCTTTGAAGCGAAATTTGATTTTTTGTTTAAGAAAAAAGAAAACCAAACTGAAACTTAACCTTCTGTTTGGGTTTGTTCTGTTGTTCGTTTCAATTTTTTTACTTTAATGAAACATTTCAAAGCCTTATGAAGGTTGTCTCTTATTAATGCTAATTTACTTAAAGCACAGTTACTCTTGTGATTAATATTTTGTGATTAGATAATATTTGTTGTTGTTTTTCTCATTATTAAATCTAAATGGATATTTAACCGACAGTACCACACGTGTGAAATTTTACAAAATTTATTCAAAATTGCTAACAACAACATCTGTAAAATTACGTTTAGAAACAATTCACAAAACCATTTAATAATATATTTTTTCCCAAGCTTTAATTTCAAAGAAAATCATAGGGAAAATTTAATGAATTTTCAATGAAATTTTCACTGAATTAAGAAATAATGAATTATTATTTAATCTTTGATGTCTAATGTCTGATGTCTGGGATTAAAGCGAAAAGAACACAAATTTAAAATTCATAAAATAATTAATAACAAATTATTTAATTATTTAAACTGATTCATTTCTGTTGATCTTGAAGCTGTACTGAAAAAGGAGAGAACAATTTAAGCAAAAAAAAAAAAATTCTTTTAAAGATGAAGAAGAAGGTAGACTTTTCTTGTCACCTCAGAAATATAATCTTAATATTTTTAAATTGACATTTTCTTCTCATCCCCATGAGATGAGAAGATACAAAAACGATTTTCTAAATTATATTTAATTCTGATATTATCAATAATAAAATACAAAAGTATGGAAACCACAGATGATCAAATTACTTTTCCATTGAGGGTTTTTTTCTTTTGTATTTTCTTGTTGGCTGCTGCTTTTATAAAATTTCAAATGGAAATCCGTCTCGTGTGTGTCTTGCCAAAAAAAACAAAATTAGGGAAAAAAACAGGATGAAATTGTCCGAAAAAAATGTGAAAAAAAAATAAATTGATTTTTAAAAATTCGTTTTCCTTTCTTTTTTTTTTTAATCCTGTTTCTTCCTTTATTTTTATCATTATCTCCAGTTTCTACTTCAGACATTTTTGATTATGAAATTTTCCAATTAGAATAAATTTCACTGAATAATAATTTTAACCGAAAAGTAAACTAAAACCAAGAACAAAAAAAAACCCCCACCATTATATAAAAACAACAATATTATGGCTATACAAATCCTTATGACTGTGAACCATAATTATGGTGGCAAAATATAAAATTATTTTTTCACATAAAACCCCATTTTCCTTCTCTCCAAACAATTTTCTTTGTTTTTGTTGCTTTCCTTTTTGTTAAGACAAAACAAAACAAAACAAAACAAAACAAAACAAAAAACAAAAAATAAAAGGGAAATGAAAGGAAAGTGGTTATCAGTTTGTACGACTTGTGGTTTTGGTTTTCTTTTTTGTTTGGTTGTCGTTTTTCTTCTTCTTCTAATTTTTTTTATTTGCTTTTTTTTTTTTTGTTGTTTCCTTTTCTGTTATACCAATAAAAATGGGTGGTAAATGGTCTAATATGCGGCTAAAGAAAATATTCTGCGATGTTACAATTTAAGCTTTAAAATTAGATTACGTAGCAATAAGACATCTGCGGTATCTTTTATTCTTTGTAACAATCCAGAAAAAAAAGAAAGAGGACTATAGAAAAAAAATACAAACAAAGAAAATGAAGAGGAGAGAAAATTTATTGTATTTGTTGTATAAGAGAGTGAGCGAGACAGACTGAGGACATAAAAGAGAAAGAGAGAGAGAGAGAGTGAAATAGAGCAAATAAAAACCCTGCAGATAAAATGTGGTTTACTTTCATAGAAACAAAAGAAAAAAGGAAAAACAAAAAAAAAAAAATTATTTTTCTTGTAATCGAGACGAAGGAAAAAGAATGAGAAAAAAGAAAATGGATTTTTCTACTTCAAAACATCATCGGAAATGTTCTTGTTAAACTATTTTATTTCGTTTTTTTTTTTCTTCTATTCCTGTAAAGTTTTTCCTTCTTCAAAATGCCATTTCCGTTTATTCTTTCACACACAATTTTCTCTTTCTCCCTGCTGTTCATTTTTACTTTTTTAATTTTTCTATTTTTTTTTTTTTTTTTTGATACTTGAAAAGAAAGAAAATGAGGAAAATATTCAAGTGAATGAATTTCATATTTTGTAAAGGAAAATAATCGTAGATGATTGAACGATTTAAGAATGCATTCAAATAGAAACTTCTGTATAATTTTTCTCCTGTTGAAAGAAATTATTAAAAGGATTTTTTTTTTCACCCATATTTTTTTTTTTTACTTTTATTCCTTCTTTTTCTTCTTCTTCTTCTTCTTAAATTTCATCTGTGAATTTATGTGTTGTCCGAATTTGGTTATATGTTGAAATAAGATTTATTGGGTTTTTCTCTATTTTTTTTTTTGATTTTCATATTTTTCTCAAAAATAATTATGTTCAATTTTTGATTTATGGAAAAGTGAAAAGAAAAAAATATTTTTTTTTTCCCCCAATTTGAAATAAGTGATGTAGAAAAAAATGTAACATGCATGCCAAAAACACACACACACAAACACATACATAGAGAGGAAGTGAATATGTGTGAATGTTTTTTTTTTCACCCATAACTTTTGATAAATATTCTGGGAATTTATTTAACGTATCAGAATTATGCCAAATCTTGGACGTTTAAAAAAAGATGCTGACCCATGACAGATTATGTTCAAAGTGAATGACGTTATTCAGTTTATTTTGTTTTATTTACAAATATCCTGTTTTACTTCATCACAATTCATTTAAACTAAATTATCTAAATTTAAAAAATTATCCATATAATTTAATCAAAAAAGATAAAATTCTTTTCATCAAGACACAAAAAAGAAATTGTACAGTGTGAGAGTTTTCTGTCTATCTCCTTTTTTTTTCTCTTTTCACTGAAGAATAAGGAAAAAGTGTAAGGAACAAAGAAAGAAATTCGTAATAATGATTACAAATTGAGAGAAACTATATTCAACAAACCAATTTACATAATTTATACTTCACTTATTTCTCTTGTCTTCATTTTATATTCAAGGCAAACAACAAACAAGCAAACAAGTAAAGCAAGAAAATAACACAACAACAACAACAACAAAAATTATAAATTCATTTTAAACTGACATAATTTGTCACTTTTTCTTCATCATCTTATACCCATCTTCTACTCCTTATCTTTGTTCTTTTCATTTTAATATTTTATTATTCTGACTGTTTTCTATTTTCTTAATTTTTCTATTTTCAGTGTAAGAACAACTCATCCTGGTCCTGTAGTGCAATTGTCAGATAATCCTTTGGATGCTAATAAAGTAAGTTTATTTAATTTAATTTTCTTTAACTTGTTCTTATTATTTCTTAGCGTTTCTTTGTGACAAACATAATTTAAATATTTATTAAGATAAAATGAAAGACAATTTTTTTGTTCTACCAAAAAAAAAAAAGGCTAAAAATGTTCACATCATCAAAACGCTACAAAATATCTTACACGCAAATAAGGAATAAATAATCGCGACTTTTTTTTTTCTTCTTATCAAAATTCCTTTTAGATTTTAACATAATAATTCTTACATTCTGCGTTAAGGGTAAATGGAATTTTCTTCAATATTTTTTTAAGGGTAGAAAAAGAATAAGGTTCACAATATCAAGGACCTTCATATTTTTTAATAATATTTTTATTTTATTTTTTTTTTGTTCTTCCCCTTAAAACAATAAATATTAAATTAAAAGAGAGCAGAATGTTTTTCTAGCTTTATTCGTATTTTGAAATTTTTAGTATTCCAAAAAATATTAAGTGGAATAAATAAGATTTTTGGGGTAAAATGTAAAATGTAAAAAAAAAAAAGTACCTTCTATGAAAATTGGAAAATACTTTTCTCATGAGATACATTAAAGTCCATAGACAGCTGTTTTCATTGTGATAACTTCACCGACAAAAGAACAAATATTATCGGAACGAGTTAAATAAAATTTAAATTAATTTTCTTTCTTTTTTCTTCACCCAACCCTTTTTAAGAAAGAAAACTTTTTTGAAAACAGTTTTTTTTTTCGCCTTTTCTTTTTAAAGAACAAAAAAAAAACCTCTTTTTTTTTTTTGATCTTTTAAAATAAATCAATCAATTTTACATTAATAAACTCCATAACTCAAATTCAAATAAATTAATTAATTATTCATTTTCATTTTATTAATTGAAAACAAAATTGTGTATTTTAATTATTATTTTTTTTTCCTTTTTCTATTTCCAACTTTTTGTTATTTTTCATTTTCTCAACAGCTTTTAATATCATTTGAATGTGGACAAATTGTATTGTGGGATTTAAGAGGTAAATTTGCTGAAATAAGATGGCAGGCAACAGAACCATTACGTTCTGTATCATGGCACCATGAAGGAAAACATTTTATATCATCTCATACAGATGGTTCACTTTGTACGTGGCCTTTGAGACCAACACCAAAACCACAATTTCATTCATACCCTCATGGTAATTATTTATTATTATTATTATTATTATTATTATTTTCTTTGTTAATACTTAATCTCAATTACTCGTGTATTATACGTAGAACGTTGGTAAAATTATTTCAGAAGAAAAAAATTCATTTCGTTAAGAATACGGCTAAATCGTAACCGTAAAGGTGAAACACAAAAATATAGAGAACATAAAGAAATTGTCGGTACAGTAGTTTTTCCTTAAAAATTTAAATCAAATTTTCATAATTTCATAAAAAATAGTTTTACTCTAAATCAGTTTTAATTTTTAAATCTGACACACAACAGAAGTAAACAAATAAGATTATTCCCTTTTTCATTACATGAAATTTAAAGTTTTCTACATTCAACTTATTTCTACAAATAAAAATAAAGAATATTAACAAAAGTTTTTAGACATTTAAAAATAGCAAATAATATATGATGTCAAGACGTTAATAACCGTCATAACGTCACTTAACAGATGTTAACGTTAACAGAGTAACAAAAAAAAAAAGGATACATTGGGTATGATAAATTAAACATGAATTGGATAATCAAAATGTTTCTGTTGATTCCGGAATAACATTTTTAAAATATAATTGATTAAGACAAACATCTAATAACTTTCATAAACCTAATTAAGTAAGACGCATTCATTGATAGGCACAAAAAAAAATTGTACCTTTTTACCTGAACATTTCGGGTGTTAAAATAAAATCTGCAATATTTTTTTAGTAAAGTTATGCACAGGGCTACCAAAGAAACGACGGTTGTTTACTCAGGTGTATTTTATTATTTATAAATATTATAAAATATTTAGTATTCTTTATGGGATTGTGATTATAAAGAAAGTAACAGTTAAAGGGGTGAAAGAGAGAGAGAGAGAGAAAGTAAAACAGGTGCACAAAAAAAGATGAGAAGAAATATTCAGTACACGTTTCATAATTTATCCTTTTTTTTTATTTTATTTTATTTTATTTTATTTTATTTTATTTTTTCTCTCTAACATTTTTCTATTTTCTTTTTCACTTCTTACATTTAAAAAGCTAAAACCACAAAAGAAGGTAAATTGGAAGCGTGTAAAGCAATTCATAAAGTGGAGTTAAGGACGACAAAAACAGGGTAAGGATTGACATTTAACAACAACAACTTAAGATGAAAAAAAAAATATATATATAATAAAATAAAAGAAATAACGACGTCAAATAAAGATTTATTTTCTTTAATTGATTTTTCCTTCTTTTTTTTTTCTTTCTTCCTTTTTTTTTTATTATGTTACTTTTTGCTTTTTACGTTAGTGAAACGTACACAATTTTCTCGGGTGGACTTTCAATGGAAAAAGGTGGAAAATCACCTTGTATTACGGTATTACAAGGAAAATCAACAACTGTATTAGAAATGGAACATCCTGTTGTAGATTTTGTAACAATTTGTGAGAGTCCTTGGACTAGTGGTAATTAAATAAATAAATTAAATTTACATTATTAGATGAACGAATAATATTTTCTTTTGTTTTTCTTTTCCCTTTTTGTAACAGATATGCAAGAACCTTATGCAATAGCTGTACTTTTACAAAATGATTTAGTTTTAATAGATTTATTATCACCCGGATTTCCATGTTTTGAATCGCCTTATCCTATGGACTTACATGAATCACAAGTAACATGTTGCAGTTATTTAGCTGATTGTCCATCAGATTTAGTTCCAGCATTTTATTCAGTTGGTAGAAGTGGATCAAATAGACGTACAGGTATATCAGATAGGGAATGGCCTATATCTGGTGGTGAATGGTCACCAGCATCATGTAGTTATTCAGAAATAATAATAACAGGACATCAAGATGGTACTATAAAATTTTGGGATGCTAGTGCTGGTACATTACAAGTTTTATATAAATTAAAAACGGCCAAAATTTTTGAAAAACCACGAACACGTTCATTAGATGGTTCAGATGAAGAACCATTAGCTATACAATTAATATCTGTTTGTCCTGAATCACGTCGTTTATGTATAGCAGGTTCAAGTGGACATGTGATACTATTTAAATTTAGAAAATCGGAAATAAATGCAGACACAATGGTAAGAATTTTAAATTATTTCTTTAAAGACAATTGTATATTTTTATCTTAATCTTACTTCACGCAAGTTTGACATTATCATTATGTATTTATAGCGCGTATATTTTTACAGAATGAATTGAAAAATAAATAAATTTGAAAACTTTATTCAAGAATAATCTGTTCATCAAAGAAATAAGAAGAAGAAATTTGTTTATAAAAGCCAATCATGACAATGAATTTTTATGAATTGAATTTCACAATGAATTGAATTTTATGAATTGCGTTCATTGTGTGGACACCATTTATTACAGATAATCCTTCAAATTCAATTTATTTATTCACTCGGAACAAAAAAAAATCACTTGAAATTGAACAGAAACTAAAAATATTGAAACGAAAACCAAATCCAATTAGTATTATTTAGTCGAAATTTCATACCACAATTATCCAACTCTAGGGATAACATTTTTTTTTAAAGCCCAGATTAAAACGGATTAACAAAACACAAAACTAAATTTGATTTCAAATTAATATTCATATTTTTATGTATTTTATTTTTAATTTAAGTTAATCGATTTTGTTGTGTTTTTTTTTTTTTTTTGTCAAAATTAAACCAAAGTTGTCATTAATCATATTTATGATGATTTTCCATTTTCCGTTCTTCGTTTTCCGTTTTTCTTCTTTTTTTTTTTTAATTTTAAAAAAGTCTTAAAATGTCAAATCTCATAATTAATATCTTTAATTATTTATCGGTCGGAAAAGTTAAAAATTAAAATAAAAAAAAAAAAAAAAAAATTGTGAAGAAAACAATTTTGTAAAGAATGAACGAAAATAATTTAATAAATTGTTTTAGTTAATTTCTGAAAGTCTTTCTAAATAAATAATGATTATTAAAATTAATTTTGATTGATTCTTTGCATTTGTCAAGTCAGTAATGTCATTGGTGTTATTATAAATTTTAATTACATTAAAAAAATATTTTAAAGTTTTTTTTTTTTTGTGTTCAAATTTAATTTGAATCAATATTCCCGGTTGAAACAAACACAAATAATCATAAAACTTTTCCTTTTATACCATGAAACAATTTAAAGTTTGAAAATCATAAATCATAAATTTAACGAGATTTTTAATAAGAAAAATAAAAAGACAAAACTTCTTCTTTTGTTTGTAATTTTTTAATTTGATTGGAAGAAACGAGAACACAATTTGAATTGTGTTTTTTTTTTCTTTGCGCAAAATATTAGTTTTTTTCTTACTTTTCTAACTTTTTCTTTTTTCTCTTTCTTTTTTTTTTTTTTTTTGTTCATGAAAACATCAACATCACCCAAACATGACAAAAAAAAAAAAGGTTCTAGAAATTCCAATTAGTTATGAAAGTTTTGAAGAAGGTGAAGGAAGTCCGGAGTGTGAATTTATACCAAGATCATTGCCAAAGCAAACTGATTCAACTGAAAGCGACAAAAAGGTTAGAATACAATATAAAAATAAACGACAATTCCTTTTCTGGTTTTTTTTTAAATCATTTTCTTTCTTTTGTCCTTTCGTTTTTTTTTTATTCTTTGTTTTTAGTCTTATAAGTCAAGTTAGTTTACTTTAAAAACAATTAAAAGTTTAGTGTATTTTTATCATTCATTATCCGTTCTTTATTATTTCTTTTTTTCTTTATTCTTTTCCCCTGTTTGCCTTTCTTTTTTTTTGTTATAATTTTATAATTAAAACTGAACATTAATTCAACTAATTTGCATGAAGTCTTTAATTATAAAATTGAGATAAATTATTCTCTATAGTTAAAGGACTAGATTAGAAAATTTCCTGTTTCCATTATAATTGATATTTTTTGGTATCTTTTTGTCCTGTAAATTGTTTAATTTACTTTAATAATTGAAACAATTAATTTATAAATAGAATGATGGAATGTTAAAAGTTCGACCTGGACCACAAAAGAAACCGGCTGGTTTTCAAGCGCAACTTGTATGTTTAACACCATGGAATAATTCAACACATCCTGGACAAATAACATCGTTATCAGTAAATTCTAGTTATGGATTGTAAGTTTATTTTGTATATTTATTTCTTTTTATTTAGAAAAATATCAAATAATATGAAATAAACAAACCGACCAGCTCAAACCAAATGTTTGTATGATGCACAATCAGTGGTCTGGGTGCGCATTTTTATTTGCTCACCTCTTCTAACTTTATTTATTCATGTATAATAATGTTTGATCTACTTCTGCGAATGATGATTGTCATACGAATAAAATAATCAATAAATTTTCAATCAAGTTTCTTAATAACGTAATATTTATGTATTTATGTTTGTTCAATATTATTTCTATTTCTTTGGCTTTGGCTTTTTGTTAATTAATCTTTTCTCTCTTATATTTTTAGAATGGCCTACGGAAATGAACACGGTCTTGTCATAATTGATATTATACAAAAAATATGTCTTCTTAATGTTGCTAGTCCTGATTTGTATGGTGCCCAAGATCCGTATTCACGGGTACCAAGAAGTCCAAAACGTACGGATATAGTACAAACAAAAGATGATCAAGCACGATCACCTAGTATAGATCAGGTTAGTTTTTTCTTAGCGCTTATCTTTTTCTGTTTTCCGTTATTATGTTTTTTTTTTAACTATTTTTTTTTTATCTTATTTTTTTTCTTTATTTTAATTTTTGGCTACAAAATAATAATTTTATATTCAAACATCTCGATGTTTTTTTGGTTAATTTAATTATCAAAAATATTTAACATTTTTTATTCCAAACTATTCTTTATTATTTTTTTTTTAATTCAATCTCTTTGTTTTATCTTCTTTGAAGAATTTTTTTATCAGTTTTTATTTGAAAAGAAAAAAAAATTATTTACAAAAAAAAAAAAATTCTATTTTTGTCCCGAAAATTCCTTATTTTTTTTCCTGATTTTAGTAGAAATTTATAATTTAATAATACAAAATATAAAAAAAAAATAAAGAAAAGTCATAGCATACCAGAAGAAGAAGAAAATCCGAAGCCGTTAACGCATTACGTACGTCATCACGACGCAACAACAATGGCGAACAGAAATAAATTTACAAAAACAAAAAATTCGTATTTTACTTTCAGTTGGCTCAGTAGATTTAATTTTAATTAATTAACCAAAAATATATTTTCCTTTTGTTTAATATTTTTTTTTCAAATGATTTTTTTATGGCTTTGTTTTAAGTTAGATTCTCCAAAATTCTTTTTTATATCAATTGTATTTTTTTTTTTTGGTGGAAATGAATTTTTTTTTTTGAAGTTGGCAATTTTCAAAATGAAAACAAAAAATGCTTTCAATTTTACTTTTATTTCGTTGATTTCTTTTGACTGATTTTATTGTACAAATTTCTGATTTTCCTTTTTTTTTAATAATTATTTTAATCGAAAGAAATAATTTTCTCTCGTTTTAATTGGTTTTATTTTTTGTTTGTAGAGTTTTTTTTCTGTAGAGTTTTTTTTTTTGTTTTGTTAATGATTTTTTGAATGTTCTTCACACCGGTTATACCACCAAATAATTTGTAAAAATAACGACACCCGTTCACCTTTGAAGAAATTATTTATTCTAGGAAAAAAAAGAAAACGAAAATGAAAAATTTTACAAAACATAAATGAAATTATTTCATATGTTTTAGTTTTCTCAAATTTTATTTCTTTATTTTTATGATTTAACTTCTTTTTTTTATTACAAATAAAATAAAAAAAAAAACTATAAAAACTCACTTTAGTTACGTGACATATCGAGTAGTCCACAAAAAGTATCCACAATGCTGCCATTTTCATTACCAACGGAAACTATAACATTTTCATCTTCATCATCGCGTCCACCATCACCAGCATCTGAAGCAATTGAATCACAAAGTCCTGTTGAAGAATCTGTTATAACACCAGAAGAAATGACTAAAATTAAATCAGCCCAATGTCGTAGAAAATCTTCATCCTGGAATAGATTTAATTTTAAAAGACAATTGAGTAAAGTTGATATGAAACTAAAAAAGACATTTGGTGATGGTGGTACTGTTGTTAGTAGTGGAGGAGGAGTAGGAGGAATTGGTGGTGATAGAAAAAATTCAATATTTTATTATTGTGCAACAGAAGGTACACCGTTGTCACCAGTTGAAATATCACCTGATTCAACAGAATCAAATTCAACACCAACTGATACTGAACAAGATAAATCCGATTATTTAGAAGAATTAGAAAAAGATATTGTGAAAAGTATTAATGAGGATAAAGAAATGTCACCAATTTGTACTGAAATAGAATCTGGTTTAGAATCTCGTAATAGTAGTTCTGATGTTGAGTCAGATCCAAGAACACCATCACAAACACAGTCACCACCACAAAGTTTTTCAAAATCACATAATTATAAGACACGAACAATGTCTCAACCACACGCATTAGCCATTAAAAAAGTTGAATTCACAGAGGAGGCAATTGTAAAATCAACAGTGTCAACAGTAGATGGTGCATGTATATCACGTCCATCTGATTTACCATTACAAGATACAATTTATGGTGAACGTCCAAATCCACCACCAAGAACTAAAAAAAAAGGGAAACGTGATCAACGTTTATTGTCTGTTCCAAATATTAAATATGTTAAACCGGAAGTGCAAGATTTAAGATCTAAATCAACTAAAACAGATCAACAATCATTCCCGGAAAAAATAATTCGACGTTTCAGTAAGTATCAAATCTATCTCAAACTCTCTCTCTCTTTCTCTTTATTGGGTAAACAGTGTGCTGACAAATATTCTATAACTGAAATTAACATTTTTTTTAACATTGTTGTTGGGTTTTTTCTCTTTTTATTTGTTTCCTGTTTTTTTTTTAACAATAGGTAATTTGTGATTCCCAATAAAAAAAATAAGTACTTAACTTACGGGATTCACAAGAATCCTAATTCCTTTTCTAAGTTTTATAAAAAATAAAATGTCAATTTTAAATTTATTGACAGCAATAAAAATTCTAGCATCGGCCTGTTTTTTGTAATCGTGATATCGGTAATTCCTTTGAAAACGATAAGATTAAAATACGTAAATGCAACATTTTAGTGATCCTTTTTTTACAACAACAACAAAAAAAGGGATGGGATTATAATAAATCGATTATCTGTTCATCGTTAATTTGAAATAATCGATTTTTTTTTTTGGTTTTTGTCTTCATTAAACAAAAATAATCTCGAACAAAAATAAATAAAACGATTAACGCCTACAAATTATCTCCAAACGTGTCAACCGATAAAAGATAAAAAAAAATTGATTTTTATTCGTTTATTTATTATTTTTAACCCAAAAGAAGCAAAAAAAAAACGGTGGAAGGACGAAAAAATCCCGTCCCTGATTTATTTTTACGTTTTTTTTTTTCTTTCACTCGGGTGGAAAGAAAAAAAGAAAGAATTGAAAAAAAGTAAATCCTGGGAGCTTAAAAGATGGGGGAAAGAGAAACAACAAGAAAAAAACTTTTCTAGGAGAAAAGAAAATTTATATTTTATAAGCAAGAAAAAAGTAATTTTATAATCCCTATTCACCCCCCTTAAATAAAAATAAAAAAAAAACACCCATCTTAATTATTTAATTTTTATATTCATATAATTTTCATGTTTTTGATTGATTAAGTTGATTTTGGTTATGAAAATTTATTTTCTTTAAAATTAATTGAAAAAGAAAACATTTTTTTTATAAAAAAAAAAAGGAAAGAAAATAAGTTAAAAATATTTAAAATAAAAGATTACAGATCACCACGTAGATTTTTATTCGTTTTCCTTTTTTATTCTCATTTATTTATTTATTTACTTTTTTTTTAGATTTAGAAAGTTTTTATAATTATTAAATTATTTGTTTAATTTACATATTTTTTGTTTTAGCGAAACAGAAAAAAAAAACAAGACAATAATATAATATAAAATTTAATTAAATTAAATTAGATTATTATTAATAATTAATTGCAACAATTATATAATTTTTTTTTTATTGATAAATGTAGAAAATTAGAATTTACTATTTTTTAATTTATTGATTTTTACCTTTTTCCGTTTTTTTTTTGATATTTTTTTTTTGAAATTCGATTCGATTCGAAAGAGAAAAAAAATGTTATTCTTAATTTAAAAACAAAAAAAAAAATTAAACAAAAAATAATCAATAAAAGTAAGAAAGTAGAGTGCGAATGTGCATATATTTTTAATTTCGTATATATATTTTTTTCTTAATTAATTAATTCTATAAAAAAAAAAAATAATTAAATAATTTTACTTCTTAAGTAGAGAAATTTAGTTGACAAAAAAAAAAACAAATAATTAATAATTTTTTTCCATTTATTATTCTTTTTTTGTTTTTCTTTAATTATAAATTTTGTGTAAAATATTAAAAATATATTTGCTTTATAATAATAGAAATTATTCTGACGTTTATAAATAAATGTGGAGAGATTTGAATTCGACAAAAGAATTGTTTTTGTGGAAATAACAAAAAAAAAAAACTGTATTTTAACCCAGCGCTGCCTGTTGTCATAACAAACAAACAAACAAAAAAAGTAGGTACCCGACAAAAGATAATCGCAAACGTGTTTGGAATAAGATTTCCCTGTGTTTCTACAGAATATAACATCCTTCATTTATATTTTTTATTGCAAAAAGAAAAATATGCGAAAAGAAAAAAAAAAAAGGGAAAATTCATTTTCATTTGTGAACGTCGTTGTGTGTCTGTCTGTTTGCGTGTGTGTCCCATTTAATTTACATTGTTTTATTATTTTTTGTTAATGTTTTTATGTTTTGTTTTGTTTTGTTTTTGTTCTGTGAAAGTTTTTATTTTTTTTTTTTTGTTTTATATAAATAAAAAAAAAAGTTCATGGAAGCAAACAAGGCCAAAAAAATGCTTTTTTGTATACCCGCCGCCGCCAACCAAAAATAATAACTACGAAGAAACATAATATAAATTATTCGTTCAAAAATTTCTGCTTGAATTTCTTTTTAAACAACAAAAAAATGAGGAAGAAAAAATGGTTTCATTTATTTTGTATTTTTTTTTTATTATTTTATGTTTGGTTTATTTAATTTGCAAGAAAAAGATTTTTTTTTTGGTTTCTTCTTCTTGCAAAGAATAACAAAGAAAACGAAAAGCTCTTGTTGCTGAATTGATGATGGTATAATAATGGAAACTCCTGTGGGGGAAAAAAGTACCGAAACAAGAACAAAAAAAAAAAACAAATTTTGTTTCATGTTGTCCATATGAAGGTTTTTCCATTTGTTTTTTTTTTCTTATTATTTTTTTTTTTTGTTATTTTCTGTTTCTAATCTTTTGTTTTAAAATAAACATTAAAAAAAAATAATAATAGAAAAAGCTGTGATTTAATAAATATCAGCAAAAGATATAATATAAATATAATAATTCGCTTCTGGTGATGGTTTGACTTGAGACAAAAAAAAAAAATGAAAATTACACAAATTATTTTGTTTTTGTTACTTTTTAAATTAATTAATACAAAAAAAAAAAAAGTTTTAATACATAATTTTTTCAGCATTATTATTATTATTATTGTTGTCGTTGTTTCTTTTATCAAAGACACCATTTTTCTTTTTTCTCTCTCTCTCTCTCTTTATCTCTTTCTATATTTTTCTTTATCTCTTGTTTTTGTCTTTTTTTTCTATTCTTGTTTTGTGGAGAAAATTTGATAATTCCATTTTAATTTTTTTTTTATTTCGAAAAATTCAAGTTTTCTCTTTTTGTGTTTAACTAATTTCTTTTAATTAATTAAACAAAATATTTATATATCTCTCTCTCTTTCTTTCTCTCTCTCTCTCTCTATTTTTCATTCTTTCATTCTTCTAAAAAAAAACACATAAATTGAATTTTAATTTGTTTCTTATTTTATTTTCTTACGTTGTTGTTCGAACTTCTCTTTTCTAATATTCTTAAGAATTACAAAATAATGTGCATCGACTCCTCTCAGATTAAAAATTCAATAAAATTATTTCAAGAAGCCGATTTATTATTTAATTTATATTTATTTATTTGTATTCTTTCTTTTTTTTTATTTCGTTTAGGATTCGTCCGATTCGGATGACCAAAACTGCCTTAAATATCTTTTCGGAGAACTTTTCGGTAATTAAATAATTTAGAAAAACAAACAAAAATGGCCAGTTTTAGTTTTAATTTTTAATTTTTTAGAAAAAAAATATAACTTAAAAGTGGCGTCCCATTTTTTTGCTAATTTATTAATATTTTTTTTTTTGAAAAATAAGATCACTGTCTCGCTCTCTCTCTCTAATTATTTGTCTCTTTTGTTTTGTATGTGATCCGTTTTTATATAATTATTATTATTAATTGATGCATTTGAATTGGATGGAGACAATATTTGGAGACTACTTCTGAGACCTTGTATTTTGTACATAATTTTTTTATTATTTTACTTAGAAAGAGTTTTTCTGTTTTGTTTTTGTGCTGGCTTTTTTTTATTAAAAAAAATACTTTAGTTGATTAATTGGCAAATAAATTTGAATTAACAAAAATAAAAGAAAAGTACCTAACCAAAAATTAGTACCTACAAAAATTAGGAAAGCAACTTGAAAAGAATTGAAATATTGGAAAAATTTTGATTTTGATTTTGAATTTATTTATTTTTATCGAAATTCATTTTAATTAATTTTGTTTTTTAGGCAAGTCGATGTGCAGTAATTTGTAGATTTAAAGAATTTTTTTTTGTTTTGTCTGACGTAATTTATAAGTGCAAAAAATTATTTTGAAAGACACAAATATATATATATAGAGAAACACGTTCCCCTCTGACATCACACAACGGCCCAAACAGAGGGGAATACATTTTTATTTATTTAGAATCTTTTTTTCTTTTCATTATTCTTACCTTCTTTTCTGTTATTTTATTTTCTCTCTTTTTATTTTCTTTTTCTGTTTCACCATTTATTTAAAAGTAAATTCCAATTTTTGTTTACCATCCCCCAAATAAAAAACAAACACCCCCTTTTTCTTATCCACCCATAAAAAGAAAATTAAAACAAACAAAACAAACAAAACCAAAAAAAATTATTTAATCCCAGATGAATGGACTGTGTGGACCAGCAACAACATCAACAACAATACAAGAACGTAGTATTGGTGGTTTTATTGGGACAACAGGAACTGGAAGTCCAATACGTCGTGGTGTACCAATAACTTCGACAGGAATGGATTCTGTACGAAAATCTAGGTCACAAGGTGGGAAGAAATTGCAAAAATGCCTATCAACAGCATCATATGGGGAGGAGAGTTCTATCAGTCGACCACAGATGGCTCCATTGTCGCATAATCTTCTAATGACGCGGCAATATTGCAGTTTTGGTAGTACCACGTCCTTCTTCTTTCTCTTTTGTTCTTATTTTTGATTTAATTACTTTTCTTTTTGTTTTTAAAGGAACAAATCGTCACAAATACATAAATTTTTTCTTTTGTTTGTTCTTATTTTCCCTTAATTTAGATCTCTCCTATAAAGTTTTTTTGAAAATCTCAAGAAAAACAATTACAAAAAACATTTTACTTTTAACATTGTTTTCTTTTATTTAAACACATACATTTTATTTTGTTTTTTAAAAAAATTAATTTAAATTAAAATTAATGACAAATATAAAAAAAACAACAAATATTCAAAGATTAATTTTAATTTTAATTTCATTCTCATCAGCATCCTCATGAAATATTTTAAACAAAAATTAGGAATTAAGAAAACATTTTTAAAATATAAAAACAATTGATAATTTCCTCTTATTTTTTTTTAATTAACATGATGAGTTTGTATAATTAGTGAAAATTCATGAATCATCTTAAAGAAAAAATAAATAATTATTTTAACTTTTGAGATCCCTCTCTGGTTCAGGGATCTTTCATTTTTTCCACTGTTTTTTAAATCACACAACAAAAATATATAATTAATAATTTAAAAACTAAACTTCTTTTTTATGTTCAATTTGAATCGAATCACGTGAAAGTTTATTCATAATAATTTAATTTATTAAAGTTTAATTTTATTTATGTCAAATGTTACAAATTAGTCAAGACACAAACCATTTGAAACGGTAATTTTTTAAATTCACCAATATTTTTTTTCTGTTCGGAAAACGAAATTTATTTGTCATGAAATTTTCACTAATTAACACAATTCACAAAAAAGTTTTAAAGTTAACATTTTTTCTTATTCAAAAAAAAAAAAAATAAAACAAAAACAAAAACTATAAACGTAAATTTAGTAATAAAAAGGTAGTCAAAGCTTTTTAATAAATAGGAGAATTTTTAAAACAAAAAATGAATTCCCCACCCCACTATTTTTCATTTTGTTCTTTTTTAAACATTAATTTATTATTTCTATTTATTATTATTATTATTATTTTCTATTAAAAAAAATAAAATATTTATTTATTTAGAAATAGTATAGGAAAAACAATACTAACAAAATTTACTCATCAAAATTTTTTTTCTCTTTTCTTTTTTTTTATTTTCAAAAAAAACAAACAAACTCATTGCTTCTTTTTCTGTCAAAAAAAAAAAATATTAAACAAAAAATAAAAAACAATATTTATTGGATTAACGAAATAAAAAAAAAAAAAAAAAACAAATAAAAAAATGAACAAAACACAAAAAAAAAATGTAAACAAACTCGTACAGATCGCAGTCAAGCGCCGATAGGTAAATTATTTTTCTTGTAAAAAAAAAAAAAAAGAAATGCAAAAAAAAAAAAAAAATTAAACAAAAAATTTTAGTAAAGATTTTTTTTTCAATTTATCCAATTTTTAAATATTTTTTTTTTTTTTGTAAGACAAAAAGTTCTTAGAAAATGAAAAAAAAAAAACCAAAATAAACTTTTTGATTATTATTAAATCGCAACCCCCTTTCTTTCCTTATATTTATTTTTTTCTTATAATTTTCCTTTTTTTTTTGTTTTGTTTTTCTTTAATTAAATTTTTCTTTTTTTTGTTTTTGTTTTTGTTTTATAAATATTTTTGTGTAGTAGAAAAAAAAACAATTAACTTATTTTTGTTCTCTCTTTTTTATATTCTCTCACTTTTCACACACCTCTTACACACTTTTTCTATCTCTCTCTCTCTCTCTCTTGTTTTTTGTGCGATTGCATTTCCATTTTATATATTTTTAACTTTTATTTTTGTGCTGCAAAAAATAGAGAAAAAAAGCGAAAAAAATAAAAATTAAATGAATTTTAAAGAAAAAATGTTTTAAAATCTGTACACAAATTTAATTATTTATTTATTTTGATTCCACCTAATTTTGAAAAACCACAATTTTTATTTTCACAGTAACTCTTCTCTCTCTCTATCTCTCTCTCTGACTTTTGTGTCACCATTTTTGTTTTTTTTTGTTTGTTTTTTTTTTTTTTTAAAAAAAGTCAAATCCAAAATTTTTGCTCTTTTTCTTTGGAATAGAAAAACTCACCCAAAGACACAACCCAGTAGTAGAAGAAGATTAATCGCATCTTGAAAATAATAATAAAGAATTAAAAAAAACAAAAGAATTAAAAATTAAAAAAAAAACACATTTTTATATAAATTAATTCAATGATAATTTGACTCATATTTTTTAATTTGCATTAAATCTCACCAATTTTTTTGTTCTAATCGTTTTAGTTTTGTTTTAGTTTTATAATTTAGTTGAAACATTTTATAGTTTTTTTTTTTGTTTTTTTTGTTTTTTATTGTTTTTAGTGAATCCAAAAATACAATAAATTAATAAAAAAATAATAATAATAAAATAATAAATATAAAACAAAAAAATTAAAAATAATAATAATAAATTAATTAAAAATAAACTAAAAATTAATTAACACTCACACACACACACTCACAGTAGTTAGTTTTTTTTTTTATTTTTGATAATGAAATGAATTATTTACATTTTTTTTATTCTGTTTACCAAATTTTTTTACCTTTTCCCCCACAACAAACCCGGCGTCATTTAAAATCAACGTAAATAAAATTGAAATGATTTAACGGTAAATTTAATCGTGCGATCATAACCTAAAAATAAAGTGACTTTTAGACAACAACAACAAATAATAAAAGAAGAAAAAAAATTGTAAACAGAATTTAAAAATGAAAATAAAAGCAATGAAATAGTTTGCTAAATGAATTTTTAGATTTTTTTTTCTCTCAAATAATTAGATTAAAAAGTGAATCGTTAATGGCCTCACGTAGATTCATTTTCTTATATATTTATAACAAACAAATATTGATAAGAAAAAAACTCTTCTTTGTACATTTTATTTGTTGTTTTTTTTTCCTTCCATATTTTCTTATTAGAACAAAACAAAACAATAACAAGAATTGCAAAATGAAGGGGAAAAAGAAAAACGTCGTTTAAATTTTTACGTTGAAATTATTATTTTTTTTTTTTCAATTTTTTTTTTTTCCAATAAAATAATTAAAAATTACAATTAAATCACCGTAGATTAAAAGAAAAAATTATGCCCAAGCATGTAAAATTAATTTCAATTAAATTTGAATTAATAAATAATTAATTTGTTACAAAAGAAAATGAATAATTATTAATTAATTTAAAAATTTTTATGCCAACAAAAAAAAAACAATTTTTATTTTAAAAAAAAAATTAAATAAAAAGCAAAATGAACAAAACGAAATTTAGATAAATTTATAGAGAATTATAATGGGGTGGTCACATTTAATCGTTATGTAACTGAAAACGTTCTGTATTTTTTTTTTACACTTTTTATTGAATCAAATATTATGGAAAATATTGTGGAAATCGATTAAATTGAAAAACCACTTTTTTTGTTTAATTGAATTGAAATATTTGAAAGTTCAAAAGTATTTTTTTACATAGCGATTAATGTGACCCCCCCTAAAACAATCATACAAACTTTTTTGTTTTTTGTTTTTGTAGAATGGTTTGTAGAAAAAATTATATGAATGATAGAATTTATGAACTTATTCCTTTTGTCTATTCTTGTGATGTTCGTTAAGTTTATTTAATGAACGGATATTAAGTGAGACAACTTTATTGAAACAAATGAAAAACAAAATGTTTTTACTTTACATTTCAGTTGTTTTGTGTTTCTTACCGTAAGTTGTTTATTTTTTGTTAATTTGTGGAAAAGTTAAAGTTCATATTCATCATACAAATAATTTTTATTTTTAAACCATTTTTTTTATAGTAAGTAGTGTCTTTCGAGATCAAATGGATAAAAAGGGGAACTTTTTTTTTTTTATGTGTAAATTTTAAGTTTTGCTTTGTAAATAAAAGGAAAGGAATTAAACAAAAGTAAAAAAAAAAAAAATTCCCATTACATTCATTGTCTCTGCAATAAAAATCTATTAAATATAAAATAAAATGAAAAATAATGAAAAAAAAATATAAAAAACAATAATCTCATTCTATCTCTCATTTTTTAAACATCTTTTTGATTTTAATTTGTTGTATTTTTTTATCTTTTTATTGGTCCAAAAAAAAAAAAGTTTAGACGGAACTTTTTTACTTTATTATTATATTTGACCTAACAAGGTTAATTATGAATGCTATGCTATAAGCTTCAAGCGACTTAAACAAATACGATTTACTTGAATTAGTCGTTATGTGACTTAAGTTTTTGACTTTATTACACTCGAACACTTCAGTGAGAAAATAAACGGAATTAATTGTCAACGTACAGTTCACAATTTAATTTGGAAATTCTCACTTAAGTTAATTTTAATTTAAGTGACTTAAATGTAATTATTGAAAGATTAACTTAAATTGTTAAACTGTCTTAACTGTTATAACAGAAATAAAAAAACACAACAAATTTAACATCATTTCTGTCATCTATTTTTTAATCATCTTTAAGAAGAAAAAAAAAACTTTATATCCTTTTTTTTTTCTGTTGTTTGTATTTGTTTGTCTTATGTTTTTTTTCTTTTAATTTACTTTTTTTTTTTTTTTGAAAAAAAAAAATGAGATTTTAAAAAACCATTTTTTTTTAATTTTCGTTTCGTTAAATATTTTCCTTTTTTAATTTTCTTAAGAAATTTTTTTTTTATTTTTTTATTTTTGTTGTAGTTTTTTGTTAACAAAAAAAATTATAAATTAATGAATCCCCTGTGATGTGGTACTATCTAAAACTCTCTCTCACTCTCTCTCTCTCTTTTTTTTTTGTTGTTGTTTCTCAACTTAAATATTGAATATTTTTTTTAAAAAGAAAAGAAAGAAGAAAAAATATTAAATATTCAGAAAAAAAATGAAAATATTTTATTAAAAATTTTGAAAATAAATTTTAAATGTTTTTTTTTTAAGAGAAAAAAGAAAAAAATTACAAATTTTGTTGTTCTGAATGTACAAAGTCCAATCTCTGTCTACAGACAGAATTTTCTTGTTTCTTTTTCTCCAATTGGAATAATAATCAAAAAAAAAAAAACATTTTTTAAATTAAATATTTTTGAATTAATTAGAAATTTAATTTTTAATAAAGAAAAAATTTATTTTTTTTTAAGAAAAACAGAAGAAAATCATATTTAAGAAAATATTTAATACAAAAAAAAAATCCTTTTCTCCTTCTGTTTAAAAATAAAATTATAGAAAAAAAGTAAAACTATGAGACTGTGCTCTGTTGTAATCGATTATAAATGTTTCCTCTCTCTCTTTGATCTGTCTTTTTTTCTTTTTTTTTTGTCTTTACTTTATTAATTAATAATTATTTATTTTGTTTTTAATTTTATTATAATAATTTAATATTATTCTCTCGTTTCTTCGTTCACCCAATTATGTCTGTCTCTCTCTCCCGCTCTCTCTCTCTATAAGCAATAAATTAATTTTAATAATATGTATCTCTCACTCTCTATCTATAAATCTCTCTCTCTCTCACTGTGTGTGATTTTTCTATTTGTTGTTGTTATATTTTGTTGATGTTGATTTTTTTCCTCTTTCTGTTTTTCCCTTTCAATTCTAACTAAAAATCGAAGAAAATAAAGGAAAAGAAAATTCACGACAGCAAATGGAAATTATATTAAAAACAAAATGAAATAAAATCCAAAAATAAATTGGAATTTTATACAAAAATAACCCTCTAAAATTAAAAAGTAACGATCCCAAACACCCCCCCCCCACCCCCAAGTTTTAAATTTGATTCGAATTACTCTATAATTTATTAAGATTACCATTTCTCTCCTTCTCTCTCTCTCTCTCTAACTCTAATTTTTGCTCTTCTCCACAATTGAAAAATATTTCTAATTGTAGAAGAAAATTAATTTTTTTTTTTTAATTAATTTTTATTAATAAAGAATTTGTTTTTGTTTTTTGTTAATTAATTAATTAATTTTTATTTTCTGTTTTCTCTGAAATAACTATAAGAAAAAATAAACTAAATAAAACTTAATTTGCATGTTCCTTCAAATTCTCTCTCTCTCTCTCTATTCCTCTCTCTGTCTATCTCTCTAATTCTCTTTAATTATTTCCCTCACTCTCTCTCTCTCTCTATAATCTAATAAAAAAATAAATACAGAATTAAAAAACCGCTGCATGAATTTCTCTGTTTTTATCCTATTATAACTTCTGTATATTTTTAGTTTTCTTTTCTATTTTTCTTTTTGGTTGGTAACACAATTTTTTTTTAAAAAAAAAACTAATTTTTAAATTAATTTTGTTTTGATAATTGATAATTGTAGCAATTTAATTATTATACTTTTGTAATAAACAACAAAAATGAAAAAAAAATAAAAGAAGAAGTCAAATAAACAAACAAAACAAAAGAATTATACATAAATACTAGAATACATCGTAAATTTCATTTAAAAACTACAACAACAAAACTAAAGTTTTTTTTTGTTTTTTTTACAAACACAAACAAAGAATAAATAATTATTCTGACAAAACTAATACAAAAAAAAAATATGTCTGGAGACTTTTGGTGAAATTCCAATTCATCAAAATTAAAATTGAGAAACTACCAAAAGAAATTCGAAATGAATTCTAGAATCGAATATACCTATATAACGGCATTTCTATTAAGTCCACCATTTTGTTTTCCTGGGCAAAAACAAAAAAAAACCGAAATTAAAGAAAAACAAAAATGGAATCGAATTGTTCTGTTTTCTTGTGTTTTTTTTTCTTTAATCTAAAATTTATAATTTCCATTTGTGTTTGATGTTTTTATTTTCTTTTTGTATCTTTTTGGTGTTTTTTTTTTTTTGTTTTTCTTATTTTTCTTTTCCTATTTTGTTTCCCCCTATTTTTATGTTTTAAACAAATTTTTCTGTTGAATGTTTGTGGTTTGTTTAAAGAAGTTTAAGAGGAGTGCGCACCTTCTTAAACCACTCTTTCACATTCCTTTTTTTTTGTCTCTTCTTTAATTAAAAATGTAAAATAATTTAAAATAAAAAAAATACCCTCCTACGCCTCTCTACTTAAAAACTATTACTAACTATTACTTAACTAATATAACTACTAAGTACTAAGTACTAATTACTAACTACTAACTACTATGTAAATATATATACTACAATAATTAACCTTTTGCAAAAAGGTTTCTGAAACGAAATTATTCTGTACATTTTAATAAATGTTTTTTTTTTTTTTGTTTTTTTATTTTTAAGAAGAAAAAAAAGTTGAAATTGCTTTCAAATTTTTTTTTTCCCTTTAATTAATTTTTAATTGTTTTCTGTTGAAATTTTATTTTAGTTTATTTTTTTTTTTTTTGTTTTTAATTTACTTTAATTTTCTTTAATTTTTAAGAAATCAGAGAATATTTTTTTAACATGTTTTTTTTTTTTATTTGTCGTCGTTCAGAAAAATTTAAAGAAAAAAAATATTTTATAAAATAAAAAAACAAAAAAAAAAAAAGAAGAAAAATAAAACAGCTTTTAATGAAAAATAAATTTGCTTTTGCTTTTATTGTTGTAAATTTTTTATAACATTCGTTCCTATATATATTTTTTTTTTTTGTTTTTATTTTTAAGTTTCATTTGTTTTCATTTGTTTTTCTTTTTTTGTGTTTTCTGTTTTTTTTGGATGTTTGTTGAATATTTCACATACGGCCGTGCATCTTAACTTTTATTATTATGTGTAATTTTTATATATTTATATGAACGAAGCTGATTTATATTTTTTATTTTTTTTTTGAAAATTTCACAATAAAAATATAACGAAAATTCACAAAAAAAAAAAAGTTACAAAAATTAAAAACTCACGAAAAAAAAAACACACACACATACACTTTGCATTAGAACTTCATACAAAAAAAAAAAAATAACAA
This sequence comes from Pedicia rivosa, assembly GCA_963082725.1. NCBI lineage: Eukaryota > Metazoa > Arthropoda > Insecta > Diptera > Pediciidae > Pedicia > Pedicia rivosa. Next base: position 14,255,777 of record OY720151.1, on the reverse strand, counting down.
AAGAAATTTGTAGTGTCGTCCATCCTCTTCGAATCAATTATTTTTTGTGTTTGTCCAAAGATTTCATTAGGATTTTGTATTCCTGCTGACACGATTAACGATTGCGATTACGATTGCGATTAACGATTACGATTGCGATTACGATTGCGGTAAATTTTCTTTGCAAACAGTTTACAGCATCCTGAATTTTAGTTTATGAATTTCTGAAATTTTGATAATTGAAAAATAAATAACAACCGCATTGAACTGTCAGCAAAAGGACTTTATCCTTTATTGTTGCTCATAAAAATTCGGTTTTTTATCCCGCCCGCTTTTTTTATATTTTTCTTTTCTCTTTAAAAAAATAAAAGAAAGCAAAAAGTAAATTTCCACTTCATTTAAAAAAGAGAAAATCAAATGAAAAAGGAAAGAAGAAAAATCCGAAAAACTTTCTGTTGTTTTTTTTCTGCAATCGTTCGTTATTTTGTCAAATTTTCCGTCTCCTGCTTCTTCTTCTTCTTTTTTGCGTATCAGAAAGGAAGAAAAGGCAATATATGAATACATAATCCTCTTGAATCTTTGATACGGATGAATTGAAAAATAGACTAGAAAAAGGATTTTATAACGAAAGCAAAAGTATCAGAAAAATAAAAGTTAATAAGAAGAAGAAGAGAGTAGAAAATTATTGGGTTTTTTCGGTCCTATCTTTTAAATAATAACGAAAACGGATTCAAAGGACCAAGAAACGAAAGTCGGTTTATATTTTTTTTTCTATCGATTTTTGTGGTTTTCTATGAAAATTTGTATAGTAAAAAAAAAGAAATATAAAAACCAGAAAACGTATATAAAAAGAGGATGAAGGGATATTCAAGAACTATTTTATCCTTAGATTATTATGTAGAACAAATCTTCTCACTCTACCAACCCTACTGCCCTTTCTTCCCACCATATAACCGAACCTTAACTTGTCGCATATAAAAACATACTCTCTACACAAATACATTTTTATAAACACACACACACACCCAGATACGCTCCTATAATTGGGATAACAAAAATATTAACACACACACACACATAGAAAATAGTAAAAACATTTTTGTTCTTTGAATGTAGCGAAACTTTTATTATTATTGAATTTGGAAAATGGTATCTTGAAGCATGATAAATATTAGCACGATTTAAAAAAAAAAAATTACAATTACCTAATTTTAAGTAAAGAAAAAAAAATTGTTTGATTTTTAACGTTTTTTTTTTTTTTTAAAAAACTTTTTAATTTTTTTTTTTTTTTAAAAAAACTTTTTAATTTTTTTTTTTGTTTTTTTTCTTTTTTGTAAAATTAGAAAAAATAAATTCTTTTATATTTTTTTTCTGTTTTGATTTTTATGTTCACTTTAATTAATTAAATATAAAAAAAAAAAAACGAAAATATTTATCCTTTAATTAATTTAAACAAAATCCTTAATTTTTTATTTATTTTTATTTTTTTTTGAAAGGAAAGAAAATAAACCAACAAAAAAAATTATTTTCTTTTCCTCTTTTCCAAAATTTAGAAAACTTATTTAATTCAATTAAATAAAAAAAAAAAATTCCTTTCACTCTCTTATACACAAAATACACACTATCTATGTCTATCTCTCTCTCTCTCTCTCTTTCTATCACTTTCTATTTATTTAACTTTTTCTATGAAAAGAAGAAAAATAAAAGAAAATTTCCTTTATACAAGAAAAACACAAAAATAAAATAAAAAATCCTTAAAAGAAAGATAAATAAAAATTCCATCAGTAAACGCGCTCTCTCTCTCTCTCTCACACACACTTTCTCTCTCTCTCATTTTTTGATACTTTTTAAATAAATATATTTTTAAAAATTTTAACAATAACAATTTACTTCGAATTTATTAAGGCCAATATCTTGAACTTCAGATTATTTTGTTTTAATTTTCCATCGATTAATCACAATTGAATTTTTCTGATACAATAATTCATCGTGCAATTGTTTTATTCATCGTGCAATACAAAAAAAATTCCATCATCACTTGAGCATTTTTGTATATAATTTATTGTACATAGAAATAAATTGGGGGGAAAATCATTCATATTGCTTTTATTTCTGGGGCATCAATTATAGAATATAAAATGTAAAAATCTCCTAAATAAATTCTATTTTATTAATATTGGATGCGTGATATTTGGTTAAAGTGCGATGTTTTATAAAATTAACATCGCTAATAATTAAAAATCATTAAAAATCAGAGCACGTGTTGTTGAATGTTTTATGATTTCTTATTAAATATAAAACGCAATAGGCAAAAGTCCTTCTATAATTATAAAGTTAAAAATTAAAATATTTTATCAAAGGAAATTATTTTGGGAAGACAATTCAAAAAAAACTGTGGAATTAGGAACAAATGTCCAAGCACATTGATCGATGGAAAATTACAGACGATAATAACTTAAGTCTGAGTAAACGTCCTTTATACATTAATTTTGAAACTTTTAGTTTGTTTTTTTTTCTTTATTCATTTTTGTACAAAATTTTGAAGCTTTTATATTTCCTAATTAATTAATTTAATTAACTTAATTCTTTTTGATTACTGAATTTTTACTGATTAAAATAAAAGCTTTTTTTTTCTTTTATCCTTTAATCATCCTGTTTTTTTTTCTTTCTTTCTTTTTTTCTTTTTATTTAACTTCTGTCTTTTTTCCTTTCGTTTTTAATGAAAGAAAATGAATTAATTAATTATTTAAAATTTTTTGCATGTTTTTTTTAAAATTTTCGTTTTTGATTTTGTTTTTTAAAAACAAATAAATTAAAAAAAGAAATCAGATATTTTCTGTTCAAATTTTTTTTTCTTTCGTATATTGAAAAGGACAAATGTTAGGGGATGGATGAAGGTGGACAGAAGTAAAGTTAAAGTCTTTTGAAACAGAATCAGTTATTTTTCTTTAAGAACAGAAAAAAAAAAGTTTTATATATTTTTGGAAGCTTTTGTTGAATAAGCTTTTTGAATGCTTTTTTTTATATTTAGTTGAATGAATAAACAAACTCTGTCTGTTCTCGCACCACCACCTCCACCCCCTTAATAAAAAAAAAACTTTCAAATTTTTATAATTTCTTCGGTTTTCTTTATTTTGTCAAAATCAAATTTTTTGTTTATTCTCTTAATTTTCTTTCGTCTTTTCTTTCTTTTTAATTTTCTCTTTATTTCTCTCTCTCTTTCTTTTATTATTTTCTCTTTAAATTAAAAACAAAAAAAAAAAAAAAGGTTTTGATTTTGTAAAATAAAACAATGAACGAAAAAAAAGTCCAAAAATAAAACTTTAATGCAAAAATATTTAAAAGAAAAACTAACCCTCTCTCTCTCTCTCTCTCTTTCTCAACCTCCCTCACACACACACTCTCTGTTTCACTCTCTCTCTCTCTCTCTGTCTCTCACACACTCTCTCTCTCTCTCTCTCTTATTTTTCTATTTTACTTCAGAAAAATAACAAAAAAAAAAAAAGTAGAAAATCGTCCAATATATTTTTAATTATTTTAAATCAAACTTTTTTTTTCTTTATAATTTTATAATTTCTTGTTGAAAATTGTAAAAAAAAAAGAAGAAGAAGAAGAAGAAGAAGAAGAAAAAAAAATGAAAAACAATTTAAACAATTTTTTTTTTTTGATTAAATTAAATAAATAAAAAAAAAAAAGAAAAACAAACAAACAAAATTTATTATAAAATGATATCTAATCTGGTTTTATGTATTTTTTTTGGCACCACTGGCCGAGTAGATAAATTGGATAGTTCATTCTCACGTTCACGTTCATCATCGATGTCTAGTTTAGAAAATATATCATCTGAGGCTGTACAATGTTTAGCATTTACTGATAGTTACACAAAAAAAAGTGGTAAGTGAATTATTTATTTTTAATGAATGATTCCAAGATGATCAGCAGTTGAACAGAATTTTTAGGAATAAGAAAAATATTAATTGTGTGTCTGTACTGTAAAACGAAACACATAAAGTTCATTAAGACAAATTGTATTTACTTTACTTATTATGACTTATTTTCATTTTGCGTTTCACAAACATTTTAATAGTCTTGGTAAAAATAAAAAGAAGTGCAATACGACAACTTTTTCTCAAAGAAAGGACACAATAAAATTCCTAAGCAGACTTCTAAAAGGTTCGGCAAACTAATTAGGTTTATTATTATTACGACTTATTACTTGTGTGACATAATTTTCGTTCACAAATCTAATCCTAATATTATTTGCGGTAATTTCTTTTAAAATTTCTGCTGTTTCCGAACGTTAAAATTTTGAATCATTGGTGAAATTTTAAAAATCTAAATTTTCATATATTAAACTTTCTACCAACCAAAAACAACAAACAACGTTCTTTAAACTGTTTGATTCATCAAAAATTAATCTTATTTGTTCTTTATTAAAGATCCATCAGCACTGGTACCAACACTTTGGGTTGGCACAAGTTTGGGTTCTGTATTAACCGTATCTATTGTATTACCAGAGGGTGAAAGTAGAGAAAGTCAACCAGTTGTTGTTTCAATTTTAGGTAAGTTTACTTACTCTAGGAAAAAAACTTTATAATTTATTCATTTGATAAGTTGATATTACACAACACATCTGCTATTCATACAAACAGTAAACATGAATATGAATTGACTTCTTAAAAAGTTAAGAAAAATTATTTGATGTAAAAATATCAACTTTTTGATGGAAAAATCATTTTAAAATTATGCGTTTTTTTATTTTCCTTCAATCAAAAATCAAATCGAAATTTTTTTTTTAAATATACAAAAATGTTATGATGTAGGAGGACCAATATTTCGTCTTAAAGGATCTATTCTATCAATGTCATTTTTGGATTGTAATGGTGCACTTATTCCGTACTCATATGAAACATGGAAAGATGAGGGTAAAAATCGTGATAGTAAGTGTATTTTTTTATCACAACTTTTTAATTTCTCTGATCAAAGAATTAAAGTTGAATAATTTCAACTACCATAAAGATTTACTTTTTCCAACTGATAATAAATTCTGACGCCGAATTAAAAAATTCTAAATGTTTGCGTCTCTTCAGATTATTAGACTTGACTTTATTCCAAAATTTAATTCTTTGATTTCTGGATCTCTGGTTTTTTTTTTTAGTTTTAATTTTATTAATAATAAATTTGTTTTCGATTAATTTTTTTTTTATCTTTAAAGCATTTCCAGGTACACCAACAAAAAATACAAATCGTATGAGTCCAACATTAGGAGGTGATTCATTTGGTGATAGACAATTTATGGTAATAACTAGTGAGAAACAAGCACGTGTTGTTGCACTACCTAGTCAAAATTGTGTCTATAGATTACAAATAACCGAAACCGATTATGTTGTTAAAGCTGAAATTATTAATTTAAAAGGTTAAAGTTTTTATTTTATACTTTTTTCCTCTTGTTTTTTCGTTAATTTTCTTCTATTTTTCTCTTTTTTTCCGGTATTTTACTTTTTTTTTTTTTTTTTGGAATTTTTAATTTATACTTTTGTGATCTGTCAACACCCAGATAGCGTTTGTTTGGTTTGCTATATATCAACTGGTCATTTATTAGCATATACACTACCAAGTCTGAGGCCTCTTCTTGATGTGGACTTTCTTCCGTTGGCCGATTTGAGGTATTTAGTGTTTTGTTTTTAATTTTAATCATTTTTTATTTTTTTGGTTCCTTTTTTTATATATTTTTTTTTTTTTTAATTTAATAAAATGCAGACAGAAGCAAATAAATTTTCATTTTGTGTGTAAAATTAATATTGAAAAAACGTTTTAATGAACTGCTTCTTTTATGTTCTTTCTTCTTTTTTTTTTGTTTCAAAGCTTTAAAATCAACAAATCAACAATTTATTTAATTTATAGCAATGCAAAAAAAAAAAGTCATATTTATTGACTTCGTTTGTAATCGGTTTTTGGTTCGCAAATTTTTTTTTTATCGTTAACATTTCAATATTAATTTTACCCAATTTTAAATACCAGCTAAAAAAATATCACATTATTCTGGTATCAGTTCATTGAACATATTTTTTTTTGTTTAAAGAAAAAAAAAATGCAAATAAATAAAAAAAAATTAATAAATAAATTTTTTAAATTAATAAAAAAAAAATAAAACACAAAAAAAAATTCACTATTAGAAAATTACGTCACCAATTAAGTTGGTTAAAATCCAGCTTTTTTTTACGAAGCTGGAGTTTATTTCATTTTACTTTTTGAAGTTCTAAATGTACTGGTCTATTTACATAAGTTCGTTACCGTCACCAGTTACAAATTAATGTCAAAATTTATATAAGTTTGTCGATTGTTTCTCTTCTAAATCGAGAGAATTGTTTTCATCCAAATATTTCTAATAGTAATTTTTTTTTTGTAAATAAAAAGAAAAGATTCTTCATCTTAAATATTTAAATAAATAATACAAAAGAATTTTTTTTTTTGTAAATAAATAAAATATTGACTAAACTAACAAAAATAAAAACGAATCCAACTGACCTATTTGTGATTGTTAGGTAGTATGAAAAGTGTGTGTTTGACCTAATAGACTCCTGTCTGCTTGTGTCTATATTCCCATTGTATATTTTGTATATGCCTGTATGTAGAACACTAACCACTATTTATTAAATGGAAAAAAGAAGCTCATTACTGTAATTAATGATATGTAAAAAATAATTTGTTTTGTTCAAAAAGAAAAAAAAAACACTTTTCACGCTACCAATCTAATAACACTTCCTGCTGATTCCTTCATAACCATATCACCCACCACTATCACCTAATCTCCCCTCTCTCTCTCTCTCTCTCTCTCTCTCTGTCTACTATAAATATTACTATCATCAACACACAAAAAAGAAAATGCAAAAACTCACTAATTATATTTATTAAGAAAATTAAAAACAAAAACAAAATAATAATAATAATAATAAAATAGAATTTACTGTAATAATTGTAAACTGCACCCTTTTTTTCCATAATTATTCTTGTAGACTTACTTTCATCACGTTCTATTGTTGAGTCTAATTTTAATTTTTGGTTTTTTTATTTTATAATTTTTTAAGTACAGTAGAACCTCTTAATGATGACCAAATTCTTTCAACATTTCACACACTAAAGTCTATAATGAAATGAAAATCTGTCAGATTTTTAAATAAAATAAAACAAAGGAAAATTGCAGATTTTTTTTCATTTTCTTTCTTCACCTTGTATAAGGTGACCACTCTATATATTCACAGATGATATATGGTTCATTGTATGAAGGGTTTTACTGTAATTAAAAAAATATCGTTTATTATTTTTGGGTTTTATTTTTTTTTTAAATTAAAAATTAACAAAAAAAAAATAAAAATAGTTGACACAATTAAAAAAAATTAAGAAGAAAAAGAAGATGATGATGATGATGATGATGATGATGATGATGAAGAAGAAGAAGTAAAATGCGGAAGATGGGTTTTAATATAGAGTGTTCAACACTCTCTATTTATCTCTCTTTCTCTCTCTCTCCTCTCTCTCTCTCACTCTCTCTATCTTATTCTTCTCAAAAATTAGAGTTTTAGTTGAATATATTTTTTTTTTCTATAATTAAATGTCTGTTGTCATGAAATTTAGCTGAACCATTTAAAAATTAAAATTAATTAATTAACAAAAATAATTTTTTTTTCTTATTATTATTAATTAGAGAATTATTATCACATTTATACAAGTTTAATAAGTTTAATAAAAAAAACAAAATGAATATTCAAATTTTTTCCGATCAAAATTCTTATAAAATTTTAAATTTCAAAAATTAATTAATAATTTTTTTTGCCAATTGAAAATTTTGTTTTTTTTTTCCTAGAAAAAAAAAAAAGAAAAGAGACAAAAAATGCTTTTTTTGTATTATACAAAATTTTTTATTCTTTTATTTAATTATTTTGTTAATTGGGCGACTGCTTTTTTTTTTTTTCAATAGAATTTTAATTTTTTTTTATTCTTTTATTTTTCGTTAATTATCAAAAAAAAAAAAAAAAACAATGGAAAAATTTTCCATAATAAATTTTTTGTTAATTGGCACGAATTTTTTGGATTATTTTTTTTTTTTTCAAATTTAACAAAAAAAAACTTTAATTAATTCAGAGAATAAAATCAAAAAATGAATACGAAATTTTAATTATTTTATAAATGGAAATCAGTTCATATTGGTGAGAGATAAAAATGAATTTTCAGTTCGATGACAACAAAATAAAATAAATAATTTATCAATAAAAAAAAAATAATTAAATCCAAATTCCTCGATGGATCAAAGATTACAGGCAAACTTAAAGGTATTTCTGTATACTCAATCAGAACAGACAGACTCAAAACATTTTTTATTTTAAAAGAAAAATACACAAAAAAAAAGAAAAAAATTCAGTGAATTTTTTCTTCATTTTATTCGTAATTGCAGTCAGTGACGTAGTAGATAATGCGTTAATGTGTCACATAAAACTTTTAAAATTTTCTACAACAAAATATTATATTTCGTAAATTAAATAGGATACGAACGATTTCCTTAACTTAATCTTTATTGGATTAAGTTTTCTTCATTCCCATCCGTCCATGACACATATTTCACATTTGACGTCTTTTCGTAACATTTGAATTGTTTCAACTGTTCCAACGGACAAATTAAATAATTAATTGGAAATAAGAGAATGTTAGGCACAAAGAATTAAAGCATTTTGCACTAAGGCGATTAATTCACATTAAAAATTAAAACAATATACTTAGAAATAGTATACTACCTACGTCACTGCGTTTATATAATTGCTTTTAATTTGTATTTTGTACATAAACAATTAAATAGTGTTTAGTTAGATAGAGTTTTAGATAAATTAATTATCAAATTTACTTAGTTAGTATATTTAGGTAATTAATTGAAAAACAAAGAAATAAATACAATTGATTTGTAGCTTTTTAAAAAATGTAGCAAAAAAATCAGCAAACGAAATGTTAAATTATTATTAGAAGATCTTTTTTAGTGTAGTTCATAAAACCAGAAAAAAAAAACACTTTCATAATTCTTTTACTCTAATTCTAAATAATAAAAAAAAATACAGTAAAAAGTAATTTTTATTTTTCAAAAATAAAAAACATTTTTTCAAAACTTTCAAAAACAAAAAAAAAACCATCATCCTAAAAAAACAAAAAACAAAAAACAAAAATTTATTTAGTTAAGCCTACATGAGCTTTCTTTAAATTTATGTACAGCTTTCAGACAAAATGTAAACAAGGAATTGTAGATCCAATGCTCTCAATATGGGGTCAACAACTAATTGTGCACGAGGATACTAATCAGTAAGTTATGTCATTACTAACAAAAAAAAAAAAAAATAACGTTTACTAAAAAAAAAAGTAATTAATAAAAAAACATATTGTAATAATTTTATTGAAATTATTATTAACTTTTAATTCTAAATCACAACAAAATCTATATAAACTTCTATTTATGGGACTCATTTTTTCATTACAAATATTTTTAAAATTTATATATTTCTATCCTATCATATTTTATTTCAACATTGACAATTTCAATTTTGATCTATTCGTTTCTTTTCCTTACCAACATTACATATAATTATATATTATTCTCTATACTCTCTAAACATATTCTTTCATCATTTCTTTTGTTTTTTTTCTTTTTATTTAAATTTAATTAATGAAAAACAAATAAACGCAGATTTGCTGAGATAAAGCGTACAAAAAAAAAAGATAATCAACAAAGATAAAGAAAAAACAAACAAACAAAACCAGCAAAAAAAGAAAAAAAACTAAAATGGCCAACCAACAATGTTAGGGGATTGGAATCTCTCTAAACTAAACTAAACTACAAAATACAGAAAAATATAATTAAATAATTATAATTAATTATTAAAAAAAAAAACAAAATATTATATTATGTTTATTATTCTTCTAAATGTGCTTTTACTGCACCTTTTTCATTAAATTTTCTTCTTTTTCTTTTTTTTTTTGTTCCAACTTTTAATAATTTTTCTCTTTTTTTTCTGTTTTTCTGTTTTATTTTCCAAATAAATATTTTCTAAATGGCAACACCGAAATATAAAATAATAATTGAAAAAAAAAAAGAATAGCATGCTGAGTTTTTTTTAGAAAAACATTTTATATATATATATAAATCTCTCTCTCTCTCTCTCTCTGTTATAAGTAATTTTTTATTTATTTATTATCTCTCTCTCTCTCTCTCTCTTCGTGCATGTTTTTTTTTCACCCTTATATATTTTATAATTAATATTTAAATAATTAACCAAATTTATTAACATTTTATTAATAAAAAACTACTTTTACTTTTTATGTTTTTTTATCAACAAAAATTTTTCATATTCTTAGATTTTTTTTTAAAAAAAAAAGAAAATCAAATATTTTTTCAAACTTTTTTGTTGTTCTTTTTATGTTTTTTTTTATTTTATTTTTGTTATTTTTTTATGTTTTTTTTTTTGAAAAAGTGGAAATTAATGGGAAGTTTCTTTATTTATAAAAACAAAAAAAATTAAATAAATTTTTTAGAATTTCGAAGACATTCTGCTTCAGTAATAGGGGACATGGACTTTATCTGGCAACACCAACCGAAGTACAAAAATTCACCATTTGCTCAGAATTTAGGTAATTTATACTGAACGGCAATACTGGATTATTTCCGTGCAATATTTAACAGAAATTTTTCGTTAATAAAAAAATAAAATCATTTTTAATAAATTTCATTATTTTTCTTCTTTTCAGTAATTCTTTCAATGAAATGATTGGTGAATTATTTTTACCACATGATATGCCAGAACCACCAAAAGAAAGTTTTTTCAAAGGATTATTTGGTGGAGGCGCTAGAAATTTGGATCGTGAAGAATTATGTAAATAAAAATAGTTTTTTCGTTGGTAAATCAAATTAATTAATAAATTCCTTTATTTGAATTTTTAGTTGGAGAATCAAGTGGTAAAGCAAATCGTTCTGTAGCAAAACATATTCCTGGTCCAAGTCTTGAAGTATTAGGGCAACGTGCTAGTACAGCAGCAAATGAAATTAGTCGTGCACATCAATTAGTTGTTGAACGTGGTGATAAATTATCACAATTAGAAGATCGTACAGAACGTATGCATAATGCAGCACAAGAATTTGGTTCATCATCACATCAATTAATGCTTAAATATAAAGATAAAAAATGGTATCAATTGTAAAATATTCTAATATTATTTGATATTACAATATAGAAATAAATTTTGATGATGATGATGATGACGTTGCTGCTTTAAAAGTGTGGACTTTAATAAAAAAATAAAACACAAAAAATACATTAAAAAAAAATACATAAAACAAATCCAGTTGTACAGTAAACGATTATTTTTCTATTTTTCTATTTAAACAAAAAAAAAAAAAACACAAAACAAAAAAAAATTACAAATAAAATAATTAAATTATTAATAAAATAAATAAAAAGAAGAAACTAATTAAATAAATAAATGAATGTTGATTATCAAAGAGAATAAATTTATGATCAGATGAATGTGTGGAGAGATAAGAAGTAAAGAGTAGACAGAGAATTTTTACAAAAATCTCTTTCTCCAAAAACAAACAAACAAAAAATAAAATTGAATCAAAATCCAACAACAAGAGAAAATTTATATCATCCCGATATTTGCAGCACGATTTGTCTGTAAATTTAAGTGGAGTTTTTCAACCAAAACAAAATAAATTATATTAAAGAGAAGAAGGGGGTAAAATTTAAAAAAAAATTGAGATAAAAAAAGAAAATTTTTCTTTATTCTTTTTTTTGTTTTTTTTTTTTTTTTCATTTTTCTGAATTTTTTTTTGTTTGTCATCCTTTGTTTTATTTTCTTCCATTGTTAATTTTCCTAAATTTATTTTTGTTACCAAAAAAAAAAGAAAAAAACAAATAAAAAAATTTAGAAGAAAAATGAAAAATGAAAACCGAAGGAAAATCATTTATTTTTATATTGCTTTTATTGCATTTCATAAAAAATTAAATATTTAATAAAAACAAACAAAAAAAAAAAAAGATAAAATTGTAAATTTTTAAAACTGAAAGATAAAAAAAAATGATAGAAATTTAAAAATAATTAAAAATAAAATAAATTAATAAAGTAATTATTGAATATTGTAAAGAATTAATTAAGAGTCACAAACAAATCCCCCTCCTCCAACTACCCCGTATTACTAATCAATATAATAAAAATAAAACAGAAACTAAATTAAAATTAAATTAAAATAAAAACTGCACTTTAAATTTTTTAAATTAAATAAATTGACAAGAACAAAAAGAAAGAAAATAAATTAATTAAAAATGAAAACAGAAGAAGAAAAAACAATATTTTACTAAAGAAAAAAAAATAATTAAAAATTAAAAACAAATAATTAAATTTTTAAGTAACTAAAAACTAAAAAAAAAAATGATAATAAAAAAATAAAAATTAACAAAAAATAAAAGGGAAGAAAAAAAAATTGTAAATAATAAAAAAACAAAGATGATAAAAGACAGACAATTAATTGTTAAAGAAGAACACTAATGAAAACGTCTCTAAAAAAAAAAATACCATAAATTTTAACCGAATATTGACGTCATTGTGACGTCACAATATAAAATATTTGTAAGAGTTGCTTTAATTATAAATAAAAATAAACTAATTCAATAAAACAATAAATTAATTATAACAAAAAGAATAGAAAGAAAGAAAGAGACGTTATATATCTCTCTTTCTCTCTCTTTCTTTCTCTTCTTTTTTTCGTATCATTGAATGAAAAACAAAAAAAAAAAATATTCCATCAAAATTAAATAAGAAATTAAATAAAAAAAATTAAAAAATTAAAAACATTAAAAATAATTATCTCGTAAACATAATTATTTATTGATAAAATTAACGATTAAAAATAATTATTAAATAAAAACAACAAAAATATTTATTATTTTCTTGCAAAAGAAAATTTCCACCCCCCCATTTCCGATAAACATAAAACTCCCCGATTAATGGAAACAAAAAAAGAAAGAAAAACTTTAAAATTTAAATATTTAAAAATATCAAACAAAAGAAAATCAAATTTAAAGCAAGAAAAAAATCTAAATTAATTAATTTATAAATTTAATTAAGATAAAGAAAATATTTAAGGAGAAAATAATATTTAAAGAAATAAAAAAAAAATATATGAATAAATAAAACACACACACACACAAAAATAACAAAAGAAAAATAAATATTGTAGTTTGCATCACTTGTTTTTAGCAAAAAAATTAAAAATGAAGAAGAAATAAAATAACGTTAAAAAAATACATACATAATTAAAATTAAATTAACTAAAATTTAAAATAAACAAATTAATTAATTAATTCATAAAAGGAAGAAAAAAAAATTACATTGTGATAAATTCTTTGTACCAATTAAAAATAGCTATTTGATGACGTCATATCTCCTCCTATGTCGATAATATATTTTCTCTCTTTTCTTTTTTTAAACTTCAAATAAAATGGCAGAAAGTAAATAATAAGCAGAGCAAAAAATTGAGCAACAAATTTCTTTTGTGATTTTAATTAAGTTTGCAACAAAAATACGACAATTGCACTACAATGAAATGAAACTAAAATTTAAGCCGTTTAGACAGTTCAATATTACCAGTATTTCTGGTGTCCATCTTTTTAGCGTCATAAAGAAATAAACATTTAAAATTTAAACATTCGTCATGAAAAACACAATGAAAAAAATATTTGTTATGTGAAAATGTTAGAATCGCTGTTTTATTTGAGTTTATTATGCGCCTTTAAATAGTTTACTTTTTATACATAACAAGAAAAATAGAAAAAACAAAACAAATGAATTTTGCCAATTAATTAATTAATTTTGTTTCTATTAAAAAGTTAAGAATGTTAAAATATTTGAATTAGTTTAGTGTTTTTTTTTTGTTTGTTTAATTAATTCATATTTATTAAGCCGGTGTTAAAATTAACTAAAAAAAAAAAAAGATGATCGTTCTTATTTTTGTTGTTAATTGAAATAAAAAAAAGCAAGAAAACTAAATAATTATTTTTAAAAAACTGAAAGAAGATAACAAAAACAAAATTGAAAAAAAAATTAACAAAAAACTTTTCATACTTTTTTCAAATTATGAATGAAAATATTGAATAAATGGAATTTAATGCAAATAATTTAAGAGGAAGGATACACAACAACCAACCATGCTCATATTTCCAAAAAAAAAAAGTTTTTCTGCTAAAATAAATTTTTATTTTTGTAAAGAAAAGAAAATTATTTAATTTGTATTTATTTCTAACAATAATTCGAATAAATAAAGTGTTTCCGTTTGATTTTAATAACATATAAAATATAATCGTAGAAACTGAAAATGACAGCTGAAAAAAAAAATTCAGTTCTGTGGTCTGCTAAATATTGTAAAGAGAAAAATTAAATGAATTAATGAGAGAATAAAAATCTACGATGTACTTTTTCAGAAGTGTTGATAATTCGTACACACTTTTAATTAATCGTTTCAACCTTTATCAATATTCCATATTTTAGAAATTTAATTAAAAGAAAGTTCCTATTTTTGCAAAAAATACGCTTCAACCACAATTAAATTAACGCTTTCCTTCCAATTTTGGTTCCTTTTTTTTTCTTGCGTCGGTCGGTCCATATTGTTATGACAAAAACATTTGACATTCGTTTATATTTAACATATTTTTCACTTAACTAGAAAATTCCATTGTGGAAATGATGATCGAATTTCTTAAAAGGCGATATTTGTCTTTTCACAATTTTCTACCCAAAAAAAATGACGTCATTTCCCTCGAACATAATCAAAAATAATATTTTCTCACTCTCTCTCTCTCTCTCTCTACCCTTCATAATTAATGTTTTATTTTTTACAATAAAAACATAATTATATCTTTTGTACTTATTTTATTCATCTTCTTGTTCTAAATATCTAAAAACTCTTTATAAGAAAAAAAAAACCGAATATTTTTTATTTGATTTTGAGAATTTCTGTTTTTTGTAAAAAGAAAAAAAAAAACAAAAAACAAAATAGATAATAAAATTAATAAAAAGAAATTAAATGAAAAATATGAAGAAAAAACTCGTTAAAATATATCTGTGGTTTCAAATCAAAAATATATTTAAAGATTAAAAAAAAAAAAAAAAATAATAAGAAAATAATAAAAAAAAACATTTAAGTCGTTGCCATTTTGAAAATATACCAGCAACAATAAAAAAAAAATAAATAAATAAAATAATAATAATAATAATAATAAAATTAATTAATTAAAGAAAAAAAAAATTAAATAAAAAATTAAAAAACTTAAAAAAAAAAAAAAATAACAAAAAAATATTTTTTTTCGCATATACAATTTAAATAGAATTAAAGAAAAATTAATAAAAAATAATTAACCTAAAACAAATGAAAAAAAAAAGAAAATGGAAATAAATAAAATAATTAAAATAAAAATATATTTATAATATTTAAATCTAAAACTTACATAAATAAATTTAATATTTAAAAATTGAAATAAATAAATGGAAACCAAAAACTCAACAAAAATAAAAGAACAAAAAAAAATATATATAATGTATAAAAAATATATTCTTTGTTTTTGATTAAAAAAAAAAATAATAATAATAAAAAATTGTAGAGAAACAAAAAAACAAAGTAAAAAAAAAAAAAATTATACACAAACAAAAAAAAAAATTACAAAATGTTAAAACTTTTTTGCTATTTCATTATATTAGTAGGTACAGTAAAATCTGTGACACTAAGAAATTTGATCCGATTAATTAGTTGTTTTTTTTTACAATTGTAAAACAATTTGTAGTTTATACAGTTAAGAAAATGTTGAAAAGTATTATATATGAGTTGGAATGATAGTCCCGATTAGAGTGTGATTTGATTTAGACAGATTTTACTGTAACATTATTATGATTGATACTATGATTATTATTAATGAAAGAAAATCATTACTGTACATTTGTAAAGCACATAAAAAACGATATATAATTTATTTATGGTTAAAAAACATAATTATTGTAGAATAATAAAAAAAAAAAACAACAATAAAAAACCCTTTAATGTCTTAAAATAAAATTTAAACATTTGTAATGTTTTTAACAGTGAAAAAAGTTTGTACGGTTTTTCTACGATGGCTACTGAAAGATTGTATAACACCTTTGTAAGGTTTTTTTTTGTTAAAGATGCAGATAAAAATTGTTGAGAAAAAGATAAAAAAAATAATAATAAAATGTTACCCGCCATTTATACGATTAAAAAATAAAAAAAAAATGTATAAAAGAAAAAATCATAGAAATAAAAGTTTGTATATAAATGAAATATAAAAGAAATCAAAAACCCAACATAGCAACAAAACAAGATTTTCATAATTTTAGAATAAAATTTATATAAGTAACAAAAAAAAATAATTCATATGAAAAAATCTGTTTCAAATTTTAAATAACCAAAAAATAATAGAAAAACTACAGTAAACAAAAAAAAAGCAAATGACTAGTCAGTGACATATCACGTGTCATATAGTAAGTATTATCATTTGTCTCATGTAAATTATAAAAGTTTTTCAGCAACAGTAAAGAAAAACCTCTCAGCATCAGTAAAGAAAACTGATTAATTTTTAATTTTAAAAAAAATTTAATTGGATAAATAAGTGAAAGATAAAAACGACAAACAAAAAATAAAACAGCTCAAAAATTATAAATTATTTTAATTTGTAGAAAAAAAAAATCTTAAATTAAAAAAAAAAATAAAAGAACAAAAAATATTTAAACTTTAAATAAAAGGGAAAAGAAGAACGGAAATAAACAGAATTGCAAATACTAAAAGTAAAACACACAATTATCCCACATTTTTTTTCTCATAATTATAAAACAAAAACAAACTAACCAAATATTTAGAAGCAAAGAAAAACTTTTGACTTGAAAAATAAAATTTTTAAATAAAATCAAATAAAATAAAATTAAAAAAATAAATAAAAATAATTAAAAATAAAAATAGAAAATAATAAAAGAAAACAAATACAGATTAACTAAAATTCAGAAGAATTTCCAAATAATTATCAAAAAATAAATTTGAAGAAAAAGAGAGGAACTTTTTTTCACCCAACTTTAACCCCTTCAGTTCAAAACAACAACAAAAATTGGATGAAGAATAAAAAAAAAATTTAAGAGGGGATATAAATAAAAAGAAGAAGAAGAAGAAGAAGAAATTTTACATACATTTTTTTTGCATTCAATGATATGAAACGCTGTGAAATTTTTTTAAAAAAGAAAAAAATTAAAAATATTAAATATAAATAAAATAATTAAATAAAATAAAATATAAATAAAACCAAAAAGAAAAACTTTAAAAAAGAAAATTATACTTATTAATAAAATAAATAAAGAAATATATTTAATTAAATTAAAATAAAACAAAAATTAAAAAATATAAAAGGTAAAAATATATATAAAAAAAACTAATGTAATTATATTTAATAATTTAATAATAAATAAGAAAAAAAAAGATAATTATAAATTTAAAATGCATCAGAAACAGAGAAATAACAGAAAAAAAAAGGCAGAATTATAAATAAATTAAAAATTAATTAATTCAAAATAAAATTTATATTTTCCGTTAATTATGGTAAAAAAACAAACAAAACACATAAACACACACACACACACAAGACAAAACAGACGAATAATTTACATATGAACAGAAACCAAGAATAAAAATGAAACAGAAAAAACGAAACAACAAAACAGAGGAGAAAAAAAAATAATGAAAAGAATGAAGAAGAAGAAGAAGAAGTTTTATCAGTTCGTTTATTATTGTCAATTAATTTATTATTAAATATTTCGAAAACAAAAAATGTCAAAAAAAAAAAATTTACAGAATCCCCAAGAGAAATGTCGAGACGTGAAAATAGAGAGAAAAAATGGCTTCTCAAATAATAATGCTACAATACGTATGAGAATAATAAGAAGAGTAGGGGAAATTCGTTGCCCGACCAACCAAAAACAATAAATTATTTTAAAATTTTTGGAGAAGAATTAGAAAAAAAACAATGGACGAACAGAAAATGGACTAATAAAAAATGAACAAATAATGAAAGGTAAAAAAAAAAACGAGAAATTGAGAGAAATAATAATAAATAATTAAAAATAAATAAATGAATAAAGTAAATAATAAATAAATAAATTAATTAATTAAGATGGAAGACAATAATCAAAAAAAAAAAAAAAATAATAATTGAAAAATAAAAGAAAAAAAAATATTAAGTTTTTTTTTGTTGTTTGTTGTTGTTCGTTGTTGTTGTTGCTGTTTTATTTATTTTTGTTGATTTTACTTTTATTTTTTGCCGGAATTATATTTTCGTTAAATATCGTATGATGCGACAATATTCTTATTAAATAATTTAATGTTGCCAATTTTATTAGAAAAAATTTAATTTATTCTTGTTTTCGTTTTTCGTTTTTTGTTTTGTTTTTGTTTTTGTTTTTTTTTTTTTATGAAATTATTTAAAAATACATAAAATTATATTTAAAAAAATTAAATTATGAATAGAAAAAATTAAAAGAAAAACTTAAAAAATTTTAAAAACAAACAAAAAATTTATATAAAATTTGTTAAAAATCTAAAAAAAAAAATATATTTTTATTTTTTTTTTTATTAATTCTTTATTGTTTTCTCAATTTATGTCTTCCCAAAAAAAAAAAAAATTAAATTTTTATTTCTGTTAAAAATTTATTAAATATAATTAAATAAAAATTATGTAAAAAAAAAAAAACGCAAACTTAAAAAACTAAAAAAAAAAAACTTAAAAACAAAAAAAAATTAAAAATCCATTTCGCTGCGAGAGATTCTTTAAATTCGCGTTTGTTCTTCTAAAAAAAAAAATAAACTTCTTTAAAAAAAAAACACTTTTAAACTTAAGGAAATCACCAACACAGACAGACAAAAAGACAGCAAACAGACAATTTTTTTTTTTCTATCATCAAAATATTTTTAATTAATTCTGTAGTAAACTTCGTGTGACGTCATGCAAACGTCATCATAAATTCTCACAAGAAATGTAAAAAAAAACCCCACACACACACATTTGTAAAAACAAACGCAATTTAATTAGGAATGGGGGAGAAAAATACAAAATTTCTGTTTCTTTTTTTTTTCGTATAAAAAAAAAACTAAATTAAACATTTTTTTGTTGTTGTTGTAGTGTAAAAAAAAAACTCTTTTTTTCCCCCCAAGAGTTTGAAAAATTAACAAAAAATGAAAAAAAAAAACATAATACGCTTTTTTCTTCAAAAACTAATTTTTATTATCGTGTCATCTTCTACTACTACTACGTCTACTACTATTTCTACTACTACTACGTCTACTACTATTTCTACTACTACTACGTCTACTACTATTTCTATTTCTACTACGTCTACTACTATTTCTATTTCTACTACTTTCTCTCTTCTATTACAAATTTACATATAAACATACATAAATTTCTCTCGTGTTACAAAAATAATGTAAATTTAATTAAATTCTTTTCGAATTTTTATGCGACAAAAAAAAAAATGAAGAAAAGTAAAAAAAAAAAAATGTGAATCTTTGAAAAAAAAATCTTCGTAGAATAAGAAAATTTACTAAACAGACAAATTACTAGACAAAAAAAAAAAAAAAACAAAAAAAGGAATTTTTCTTCTTCTGTTTTTTTTTTTTTTTTCTTAAATAAAAAAACACAATTTTTTTTTGTTTCAGTTTTTCATTTTTTTCTATTTATTTATTGAGAAATTCACATGAAATCTTTTTAAGAATGAAAAAGAAAAGATAAAAAATTGAAAATAATTCTCTTACAAAAAAAAATAAGAGAGAGAGAGCGAGAGAGAGATATAAAAAAATTATGGGAAATTTCTCTTCTATAAAAGGGGAAAATTGTTTGTAAAGAGTTTTCTTTATTGTGTTTTTGTAGTGCAAAATTATAAAAAAAATTGGGGGTGAATGTGATAAAAAAAAAAAAAAACAAAAACAAAAATAAATTTATAAGAAAAAGAGAGAAAATAAAATTAAAGGAAACAATATTTTTAGGAGGAACAAATAAAAAAAAATTTAGTAACAAGAAAAAAAAAATCAAAAAAGGGAATGGTGAAGAAGAAGAAGAAGAAGAGAACCAGAAACAATTAAAGATGAAATGATGAAAGAGAGCGTGTGTGAGAGAGCGAGAGCGAGAGAGAGAGAATTGGTTTAAAAAATGAAAAATGTGAAACAATAAAAAAAAATGGAAAATTTTAAAAGAAATTCTGGTTTGAAAATATTGGCAAATAAAATGAAGGAAGAAAATACGACAAAATAATTTAAAAGCTAAACAAAAAAAAAAAACAAATGGGGAGACAAGAAGAAAACATGAAGCGGAATAAAATCCAATAAATAAATTAAATTAAAATTAAAATTAAAATTAAATTAAAATTAATTAATAAATAAATAATAAAATAATCTATCGATCAATTGTTTTTTAATGCACAAAATATTTGAATGTAAAAAAAAAAAATTAAATAAAATAAAATAAAAAACTTTAAAATTAAAAATAAAAATAAGAGGAAAAAATTAAAAAACAGATAAAAGAAGAAGAAGAAGAAGGAAGAAGAAGAAGGAAATAATATGAAATTAAATAAATAAAATAAAAGAGAGAAAAAAATATTAAATAATGTTTAAATTAAAAATACAACAAAACAAAAAATAAATTAAATTAATTAAAATTAGCAATTAATGAAAATTAATTTAAAGAAAAAAATGAAAATGAAAATAAATAAAAAAAAAAAACTGTCCACTAGTCGAGGGGACAAAATAATTAAAATGAAACTTATTTTAATTATTTTAATTAAATAATTAAGAAAATAAAAATTAAAATGACAAAAGAAAAAAAATTAATTGAAAAAATTGAAAACAGAAAAATTAATTAATTTTGATTATTGATTTTTTTCTTTTGCCTCTTAGAATTTTGTGAATTGAATTCGGAGGAAGAAAAATCGAAAAATAATTAATAATTAAAAGAAAGAGAGAAGAGAAGAAAATAAAGAGAGAAAAACAAAAAAAAAAATAGATAATTAAAATAAATAAATTAAAAAAAAAAAAACATCGGAAAAATAAATAAAATAATTGTTAAAAACAAAAATAAACAAAAAAAAAATTATAATTAATAATTCTAATCTGTAAATTATATTTTTTTGAAAGAAAAAAGAAAACAAAAATTTATTGTTAAATTTGTTTTTAAAGAAAAAAAAAAGAAAAAAAAAAAAAAAGAAAGAATAAAAATGAATTAAATTTTTTATTTTTATTCTTTTTCAAATTTTCTTTTAATTATTTTTAACTATTTTTTTTTTTGTTTCTTTTTTTTTTTATTTTTGGTGAATAAAAAATTTCGATAATTTTAGCATTTTTTTTTTTTTTTAAATCAACAATCTTTAAATTAATACATTAAATTATTAATTTAACACAAAAAATTAAAAGAAAAATCTGTTTATCGGATTTCTAATAAAAGAAAACAACAACAACCAAAATACGTGAATAAAAAAAAAAAGAAGAAGGATAAAATTTAAATCACAAACCAACCAAATAAATAAAAAAGTAAAATTTAAAAAAAGAAAATAATGAAAAAAAAAAAAACAAAATTTATGTAAATTATGAAGAAGAAGGAACAATATATGAAATTATAAAATATGATGAAAATATAGAAGAAAATGAATGAAAAATTAAATGGAAAATATAAATAAAAAAAAAAAAAAAAGTAAAAAAAAAAAATTATATTATATTATGATAATTATAATGATGAGAAAAAAAAAATAATGTTTATTGTACGTAAAAGTATAAAATAAATTATAAATTAGTTAAAAAAAAAATAAGATAAATTTGATTTTATTTTTCTTTTTACCAAAATTCTTCCTTTTTTTCCCAAATGTAGCCAAGACAAAAAATTGAAGTTTCAATAAATTTTTGAGTTTAGAAACAAAGAAATTATAAAATCTTTATTATGTTCTCTAATGTAACATACTAATATTTAACTTTTTCTATTGTTTTTATTTAAGAAATAATTTAAAGAAAAAATAATTTTAAAAATAATAATTTTGCAAGGCCATTCAATAGAAATTCAATTTTTCTTTTTATAGAACACCAAAATGCAATAAATAACAACATGCTTAAAAACACTATAAATGAAAAACTGCCATATGCGTAAAAACACTCTAAATGAGAAGTGTATATGCAAACACACGCACACACACATACTTCATGAGTACTAAAAAATAGCTATTCATTCGCATTTTTCTGATGAACAAAAGATGGCGCTAGTAGTTAATCGGATTTTTTATCGAAAAGTTACCATAATTTCGTTATAGTCATATTTTCCACACAAACATAAGTTCCACACTTAGTTCGCAGTCTTGTCTTCTTCTCCAAACAAAACGTGATATTTCTATTAAATATAAAACGCGATCGTAATTTTCACATTTTAATTGTGTATTATGAATATAACAGATAGAAACACTTCAGGTAAATTAATTAAAAATAAAAAGTGAAATATAAAGGAATTTAGTGATCTTAAAAAAAAATTCTCCAAATTTTTTTTTTCGTATAATAGATGCAGAATGGTTAAAACGCAAAAGACGAAACAGCGAGTGTCCAGTAGGATTAGGAGTAAATCAGCCTCCAACAAAATCATCAAAATTATCTCCGGTGTTCATTAAACTTGCATCTGAAAGCCCTCGTAGGGTTTATGATGATTCTGATGATAACACATATGGAAATGTTCATGAGCTCGAAACAGGTACCGCCATTTTGATATTTGGCATCGATATCTTAAGGGGAAAAATGTGTGCGTTGCATTCAGCATACAAATGAACTAAATCTTAATGGATACAACATTATGTTTTTATGGGGGGCCAAAGGGAAATTAATAAATCGAGAGTGAACCAAAAAATAGAAATCCCTGAGAAAAATCCATTAAATCTAAAAAATTATTTATTTGGAACAAATAAAACTTAATTTATTTTTATCTCGAATATTTTTTTTTGATAAATTTTAACGACAGTTTTTTTTTTGATTATTTTGTGTTTTTGGTTCTGTTTCAAATTAATGTGAATTTTGAAGTGTTTTTTTTTTTATATTTACTAAAATCGAGAGATAATAAAATAAAACACGTTTTTTGTCAGTTAAAGTTTTTTTTTCTTCTTTTTTTAAAGTGCAATATTTGATTGTGTGTGTTTTTAATAAAAAATAAATAAAAATCGTCAAATATATCTATCTTTCTCATATCTATAATAATTAAATATCGTGCATCTCAATTGTCGTCGTATTCAAAAAAAAAAAAACAGAAAAATAAATTAAATAATTGAAATTCAAAAGAAGAATTTTGAAAAAAATAAAAATAAGAATAAGATATTCATCGTGTTAATGTTAATGAAAGCTAAATAATACCCCTACACTTTTCTCCCCGCAAAACGTCATTTTTTTTAACTTCAAGAACAAAACAGAAACACACGACTGTAATTTTTATTTTTTTTTATTTTCTTTTCATTATTTGTATTTATTTTTATTCAATGTAAAAAAAGAACATGAAAGAACATGATTTTCATTTGAACCTTACTTTCTTTAGGTTAAATTATTTGTAATTTTTATTATTTATGTTATTGTTGTTGTTTGAAATTATGAATTAATAAATTTGTGTTTTTTTTTGTGTGTTTAGATGTATGCCGTGACACAAGTGATACAGACTCATCATATACGTCAGATGAAGGAATTGCAACAATATCTGTAATTGAATATGAAGTAGCAAGTACAAGTGACAGTGATAATGCGTACTCAAACGAATCATCAAGTGGCATTGATGTAAATTTTTATTTTTTTTATCAGTTTTTTTCTGTTGTGTTTTTTGTTATTTACTTTTTTTTAGACTGTAGTTAATAACTCTGGGTTTTTTTTATCTAATTTAAATTTATATTGAATATTTCATTTAAAAATTAGGTATTAGTTTTCTCTCTAATTTGAATAATTATTAACTCATAGAAAGTGTGTTCTAATTTATTAAATTATTTATTATTGATGAATTAAGAAAGAAGAGTTTATAGAAGATGAATGAGAGAGGGAAAGAGAGATAGAGAGAAAGTAGTAGATACAATTTTTATAAATTTAAAATTGAGAACATTTTATTATAGTTTAAAATATTATTTAAATAATTAATTTATTATGAAAAGAGACTATAGAAAAAACAAAACACAATACGGCAGTAATTATTTAATATAATTAAATCTAAAATAAAAAAATGTAAATAGGATATACTACTATTGGCTCTTGCAAGACGTGATCTATCATCAGCAAGTGATTTTGCAATTTTAGCTGATACAGAAGAATCGGATGGTACAGATATAACTGATCCTGAATTAGGACGTGCTGATTATTGGAAATGTATTAAATGTAAAAATACACAAAATAATCCATTATATCGTTATTGCGAAAAATGTTACCAGGTTTGTTCCAATTTTTTTTTATTATTGTTTTTAAAAAAAAAAATGTTGACGTTTGAATTTTGATTCTATCAGAAGGTTGAAAATAATGAAATGAGAAAAGTTAATGATCTCTCTCTGTTATTGGCACTGTCACTGTATAGAGAGAGTGTTCTCATTTTGTTTTATAGAGAAGTTTCGTATAGAACAAGAATTCAACTCTTTATAAAATGTAAACGTAAAAATGTAGATTGTGTCGAAATAAGTGGGGAAATCCTTTGGGGGTTATATATTCGCTGATTTTGAAAACTGACAATCTCCATATATCGCCTTATTTAAATTACAAAACCAAACGCATTATTTATTAACACCTAAGTCCGTCTGTCTATTCGTGGTATTTTTCCAGATCAATATTTTTATTCTCAATGCACAAAAGATTTAAATAATAATTAATGTCTGATTATTTTTAATCCACCAATCACAATAAGGGTTATTATTACAACATTTATTGTATTCAATTATTATTCATTTTTATTTGTTATTTTTCTTTCAATTTTGTCATCAAAAATGTTTAATTAATTTTGAAAAAAAAAATACATTATTAAAAAGAATTTAAATTAAAAAACGTTTTCATGTTCAAACATGTCTGTTTTTGTAAAGTATTTTTGTATTCGTATTACATTTTTTCGTTTTATAAAAAAAAATTTGGTTTTCATTTTTCTTCTGTTCATTATGATGATTTGCATGAGTGACTCACGAACTGTGACCGTAAATGTTCTTGAATCCATTCAGCCATTCTAAAATGAATACAAACTTGAAAATTCATGAAAACAAAAATAATAACAGAGAAAATTGAACTTTTAGGAAACAGAAACAGACATGTTTGAACATGCATTTTGTTTTACTATGAAATGATTGGAAGTGGTGGAATGCACAGTTACGTTTTTACAATTTCTGACTTTTTTTTTATGACTGTTTTTTTTTTTCTGTTTATGATTGTGACGTATAATTCTCAGAAAATATAATCTCTGTCTCCAGTCTAAAGTAGGGATTAGAGAAAATGTTTAGGTTTTATTATTTAGACTTTGGAGAAAGAAAAAGATTATTTATCTTTTGTTACTTTCTTTGCTTATCAATTTATTTTGATTAATTTTTGAAAATAAATAAACATAAACAAATAATTCAAAATTCAAATGGAAAATTTCTGATAAAGAAAATCAAAATAAAATATTAAAAATTATTTTAAATTCGTTGTGAATTAATTTTTTTCTTTTCTTTATCAGAATTTTTTTTCTTTATAATTAGCTGACGTCACGTACCTAGTTTGAAAAAAATGTTCTTTCTAGTCATGCATGCATAACGTGAACACGTGAACTTAAAAAAAAAACAAAATTAAAAAAAAAAACTGGACGCTTCAAATCCAAAAATAATCAATTATTTTGATTATTTTATTTTATAATATTTTTTTTTCTTTTATAATTTCGTCATAATTCCTGTTCAGACCAAAAAACTGCAAAAGTTGTTTTGCATCTTTGTTTTGGTTCTTTCGTTTTTTTTTCTTTACAACTTTTTTTTTCTCGGTGATCAGCTGAATTTTTTTTTTTTTTTTTGTTTCTTTTTTTTTTGGCTTGTCATCAAAAAAAGAAGAAGACAAAAATGTACATAAAAAGAAATTACGTAGGTTATACAAAAGAAAGATGATAAAAAAAATAAAATGAAAGATGCAAATCTAAAAAAAAAACGAGAAGACACAATTTCCAATTTTAGTTAAAATTTAAAATTCAAATATTTGATTTGGTTTTGTTTTTTTTTTTTGTTACAAAAATAAATTTATTTAAAGTAAATTTTTGGTCATTCTGTTTGTTAATAATTTAAAATAATTAAATTTTAATTTAGAATTTAATTTATTTAATTAAAAGGCAGTTAGACTTATTCTATAAAGTAATGTGGGTTTACGCCCAAAAAATCAAATAAGAGAAATTTATTCGCGGAATTAAATATTTTTTATAGTATCAAATTTCACGTGCAATCATTTATCTGCTAATAATGTTTGATGGGCAAACGGTTAAGCGAAAATTTAAAATAAATTGTCTCGTGGATATTTTACTTGCAACAATTACTGGAATTGAATAATTATTGTAACAGTGTAAACAAATTTTTACGTAGTCTTATACATGCGTTTTGGTTTTTGTATTAATTGATACTGTCTTAAATTTATAGAAAAAAATTATAATTATATCCAATTGGTCTTTACTTTACTTCTTAAACATTAAATTGTTTTGATTTATTGAGAAAAAAGTTAAATAAAAATATCCAAATGTAAAATTTATTCACGTTCAACTTTACTCATTTTTATTTTTTTTTTTCTCTTTTTCAATAGATTCGTAAGAGTAATTTTCCACCCCGTCCAAAGAGGAATCGTAAAACACGTACATCAAGAAAATCATCAATATTGGAAACTCGTATTGTTAAATCATCAGATGATGAACAAAATATAAGGAAAAAAATTAGAAAGAGTGGTAATATGTTAACTAATAATGCATTAAAAAATGTTGTTGGTGATGTTTTAAAGGTAAATAAAAATCAAACAAATAGCGCTGGTGAAAGTAGTGATACTGACTACGATGACTCCGATATGGATATAAATAATGAGCGTAATAAATTTTTAAGTAAATCACCAAAATTAAATAAAAAATGGAATCATAATAATTTTAATAATGAAAATAATAAAGACTGCGCAAAATTATCATCATCATCATCATCGTCATCCTCCTCATCTTCGTCTTCATCATCATCATCATCATTTATTGTATTAGTTGATAATCAAGACAATTGTCTTATAACAAAAACAACAACAAGTACAAATAATGCTTCTAGTTTAAATGTAAATAACAAAGATATTAATATAAATAGAAATAGCTTAGTTACAACAAATACAATAACAACGTCAGCAACGTCGGCGTCTTTGTCTAGTCATAATGAAAAAAATAATTTCATTAATTTCAAAAATATAGATCAAAATACTGATCATGAAAAAAAAAGAATACAAAATAAAATTTTTAAAAATGTTATAAATAATTGGAATGATGTTAATTTTGATTCTGAAGTAGATCAAAAACTAACAATACCCCCGCGTACTTTAGATTTAAAACAAATACATAAAGATTCTGGTTTTAGTTCATCTTCAAGTCAAGAATTATCACCCATTACAGAGCTTAATATACAGAGTTCTTATAATTGCAATAGTAGTCAGGAAACGTGTTGTTCAGAAATAGATAATATGATGCCAACATCAATTAACAATGTTACGGATTTACTGGAAACCAATTATCCATCAAGTGAAACTGAAACTGTTTTACCAAATTCACAAAATTCACAAACTTTAACGCACACAGAATCAAATTTAACGAGTCAATCGTCAATGTTATCTGAAATCTCAACGGATATCGAACAAGCACCAATTTATAAATCGTCATCATTAAAAAGAAAATCATCCAATGATGATTTAATGAGTGATGCAAAATTATCTAAGACATCACAAACATTAGATGATAATACTGAAATTGGTTATTGTATCATGTGCTTATCACAACCAAAAAATGGTGTATTTGTTCATAGCCAATTTTTACATTTATGCTGTTGTTATAAATGTGCGGTCAAAGTATGGAATAAAAGTAAAAGATGTCCGGTTTGTAATGGTAAAGTTAAAAACGTTATGAAATTATTTATTCATTAAGACGCGTTAAAGAATTGCTTGTCTTTCTTGGCTTTTCTATTGTTTTTATTCCAAAAACATAACAAATATGTTCTGTTCTTGCTTCTTTCATTTCCTTGGATTTTAGTTTTTTCTCTTCTTAATTTTAGTTTTGTTTTAATTGGAAGATCGTATGAAAGTATTTATAAATGCGTGAATTAATTGAAAAAAATGGCCTTAAATTTATAATTAATTAATTAATAATCTTTGAATTGAAATCTTGATGGATTTTTTACATATAAAAATAGTCTTCCTCTTTCTATTCCTACGATTCTTCTATTTAATTTTATAATCAGTTTCTGTTTTTCTTTCTTGGGTTTATCGTTTCTCTTTTACTCTCTTAAATTATTAATAAGACTTTTTATTTGAATAAAATTTGAGATTTTGTTTTTTTTTTATTTTATTTTATCTTTTAATTTTAATATTTTTTTAAAATTTGTTTCCAAAGAAAAATTTATAAAAATAATCAAGTTTTATGACTTGAGAGAATTATGTTTCAAAATGCATGATTGAATTAATGAGAATGAAAAGGCAGAACAGCTCCAGATCATAAGGACGTTATATTGAATTGATATGGTTAAAGAAACTTTATTATTTTTAATAATTTTCTTTATAAATAAGTTTAAAAGAATGAATAGAAATGTTTGATAAAATCGAATAAGAATCTAAATTTAAAATTTTATTCAAGGAAACAGACAATAATTTAAATGCGAATTCAATTATTTTACTTTGTTATTCTTGTATTTAATTTTATAACAACGTTGTTGCTTTTATTCACCCACGGTTTTAGTAAATATTAAAGCGATATCTGTATTCATTCATACATCTAAAATAATAATACTAAACGTTCGATTTATAGAATGCCAATAATGAAATGCAGACATACAATTATTATTACATAAATATATTTATAGGAACATTAATTATAAATTAAATATTATTAATATTAAACAAATATTGTATATAACATAATGAATTTAAAGAATATTGTTTATGTTAAATTGCATATCGTAATGCAATGTTATGTAAAAAAAAATCATATAATACAAATTATAACGTTTTTGTTTATAAAAAAAAAAAAGAAAAAATTTAAAAATGAAAAAAAAAAAAAATATGAAGTCCTTTGGAGAAGTTGGGGACGAACAATGAAGGGGTAAAAAAAATTACAGGAGGAAGCCCGGAAAAAAAATACATAAAAACTAATAAATTATTTTTTCACAGCAAAAAACTTTTTGTGTTTTCATTTATTCAGTAAAATAGAAAAGAGAAATGACATTGACCTTACGCAAGTTTTTTTTTAAAAGAAAAATCAATAATTTTTTTAAATAAAAATCAATTTTTTTTTCAAGAAATTAAAAATGACGAACCGTTTTTTTCCAGACCAAAAACTTTAATGACTTTATTTCTAAATCATAAATATTATAAAAATTTAACATTGGTTTGTAAACGTCAAAAGGTGGGGATACGATGAAGATGGTAATAGATTTTTTAGTACGTTGTTCAAATGCGTTCCACAAAAAGTATGCCATAAAAATTTATCTTATGTTAAAGACGCTACAAAGAGATATTAATAAAAGTTGGCAATTTTACAAATAGTGCTAAATCACAATTAAAATATAATGAACAATTGACAACACTGTATGCTTTTAGTTCTTTTGGTTTTTTTAAAATGTTTCATTTCTCTCTAAATTTACTTTCTTTCTCAGTCTAATTTGAAACGTTCTTGTGTAAAGACAGAAAATATCTGCAAATTATTTGTGATAAATATAATCACTTGTTGTAATTAACTATTTTTTTGTGTAAAACTCCACTAGGTGAGTGAGTCAATAATATTCATTATAAATTATAGTCATAATATAAAAATGCGGGTTTAACAATAGAGAAAAACGTAGTTTATAATGATGTGTCTTTTTATTTCATTTATTTATTAATATAAAATGACTTAGAAATAATATATAATTCATTGTTGCATTACAAAGGAATTCATATTTAAAAATATATAAAACAATATCGTTTAAAAATGAATTAAAATTATACCGGCTTAAAGAAATAAATTAATAAAATGGTATTATTTTTGTAGTTAAACTAAATAAAAACGGCGGCGTCATCATTTTTGTTCGTTACTTTTTGATTTTTCTTTTCAAATTTGATTTTTTTTTTTATTATAAAAAAACAAAATAAATATTTTTGTTATCCTTAAATGTCACAAGAAATAATGCCAATTAGAATAAAAATAAGATTAAAGAGAATGATTGAAATTTGTCATCATCATCATCATCAAATTTCTTTTGCCTCTTTTAATATTCGTTTCAATAAATGAAACCGGTTTATTCGATTTTTTTTTGTAATGGGCGTCGTCTGTTTGACTTTACTTTTCTCTGCCGAAGTAGAAAGAACGTAGAATATTTTTTTTGTTAAACAAAAAAAGAGCCTGCTGCAATTTAATTTATCAAAATTTTAATAATAGAAATCCACCGGAAATTTCTATTTTTTCTTTTTTTTTTAAATAAAAAAGAAAATTTTGATAATCAATTTATCTGTATCTGAATTTTGAAAAGCAAAAAACGTAATCCAATCATCATTCAGCAAATATTTAATTTTTGTTTTAACAAAACATTTGACGGTTTAGATAAATCACGACATTTTTCGGAAACATAAAAAAATATAAATTTTCGTTTTTTCAAATTGATGATTTTTTTGAAAATAAAAATCAGTTTTTTTCCATTCAAAAAAAAAAACTGACATACCTACGAAAGTTTATTTTATTGGGTTTACAATATAACATAAATTATAATTTAAGGAAAAATCTATTCAATTTTCTTCTCTCTCTCGTCACTCCCACGCCGGATTTCCCTTGTAAAAGAAAAAAAAACAACAAAATATTGGAAAAACAAAAGAGAGGAAAAATAAAAAATAAAAGAAGAAGTCACGTAATTTAGCCTCGCTTTTTTTTTTTGTAAACTGAGAATAATTTCCTTTTGTATTTTTTTTTTTTTTTGAACAAAAAGAAAAAAAAAAAAAAAAAAGATAGGAAATATATAAAAAAAACTGCATCACGTTACACAGTATTATGAATACAAAACAGTTAAATTAATACGTCGTAAAAGGTAAATTTACGTATTTAAAAATCATCATCATTGAATTGCATTGTCTTTTTTTTTTTTTGTTTTTCTCCATAAATAAAATATGTTTGTCTCGTCTCCACAAATAAAAAAATTATGCTTCTTTTTTTTTTTTTTTTCGAGTTTTAATCGGTTGAAAATACACACATTTTTTTTTTAATGATTATATTTTCTGTATTTTTCTCATTGTTTTTCATTTTTCTTAAAAGAAAAAAAAATTCATATACAAAGAGAACAGCAACAAAATCATGTTGAAATCGAATTATTCATATTGGTGAAATCAAAGTAATTGTAAAAGATTTAACACTTGACGAAAGTAATAAATCGTATTGATTTGAATATTAAAAATAGAAAATCAATTTTCATTAAACAAATAAAATTTGGAATTTCTAACCAAATCTCAACCCTAATATTACTGTTTCCAACCCTGTTTCTATTGGGCGGAAAATTATAACAAACAAACAACTGATGATGACAAGTTTTGAACTTAATTTGTTTTTTATAACATTTTTGAAAATTAATTTTCATGTTTTTCCAACAACAACAAATCAATACCAACCAAAATATTCATAATATTAATTTCAAAAAATTAATTTAACCTGTTTAACTGGATTAAAATTTAAAATAATAAATAAATAAAAATACGTAACGAACGAATGAAAAAAATAAAATTTAAAAATTTATATTCAAAATAGAAAAAAAAAAAGTAATAAAATCTCAAGTTCATTGAACTTGAAAAAAAAAAAAAACACACAACGTTTGAAAATATAAAAACGAAATAAAAAAGCTAAATAAAAAACAAAAAAAAAACAACATAATAATGAAGAAGATGAATTCAGTTAAAAATGTATAGCCGGCTACTGTGAGTGGGCGACATTTTTTTTTTATCTAATAAATTTCAAAATCGATCTTCTTTCGTGTCTACATTTTCACAGGGAAAACTCGCTGATTCATAAGATTTTTATTTTGTCCTATTTAAGATAAAAACAAAACACAATTTTGACTGATAATTTTTTTCACATTTTATTGATTTTTGTCTTAATTTCGTTACCACCCGCAACACGCAACCAAATCATCCCTTTTTATTAAATTGACCAAAACTGTTTTTGAAAATACTGTTTTTTTCGGACATAAAAAAAATTAAATGATAATTTTCTTTTATTCTGGTTTAATTTTGTTTTATATTTTTTTTTTTCTGATTCTTTCTGATTTTTGAACGCAAAAATTTACCGATTGTATTTTTCTTTATAAAACTTTAATTTAAAAAAAAAAAGTTGAAATTTAAACGTATTTTTTTTATAATGATTCTTTTTTTTTTTTGTATCGAATTTTTTTTTTTTTTTTGATAACTGTAAAATAACATGGAATTTTGATGAATGTACATTTATATTTTCTTCTTTCTTCCTCTTTTTTTTCGTTTTTTTTTTTGTTGGGTTTGGCTCTGTTTTATGTGTGCATGTGTGTGTGCATGACAAAAAAAAAAGGTATTTGAATTGAGGGGTTAGGAGGGGAAATTGGGAATTCAGTAAAAAAAAAAAACAAAAAAGATTATGATTCACCTTCTTCTTTTTGTGTGTGTGTGTGTGTGTGTGTGTGTGTGTGTGTTGTTTCAACGTTTGCTGCTCGTATTAAATTTCTTACATTATTCGTTTTTTTTTTATTTGTTGCAATTTGACATGGTTTTATATCAGCGCCAGTTGGTTTTTTTGTTGTTCTTGTTTTTTTTTTTGTTTTATAGAAGAAAAAAACAAACTGCAAAATAATACGAAAATTAACAAAGCTCTCTATTTCTATTGATTTAATTTACTTCTATTCGACTTCTTTTTGTTTTTCTGTTAAGCGACAATAACCGTCGACACATGCAACTATTTCCTTTTGCTTGATTCGAAATGAATCTTTAAGAGGTTTTATTAAAAAGACTTTTATTTAACTTGGTTGAAATTTAAGTTGTCATAACCGTAACTGAAAAAATGGGAAATTGTTTGAGAATTAAAGATATTTTGGTTTGGAATCCCATGGACGGATATTTATTTTGGGAACGTTGGGTAAAGATTTTGTTTGTCATTATCATTAGATAAATTCTAATACAAAACCAATAATGTTATCTAAAAAAAACAATGATACAATTTTACTTAATACGAACCCAGAAAAGGTTTTTTTCCTTTTTTTTCTCTTCTTCTCTAAACCTCCCGATAAATGAAATCCAAATAAAATTCAATTCTTGTATATTTAATAACTGAATTCGATCACTTTATATATATTTTTTATATGTTCTTTCAATACGTGATCATCTTAAACTAGGCCGACATAAAATATAAGATCGTGTTTTTTTTTCTCTTCTCTTTCTATTTTTTTTTATTGTTTGCAAATAAAAGTTTTATTTTTTTTTCATTATTGAAATTGAGAAATACATAAGTCGTCCATTTGAAACCTTATACGTGCTTGATGCACATTTTTTCGTTCGTCTCTTGTTTTTACTTTACACAAAAAAAAACTACTTTTAAACCTAATCGGAAATTTTCATATTTTTATACTTAACTTTTACTTCTAAGTCGAAGTAAATTTTAAACTTTACCTTTTGTGTTTTCTTTTTGTTTTGGAAATGAAAGAAATAAAAAACAAATGAAAATATACATGAATTATTTTTCTTGTGTTGTATATGAGATGAAAAGTTTTAATCGTCTGTGAAAAATATTTCGTTCCGAATAAAAGTAATAATTGATTTTCTAAGTCATTTGGAAAAAAGGTACATAAATTTGTTATGCTTTCTCTGGGGTTTACTTTGTTTTCCCCTTTTTTTTAAGTCAATAGAATTGGCTGTTTAAATTTTAATGAGTTTTAAGAGAATTTTATAATTTATTAGGAATTGTCAGTTATCACGAAAGACGTATAATATGAGTTTCTTAACTTTTTTTAATTAACTTTTCTTAACTTTATTTAACTTTTGGTTTTCATTTGATTGATTTTATTTAATTTTAAAAAAAATGGATTTAAATAAAATAATCGTGAAAATTACATTATTTAAAAATTATGAATAAATCGCCGAAGTATTTCTGGTTAAAAAGTGGTTAAAAAATGCAATGAAATTATATTTTTATTTAGCTTTTTTCAAACTTATTAATTCGTATAAAACTCACATCAGTTGGATCTCATCATATTTCACAAAGAATAACATTCTGCCCTCTGATCCCTTTTTTTTCTTGTTGAATACAAACTAATTCCTCTAAGACCAACTTAATTTACTGAATCAGTTTTTATGAACTTTTCGTTTTGTTTATCTTTTTTATAACGGATGTAATTATTATATCAATTTTTTGTTTTCTTCATCTTTTTCTTCCCTCAACTGCGCTGCACTAATTTAAATTTTTCAAAAAAAAAAAAAAAGAAACCAAATAAAATTATTTAAAATTCAACAAAAAAATAAAACATATATTTTTGTGTGTGTGTGTGCTCTAAGTACTGACTCATCATCATCAGCAAAAGTACAAAAAGATAGACATACATCATCCATTCCATTGCCTTTAATCATTAATATAATTTTTGTTATCAGTTTCCTTCCTTGGTTCGTTTAATAATTTTAATTGAAAAATAATTAAATATTTTAATAAAAAAAAGTTGGATCAGTTTTTTTTTTCTCTTCTATGAATTTTTATAAATTGTAATTTTTTTTTTTTTTAGTATTGGCTTAAAAAAAGTTTGTGATTATTGGAAATAAAAAAAAAAATGTAAAATGTACAAATATACTTATCCTGATTTTTGCTTCTTTTAAGATAAACGTAAAAAATATTTATTTAATAAACACAAATTGACCCGTCCCATTTTTATTTAAATTTTGTTCACGTTCTACAAAAAAACAAATACACAAAATGTACATACAAAAAATTCTAGTTTCTGTTTTTTTTTTTGTCCATTTGTCTCTTTCTATTAATATTGAGTTTTCTTCTTTTCTTTTTTTGTTGGATTTTGAATTGAACTTGCATATGGTTGCGTTCTTACAGTGATTTTAAACAATTTCTTTTAAACGTGGATTATTTTTTTCTATTTTTTCTCTTCGTCTTCTAGTTGTTTTTTTTTTCTTTTGTTAAGAAATTTTTCCATAGAAATAACTAAGAGAGACTGTTAGTCTAATGCTAATCTATTTCGTCTCTGTTAATTCTTATGATTCTTTTCTCTTGCCATTTTCTTGAATGATTAATGTTTTTTTTTTTTTTTCTAAGTAAAGACTAATTATAATGGCAGTACATCAGTACATGAAGAGAAAGGAAATTGTTGTTGTTGTTGTTGGAGCTTTTAGTGTTGATATGAGAAAATGGTTGCCTAAAGTATAGTTTTCCCGTAGGATGATTATTCAGAATTTGTGGTAAAATTACAATTGTGTTTCACTTGTTTTTTTTGTTTAGGGTTTTTCTTATTTATTTTTTTCTTCTATTTTGTGTTTTGAATGAATTTTTTCTTCTGTTTCAATTTAGTTTTAGGTAATAAAACCCTGATTTATTATTTATTTGTTTCCTGTGCTGTTGTGTGTTATATGTCCCATTATTTTATAAAATTTTTTTTTTATCATTTCAAATGTTAACTTTTCTCTTGTCCCTTTTCATTTTTTCTTTTTTTTAATTTTTTTTTTTTAGAACGTTTGGCTTTTTTTTATTTTATTTTATTTTATTTCTTCTGTGATGACGTCATTCTTGGTGTGCGTGTGTTTTTTTTTCTGGAATTTTTATTTCGTCTCTCTCTCTTACCAACTCTTATTTTTTTTTTTGTTCAATGTTGACTGTCTTGAACTTGAAAATATTGAAATATTTTCGTTCTTGTTGTTGTTCTCTTTTCTTTTTATCTTTTACTTCTTCTTCTTCCATTGGACTTCATAAATAATAAATTGTATTTTGAAAAACTAAAAAAAGAAAAAAAAAATTTTAAATATTTTTTTCTTAAAACGAAAAAAAAAAAAAAACATAAAAATAAAATAAGAATAAATTCTTTTCGATCGAAAGAAGAAGAAAAATAAAATAAATAATAAAAAACGTTGTTATTTCTACGTTGAAATTTATGAAAATATAAAAAACAACAATAATTTTAATAAAAAACAAAAATGAAATAATAAAAAAAAGACAACATAAAATCAGGTTCAGCAGTATTTTTGTTTTTTTGGTTGATACGCTTTAAAAGTATTGTTACTTTTTTCATTTTGATTCTTTTCAATAAACTTAAATAAAAAGAAATAAGAAATTCTTGAAGCGCGCGGGTTTTGTTTTACTGATAAGAAAATAAAACAACAACAAAATGAAATAACTTTGAAACATGTTTTGGTTTTTTTTTTTGCGTTGTGTAAATTTTCGTTTGTTTTTGTTTGATTTGTGTTTAACGGAGAGGAGAAAATTGCATTTTGATAAAGAAGAAGAAAATGTTTGTGTTGTTTTTTTTTTTTTGCAAATAAAAAAAAAAATGAATTCAGCTTGGAATTGTACAAATAATAATATTAAAAGGCGAATAAATAAAATAAGCAATACAAGAAACAGAGAGACAGAAAAATAAAAGCAAACGTGACTTAATTTAAAATCCATTAAATTTAAAACAAAAAAAAATATATCCCTCTTTTCAATATTTGTGTTTTTTGTTTGTCTCCCTCGTTCATCTTTCCAATTTTTCACTCTTTTATTATTCAAATCGAATAAAACGTTAAAAACAAAGGGTTAAAATAATTCGATTTCGTATTACATGTTGACGACGGTGACGCAATAATAATGTTATGTAGTTTAAAGTTAACAAACTGAAATTTTCTTGTTGTTGTTGTATATTGTGGATAAGAGGAGGTATTGTCATGGTAACGAAGAGAAATGATTATTCCTTGTTTTCATAAATTTCACTTTTTATTTTTTTTTTTTTAGTCAGCAAACAAAGAAAAATGACGTCATTAAAAAAAAATAAATGTGTACTTTTCTAGCAGAAAAATATTTGAAATATTTTTAAGTAAACATAATTAAAAATATATATATATATATATATATGTGTGTGTGTGTGTGTGTGTACATAGATATTTATTTAATTTGGGAAAATAAATTTACTTTTTTATTCTAATTTTTCTTCCGTGAATATAAATGTGGAGGTAGAAAAATATGGTGTATGTTTTTACATTCAGTAATAGAACATTTTTGATCATTCTTCAAATTGTGTAAATATTCAAATTAATTCTGAGTCCCTTCCTATATTCACAAGAGACTTTAGTAAAAAAAATAAAATATTTTTGTCGATCTTCTCGTATTACGTGAACTTTTACGTTCTCACTTCAGACTGTTAAAAGCATTTTTTTTTCCTTTTCCTTTTGTGTTTGAATATCGACATGTGGTGTATTTTAATCATTCCCATATAAAGTAGAGAATGTTCTCAATAAAACTAGCAAAAATCAAAATGAAAAGAAATAAAAAGAAACTAGAAAAACGTAAACGTAATTTATGTTGAATAAAATGTCCTACTAAATAATAGTCATGTCTAGCCACAATTTAATCTTCAAGGTTCATTCATTTCTTTTTTTCTCACTCTCTTACAAATAAAATAAGAAAACACTTCAATTAAGAAAGAAATCCATTCGGAATTATTTATGTTTTAATAATCTTTTTTTTCATCAATGCAAAAATAAAAAAAAAATGTTACTTTGCTTCCTTATATGGGATGAATCTCGAAATAATAAAATAAAGTAATACAACAAAAGAGATATATGTTCTTACAAAATAAATATGTAAAAAAGAAGTAAGTCATTTGACGGTGGTGTTGGTGGTGAAGGAGGTGGAGAAGTGAATAAAAAAACCAAACACGTTCACGTTGTGAAAAATCATTCGATAATAATAAAGAGAATATGTTATAAAAAAAGGTAACGACGACAACGACTATGATTTTGTTTTTACCTGCATTGCGTGTAACTGTTTATGTACTGAAAGTATTCAGTACTGGTGGTCCTAGTCAAATAGGCGCCCCACCTTTTTACTAAACTTTTTTCTTTCATTCTTATTTTATTTATTTTAATTCATAAAATTAAATTAGAACGGAAACTCTCAATCGTTTTATATTTCACTTAAATTACTTTGCGATAATTCGTAAGTAAATTTATAATTCACAACTTTCTTTGATTGGCAAAATTTATTTTCTCTATAAATTTTTAATATCAATATTTTGTTAAATTTTATATTTGACGCTGTTTGTTTTACTTTACGTCTTTTTTTTTTCTTGCTACTCAGAAATACTTGTCGTGTACTCAACTTTTGTAAACGCGGCACTGTATTTGTTTGTATTTTTATCCGACAAATAATTGAATTGGAAGTCAAAATAAAGTTGATTTTTTGTTGGTTTTTCTTTTGGCATTTTGGCATTAACGAATAAAATTAATTCTTATTGAGGCCGAAATAATGGTTAAATCGTAAATGTAAAATGATGTTGTGTATTACGTTACAATTACAACACCCAAAATAACAACATCAGAGGAAGAGAGAGTTTTGTAATCGTTAAAAGCTTGAGGTGATATTTTTTTTTATGAATGTGAATTAATTTTTCAAAAGAAATCTTCTCTCCTTTTGAATCACAATCACAAGACATCAAAATTTCAACTCAGCAATTTATACTAATTGCAAATGACGGTTTAAGATAAGATTTATAAATTACAAGAAAAAAAAAGGCAGAATATTTTTTTAACAATCAACCAATTATCATTATTTTTATTATTTCTTATTTATTTATTTATTTCCAACGAAAGCCAACAACAAAAGTTTTATATAAAAACATGAATATACGAGTTTTGTTTCATTTGATGACTCATTTTGCAAATAAGGAAAAAAAAACACTCGGAATAAAAAAGTCCGGATAAATTTGTTAGAGAGAAGAAGAAGAAGAATAACAAAAAAAAAATAAGAATGTAAAAGAAGAAGAGGCAAAAAAAAATGGTCGCGTGCATGATTGCCATATTTCTCCATTCCTTTAGATTTAGACACATGGACATCACATCATCGTGACGTTTCTCGTTTTTCTCTCTATGTAATTGTGCCTTTTGGTGCCATGTTTTTTTGTTTTTTTTTTTGCTTCTTCCTTTTGTTTCTCTGACCAAAATTGCTAGCTTTAATTTTCTCTTTTTTTCTTTCTAAAACACACTTTTTTAATTAATTTTGATTTTTTGTTTTCTTCTGGCATTTTTTTTTCTCACGTAATCTCTCGTTTATATGTTCAAAAAAAAAAAATTAATAAAAAAAATGGAAAAAAGCAAATTTAATTTATTAACTACAATAACAAAATTTATGTTTGTGGTTGTTTTTTTTTTCTGATTAACTAACAAAATTTCCTTATCATTTTTGAAAATTTGTTTTGATGTTTTTCTTGGATTTTTTCATATTTTTTTTTTTATTATTTTTTTATTTGAAATAAATTGTTTGTTAGTTTGTTTGCTTGTTTTTTGTGTACACGATTAGGTATTAAGTGTATATATGATTCAATGTGTAAATTGTAGTCGTCCGCGTACAATGACTCACATAAACCTCAATTTCTTTATGATTTTTTTTTTTACTTTATACGGACGGACGGTCGTTATAATATTTATTTTTAATTTTTGTCGATAAGGGAATTTATTTATTCTACGATTTGATAAAAAAATAAAATAAATATTTTTAAATATAGAGAATAAAAAAATAATAATGTACAATTCATAAATTAAAATTAAAATTAAAATTTGCCGAACCCCGTAGTCAAGCCAGATAAAAATAAATTTATAAATAAAAATCAAATCAATTTTTTTTCCAAAAATAAAAATTTATCTAAAGTTCCATAATATTTTTAGACATTTTTTTTCATTATTATTATTATTCTGTTCGTGTTTATTTGGTAGGAACGGAACGAGTTATTAAAAACAACAACAACAACAATAAAAATGTTCGTTTCTTTTATAATAAAATTTGTAGTTAGGTATTTTGTTCCGAAACAAGAATCACAAGGTGGATTGAACTCATCTCTACTCTTTTTCACGTTGCTTCATTCTTTCTTCGTCGTCTTCTACTTTTTTTTTCTTTTTTTTTACAGTTTTCAATTCCAATTTTTTTTTTTCTTAAGTAGAATTTATTATTTAAATTTTAATTAAATTAAAAATGCAATCATATAGTTTCTTATTTTCTCTCTTTTACTCATTTTGTTTGTAACTAAAAAGATTAAAAGAAAATAGAATTAAGAAGAACCGAAACCCATCATAAAGTAAAATATAACAAACCCAATCAGTTACAGATTATTAATAGTTTTAATTGTTTCTTTTTTATGATTCTTTTTTTTTTTGTGTTTTTTTAATGAAAGAAGAAAATGTTATGAACACAAGAATATTATATAAAAGTGAGGAATATGATGATCACGATATATAATTAGGTATGTTGTGTATAGCGTTTTTTTATTATTAATAATTAATACAAAATATGATGTTTTTTGTAAAAGTTAAGTGAGGTTATATAAAATGAGAGAAATACAATTTTTATATGATTTCCTATAATCTTACGATTTTTTTTGGCATTTGTTTGATTTATGTTAAAAATTTAGAAGATGGATGGATTGAAGGAAATGAAGAAAGATGAGAAGAATGTGAATTTTTATAGTTCAATTTATTTACCTAAATTAGACACGATCGATGCTTTTGTGTGTGCTGTGTGTGTGTTTTTTTCTTTGCATTTAAAAAGAAATAATTCTTTTGAAAAATGTAGTTGAACTTGAAATTAAATGAAATAAACGTGGGTTTTGGTTTAAATTTAATGGTTTATTGGAGATCTTTTCATTTATTTTTTATTTTTTGTTTCGGTTTCTCTCAATAAATTTATATTTTTATAATGAATCATGTCACTGAGCTTAGCAAAGTCTCACACCAATAAAATTTTTGTTTTTTTTGTTCCTCTTATAAATGTGTTTTTTTTTTTGCTTTAATAAAAAAATTCGGCAAATTAAATTTTGTGAAAAGTAAGAAATAACATTAAAAAAAAAAGAATTCTATAAATAAAATGATCGACAAATTTAATATAATAAAAAATGAAAATAATAAATAAACAATAAAATTCTTCAATTCACTTCTTAGAGATTTATTCCATCTTCCTCAATCTATACAAACATTTCTTGTTTAATTTAACATTTACTTTTTCTGTTTTGTTGAAAATGTTAAAGAAAAGACGAAAGATCGTATAATTTTTGTATTTATTTAATACACGATTTGTGATTACGTTGAAAGAAATATACAAAATATACAAACACACACAAGGCATATACAACACCTAATAAAAAAAAATTAAATTGTTTTAATAAAAATAAAACAGGCACCTGTTTCTTTTCTTTTCTTTATTATGAATTTAATAAAAAAATTATTATTAATTCTACTATTTGTTCTGCTCGAAGAGACAATGACGTCTCCTCTTAATATTATTCTTAACAGCTTAAAACATTAAATTGTTTTTGCCAATTTATTATTTATGAAATTCTAATTGGAATTTTTTTTTGTACGTTCAAAATATCAAAATGAAAATTTAAAAAAAAAAATAGAAAAAAGTTGGAACAGAATAAAATATTATTTATGTGATTTGTGTTTTATTTTTGTTTTTCTTATTTTAATAATTTCACGTGACGAGGCGTGCGGAGGCGTTTTTTTATTTTATGTTGATAAATGCTAATTAGTTAGGTTATTTAGTCAAGACAACAACCAATTAAATTTAATGGAGTCACAGAGACAAAGAATTAAATTATTTTCTTTTAAATTAAATTAGATCAAAATATCTTGTTTTCACATTTTTCATCCATTTTTATTTTATCTTTTATTTTTTAAATTATTCAACACATAAACAGATATCACCAGATGGTTAAATTCAATTTTCCTTCAATGGTAAAAAAAATAATTAAATAAAACAGTTGTCTCCAAGGACCTTAATAAAATTGAATTACTTTTCCTTTTATTAGAAAATTGTGTTTATTTCTAAACTGAAATTGTCGTCAACTAATTTTATTTTATCTTCAACTCATTCATATTCTTTGAACAAAAAATAACAACACTAAAAGTCACTCTACAAATTCCGCCTACAAAAAAATATTTTAATTCTTTAAATAAAATTAAAAAAAAAGCGAATCATAAATAATTTGTCTCTTTTTTTTTTGTTTTTATTTTTCACCACAAATAAAAACTGCATCATTCATCCATGCCCCACACACATACAAAAAAACAGAGTCACAGAGCAACAAAATACTTAAAGTAATAATAAGAAAATAGCAGAAAGAAGTTTTCGTAAAATAAA
Organism: Pedicia rivosa; assembly: GCA_963082725.1. Taxonomy (NCBI): domain Eukaryota; kingdom Metazoa; phylum Arthropoda; class Insecta; order Diptera; family Pediciidae; genus Pedicia; species Pedicia rivosa. The sequence goes on along the minus strand of OY720151.1, from coordinate 14,213,118 downwards.
AGACAAATAATAAAATAAGAAACGCTTTAAAGATGCAAAAAAACAAAAAAATATAAAATAAAGAAAGAATAAAATTTTTGAGCGAAACGGGAAATATGATTCAGTTCTCGAATACTCTTTTTTAGTGTGGAGGTTGGATTCTTTTTTACTTTTTTTTTTTTGTTTTTTCTTGAGTTGAATGACTTTTTCATTTCCAACTGAAAAAATAAAAGAAGCGATAAGTTATAATAAAATATAAAACAACGTTGAGGAAAAGGGGATATTAAAAATTAGGGTTTAAATCAATAATAATATATAAGTCCGTAGGCTTTAGACAGTTCAGTAGAGAAAAGACCCAAATCAAATTAACGAACAAAAAAAAAACGTATTTTTCTTTATGTAATAAATTTTATACGAATATTTTGACGTAGATAAAAAGAAAAATTTATTCTAAATATTTTAATCCCATCTCCCCTCACAAGCCATATTAAGACATTTTTATATAATTTATACCTGCATTCAGCTTAATAAATCCATAAAGAAAAAAAAAATACAGTTTATAAATAGCAACAACAAAGTGCCGATAGAAATTAATAAAGAAACTTTTTAAATCAATTTTTGATGCAAATATATAATTGGATGCTTATAATTTGAACGTAGGTAATATTTGATTTACTTAAAGAATAATTTAAATAAATCTTAAGTACAAAAAAAAAATAGCGCAACTTAATTGACGAGCACGAATGACTTGCCATTTGCGAATCTCATATTCTGCTGCTGTTTTTTTTTTCTCTTTTTTGCTACTGAAAAACTCTTACCAAGTTACAATAGAGAAAGAATTTCTATTATTATTCAGAAGTTATTTTGTCTGCAATAAAACATTTACTATCCGGATTTCTAAAACATCATCAGTTGGTGAACCACAAGTGTTGAATTATAAATTATTATTTTTTTTTTATTTGTTTTCTCAAGAAAAAATTAAAAATTTACTTCTATATCGACTTTTCCAATCAAATCATGTAAATTTGTTCTCGTTTTATTTTTGTTTCCTCTTCTTCTTCTTCATTATTTTTTCTTATATAATTACAATCGATTATCATAAATTTCGGTATTTTTCTTCTTGAAAAAATAATAAATTACAAAAATCTATAATTTTGTTTTCTTTCTATTTTGTTTCGTTCGAATGTTTTTCATGCCGTTTTTTTGTTTTACCTTCTTTTTTTACCAATTCTCCGATTACAGTTACAAAAATATTTTTACGAATTTCAATGATTCTAATTAAATCAAAAGAGTCAAATAACAACCAAAAAAACAATTTTTTTCTTAAATTCATTTAAGATTTCAAAAAGAAATTCAAAAGAAGAGCGAAAGAAAGAGAGGAAGAAAAAAACCGATTTCAAAAGTAACTGAACATTTTTTTTTTCATAAAATTTTGTAGAAAAAAAAGCAAAAGAAAAACATTTTTTAAAAAATTTAACAATTTTTTCTTGTTTTTAAATTCTGTTTGCTCGCTTAGTTAAAAACAAATGTATGATGATGACGTTTTTTTTTTTATAATTTCTAAATTAAAAAAACAAAATGTTTAAATCCATTTGGTATGATTAAAATATTAAAATGTTTTTTGTTTTGATTCAGACAGAACATTCTCTGTGCTAATAAATTTTCTAAAATAAAATCTTCTTTGTATAAGAAAAATAAGAAGAAAAATATATGTGAAAACAGAGGAAAAAACTATTTATCCTCTTGTTACATTTCTCTTTGTCACAAATTTATTATTATGAGTCAGCTGTTTGACATTGTCAAGGGAAAGTTCATGATCGTAGGTTCACTCTCACTTTTTATCCATTTCATAGTTTTTATTTTTTATTTTATACGCAAGCGTTTTTCCTCCTTTATTTCTTCTTTTTTATGTTTATTTCTTCTTTTTTTTTATTATTATTTTTCCTCTTGTTTCCCAGACATGCGATGACGTCATAGGGCGAGTCAGACATTGTAAATTTTTATTGTATTCTCGTGTTTTTCTCATATATACACAAACGCATACATACTAATATAATAGACGGAAGTATATATACGCAAACACATAGAAAATATTATTAAAATTCTATCCTCGTTTCGCTCTGTGTATTTGGTGGATCAATAACTTCCTTATTGACTATGGCGGAATGAGTATGGTAAAACAAGCGTTGTTAAGGGGATACACTGTTGAACTAAGACAACAAGAATATTCTAATATTATTTTTACAGTGCAAATTTTAAATAATTGATAAAGCATTTTTTTTTGGTTACAACTTAACTTCAACAAAAACAAACGACTAACTTTATTAATCGTTTCAGATTAAACATAATTAAAATTTTGATTAAAAAAAAGTATTTCTTTATACCACGCATTCACTTCTTCACTTGTTGTTGTTACAAATTTGGTTATGTCCGTTGAATGTGTTCTGTTTTTTAATTTTGATAACTAAGAATAATTTTGAATATAATTGATGGTAATTAGTTGCATTTGTGCAAACACTTTACTAGGCTCTAGATTAAATCGCGTGTATGAGTTTTAGTAAATATAAAAATAAGTTTGTCTGTTTCAAATGTACATCTAATCTTCGGCAGCTATATAAAAAAACAGTTGAATATAAGTGACATTTGATGAAAGGCTTATATGAGTTAATTTAATAAGTTTCACAGAATCAAATTGCCGGTGGGCAGACGTAACCATAATCGAAACACCGGTTAGATTGGGTGATAATCGCCTAAAGGATAATTATTATTTTGTCCGTTTTTACAAATTGTTGGTTTTGAAAAAATCATCAAATTTAGAAAGTCAATTAAATTTTTCGTAATTCCTATTTCCGTTTTCAATAATAATTAGAAATTTCAATTACGAAAATAAAGTTTTGTTCATTCTATTGAAATTTTCAATTATTGTCGTCCCTTTTTATATTGCATCTGTTCCCTCTGTTCTATTCATCTTAATTTTTATATTAACCAGACTCTTGTCTGATTCTCGGAAAATAGAAAACAAAAAAGGGAATGAAAGTAAAAGTGACAGATCATTTATATTCTGTCATCCACATACAAAATATCCTATTTTTTTTTTTACTTCTCTCTCTATTTAACTTACATTATCCAGAATAAAATAATTAATGTCTAAAAGAAGGATACAAAGAAAAGAACAGAAAAAAATACTGTTTTCTTTCATCTTTTTTTTTCAAATTTAAAATATAAAATATGTACTCGTCAAACAATTTAAGAGGAAAGAAAGACTGAGAAAATAAAAAGGTCGTAATCCCATTTTATACATTGAAAAAATAAAGAAGAGAAATTGTATTGAATTAGAATTTTTTAAACCCTTTCATAAATAATATACATCTGCATGAAGCTATCAACATTTATGAATGCATGAATCATAAAATAAAATTTTTTCATAAGTTAACAGAATTTATTATATTCTACTGTTTTTGTTGGTTTACAAAATGAAAAAAAAGAAAAGAAAGAAAAAAGAAAAAGGATTACTTTGGTAAAAATATGTAATTTACCATAGGCAGATGTTTCTTCAATGCTAATTATTATTTTCATCATAAATTTTTATAACAAAATTTTCAGAAATGTTGATGACCGAATTTTAATTAGTTTCTTTTTTTTTCTTTTTATTTATACAAAAATTGTTATTAAAATTAATTTTCTGTAACGAAAGAAACATTTTTGTCTGTTTTTTTTATTTTTGTTTCGGTGAAATTTATTGGACGTTACACACGCCTAAGATTCAAGATCCAAAACCAAGACCAAGACCGAAAGACCGAAGAAAAAAAAATTACATCACGAAAACAACTAACAACTTTAGTTAAATTATTATTGAAATATCTTTATTATTCAAAACAGTCGAAGAAGGGAATGAGAGATAGACACACATAAATGAAATTGTAATCCCAAGGTAAAAAAAAAAAGACACAGAAAAAAAAGAGTCGCATTATTCATAAACACAAAAAGCAAAAGTACTGATTTTTTCCCCCCTTGTCCGCTTTGATCCGCTGATGGTTGATAAAAAAAATATATAAATATAAATCAATAAATTAATTTTATAAATATATTCAGATATAATTCTCTCTTTCTTCGTATATTATTTTATTTTATTCCTTATTTGCATTATTCTTTGATGTATATTTTTTTATATCATTTTGTTACTGTTGTTGTTCTGATTTTGCAAATATTATAATTTATTATAATAATCATCAAACATCATAAATGGCGACTACAATTTGTATTGTACTTGTATTTTGTATTTCAATTGATTATTTATAACTGGATGTTATTTTTATATTTAAAAAAAAAAAAGAAGCTAGATTCGAGGGGATATTCGATTAGAATCTGTCTTATTTATAATTTTGGTATAATTTGTTGTTGTTCAATTTTTTTTTAGAAAATAAATAAAACATTTTATAAAAGAAATTACCGTTTAGATTTGTATTAATCAAATTTTTATGGTTTTAAAGCGAATTTTTGAATTCTTATAATATTTTAATTTTTTTTTTGTTTATTACGAACCTGCTTAATCGTACCAAAAATTTCCACAGTAGAATATTGTTTATTTTGTAAATTCAATTATGTTTAAGTATAACAAGGTTAGATTGAATCTATAATGGGAGGGTTCTTTAGGACAAGATTTTTATTATGCTTTTTTTTCTCTAAAAAATATGTGTTGTCTATATTAAGTGAATCTTTTAACTTTATATAATACTTTATTCATAAACTTTAATTACTTTCATCTGAAAGTTTTTTATTTTTTGTGTTATTTGTTGTTGTTTCAAACTAAAATCTCAGAGATTGACTGTTATTTAATTTCTAGACATTTAAGACCATATGGTCAGTCGGTTACAGTATCTGGCTGTTTAATTAAAAAAGAAAAAAAATGTATATATGTACCACTACCACTACACTTATAAGATTTATTTCATAAAATTATTTCATAAAAAAAAGGACAAAAAAAATATGAACAACAAATTACAACACGTAATGTGTAATGAAATAAAATAATAATAAAAATATAATAAGTAATAATAAGTAATAAGAGAAATATACTTAATATAGAAAGAGTCAGCTTCACGTACTTTTATGGTATTGGCAAGATTTCAAGCTTTATTATATATTTTTCTTCATCTTTGCGCTAATATAGACTTTCGCTATATAATAAAACGTCGACATTCAGTCAACTAATAATTTAACAAAAATATATTTAAAAACACGAGGTTAAGTGGATAGATAGAAATAAATATATTTTAATAATGTTTATATTAAATTTGAATTTCAATAAAAAAAAAATTTGAATTTTAAATCATGAAATTTGAAATCAAATAAATCAAAGAAAAATTGCATTTTTTAAACTTATAAATAAAATATGAAATTAAAAGAAAGATGTTTTAGTCGAGACACACACCCGTTTATGGGGAATATTTTATGCGAATATAATTACCGGTTTTGAAGCGATTTTATTTTTTTAATTTATTATGACAAATCATTATATAATTTTTTTTGTTTAATTTTTGTTTAATTGTTATTTATTTGTTTTTTTTTTCTTTTGTTTTAGTCGAAAAATTCAAAAATGGCTGCACCAGCACTTAAAGATCTTCCTAAAGTAGCTATCGATTTGAAAAGTCAACTTGAAGGATTCAGTTCTGATAATTTAAGAAATACAGATACAAATGAAAAATGTGTTCTACCATCAGCTCAAGGTAATATATTTCACGTAATTTAATTTAATAGAAAAATAAAATAAAAATTGTTAAAATCATCACCGTAGATTTTCTGTGTTTAAAAGGAATTAAAATAAAATTATTATTTTCTTATTTTGTGTAACTTTAATTAAATTTTTTTATAATTAATAAAATTATTATGGCGTGATGTTGATGATGGGTGGATCCATAATGCACACAGATGTTCAAGAAGAAAAACAACATATGTCCTTACTTCATGGTGTAGAGAATTTTGACCCTAAATTATTGAAACACACCGATACAAATGAAAAAATTGTATTGCCAAGTTCTGAAGGTGGTTGAATTTGGTGTTGTTTTTGCTGAAGTTTTATAATTTGTGTGTTTCGTTCGTTATGCAATTGAAAAATATAATTAAAATAATAATAATAATAATTAATTGCAAGTAAAGCAATTCATTAACCCCCTTATATATTTTTTTATTTTCTCCTGACTGAATTCTCCGTGTTTTGTGTGATTTTGCTATAATTTTTTTTATATTTTAACACGTTGTTTCATTTATAACTACTATCAAAGAATAGAATAAGAAAAGAAGAATAACATAATAATTGAAGTGCAGGAAGCATGAAATATTTATGAATTTTTTAATAATAATAATACATTTTAATCTAATTCAATGATTTATTAATTTTAATTAGAATTCTATTACTAATTATTCTTATTTTATTTTTATTTTTCGCTTCTTTAGATCTTAAACAAGAAAAGACTGCTCAAAGTTTGTTTGCAAAAATTGAATCGTTTGATACAGCCCAATTGAAGCATGCTGAAACCCAAGAGAAGAATCCTCTTCCAGATAAGGATGGTAAATATGATTTTTTTTTTGTTAAATCGAATTTTGGATTGAAATTTTTGTTTGCTTGCACGATGAGGGGAATTTTTAGGATGGCAAAAATTAATGCTCTTATTTTTCTCCTCCAGGCCAATAATAATTAATTTAATTTTTAATTTTCCACTTTTTTTTTAAATTTATTTATTTTTTGCATGCATTTTTTAATTTCTTATTTTCTTGCAATTAAAAAATAACTAAAAAGTTGTTGCTGCTGAAAAAGTACACCAAAATCTATTGAATGGAGTTGAGAGTTTTGATAAAAGCTCAATGAAACCGACAGAAACAACAGAAAAAAATATACTGCCACCAATTGAAGGTTTGTTTTTATGTTGAAGATTGAAGAGAGAAGAAGAAAAAAAATTATTGGATATTCATTTGTGTAGTTTTTTTTCATATTTGCACGCTTCATAATAAGCTTATATTATTTTAATTTTCAAATACTTATCATTTATAATCTGGTGACGGTGTAATACAAAGAGTAAAGAATATACGAATAAAATATGAAATTAAAGAATTATTTTAGACTATTTCAAACTTTTTGTTCAATTCAATTGAGGAAAATGCAAATTTTAATATATTAAAATTATTTTGATTTTAAAATTCTACCTTAAATTTATTTTCTTTAAATTATTGAATATATAATTAATATAGTATATATATATATATATATATATATATAATATAATATAATATAATATAATATAATATAATATAATATAATATAATATAATATAATATAATATAATATAATATAATATAATATAATATAATATAATATAATATAATATAATATAATATAATATAATATAATATAATATAATATAATATAATATTATATATTCAGTAAATAATTTATAACGTTTGTAAATAAATATTAATTTTTTTTTGCAAAATTTAAAATACAATTTTAAACAGTTTATCTTTGTGTGTTCATACTTTACTCTTTTGTGCATTCACATGAAACTTAAATACTGGTGTTATATATGTTCATTTCCACTCGAAGGATAAATTCAACGCATTCCCTTATGTATTTTGTCTATAAACCTTCTTTATGCTTTTGTTATATCTATTCACAATCTTAAATTGTTTTTTTTCTTTATTTTATTTAGCTATTCAAAAAGAAAAGGAGAAGAATAACTTCATTGCTGGAATTGAATCTTTTGATGCAACAAAACTAAAACATGCCGAAACCCAGGAAAAGAATCCTCTTCCTACCAAAGAAATTATCGAAGAGGAAAAGAAGGCGTAAATTTTGTTTATAACATCTTTTCAAGAATTAAAAAAAAACTTGTATTATTTTTTACTTATAATCAAACTTTAATTATAAAATAATAATAATATAAACACAAAAAAAAAGTATTTATAATTTTAAACAAGAAGGAGTAATTAATACTTGATAATATTTTTTTTTTGTAATAAAATGAATATCAAAAACATAAAATAATCTGTTTTTTTTGTTTGTGTTTTCTTTTTTTTAATAATAAATTTGATTTTAAATATTAATTGCACTTCTTATTTAATTTAATTATGATGATTGTCAAATCCTATGTCGTATAATTAAAATAAAAACCTATGAACTTAAATTTAACTTAAAAATAATACTTTGAGAAATAAATCAAATACATTAAAATAAAACGAATTATATAAATGGCGAACGATTTTTCTACTTTTTTATACATAATGCGATATTTAATTAACTATATAAAATTACAATTGAATTGCAAAAATGTTATTGATTAAAAACAAATAATTATTACCAGAAAAAGGGATGTGATCAAATTTTAAAAAATATTTGTATTTTGAAAATAAATTAAATTTGTGACAATGACAAAAACCATAAAATTACTAGTTTTTTGATAAGTTTTTCTTTGTTTATTACAGGAATTGAGTAATTTTTTTTAACGTTTTTATAAGATCTAAATTTTGCTATTTTTGAATGCTTCAATAAAGTATGAAATAAAACATGTAAATGAATTGTTTGTATTTAAATTCCGAAAGTATTTATAAAAAGTAATCAATCATTGATTGCGACCGGGTATTTATTGTTGATGCATTTTACTTAGTTAAGAAAATATTGAATTTTGCGCCGGTTTTTAACGCTACAAGAAAGTTTTCATCAAAAAAAGTTATGGTCGTTTAAAACGCTACAAAAACGAAATGAAACCATGTTAAACATGACTGCAGCCACAAATTATACTACAGCTAACGGTTTTTGAAAGAACGAGAAGTATTCAAATTGAAAGGAAATTTACTTGCGTTGGATATTGGATTAGATTTGTAAATTATTTCATTTTCTGTAATGAATTTGGAGTGATATTGAAATAAGTTGAGCTTAATTATATATTTTTTCATTAAAAATATTTCATTGTGTTTCTTAAATATTATTCTTTAACCTTTAATATAATATATTTAATAATTTTTTTTAATATTGAATTGCAAGATAATTTAGGTAAGTGTTGTAAAAGTCTTTGTTAAAAAGGTGTAATAAATTTTTATTGTTTTAAGTTTTATTGCTTTTAAGGATATTTTGCTAGTCTTATTTATTAGATTGTTTTGTTATTTTAAAGTGTTACAATAGTATTTTGTGTGTTTATTGTTATTTTAAAATGCATAGTTAGAAAAAATTTAAGGGCCACGCGGCCTCGTATTATCAAAAAAGTAATCGTATTTATTCATTTTCTAATGCAATCTTATTAGAATTAATAATATCAAGCAAATATATATATTTCTAACGTTTTGTCAGAAAAAAGGCATTCAGTAGGGTTAGGAAAACAAAAGAAAACTTTATATTGGAAGAAAATCACTTATTTATGAAACTGTTATTTTTTTTTTGATATTATTTTAATCTTAAATAAAAGTTAATCAGCAATTCTAAAACAATAGCTAATCACAAAATTTTGATTTTTTCTTAATTTTTTATGACGCCATTTTGATAACGCATGAACGCTAAGCTAACCAAAAAAAAAAACAACAATGCGAATTTAGGAAATTGAATTTCTAGTTTGAATTTCAATCAATAACTTAATATTTAAAAAAATTCTTTGTCTATAACGGTGCTAAAGCGTTATTAAAAGTCTAATTTTGAAAAATGTTGTCAATGTGTATATATATTCGTGTTTTGAATTTTTATTGTTATCAAAATAGTGGAGTTATTTATTTTAGATGAACAAAAATGTCTTCGACAAAACGTCTATTTTCTGCTGGCAGTCGCCAGGCTCCAGATCCCAATGATATATTTCTGGAAAAAAATGGATTTTATAGAAAACATACCGCGCGAGATTCATCATCTTTATTTAGAGTAATATCGGAACAAGTAAGTACATTTAAGTAGCATTCAAAATATCGTAAATTTGTCTATTTATGTATTATTATTTAACAGATGTTTGATACTCAACAACATCATCTATTGATTCGTGAACTTTGTGTTACTTATATGCGACAAAATCGTTCTTTCTTTGAAAAAGTAAATTTATCCATGTTTTAATAAATTATATGAATTAACTATATTTATTATTTTGTTAGGAAGTGGTGCATAAGAATTTTGATGTATATTTGAACGAACTTTCTCGGACTAGAACTTTTGGAACATTGCTTGAATTAAAAGCACTTGCCTATAAATACGGGTATAAATTATTAACTTTTTATATTTTTGAATGCTTAATTCAATTATTTAATTCATTATAAATTAGACGTAACGTTTTACTATATGAAGCACAAAATAATGGGGTCTGGCTTGTTGGTGAACCGACTTTCCAAAATTTATTTAGTGTATTTTTTACACCAGAAAGACATTTCGATTCTATTTTTACCTTTGACTATGTTGAGAAGGCGTCATTTTGCCAAGGTTATTTTGATCTAATAATTTATATTATAAATAATTATAAAAAATGTAAATAAAAATTTCAGCCATATGCTATGAAATATTATATAGGAATGTTTATCAGTTACCTGATGTATTATATGCTGCTGAAGTAATGTTACATGATCCTGAAAAAAAAACAATGCGTGAAATTAATTGTGGAATTAATTACAATAATGCACTACCCTATATAAAGGTACAACTTGACGATGGGCGTGCATTTTATTTTGATCAACCAGGTAAATTTCAAGATTCGTGTTTGTTTAACTTAATGTAAGATTTAATCAATAAAGCAACAATAGTTATTTCCTATCAATAAATATTTTGTAATCGTTTTTTGTTTAAATTTTATAGATCATACATATTGTATTCTTGACAATTATTTACTATGTAATTTTCATAATCCAAAATTTCTGGAATTAAAATCACGACTAGAAAAAGAATTGGATGATGCTAACGATAGTTACAATACGCTTCGTTTATCACGTATGATTGATTCTTTATTGCCATTAAAACATTTATCTTGTGTAAGACAATTGTTGGATGAAGGTTTGATTGTTTTAATTTGATTTTTTATATTTATTCATAAATGAGTTAATTATTTAGGAATAACACCTTTCCCATACAAAGTTGCTAAAAGTTTGGATCCAGATATTTATCGCAATATTGAATTTGATGTTTGGAGTGATTTTCGTAAAGAAATTCGATTTAGAGGTCTTTCCCATAACACAATTAATCTACAGGTAAAAATTCTATTCAAAATAATATTATTTTAATTTAGCAATTGCAATGTTTCTTAAAGGTTGGATTAAGGTGTCTCGTTAAATTTAAATCATCTCAAATTGAATCATATAGTTGTTATATACAAGACATGAGTTTATCAAATGGTCTTGTTGGGATATATGTGGAAGAATTGGCCGCAAAACGGATGGTAAAGATTTATAAATACAAACCAATCGTTTTCGAAAAAATACAATAATTTTTTTTTTTTTGTTACAGGTGCCGTACCAAATGTTGCAACCTCATCCAGACAATAATAAATGGGCAATTTCATCATTCAAAGCATATAATAGACATCGTTTTATTAAGCATCAAACAGAAGGTTTATTTAATAGATTTTAAATGTGTCTTCTTGGACTTATTAATTAAATAATATTTGTATCCTAAAATAGCTGGGCGTAAGAAACGTTCATATAAGCGCTTCAGAGAATCAAGGATGCATGCGGACAAGAACTTTTCTATAAAACCCAACAGAAGTATAAAAATGTCTGAGTTTAACAGCATTCACAACTATAATGTAACGAACAATTTATGACTTAAACAATATAAATTCAATTTTACCCAACATATTTTTCAATTAGCCACCAGCCATTGAAATAATTGCAATGCCAATGATTCGTGATACACACCAAAAACCTGGAACTCATAGTCATAATAATAATACAGCTAATAATGATGAAAATACTAACAAATATAACGATAAGAATAATAATGTTCAACCAATAAAAGATGAATTGAAGAATGAAATTGATTATTCGGGTCAAGATATAGATGGCGGTAATTATCAGTCGGGGCATTATGGGTTTCATGATCAGGTAAAGAATAAATGCAAATTTATTTTTAAACTTTTGACGTTTAATATCAACAGATGTCAGTAGTAAACTATATTCATGTATTTTATTTCTTTAAGAATATGTCTTTTATGTATGATCCAAATATTCCACCACCACTACAGACGCAATCGAATCATCAATTATCAGTAATGAACACATCATCACCAATGTATTATTCATCAAATACATATAATTCAATGTATGCAACATCCGCACCTAATGGATCGCAGATGTATGGTCATCCTTATGCTAGCCAATATAGTTCTAACCTCAACGGTATATTATCAATTTTGTTGTGTTTTAATTTTTTTTATGTGTAATTAGTAATTAGAAATTATTTTATTTTATGAATAGGTAAAATGTTAAACTATTTATTTAATAATTTTCAAAATTTTAGATAGTGGCTTCATAAGTGGAACAGCATGTTTTATACCGGGTAGTAATATTCAAATTCAACGTAGAGATTTGCTACAAACAACTGCAGAAATAAATTTTTCATTAAAACCAAGCTATGTTCCAAATGGGTCTGATATTCAATGTAATTATAATTTCATAATTTAAACAATTCAAATCTCTTGTTTAATTTACATTTTTCAATTTTTAAATAATACATAAAAATTCAAATTACAAGTGGTTCTGATGTTAATATTTTTAAATATGTATTTAAATCAATAATCTGACATTTTTAAATTTTTAGTAACTGATTTGCCTTCGCTTAGATTTTATTATAATCTTGGACATGAATTTTTTAAAAATATTAAATCACAATATGGAATGAATGGAATTTCATTTTTGACTCAGCCTGGTAAGTAGACATTACTAGATATAATAGAGGCACGCACAACATGTCACAACATAAGAAATTGTGTATATAATTTTTAGAAGAACTAAATTCAAGTGGATTCAAAAATTTCTAAGAAAAAAAAAATTCACGAATAATGTTGTAAACCGAAAATTTCTAAGCATAAATTCTCTAATATTTTTTTTTGTTTTTTTTTTTAAATCATCATTTATAATCTAATATACTTTTATTTGTATTTCTCAGATTCACTCGTTGATCAAGTAATCAATAATGATTATGAAGTTAAGCAATTGTCTGCAGAATTTCAATCATCGGTTAAAATTGAAGAAATACCAACAACGCCTTCAGTAAAACCAGATATGTACGCGAAACGTTATTCACGGGGTAACAATAATCATAATAACAATACTAATGGTAATATGAAAAAAGATAACAAAAATACCCCAAACAATCATCGTAATAAAAATAATAATAAAGCATTGGTAAAGGATAATACTATTGATCAGCAGAATATACCAATAAATGAATATCCATCACCAAATGTTGGCAATACTGTTGCATTAGGATCTGATCGCGGAGTTGGAACTGGACTGGAACCTTCAATTTCTCCTGAATATTATCAGGTTTGCATTAAAATATAAAATTTCTGTATTGAATCGATAGTGAGAAAAGTTTTTTTTTTTCAAATTTAAACTAAGTATCCTGTAATGTCATCATATTCTCAATATGGTGGACCATATCAACCGCAGCCATTTGTTGCTTTTTACCCTGAAAATGAAGTTCAACAGCAATATTATTATCAAACACCGTACATACCACCACCTCCACCACCACCACCTCCAACAACTTATGGTATTCCCACTGGTGGTAATGGCGATTGTAATAACATACCAGAAACATATTCGTATAATTATGGTTATCCACAACCATTTATATATTCTGGTATGAATCGTCCACATGGATACTATTATGGTTATTCAGCTCCTACACCAGGTGTAATACCAATAACACCAGCACAAATGCAATCAACATCAGGTGGGTATAATAATAGCAATAATAATTCAATAAATTCAACAAGTAATTTATCAATGTAAAGTTATTTTATTATTTTTTTCAATATAATAAAATACAAATTACGATAAAAAAAAATTATAGAAAACCAATTGATTTGATTTTGTTTCAATAAAATCAATAATACTACACTTATTATTTTCACAATAAATAATTAAAAAAAAAAATTAACCTTCAATTGCAAAAATATTGTGTAATTTCAATTTCACACCACAATTAATTAATTTTTCATACAAATTTTACAAAAATATTATTTATTTATATCAAAATAATATATTATCCATCATGATCTTACGAAAAGAAAAAAAAAATTGTTATTTAATTAAAAAAAAATCGTAATTTTATTTTTATTTCAATTAAATGAAGTGTTTTTTTTTTGATTCTACAAAAAAAATTCCTATACTTTAAACGTTTATTAAGTTTTGACTTTAATTTTTAATTTTAATTTAATTTTTGTCGAAATTCAGTTTTAAAGTCGAAACAAAATTTTTCATCTTTTTGTTGGGAGATTTGTTAATTTTAACGTTTATTTTTTTAAATAACATTTTTTTTTATGTTTAGAAATAACAATAAAAAAAAACACAACACAAGAAAATATTTTGCATATATTTCAAAAAATTTTGTATTATAAATATACTAAAGGTCTAATCCAGTTAAATCAGCGTAGAATAATTGGAAAATAAAATAAAATAAATACTTTTGAAAAATAATCGAGACATTATTAGATTCTCAATAAAAATTAACTGAATTACTAAATTTTTGAATCATTAAGTGAAAGATAATTCAAATCAATTATTATCTTAATTACTAATCGGTATCTTTGCAATAATATTTATTATTTACCTATACAAGAATATTTTGTATTGTTTTTTTTTTTTTTTTTTTAGTTTTTAAGTTTAAAATTTTTTTCCTATTTATTATTTACTTTTGACTATAGGAATTTGGAATTTATTATTATTTTTTTTCTTTTTTGTTCCTTTAAAATTAAAAATTTCATAATATTTATTTATTATTTTCGATTGAATTATGATTTTCTTTGTAAGAAATTTTTTTTTTTTAATTATTGAATTTTTGAATTATTTGCGTTTGTTTATTTTTTATTTTTTCTTTTACGTTAATATTTGGAAATTACACGACAATAGTTGAATTAAATTTATAGTTACAAAGTCGTATCATTGAAAAATATTAACATCATTAAAATTATTGATCATTTTGATTATTTTTAATTAAAATAAAAATAATTTGTAAAAAATTAATTAGAGAAAAAAAAAAGAGCAGAACAACTCATGAATGTAATCTTTCAAATAATTTTCAAACCTAATTTTTTCCTTAGGCTCTAAATGTAACAATCTTAAAATCACAAAGAAAAATAGACACTTGTATTTTAGGAAAATGTTTCTAACTAAAGAGAATAGAAAATGGAAGAGAGAATGAGAAAAAGAGAGAGTAGAAGAAGAATGAATAAAAGAAAAAAAAAATTACAAGCAAATCAAAAATAATTTTTTATTTTTTCAATTTATTAATTTTTATTTGATTTTGTTGTTTCAAGTTCAAAAATATAAGACACATGCAACAAATCCATTTAAAATTTATGTATTTTATTTTAAAAATGAACTTTAGACATTGGTAAACCTTTTGAACCAAGGCCAGTTACTTTGAATAAGGCACCAGCTGGTGGAGATTGTGGTTTATTTACTTCAGTACCAGCAGTTGTTACGAATAGAATATCCAAATTTGGTCCACCAAATGCAGCCGATGTTACTTGTTCACAAGGAATATTAATTTCCAATTCAATTTTGCCAGTTCTATTTTTTTTAATTAAAATTTTTGAAAATAAAAAAAGAAAAAAAAAGTCTGAAAATAAATTAACTTACGTCGGATTAACTTTTAAGACTTTGAATCCACCCCAAAGAGCAACATATAAATATCCATCAGCGTCTATTGTCATTCCATCAGGAACAAAATTGGGACGTTTATCGCCATCTTTAAAGTCAATGACAACACGTTCGTTTGCTTAAAAGAAATAAAAATTAAGTTATAAAAGAAGAGAAGAATGAGCTACATGGAGAAGGGTGAACTAGAGAAATCTTTAAAGTTAAAATCAATAATTAAGAAAATTGTGTATATACGAAGAAGACGAAAATAAAACAACTTACAAATATTTCCTGTTTTTGAATCATAATCAAATTCTTTAACATCTAAATCACATGAATCAATGAAATACATTTTTTTCATTTTTTCATTCCATGTTAAACCATTTGAGACGCCAACATTTTCACGTATCTTTTCAAAACCATTTTCTTTTGTATGTTTATAAAGGCTACCCATTCTCTTTTCAAATATATCACCACATTCTTCAAGACGCATGGTCCCACCGTAAAAACGTCCATTCGGATCAGCTTTAGCATCGTTAAATCGATTTGTTTTATAAATATTCTCGTTTTCAACTTCACCAACTATTCTGTTTACTTGTACTTTTTTTGATTTTCCATCCCAATTACATATTCCAATTCTTCTACCAATACCAATTGCAAATTCATTGACTGTACCATAAACAGGAATTATAAATGATACAACGGCTTCATTTTCTAAAATAATTCAATAAACGATTTGTTAAAAAGTTTTAATACAAAATCTTTACGTAAAAAATCAATATAAATTATTTACCAACAGTTGCACTGTACGTTTTATTCTCAGCTAAATCGTAACGATGAATAGAACCACCATAAATATCATTATAATAAAGACTTTCTGATTCAATATCATAATGTGGTCCTTCTCCCAATGTTGTTAATGGAGAATTAACCTGTTCAACTTTATATTCTGCCATCTGAAATATAACTGAATATTAATAAATATTTTTTCCTCAGTTTTTATAATCATTTATTATCAGAATTTTAATTTGAATTTTAATTAGATGCGTTATCACTATTATCCTCTTATCACACTTATTCATGTAGATACATCATAAAATACACTTAACATTTGTACATATATATATAATTATACTTAAGAGATCACTTAAGTGAATTGTAAATAAAATTTTAATGTAAAATATAGAAAACAAGGAAAACAAAAATTACAAATTTCATTATCATTTTTTATCACTGATTTTTATAAAAACAGAAATAAAAAATTAGAAAATAATGCTTACAGTATTAATAGCGAACAGTAATACTATATTGATAACAATTGAATATTTAATCATTTTAGAGGGCTTTTTTTTTTTACAAATTGTACCCAGATTAATTTACAAGTGGAATTTTGTAGAATATTTACGTTTATTTTAGATGAATTAATACAAATCTTATGAGAACAACTTAAAACACAATAATAAAGATAATATTTTTATAAAGAAATAATATCTCCTTCGACCTTTATTGGTACTTTTACTTTTTTTTTCCTTCTCCAATAATTAAAAGAATTCAGGGATTAAAAACCGGTTGGACATGGTAACAACATGTGGAGTTTTTTTCTTAAATATTTGTTGAGTTAACTTTTCTGCTAATGGAATTTAGTGACGCATGTTACAACTTCTTGTGTGTGCGTAAATAATTTATAATAGATATTGGATGTGTGTTTAAAACAATACAAGATTGTTCTAAGTTAACAGAAATAACACAGAATGGCAAATACCTGGGTAAGTTTTAGTTGAAAAAAATATTTCTTAAAACGATTTTTGTCTAATTTATTTTTCTCTATTCTTGTTATTTTCAGTTTTTCACCTGAAATTGAATTGAATGACAAAATGAAGGAAGTCTATATTTTATTTCGTAATGAAGTCAGTTGGCGTTGAATTATAGTCTCTTCCATTAAATGGTAATAATTATTAATTATTTTGCTTATTACTGATTAATTGAATTTTCTCCGTTAGAAAAGTAATTTTTTCTAGTGACTCTTGTTCGTTTCATTTGACTGTTTCAACTTTCATTTAGTTGTACTACCCTGAACAAATCAATTAAAATGGAGGTTGGATTTCTTTTTATTATTATTACAAGTAAACCACTTTAAAATGTCGTAAAGTTTAAAGCAAAAACAAAAACTAAATTTCATTTAAGTAATAATATTGTCGAAGAGGCCGGATTTTTTATTGTTTTCTTTTAATTTCATAATATTTTTTTTTACGAGTCCAAAGTTATAATACAAAATTTTATTTCTCTTCACTTTCAGTTGCTTCTGAACTAAAATGTTTATCAACTAATTTAATCATGAGAACATGAACACGGAATAAACGTTATCAGTAAAATTCAGAAACGGTTTAAAAGAATATTTGTTATTTGAATAGGAACATTGGAAAGGAAAAGAATTGAAAATATGAGACGTTTGGTCGTTTGTTTGAATATTTTAAAATTTATTACGAATTGAAGTTAAATTTTTCTAACGGGAAATCGGTTTATATGCCTTTTAAAAAAAATTGATTAATTAAGTAGCAATGTCATTGCTTTCTAGAAAATTAATTTACAAATGATAAAATATTAATAATTATTAGAAAGTTGTCAAATGTGACCATAAATTCACACTATTCTGTAAACTTCTGTTTTTCAAATTTATAATTATTCTCTGAAATATTGATTAGAATTCTTCAAATATTTTAGACGGTCACTGTATGAAGGTTTTTATACATGTAATAATTAATCGGTACTTACATTTTACAACTATTTAAGAATGAATCGTTACAAACCCACACGAGAAACCAACAGAAACTGAAACAATAAATTCAGTTACCGTCTCAATTTAATCTTTACTGAAGTTAAAAAAATAATAATAAGATTACTGATTGAATTGAACTGAATGATCTGTTTTGCTCTTTCTTATCCATTTCTGTTGTTGTTGTGTTCTTTTTTTTTCCTTCTAACATTTGTGATTTTGTTTTAAAAATTTATAATCAGAAGAACAAAAAAAAAACTGTCCCGGACACTCACATTAAAAAAGAAATTTGTATTTTATTCCCGCTTCTGTATTTTGTTTTTTTTTTTGTTTATTGTGTTGTGATTTGTGTATTGTAGTATTTTCATGGTATTGTTTTTGTTCTTCCTATTTAGCGTATATTTTGTTTTTCCCTTCCATTTTTTTTTTTTGGTTTATTTTGTTTTGTCTTTTAAAAATGAGGCAAAACATAAGAAAAAAAAAGAGAAGAGGGAAAACACAACAGCAACAAATAATAAATAAATAAAAAAAATGTAGAATTTTTTTTACTACAGAAAGAAAAAAAAAAAACGGAGTCTAGGTGTGCTCTGTATTTTGTCTGCACATGTGACTGTATGTGTGCCTGTGTGTGTGTGTGTGTATATGTTGCTCTGCTGCCTGAAGGTCAATGTCATACGATAATCATAATAATAACAATAAAAATATACAGTTATATATTTTTGTTTTTTATTATTGGCTTTTTTTTTTTTTTTTTGATTCGTTATTACTTCTTATGTTCTGTATCTCTACTTCGTATTTTTTACTATGTTTAAAAATACAAATATATAATAATAACATTCCTTATATACTCGTTTTTGTTGTTATTGCTGTTGTTGTATTGTTATTGTTATTGTTGTTATACATGAAATGGAAAGCATGAGGTTTCTTTTTTTTTTCTTTTTATATATATTTTTTTTTAAAGTAAAAAAAAAGAAAAAAAAATTGTAAAGAACAAGAAAAAGAAAAAAAAGAGCAGAGAAAGAAATATAAAAAAATAGAGAAAAGAAAATAAAAACAGAATGAAAAAAGAAAAAAAAAAATGGAAGGAGTAGACTTTTGCACCAATAACAACAATAATAAACAACAAACAGTAAGATTCATATTTATTACAGACTGACACAAGATTTTTTTTTTCTGTTTCTATTTTTTGGTTTTTGCAGTTTTGGTTTGATTTTAAACGTAAAAGTGAATTCAGAAAGACGTTATTGTAGTGTTCTTCTGTGTTTTGTGTAATATTTTGTGTGATCCATTATTTTATGGCTTTTTTTTTTGTTGGGTTTTGTTGGGTCATTTTAGTGAAAAAAAAAAAATAGAACAAAAATTCACGTAATAAAATATAAGGAAGGAAATAGTTGATGATGAATAAAATCCAGAAAAAAAAACTACGGAACTTTAATAATGAAATTAAGTGATTTCAATCTACAAAAAAAAAACCCCATTGACGCCAAATATATTTTGACAGAATCTACAAATTTCAATGAAATATTCTTAAAATTCTATGGAATATTTTAAGAGAGAATTTTTTAATGAATGGAAAATTTTATCCATTGGTCTGACTCATTTACCGATAAAAAATAGAATAACACCAATAACAACAATCAAAAAAAAACAGAAGAGAATAAAAAAAACATCAATTATTAAATTATTGTGAAAATGATGAAAAAAAAAAATGTGTATTGTTTTTTGTTTAGTATCTTATCAGTGTTTTGTTAATTCTGATGATTAGATTAGATTTATGATGTATTTTTTGTGATTGTGTGTGAATTGTGAATGCAGAAAAATTTACTAATATTTTTTTGTTTTCATAAATTAGAAACAAGGTTGAATTCATTTCACACAAATAGTCAGAGAGAGATATAGAGAGAGAAAGAGAGGAACTAACTAAATTCTTCAAACATAACAAAAATTAAAAAAAAAAAAAATGTATTCCTCAAATAATTCAAAGT
Source organism: Pedicia rivosa (assembly GCA_963082725.1). Lineage (NCBI taxonomy): Eukaryota > Metazoa > Arthropoda > Insecta > Diptera > Pediciidae > Pedicia > Pedicia rivosa. The sequence continues at coordinate 14,192,568 of OY720151.1, read as the reverse complement.
ACAAACTCATCTCATTCCGAACCCAAAAAAGAAGATGAAATTAAAAAAAAAAAATGGCAGGAAATCCCACATTAAAATCTATAAAATCTAAATAGAATGAACTAAAAACTAACCAGCTGACATCCTACTCAAAAAATTGTGTACAGTGAAGTGAAGATAATTATCAGAGAAAAAAAATCGTCATCATCATCAGAGAACAGAGATCCAGAGCGCAATATTTTATAAATACTTGACTTTTGTGTGTATTGGAGTTGATTCTTCACTTCAGCAATCTCATTTTTTGCTTGTGTATTTCACTTCTTTTGTTTTTTTTTTTTTTTTTACTTGGGAATTGAACAAAATATGGTAAAATTACTTGAGAAAGAGAAGAACGTCTAACCATTAAAATATGTTTCGTTGAAGATTGAAGAATGGCAAGTAAGCAAAATAAAAAGAAAAAAAAAACTACTCTTTGAAGTTTTGAAAAAGCCAGAGGCCAGAACCAAAAATGGAATGAAAATGTGTATTTTATCTCTTCTATTCAAAGAAAAAAAAAATAATACAATTCTCTTCTCTTCTTATTTCTTCCTCTTCTTCTTTTTTATTTCTACATTTTATACAAATGCAAAAATCTAAATCTCTCCGCAGATTTTCTCTATCTTGTTTCTCTATAAAAATTGTATAATATAAATTTTATACGAATGTGTGTTGGATTTTGGATTCTACTAAAACTTCAGCGCGGTGGTGACGATGGATGTTATATGATTAGAGAGAAAGAGAAGGAAAGAGAATGAAGTGACGTAAAGAAGTGGGAAGAGGGATGAGATGAGGGAAACAAGAGATTGTACAACGTATATAATTTATATATATATATAAAAGAAACACTTATATTTTATTATACGGATTTTCGCTTAATCATGCAGGCCTGGTTTTGGTTTTTGGATTTGGATTAAAAATTTGGGAAATTTTTTATAAAATTTATCGTAAAATGGAGAATGAATTTTATTTAACTACTGCCGAACCTGATTAATATGACCATTCGAATAAATAGACATTTTTTTTTATTGCAGTTACTCGTGCCAAATATGTTCACCTTTCAAGAATGACCACAATAATCTGTGATCCTATTAAAAAAGTTTCGTTTTCTGTATACTTTATTTGAAATCCAAATGTTAGAATACTCAACGAGACACGATTTCTTCTTTTTCTTATTTTTTCTGTATTGGAGAGTTTAGACTTACTGAATACAGATCATAAAATAAGAATTAATTCCAAATTTTTTTATTCTTTTTATATTCAAAAATGTAAATATATAAAAACAAAGAATCCTCTCATATTGCCCCCTTTTTTATTTTCAAATACTTTTTTTTTTTAAATCATAAAAGGAAGAAAAAATGTCCACAACAAAAATTAAATAAAAAATAAAGAAGCATATTTTTGTTTTGTCCAATTTTAGTAGCAAGAATGATGCCTATGCTTTATTGCGAATCCCCTATAGAAAACATAAAAAAAAATAAAAGTAAGAAGGGTGTGGCAACTTAAGACTGATTATAGAAAGGAAAAAAGAAGAAGTGTAGAAGAAGAGAGGAAATAAAGGGAAGAAATAGGCAAAGGATGAGAAGAGAAAAAAAGGAAACCAATGAATTCTTTGATATGCTAGAAGATTATTTTATTGTTGAACACAAGAAGAAGAAATTGGAATTGGAATTCTCTAACGTTCTTCTTTTTCTTCCTACTTTTTTTTGTTCTCTCTGTTCAACTTCACTTTATGATTCAAGTAAAGAAATGCGTTGAAGGAGATACTTTTATTTATTTTTTTTATTATTATTTTTGGATAGAAATCTGGGATTTTATGTTGTATTTTGTAACATGAAACATCATAAAGAGGACTTTTTTTTTTTTTTGGAAAAAAGAAGAAGGTAAACATTTATTTTCGTTTTGTTCGTTTTCGTCGTGTTCACGAAAATAAAATAAAAAGAATGAATCAACTCAGCAGAATCAAAAGGTTCTCGCGACACATAAAAAAAAGGGAAAATTTTCATTTTCATTTATCAAAATAAGTATTCAAAGTATTGATTAATTTTTTGGAACTAAAACTCCCGTCGAACCTAATAAAAATGATTTTAAATGAGAGAATGAGAGGAAGAATGTGTGCGAAAGAGAATGAGAAAACAAGATTAATAGTTAGAGAAGGAGTGTGAGAGTGAAGAAGATAAAAATATGTTTTATTTTATATTTCTTACCTAAAAAATATAGAAACATTCACACTCAGAGACTTCTTTTAAAATACTTAATTGAATCTAATCAAATATATAAACAGAATATTATTTATTTCAGTTCTCTATGTTCGATGTCAAAATGGCTGACCTCAATAATTACAATAAAAATGGAAATAGTTATTTGATTATAAATAAATGGAACAACAATATCAGAAACAAAAGAAACAACTGAGAAACAAATAAAAATAAAACACAACAAAAAATTTCTTTTCAATAAAACTAATTTTTTTTTTTTTATCTGGTTGGCGTCACATTTTGTTGGAAAGCCATTTGAAATGCTTCCAAGCAGGCAAAAGAACCCATACATGTTTCATTCCCCTTGGCAACGTGTCGCTCTTCAACATTTATTTTATTTTATTTTACGTTGTTTTTATCGCAAACGCATTAGTATTTGGATTTCATTCTCTTTTTACACTTCACTCTTCTCTTTTTGTAAAAATTTCTTTTCATTGTTTGTGTATTAGTTAGTTTGAGAGTTTTTGTACAAATTTGGATTGGGATTGGAGTATTTTCACATTTAAAACTTTACTCTTTTTTTCCCTTCTTTTATTTTTGTTTTCTAAATAAATTCATTTCGTTCTGGTCTGGGGTCTGACGTTATATTCATCTGACTTTAGATAGGTATGGATTTTTGTTTAGCTTGACTGGATTTTTCGTTGAGTGTATAAAATAGATTCCAAATTCTGCCCATTGTCTGTTTTTAATTTTCTACTGTTGTTACAACTGAACTTAAAGTTAAATTCTTCTGTTATGTTGTACTTTTTTTTCTTTCTCTCTTTTTCTTTTTAAATTGGACAGCAAATAAAATGGTGAAGCTTACACACAACACAACAAACTGACTAAACTATGAAGAACAGAAGATAAAGAATACTTCTTTTACTTGATGTTAATCGCCAGCTGCTGTTTTTATTTTACCAGACACATTTTTCGTTCATGAACTGGATTCTTCCAACCAAACACAAAGGAGGATGAATAAAGAAGAGGAAGAAGATAATAATATAATAATGCTGTTGTTGTTCTTGAATTTAACTTTGAGAATTTATTTTTTTCTTCACTTAAATATGTTTGAAAATTTTTATTAAAACAACAAAGTTCGGATGATATTTTATCTGTTTATCTGTTAAGATTGATTTTCCAGTTGACAGAGTTTATTGATTTTTTTTATCTTTTTGTGTTTTTTTTTTAAGTTTTTAAGAATTTTTTTTATCACAATTCCTTGAGTATTTCTTTATTTGGGATAAATTTGTAAGTTTATTTTTTAGGAACACCCTTTCAATTAGATTTCAAAACAAAATGACGTAACTTGAAACCTAATTGTTTCTTAATCTATCAAGAGTAGTGAATAGGGTAACACAAAAAATTCTTTTACTCTTCTCTCTTTTGTTTTTGTTCAAAATTGATCAAATCAAAATAATTCTAAATTATTAATTAATTGTTTGTAATTGTATTTGTAAAATTGAATTTATTTGAATGTAAAGATTCCTCATTCTGTGTATCTGACTCAAAATATTTCAACATTTGTGTGTGTATGTGTATGCATTTATAATCAAAATCGATCGATTTAATTGTCTTTATATATAATAATAAATTCACCCATTTGTTGAGATGAATCTGATTTGTATAGTATTTTATTGTACGTCTTGTTCTTGTTACAGAGAGAATTTAGTTTAGAATTAGATGAAATTCAATTGATTATATAAATGCGGTAATTGAACTCTAATCAGGTCCTCTCACCTCATTACATATATTTCTTAGAGGATTGCATAAAATACTACATTCTCATATTTCACATATTATAATCGTCATCTACCATCGTCATCATCATCTTAATCGACAATTGTCGTCGTCACCCTTCTCTCTAAAACAACCGGAAATCCAGATGAGGAAATTTTTTTTTTCTGTTTTTGTTTTTGTTTTTGATCAAATTAAAAAACCCAATTATGTATATCCTTTTTGCTATTTTTCTCTTCATCTCCTCAAAACAGAAAAAAAACCCCAAAAATAAAAAAGTTCCGTTCCTTTCCTCTTCTTAAAGAAAGAAGAAGAAGATTGTAAAAAAAAAAAAAAAACTTTCTGATGATAAGGTTTTATTCCCTGCCCGTTTTTTTTTTGTTACCCTTCATCTATTTTATTGATTTTTTGGGTCCGCTTTTAGCTCTTCTGTACTGTGGTGCTGACGTCATGACGTCTCTCTTTCTCTTCTCTATGTTTAAACAAACCGAAGGGAACAAACAACATACAGGCAGCAGCAACAGCAGAAGGGATGATTTTTAGAAAATAGAAAGCTGCCAATTATGTGTTTGTGATTCCACTCCTGAAACATTTTTACGTAAAGGGATAAAATATTTTTCTTCTCTTATATTTTTCCCTTCTTCCGCCCCTTCTCTTCCCTTTTTGTTTTCGTTTTTTGGAAAAATTGTTTCTTTTTTGTTTTTAGCTTTCTGAAAATTAAATTTAATTAAAAAATAGAGAAAAATATAATCGATGAAAATTGTGAAAATTAACAGAAATATTTGAATTTATTTAATGAAAAAGAAACAATTATTTTGTTGGTTTTTTGTCATCATATTGACATCATTATTTTTCACTTTTTATTTTTTCATCTTCAATTTTTTTTTTCCTTCTTTTATTGAGTTGAGTCAGTTTGCTGTTTTTGTTTTGTTCACATTCTCTTTACTTTAATCCGTCTATTGCTTCTTCTTCTTCTGTGAGAACCTTAAAAATGTAAGAAAAATTTTCGTTTTACGTCTTTTTTTTTCTGTTTACCTTTCTTTCGTCTTAACGTTGTTGTTGTTTTTTTTATTTTTTTTGCTGGTTAAGTTTTACGAGAGATGTATCTTGGCGTAAAACCAAAGAAGAAGGGAGAATTATATTTTTGCTTTACAGAAACAATAAATGGAAGTCTTAAAAATGTAATATTATTTTAAAATTTTGTTTAAATTACACAATAAAAAAATGGAGGAAGAATTTTAAAATGGTAGTTTTAATTTTAATTGAATAAATTCAAATTGATTAAATAAAATAATTAACAAAATAATTGAATTGTCTTCTATTTTTTAATCTTAAAAGTCCTGTGAAAAATTAAAAATGGAACTTTTCCAAAAAAAATATTCTCAATACAAAAAGAAATTGTCGGATTTATGCAAAGAATCTGGCAGAGAAATTTTGAAAGAATTATGAAAAATGTGAAAAAATTTCAACATTTTTGAAATAAAAAAAAACAAGAAGAAAAAAATTTGCAGTAAACAAAAAATTTTTAAAAATAACTTATTTATCTTTTCTTTTTTGTTTTTCTTTTTATTTGCTGGTGTAAAATTCACCTAAAACATTTTCTTAATTTTTCTTTTCCTTTATTTTATTTTGACCAGCTCACTGATTTTCATTTTATGGTCAGCAAAATTTCCTTTTATCTTTTTTACTCTCTTTTTTTGTTTTAGGTAAATCAGGTAAAAAAAAAAATATGGAAGAAGATTTGAAACATAAAATTTGTAAAGGTAAGCTACGACAGAGAGGGAATATATACTTTTATAACGGCCAAAAGAAGGAACAAGAGAAAGAGAGAGAGAGAGAACTGAAAATATTTTATATTGTCACAATTAAATATAGATAGAGATGAACTTCTTGATTCCCCGTCTTATTTTAGATCATCAATTTCTAATCAATAAAAATACAGGCTATTTCAAAAGAGATGTGATTTGTCACGAATTTCCTGTCTTCATAGGCTTTTGTTTTCTTTCTATGCCTTCTTTTCTTTTATCCTCTCTTTCTCTAATACTACTAATACAAACCATCTCTCTTCATTTCTTAATAATCATGTTCTCATACTCCTTCTATTTTTCACTGTAGGTTCCGTCGTCGTGTTGTTTGTTCCCATTTCGTGAATTTTCCAAAATAATTTTTTTTTTCTTTCTTTTTACGTCATAGTAATTTTAATTTGAGAACTTTTAACACACATTCAATGATAGAAGTCAAAATTTTTGAACAAACAGAAAAAAGGGGGAATAATAAAAAAATCACCCACACCTAAAACAACTAACCACCCCAGATGTCAGTCAGGACAGAAATTTGTAAGGGAAAGATGAGATAGATATTTTGTCTTTGTATTGTATTCCCTTTTTAACCAACAATAACAAAATGTAAGATTACAAAATCATCATACTTTTCCATTCCTTTTCTTTCTTCATTTTATTCCACTTGGAATAATACAGCTATACAGCTGCCTGCCTACTTCTATACCATTTTTTGGTATGTGTTGTTTTCAATTTGATGACTACTACTACTACGTTTCATGATCAGTCACACATTTTACAATATTCCTCTCTTCTCTTCAACAAACAACAACTGCTTCCTCTCTCTCCTTCTGCTCTATATACACACACATATAGTTATTATACGAGAAAAGAATAAAGTCGAATTACTGTGAATGTATTAGTGTGTGAGTAAACTAAACGTGTAAAACGTAACCCAAAGAAGAAACAACTATATTATTGTTTTTATCTTTTTTCATATATGTTAGAAAGAGACAACTAATAGTGAAGTGTATTTTTCATGGTAAAATTTGTAATGTCAGTTCATTTCAGTTTGGCGACGAAACTAACTACATCTACATCGTTCTAAATAAGAAAAAAGAAATAAAGGCAAAAAAAATTGTTGATTTTACCTAAATAAACGACGATAGTTTAATTTATTATTGTATTTAATAATATTTAAAAAAATAATAAAATGTGTTAAATTATAGTTTAGTTTTAGTTCCACATAAATAAATAATAATGGATGATGAATTTAGTCAAATAAATCGTCGAACTTGTTGTCGATTATGTTTGGCACCGGACAATGAATGTGTTCCCATTTTCACAACTTCAGCTGCTGATAAGGAGCCATTATCGTCAAAAATTCAAGCTTGTGTCACTATTAAGGTGGGTTTAACTAGAAATTAATTTATTGATTTTAATATTTTAAGTATTTTACTAATTAAAAGAAAAAGTTTTAAAAGAAAAAAAAATATTTTTTTGGCAAGTGAATTTGATTGAAAAAGCTGGTGAATAATAAAATGGGAACAAAGTCGACCATCTTGGAATTTCACAAGAATCAAGATGGAGCGAGTAGAGAGAACATGAACTAAACATATCGCACACAGCACAACAACAAGGTTGTCAGAGTTGTTTTGTGGATGGATGAGTGTGGCTCAGTGTTTCTCAAACAAAAAATAATGTTGTGAAAAAATAAAATAAATTTTTTGTGTTTATTGGTGTGAGTGTGGAGTTTAGATGGATGGATGGATGGATGATGATGATTTTGGTTTTTGGTTTTTGGTTTCGTATTTTATAAAGAAGAAGAGAAGAGTATTTGTCGATGTGGGGTAGATGAAGGAGGAGTATGAGGTAGAGGAATTAGAAGAGAAGAATGAGAAGAATAATAATAAGAAGAAGGTGGATGAATGGATGATTATTTGACGACGACGACAACGACGATGATTAAAATTAGTTGAATACAAAAATTTTTGGATTTGGATTATTATTGAGGAACACTGTTCATAAAAGGAAGGGGGAGAGAGAGTAGTAGTTAAGATGATTATTATTTAGTGTTAAGCTATATGGGTTCTGCGACTGTGATTATTATATATATACGTAGTTGGTGGTGTTTGTGAATTTCTGTTTGAATAAAATAAAATAATGATGAGTCACGATTTTTCTATTTAATATAATACTTTATTTTTTCTTCCCACTATTTTCTTCTCTCTTTAGGTTCATGAAGCGGACAGATTATCGTCACGGATATGTCACTCATGTATCAGTTATTTAAATTCATGGCAAAGCTTCAAGAATCGATGCTTAAACTCCCAAAAAAAACAAAGGACATGGCTTATGTTAATGACTGAAAAAGATAAAGAACAACAACAACAACAGCATCAACAACCGCAACAACAACAACAAACAAATAATGCAGCCAGAAGGAAATTACAACAAATAAATAAAAATATTATATCATATGAGAATTCTACAGGAAAACGTCGTCGAAGTTATTCTGGCGGAGACCAACAAATTAATGCGTCATTCAATGATGCCCAACCAATTGAGGGGTTTGAGTTGGTGAGTCAATTGACGAAATGGAACACTAAAACCTTTATTTTTATTTCTGAAAATTTAAACTTGTAATCAATATTTTTTTTTTTATGTAATATGTTTAGGGAACTATTAAGAAAGAACCAATTGATGCAGAAACTGATGTCGAGGATGAACCAACTGCAATGTCAGATGTAAGATTATTTAAATGAAACGAAAAAGAATAATATCTCAACTGTTTGTTGTTCTTTTTTAGGATCCCGTTTCATTAAAAATGGAATTAGACCCAACACAATTTTTAGCCCGTAATGAAGAAGATGATGAAGAATATCCAATTGATGATGATGATCAAATAATGCCGCCAATACCAATAATGTCGATGGAAGAAGGACCACCAATTTTAACATCACTGGGACTAACACATATAAATCATGTAAATCCTTACAATTTTCTGGTATGTTTTTATTGTTTTCGTTATTTCGATTGTTTTTATTTATAGAAAAGAAATTATATTAACAATTTCTTTAATTTTATTCTATTTTTGTTATATCCTGTTGCTACAAATATTTGTATACCGTCGTGTTTTAATTCCTTTTTCGCACTGATAATAATTTACGTAAAATTGAAAGAGAAAGCAATATGTTAAGTATTACATACTTAAACCTGATCAATTATCTAGACTAGTCTATTGAAAAAAAGATGGCGCTTGTTGTCTGAACTTAAAATTAAAATCCTTAAAAATAAAAAATCATTGCTAAATTGGAAAAAAATTCTAACAGTTGAGAGAAATATAAAAATTTAATTAAAACATTTTTAGTTTATTTGCGCGCGTTTACAAAAAAAAATGTTTTGCTTTTTATATTTAACACGTAGAAAATAATACATATTGAAAATGACACGTCTATGATATTTTGTTATTTCGTCTGTAAAATGATCGGAAAAAATTTATAAATGCATAGAAAAAACAGAAAATTGAATCGTTAGTGAAAAAACCTCTTTAATTAAATAAATTATTATTTTAATTTTGATTACTATCCCAATTACTAATATTTATATTTTTTATTGTTTTTAGGCAACTGAACATGAGTTTCCCGATGAATCTCAGAATGATGATAAAAATTCTTCATTATATAATATGCAAGTAAATCAGAAACGTCGATTAACACCAGTTCCAGCATGTTGTTCGATATGTGATATGAAATTTTCAAATCGTGCTAATGCAAGACGTCATGAACGTAATATTCATGGTGTTATATTAAATCCAATGAGTGTGGCGTTAGTACCACAAAATCCAATAACAAGTACACCAAATCCAAAACCAGTTGTACATAAAAAAATTGTACAATTACCAGAAGTTATTGATTATGATAACCCACAAAAATATCGTTCATTATTAACCGAACAAAAATTAGCGTTTATGGTTAAAAATATGGCGTTTATGGAACAATATCAAGATATGACTTGTGTTTGTTGTGATCGACAATTCTTAAAATATAAAACATTTATGTCACATATGCGTAAAAAGTTTCAATATTTACCACGTAATTTATGTTTTAAATGTTTAAAACAATTTGAAACAAAGGGACAATTTATTGCACATTTAAAGAAAAAAAACTGTATTAATTTATACAAAATCTATATGGCGGATGATACAATTATAAAGCAAGAAGTAACAGCGATGACCCCAGAAGATAGTACACGTGTTGGTACCAAAGAAATAATTGCAAATAGAGTTTATGGTTGTAAACTTTGTACACAAACATTTCGTTTAAAAATGGATTTTCGTGCTCATGTTTATGGAGCACATGCTGATGAACAAAAAAGTAAAGATGTAACAGGTGCAGCATGTGCATTTTGTAATGCTGAATTTGATGAACCAGTTCTAAGAAGACGTCACTATAATAATCTTGATTGTATTATATTTTTAATTTGTGGTAATTGTGATGAAAAATTTGAAACACATGCACAATATATTGAACATGTATATACAGCACATTTAACAAACATGTCAATTGTAAAAACATTAAATGAAACATTAGATGCATCAGATGAATTTGATGCAACAAATAATATATCACCATCAACAAGTCTTAGAACACCACAAAATTGTGCTGTTTGTGGTAAACAATATAATAATTATTATAATGTATTACGTCATATGGAAAGTAAACATCCTGATCAATTACCAAGTACATATCAATGTGAAACTTGTCAAGCTGGTTTTCCACGTCAATCAGAATTAAGGGAACATATTAAAAAACAACATCCAGAAGTACTTATACGTACACCAATAAAAGGTACATTTATCTGTAATGATTGTGGCGCTTTATTAGATAATAAAGAACAATGGATTGAACATATGTTGACACATTCAAAATTTGTTTGCCATGAATGTGATTATAAAACAGAAAACAAAAATGAATTTGATATACATTTAATAAAACATCTTAAATTTAAATTATATTCATGTACTCTTTGTAAACATTCTTATAATACAGAAAAGGGACTAGAACTACATATGATTGGTGCACATAATCTTGATCATTCATCAGCAGCGGCAGCCGTTAAAACAGCAGCAGCGCCATTATCATTCGCAGCAACAATAGCAGCTGCAGCAGCTTCAGTAGTAGCAGCTTCTAGTTCATCATCAATTAGTGAAGGTGGACAAAATGGGAATGCAGATGCTACTAAACTAAGTCGTGACATAAAAGCTGAATTATTATTATTAACTGAAAATAAAAACTCAGGAAAAGAAAAAGAATTACAAGCATCAAAATTAGAAGATATATCACATTTAATACCAACACTTGAACGCATTACAAAAACTAAAAAAGATAATGGTGATTTCTCAAGAGAAAATAATAGTGAAGAGCCAATACTGCCAAAACAACGTGAGTGTCCAATATGTAAAGCAGTGTTTAATGCTGGTGTAGCATTTTCAAATCACATGCGAACACATATGATATCAAATACAGCAGGTAGTGGCGGACAATCAAAAACTTCAACATCTGGTGGTGGAATATCATCATCAACAAATAGTACCCGATTACGTTGTCGTGTTTGTCATAAACGTATAAATACAAATCTTGGATTAAAACGTCATATGTTATTGGCACATCAAATACGTAATTCAACATTTGTAAAATGTTATATCTGTTCAGCTGAATTTAGTAATCATAAAGGTTTAAGGGTTCATCTATTTCGTGCACATCAAATAACAAAAATTGAGGATGAACAACAACCCGTTATATCAGCAGTATTACCAGTAGATCCTGTTATAACATCTGTTCAATCAATTCATGTTAATACTGATATGAAACATTTTGAATGTGATGTTTGTCATACAGTTTATAGAAATTTTCAAGATCTTAAAGTTCATAATAAAACTGTTCATGGTTTCGAGTAAGTTTATGCATTTTAATTATTTCTTTTTTTTCTATTTACTAAATTATTGAAATTTATTAGAGTAAGTATTCAATCGTAACAGGCATTAAATTTGAACGATATAGAGGTCTAGAATTTTCAAAAGTCTTGAAAAAATATTAATTGAATTTTGCATTAATTATCGCTCTTTATTCGATGTTCATGGGATAATATATGGTATAAATTCAGATTTTACTGAACAAAATTTGAAAGTTTTGGTCTTAATACATTCTTGCTCTGTTGAATAAATTTATTGTTTTTTTTCTGCATTCTTTTTTTTAATTTTATATTTCTAAAAATACATATAACTAATTTCTATTATTTTTCTTCTTCTTTGATTTTAGCATTAATGATGAAAATAATGAATCACAAATAAATCCAAATCCTATTCAACAAATTATTGCTGATAATGAATTATTAATTAATTTACCACAAAAATTACAAACAACAAATGAAATATGGTTTCAATGTCGTTACTGTAATGATACATTTAATTCTAGTAAAAAATTAACAATACATATGAATACACATGATGAACATGATCAATCTGATTATTCATGTAAAGATTGTGGAAATGTTTATGCAACAAGAAAGGTACATTTTTTTATTTTTATTCTTTGTCAAATCTAACTTTTGCTTTATTATTTGTTTCCCATAAATTTTATTGTTTTGTCATAATAGTCAAAATTCATAGTAATTAATTGTAATTTAAACCAAGATAATTTTTTCGTCTGTTTCATAATTTTAGCTGCTTTGAAAAAAATTATAAGAAAACCTATGAAATGTTTTAAATTTTTTCCATTGTCTAAAATGAAATAAAATAAAATAAACAATATGATTTGAATAGTCTTCATTTTAATCAGTTCAGATTATGACAACTGAATTTCATTATATCAATAATATTTTTACTTTAGAAATGGGACCATTTCCTTGTATATTATTATTATTTTTTTTTAAGTTTGTTTTTGGTATTTAAATATTTCACAATTAATGTAAAATGTAGAATTTGTTTTGTATTTGTTTATTCTTTTTTTTTATCTTATCTTTTTATTTAATTTTAGTCTCTTTGGGTTCATCGTTATAAAAAACATCCACGTCCACCAAATCCAATTATATGTGAAATATGTAAGAAAACATTTTTCGATAAAACAGAATTGTATTATCATTTAAAAACGCATTCACAACAATTACAACAAACGGAAAATTTGTCTTATGTACAACAACAGCAATTACAATTACAACAGCAACGTCAACTAAAAGATGAGTTAGAACGACAACAATTAGAAGATGGTAATGATAATGAAAATGATGATAATATTATTGAACAACAACAACAACAGCAACAACAAAAATCAAAACGTCAGAAATCAGCAACTGTGGGTATTTATTCTTGTCATGTTTGTGGGCAAACGTTCCATGATAAAGGTGTATTAAGTAAACATTTACGTATTCATGAAATGCAAAATAATATGTTCAGTAATTCACCATTGTTAACATCATTTGATCAATCAATAACTGGAGTTGGAGCTGGTGCTGGAGGAGGAGGGGCAGGTGTATCTGGAATTGATTATAAATTATCTTATCAGGATAATATGGTAAATGGAGAATACGCATGTGATCTATGTCCAAAAACATTTCCAATATTGAATGCACTTCATGTTCATAGAGGATGGCATTTTAGGTCACCAAGCGGACGACAAGTAACAGAACCTGGTAATACATGGCAACCTGATTCAATACCACCAAGTAAATTAAGACGTATGAAAAATCCATATGGTTCACCACCAGTATGTCCATATTGTATATCAACATTTGCAAGTACAAATAATTTACGACGTCATATTGTTGAAGTACATAAACGTAATGAAGCAAAATTAATGCGTGAAAAAGGTAGTGGTGATGGACAAAATAATGTATTTATAGAAAAAGTAAAAGAATGTAAAACTTGTAATATAACATTTAATACATGTACAGAATGGATTGATCATAAAATAATACATGCTAGAAATCAAAAACCATCAACAACATTTGAATGGGCATGTGAAATATGTGGTAAAATGTTTACACGTAAAGAACGTTTATTACAACATATGATAACACATTTAAGTAGTCGTGAATTTGATGATGATGGTGTTAGATTAATAATGAATACAAATAATGATTCTAATTCTGTTGATCAATCACAATTAGGAAGTGATATGAATTTTGAAAGTAATTCACAAACATCACAAAGTTCAATGAGTTCATCAAATAATCATCATCAAAATAATCTTAATAATGATGATGATGATAATAATATGGATGATGATGATGATAATAATGTTGATGATGACGATAATAATGTTGATGATGATGATGAAGATGATGATAATGATAATGATAATGATAACGATGATAATGGTGAAAATGTTAAAATTGATTTAAGCAGAATTAAACAACTTGTTGAAAATGATGATGATGAAGAAGATGATGATGACGAAGACGAAGATGAAGATGAAAATGATGATAATGACGATGACGATGATGACGAAGAAAATGATTATTATAATAATGATGAAAATATATCAGAACATTCCAATCAAAATAAAAATGATACATTTGCCTGTGAATTATGTCATACAAATTTTAATACAACAAAAGAATTAAGACGACATGTTGCACATCATATTTTAAATGGTGCTGGACAAGGTGCTGAAACATCATCACCAACATCACCTTCACGTACACAATCTACAACAACAACAACAACAACAAAAGGGACTAATAATTTTAAAGATACAATAACAAAAAATAGAAAAAATAGTCGAAATTCAACATCATCACCAACAACAACAACAATTAATATATTTTAGAAAATTTAGGAATTTATAACTTTTTCTTTTTGGCTTTTTCCTGTTTTTTTTTTTTTTTTGGTTTTCTTTTGATTTTGTAAATTAAATGTTGTAATTTTTTTAAGGAATAATTTTTTTTTAAGATTTAGAAATTAAATAAAAAATATAATCTACCCTACTACTACTACTACTACAACTACTACACATACAAGTCAAAATCCAGTCCAGATGTAATTGAAAAGAAAGACGGAGGAAGTGGAGTGTGAGGAAATATGTCATTTAATCGATTCTAATATTTAAACAGAATGGATTTATTTATCTCTTGTGTCACCACAGTTTATTCGTAAAAGAATATCTCAGGGTATTGTACCCTAAGATATAAGACACAATACTGCCGAAAAAAAATTTTGTTTATGATTGAAATGGATAATATAATTACATATTTTGGAAGAAACAAAAATGTTGAAGTTGGTCAAAAACAAATTTGATTTAAAAATAAAAGAAGAAATGGAACGTTTTTTTTTTTGTTAAATTTTAATTTTTTTATTAATAATATTCAATATTTATAAAAAAAAAGAAAGAAACACTATTTATCAAATTAGTTTGTAATTTTAGAATTTTAGAGTTTGTATAATTGAAGTAAAAATAAAAAAAATAACATAAATATAGACTATAAGGATTGACAAAGAGAGAAAGAGAAAAAGAAAGAATTATTTAAAAAAAAAAGAAAAGTTTCAATTATAATTTAGCGCAATTAAATATTTCCCTTTTGTTGTTGTTTTTTTTTTTTTTTTTGCTTTAAAAACAATTTGAGTATTAAAATTATTTTTAATTTGAAAAATTTACTGTATATTATCCTTGCAAAGTAAGATTATTTTCCAAAATTAAACTATTAATTATTAACTTATATGTAACTTATAGAGAAATAAAATGAAACAATTAAAGATCTCATTACTTTGCGAAAAAAAAGATTTGTAAATTAATGGAATAATTCTGATGAGAGTTTATTTTTTTTGGTCAAAGAGAAGAGACTGATAATAAACAGGAATTCCATTTAATCATATATCATTTTTTCTCTCTGATTCGAATTAAACACAACAAATACATCGTTGAATAGACCAAAGTTTCCAAAGGAAAGAGATGTTTTGTTGTTTAGAAAAACAAACGAAGATATAAAAAAAAATATATTTAAAAGTAAGAAAAAAAAAAAACAAATTAAATTAGTAGATGAAAAAAATTTGAGTGAGTGAATACAAAAAAAAAAAAACATAAAATAACGTAAGCAAATTAAAAAAAAAAAAATCGATGGAAATGGAAAATGTTACCTATAAAAATTTGTTTTTATCATTTCTGTAATTTTCATCAATTTTTCTTATTTTTTTTAGCCTTTTTCGTTTGTTTCTTTTTTTTTTTATTTGGTTTTTTAAACCCTCTAAATTGATAAGACTTCTGTTTATCCTTTTATTATTCTTTAACTTATTATTATTAGAATTCAGTTATAAAATGACCAGAATTAAAATTATGTACATTTTTTTTTGTATAAAAAAATAAACGATGTAATTTAATTGGAAAAAATTTATTAATTTCTTGTTTTTTCTCTTTTGTCTTAATTTGTGTCTGAAATTTGGGTTTGAAACTTGACTAAAATGCTGATTAATTTAGCATATACTCGTCACTTGCACAATTGGAATTTATAATTTTTTTTAAATTTCGCTTCATATAATTTGTGTCTGTACTAAAATTAAAATCGATTCTGATAAAAATAAGTACGAAGAAAATTATATAATCGTTAATTTTTTTTTTACTAGCCATTTTTTGTTGTTGTTATTATTCTTTAAAATATGTTTTTTTTTTCTTTTATTCCTTTCATCTTTTGAAGGGTATAAAATACGGATATCAATGAAAATCAAGCCTGTCCTTTATAATACAAAATACATCATCTCATTTCTACCCTCTCAATCATACAAACCTCCCTATCTATTTTTCTATATGAATCTCTCTCGCTTGCTCTGTTTTTTCCCTCGTTTTTCTTAAAAATTTTTTTCCTTTGTTGTGAGAAAAATAAGGTTAAAGTTAAGTTTTGCTGATGGGATGACGGGTGGAGGTGGGGGTATTATTTTATTCATTTTCTGTATAAATATAAAGGGGAATTTTTTCTTATTTTTCGGTAGGCATCATAGTTTGCTACAATTGTATATAGAGAGTGAAAGAGAAAGAAAGAACAAAAAAAAGGAAATGGATAAATAAAGGGAGATAACACATTGTTAATTTTTTTTTTGTTTCATTTTTATTTAATTTTTTTTTTTTTTATTTTATTTTTTAATACAATTTATTTTATTTAATTACTAATAACAAAAAAAAAAAAAAGGGAGGCGGTAGTAGGGTGAGTAAGGAAAAAACAAAAATAATTGAAAAATTCAAAATTGAAAAGAAAAAAAGAAAAAAAGGACACACAAATAATCAATCAATGATTTTTGTATTGTGTTTTTTTTTTGTTTTTTTTTTTATTTCTGTTTTAATATTTCTTTATTGATTTTTCCATTTATTTTTTTTTTCTCTTTCCTTTAATTAAAATATTTTCTCTTAAAACTATTAAAAAATAAAGACAGGGAAATTAACTATTGTTATACACATACATATTATTTTTTATATTTATTTATTTTTTAAAACAATTTTGTTTTTTTTTTTTTTTTGTAATTTTTTCTAAAACAATTTTTCTTCTGTAAAATTTTATTTGTTTTCTCTTAAAAATTAATTCTATTTCTTCTTACGTAAATAATTTTTATTTATTTATTTTTTTTTTCATTAATTAATTATAATTAATTGTGTGTGTGTGTATTTATTTATATAATCAGCACCAATTTTCTAATGAACATATTTTATTTGTTTAGTGCACAAAACCAATTTTTTTGTCCTTGTCTAAACGATAACAAAATTTGATAGAATAGATTTTTAAATATTTTTCTGTTTCATTAATTTATTGTTGTTGTTGTTGGCAGTGCTTTTTTATTTTTATTTAAACAAATATATTTTGTGGATTGTTTTTTTTTTTTTCGTATTGTATTGGCAAGGATCTAGTGTAGTATTTGTTGTGTAGTATGTGTAGTATGTTATGTAGAGTAAGTTACTAAGATTATATATATATATATATTTTTTTTTTTAACTAAAGTTTAATTCTTCCGTTACACAATGGATGATAAATGTAATGAAATGAAAGGATGAAAGATGGAAAATGTGAAATGAAAAATACTTAAAACAGAATAAAAGTTTAAGAGGAAAATCAATAGTTTTGATGAGGTGTTTGGGATGGATGATGATGATGATGATGATGATGATGATGATGATTGTGTGGAATGAGGAATGATGATGATTTGTATAGGAATGGGCGACATGATATAATAGAAGAATGAGAGAATAGATTTTTTGGAAATCAAATAGACAAAAGTATACTGTTTTTCATTTGTTTTTTTTTGAGATTTTTTGACATTTGAAACTTATAAGAAAAAGGGGTTTAGAAAGAGGGGAGGGGGGAGAGAATCATTTTGTATAATTCTTTTGTTGTAAGTAGAAGAAATAAGAGAAGGATTTGGGTGGGTTTTTGTTCTTTTTATTTAATGAAGATAATTAAAAAGGTAAACGAAGGTTTTTCTTCTTTTTTTTTTTGAAGGGTTGAAATGGAAGGGTGACAAAAAAAATGTATGAAAAATGGAAATTGCTCGTAAGTTAATAAAGTTTATTTTTAGTTTTTAATATTTTCTTTTCTTTTTTCTTGTAAAAAGTGCACTTCAGTAAAAATCTAGAGAATAAAAATTTCTTTTCTTTTCTTATTTTTTTTTTTTTTTTACATTTTTCATTTTTATGTTTATCTTTTCTTTTCTTTTGTTTTTGTTTTAAACTCTAAACTTCAAATCACAGTTTTTTTTTTTGTTTTTTTTTTCTCTTGTATTTTAATATAAAAGATATTTTCCAAACAAAATCGAAAAAAAAGAAAAAAAAGTAAGGAGGAAAAGGGAAACAAAATTTCTAAAAAAAAAAAAAATTGTTTCAATTTTCAAATAAATTTGTGTTTATTTTTTTCTTTTCTTTAAACAAAAATTAAGGGAGTAAGAAAATTAAAATTTTCTTTTTTCTCTTTTTTTTGCTTT
The DNA here is from genome assembly GCA_963082725.1 of Pedicia rivosa. Taxonomy (NCBI): domain Eukaryota; kingdom Metazoa; phylum Arthropoda; class Insecta; order Diptera; family Pediciidae; genus Pedicia; species Pedicia rivosa. The sequence goes on along the minus strand of OY720151.1, from coordinate 14,173,849 downwards.
TGTTTGTTTTTTTTTTTTTTGATAATTTTATTTTTTCTTCTTTTTTTATTCTTGTTATTTAACTTAAAGCCAAAAGCGGTTCTAAATCATCTTTTGGTCCCATTTTTTTTTTATATTTTTTCTCTGTTTTTGTTGCTGACAATTTTGCCTTTGTTTTACTTAATTTTACATTGTTACTCTCTTCTGATTCTGTTAATTCTTTTACATTAACATTTTCACCATTCTCTATTGTTTCCTTTTCTTTAGCCTCTTTATCTTCTTTATCTAATAATTCTAATTGTTCAAAAATATTTTTAGGATTTGGATGTACTGTTGTTGTATTTTTATTTGCATAAACAACAACAAATTGTGAATATTGTCCATCAGTTGGTACATTTATATCAGCAAAATCACGGAAATTTGCAAATTGTTCTTCTGGATATTGTTGTGCGTGTTGAACATATGGTGCAGCATGTGGCCTAAAATAAAAGATAAACAATAATTTAGATTTAAATTTTTCATTACAAGAGCAAATCCAAGATTGGTATGCGTTCATTTTTTCACTTATCGTTGATTAGTATTAAAAATGGGGAAACTAACCTTCCATGTCCATTATTGTAGTAACTATAATAGTCATTACTTTCACCACCACGGAATGGTGGATCATCATTTTGAACGAATGTACCCCCACGAATTACACCAAAATCACTTGAACCAAGCACAGCTTGATCTTGATGGTAAACTGGTTGTTGTGGTGGTGCTATCGGTTGTGGCTGAGTATAACGTACTTCTTGTTGTACTGGATAGTATGGACGGGAATGCCCTAAATAAGTATAGTTATTTCATTGTTAACAAAAAAAAAACAAACTACTAAATATATTTCAGTGGAATGAAAATGTGGTTCAAGTATGAGCCAAGAGAGTCGTATTTCAAATGGTTTTTTTTATTGTAAAGTCTAAAAGTAAACAGACTTGAAATGGACGTACCTAATGCTGGCGGTGCCTCATGATAATATGTTGGATAATAATTTTGTGCAGCTGATGCTGGTGATTCTGGACTTTCTTGTGATTCCTGTGAATCTTGCTGTTGTTGTTCTCCTTGCATCGTACGATCAATTGTTGAATAATCAGGTAGAGAAGGTTTAAATTGTCGTGCTGCTGGTGAAGTATAAATTGCACCAATATGTTCATCAGGTTCCATTAACATATCAGAATCATCTTCATCTGTTCGTATTACTAAAAATAAAAGAAACAAAAGAAACCATCAGAAAATTTGTTGTTATAAAATTAATGTATAAAAATTATTTAAGTTCAAAAAAAAAAAAACAAAAAAAAAATAAACATGAAATTTATGTCATCAATGTTTGCGCATGCGCATGTGAATTTGTAGCGCGCGCATTTAATTTGTTTTCATTTGTTTGTTTGTTTTTTTTTTTATGAGAAAAATGAAACCACAACAGAAAAAAAAAGTCCATTTCATTATAAATAATTATAATAATTTTCTTTCATTCAATATTTAGAGTTTTTTTTTTTCATTTAATTATAATTTTGGTATTGACCCTAAAACACAAAAATATTACATGCATCTTTCTATTCTATTCCCCATTGTGTTTGTTTATGGTAAAGAAAAACAAATGGAAGTGTGGAAAAAAAAAATATAATTACCAATTTAAATTGTGAAAAAATAAAAACAATGGAACATTTGCGAACATTTAAAATTCAAAATATAATTAATTATTTTGAACTTAGCATTAAAAAAAATATTGAACTCAAAACTAAATAGTAAACAGAAGAGGTTTTGTAGGTTTTGTTACTTTAAGTTGGTTGTGTTTGCGTGACGTTGTGTGATGTATGGTGAACGAAAATTTAATGTAAATTAAGTGTCGTTAGTCATTGTGACGGGTTTTTAAATCAATGTACTAATGCTTAGGACTTTAGGGTTAAATTATTTAGTATAAGAATTTTATTTTTGAAATTAGTAAAAAAATGGACTTAAGGGTTAAATTATTTAGCGTAAGAATTTTATTTTTGAAATTACTAAAATGGTGTGATAAAGGTTAGACTTTGAACTTTTATGAATTGCAGCAGTAAAAAGTGTAATTATCTTGAACAAAGTTAAGGAGGATACTAATTAAGTTAAAAAAAATCCATAAATTAAAATTAATAAATGAAACGAAAGTCATTTTAATGTAACGCAATTTCAGATAAACTCTTAAATGTTTTGCTATATTATTTTTATGTTAGACATCGTCTAGTTAAAGTGCGCGAATAGTGAAAAGACCTTCCTGATTAGATAAACCATCTAACTAAATATTGAAACATATACGACAGAAATTTACATACACACACACACACAAAATCGTACACACACACAGATTAAGTTTAAATTACAAAATAATAAATATCTCGAGTAACACACACACACACTCACACAAGTATTTAATGATTAAAATGGCCTTGAATTTTCTTTTCTGAAATTAAAATTTAATTTCACATAAAACACCTTTCGGAATTTATTACATTTTCAGATCATAAAGTCTGGCGACTTTTTACAGGTATAACTAATAACACTCTCTCTCTTCCTCTCTTATAAATAAATAAAAACTAATTAAATAAATAAGGAAAATGTTATGTATGGTATAATTGTATATTCAAATCAATCAAATTATAATTAACGATAATTTAATTAATATTAGAAAAAAAATGCATTATTAATTGGTCTATTGGTGTGTTGGTGACTTAAGTGAAATGTGTGAGTGGGGAGGTGGAGGAGAGGTTGAATTATAATACTGTTATTATTAGTGTTGGCGTTAATTAAATATACAACTGAAAACCTTCAGACCAAAAACAATTTCTTTCTTTTCATCTTTCTTTTCTAAACAATTTTTAACATCATTTTATCATTTAATTTCTTCTGTTTTTTTTTTTTTTTTTGTATTATTTGATTGACATTTTTATTGTTTGTTGATTTTTTTTTCTTCTCGTATATGTAAGGTCAAGATTTCAGAATATTTCTGAACGCTGCGTTGTTTGCTTCTAATGTATATGATGAATTTTATTTAGTATTTCTGACAAGAGAGTTTTCATTGCCATTGTCGGATTACCGTATTACAACATAAAATTATCTCTTTTACTGTTTTGTTCCAATTTAAATCTTCTAACGTCAAACTTAACATTTTATAATGAGTAAGAAGCCTTGGAATATTGTTTTGTTATTTGTTGTTGTTGTTGTTGCTGTTGTTGTTTGTCTCATTTTTTTTTTGTTTATGCTTTTTTTTTTTTTTGAAATCATAAAAAACAAATAAATATGTAAAATTTCGTCACATTTTTAAACCGTTGAGTACCGTATAATTACCGTTTGTTAGTTTGTTGTTGTTACATATATTTTTTTTTCCATTTAATCACATAAATTAAATTTTAATTAATTAATAAATCTTTTGTTATGTGCCTTTTTTTTTTTTTTAGCTTAATGTTTTGTTGTCCTTTTTGTTGTTGTTATTTTTTTTGGTCACAATTACAATCACAAAAAATAAAATTAATAACAATAAAAAAAGATTATTAAAGTTGAATTAAATTAAGAAATTAGTTCTTGTAAGATGTTTAAAGGCGAGTGAACGCGCGTGTTTTCAATGACAAAAAATTAGATTGGACACAATTTTTATTTAATAATTTTATATAAAGATTATTTCAGTTTAACACGCACATAAAATAATTGACAAAAAAAAAAAAAACATAAAAAAAAGGTGCAGCAAAATGAACATAACGAGAATGATTTATAAATTAAAATTCTGGTACTTGAATTCCATAATGTTTTTTTTCGGTCACCATTTTGTTTTATTGTGTGACTTTTAATTTTAATTTTAAATCTGATACAAATTAATTTGTCTCTCATATTCTCAACGCTTTTAAATAAATCGATTATTTCGTTTAAAATATTCTGCTGGGTTTATAGAAATGTGATTACATGTAATCGGTGTTTGATAATTGAATGATTTATGTTATGCTTATGAATATGAAGATTTTACAGATTTCACTCAAAACCAAATTAATTACAACTAATTTTGTACAAACAACAAAATGCGTGATTTATTCATTCAATTTAATTATTCAGGAAATTAATTTCGATTGATGTTACATTTGTCTATTTTAGAAAAAGCAAAAAAAAACAAAAATATTTACAAAGGAATGAAGTCAAAAGTTATAAATGAAAATATTTAATCGCTTCATTGACTCTTTTGATCGTTCTTTTACTTATTATTTATTAGAACAAAAGAATTTGATTTTTTTTGCGATTTTATTTAAAAACAAATAAAAAACTTTCAATCCATCAATCGTACACAAAACGAAAAAATTCATACAATAAAGTCAAACTTTAAACATCAAACAGAAAATAGAAAATGAAAGGATGAAAGATTATTATTTTCTCTTATCTCTGCTGATGTAGATGTAGATGGAAATCTTAAATTGTTTTCACTAAAACGAATATTATAAATAATTGCAATGACACGATATGAAATTCTCATATTTTCTGTTTTTAAATATTTAACAATAATCGATACTATCCGATTGTTCACTTTTTATTTTTATGAAACGAACAACAAGAAAATAGTGAATAAAATTCGCAAATTCAACAAAAACTAAATAAAAAAAAATGGTAACAAAAGGTAAATAAAAATACAAAAACAAAACAACAATTTCTTTACTTAAAAATGTTGTTGTTGGTGTTGTTGTTGTTGTTGTTCTTGTTGTTAAGCCGTGAGGAGAAAACACTTGCATGAATAATATATTGTACAATATTAGACCGTAGGTATTATTATTTATGATTAATCGGCATTTTATAAATTTATTTCTGTTGTTGTTGTTATTAAAACAACAAGAACAAAAATAAAATAAAATATTTGCATAAAACAAAATAAATGCTAAAATGAATTTTGTTGTTGGTGCAAATAGTAAAATAAAATTAAATAAAAAACGAATACCTAACAACAATGGAAAAACTGTTTTGAAAAAGGTTTAAATTTTTCAACTGTTTTTTTTTTTCTTTATTTAAATCTAAAAGCCTAAACTCCATTTCGTAATAACACAATTTTTGTATTTTGTGTATTATTTTGAATAGTCGTCGCATTTGAAATTTGAAATGGTTGAGTGAAAATAATTTCTTCCGCGTATTTAAAGTTGTTTAAGTTTTTGTTTTTGTTTTTTTTTTATTGATTGATTTTATTGGAAATTTTGTTATACAAAAATATAATGTTTTAGTCAGGCCGTAACTAAATATAAGCTCGTAAATCTGTTTATTAATGCGAGAGTATATAAAGGGAAGCTTAAACAAATATTAAAGTGATTACAACAAACTTTACAATACAAATCCTAGATTTACCTCATTTCAGTAATAATCCCGTATATACAATATAAATGAGATAGTCTAATAATTTGATTGCTTCATATAACCAAATAATACACATCAATGAAAATGACCAGATCAAAAGTATGAATAGTACCCGGAACTTTTTAGTTCTATAATTTGCTATAAACTTATTTTTTTATTTACAGTGTGATGATTTTATAATAAAACAATAGAAAAGTAATTGTAATTATAATTCTGTTATATGAATTTAAAATTTTTTTTTCTACTATGGTCTAATTACGTTCTGTTAAAGTTAATAAGAAATTTTTGCTGTATTTTTGTGTTCGTCAAACTTCAATTGTTTTCATTACCGGTTCGCTTCTTTTACCCATTTTTGAAATTGTTTTTTTTTGTTTAGTATAATTTTTTTTCTTTTTAATTCCATTTTATTTAAGGTAGAAAAAAAATAATACAACAACGAAAAGTTAAAACATCGAAAGTTTAGTCCACAAAAAGCGAAAATTGTATAATAAATATTGGAATCAAAATTTAAAATCATAAAATTCATTCAACTCTTACATAAAAATCAAAAGAAGAGAAAAAAAAAACGATGACATCTTTTCCTATCATTTTTTTTTTTTGTTTTTCATTTGTTATTCTTCTTCATTCATAATATTTTTTTTTATATCTAATTAATGAATAATAGTTGTATTAGTATAGTTAATAATATGTTAAAGTGAAAGTCTTTCAAAGCAAAAGTGGAAAAAAAAAATCAATAAACAAAAGATTTTCACATAAGAAATAAAAAAAAAACAATTCAAATCTTCGATTATAATTTTTTTTTTCGTTAAAATTTATTGAATTCATCATTCCCAAAAAAAAAAACCGGAAATAGTCTAGACACAAACCGGTTTATTAATCAAATTGAATGAATCTCTGCTCATCGTAGTTACAAATTGTTTCTTTATTTTTTTTTTATTCTGATTTTCATAAATCATCTTTCTTCTTTTTTTTTATTTATGATTTTAAGTTTTGTTCGCTTTTCATTTCTAATTAAAATTGACAAAATTGAATTGTCCAAATATATTAACAGTTAATCATTTTTTCTCCTTCTTTCTTACCGCTGATGATTTTTGTTTGTTTTATTGTATTTTTTTTTTCCAAAAATTAGAAAATTAAATTTTTTATTTAAAAATTAAACAAAACAGAAAACAAAAATATACAAATACAAATACAAAAATGGTGTTAAAATAGTTTTTTTTTGTTTGAAAAATTTACTTTCTTTTACATTGAAATCGTACAAAAAACGAATTTTAAATTGTAATAAATTTATAAATAAATAAAAACAAAAAAAAAAGAAGAAGGAAAAAAAAACTGTTTTCAGGATTTCCGTCTATTCCGTAAATAAATTGTAATAAATTTTATTGAATGTCAACATTTAATTATTAAACTCATATATTGTTGTTGTTGCCAAATATATATTACATAAGAAGAAGAAGAAGAAATGTACATAAAGTGTAATTATGTAAGAAGAAGAATACATTTTTTCTAAAGATGATGATGATGATGATGATGATATTTTCGTTGGCTATTGTTATATATGAGTTCAAAAGTCAATTAACGGAAATAATCACAGTATATTCAATGGGCATAAGTGAATTTTTGACTCCAGAAAAAAATAAATATATAATCGTATCATGTAACAATTATTTATTATGTTGATTGATTTATATGTTCTTACCAGAGACACAAGACCATTGAATATAATTTTGAATCAATAAATTTACGTTATGTAGGTAAGAGACAATATGATAATATTTTGTCTGTTTGTGTGTGTGACTGGTATTTTTGTTTTCTTCTTTATTTAATTTATTTATTTTATAATTCCGCATTATTACATTGCATTAAAAATGTTGTTGGCTCTTTTCACAAATAATGGAATTTATAATCAAAAACTAAAGAAAATTAAAGAAAAAAGATAAATGTAAAAAGAAGAATATATCTTATGATTACGTCTTTATTGGTGGTGGATGACGAGTATAAAAGAATTCAAATTAAATTTAAAAAAAAATTATGTTTTTATATGCAAAAATATGTAATTTTTTATGGATAGTGAAAGTGACCCGAATATTAATTAGACAAACAGCGAGCAAAACAGACAACATACAACAGATAAATACAACAAAACCAACAACTATAAGAAGAATAAGAAAAAGAAGGAGAAGAAGAAGAAGAAGAAGAATTAATTATATTTTATTATATAGAGTCAAAAGACGATGTTAGATGGCTTTTTAATGAAGTCATCAGAGATAAATCATTGTTTGTTTTTTTATTCATTTCTTCTTTCTTTCTTTTCTAGAAATAAAAAAAAAAAAGATTTGTTTTCTAAGATTTGTGTTTTTTTCTTTCATTCTTTAATTAAAAAAAAACCAAAAAAAAAGAAACAAAACCCAAAAAAAAAAAACTTATAAGTTCATCGTTACGCTGCCGTCTCTTAACAGATTGCCGTATCATAATATAAGATTGAATTGAATTTTAATTATAAAGTTTAACAAAAAATAAACAAAAATTCATTTTTTTGAAAGCTGGAAGAAAAAAGAAATATCTAAACAATTGCACCAATGCACAGAAGCAAACAGCTGCTAACAAATGATGTTTTTATTTGTTGCTGTTGTTGTTGTTTTATACAATTTATTTGATTTAAGTTTGAAAAAAAGACAATTGAAAATTGCAACAAATAAAGATTAAGATTAAAAAAAAAAAAAGTAAAAGTGGAAATATTTAAATGATTAGATGAGCTTAACGTATCCGCCGAGAATATAAGTTGCATCTTCATGATTTCACAATAAATAAGAAACTTAAATAAAAAAAATGCAGTTTTTTCGTGTTGTTAATTTATTCTCTCTCTCTTTCTTCCTCTCTCTTTATTTGATTTTCGGTAGAAATAAATAATCAAAATAAACAATGAAAAAAAAAAATTTTATACAGAATTTTTTAGAAAGAAATCCAAAAATAAAAGAAGGAAAAAAGTAAAAAAATTAAAAAGTCACAAAATAATAAAATTGCAAAAAAAAAATAGAAATAATGAAATTGTGAATCTATATTTTTAGCTGGCTGTTTTTCTTGTTTTCATTCTCATGATGAGAAAGTTTACAAAAAGAAAATAATAAATCCAATTGAATTTTTAACGCGCCCAATTAATACAAAATATTTCTTAAAAACAAATTTGTTTCCATATTTTACTCTACACTACAAGTAATTTGTATTCCCCTTCAATCCTCTCACTTGTCACACTTAAAACTATGTACTTAAAAATTGTAGCAATATGTCTTACAGAGAAATTGTTTTAATGTTCATTTGTGTCCAACTAAAATTTTTGTACATGATCATTTATCATTTCCACTTGTACGTCTTTCTTGTTTTCTTGTACAAATAAAAAAAAACTTTAAACAAAAACATTTTTGTGTTCTTTCTTTAAAATTTTTACCATTTTTTTTTTAATATACATTTTTTAACTTTCATTTTTTATATTCAACGTATATTCTTCATCAGTTTCAATTTTAACCTAAGAATGTTTCAATTATTTGTAGGTCATAAAGAAAATATAGGTCTCTCTGTAATGTTAAAAGTTAAGTGAATTAAATTCAATTCACAAATATATTAAACCGATTTATATTGTTTTTTAATTATGAACATTCATTACTTGAATATTGTTTAACAATATAATGACTTAATTTAACTTCAATTAACCTAATTTGTGTCAATACATAAATGAAAGCTTTCTTTTGTTTATTATTTATACTCTTCAATAAGTATACAATTTACCACTTACGTATAATTATTTTCAATTTTCTTTTTGGGTCTATACGAAAACGATAACAAAAAGATTTAATTAATTTTAACTAAAATTTAAATTTAAAATTTAATGAAAGAGAAAGAAAAAAAAAACTGTAACAATAATTTTTTTAAGTTAAAAAACTTAACATTCTTAAGTAGGTACTTGATCTTGTTTTGTTTCTTTTGTTGTTATTTGCCTTTGTTACAAATGTATTTAGTTGTCTATTGATGAATGATTTTCTTTCTGTTTTGAATTTTAATGGTGTAATATAAAGAATGTATTTTTATTTTGTTCAACAATTTTAATTAAACTTTAAAGAAATTGTTTCGAAGTTTTGTCAGCCCAAACCACTATACCCAATCATTATACGTTGAATTGTTACGTTGGCTTAGCTGTGATTACATATCACCATTATACGTCAAAAAAAAAATTCCCTAACTCACAGTTTTTATTTAATTCAAAATTTATAAATGCGGAAGAAGCATTTTTTATTTTTGGTTTGCATTTTATATTTTATGGGTGAATAACATTTATAAATTCATTGTAAACACATGGGCTTGTCAATTAAAGGTTTGTCCCTAATATGTCTAAGACGGGTAAAGGTGAAACAATCTTAAAATATACAATCAACTTTTTGTATAAATTAATGGTTCGTCCGATGATGCAACCAGGTGAAAATGTTCTTCAGATAAAGAAGATAAAGATCGTCAACATAATGCATGTAACGTCTCTAAGAACACCCACATATAAGATAATAATAAGATAATCTATAAATTTTTAGTGTTAAAAATATCAAATTTCATTTTTATCCAAAAAAACAAGAAAATATTGAATGAAAAAAAAAAAAAATGCGCGACTTATTGTCTAGTCCAGTCAAAAGACGTGTGTATACAGAAATAACGTAAGAAGGAACATCAATGCTGTCACCTTTCACTATTCAGATACAACACATCAAATTAGATGCTAAAATTTTTTTTACAGAAGTGAAAGAGAAAAAAATCAAAAGAGAAACAAAAACAAAAAAAAACTAAAAACTAAAAACGTTTTTTTTTTTAAAGTCGCGCGCGGTTTTTTTAAAGTAAAACAGAAATTTATGAGATCTTTATGATAATTAATTAAAAAAAATATATTCTTACATAAAAAACAAAAACATACACACACACACACAAAAACTTCTTATAAAATTATAATCATCAGTAAAACAAGTTTCTTCTTTATTATTGTGACTTTTTTTTTATTGTTGTTTTTTTTTTTTTTGCTTTTTTATAGTAAAAAAAAAATGACGAATAAGCCTGCTGGCATCATCATCACACAAAATTTAGATTATGGTTGTAGTAATTTTTACATAAATAAATTTCCTATTAGAATTTATGAACTTTTGTCAACGTTTTTTTTTTTTTTTTTCGTTTCTTTCTCTTTCTGTTAATTCTATTCTCTGGTTCTTTCTTTCTTTCTTTATTTTTTTTTTCTTTTGCATAATTTGCATTCATCGTTTATTTTTTTTTTTTGCATAATTATCCGTTTTTTTTTTTTTTTGATTTAAATAAATTTTACGAAAAAATTGAGGGAAAAAAACCCATTTTAAAATTCATTGAAAAAATTTCAGTTATTTTTTCATTCTTATTTTTCTCGTGACTTTCAGCAAATTAATTTTATTTTTTTTTTTTTTTTGGTTGATTCTTTATTTTCTTTTTATTAATTAAAAATTGTGTGAATGAAAAGAGAATTGATTTATTAAGAAATTATAACAAGTACAAGTTTATAAATGGGGACGTACAACAACAACAACAACAATAACAAATTAATAAGAAAAATGTGAAGAACAAACTAATTAAGTGTAAAGTTATGTATGGGGCCACGTAAATGGATTTTCTATCTTTTTTTTTTAATTAAAAAACCTCTAAAATCATGTAAAAAATTATTAAATTGTAAGTGTAAGGTGAGAGAGTAAAAATTTATCGATCGCAATAATTATGATTCTGTTCTGTCAGTTTAGAAAATTTGTTAAAAGAAAACCAATAATTCATATTTATTTATTTATTTTTATAAATAAATAAATTCAATAAAAATAAATTGTTTAAATAATAAATCAATATAAAAATTAAATATTATTTGAAGGCGCATAAATGTAAGATCGAGATCGTGATCATAAAAATACGATAAGATATTTATGATTTTCACCTTGAAAAAAAAACAACAAACACACACAAATATAATCTAGAACTTTTCCTTAAACTATTCTTGTCACAGTTTTTTTTTTTAGTATGAGATATAAATAAAGATATCTTTATTTATACCACCTTCTATTTATTTTTTTTTGCTGTCTATAAAAATCAAAACATTTTTTACTCATCAAGGATAAATAATTGTTATGAACAGAAATATTATGCACATTTTATTTATGAATAAAAATTTAAAGACAATTGTCTGATTTATTTGCATTACTTTAATGTAAAGATTTAATTCATAGTCTATAAATTTTTTAATTGTTGCTTTAGGAAACAATTGACAAACTTAATTATTTTTTCACATATTGTGACAGAATGTTGTAGGTACATTCAGTGACTATTTTGGCTTGTGACTTTGACCTGTTTGATTTTTGTAATATTTCTGGGTGTAAAATGGAACCATATAATTAATTTATTATGAAGGCAATCATTTTTCTTAAAGTCACCATTCCACTGTTATTGTGTTGATTTTTAACTAAATATATTTGACAGTATCTTAAGAACAGAATTACGTGAATTATTTGAATATAAACAAAATTCCTTAGCAGATATCAATGTACGTGAAATAATGTGTATGACACGATCACGTACGTTATTTAATGTTGATGAAGACACGCTTAATCGCATACCTCATATTTGATTAATTCAACTTCAATGTTTAGATTTTTACAGCAAAGGTACAATGACTGTAAATCAGTCACAAAAAAAAGGTGTATTGCCACTCACTTTAATATCCAATATGTACATCGTAAGTATCTGTCTATAAATATATTCAATAAAAGTATACACCGCACTTACGTACGTATACATTTATTGACCATGAGCACAAACAATTTTATTCCAATTAAATTACAAATACTTTATAAGAACAATTTATTTAGATTTATAATTCACCCACATATTTTAATTCCTTTCTCATTCAATTGTATCAAAATACAACAAAAATAACAACAACAATAAAAAAAATTGCGTTTAATATCCTGAACCAGAGCTGTCTCATAATTTTATTTGTACAATCGATCATGAAATTGAAATTCTTAAACTAATTATAGTCAAATTTTCTATTGTTTTTTTTTGTGTGTGTGTTGTTTTGTGATGTCACAATTTGCCGCATATTAACACCTAAAATTGTACAACTCCTTAACTTATTATTTATTTCTTATTTTTTAATAATATAATTGGATTTTGATTTTGTTTTGAATTGAATTAGATAAAAGTATTGTGCTTAAAATTTGAATAAATTGTCATTGGCGCGGTGTTTCCGTTTGAATTTTATTAGGTGTTTAGGTCGATATCTATTTGAAATTATCCCACAATTCATTATAAACAAAATTAAAATATTCAATATAACGATTTCAAGTGGTCCATCACGATCTATAAATTTGCCAATTTAAATTTTTTATACGCAGCCATGATAACCTCCAGTTTTATAATCCGTAAATATGACGCTACTGATCTCATTTTCTTTTTCTTTTGTTTAATCCTCTAAAGTTATTTCATATAGAATGAAATTACATCGACAATTACCTCGAAGTATTTACCGTTTACGGGCTTTAAAAAAAAAACAACGTAAACGCAGAAGAAATAACAAAACAAAAACAAAAAAGTAAAAGTGTATTTTTTTTTTCATTTCATTTTAATTTAAATTTTTTTTTTCTTAGCCTTGACAGTCAAAAAAAAAACAGACTCGTTAATAAAAAAAAAACAAATTGAAAAATAATATTTAATACAAAACAGTAAAAAAATATTATTAAAATTTTATTAAATTTTTTTGTACACTGCCAAGGAAAAATTCTTATAAAAAATATTTAATGTTTTTTGGTTGTTATTTGTAACATAAAAAAAAAAGGCACAACAGAAAATACAGAATATCAACAACGGGGGCCTTCTTTCAATTTTTAAATTAAAATTAAATTTTTACACGCAAACATTAAAAAAAATATTTTCAAGTGATATTTATATGGGAGGAAAACATGATATTGAATTTTATAAAAAAATCCATTAAACTTTGATCCTTAATTGTGCGCAAATATTAAAAACATAAAAATAATTTTACATTTTACTAAAGAGGCGAATAAACATATTAAAAATGAATAAAAATCTCTTCTTGGGTACATTTACCTTATCTTAATTCATTTCACGATTTTTATTTTAATATCTTTCTGTTGTTTTTGTTTTTGTTTTTTTGTAGGTGCGAGATTCTTAAATAAGAAACAAATAAATTGGTAATGATTAAAGTCGTAATATTTCTTTTTTTTTTGATGTGAATTTGAATTAAAAAAACTTTATTGTGACTGTGTAAATATGTGTTTAAGATTAAAAACAATTTAAATTCGATTACAATTATTATTATTATTATTGAAATAATAATATTTATTATTTAAAAGTGACATTTAATATCAATCAAATAATTATATTCACTTTAATTGTTCAATTTCAATTAAAATGCATTTTTTTTTTCATGCAATTTCAAAAGAAAAAACAAAATGGAAGAAAATAAATAAACGACAATCATTATTTTAAATGAAGGTTCGTGCCTTTGATTTGATGCGGTCAGTTTTTCCGGTTATACCAACAAAAGAAAGAAAGAATAAACAAACAACAAAATGTTACCAGATTGAAATTTTAATTTAATTTTTTTTCTATCTTTTAATAAAAATATTTTTGTTTAATCAATTTTTGTAGTTTTTTTTTTTTACTTTTTCAATTTCTTTATAAATTATGGTATTTTTTTTTTCTTAATTATTTTCATAAGTTAAATGGCCGTAAAATTGATAATTAGATTTCACTTTTAATTTTCTTTTATTAGTGGTTTAAAATTTTTAGTAAAAAGTTTTATTTATTTGAATTCAAAACAAAAACAAAATAATAAAAAAATATTATTCATGTAAATTAGGAAATGAGATTTTATCTCTCTCTGTACGCTAATAATAGTGGCGCGGTTTAATGTAGTTGTTGTTGCTGTTGTTGTTGTTATTTTTGAATTGATTTTTTTTTTTTTATAAAGAAATTATGAAGAACACTTTTTTTTTTTGCTGGTTTGTTCAAATTAAAATTGAAATTTGTTTTTTGTATTAAAGAATAAAAAAAAAAATGAATCAGCTGTTTCGCATAAATCGTTGTTGGCAAAAAAAAAAAAAAAAGCGACATTCAAATTCAGAAAAAAAAGAATAAAATGAAAAATATGATTAAGTATATTTTTTTCTGCAAACGAAATTAATTCAGTTGAATATTATTCTGGAATACAATTCGATACACATAGGTGGTACAATTAAAAAGAAAGGAGTCATCGTCTCCCTTTGAATTTTTTTTTTTATTTTCGCCCAAGAAAAAATAAAAACAAGAACGATTTATTTGTGTACAAGACGATAATAAATGATCATTATAAATCAACCTAATTTGCCGTTTAAATTGTGTAAGAGTAATTTCCAAAAAAAAAAATGTTCATAAATAAATGAATATATGGAAATTATACATTTCCAAGAACTTTTTATTATATTTTGATGCGATTAATGTATCAGTATGTAAAAGAAATAAAAAAGAACTCAAATTAAATTCATCAGAGATGCCATGTTAATGACCGAACATACCCTCACCTCAAAAAGGTCATCAAACGATACCTTTTGTTTTCGAATATTTTTTTTTTTATATTGTTCAATCCTGCGGTTTAACGATTTTAAAAAGAAAAAGAAGAAGAAGAATAAAAAGAAGCTGAATATAAAATCTATTCGAACAATGAATCTCTTTTAAGTATTTCAAGCAGCACAAAAAAAAAAATATATATAACCAAAACTAAAATACAACAAAAAAAAAAAATACAGAAAAATTCTATAGACAAAAAAAAAAATCTATAGCATAATGGTATCGTTGAAACTTTCACATCATCATCATTTTAAATGAGTATTAAATCGTTAATTTGATCTTTCAATAGAAATGGCAAAATAATAATAATAATAATAATAATAATAATAATAATAATAATAAGAAAAAGAAGAAAACCTTGCTAATTTAGACTATTATTATTATATTGAACTTATACAAAACATAACCAACAATATACAATATAATGATAAATTATTGTTATTTTTATAATTCTCACAAAAAATAAAAAAAAAACAATAGATAGACAGACATTTTTCAATCTGTTTCTTAGCGGAGACACTTAAAATTTTCATGGTTCTAAATTGAAATGAATTAACAAAAAAAGCAAAAAAAAACTGTCGTTGTCACAATGAATTTTATTGTATAAAAATATTCAATACCTTTGCTGTGTCTTTTTGTTTCCGACATTAAATAATAAATTACAAATAAAATATATTTGAAATAATTTTAAATTCAAATTGATTTGTTTCAATTCAATCAATTCGATTTGTGTGTTTGTTGCCTTTTTTTTTTTTTTGTAGTTTTAAATCTCCCGGTAACGTACGCATTTCACGTCAAATGAAAGGAAATTTTTTTTCTCTCTCTCTCTCTCTCTCTTTCTGTCTTTCAATTCTCTCGTAATAAATATTCGAATTTTTTTTTGTAAGGCCAACCAAAGTTCCTTTGACTGTTTCTTTTTTTGTTTTTTATTGTTTTCGTTTCTATTTTGTGTCTTATGACAAGAATAAGTTACTTTTTATTTTTCTTTATTTTGTTTTTGTACTGTTGACGGTTTATTTCTATCATTTCATTTTCCTTGAATTTTTAGATTTTTTTTTTGTGGTTACCAATTTTTTTTTTGTTTTGTTTCTTTCAGATTTTTACTATTATTTTTTTTTTTCTAAACCAATAATGCAAATTTCCTGCTCTAATTACTACTTTTTTTTTTGTCTATTCTCTAGCGAAAAAAAGTACAACGACAACAACAACAACAACAACAACTGTACATATTTCTAAATCTCAAATAATAATTGATACCTTTCTGCGTATATATCGTGCATGTCCTACTAATATTTCTCTTAACTCCTATAACCATAATTCACTTCTAGATTGTGAATTACAGAGTTAAAAAAAAATAACAACAACAACAAAATCTTGTCTATTTATGAATTGATTGAATTGAATTTCATATAAATAAAGTCATAAATATGATATGATTTAATTTTATAAAATAAAAGTAAACTTTCTCCTTCTGCCTCTTTTAGTTAGTTTTTTTTTTTTCTTCTTTTCATTCAAGATTTTTCGATTTAATAAATTATTAAGTAAAAGACAAAGTTCTTTGAATTTAATTTGTTTTAAATTTAATATTTTCATAAATTAATAAATTGAATCGCAAATTATGCTAAACAAAATAATAGTTGAACCCTAAAAAGCTTCCATATATGTCTTTGAACTCATATAACAGAGAATTCTTTAGCTTTTTTCTTGATTATATTATTAGTTGTCTTTTTATTCTTGTTGTTGATGACTCAGCTTTCGCTTAAGGCGAAATAAAGTGATCACCACAATATAATGAATACTTCACAAAGCTGTCTTGTTTCGTTTTTTTTTATGCTGTTTTTTATTTTGTTATCTTTGGGCTTGTCTTGTTATTGCTGTTCGTTGTCATTGTATTGTTTTTCATTTTAAACAAATTTCTATCATTAATGATAATTCCCAATAACTTTTTTTTTTTTTTTGTTTTTAATAAATTTTTAAGTGCGATTTATTTTTTTATTTATCTTTTTTTTTTTTTTTTTGTTGCAAGGAATAAAAACAATAAAAACTTTTTTTATGATTCTAATAAAATCGATCTTTAAAGTGGAATAATTTTGAAACTAACCGCTAATTCTTGTATTCGAGTCTTTCTTATTAATTTAAATGTTAAACAATTGAAGGAACCGAATAACGATCACGTATCACATTTTATTATAAAAGGTGATCTCATCTCATCTCAAATTAACGATTTTTATGATTATTTGATCAAAAAGAAACAAAAAAAAAAAAAAGTTATGGTGCCGAAATATACAAATTTTAGAATAGTTTTTATTTTTATTATAATGAAGACAATAAAAAGTGATTTGATTCTTTAAAGTAAGAAAGACAACAAAAAAACAAAGACAACAACAACAACAACAAAAAGGCCAATCGCACAATAAATATTTGGCACAAATAAAACAACACTTATGATAAGATTTTTGTGTGTTTGCACGTGTGTGTGTGTGTGTGTGTGATTTTATTGTAAATATAAAATTTAATAATAAAGAAACAAATTTAAAAGTTTAATCGTCTTCAAAGACGTAAATGACATCTAATCAATAAATTTTATTGTCGCCAATGTGACTGGTGAAGATGATCGTTTTTTTTTTGTTACTTCTTCTTCTTCTTCTTCTTCATCTTCTGATTATTGTGTCTTCGTTTTCATTTTAAATTGAACCCAAAAATAAGTTTATTTATTTCCTTGATCTAACAGAATTGTTTCTTGTTTTGTTTGATAATTTTGTATTTATGTTTGACAGTTTTAAAACGTGAAAACTTTAATAAAGCATAAAAATTTCAATTTCAATTCAATTATTTGTCCAAAACAAAAAAAAGTAAGAAATTGAATTTCAATAGAATAACAAAAACACAATAAAACAACAAAACATTTAAAAGTTACAATAAGAAAAAAAAATTGTAACAAAATAAGAAATAAAAAAGAAGAAGAAGAAAGAATTGAGTTTTTTATAGAAAAAATTTTATTCGCTGGTTTATTTTTTTTTTCGGTTAAAAATTAAATAAAATTAAATAACATTTATTTCTTGTTTCTAGTTTCTGTTTGTTAAGTTTCTGTTTTTTTTTGGTTTTGTTTTTTTGTTTTGGTTGTTACAGATTTTTTTTTCTTTTTGTTCATTTTTCTTTTTATTACAAAATAAAAATGGAAATGAACAAAAAAAAAAAAAAAAAACAACTCTGCGTTAGAAAGAGAAATTTATTTTTTATTTTTATTAAAAGAATTTCGTCATTTTATAGCAAATAAATAAAAATATAAATGAAAAAGAATAAAAAGTGAAAAATAAATAGGAAAAAAAAAATAAAAATAAAAATGAAACAAGTTTTGCTGTTTTACGATTACCAAATAATTTTTCTCTTTCTATTTTTTTTTATTTTTTAATGTTTTATTTTTATCATAAAGAAAAAAAAAAAATTTCTAAAACAAACAAAAAGTACAAAAAAAAACAAAAAAAATGTAAAAAAGCCCACATTTGGGATTTACTCTCTGCAGTCTGTACCCACATTTGTTGTTTTTTTTTTTATTTCTTATTTGGATTTGGAGAAAAAAAAAACATAAAAATAAAAGTTGAAAGAGAAACAGAGAAACATTTCTGTTTATTGAAGTGTTTTTTTTAGTGTTTTTCTTTTTAATTGGTAATAGTTTGTTGTCTTGAAATAAAATTTTAGATGTCTGATGTGATTGATTACTTCAGAGTATGTTGCATAGTTTTGAAGGAATTCTTCTTTAAAATATGATGGTCATGGTAATTCACTAAGTATAGTTCATTAGAGTTCAAAATCTTATGATGCTGAAGGCAATTCCAAATGAAATCGACTTAATGGTTTTTTTTTTTAAATAAATTCCATTTCGTTTTCTATCATTATCTTATTTACAAAAGTCGTGAGTTCAAATTTAGAAGTGGGGGCATAATAATGGTTCGACTTCTATTATTCTAAATAGGAGATCCTGCGTGTTTCACATAATCTCATTTGGATGATGAAGTTAACATCCTCTTCACAAGAATTTTAAGTAACAATTAAAATACTTTCGTATCCTCCCTCTTGTGTTCTTAATTAAAAACTTAATCCACTTAATCTGTAAGTGCATGTGAACCGCAGTAATGTTGAGAATAAACTAAAAACCAATATTAATTAAAAATCATAATAATGTAAATTGTATCTAAATTGTATTTATCATTTTTTTCATTGGATTGAAAATTTTGAACAAAAAATAATAACTACACGCAAAGTCGTAATTATTATTATTTAATATTTTGTAATCACGAGAAACATTCAAAGTCAGAGTCGGCGGTTTGTTTTTTTTTTTTTTATTATGATGATGATAGAAAATTACCGCACTCCCACTTTCTTTTCTTTTTTTCTTTAAGAAAACAAAATCCATTAAAATAATAAAACAGAAAAAAAAATAAAATAAAATCAATAAATATTCATAAGAAAACCGGACAGATGAACAAATGAAATAAAATTTACATCCGATTTATTTTCATATCAATTTCAATTTGCATTTAAATTTAAATATAAATTGAGTCAAACAAAATAAAAAAGATTTTAATTTCCTTCCTGATCTTAAAATTAAAACAAGATTTCTAATCTGTTTGGCTTTTAAACAAAATTTAAAATTGTTTAATAATGAACGAGTTATCATTACAGGAAGCTTAAATTATGTTAACATTTTATATACAAAACTAAAAATGTTGAGAAATTGATGGTGTGGTAAAGAGAAATATTATGTTCATCTATTTATTCCGTCTGTAGTTTAGAGAGATTTTCTGTTGTACATACATTTTGTCGTACACATTCTGTCGAACATATTCTGTCGTACACAATAATTAATTTAAATTATTGAAAAAATGTTCACATTAAAATTATGTCGGTTTTTTTGTTGCTTTCAGTTTTCTTTTTATTGAAAATTTATCGACGCAGAATAAAATTAATGTTGCCCATACGTAGAGAATTGTAAGGAAATGAAAAACTTATAAATTTCTTTCAATAATTTGAATAATCGTTTAAATTTGTTGCGATGCGCTTTCTGGTCCAAAAATGTTAAAAATTTAACGACGAGCTTAAAAAAAATTGCTGCAATCATTTATGAATCGTAACAGTGGATGTAATCAAAGAATAATTTTCAATAAAAACGACGAGATGAAAATATGCAGAGCAGTATGAGGGTCGTTCCCATCATATTGAAGATGAATTTGCAATTTAAATTATTGTTTGATATTCTTTTATGACGTTATTTTTTAACTCTTGTAAGTTGAATTCACAGAAATACCAAATACCAAAATTTGTTGAAAGTTAAACCAAATTGAAGCCGGTAAAAAAAAAGTTCATTTCTCAATTGAATTCAATTGTAAACCCAACCAATTTTTAATTATATTTTTAAAAAGTCAATATCAAAAATTGAAAAAATTAAAACAAGTTTCATTGAAAAAAAAAACAACAACAACAAAAAAGTAAAAATAAGAGATCTAGAAAATGTGTTGCTGCGGTCAACACACAAACACACACAACACAACAGCACAACAATCTTGAGTGAAAAATCTATAAACACAAAAATTAAAGTCAACTGGAATTAATTAAAATGATCGCGATAGAAAGAAAAAAATATCAGCAAAATGTAATAATTGCCGTTTTGTGAAGTTATTAATTAATCAAATCAAAGCAACCCACCAACAGAAGAAAAAAAAAACAAACAAAACAGCGACAAGAGAATAAAACAGGAAAAAAAACGAAAACATTCTGCTGCAAAAAAAGTTAAAAAAAAAAACAAACGCAACGTGAAAATAAGAAGTAGGAAGAAGAAGAAGACGAAGAAGAAAAAAAATTGAAATAAAACCGAAAAGTCATCAAAAAAAAAAGAAAGAAGAAAGAGAGAAAGGAAGGAAAACATGAAAAAATAAGAGTATAATAAATTTTATTTACCGTTTTAATTTTTTTTTATAAAAAAAAAAAGAAAGAAAAACAACAAATATAAAAAATGAAGAAAGTCAAACCAAGTTACCATCTTAAGAGTGCAACTAACCAAGATCAAAACATCATAAAACATAAAACGGAGCATCAACTCAGATGAAGAAAACTAAAAACAAAAGCAAAAACGCAACCAAAAAAAAAACACAAAACAAACAACAACAACAATAAAACTTGAAGTGTGCAAAGAACCGTCTGCAGTATAGAGTTGTTGTTATTGTTTTTTTTTTGCTGTTTGACCTCAGGAGAGAGAGAAGAAATTATGGAGATCTTGAAAGATGAATTCTGGTATAAAAGATATTTTATGTTTCTTTAGTGCGTTTTTTGTTGTTGTTGTTGTTGATGTTGTTGTTTTTGTTTCTTTCTTGATTCGTTTGCCCAAAAATTAATGAGTCATTGACTTGTTGTTGTTGTTATTGTTTATTGCCTGAAGTCGCTTTGAAGATGATAATGTTTGGTTTGATCTTACGAGTGAGAGAATAAGATGATACTTCCCAAGGATTGTGTTGCGTTTTTTTTTGTTTTTGTTTTTGTTTTATTATTTTATTATTATCGAGAAAAAGAAGAAGAAACAAATCTTTATTTTTTATAATTAATTTCTTATTTATTGTGACAAGGGAAAACAAATCAAACGGCATCTTTTTTTTTTTTTTGGTTTTTTAAAGTTTTCAATTACCAGTTTCATTTTGTTTTTGTGTGTGCGCGTGTTTTTTTTTTCTTTATAAAGTTGAGGACGGCAGAATATGTTCATAATAATGAAAATAATTTGATTTGTGATAGCACAAAAATGTTTCAGGTTTTTAAACAAAAAATCATAACAGAGTGAAACAATCATCATCATCATCATCATCATCATCATCATCATCGTCATCATCATCATCATCATCATCATCATCATGTGATTATTTCTACGTTGACAATATTTTTTTATTCTTTTTCTTTTTCTATTAACTAAAACTTTATTTATTTTTCATTTAAGTCGTCTCGTCTTTATTTTAACGAATATGTCATATCTACTGGCACTGATTATTATAACATATTTGTATCGCTTCATTTCTTTAATTAATTTTTTTTTTCTTATACTTTTTATCTTCACTGTTAAATCTTTTATAAACACTTTCTCTTCTTTCGTCTTTCTTCTTTCTCCTTTATATTCTTTTTTTTTTCTTTAGCTGTCTTCAGTCTTCAGAATATGTAACTTCATAAGTGTGTGTGTGTGTGTGTTGTGTGTGATGCACACGCAACATCTTTTTATTGACAGACGAGAAAAAAATGTACATAATATTTTTTTTTTCTTGCTTGTTGTTTTTTTGTTGTTATTTTTGAAATTTATTTTAAAGAAGCAAATAAATGAAATCAGGATTTTTATGAAGTGTTTTTCTTTAAGACATTATTAAAAGATTGTACAGCATCTTCACTATAAATAATATGCCATATCT
Source organism: Pedicia rivosa (assembly GCA_963082725.1). Taxonomy (NCBI): domain Eukaryota; kingdom Metazoa; phylum Arthropoda; class Insecta; order Diptera; family Pediciidae; genus Pedicia; species Pedicia rivosa. The sequence continues at coordinate 14,151,380 of OY720151.1, read as the reverse complement.
CAGAGCTTCAGACAGACAAAAGAAGTACTATATACAGAAGTTTCTTCTTTCTTTCTTTACATAAAGTGGATTTTTACACCCACGTTAATTATTATTTTAAAACGAAAGTTCAAAAAATAAACAAAACAAAAACAAAAACGGATGAAAGAAGAAAGACAAATATTATTAAATCACTTTTTTTAGCAATAAACAAATTAAAATATGAAAGAATAATAAAAACAAAACAACAACAACAACAAAAAATAAGAAGCAAAAATTGATGGCGTGACATCAGTAAATTTTGAATATCGTAAAAATGTCAGCAGAACCAGAAAAAAAAAGTTCATGGAAAAACGCAAAAGTAAATAATAAAAAAAAAAAATATAATTGAAGCAAAAAGAAATAAAAAAATGATAAAGAAAAAAAAACGGAAACGATCATTAATTTTGCTTTAAGCAACAAAATAAAAAAATACATCCAAACGACAATAATAAAGCATCTCCTCTCCTGTTGCGATAAAATTCAAATGATCATTTTTATATTTTATGGATAATGGGTTTTTGAATTTTCTGTTGGTCCTATCAAAATTGATAAATTTCCACCAACCATCGTGTCAAATTGTATTTAATTCGTACAAACGAATAAATTATGTGTATACAATATTTTAAATGTCACAATTTAAAATTGAACTTTTTGGTGATCAATGTTGATCAATTGTTTGAATTTATGTGTACGTTGAACTTTTTAAATTTATAAAATAAAAATTTAAAGAATGAGATCATTGATCATTTGTAATGCAATACAAGATCATACACTTATTAAATTAATATTTATCTACTACATAGATTTAATTTAAGTGTAGTAATGTTAATCGTATAGACAATGACGTTGACAATGATAAAAATCAACTAATGCACACGCCTTGTACAGCTTTTAAAAGTTTTCATAAGAAAAAAAAAAAGAATTTTTAAAGAAAAAAAAATAACAAACTGATGAAAGAAAAACACTTCAAAAGCAATTGAATAAAAATGTAGCAAACTTTATTTTTTTCTTTCTTGTTTGTTGTAACAATAACAGAAATTATTATTTAAAAAATGATTTTTAAATTTGAAATTGTCGTGACGGTTAATTGACTTTTATTAAACAATAAAATGAAATTCATTTAAAACAAAAAAAAAATTGTCGTTTTTAAATTTCATTTATTTTTTTTTTGTCTCTCTTTTGCTGCTACAAAAACACAAAAATTATGACAACATTTATTATGAGATGATGATCATCTAACAAACTATTTAGTTTTGTTTTTCTAGATTTCTAAGTTTTTTCTTCTTCTTCTTTAAACGAAAATAAAAACAGAAGAAGAAGATGAAAAAAAAATGCATTCACGTTAAAAACAAAAATTATTGCAACAATAAAACAAAAAAGAAAAAAACAAAGAACAATCCTGGTGTGCTTCTTTTGTATCATAGAATTTCAACATCATCTCAAAGATCAAACTAGAGAAAATATAATAATTGTATATAAAACTGACTGACTTTTTAGTTAGATAGAAAACAAAAATTTATTGCAATTTATTACAAAATGTACGAAAGGTGTGTAGGATGATAAAGGTAAAAATACGGTAACTTATGGAAAATGCGACAATAAATTAAGGTGGCTGTTTTTTTTTTTTTGAAAAATATGATGATTGTTTTGTTTTTGTTTTTGTTTACGATATTTATGTATAGGAAATGTATATTACAAAGTTTTCTTTTCTTAAATGTAAAAGTAGGGCAAGGGTAAATATACAATTAAAAAAAAAAATTGTCTTAAAAACCATTCTATAATTATAAGATAAAAGTTTTACATCAACAAATGTCTGTGTTCCTATAAGAATATAAAGATTGTAAGAAATGTGTCTATAAAGTTTAGTAATGTGTCGTGCAATATTTAAAAATTTCTCTTCTAAAAAACAAGTAAAAAAAAAAAACAAATAAGAAACGAATGAAATGGAAGAACAAACACCCAAAACAAAACAAACAACAACAACGAAAAAAATCTATTTCCTTATCCCAAAAAAGAAAAAAAAAAAATAATAATAATAATGAAATAGAAAAGAAACAAGTAGATAAAGAAGCATGTTAAAAAATAAACTTACACGCAATTACACTTCCACCGAAAGAAAAAAAAAATATAATAAATAATAAAACATTCAATTTTTAAGTCATATATAGAAAGATAGCCATAATATAATAACATTCAATTATCTAATCTTTAATTATGTCTTCATCATCTTTCAAACTTAAATAATGCTTTCCAAAATGAAGAAAATAAAAAAGAACCAGAGTTGAAAACAACAGCAAATGAATAAATAAAATGATTTCTTTACTTAACGTAAAATAACTCTTCAAATGTACGTACGTACGTACAAGATAATTACATCATACATGTACATATATATGTTAGGTACCGTTACAAACTGAAAATTTATACAAAAACTAAAGGTACTGTCCATTACCAATGAATTACAAAAAAATATGGATATGGAAATATTTTTAAGAAAATTGATTTATTTCGTTACAGATTTATTGTTGGTTTGTTGAAGCGTTTAAAAAAAAAAACAAAACAAAACAAAAAAGTAAAACATTGTTTCCAATTAAAATTGAATGAGATGAATCGGTTAAATGAAATTAAAGTAAAAAAAAAAAAAAATAGAAAAATTGAAATTTGTGCAATGTTTCGGTAATTATGTTCAAGATTACTTAATTATTTTACAATTGTACCATTACTTAATTTCTTTATTTTACTGTTTTTTTGTAAAGTTTATAATTGATTTTTGTTACCAATGAAAGTTATAAATCTTTTTCATTATCGGCCATTTTAAATTCCATAAATTTCTGATTGAAGGTGGAACTAAAGTGTTCTCCATATTATTTTGATTTCATTGATTAATTTTAAATTGAGTGAAAAAGATTGTTTCAAATTGATAAAAAAAGAATATGTTTTATATGTCAGTCTGTCTTTGCTTCTTATCTTTTATCTATGTACATTATATATATAAATTATCCAAATTAAATAATAAATGTGTAATAAACAATTAATGTTTTCAATTCATTTTCGTTTTTATTCAATTTAATTACAAATTTTAATTCAATTATGTTCATTTATTATTATCGGTTATGTGATATAAGTTAAAGATCACCATTATGCTATAACTAACACGACATATATTATATGCTTCTAAATTAATGTAATTTTCCGGTTAAAATGACGACAACATGATCAAAAGTATGATTGATTATTGTTTGTGAGTGAATGTTCGTAATCATATTAGAAATTAATGTTTTTTTTTTTTGGAGTCTTGTGAAAACAATAACAATTTTTGGAACATTTTTATTGACTTAAAACTCTTTCTAAAGAGACAAAAGTATGTAAAGTGTTATGCCACCATTTATGTATATACTATATGGTATTTTTTTTTAATAGCTATAAGATGAATTTTTGTGAATTCATGGGTGCGTAATGGATATTTTTAAACATATTTATCTCCTAATAAATTTAAGAATAAATAATGAGCTAACCACCATTTATCTAGATTACGACGATGGGTTTCTCATATACCGATAAATATTTTATAAAATGCTTTTGACAATACCAACAAAATATGGCTATAAAACATTAAGATCACAGCAGTTAAAAAGTTAATAAAAATTACCCTCATATGTTGCAGTTATTTTTAAAATAAATTAAAACAAATTTTTTGTTGGGAAATTTGTATTAATTAACGATAATGCGATGATGTCATTATGTCTGATTTTTATCAACAGACAATAATTTTTGTGAATTTATAAAATATTTAGTTTATCAGAAATATTTGTAATTAATTAATTAACGTATAATGAACACCATTTAATTAATTACATAAACGAGAAACGTAACAAATGTAACGTTTTTTATTATCGTTAACTGCGAATACGTGGAAATTTATTATTCTGATTTTTGAACCAAAATTTGTTCTTTTTCCTCTACTTTCTGAGAATTTCTCAAAAGGATTCCGGCATATCCGTAATATATTTAATTAGAATTAATGTGGAGACTTTAGTTGAACTAAAGAATGTATCTGTAGATTTGTTCTAAATGACAATATATTTACAATATATTTATAAAAAATTTATTTCTAAAGTATTTAATCAGTTGGGGAAACTATTTAGAGCTCATTTCTTTAGTCTCCACTTTGGTCTCCACTTTAACTAGTTAGATATATTGTGGATAGGCCGTCAAAACTTAAAATTTCTCCTGTACAATAATTATATAGAAAAAGGTCAAATTTTGTTGAAATGAAAAATAAAAATATCTAAACAATTACATTATGCTGTCAATTATATAAGCATAAAGTAAATGAATTTTCCTTCTTTTATTTTTTTTACTTTAATATTGACTTAACACGTTTCATGTTAATTCATAACGTTTAAATATATTTCTTTTTTTTTTTTGGTTGAAACTATCAACAATTTTATAAAAAAAAAAATATAAATGTTTCGATGACAAAATTAAGTAAAATATTCATTCAGAAATATTAAGTAATAATTTAATAATAATTACAATTTTGGTCTGTCTGAGAATCAATTTTTCTGTTTTTCTGTTTTTTTTTTATAAAGTTGACATTTTTCTCACGCCTGTTAACGCCTCCGCCTCTGCTTTCCTTTTTTTTTTTGCCTTTTTGTACATTTATTTTGAACTAAATTTTTCATTCTTTCATTAAGAAAAAAAAAAAAACACACACACACAAGAGGAAGAGATTTTTAATAAAATTATGAAATCTAAAAAAATGTTTTGTGTTTTAAGAAGCGGGTTATGATATTTTTAAACAAAACAAAAACAAAAAAAAAATAAAACAACTTAAAGAAAACGAAAATTATTCTCTGTCCATTCAAAATGATTTAATTGCCATTTATGTAAATGTTTTTTTTAAAACTAAACAAAAAACAAAAACAGATTTTTACATAAAATAAAAATTATACAAAAAAAAAAATGCTCTCGTCGTCGATCTCTTTTTTTTTTTGTTTTTGTTTTTCGTAATTTTAAAAAGTTTAAAAAGTTTAAATTCACCAAAAGAAAAATTGCGTTATTTTGTAAGAGAGCAGAAAAAAAGACAACAACAACAACAACAATAACAACATAAAACTCAACAGTTTCATTTTTTTTTTGTTTTATGAGCAGAAACAAATATTTTGGGTGTCCAAATCACGATGATCGTTTATGTTTATTTTTTTTACCTATAATTATCATTAAATACCCTGCGTGACGCAGAGACTTATGTTTTTTTTTCTAGAGCAAATAATTTGTCTTGTCTCAGACATTAAATTGAGATTTATGATTCGTTTCTTTTTTTTTTTTACTTTTAATTGATGTAAGAAGTGTATTTTTTTTTTCATTTAACGATCGTCAATGAACCTGATCTATTCGTCATTTTAATGAAATTAGAAATTTGAATTTTTGGTGTGCATTCATGATCTGATCCGCTAATAAATTAATTTAAAAAATAAAAGTATTAAAAGATCAGTGAACTAAAAATGGATTTTCTTCAATCTGGCAAAGGAATTTAATAAATTCAATCTTTCTTTTTTCTACAAAAATTTATAGAAAACAATATTTGACTTCGAAAGAATTCAGTTAATCCAGTTTAATTTTTCAACTGATTTAAATTCCATATATATGCGTCTTTTTGCATTTAAATATTTTAACGAGAATTGTAAGTAAACAATTGAATAATTGAAACCTTTCAATTTATAGGGTTCCGCAGGCAATAATTCAACTAGAACAAATTTTATTACTGTTGTTGTTTTTGTTGTCTTACAAGAAAACAATATATCTGTTATATGCCAGTATATAAATATTTTCTAATGACTTTCCAATCTTTCATCATCATATAGATTTGGTATCGCATTTTTTATTTATATTTATTTTATTTTAATCTCAATTTTTAATGCCCTATTTGAAGACCTTCAACTCAACTTAAATATAATAACTTTTTTTTTATTTTTTATATTTTATATTTAATATTTTTGTTATTTCCAATCACTGACACACTTCGCTCTCTCTCTCTACTTTCCAGTATATACCAAACAGTCTACAATGTCTCCAAACATAAAAAAAAAACATAAAATAAAGAAAAAAAAAACCTTCAATATTTTATCTGTTGACATCATCATCCCCATAAAACTAAGATTTATTGACGTACCTTAAATGGTCATCGTCCTTTCTCGGTACTTGCCAACTTTTATTTTGTCGATTTTTTTTTTGTTTAAAATAAAAAAAAACGACGAAAAAAAAATTCTTTAATCAATAATTTGATGCAAAAATTAATTTTCAATTTGAATTCCATTAACTAATCAAACCATAACGAAATTTCACTTTTATGTTGATTTTAATTTCCTTCCATTTTTTTTTTCTCAAGGATGAAAAAATAAACAAAACATAAATACAAAGTTGCGAATTACAACTTAAATATCGCCGAGAGACTCGATTGACTGATTTTATTATATGCGAAGTCACTTTTTTTTTATCTCTCTCTCTCTCTCTCGCTCTCTTTTTTTTTATTGATTTTTAATTAGAAAATAGTTATAATTAAAGCAAAGAAAGACAAAAAAAAATGTAAATAATAAACAAACAAAATCGTATTCGATTAGTTAACTCACAATTTAGATGTTTAAAAAAAAAAAGCAGTTTTTTAGTTAAAAATTTCAGTGACGGCGTTTAAATTTTGTATCAAAGAAATTAAAATAAATTTAAGTTTTTTTGTAGGCCTTTTTTTTGTTTTTGGTTTTTATTTTAAATATTTATTTGTTGTTGTTGCTGTTTGTTTGTTTGTTGCTGTTGTAAGTAGACCCGAAAATTTAGTAATAATTTAGTAAAAATTAGAATTTTCAATTAAAATAAAAAAACCAAAAAAAAAAAATAAATAAAAGTCGTTACAAAATAAATGTTCCCCAGACAGTCAGACACACTTGAAATTAAAAAATGACATAAATTCCTTTTAACTTCTCTTTTTTTTTTGTTTCTTATGATTTTGTTGTTGTTGTTGTTGTTGTTTTTATTATTGTTGTAATCGCGTAACTTACAAAGTATAGGTAACTTTAATTTAAGTGTTACCACGGTTAAATGACCTTCCCTCATTTTGTTGTTGTTGTTGTTGTTGTGTTTTTGTTTTTTAGTGAAAAAAAAAAAAACTAAAATGCAAATTGTGCAAAAATGAGGAAATTATTATTTTAGTTTTTTTTTTTTGTAAAATTTGTGAGAAGTCCAAATAAACTGACATTTATAAACAAATTTATTATTATTATCTTTTCTTTTCGCTTTTATTTTTTTCATTTTTTTTTTGTTTTTGCTTTTATTTCTCTTTCTTAATTTTTCATATTTTACATCGTCTTCTTCATCATCATCATCATCATCATCTTCAACTGCTTTTTCTTTAGCCTTTTATTCATTAGCGTTAGTTTTAAATGCTTTTATTTTATACCAAAATTTTTGTTTGTTTTTTTTGGTTTCTATTTTTTGTTGTGGTTTTGTTTTTGTGTTTTTTGTGTTTTTTGTGTTTTTTGTGTTTTTTGTTTTTATTTGATAAGACAAAAGTTATGAAGATAATTTCTAATGATATTTCTATGTAAATAATTAAAACGGTAGATTTGTAAATATTTGAACTTTATTAGAATTGATTTTGTTTTTTTTTTGTTTTTTTTTTTTCTTAAAAATTAAACAACAACAACAAAAATAAAATACAAAATTTATTCAAATTGTGTGTTTGCGCATTAATTGTTGATCCATTATATAATGTATGCATATGTGTGTTTGTGTGTGTGAGTGTGTTTTATGTTTGTGTAGACATTTTATGTGTAAACTTTAGTGTATGTTTTATGGGATTAGTTTGATTTTTCGTGCGGGTTATTTTTTATATAAATCTTTTATAATACTTTGATCGATTATAAGAAGAAAACACATAAAAAATTAAATAATTTACATTTTATAGCGCGAAATCTTTTTTATTTACCCAAAAAAAAACAAAAAAACAGAAAAAACAGAAACAAAATCAATAAAATCGAATAAAACTAATTTAAAATTTCAATAAACTCATCTGAACTTTGTTCTACAATAAACACTTTTCACTATAAAAATTTATGAATTAATTTTGATTTTATGAAATTCCATTTGATTATATAAATTACATAATGTACATATAAAGAATGAGAATAAGATAAAAGATACAGAATTATTATGATGAAAATATTCTATAGATTTAAATTGCAATGAATTCAATGAATTTCAATGTGAATGAATTTTTTAAGCCGATTATTTTAAGAAAAAAAAAAAAAAACAAACAAACAAAAAATCTATGAACGAATTATAAATAGACACAAATTTCTTTTTAAACTTCCAGAATATACAAAAATATTTGATTGTAAAATTTTCATTTATGAATAAATTCTTTGATATTTAATTTAAATTATAATAAACTTTGTTAATCCAGTCCACTAGAATGGAATTACCATAACTGAACCATAAACATTTGAGTTAATTTGTTTATTTTAAAATAAATAAATAAAAAAAAAAAGGATATTTAATCAGACTTAAATATAATAAAAACTTTATTATTTGATCACCGGATTTTACACAGAAAAAAAAAATGTTATAAATTCTGTCGACACGCCAATTTAAAATGAATTTCAACATAAACAATAAAATATATTTTTATTTTATATTTTTTTTTTTTTTTTATAAAAATCAAAATTTTCACAAGTTTTATAAATTAATAATTTGTGTTTAGTCTTTATTTTCTTCTTCTTCTTCTTTCTCTCTCTCTCTTTCTTTATTTTTTTTTACAAATTTAAAAAAAAATTTAATTAAAAGAGTTCACAATTTTATGTGAATGCCCTAATTAAATAATGTCCAACATCAATAATTATTAATTACATTTAATTTATTATACAAAAAATATTATATTACGATGATTATCTCTCGAACTTATTATGTCAGATTAGAAATGAATAGAATAAGACAAAAAAAAACGAGAAAAAAAAACAAAATCACCAATCCAATCTAAATAAATGAAACAACGAAAATAAATCAAATATAACAACAACAACAACAACAACAACAACAAAACGTTATGTTGCAAAAAAAAAAACGAAAAAAGAAGAAATAAAAACAAAAAAATTCGCTAACAAACAAAAGAACAAAAAAAAAAAAAAATTTAGACGGCTAAACAAAAAAAAGAAAAAAAAAAACGAAAATTAAATGAACCAAAAATCTGTCATCGCTTTGAACTAAAAAGCTCATAATATCGAATTAAGGAAAGATATTTTTTAAAACAAGAAGAAAAAGAAGAAGAAGAAGAGAAGAAAAATATACCCAACCAGAATGTAACTCGTCATCATTATTACACTGACTAAAACAAAACAAAAAGAAAACTTTCCCCAATATTAATCAACTGTTCGTTCTGTTTTTTTTTGTTGTTTCTTTTGTATGACGGCTCAAGTGAGTAGAGTTGAATTTATTAAATATTTTAATAATTGAAAAATTAACTTTTCTTAAAATTTTTTATAATAAGAAGAAAGAAACAAAACTTAAAAAAATAAAATATATTTAAATTATAAAAATTCATAAACGAACGCAACCAACAAATTATAACAAACAACAGCAACAGCAACAGCAACAACAACAACAACAACAAAACTAAAACATTTTAAAAGTCAAAAAGTAAGAAGAAGAAATAAATAATGAAAGCTTAAATTTGATTGTAAAATAGCCGGGAACTAAACAAATAAATTCAAATATAGAATTTTTGTTTTTGTAAAGAAATGTTTTTTTTTTTTTATTAGAGATTAACACTTTGTTGTTGTTCTTGTTGTTGTTGTTGTATATTCTTATTTATTATAAATTTTTTTTTTCTTAAAGAGCCGATAACAAAGCTATTAAAATTTCATCCATAAAATAAAAAAAAAATTTGTTTATAATTTTTACGTTACGTTTTTAATGCTTGCGACTATTATTATTTAATCTAACGCAACGTCTTCTATATCGTTATCTGTCGTCATTTAACGTAATTCTATCGTGGCGGCATTTCTTCTGTGTGTGAGGAGGTATGTTTCTCTATTTCTTTTAAATTATCAAGTTTATATTTTTAACTCAATACAAAAAAAAAAATCAAAAAAAAAAAAAAAAGCGACAAAATCTAAAGAAACAAATGAAACCGTTAATATTCTTATTATTATTACTGTGTGACCTGTACCCATAATTAATAACAATAAAAGATATTATTATTGATCGTTGAAATTATGATTATGCAAGATTTGTTGGTGTTGTTGTTATTGTCATTTTTATTTGTTGTTGTTGTTCTTGTATATTTGCCGGCAAATTTGAAATCTACAAAAGCGCCAATTTGATAAATGAATGCGAGAATAATACCTAAGACATTTTTTTTATTATTCCTTTATTTCTTTCTTTTCATTCTTGTTTCTTTTTTCTTTTTTCTTTTAGTTTGAATATCTTAAATTTTGTTTTAGTTTGTCTGTTTTGTTTGTTTATTGTTTTTTTTTTGTTTTTAGTTTTGGAAAAAAAACAACAACAACAAACAAACAAACGATTGGCATCAGTCTAATGGGAATTGATTGCCAATTTACATGTTTTTATTTTTCTTTTCGTCTTATATTTCTACTGTAAGATTTTGTTGTTGTTGTTGTTCCATCTAAATTAGATTGAACAATATGCGTAACTGGATAAAAAAAAAACTAGAAACGGGTTAATAAAGATGTAAGATAAAAATAGTTTATGAATTTTTTTTTTGTTTGTTTATTTTTAGCCAAAAATAAAATGAAACTTTTTTACATCCGTAAAGTTAATGCGAGAATATCGATTAAGGAGGAATTATTAAGATCTGTTTTTTAACCTAATTAAGGTTAGATCGTCATTATTTTCTTTAAGAGAATTACTTTTCGTTTAAACCGAACGATTCTTCTTAGGAAATCTGCATGTTTCCTAAGAGCTGGCAATGTGCCGAATCAGGCATAAAAATGCATGTGCAGATGCTAGGTGGTTCAGATCCCACCTTAAAAATAGTAGGTCTCGTCGCTCAGTTTGGCGAAAGCGGAAAAAAGGGGACGTTAAAAAGTTAAGGAGGCTTGCATAAAGAGTACTTTTCGTTTTTTTTTTCCTTTGAGTGGAATGAATGACCCAATGACCGGTCATAGCAAAAAAAAAATAATAATCTTGAAAAAGTTTAATCACGTTCAAATAATTTTTTTCCCATTCTTTTTGTTTGCTTTTTTTTTTCCTTCGTCTCACTGTCTCGATTCCAATGACTTTGACTAATTTTACTAAACTTTTGTTTATTTATTTTAATTATTTTATGAAAATAAAATTTGCCAAAAATAAATATTTAAACATCAATTTTTTTTTGTTGTTTGCAATTTTCTTAAATCTTTATAAATTTCATCAAATTTTTATTCTTTTCTCTTTTGTGTTTTTTTTTCTCTTTCCTTTCATTTATTTTTTTCTTCTTCTTCTTACTTAAAAAAATTTCTGCAATAGTCTTTATGACTTGTTTTTGTTTTGTTTTGTTTTATTTTTTTTTTTTTAGTCAAGTTCCAGCTTTCAACGTTTTAAACAGAACCCGAAAAATCAAAAATAACAACAACAACAATAACAAAAAAAAAAAGGAGAGATAAACCGGGATAGACAAAAAAAAAACAAACCTTCTTCTTGGTTTACTTATAATTTATTCAAAATTTTTCAACACTTTTATGTAGAAGATTCTTGTTGCTTGATTTTAAATTAAAAATTAAATTGAAGTTGCGTCTTTCGTTTTGATCTTAAGTTGAATAAAATTGTAAAAATGGATGACATTGGATTACATTTCTTGTTGATTCTACTTTATTGAACTTGGTAATTTTATAATCCTTACGTAATCTACTTCGTTTCAATTCCCTTTTGTAATGAATTGAATTTTATATAAATATTCTCTCACATTTGACATAAATTCGTAAAAATAAAGCAAAACAGAAGAAATTCTGAAAAGATGCCGGAAAAAATTAAATTACGACAAACTCTAACTGTAAATGAATCTTTAAAATCTAAGATTTTGAGGTTATGCTTTAACGGTTTTACAGTTTATTTTTTTTTTCTATTTGATTCTTAATTACGCAAAATATTAAGTTTCCCGTTTATGTTCTTTATTTCTTGTTTTTGTTCTTATTTTTTTTTCTGTTCTTGTATTTTATATTTGTGGTTTACTGAATATATTTTTCTTAATCAAAATCTTATTCTGTTTTTTGTTTTTGGTTTTTGTTTTAAGAAAATAATTGCATTTATAAATTTACACGTTAATATGAATGTCAAATGTCTCTTCTAACATTTTTAGATGCGTTTATTAGAGCATAATAAATAATTATAATGTAAAGGAAAAAAAAAATGATCTTGGATTTAATGTTGTCTTACATCAACTTCTTATTATTGTAATAAAAAAAAAAAATCTTTTACTCTTGTTCATAATATTATATGAATAATGTAAAGATACCTTTCACGATTTTATTTTATTTAGTAATGTAATACGATTACTTTTGTATAGTATTTTGTTTTGTTTCTTTAACGTTAATTTATAATAATATTAATATTTAGAATTATATTCATCGATTGATCTACAATTCAATAAGAAAAACGGCATCACTTGACCGTATTATTGATGCTTTTTAAAGAATTGAATAGGTAAAAGATATGGAAGTGAATAATATAAAATAGAGAATATACAGGGTCATTCTAATCGTTAACTTTTAATGTATGTACTTGATATACATTTTAAATATTTTCCTTCAAATAATCATGTTTTTAGTTCCTGTTTGTAGTTTTTTTTTATTTGATTATTAATTGTAGTGTTTAGTTAGTTTTTTTCAATGGGGGCAGTGAAAGATTAAATAATTTGATTCTATATTCAAATTTATATATTTAATATGATTCATGCTAGTATGTTAATTCAAGGAAACAGGGCTATAAGTCATTGTGAAATATAGACATGAACAATTATTGACGTTTTTATTTATATACAAAATATTTAATTCATAATGAGAGAAGATCAGGTTTTTTTTTTCTTCTTCTTTTAAATCTTTCATATCAGAATATTCCTACGTGTGATAAATTTCGAATTGGTTAATCTGTTTCATATTATGAATATAAAAAAAAAAAAATCACATGAGTTAATTTTAGTGGAGCAACTTTTTTATATCAGATAAAAAATATTTAATTTCAAATTTTTATTTTTTTTTTAAGTAAAGTTCACTTTGGCCATGAACGTGAAAACTTTTAAAATTTTATATTCCTTTTGCAGAACAATCATATCTTGTTCTTAAAAAATACGAATTATTTATGTCTACGTTTATGTTCTTGTATGAATATATGAAATAATAAACATAAAATATCACCCTGTAATCAGTAATCTGATATTTATTACAAACAAAACTGCAAACATAAAATATTTAAATTTTATTCTGCAGTGAAATACGTAAGAGAAAAACCAAAAACCAAACAAAAGTAAAAATAAAAATCAGTAACCTTGCTTTTATTTCAGACTTAAATTCATTTTAAACTTTTTGTTTTTGTCTTTTTTTGTTTTTTTTTGTCGTTAACTTAAAAAAACTTTACAAAAAATCTCTTTAAACAAAAATAAACGTAATATGCATATCTGTGAACCTAAATCTGTTGAACTAATTGTTGTTATTGTTTATCATGTCATATTCCTTTTAATTAAGTGCGTGTGTATATACATATGTGCACTGTGGTGTCTTTATTATACAAAAACAACATTTTACAGAATTTAAAAACAAATTTGTAAGTTTTTTTTCTCTCGCTTAAAGCAAAACAAAGTAAAAAGTAAAGAAAAAAAAGAAAAATAAAAGAAAGATTGTGTGAGAGTGAGAGAGGGAAAGAGAAAAAATAAACACGATTGAGTTGCATTTAATTTAAATAAAAAAAAAAAGTAGCCAAAGTGAACACGAACAAGAATAATAAATGAGATAAATTCTTTTAAATCAAAGGATTTTCATGAATGTTTATTTGAATTAAGTAATTTTTATCGATGATGCAGGTAGTTACATATAAGTTGATAGTTATTTATTGAATTGGATAATACATTTAATATTTAAAAATTAAAAGATTGTAATTTAAAATTTTAATTGAAATGTGACATGTGATATGACTTTGACAATTTAAATTCATGTAAAATTTGTCTTCTTTATTTTTTTTTTTTATAGATTTTTTTATGATAATGTTATTTTATATTGCTTGTGTGGGTCAAAAAGAAGAAAACAATTACAGAAAGTATAAAATTTTATTTTTCAATGGCATATGATATGACATATAATATGACAAAAAAATTTTACACAAAAAATTATTCAATAATTAATCAATTCGTATTCAAACATTAATAAATTTTTATAAATAAATATGAAGTTATTAGAATAATAAAAAAAAAAATAGTCAATCTATAACAATATGTATAATAAATATTAATTTATAACAATTTGATTGATGTGTTTAAATATTCATCAGTGTCATTTTTTTTTTCCTTTTCATAAAAAAAAAAACATTCTACATAAATCTAACTTAAATTCCATTGTTATATTTTTTGTTTTTGTTTAATTTACCAACCACATAGTTTCTTATTATAGATTATAGAATAATAAACGACATATTATTTTGATAGAGTCAAATAGACAGAAAAAAAAATGTAGGTATAAAAATATGGAGACATATGACACGAAAACAAAAAATATGAAATCAAATTATACAAAACATAAAATTCTAATAATAATTAAAACAAAAAACACTTTTATTGTGCTCAGTTGTTGTTGCTGCTTTTTTCTCCTCTACACACAATTTTTTTTTTTCAGTGACAAAAAACACAAACTAGAAATTTGCAAAGTAAGTAAATTTTTTCAATAAAAATTATACAGAAACAGTTGAAAACTTTGTTTAATTAAATTTTTAAGAAAAAAAAAAAAATTATGAATAAAGACAAGAAACAGAAACGGTCAAAAAATAAGTCACACGTTCCTATTTGTGTTCAATGGTCATACTTCATACACTACTCGTACATGATAAATTAAGGTAAAACAGAACAAAAACGTAATTAATCCAACATATAAAATAAACTTCATTGTTATAATAATGTTACTATGGGAGAAATGAAATAATATAGAATTCTAAGGTCAACCTTAACTATCCATTGATCTACTTGATAATTTTTATGACGTCATAGAATTATGTGAAAGTTTTGTATTTTGTTTATTATTGGATTTGGGGTTAAAAGGGCAGTAATTTCTGCTTATGGATTTCCTGCATACAAGAATATGTATATACAAAATGTTATCGCAAAATTGTTTGTATAAAGAATAATGATATAGAAGATGGCCTGTGTCGTCTAACGTTAATTCAATAATAATATTTAATTATACTTTTTTTTTTACACACTTTCACAAAAATAAAAGAAAAGGCGTAAGACATAAAAATCTATCTATACAATACGCGTTATTTTTGTTTTGTTTTTTTTTTTTTTTATTTCACTTACATCGTCCGCTTCTTTTTCTTCTTCTTCTTTTAAATTTTTCTTTTTAATTTCTTGTGTATTAATGGTGTTGTTATTTCTCTATACACAATTACATCAAAGAATGAAACAAAAAAAAAAAACAAAAAAAGAAGCATTATTGTGTACCCCTCTCCACCACTTCTATGTAATTATACAATTAAACAGAAAAAAAAGTGTACATAAGAAAAGAAAAAAAAAGAACATTTTTTTTTTTTTTCGTTTTCTTCTTCTTCTTCTTCTTGTACTTCTAGTATTTTGTTGGTGTTATCTAATCTCCTCTAATGTACAAAATTAATGCATTTCTTTATTATTAATAATTTTATTTATTTATTTATTTTTTTCTTTCTTTACCACTTTTATTTCTGTTTAATTAAACATTCAAGACAGTCAGACAGAATAGATGAATATTTATATATGGTTGGTTATTATAGTGTTAGATGAATAGATGTATCGGTATGACGTAACGTAACATAAGTTAAGTAGATAGGTATGGGCATATATTATTCAGAAGAGACAAAATAAGCAAATAAAACAAGCAAAACAACAATAATAATAATGATAATAATAACAACAACAACAACAACAAAAACAAACAACAACAACACTGTAATAAATAGCAAATAAAAAATTATGATCTAACGACTAAAAGATCAATAAACCGATTTTTTTTTTATCCCGTTTTGGGTTTATTTTTTTTTTTGTGTTCTGTCTTTTTTTTTTTTATTAAAAGTTTTTATTCTTTTTTTTTTTTTCTTCATCTTCTGTTTTTCTTTTTATTTTTCATCAGATTTTAGTCGCATCGTTTATAAAAGGATAATTTTCTTCTTCTTGTTTTTTTTTCTTCTTTTTTTTTCTCATGGGCGAATTGATGTTGTTGTTGCTGTAATTACTTGTGTTTGTTTTGTTGTTTGTTTTTTTTTTCTTTAATTTAATTAAAAATCTGTTACTTTCATTAATCATCTTAAAAAAAAAAGAGAGTCGCGCAATTGAACAATTATAAAAATATAATAAATGAAACAAATGTAAAAGAAGGAAATCAATAAAAACTTCAAGTGGTAAAGACAACAAAACAAAAAAAATAATTAATTTTATTCGTGTGGATTACATAAAAAAAAAAAAAGACAAAACAAATTGAAGACTAAAAGGAAAAAAAAAAATAAAGTGATGAAAAGCCGCAATGGATGAGTGCAAAATTCTTTAATTATAATTTATAATTTCAAAGAAAGACAGAAAAAAAAAAATCGAAAAGTGAAAAAATAATTGCTGTCATTTTATTAACCCTTTCAGTACCCAATTGACTTTTCCTTTCCTTTCCTTTCTTTTTTTGTTTTTTTTTTTTTTGTTTTTAAAAGTCAATCAATGATGACATTTACGTAAGCAACTCCAATACACATAAGTGTGTATTAAATTACACTTTGATTTCTAAATATATTTTGCACTGTAATATCCGTTGTTAGGTTTGAAAGGGTTAACCAAAACTTTATTTTGTAATAATAAAAAAAAAATTGCTTATTTGAAATTTACTTTACGTTACGTTACGTATTTAATCGATGTGGTTAACACTATTTGCGTTACTTCATTTAACATCACAAGTGGTTTTTATTGTTTTTCTAAATAAATTCTTTTTTCTATCTATTTATTTTAATTATAGACTTTAGTGATAGATTTTAATGGTACTTTAAAATGACAGGTTTGTCTTTGGTTAGATCACATAAATATTCATTCATTAATGTGAGTTGAATATAGGGGCATGCGCGCAAAGTTATAAAATTAAACTGAGTCCAAACCGGCCAAAGTGGGAGCATGGCAACATGCTGGCGTTTTTGGAGCGGGAGGTACCGAGGTTCGAATCTCGACCGAGGCGGGATGGAATTTTTCAGAACTGAGTCCAAAACAGAGAAATTACCAAAGTACCGTCTCTAAAAAATTTTTATTTGGAATTGTTTTGATTTCTGTTTTTCTTCATTTGTCTTCCAATGTAAACATTTTGGTTATAATTGGATCTTTCACTTTAATTATTTATTTAAACTTGTCTGAAAGTCAATAAATTTTTTCTTCTTTTTCATTTCTTTTCATTTTCTTTTTCTTTAAGTATTAAATTGACGCTAATTTCTGTATAATTTATTTTATAAATACAAAAATGGAAAATTTCTTTCATTATTGAGTTTTTTTTTTTTTTTTTTTATTTCATTTCAATATTTGTTAATTGTATGATGATAATTATAAAATTAGATCGGTAACTTCATTATGATGAGTCTCTGTTAATTATTTATCTTTATGAGTGAAATGAAAGAAAGTTTTATTTGTACAAAAATTTTTATGAAAAAATAATTGTCTACTTTTTTTTTTTTTTGTTTGTCTGTTTTTAAGATTTAGAATTTATTCGTCTAAACACTAAAGTCTAAATATTGCTTATCGGGTTTAGGAAGGTAATACGGACACTCACACAGACACAACATGACTTTCTATAAAATTACGCTCAAAATACTCTGACGTCTAAAGACACAAAAAATAATTTCATTGGACAAAATTTTACTCAAAGATTTGAGTTAAAAAGTAACTTAAAAAAATTTTGTTATCAACAATTTGAAAAATACACAAATAAAATTGTAAAGAAAAATGAAAAGCAAAAAAAGGAAAACTCACCATGCTTAGGTTCTTCAGTCGGTTTACAAGAAACTCTACTAACACACAAGAGGACAAATCCTAAAACAACACACAATGTCAATGTCCTCATTTTTAGTTTTGTTTTTTGTTATTTTTTTTTTATTAGTTTTTTTTTATTAGTTTTTTTTTTTTTTTTTTAAAAAAAATATTCACGCTCAAAGTCAAACTGCACTTTTCTTTCGGTTAGTTGTTGTTTCTTTCTTTCGTTTTTTTAATGACTAAACTCAACACACTCGTTAAATTTTATATTTTATTGTCGTGATATTTTTCTTTCTTTCTTTCTTTTTGTTTTTTTTTTTTTGCGTAAATTTTTAACAAAAAAAAAAAAGTTTTTTAAACGAACAAAAAAAAAATAAACTTTTGTTTTTTTTTTTCGTTTTTTGAGTTTTGAGCAAAAAAATATAAAAAAAAAACGAACAAAAGTCACACAAAATAAAAATCCAACACAAAAATGTAGGTTCCAAATGCAGGCAGACAGCTAATTTTTTTTCTCTTCTTCTTCTTCTTTTTTTGATAAACGAAAGACGACAAAACACCAAAAAATTTAAGTTAAAAAAGTTAAACTTCCAGTTAAAAGTACACAAAAGATAAACGTTAAATTTATTAAAAGTTTTTTAATTATTAAAATTATTTTTTAATTGAACAAAAAAAAAAAAATGTGTATGAAAGAAAAAAAACAAAACTTGCAACTTTGAAAACACAAAAACCTTTCTCTTTTAATTCTCTTTACAATTTATTTATTAACTTTTTTTTTTTCTTTTTTCTTCTTTTACTGTTTTGTTTATTTATTTTATAGATAAACAGATTAAACCAAAAACGAAGTAAATGAACGTATAAAAAAAAATAACAACAAAATAAAACAAAAACAAAATAAATTTTTCTTTTTTTACAGACTTGTTCACTCAACGACAGTCGAAGTCATTCTGAATAAACAATTTACTTTCTACTCGTGTATATAACAAACACTATTAAAACAACAACAACAACAACAACAACAAAAAACACAACAAATATAACAACAATAACATAATGCAAAAACTGAATAAAACAAAAAAAAAACAGCGAAGTCTCTCTCTTTGTAGCACACTCCACTCTTCTATGCTTTTGAAAAAAAAAAACTTTTTTGAAGTACAATAAACCAACAACAACTGACTGACTGAATATTCGTATATAAATTTATTTTATATTTATTTATTCTTCGTGTCTTTTTAAGTTCTTAATAATGTTTGTTGTTGCTTTTCAATTTACCAGTTTTTTTTTCTTTTCTTTTTTTTTTCGTTTTTTTTTTTGCTCAATTCATGAAGAAAAATTAAAAAAAAAAAACTCGATCAAACACGTGTAGAACTTATATATAATAATATTAAGAGAGAGTGAGAGAGAGAGAGAGATTATAATCATTTTAAGGCTTTCAAAGTTCAAGTTTTTTTTTTTGCTACAATTTAGACAGATGAACAGAAATGGGGAAAAAAAATTAACGAACATTATTGAAACCATGCTGCCGATAACAGCGCCACTTTGAAATTGTAGGTTTGAACTAATATAAAATGTCCTCGCTATTAATGAAAAGGGATTGCGTCTAGGATTCGGTGATGTTGTTGTTGTGTTTTCTTCAATTTATTTAAAATTTGAAATACTTTTTTTTTGCGTTTGTTTCAAATTAGAAATAAAACAAATAAAAATTGTCAAATGGCGCTGATGTCATCGAGAGCGAGGGAGAAGAGAACATAAGCAGAGCTTATAAAATCGTTAAAATGTCAGCAAATCAACTTTTTTTTACAACTTCTTCTTGAAAAGTTCCTTTACCTACCTACCCAAAATGAATAAAAAAAAAACAAAAACAAAAAATTTTTATTACAAAAAAATAAATAAATTAATATTTTCATGATAAAAATCATATGAAAGAGAGGAGGAAGAGAGTAAGTAGTATGATTGGAGAGTGATGAGAGAGGAAGGAGAATATATTTATTCTTATAAGATTTTTTTTTTGTTTTATCAAACCATAAAAAAACGATGAGAAAGAGGAAAAACATGAATTAAAACAAAAATTTAAAAGAAATAAAAAAAAAAACAAAAACAAAAACAAAAACAAAAGCAAAAACAAAAACAAAAAGAAAAGAAAAAAATGTTATGGGTTAACAAGAAACGGTATGTTTTTTATAGTATATTATTGCGTTTTTGTTTTTCCATCAAAATAAATAAAACAACAAAAACAAAAATTCTGACAAATCCACAAAATCCGTTTTTATTACAAAACTGAACTTTGTTTTATCCATTCACTGGACAACAATATTATAATGAACAAAAACAAAATTAATATTTTATAAAAAAAAAAATCACACTAAAAAACCGCTAAAAAAACCATTAAAATTAATATCAATAACACGATGAAGGAATACACGCACGCACAAAAATGATACAAACTCATATAAGGAATTACAGAAAGGAATAAACAACATACACACACACACACACACACAGACAAACACAAGACAATTAAATAATTGATATCCGAAATTAATAAACTTACCTAAAAAACTATACAAAGAAGACAAAACAAATTGAAGAATGAAGGAAAAAATTAACATAAAGTGACGCGTTACCTTTTTTTTTTTTACTATACATTCCCTAATATTTGATTAAACTGACCAAAACCAAAAACTTATTTATAATTCATTCATCTTGATTGTCTTATGATATTTTCCATTCTCTAATAAAATTCCTACACCACCTACAATATTTTTGACAAACAAAATATTTTCCATTCTAAAGTGTACGTAACGCAGCTTCTATAGCGCTTTTATATTTTGTAATATTCAACTCTAACATTTGTTACATTTTCAACTTTTAACCCCGAGATGACCAATATTATGTGACACTTTTGTTATTTTACCTTTTTCTTATGCTAAACAGAGACATAATTGATGCCATTTAAGAGACAAGAAAACTTTAAAAATAAAAGACAATAAGTAGCGGCAGAAACACGCTCCAATTCTTTTTGAGTGTACAATTTTCCACTCCATGAATGGAACATTTGATATTTTTGAAAAACATCATTATGTAAATGATAATTATCTTAAGTTGTAATCTCAATTTGTCTTAATCTAATTTCGATTTTTTTTTTCGTCTTCTTCTTGTTATCTTTAACAATCATCTCCTCCGTGATTCTTTCTTCAAAAAAAAAAAAAAAAAACAAGCAAAACGGAAAAAACACACCAAACAAATTTTCCTGTTATTTTTGCGTTCATCATTCATTAATTTATTTTTTCTTTAATAAAATTCTAAAATTAAAGAAGTGAAGAACAAGATGAAGACACTGAAGTGTAATAAGAAGTTCCGAATAAACACTCTGAACACTTTTTCTGGTTTTTTCTTTTTTTTTTTTTGTGTTGTTGGTTAGAGGATTCATTGAACTTTCATTCCCAGTTTAATTATTTATTCAAAGAATATACTCATATGTAAAAAGTCTCTTTCATCTATTCATTCTTTCTTAACAACCAATTAGAATTGAAGAATTATATACGTTTGTTGATGAGACGGAAGAAGAAGTATAGGAAGAAAAAAAATGTATACCGGGTTTATCGTCAAAAACTTATAAGATTTTTCTTACATTTTAAAATGAATCAAACAAAATATACTCCTATCCTACACATGTATACACACACACACATACACATCAACGTATGCAGACATTGGCTAGGTAAATGATAATGATGATGACTAAATGAACCACCTGGATTTTTATTCTATGAATTAATTAAACTAATATAACATGTCCATTTATCAGTTTCTTTCTATAAACTTTTATTTTTTTTTTTCACCATCATCTTCTTCTTCTTCTTCTTCTTCTTCATCTTCATCTTGTTCGCCACTTGCTTTTTTTTTAAAATTTGTTTGCGTTTCGTTTTTAGTCATATGAGTTGGGAGTTATGATACAGTAAAAGAAAAAGAAAAAATCAGCAACAACAAATGTAAAAAAAGAATATTCTGGTTTTTAATTTTTCATGAATAAAAGGTAAAAAATTAAACACAATTCAACAGACATTTTGGCACATCTTCTTTTACTCATGTGTTCAACAGGTGTTCTCGCAAAAAAAAAAACATGAAAAAAAACTTTTATATTTTTATTTATTCATAAAATGAGAATCAAAAAAGAAATCACTAAAAATAAAACTAAAATGAAAAGAAGACCAGTTTAAATATCCAGAATAAGAATAAGAATAAGAATGAGAATAAAGAACGATGAATAAAGAAATGAAGAATAACCAGAGAAGAGAAGAAACAGATACAAAGATACGAAAATGTTTTGTTGTCTTTCTGTTCGTATCAATATTTATGTAAGTTCAAATTAAATTTGATTAAATTAGACTTTTATTATTATTAACAAATTTATATTCGCGTATTTGTATTTTTTTTTTTTAACATTCATTTCATTTAGTAGAGATTAGCTTCTTTAATCTCGACCCCCCTCCCAACCACATTGATTAGTTTTTTTTTATTACGATTCTTCTATACAAGAAGTTTGTCTTTTTTTTTATTTCTGCGTATTCCATTCAACGATTACAAAGTCGATTAACAGATGTCTGTTGTGTGTGTGTGTGTGTGTGTTTATGAAAAGCTTTTATGGGATTGTCTTCTTATAAGTGGAGACAATTATTCTGTATGTATGATTGTCGTTAAATTAACGTCTGTATTTGTGTATGTGTGTGTGTGCATCTTGTGGTTTAATTTATCAAAAGTTTAAAGTTCTTATAGCGATAAAAAATTCTCTGCATGATGAAAAATTAAGTTCTGAATGCGGGCATGACTAATAATCACGTTCCACTGGGGTGTAAAATTATTAGTCGAGTCATTTTTGTAGACAAAAAAAAAAAGCACAAACTAAAAGAGACGAAATTAATATTTTATTTTCTTTTCAACTAAAATTTATTGTAATCGGAAATAAAAATTTAGAAAATTTCGCCATCTTTTTTTTCTGTTTTTGGTTTTTTTTTTCTCTTTTCATGAATTTATTTTCTTCTTTTTTTAATTTTTTTTCTTCCAAATTAAAATAAAATTTATTGATTAATAAAAATTTCTAATTTGTTTATTGTTCCTGGATTACGATTTATTTTTATCTTCTTCATCTTGTAGCAAAAAAAAAAAAAACAGAAGCGGAAATTATGCATACAATTTAATTTGTTTCCTTTTATTGCATTTTTTTCATTTGAAAATGTTATGCATCAGTTTTAATTACATCAACAGGACATGATCGTTACTTGATTAATTGCATCTTAAATTTACAAAATTTAAATTCGTAGTTCTGTTATACAAAAATTGTCTTAAAATCAAAATTTAAAAGTTACATAAAATAAATAAATAAATAAAATGATTATCGTTGACGTTGACCAAATACAAAGGTGAAACGATAAATTCAGTCTGTTTAAATTAATTCAATTTATTGATTATCATCAAACATCAATCGGCACATATTTCCATAGTCGCGATTAGTTGACCAAAATTTAAAAGATACGGAAAAGTTCAAATCAACAAGAGAATTGTTTAATTAAAGATTTAATTCTTCAAACAAAAAAAACGCAAACACCATTCGGCTAATTATTCTTGATTTGTAGAAGAAAGGCAGAAATAAGGCGCCTAAGAAAAATGCAAAATATTGTTCCAAATTATGAAATACAAATTCAATTGTGTAAATTATACAGCGACGATGTTCCATAACAATCCAGCGACTAGACTGAATTAATATTTATTTTCTAATTCTATTTAATTATTGTGTTCGCCATTTTTGTATAGACCAAAGTAAAGTGCTTCAATATAATTATTGTAATTTTGCACAAAAGAAACTTAGCAGCCAACAACAAACAAAAAAATCTACTCAGAGTTTGTTCACTTTATGGATGCGAATGATTTGCTGGTTCATTCTTGTTTTGAAGACGAGTCTTATCGTTTTATTTGATCAATTTTGAAGAAATCTTAAGTACACTTTTTATATGCATCTTTGAATTCGATTGAAAGTAATTTTTTAATCCGCAAAAAAAAAAAAAACAAAAATATACAAATTTGATTTTTATTTCTTTTATTGTCGCCTCTGTGTCTGACCAAACAACTTTTTTTTGCATTTTTTGGCTGTATCTTCTTGTTTTTTTAAAGGAATAAAAAAATAAACTGCGCTTAAGAAACATTTTGCGCATTTAAAGAAACGAAAAACAATTCAAATCATTTTTAAATAAATTTATAATAAAAACAGAAGACAAATGAAGATCGCATATCAATTTATTTTATCAAAAGAAAACAAACAAAGTAAAATATAACCAACAACAAACAACTGCAGGCAACAAATATAAAAGATCACATTTCACATTAAACCACAACACAAATAAATTTCTACTTTTTGTCCAAATTACCAAAAAAAAAACGCCAAATGAAAAATGATTAAATTATTATGTTAATTATGACATTTTATTTATTGTTAAATATTGTAATGTACGTACTTACAAACAACAATAATCAAAAGACACAACACAACACAAAACACGTTTCATTTCAATAAATTTATAAAAACATCTTAATTCATAAATAGGTAGAATTTACGTTTGAACATAAAACTCAACCAGAAAATTTTTAGTAGAATTTTATATACAAAAAAAAAAAAAGCACGTACAAAAAATTGGTGATTGATGTTGATGAGTTCATTGCGCATAATCATTCCAAAAAAAAAAAAATCAATTGCAAACAATAAACAACAGAAAATGTTCGATTACAAAATACTTCTTAACATAAAAACAGAAAAAAAAAAAAATTGTCTATAAACACACACACACACGTACAGAGAGACAGACAAGAATTTCGAACTTTCTTTCTTAAATACAAAAACAAAAAAAAAAAACAAAAAGAAGAATAAATAAATAAATAAAAGAAGAAAAAAAAATACCTAAATGTAATAATATGTTTACTTTTATGGCAAAGTAAAGTTAGAGATCTTTATGAGATTTCATTGAATTTGGACATCATCATACAATCGTCGAGGTATGTAAGAAGTGTTTGTTGTTTCTTTTTCTTCTTCTTCTTTTCAGTTCTTCTTTATACCTTACTTGACTTTATATATATATACTTATATTTGATTTAATATAATATTTGGTAGATATATATAAGATGTCGTATCTCATTTATATGACTTTATAAGAAGAGATAACTTCAATCAATAATATTGTATATCTCATCTTTTGATCTTCAAAACAGATATAAAAAATAAAAACATTAATAAGAAGAAAAAATAACAACAACAATAACAACAGCAACAATAGAGAAAAGAAAAGTTTTTTTTTTCTTTTGAATAAAATTATTGAAGAGAATTATATAAGAAGAAGAAGAAGAAAAAAAAAGTTATATTGTTAAGAGAGTTGATTTGTCCGTTTGTCCATTATACATTTTAGTGATTTTGTGTGTACTTGAATATTTGTTGATATAAAAAAAAATCATTTATAAATAATTTTTGACAATTGTTTAATAAGTATGTCCAGTGCATCTACTTGAAATATGTAAATAATGTACTTATACTTATGTAATTTGTAATTAGTTGTAGTATTATTTATTTGTAGAGTTTCTTTCAATACGTAAAATCATTTAATTATAAAATTAATTACAATAAGTCAATTAATTTATTCTAATTTTATTTTTAATATTTTCTATTAATTAGGTTTAAAAAACATAATTACCAATCAAAAAAAAGGTTTGTATTAAGATTAAGTCTACACAATTTTTGTTTTTGTATTTAAAAAAGAAACAATTTTTGAAGAAATTGGTTTTGTTGGTGAACAAAATCGTTTATTCTACTTGGTTTTTATCTAAATATAAGATTAGTTAAATTAGTTATAGTTAATGACTAGTTACGATTGTGATTTATTAACTAAAAGTGATGTTTTAATACAAAATATTTAAAAGAAAAATTTGCATACCCTGATTCCATACAACATGCAACTCTGATAAATTTTACATTTTATTGTTAGAATGACTTTAAACAGATTAGCTTCCATTATCGTCTTTCCTTTGTAATATACATTTTATCTTCAAGTATAATGTAAGTCGATACTTAAATTTGTACACTTTAGATTCATTCATCCATTTGTATTGAGTAAATTTTTTATATTGCTGTAAAATTTTATGAAATTAAAATTATAAAGTGAAATTTTTTGTAACCAGAAAAATAAAAAAACAATTTAGAAAACCAGAAATATAATTTCAATGAAGTGATGATAATTATTGGTGAATTTACACAAAGCACAAAAAAATTGTAATTATTCTTTTTTTAATCAAACCAAAAAAGAAAGAAAAGGAAAACAAAAGTTCATTGTAAACGAGGAAACATTAATGCGATTAGCTGCATTACATCCAAGATCGGTCGTGTTTAATTCAATTATCATTTTGATTTATTTTTCATTCCCGATTCTTCTTCTTTTGCATTACTTATGATCTTCACAAAAATATACTTTCTTCATCGTCTTCTTCTTAATAATTATGTAACAATAAAAAAAAACAATACTTTTTACTTACATTAAATTTTCTTAACGAACCAAAATTTATTTGATTGGTTTCATCTTTTGTTTTTTTTTTTTGCATTTCATTTCATTTCATTTCAAAAGAAAAGTACATAAATTTTCACCTTAGCACTTTTCATCGGACGTCATGTTTAACGTAGAAAATGAAAAGAAGAAGAAGACAATAATATAAATAAAAAAAATAAATAAACAGATTGCACGCCAAAAATCGTTAAATAACAAACCATTTATCATCGTTATAAAAAAACAAAAAAAACCAAAAAAACAAAAAAAAAAAAGAATCGTGTGAAAATAATCGTTCAACAAATCGATACTTTTTTTTTTTTTATTATTATTATTGTTTATTTATAGGGAAATTGATTATAATTGATGAGATTATTGCTGCTGTTTTTGAACTTTTATCTTTTTTTACACGTTATTTTTTTTCTTTTGTTTTTTTTTTTCAATGGTTTTCAATTATTTATTTGTTGATAAGAGAAAAGTATTGGAATTTAGGTCAAAAATAAGATAAGAAAGAATATGCAACTAACTATAAATCTCATTATACAATATTTATCTTTCACCCTCCTCCACCTCGTCCTCACCCACACATGTCTACATTTATGATTGTTTATTTTTGCTTTCAAATCGATAAATCCATATGGTTACATTTTGATTTGTTGCAACCGAAACTAAAATAAAAATTGTAATTTATTGTTTAAAAAAAAAAAGGTTGAACTTTTGAACTGAAATCTATTTATTTCTTTGTTTCATTTTTTGGCTCATTCCGAAATTTAATTATTTTATTGTTTCGATTTCTCTCCACTTTTAATTTTTTTTTTTTTTTTGTATTTTAATTTCTCTTTGGGAAATTATTATTTTTATCTTAAATAATTTATTTTCAATCTTCAGTTTCAAATAATAAAATAACGTGAATCGAGACAAATCAAACGCAATGGATTTTTTTTTTAGAAATTTAAAGTAAATTATTAAATGTCTAAAAATGTTCATCGTGGTCTAAAAATTTTAAATTCTTGATCAAGATTTTTTACTTGCATTATGTCCGCTTAGATAAGACAAAAAGTGACGAGATACTTAAAAACTGTTAAGAAATGAAATCTAAAATTTATTTAAAGGTCCGATTATTGGTAGAATATTGATTATTGTATGTCAGGAGTCTTGTAATAAGAATTTCAAATCTTATGTGCGGTAACAACTTAATGCCAAATTACATCATTTTAAGTGATTTTTAATTGAAAATTATAAAGAGACAACAATAGAAAAGAATTTGATTCATTAATGGACCAATTTAATAGTTTTGTGTAACATTAAATCAATTATTAACGTAACAGGGTACAATATTTATGAAATTGTTATGTAGAAGGGAACCAGACAACAGAAAGAATTTAAGATAAATTTATGATTGTTGTGAAACGCTACATAATGGGATTAAGTCTAAATAATAATTAAAAATTTTAATTCTTTACTGTAACTTAACTCATTTCCTCTATATAAATAATTTTTGTAATATCAAATTAATATAATCCATCATATCGAGCAAACATTTTCATAGGACAGAAATTCAATTTAAATTGGGAACACTTATCGCAAACACAATCGAGAAGAAGAATTTGATAGGCTTAAGGAGTTTTTAATCAAATGTAATTTATATAAAACAATTTAAAAAATAGAAATGTAAAATTATATTTAAATCAAGGTGAATATGACCGAAAGGGTGATTGCATTTTTAAATCAAATAATAACTAACTAACTAAATTGGGAAAATACCATCCGCCTCCACCGACATTTAAGTCAAATCTTTCAACTAACAGATCTTGATAGAAATTATTGCCTTATATTCACTTACGTTAATTATTTAAGGTTTCACACCCCTTTTGATTTACTATTTTTTTTGTCTCAATACAATTTAATGTCAAAATAACACAAAACAACAATTAATTTGTTTGTGTCAAAAAAAAAAAAAAAAAAATAAAATAAAAATTGACAATTTTATTTCGAAACATTTTTTTTTCTGTATTTTTGTTTTTGTTAATTTTTACTTTTGTTTATTTAAGTGTTTTTTTTTCATGCTTATTAACAAAGTCTTTAAAAATTAAAAGACAAAAATAGATGAATTGATTTATCTTTTAAATTGATCGATCGACATTTTGTTTTTTTTTTCTTAGGATTTTCTTTGGTTATACTTTTGTGATGTGTGATGTCAGAGAACTGAAAGAAAACGCGTTTTAATATTTTTATTCAAATTTCAAAATGAAAATTATGTTTTTTTTTTCGTTTTGGGGAATTTATATTTTGTTTTACGTTACAGAAATAGAAATAGTGAATAAATGGGATTGAGAAAGAGAGGGTAAACATGACAAAACAGGGCGTCTAGTAGTGTCGAAATTTAAAGACACAACAACAACATTAAACAAAAGCAAAAAAAAAAACAACCGATAATGTAATTAGAAATGCTTTCGATTATAATTATTTTTAAAGTTATAAACTGAATACCTTGAGTAACCAGTTTTAGTAATGAAACTCAATAATAAATTATAATAAAGAAATGAGTTATTACTACAATAATAATTAAGTTCACAAACCCCTGCAATTACAGTGTTGCCATATTTATTCACAAAGCAATAAATTATTTTTTTGTTGATTTATTTAAAAATTTATCGTTTTATTTTTCATTTAAATTATTTTTTGCTGTTTTTTCCCCTCCTTTCTTCCTCCCAAACAAATCGTAAATAATCGTTAATTGTCGTTTTGATCACCGAAAAAAGGAAAAAGACAAAAAAAAAAAACGTTAAGCAAACGAAAAGAAAAGAAAAAGGTCGTTGTACATGAGCACAGAATCAATGGAAAATAATCTTAATTTTAAATGAGATTATAATCGCAACATAATTTTACTTTGTTTGTTTTGCTTTGTTTATTTTGTTTGTCATTCCCGTATTATTGCAACTTAATTTGAATTTCAATATACCGTTTGATGATGATGGGTGAATTGTCATAAAGTTAGCGTAAAATATACAAGGCACACAAATACATACAAACACATACAAACATATGCAAGACATAATTAATTAATCCATATGTCATGAAAAATATGACGGAGATAGACGTCAAATAAATTTCGATATTTCTATACAAAATTAAAAATATTTTATTTAATTTGTTTTTATTTTTTGTCTTCTTCTTCTTCGTCGTCTTTTTTTTTTGTGTCTTTTTGCGTCAAACAAAAAAGAAAGATTTAATTATTTTTGCGCGTGTGCGAAAATGATAAATTGGACTCTGAATGATGGCTTCTATTTGTTACTTTATTTACTTTGTATTGTTGGAATGTGGTGTGTTGATTTTAGGATTGTCAAAATTTCGTTATATTTTTTTTTTTCTTTTGCAGAATTTCCGAAAAGAAAAATATGATTTTTATTTGGAAATTTTCATCATTTTATATTTATTTTATTTTCTTTGATTTCTTTATTTAGCGAACGTTTCTTTATTTTTTTTTCTCACATCTCAGATCTCATCTCATCTCCATATCTTCATTGACTAGACATCTTTTATATGTATATTTATTGTTAATTATTATTATTATTCTCTCTTAACTATCCTTTCCATAAACCTAAGATTTCATTAAGAAATAATCCATTAAGTGTTTTCAGTATACACAAAATTAAATTGTTTCTATGTATTTATTTTTTTTTGTCTTTCCTTTTGATTTTCATCGTATTCGCACAGATCAAATTGTCACACCGTTCACTTTTTTGTGTTTGTGGTTTTGTTGTTGTTTTGTTTTGTCTTATTGTTTAATATTTTATAAATGTGAAATTGATAACACAAGAGAAGAGGTCAGTTGTGTAATAGAAAATAGATGTAATATTGTTGTTGTTGTTGTTGTTGTAATTCTCTAAGGTTAAGTGAGATAAAGTGATTTAAGTTCAATAAATGCCCCTCTATCTTTTTTTTTCGGGTTGATTTTGTAATTAAAACTTTTTATTTTTTTTTAAATTTTAAATTTAAATCGCGATTAGTAATTTTTTTTTTGTTACAAAATTTTAAAGCTTCACTTTTTAACGAAAGAAAAAGAAAACAAGCTAATGTTGCTTCGTTTTGTGTGAAAGGGTAAATTTTCTGATTTAATTATGAGTGATTATTATAGGGTTGAGTTTCCATTTAGTTTGATTTTAACTCATAATTTCATTTAGAAGTTATAAAGTTGTCGTAAGAATTTCTTTAAAGTTGATTTAGAGAAAATTAAATCTGATATAAAAGCAAATTGATTCATTTAATGGACAATGAACTTTTATAGATATTTTCCCATCAGTCACAATTAATGACGAATATCTGATTATCCATTAAATGTAAAATAATTGTAACAAACAGATTGTAAGAGAAACAAAATTCCAAATCAAACCGTGAAAGAAAAAATTGTGGTGCAGTTCATGCATCAGAAATTTGACTACATTCAGATGTTAAATCTGACTAATAAAGTTGTAATAATTGTTGGAAATTTAACACGCAAACAACAAAAATTGTATAACTGAAGAATAGATAAATAATTTCTTCTATGTCGACGTGTAATTACTTCGATCATTATCTTGTATCTCTCAGTCTGTTGTACATTCGAAAATTCTTTGTCTTCGTATATTTAAAGTAAATTGTTTTTTTTTTAAAAAGAAAACTTTGAGGAAGAGAAAAAGTTCAACTGAACACGTTTACCTTTTTATTATTGTTAATTACTTAATCTGCCATCATCGTACTCACCACAAACACAATTTAAATTTCTCGGACCACAAAATAAAAATATTTTCTTGAGGCCATGTCTTCATTATATTTGTAATTTTTTATCTC
Organism: Pedicia rivosa; assembly: GCA_963082725.1. Classification (NCBI taxonomy): domain Eukaryota; kingdom Metazoa; phylum Arthropoda; class Insecta; order Diptera; family Pediciidae; genus Pedicia; species Pedicia rivosa. The sequence goes on along the minus strand of OY720151.1, from coordinate 14,119,748 downwards.
TTTCACTCTTATTCATTACATTGTTCTCAAAACAGAGATGCCTTATCTGTAAAAGTCTTAAAATTATTATCTTTTCTTTAGGAAATAATTATTCTTCAATAAATCAATAAATGTACAGACGTACGTACGTACGTGTGCCAGTCTCAGCCTTTAATTAAATAATATTATTTCTTCTCTCACAATCAAATTATTTTTCACATACAAGATATATTTATTATTATTTCATCCAGGCTTTAAATTTTGTCCTCCTGTTGTATCTTCTACCTACCACTGATCTTATCATTAAGAAAATCTTGTTTGTGTTTAATGAGCCAAACTAACCTAAAAAAGAAAAAAACCAAAATCAGCAACTTACATAACTGACTACAAAATTAAAAATATGACAATATTTTCTTATAAAAAACGCATTATAATTATTCTTGATGTTTATAATGATGATAATTATTAATGATGAAAATGATAATGATGTCTGATTCAGACGCAACAATTTAGTGAAGTTTTGAACCGCGGCACAAATCTCGTTTTTTTCAAACATTTCTTCTTCTTCTTTAGTTCAGTACTTGAACTTTTTGTGGCCCAGCTTCAACAATTTCATAGTGAATTAAATCTAGATCGCTTAATATATCTTTTTTCAATCTTCAGTTTCAACTTTCACAAAAATAAAACCCGTCGTTTGTCTTCCTTCGCGTTATCAGACAATTCGTCCACACCTCCTCTTCCAGTCAGTCGGGAAAGTCGAAATCCTTGATACACATTTTAATTGTGTGAGAATTTTTACAAAACAAATAAAATTTTCGATACCGAAATTCGAGAATGCAAAAATTAAAATGCAACATTTCCAGTTTTCGCTAATTTAAAAAGCTTCTGTTCTAAATTTTTTTTTATTGCTTCTTTATAAATTGTTTTCTTTTTAAATCGGGTTTTTGGTCGTTTATTTTCTTGACGTTTTCCTTTGTTGCTTTTGTTGCTCTTCTTTTGTTTTGTTTTGGTTGCAACATAATTTCTGTCAAATTTTTGTCCATTTAAAAAATAATGAATTGTTGTAAATGTAAAAAATTATTCGAAGACGTTTTTTTTTTTTAATCAGACAATCGATTTATTAGGATTCGAAGAAAGGTGATGATAATCACATTACAATACTTTTCAACCGTCCCGTCTGCTTATATGTACGTCACGCCGGAATTATTTTTGTTTTACATTTTTATCGTTTTAATTTTTTTTATTGAAAATAAATTTGTTTATAAGAAGAAAAAAAACATACCCGTTTATCGTAAGCCTTTAATTGATGATCTACTTTCATTTTTGTTTTTATTCATTTCTTCTTAAAATTTGGCTTTCCCCGTATTTTGTTTTTTTTTTTTGGTTTTTGTTTTTATTAAAACGACGACACTTTCAATTTTGTTGGTCGTTATTTCGTTTTAGCGATTTATATTTAAATCCAATAAAAATATGTAGTTCCTTTATTGAATTAAAAATGTAGGAAATCCGGTAGATTTTTTATCTTCTTCTTCTTCTTCTTCTTCTTCTTCTTCTTCTTCTTCTTCTTCTTCTTCTTCTTCTTCTTCTTCTTCTTCTTCTTCTCTGCTTCAGTGTGAATACGAAACAATTTGTAATTTCTCTTGATATTTTTTTTTTTATTAGGTGAGAGTTGTTCAAGGTGTCGCGACTCAATAAATAAATGTAGGAAATGTCAAAAGGTTTATTTTGTAGCAATATTGATGAGAAGTTACGATTTTATTTTATAAAAATTTGGGTTTTGAACAATAATTTAGATCACAGATTTCTCTGAAACAAGAAAAAAAAAACAACGTTTAAAGTTTCAGTTGAAACTTTAAAAAAGAATCGCGTATGCTAAAGATAAATTGTCATCATGACAAAAAAAAAATCATCAAATTCTATGAAGTAAGAAATGAAATTAAATTAATTTAAAATGTGTGTGTGTGTGTTTTTTTTTTTTTTTTGGTAAAGTTCATTAAACAAGACAAAATGAAAAAATTATAAAATTAATGAATGCGATTTATATAAAAGTGACAACAACATCAATTGTGAGCTGTTTCTGTTTTTGCCACTTTACATTTTGATATCATTTGGCATACAATCTGATTTTTCTTGTACGTCTTTGGTTTTTTACAGTTTAATTTCTAGAATAAAAATTAATTATAATTTGGAATTTTCTTTATCATCGAATAATCATTCCAATTAATATTCAGACCCACCACCGACCAATATCATCTGTAATTTGGTTAAAAGCTCTGCGTTAACATTCAATATAATGCAGTGAAAATAAAGAAGAAATATCGTCACACTGATTTCTTTCTTTCTTGTAAATTAATTAAAAATTAATTTGTTGAAATGAAATGGACGACATTTGAGAAAGACATTAAATGCATAAATAAAGTAATTTACTTAATTTACAAATTTCGTGATGCCTTTCAGTTCAGTTCAGGGTCATCAAAAATTTGTGTTATTTTATAAAAATTTGCTTTAGAAAACAATTTAGATAATACATTAACATAATATTTGTCAGAGAAATTTCATCTCACAAGATGAACATAAATAAAATAATTAAATTGCAATTTTTTGTTTGTTGTCTCTTTTTTATTATTTTTTTTTAATGTTATCCAGCTAAAAACAACAAAAATTTCAGCATCGAAAAATACTTAAAAACTGAAATACACAAATTATATAATAATCATAATATCTACCGTTTGAAAACACACACAAACACACACACACACACACACACACACAAACAAACATTCAAAAGAAAGATTAAGTCAAAATAAAAAAAAGAACGAATAAATAAGAAATAAAAAAAAAAAAACTAAAAGAAAACATAAAAAAAAACCTCAAATAATATTTTACCGCGATTGACTCCCGCATCTTTTTTTTCTTTTCTTTTCTTCATCTTCTTAAGTCTTCTTAAGTCTTTCAACTTTTTTTGTATTTCATTACTTATTATTAAATATTATCAAATAACAACAGCCAGAAGCTACATAATATTTTCTATATTGTTGCTTTTGTTGTTATTTGTATGACAAAATGTGACAAGATTGTAACACAAAAATCGTAAATTTACCACAAAAAGTTAATTAAGTGAATTAAATTCACACTTCAGTTTTTTTTTTTCCATTTTTTATAAAAAATATTTAATCAAAATTTTTCATTCTCTTAAAAAATTAAAATAATCGAATGAAGAAAAAAAAAGAAAAACAGAAAATTCATCTAAAATTTGAAAGAAATGAATTAATTAAAATGTCGGTTTTTTAAAGTTTCATTTTTGTTTTTGTAAATGTGACATTTTGATAGCGCTGCGTACGTTTAAGAGAAATTGTATTCATTTCTGTTTAGAAATTATTTTCGGGAAAGAAACTAAAATAAAATTGTTCATGGACATTTTGATAATACACACACACATGCACACAACACACACACACACATAGAAAACCTTTACCTTTCTTTCAAAAATTTCTCGTATAGCAAAAAATTGTATATTAATAAAAATAAAGACTAACAAAATATTGTGAAATTAAATTCGTTTCACTGATTAAAATTAGTAATTTTTCGAAAAGAAATAAATACGAAATAATTTAATTGGATTTTTATGTTTTAATATTAAAATTATGCAACAGAAAAAGAAAAAACAAATTTGTCTAAAATAAATACTCCTTCTCTCTCTCTCTCTCTCTTTATCTCTCTTGCTTTCCCTTTTACGTTTATAAAATTCATAAAAATCAGGAACAATTTTTTTTTTTATAATCGAATCTCTAAAGTGCATCACTAACTTTAAAGAAAAAAAAATGCATCTAAAATCACGATAATGAAGTTCAATCAACAAAATATGAAAATTAACAAAAGAATTGCAAAAAGTAACAAAATAATAATCGATCGTATAAATTTGCAATCACAAATTGTTGTGTTTTGTTTTGTTTTTTTTTTCCAGTCATAATAAAAAGTTTAATTTTGTTTTTGTTTTTTATTAATTTGATAAACAAAAGATAAAAGATTATGATATTTTCATAACGGCTGATTTTTCTTATTATATAAAACTTTAATTTTGTTTCTATTATTTCTGTATAGTAAGTTTTTATTTAAGAAGATCAAATCTTGTTTGTTTAATTTATGGTAAGAAAAATTTGGCGAATTTGTGACGTTGTTTTTTTTCTTTTTTTGGTTTTTAATTTAGATTAAAACATTTTTATTTATGTGTATAAAGAGTGAAAGGTTTCATTTATTTTATTCCTTTTATATATTATATATTTTATATAATAAATCTATGAACAAATCTTAAGATTAAAAAAACACTAAGTAAAATTAAAATAATCTTGATTAATTAATTTGAGATTAATTTAGATTTTAAATTTTTTTAGTTCATTACAATTTTTTGGATGCGTTATTCTATGTGCGTTTTATTTTTACATCTGTGAACATTTTTACTTTTATAATTTTGTTTCACAAACTTAAACTTTACTTAAACACGATTAAAAATTAACGATGAAGAAAATAAAAAATATTTTATTATAAAAAAAAAAAGTCTATAATTTGTAATTGAGAGAAAAATTATTTATTCATAAAATAAATAAAAAAAAAGGAAAACAAAGAATACAAAAAAAAAAACCTACATATAAAATATTACAATTTTCTTTAGCAGATAAACGAAAAATTGTAATCAAATTAACTTTTAATTTTTTACCATTTTCAATTTTTCTTCACTACATTTTTTTTTAAAGTTTCAAAAATATTCACCAGACAGTATCAAATGATAATAAGCCTTTTTCTTGTACTAGATTTTTATTTTTTTGTTGGAAATAATAACAACAAAAATTAAATATACCAACCACGTAGCAGCGAAGTCCAAACAACAGCAAGAACAACAACAACAACAATAAAAAATGATTTATTTTTTTTAAGAAAAATAAAAATTGTTTTGTCCAAGTATTTTTGTTCTGAATTTAATTTTTCTTTTGTAATTCTATTTTGCTCCTGTACTTGAGATTATATTTTAATATTTTTTTCTCTTTTACTTTTCTTCAATACAAAATTGTTTAGGAATTAAAGGCTAATTAATAATAAAAAAAAAATAAAACAACAAACAAACAAAAAGAGCGAATTAAATAGAAGAACAAAATTTAACAAAAAATGATTAATCATTTTATCTAATCATAAATTTATACAAATTTCTTATAAATATTGTATGGAATTTCTATAAATACAGTAAAAGCTGTCTTATAAAATCACGCCTATATGAATGATAACTTCTAATATATTTTGATTCAAAAAATATTGCCAAATTCGACAATCTGTCTCATTGGATCGAATTTACTTTGTAATTGATTTAAATCAACAGCACTAGAACATTTATTTTTACAACAATTTTAAGAGTCGAAAAATAGAGCACATTGTAAGAACATTAAATGTTGATGAGATTTCCATTTATCTATTCGCGAACACCATGAACGATTTAGTTCATTTTTTCAACTTGTTAACTTAGAAAAAAATTTACTCGTTATTATGAACTAAGAAGAAAAAAATCATAAATTATGTTTACTTTCACACAAATATAGGCCACAGTTTAGGCGCACACATTGCAGGTTCAACTGGACGTTCATTTTATCAAAAAACTGATAAACTATTACCAAGAATTACTGGACTTGATCCAGCAAATCCATGTTTTAATGAAGGTGAAAAATTAGCTGGTCTTCAAAGAGGTGATGCCGATTTTATTGATGTTATTCATAGTAATGCTGGTGTGTATTATAATGGAGCTGGTTGATAACTGAAAATTAATAATTTTGATTTTATTGTCATTTTTATATTTTATAATTTTTTTTAACCTGTTAATTGCAAAAAGAGCAGCAATAATTTCCCATTCTAATTTCAAATTCTTCATTTGTTGATTGAATATAAAAATATATCGTGTTTCGCTTGTTGTATAATTCTTTTGTTAGTAAATGTCCCATTTTTTTAACAGCATCTGATTCATAAATCTCTTTTAGATCCCTCGTGAGTTTTTTGTAATCTATTCTATATTCTAAGAAAAATATTTAAAAAAAATTATTAAATAAAATCCAACGAAATATTTATAATAAATTACAAATGTTCTCTTGCTGACGATGTAGAAGACGATTCTGTTGGATTTTCAGAATGATCGTATGTAATTCTTTTGCTAAGGCAGCAACATCACGACGTGCCTTTCCAGTTTCTTCTTCCATCTGATCTACTTGTAATTTTTATGCTTGGTTCTCTTGTTTTAAAGTATGTCATATCAACCGGCCCAAACGGTATAGACAGAGGACAATTTTTTTTTAATGATATTGTTTAACAATTGTTTAAAAATATTTTTAAAAAAAAATAAGTAAAAAAAAAATAAATTTTAAATTCAACTTTAAATAAAAAAAAATAAACTTTTGTAAGGTCATATTTTTCCCGCTGCGTGAAGTTAGCATAAATTCTGATATTAAATTTAAATAAATTACCGTTCAATGTATTATTATTATTTTTAGAGTGTAAAATTACATTCCCCTCTCGTGATCACTTCGTGACACGAGAGCATTTATAATTACGAATATATATTTTCTCATTCTCATGTGTTAATTATAAGTTAGAGTTAAGTTGAAATGTCATCGAGTACAGACGTAGAATTGCATTCTGACAAAATAGCAATAAATTATATTTAAAATAAACTTGATGTCTTTTCTTGAAATAATATATATATAAAATATTTAAATAAACATTTCACCTTACATAATCAGAAGTGGGATATAATTATCCATCATCGTCGTAAAAGAAATTATAAAAAATTCAACAAGATTTAAAAGATATCAGCAGATTTAAAATCGTAAAATTTAATATTGATAGAAGCATCGTGGAAGCCATCTTCGAAAAAGCACATGTTAGAAACTCATCGTGGAAATTAAAGGTAAAAATCGTCGTAAGTGCAAAGAGGCTAAATTAAATAAATTCGTCGCAAATGAATCAATATAAGTTAAATTAAAATTCATCGAGTAAAATTAAATAAGATTCAACGCAGAACTTCGAGAAAAGATAAGAAATTAATTCAATCAACATTCAACGCAGAGCATCAAGCAAATTATTCGCCGATTTCAAAGAATATATACATCGAGAACTTCAAATAAAATTATTCACCGGACTTCGAAAAAAAAAAATATAAAATCCATCATAGAACTTCAATGAATTAATCGCGAATTAATCGCTGTTTTAGAAAAATATATATTCGTCGCTTCAACAAAAGAAAATTCGTAAGAAAATAAATCCAGAGCATCGAGAAAAATTAGAATATTCATCGTTCCAGTTTAAAATTCATCAAGTCTTCAGTTTTCGTTTTCCAGCTCTTTGATTAATAGAACTTCAGTTGGGTTAACATACAGGTCCCCAACCTCAACATTTAAAATTTAGTAAAATCATCATTAATAAATTAGAATAAAATTACTCATACCACGTGGTGTAATAATTCACACGTGTTTTCTTCAACCAAGTGTACTTAGTTTCATGTCTGAACATGTTTGATCGCGCCGAAACATAAAATTACAAGACCATCGCAAAGATATAATTTGATAAATAAAATAAAATAAATTCAAGTGAAAATAAATCAAAATTTAAAAAAAAATCTTCAATTTCGAAATAAAATTTAAACTTTATAAAATAATTTTTATAAATTGAATTTAAATTTTCAACGTTTAATAAAATCTTGTTTATATAATTAATTCATCAAGTAAATTAATATCTTATAAAATAAACCGCCGTAACAATAAATAAATAATAACACTTAAATAATTACAAAATAATAACTATAAAATAAAATTTTCTACAAGATTCTAAAATACATCTCTGTAAATAAAACTCTCATTAATAAATCTTTCCAATTGAGGAAAGTCAATTAAAATTATATTATAAAAAAATTTTTTTTTAATAAAAAATTTTTTTTTAATAAAAAATTCTTGGGTTTTCCTAAAAACTCAACTGACATAGATCCATTTGTAGGTTCAACCGCCGTGCTCAAGTGTAGCATCAGATACCTTATCTTGGCATAGTCAATTAGACCAATATGTAGATAGTAATAGTTCTCAGGATGAAGAGACTATACAATTACATCAAACAATTATTAATAGAACTTCGTCACCGATACAAGAAAGATTAAATACTTATCAACCAGAACGAGTAAACAAAATATTAAAAGAACAACGAACTCATAATATAGATTTAGAACTACCGAATAGTCAACAACCTGCAATAGTGAATTTTGAAACTACCGTCGAAACTGCAGCTGACCAACTTCAACGAGTAAATGCTGAACTTCGTAAGCAGCAACAATTAAATTTATTACATCAAGAAAGAATGCGTTTCCTAGAGGAAACTTTACATCATCAAAATCAATATGTCAACGTAAAACAATTTACTACTTATCCACCTCGTGATAATATTCAGTTTCATTCACCGTGTCCATCTGAATATCAGATGAATAATAATTTAAATATGCAAAGCCAACAGCCAGCTGTTAGGGCAAATCAATTCGTTCCAGAAAATTATAGACATCGAATAAATCAAAATTTGAATAACTCATTAGAAAATACATCAAAACCACAAGATGTATTATTAAACCAACTATGTTGCAATCCGCAACCCATCGTACAAGAAACTAGAATTTTTACACCGAGGGATATAAATGAGATGTTCCCTAAATATGATCCAAAAAATAAAGAAGGAATTCACCTTAACCAATGGATTCAACAAATAGAAAATTTTCAACGAGTATACAAACTAAACGATCTCCTAGTTTTACATGGAGCCGTTTCCAATTTAAATGGTATTGCCAAATGTTGGTACAAAAGTAATATGTTCACAATCCAACAATGGATTCATTTGAAAGAAGGTCTATTAACAGAATTTGGAGGAAGAATGGATGTCGCTGATGTGCATTACCAGTTGGCAAATAAAAAAAAGAAAAATCAGGAATCATATGATGAATACATCTATGATATTATTCAAATAGCTTCGGAAATAAATTTAGATCAACAAGTCCTTATTAAATATGCAATTCAAGGCATAACTGACAAAGATTTATCTAAGATGTTATCTATTCAACCGTACGAGACGGTTACACAATTATTAAAATAATTACAGCGCTACGAATCAATAGAACAAATAAAAGTTAAACCAACATCAACATTTACAACTAGAAATTTTCAACAGCCTAGAAATTATAATCAGCAAGAAGCATCATCGTCTACGTACCATAAGCCAAATCTAGTTACTTTTAATAGTCAACCGCGATACCATAACAGTTATATTAACCGTAACAATCAATTTAATCAAAATTCTAATTATCCGAGACAAAATGTAACCTGTTCGTTCTGTAAGAAACCAGGACATTATGAGAGTAATTGCTTCGTCAAAACCAATAGAAACAGTCAATCAAATAATAATTCGTCAACGCAGAATAAAATTAATCACATCCTCTCAACCCAACCAGAGAGTGAGTATAATAAACAAGTGTTCCTAAATGGAAAAGTCATCGAGAGCTTTATTGATCTTGGGAGTGACGTCGTCACTATACAAGAAATAGAAGCACACAAGTATCATTTAGATTTACAAAGTTCACATCGTACTTTAGGAGGGTTTGGAAATAGCCGAATTACCTCAACTCAAAAATGTAACGCTGTTATAATAGTGGATGGAGTAAAGATAGAGACTGAAATACTGGTAGTTCCAGATAACAGTCAAATTCATAAACTTATGATCGGTCGCAGCGCGCTAGATCAGCCACATGTCCGAATTGAGAAAACTTATCAGAAACTTAAAATTATAAACGTCAACGAATTAAATAAAAAAGAAAATAAAGCTGATACAACAATAATAAAAGAAATTACAACTAATTTAGAATCTGAACTAACAAATAACAGTGAAACAATAATTAATAGTGAACCAATTATAAAAATCAACGAGAGTGAAACATTAATAACCAAAAATCAAGAAATAATAAACCAAACTACGTCAAATTCTTTAGAAATACCCGAAATGGACCAAATAAATCATGTAACTACGAACCAAAATGAAATAATAAAAGAACTTACTACAATTAAAAATTTAGAAGAAGACATTAACAGTGAAATACAATTTAAGGAAAATGTAACAAATTCTCAGCCAATAAAATTAAGTGAATTACCAATCTTCGAACAAATACAGGAAATCAACGTGGAACCTGAAATTGATAACCAAACAAAACATGACGAGCCGTTCTTATGGACGGTATATCAACAACAAGCCTTCGATACACTTCGGTCTGAGTTAGTCAGTGGCCGAGTGTTAACATTATTCGATCCTTCTGATGCCTGCCAAATGGGTTTATTAGGCTTATTATTACAGAAAGAAGAAAATGGTTTGAGACTAGTTTCCTGCTATAGTCGGAAAACTACTTCGTTAGAACAAAAGTACCACAGTTACGAACTTGAGACTCTCGCCGTTGTCGAGTCAATGGATCGATTCCGTTCCTTCCTGTTAGGAAAACAATTTGTCGTCGTTACGGATTGTAGTTCTCTAAAATCTACAGCCGCTAAAAAACAATTAATACCACGTATAGGCCGATGGTGGCTTAAGCTATTAGAATTCAACTTTACAGTCAAGCATCCAGGAAAGAGGATGCTACACGCCGATGCTTTGAGTCGAGTTCCTGTTGAAGAGTCAACTGAGATGACCGAAGCTGACTGCAATATTTTTAATATAAACACCGATGATACCGATTTAATCACTGATTGGTTAGCAGTAATTCAAGAAAGTGATCCTGAATCCCAAAAAATTAAAGTAATCCTACAAAAACCTCCGTTAAATCCCATGGAAAAACAAATCCATCTGGATTATAAATTAAAAAATGAGAGACTTTTCAGAGTAAAATATAAAGAATTGAAATTTCTAGTTCCCTGCGGTTTACGCTGGAAGCTTATCTACGAGAATCATGACCAGAGAGGACATTTTGGTCTAGAAAAAACGTTGCAGTCTATCAGTAAAAATTTTTGGTTTCCTCGAATGAGGCAAACTGTCAGTAAATATATTTCCGCATGCGTGGAGTGTGTGTACCACAAACTACCTGGAGGACCCCGTATCATTCCCCTACAACTAAATTGGATTGAGGACAACCCATAATGGCCGAGCTGTAAGGTCATATTTTTCCCGCCGCGTGAAGTTAGCATAAATTCTGATATTAAATTTAAATGAATTACCGTTCAATGTATTATTATTATTTTTAGAGTGTAAAATTACATTCCCCTCTCGTGATCACTTCGTTACACGAGAGCATTTATAATTACGAATATATATTTTCTCATGTGTTAATTATAAGTTAGAGTTAAGTTGAAATGTCATCGAGTACAGACGTACAATTGCATTCTGACAAAATAGCAATAAATTATATTTAAAATAAACTTGATGTCTTTTCTTGAAATCAAATATATATAAAATATTTAAATAAACATTTCACCTTACATAAGTAAAAAAAAAATAAATTTTAAATTCAACTTTAAATAAAAAAAAATAAACTTTTTAAATTAAAATTAAAAATTTCTTTAAAAACGTCCCGTCAATGACGAGGACGTTTGTATACGTTTTGCATGTTTATTGAGCCTTTGTTTGCCCAATATTGACGATGTTGAGCTGAAACGAGATTTAAAATATGTAAATAAAATTATAAATTAATTTTAATAAAAAAATTTACTTACGTTTAAGATGTACGGTTAACATCTCTGCCATTAGTTTCCTTGTTTTTTCATTTCTCATTTTGGTTGCTGATATACAAGCATACAATTCTGCAACGTTATCGTCCCCTTCATTGACTATACGAGCCATTTCCTCGTATTTAGTCATTAAGGTGGCGTTCGCCCACCCGCGAAACTCAAATCCCTCTTCTTCTATATTATTATGTGCTAAAACATGATCGTGTGCCATATTGGCAGCACGTGTTGAAGATAGTAGTGCTTGAGCTGCTAAAAGAAAAAAATATTAAAAAAATTTAAAATGATTATAAAATTACTTACCATTTGCATTTGCATTTGCATTTGAAGATGATGATCCCGGATTATATTCTTGTTGAGGATCTTCGAATATCGGGTTTGTTGTTTGGTGGTTTCTTCTATCAGTGAATAGTTGCCGTCGTGCTGAAATATAATAATAAATAATTATTTATAATTAAAAATTAATAAAATAAATAAAATATTACAATACTTACAATTTTTACGTGCTCCTTCTAATTGTTCCATTTTAATTTCTTTTGTATTTTTCATTGCACGTCTTAATAGTTTCACATAAAACTTTTGAATGACTGTTAAGTTTATTGACTTCCGGCATCTTCGTTTTAAATTTCACACTGAACCATAATTTCTCTCTCTGATTGGCTAAAATTTTATTATTTCACACTGAACCAAAATTTCTCTCTCTATAAAGGTTTTTTAGCGCGCGTTTTTTTTATATTTCCGGCATCTCAAATTTTGATTGGCTTAAATTAAAAGAATTGTTTTTAAAATATATTTTAAGTTACATTGAACTGAAAGTATTTTTTCGATCTTGTTTTCGATTATTGTTTGTCAAATATAATTATATTTGTTTTAAAAAAAATTAACAACAACACAAAATATAGCACAATCTATATTTAACGTAAAGAAAATATAGCACAAGACATAATTAGAATGATTGGTGATATTTATCAGGTTTAATTTTTAAATAATTTACATTAATTTGAAATAATAAAAATAATTTGTTTTGTCTTTTAGGAAGAAGATCGTTTAAATGATTTTATTGATGTGATAACAGCAAAACAAACAAAAAAAAATAAAAGAACAAGATCCGAAACATACATATATTCAAGAAACACCAGAATCAATTATTGATTTAAATGATATAAATTCAATTGGTAAAATATCATCAACCCGTCCAGCAGAGAAACGTTTGGAAACAGAAACGGATGATACAAAAAAAAAAACAAAAAAGAATTCAAATCGTGGTTTTAAAACAGCACAGGATGGACGTCTTATAATTGATGAAAGATATCATGGAATCAGATAATAATGAAACTGATGTTCCAATGACAATTGATGGTGTGGATGAAGATGATGATCTATTTGCAAAAAAGAAATGTGGAATAAAAGAAGATTCAGAAAGTGATGATGATGATGATGAAACTGTTGGTCCATCACGTAAACGTAAAGCAATGGATGCACGTAGTATGGCATCAGGAAAATCTGGTATGGGAAGTAGTAAATCAAAATATGTAGCCGGTGGTAAAGGTTACATCGTCCTGTTGCTGAATCTGTTAAATCTGGTGTTAGTCGTGCTTCATCATTTGGTTCAACTTATAAAGCCAAAAAAGCTAAAGGTGATGTCAAGAAAAAAGGACAATTAGATCCTTATGCGTATATTCCATTAAGCAGAAGTAATTTAAATAAACGGTAAACGTCAATCTGCTATCTATCTTTTATTAATTTCTTTCTAATCACTTTTTTTTTCCTTTATGAAAATTTCAGAAAACAAGCAAAAAATATGGGTCAATTTAATAGTATTGTACGTGGTGCTCGAAAAGGTGCAGCGGCTGGATCTAAAAATAAAGTACATAAATCGTACAAAAAGTAAATTTAAAAACAATAATTTACTCTCTTCATTTCCTTTTTTTTTTATATGAATTAAAGTTTTTATTTATATTTTTTAAAATATTATGATTATTTACATAAAAAATAATTGTTATTCTCTTTTATTTGTTTTTCTTTCTTTTCTCTGTGAATAAAATACAAATTAATTTTGGAAAATTATATTTCTAACAAGAACACTTTTATTTATTATTTTTATTGGTCCAATTTCCAAAACAAACATACCCAGCACACACAAACATAATAATTAATTAGAACTTAATAATAATTTAATAATTGGAGGAACGTATAAATTTGCATTGAAATTTTATTTAAAATTGTGTTTCAGGCTAATTAAATGATATTTTTTTTTTTTTAAATATGCAAAAATCAATGAGACAAATTCTATTATTTTATCCTAACTTGTACATCATTACCATGCACACTCAAACATTTAATATAAAATAATAATAATAATAATAATTAATTAAAATTGCCGACAAATATGTGTTTTCTTCCATTCTTCTTCTGGATCTTGTGTTAACATTGTTTCTTCATAAAAATCCATTTTATTATTGTTATCAACTAAAATTACTGATCTTGTTCTGGAACCATAACCAGCATCTTGCATTTTAACACAAATTTTTGATAAACCTTGACCAAATGTTGGTGCACGACGTAATAATTCTTCATCTGGCCAAAATCTATAAAATTTAAATTAACATTTTCTAATTTTAATCTAATTTTTTTTTATTCCTCTTACGGTTCACTACATTGAAGCAGTTCCATTAATTTGTCAACAAGTACACTTTTATCACAATGTTGATAACCACTTTTTTTAATGGTAGATTTACTGTTGAATTACCAAAACCATGACAAGTATTCAATGGAAATTATGTTAATACAGATGGTGAATTACTAACATGAGCTACAGAAATATTCTTTGTACTGTAAAAAAATGAAGATGAAATATTGAAATTCCATCAGTGCATAATTCTAAACTTGGTTTCCATCCATATAATTTTTCAGTGTCCAATATTGACTAAAATTAAAATAGTTTATATTGATTAAAAGTGAAAAGTTTCTACAAACCAATTTATATCCATCAGCACGACTAAGAACTGGAATTTTTTTCATATATTCTAATATTGAAATATTTGTTTGTAATAATTTCATTCGACTATCATATTCAATATCTTCTAAAGTTTCTTCATCTTAATAAATTTAATAATAAAAGAATAATAAATGGATGGAGTTTGTATTTCTCTTTAAAGATTTATTTTTACTCACCTAAATTTAACGGATCTGATATAAAATTTCCAGATGGAACAGTTGATAATGTCTGGTTTGGTTTTGTTCTTTTTCTTCTTACAATTAAACCAGCTTTTGCTAATACTGTACGGTAATTGTTATTTTTATTATTTATTATTAAAATCAAGAATATTTGATATTTACAGAAAAAAAAAATAAAGAAGACAAACAAATGAGAGATTCTCTAATTTCCGAACTTGACCAATTAATTCATATATTGTTGGGATTTTGCTATTTTTCTTTTTGTTTTCTGTTTCTGAAACAAAAAAGTAAAACCATTATTATAATTTAAATGAAACAACAAATGTTTCTTACAAATGTATTCATAATTTTCTGGAACAAAAAAATTTCTTTCCTAATGATTTGATCAGTAGACCGATTACGATTTATTTCGTAGAGAAATATTTCGTATTTCGGGATATTAAAAAAAAGTGTGTCGCTTATTAATCTTCAAAAAAAAAGAAAGAGACAAATATAAAATCCCAAAATGCGTACGTCGTGCTTTACTTCACTTTAAGCTAACTTATGCGCCATTTTGATTACTTTTCATTTATTTCAACAATTATTCTATCGCTCTCAAACTGACATATATTCATTTTCAAATTTGGTATAGTAAAATTTTTAAAAATTATAAATAAAAACACGAAACAAATTAATTTAATTTTTTTATTTTAGTTTTTATTACAATTTACTTGTATTACTTATATCTACTTATAGCTTATTGATACTTATTAATTATTTATTATTATCTACTAGTATTATTATTATTATTCCTATTATTTATTATAGTTATCCGTAAGTCAAGAATGTTTTGCTGAAAAAAATATATATACACAATTAAATTATTTTGCTTCTAATTTTCCTTTTGATTGACTTAAGTTTAAACTCATCATTTTGTAATTTTTTTTTCTTGTACACGGTTTTCTTGTATTCTAAAAAATGATAAAAAGGTTATTATAGTTTCTTTTAAATTATTCTTTTAAATTTTTTAATTAAGTTTTAAAGTTTTAAATCAATATAAATACTAGTAAAAATTAAAATAATAAATTTAAAATTTACTTACAGTTTAAAAAATATAAAAATACACCAACACAATAATAATAAATAATACATAAAATATCCCACAACCTATAGTAGGTTGTGAGAAATATTTCAAAAACGGGCGATGAAAAGCATAGAAACGCTGCAACGTATCATAGCATTTCGGGCATCTCGCACTAACACAGATGTAACTTTACGAAGTGACACATTCTCATTATTATGTACGTACACACATTTTCTCGTTTTTCTCTCTACGAAATAAATCTTAATCGGTCTACAGGCCAATTTTTAATGGAACCTAAAATAGAAAATTTATAATTTATTTTATTTATTACATTTATATATTTATACATATACTTATTCTTATCAATAAATAAATTTATTTTTATATATGAATTAATTTTTTTTGATATAACAACAATTAAACGTCAACTATTTTTGTTGGTTAATTTTAAGTTGCATTCAACTGAAATGAAAAATTTGTTGCGTTTTTTCAAGTAATTTTGATTGGCTAAATTTAAAAAATTTTATTATTTCATTTTTCAATATAGGGTGGTCCAAATAAAAAAAATTTTTATGCTTATTTAAAAATTTTAGCATAAAACACCATGATATATTTATATATTTTTTATTAACTGATAAATCAATTAAAAAATAAATTTAATTGTAAATTAATGATGATATTTGTTAATTTTAAAATGAATAACGATTTTAATTTTTTTTGAGAAGGACCACCCTATTTTGCAATGTTCTTTTGAATAGTCTTTACAAAAGATATTTATGTTAGTCTTAGATAAAATGTCAGCGCAGAATGGTATGTTTTTTTCAGGTGTTTTTTTTTCAGAAAAGTCCATCACTGATGGCAAACTCGCCCTTGAAAAAGGGGGGTTTAAAAAGTCCTTCAATGAAGGCAAACTCGCCTTTGAAAAAAACAAGAATAAATAAAGAATATGTTTATTTACTGCCATATTATTTAATAAATGGTTATGCAAGTGTTTGCTTTGGAATGAAATTAGAATTTCCGTCAATAAAATGCACGGAAATGATTGATTTCTTGATAAATTTATCAAAAAATAAAATAAATAATGAGTTAAAATTATGGATAAAAGATTTCCGAGGTGAAATCTATAAAATAAAAATTAATATTGAAGAATATTTTCTCGGAGTTGGGAAAATATTCATAGACAAAAAAGAAAACATAATTTATGTTAATATGAATCCAAGACAATATGGTGAAAAATATGAAGATTATCTTGATGAAATTATTAAAGAAAAAATAATAATTTCATATGGAAAAATGAAGAATGACGAATATAAAATCGTCATGTCTGAAGAAAATTTAAAGAAATATGAATTGAACTTACATGTTCTTTTCAAAGTACTTATACATTTAGTAATATGCATTTATTAAATGATAATTATGAAGTAAATAATTATAAAAATATTGAAGAAATTCTAATAGAATTCTATGAAACTATTATAAATTATATAAATATTAAAGAATATATAAATTTATTAAAAGAATTACGTGAAATAATAAAAAATTCACAAAAAGAAAAAGAAGTTAAAATATTAAAAAATTGTGTTGAAGCACAATTTAATGTAGAAAATTATAAAATTACAAAATGTAATGTATGTTCAAGAAGTCTTTTTAATTTGACAAACTTAATTAAACATATAAAAAACAAAAATTGTTTTATACGTGGAAGTAGAAAATTTATCTGTGGAAATTGTAAAAATCAATTTTCAAGAAATGATGTTTTATTAAAACATTTACAAGATAAAAAATGTAAAAAAGATTCAGCATTAAATAAAAAATTTGAATGCAAAAAATGTTATAGATATTTCTGTAAAAAATATGTATTAAAACTCCACGAAAAAAATAACCCAAATTGTATTCCCAAAAAATATGATAAATTTATAGCAAGAAAGTTTATTTCTAAAAATGTTAAAGAAGGAATAAAAATTGTTTGTGAATTTTGTAAAAAAATGCCCGATAAGGAAAATAAAATTCGTCATGAAAAAAATTGTCCTGGAAAAAATTAAAATTATAGAAAATAAAAATTTATCGGATGACGAAAATGACTTTTTTGGTTTTTCTGATGAAGAAATAATGAATATTAATATTCAAGAAGAAAATTGTATGGAAAAACAAAAAGAATTAAAAGAAAATGAAGAAATAATTGTAGAAGAAGAAAAAAATTCTGAAGAATTTTTTGATATTGAAAATATGGAGATTATTTTTCAAGATCAAAATATATCACAAAAAATTGAACAAAATATGGAAGAAAATATTTCAGAAGAAATTGTTTCTGAAAATATAGTAATTATAGAAAATATTGAAGAACAAATTGACGAAGAAAATTTAAGAGAAAATATTTCAGAAAATGAAGAAAAACTTTTTGCAGTTTATAAAATAATAGAAAAAAAAGAGAATAAAGAGAAATTATTTAAATGTAATATTTGTGAAAAAAGCTTTTCACGAAAATTTAAAATTTAAAGACATCAAAAAACTCATAACAAAGAAAAAAAAGAAAATGATTGCAAAATATGCAAGAAAATATTTAAAACAAATAGTAATTTAATCGAACACATTAAAAATATTCATGAAATGAGAAATGAAAATAATGTAAAATGCGAAAAATGCAATAAAGAATTTAAAAATAAAAAATTATTATCCATGCATTCATTAAGGCATTTAGAAAAATTATTTGAATGTGAAATATGTAATAAAAAATATAAAATGTCTGCTGAATTAAAAAGACATTTAAAAATTCATTTAAAATAAAATGTTAAGTTTAAAAAAACATTAATAATAATTAAAGGTTAAGATTTTATTTATTTATAATGAAATCTTAACTTTTAATTATTATTAATTAAAAATATTTATGGAGTACGATTTAGACTCACCTCCTCGTTGGTGTACTCTGGGTAACGCTAAGAAGTCTAATTAAATTAATTAACTAATATTTGTTTAATTAGTTAATTAATTTTTGTTTATTTAAAAATAATTATTTAGTTTTCTTGCTTTTTTTTTAAATATATATTAAAAATGTATTACCTGAAAAAATATAGAAAAGCAAAGACACAAATTGATATTTTATTTTATTTTAATCCGCCAATTATTTCTAAAAATTAGAATCACGTCAGAAATTGTAAGGTTTCATATGTCTCAAATAATTGTAAGGTTCATGACTTAGTTGAATTCCAAATATGTGGTTGTAAGCTCTGATAAATCAACATATATAGACTAAAACAAAACTTATCATAAACACAAACTAAATACAACTTTTTCATGTCGCCACTGTGTATTATAGAGAACTTAAAAACAAACAGCATTTTTTTAAATTTAAAACGTTATTTGTTTTTAATTATTGCTTAAATATTAATGTCCATTCAAATCCATTCAGAGTGCAAAGTTTTTATATTCATTTAATCATATTAATTAATGAGATTAAACAAGATCATTCTGTTAAATTAATTACACTTAATTATAATCTTCTAATAATTAACACAAAACACATGTCACAAACAATTGATAAAAATTCTAAGGGGAGGGTGTAAAAATAAGGGCAAATTAAAAAAAATAATTTTCAAATTTTTTTTTGTTTTATAATAAAATTTTATTTTAATTTTATAATTTATTATTATATAAATAAAAATGAATATTCGCATAATAAATAAAATAATGTAATGAAATAATGATTTGATGTAATAAAAATTAACTAATTACAAATAATTATGTTAATTACGTTAATTTACAATATTTTTTTAAAAAAATAAATACAGATTACAATTATTTTTTATTATTATTTTTATTTTTAATAAGTTTTTAACATAATTTGATTAAAAATTAATTAAGAGAAAGAAAAAAAAAAATAAATTAATAAAATAAAAAAATTCTACATTAATTTATTACTTTATATTTTCTTTGTTGTTTCATAATTTAATGTAAAAATAATTAAATAATTTACTATAAGAATTTTAAATAATCGTTAAAATAATAATAATAATAATAATAATAATACTCATGTTTATCATAATCTTTCTTTTCGTTTATAATTTAAGTTTCATTAAACAAATTAAAAAGACAAAAAAAAAAAAAAAAAAATTTAAGAAAAAAACAGAAAAATAATCGATAAATTAATCGATAAAATAATCGATAATAAGTCAAATTTGTTGTAAATAATTACAAAAATTAAAAAGAAATTATTTTGAGATAATTAAAAATATACCAACAACAAAATATTCAAGTTACGACGAGAAAATAAAACGGATGAACGGATTAAAATTAAAAAATGTCGAGGTATAAAAACGGAATAAAAATTTACTAAAAATTGACGGTTTTTGGAAAACATTTAAAAATCCATATTTTCAATGGAAAATCAGAAAATTTGGATTTTCTTTAATTTTCCTTAAAAATTTTTAAATAGATTTACGCAAAATTCATTCATACAAATTGGCATATTTTTAAAGGTCTCAGTCTTGTTGCATATTTTTTTCATCGTTTATTCGCGTTTTTTTTTTTTTTCGTTTTTTCTTTTTTAAATTTTCTTTTTTTCTTTGCTTAAAAATTCACTAATTTAAGTTATGTTGTTTTTTTTTTTTTTTTTACTAAAAACTAAAAAACTAAAAAATACTTTTAATTATTTTCGTATTTTTTAATTTTTTTAAATTTTTGTTTTTTTTTTTTTGTTAAGTTTAATTTTAAGTTTAAAGTTTTAAGTTTAAAGTTTTAAGTTTAAGTGTTTTTTGTTTATAATAGGAACTTTTACATAATACAAAAATTATATTGTGGAATGTCACTTAATTATTCTAATCAGATAAATTAAGTTAGGAGGATATTTTTTATGATTTTCTTGATTTTTCTTTTTGTTTTTTTATGTGAAAATTTAATTTAATTTTTCTTTTGTTTTTGTTGTTTTTTTTTTTCAAAATTAAATGAAAATTTAAAATTTTACTTTGTATAAGGAAAAATAAAAATGGAAATCAACAACAAAAAAGAAAATGTAAAACAAAAACAAAATTCTCAAAAAAAAAAGAGAAAAGTGAAGAGAGAGAGAGAGAGAGAGAAAGAATGAAAATGTTTTTCAAATTACAAAATTAAATTAATTTCGTTTTTTTTTTCTTTATCGAATTTTGAATTTTTTCCCAGTTTCCATTTTTCTTTCTCCGATTATTCGAATAATTCTCTCTTTCCATTTGACTTTCAATTTTTTTTTGTTGTAAAAGAAATCATAAAAAAATGTTGCTTAATTTTAAAAGCTGTACAGCAATATCACAGTAAATAAAAATATAAAAATAAAATTTAAATTAAATTGTTTCTTTTCTCACATATTCATCTTCTTCCCCACACAATTCCTCCTACCCTCAGAGTTTCATTTTGTTTTTCTCAATATTTTTTGAATTGTGAAAAAACAACATTCCTAATTTTATTTTTTTTTAAGAAATTGAAAACAAAATTCAATTCTGAATGAAATTTACAAAATTGTTTTCGCAAAAAATAAAAATATGAAAATGTTGCAAAAGTTCCACATGAAAATTTCTTTTTGTGTGAAACAATTCGCTGAAACAATTAACGGTCGAGAGAGAGAGAGGATGTGGTTCACTTAAAGTCACTTTAAGAGATTATTACAAGAGACAAAAATTAATTATTTAAAAATTAAACGCGAGAGGGTTGAATAAAAATAAAAAGAAAGAAATTCCGTTGGGCTTGTTTTTAAAAATAACGAAAAAATAAATTAAAAATTAAAATAAAAATTAAAAAAAGTTCAATAGAAAAAAAAAAAATTGTTCTAAGTAGAAGCCATGGATTCAATTACATTTCTAATCATATTTGTTTGTTCGCCTTAAATTATTATTTTTGTATTTTGTATTTTGTTTCTTCTTGTCTTTTTCTGTTTCTTTTCTTTTCTTTTTTATTTTTTTTAAGTTTTAAGCTGAGATTTAAGAAAAGAGAAGAAAAAAGAGACAAGACAGAAATTAATTGTTTGCGAACACAAATTTTTTGTGTTTTACAAAAGTTTTTGTTTTTTTGTTTCTTTTGATTTTACTTAAATTAAAAAAAAAAATATACTAATAAATAATTTAATTAAAAAACAACAACAACAACAACACCAAAAGAAGAACAAAGTAAAACAACAACAACAAATAAATTTCTTTTAAGAGAAGAAAAAAAAATGTTAAAATTTAAAAACTAATTTTGATTGTTTTAATTTTTGTTGTTTGTTTGTAGTTGTTGTTGTTACTGTTGTTACTCTTGTTACAGATTGTTGCTATTGTTTTGTTTAGGCGTTTAGGAAGCTGCCGTATTTTTTGTTTTTTCTTTTTTTTTTTTACCAAAAAAGAAAACTTAATAATTAATTTCATTCGGATTTAAAGTCGGCGTTGTCGTCGTCGTCGTTGTTGTTGTTACTATTTTTGGTTTGCGTACTTTTCTTCCATGAACTTTTTTTACATTTTGATTTTGATGTTTTTGTGTACCGTTTCGATTATGTTTTCTATTATTATTATTATTATTATTATTATTATTGTTGTTGTTGTTATTAGTAATAGTGGAATTATTATTATTATTATTATTATTATTTATTAATCTTTGAGTTTTACGTGTTTGATTTGGTATCCTTTTTTTATCAATACTTTTTAATTCTATATTTCTTCTATGATTATTATTATTACTATTACTATTAACATCATCACTATTATTTATTAAATTTTTTTGTCGATTTATATTACGTTTTCTAGTCATCACTGTACGATTATGTACAATTTTTATTGTATTATTTAAATATTTTAAATAACGTTCTTTTGAAAATTCAATATCAAAACGATTATCTGGATATGTTAAATCACATGATAATGTTGACATATGTATAAATGTTTTCATTTTATGTTGTGTTAATCTCTTTGGTAATTGTACATTTATTGAATTAGAAAAATCAACAATTGCACATAATAATTTATATGATGAATTAAATAATGTTTGTAATTCATATTGTACTGTATAATCTTCTGACATACTTTTATGTTGTAAATTAACACGACAATTTGATAATTTATCAAATAAACCAACATATATTTGTGCATCACGATACATTGTCTTTAATGTTCGATTGTAATTCATCTGTAAAGAAAATAAAAAAAAATTATACGATTAATTAAATGATTTATAAAAATTTTTATTTAAAAAAAAACAAAACAAAAAAAATATATAAACGCAATGAAGATCGGTAACGAACTACGAAGAGACCCTAGGACTTAGAGAAAAGTTCGTTTATAACTGTAAGATTGTTATAAGTTGGTTACGTTATAACCAAGTTTCAATGTAAATGGATAAAATGAAAAATAATCGATCATCGGACATCGAATTATTATTACAATTTTTTTTTCTTTTATAATAAAAATAAGGGGGTTGATGTAGAAATTGAACATTAATCAGATTAATTGGCGATTGAATTATTATATTGTTGAGACCGAAAGACATGACAAGCATATAAGTTTATAACTTAAAGACATGATACAGTTTTTCTTATTCGTATATAATAAGTGTGGAAGAGGGGAAGAGAATGAAGAAGAAGAAGAAAAGAAAAAAAAAATAAAAGACTCTCGCACACGGATAAGGAACCTGTTGCCTTTTATTTCTCTTCTTATTTTGATTTTTATTTTTCTGTCGCCGCGTCGTTTTTTTTTTTTTCCGTTTCTTCGTGTTTTCAAATACAATTTTTATAAAAAAAAAAATAAAAATAAAAACAAAAACAAAAACAGAACAGACAACAACAACAAATTTATTTAAAATTTTGCCTAAAGGTCCGAAGAAAATTCCAACAATCTTTCTATCATAATAATCGGTAAAAACAAAAAGATTTATGATACAAATGGTTTGGTTCTTTATTATTAAAAAAAAAAGTTAACAATTTTTTTGTCTTCAATGCATGAATTCACACAAAACAGAAAAAAAAAAAACTCTTAATAATCAAAAAAAAAAAAAAAAAGGAAGAAGAAGAAAAACCGATCAAATGTTCGATTTGTTTAGATATTTTTTTGTATTGTATTGTTGTTGTTGTGTTTGTTGCTATTTTTAATTTTGATTTTTGGGAAAAAACTAAAAAAAAAAACTAAACGATTTATTAAGATAAATAAAATTAATTTATATCTAGTTGAAAACAGTGATGAGGCAATTTAATAAATCACAATAAAAGTAACTGTCAAAAAAATTACTTCATTTAAAGAAAGAAGAAAAAACCCAAAAGTTCGATTAATCGATTAATCGAAAATTGTTTTTTTTTTAAATTTTTTTTTTAATAAATTTGATCGTCAATGAAAATGAATCTATACATATTTTTTTCTTTCTCTGATTAATATGCAGATTATATACAAGTTGTATAAACGTATAATCGATTTATAAAAAGGAATAAATTGTAATTACCTTATTAAATTTAATTGCATTAGGAAGTGTCGGTAATTTTACATAATTTTCTGCAGGCTTCGGCCAATTAGGTACATCTAATATATCAATTGCTCCATTCTTATCAATATCTGATCTTGCAATTTGAATTGTTTTTAAAAAAGTCTATAAATAGAAATTAAAGAAAAATTTATTAGAATTATTTTTTATTAAAAAAAAAAAAAAAAAATTAATTGAATTTTTAATAATAATTTACCTCTAGCACTTTAATGTCATGTTGTAAATTATGTTTTCTAAATTGATGATTTACTGTAACACTGTGACATGCCCATGCAACATCTTCTTCATCACCATTATTATTATGATTATTATGATTATTATTATTTGAATTGTTATTATCAACAATTGGCATTGATAATATTTGACTGATTAAAGCAAATGTAAAAATTGCTTTTAAGAAAAAACTGCAACCAACTGTAAAGAAAAAAAAAAGAAAGACAAATACGAATAAGTAAAAATAAATCAATTTCTTCTTTGTTTTATATATTTTGTAAAATAAAAGATTTTTATTTGTTAATTTAAGTCTACTTAATTTGGTCAACTTAAAATTAAATTTAACTTAAAATAATTCTATAGAAATTCGATAAAAATGAAAAGAATAAGAAACAACCAAAAATTAACAATTTACCGCAATCAAACTAATACTTAGTACTTAGTTAGTATACTTAGATACAACAACAATTGATAGTCATCAACAACAACAAGAATAAAAAAACGAATACTTAATAATTAGTGTGCTTAGTGTATACTTTAGTAACTTTAGTTACTTTATAAAATAAAACAATTAAATTATTAAATAATAGTAAAAATTCACACGCGACAATTATACGTGAATAGGTAAGAACAACAACAACAACAACAACAAAAATACAAAAGAGAGAAAAAAAAAACAAACGAAAATCTATAAGAATTGATTTGTTGTTGTTGCTGTTGTTGTTGTTTTTCTTTTATTTTTTCTTCTCTTCTTCTTCTTCTTCTATTATATTTTTGTTTTGGGAAATTTTTTTTCGTGTTCTAGGAATTTCCCAAAAACAAAAATAATATATTATAGAAAAAAAAAAAGAAGCAACAACAAATAAATTTACACACACACACACACACGAATAATATTGACAGATGAATTTTTTTGTAGTAGAGGAATATTTTTTTTGGTTGTTGTTTTTGTTTTAAGTTCTCTTTTCTTTTTTTGAGTTTTTCCAATTCAAATTTAAACGAAAAGCAAAAAAAAAAAGAATTAAAATTGTTAAATGATGACTGAACCTGAAAGTTTATTGAGAGAAGAGAAAAAAAAACAACAAACAAAACGGAACTCTGAACCAAAAAACAAAAAAACAAAAAAAAAAAAAGATGAAAAATTCAAATTTATAATTTGAACTCAATTGACTGACCATCGATGACTCGATTCTAATTGAAACAACAACAACAACAACAAATAATTATATTTGAACAGACAAGTGAAGGATTATGATTCAATTATTTTTCCTTAGAAATCAATAATTAAAGAAATATAATTAATTTTTTGTTTTTTAAATTTTTTTTATAATTTATTGACAAATTAGCCATTTGTTTTATGGTATGGAAACATTTGAAGCACACAGATGATGTTGAAGAAGAAGTGACAGAAACAGAAGCGAAAATAAAAAATTAAATCGAAAGAAAACATTTTTGTTGTTGTAGAAAAAGAAAACAAAAACAAAAATAAAAAATAAAAGAAACAACAGAAAAATACGAGTCGCGACAAAGGAATAATAAAAAATAAAAATTGAACGCGATTTTTTTTTATAGTTTTAGTTGTTTTTTTTATTTTATTTTTGTTACGTTTTAAATGAAGTTTTTTAACCCCTTAATAAGGAAGTTGCATCCAAAACAGATCATCAGATCTTATTTCTTATTTTTTACCGTGTCTGCAAATTTATTCTTTTTTCTTTCTGTTTTTTTTTTTTTGCTTTCTGTTTTTACTTTCAGGGAGAAATATGGACATGAACTTTGTGTGGGTGGAATGTAAAGTATTTTTGTTTTTGTTTTCTTTATTTGTTGAATCCATAAGTAATTATTACTTATAGTTTATTTTGTAAATCATAAAATAAAGAAAGAATTAAAAAGGAAAAATATTTATTTGACTTTGTTTCATTTCTTAACAAAAGAATTTCTGTCCTTTCATTGAAAGTTTTTCTGTGTAGGGATTTTTTGGACATATAAAAAAAAACCTGTATAATTGGAGCAATATTGAAATCATAATCGGACAATTTCTGTTTAACTTAAACGAATTATCTAAAGTAAAATTTATGGTCCGAGAAGAAAGGTTTTACTGTATTGGAAGTGCAGCTCGTTTTGAATTCCTCTTTCCACAGAATAAAAAAACAAAAGTGCAGAGTCGCGCCCAATTTTTAATACTGTCAAAATCTGTCAATTTTTAATCAAAATTTTAATTATAGCAATAAAATCACTAAACTGATGTAAGTATTTAATTAGTAACTCACTTTTTTTTTCCTCTCTTAAGTTTCTTATGTGATTAAAGTAAATTAATTGTAATTTTCATGTTAAAATTGACCCAAAAAATATCAAAAAAAAAACAATAAAAAGATCGATCATAAAAACCAAAACAAACAAAAATAAAGAAAGAAATAAAAAAAAAGAAAGAAAGGAAAAAGAAAAAAACAAGTCAGAAACCGCAAGTATTATTTTTTGTGATGACGGACAGACTCAACTGGACGGATGGCGAACTTGATGATGATCATAAGTTTTGTTTTGTATTTATTTTTGCGATGATTCATTTTTTATTATTATTATTTTGTAGTTATATGTTTTTTATTTTGCTTTTTAGAAATTCACTTGACCATTTACTGTTTATGACGTCAAAAAAAAAAAATATTTAGAAGAAGAAGAAGACGAAGTTAAGAAGAAACTACAAACATTTATTTATTTTATTCATTATTTGATCGCTAAATCACGTTCTTATAGACAATCAATAATAATGTCAATATTTGGTGATGGATCAATGCAATTGAGTGGATGATTATCATCATTTTTTTTTTGATATTTTGAAAGAAACAAAAATATTCAAAAATGATGAACAAAAGAGGAACAACAAAAAAAAAATCAAGATCACGATCAGAAAGGATCAAGTGTTAAATTTAAAACGGTGATCGTAAGTGATCGTTGAAAGTCTCTTCGAAAATATTAATTCCGAAAATTTTTTCAACAAAACAAACAGACTAAAAATACAAAAACAAAAAAATTAAAATTAAATAAAGGAAGACGATCGTGAGAAGGATCAATGATCGCGAATCCATAATAAAGGATTATGAAATTCTGTCCAAAGATCGCACGGTGATTATTTTCATTTTCTTAAATTCAATTTTTTTCTCTCTGTTTTTAGTTGGATTTGATTTTTTTTTGTTTGCCGACGGATCAATAATTTTTTTCCATTCGCTTTTTAAAAAAAAAACTGATGACATTTTTCACGTTGTTGCGTTTCTTTTTTTTTTATCTTTTACATTTATTGTTTTTTTTTTTTGTTATTTAAAAAAATTCAACACGAAAGATTAAAAGTTTGTCGATTGCAATCGAGTTGAGGACACAATTTAATCCGTTACAAATTAATTAATTCAAGAAAGTTAAAGGAAACAAATAAAAAAAATTTAAACAAAAAATTAGAAGACAAGAAATAAAAGCTCGATGAATTTGTGTTCGATCAAATGATTGAATTTTCTCTTTTAAAAAAAGGAAAATTTCCTTCACTAAAAAATATCAACGTAAATTCTAATTTTTGTTAATTTTTTTTTTTTTTAAATTTAATTTTAAAAGTTTAAAGATAAAAACAAACATTGGTACACACACCGCATTTTCTCTCCTCCCTCTGCCTTAAACAGATGATTGAATAATTGTAGTATTTCATCAATTAAACTGTCACATTTCACAATTAATTAACTCAAAAAGGAAATTTGTTTTTTTTTTAATTTTTTTCTTTAAAATTAAAAAAAAAAAAACCAAACAAGAAAAAAATGTTTTTAATTTTTATTTCCAAATCAAAATTTTGCTTTTTGCAAAAAAAATATTATTTCACTTTTATAAGGGGTTGGAAATTATCAACACAAAATATACTAACACTTAGCCAAAGAAATTCTTTGGACACAAATTTACTTTTTTTTTCTTTTCTTCAAATTCACCAAAAAAAAAAAAATTATGTTAAAAAAAATATTCGAAACTTTTATGAAAATTTTTTGTTAAAACTTTTTATTTTATAATTTTTATTTTTTATTTTGTTTGAAGGGAAATTTATAAATAAAACTCAACTTCACGTATCAATGTTTAAACATCAACTGACTTCTTTTCTTAATTTTTTTTCTGTTTATGAGGCAGCGGTAGAAAAGAATGAATAAAAAAAAAAGAGAAAAAAAAAACCGAAAGAAAAAATAAAATGCAGAGCGAAGTTGTTGTAACAATAATAAAAAAAAGGTGTTTTGAGTCAGAGCTTAAATACACAGAAAAAACTATTAAAAGTGATGCTGTGAAGAGAGAATTATTGTATTCACAGAGAGAATAAGAGGGAGAGAGAGAGAGAGTAAGATTGTGAGACAGAGAAATTGTAAATATTTCATTTTCAGTCTCTCTTCATGGTAATCAAGTCGAATCAAGAGTCAACTTGTTTGTGGTTGTTCTTTTTATTATTGTTGTTTTCATTTCATATAAATATTTGCTCTCTCTCTCTCTCTCGCTCTCTCTAATTTAACTTTTGCAAATTTTTGCATCGGTATTGGAAATTATACATTTTTTTTTTACTTTTCTTTACTTCTGATTTTCCCAAAAAAAAAGAAAGAAAATTCCAAAACAGAAACTGTCGCAAAAGAGAAAATTAATTAAAATCTCTCTGGAGAGAGAAATTGTGTAGGTGCATTTAGGTGGGGTATAGGTGAGTATAGGTGGGCATATTTTGCATTCAGATTCAGGTGTTTCTGTACATGTGTGCGTGTGTGTGTGTGTGAACATTAAAGTAAAAGGGATATCAAAGCGGATGAACTAAATAGCAATTATTATGAAATTCAAAAGTTTTAAATTGTAAACGATGACGGATTAATCATCCAACCTCTTACTCATAAATGAAAAATTTTATTCGTTCCGTTTTAATGCTCTTTTAATTTTTGCTGCTGCTGTTGTTGTTATTGTTGTTGTTTTGTTATTTTGAATTGTCATCTTATTCGTGCATAAATTTTACGTCGCGACTATGACGTCAACCTCTATATGGTATTAGAAGACGTTGAAATAGTTTTAGTGTCAATGAAAAAGGCGAAGGAAGATACAGCAGTATAATTTATTGTCACTAAATATTTATTATGTACGAATACGTAACGAGTTACGTTACGTTACATATGCGTGAGTGTAAGTAAAAATGATAAATGCTTAGAAAAAATGATGAGGTCACAAAACATATGTTTTTTTTTTGTTCTTTCGTTTAATTTAAAATAAGGAAATTGATAAAGAATTTCAGACGATAAATATTCATGGAATAATCAGTAAAATAAGAACACGGAATAAATTCCAGATTTCTGTAAAAATCCATTCTTACTGAAACACGTCCAAAAATTCAAAACGGAAAGAAATTCCACTTTTCATCGTCTGTATACAAATTTACACAGAAAATGTCGAATAAAAATTACGTTTAGTTTTTTTTTTTTTTTTCATTTGGAAAATTATCGTGATCATTAATAATTGAAATGCGGTAATGAGACAAAAATATACAAACACATACATACAATATGATTAAATTACTAATTAATTGTTTATTGTGCTGATGCGGGAAAAACTTTTAAAACAAAATTTAATTGTAATATACAAATTGACATCATCAGAATTATCAGAATTAACAGAAATTATCAGAAATGGAATCAATGAAGAATAATCACAAAAGGTTCTTATATAATTTTTTTTTTTTATTTAATTTTGAAGAGAACAAAAAATAATTACAACAACAAAATAATTGTGTCCAAATTGTCTAGTCTATTATGAAATATTTATAGGATGAGGGGGATGAGGTGATGAGGTGATGTTTAAATGGGTCCGGCATAAACAAAAAAAAAGAAAAAAGAAAAGCGTGTCTCATTGGGAAAAATTTTTCATACGGAAAATTTTCATGTTTTTATATTTCTTTCGTTTGGGAAAAACTTATGATTGAACCGTATCAAAACAGAGAATATGAGAAAAGAAGAGAGAAATTGGGAAAGAAACAAAAAAAGTTGGAAAATTTCGAGAGAGAAAATATAAAAGCATGAATATTTTCTATGTGTGTGTTGTGTGTGTTTTTTTTTTCGTTTTCACTTTATGAATGAATTTCACAAAAACCAAAACAAAATAAAGAAAAGTGTGAGGAGAAAATTCCTGAGAATAAAAAATTGCGTTAAGCAGAAAAACACAAAAATTCTAAATGAACGAAAAAAAAAACACACACACATACACAGTCAGCTGTTTTGGTGACCTTGAGAGACGCGTGTGGATTTTCTGATTTTTCATTTATATTTGTTTATTATTTTTTTCTCTTCATTTCATTCTTTCCCCTTTACCCACTCAACATTTCATTAATTTCCCCCATTTAATTGTTGGTTTCTTCTTCTTCTTCTTCTTCTTCTTTTCTATTATTGTGACGCGCTAATGATAAAAATATTAATGTAGGCTTCAAATCATATGATTATCAAAAAAAAAAAAACAAAAAATAAAAATACTGACACACAAACACACAAGGAATGCACACATCCAAATAAAAAAAAAATTATAATATTCATAATACAAAAGTGTGGCTTTAAACTCGGGTTTTTCGTCTCGTCGTGCATACACACACGTATACAAAGAGAAATAAATGAAAACGCACATGGATAATAAATATTTAGATTAGAGAGAGAATCATATGTGACAGTGTCATTTCATTTATTGAACTATCATCATTATAATCATCATTATAATCATTCAAGTCAAGATTGAATTATATTATCATTCGTTGGGTATGTCAAATTCTACGGAATAATCGTTTTGTTTACGAATAAAAAAAAAATACTATATAGAACGAGTGTTCTTGCAATACACACACACACACACACATTAATACATACATATTGATGATACACACACATGCAGACTTATTGCCGCGCACACATGTAGGCATAAAATACGAATCAAAAATAAAAAAAAAAAACTCTGAGTTTTTTATGAATGAAATTTTCGTTTGGTTTTTTTTTTTTTTGGATTTGGGTAATTTTTTTTTTCTTTTGTGAATGAAATTGAAAATATGCGCGCGTCGTCGTCGTCGTTTTAGTTTTTTTTTTATTCATTATTGTTGTTGTTGTTGTTGTTGTAGTTTGTAATAAATTAATGTGACTCATGTGCAATTTTTGTGAAATAGTTTTGTTCAATTTTTTTGTGGTTGCCTCTTTTTTTTTTTTTTTTTTAAATGTTTTATTGATTTTAGGAATCGCAACGTTTTTGTTGTTTTTGTTTTTGTTTTTCTTTTTTCTATAATTGAGTTCAAATTTTGATACTTTTGATACTGATGCTGTTGATGACAGTGTGATCATTTATTAATTTACTGTGAACATAAACATTAAAAAAAGAGAGAGAGAGAGAGAAAAAAAAATTAGCTCATTGCTAATAAAAATTGCATTTGGAAATTCTGGTTAAAACCAAATTATGAAGATGAAGAAGAAGAAAGAGAAATTAATGGAAGCAAAAAAATTAAAGAGAGAAAAATCAAAAAAAAAAAATTAATCGTTTTGATGTAAAATAAAATTACGTCAAAACTTAAAGGGTCTTATCACCACAGAAACTAATCACATGTATAACCAACTTTTATAAATTTAACATTTTTATTGTTTTTAATGAAGAGATTTGTTTTTGATCTTAAGTGTGTTGCATTTACTTATACATAAGATTTTCTAAAACCCCTAAACCTAAAGTAAATTTTGTGTTTGAATGACGACAATTGGGTATAGGTGATTTTTTTCACACAATTATTTTCCTTTAATTTTTGTCTATAATTAAATAAAATTTGACTTTTAAAATGATAAAAAAGATAAGAAGACTTTCGCTTTAAGTTATCATTAAAGAAAAATTACAACCAAAAAAAAAGAATCTTTATTTAAATGCAACAAAAACAACAACAACCACAGAAACAACAACAACAAGAGAAAATAAACAAAAAAATTAAACAAGATAAGAAAAAGAAATTAAACACTGAAGGAATACCCGTATTCTGAGTCCAGTATTTATTATTATTTATTTTGACTTAAGACTTAAGTCATAATTAAAGAATTTATATTTAAGTAACAATTTCTAAAGATATTTTTGTACGAACGCCCAGATAAAGATTCGCGTTAAGTTAAAAAAAATAAAATAATTTTTTTGTGTGTCTTCTCTTTATTTATTAATTTTCACAAAAGCAAAATATTGTAGTAATATAAGACTTTAGTCTTATCACTAATTCACTAATCCACTAAATCCTAAACACAACTTTTTTTCCTTCGTCGTTAACGTTTTTTTTTGTTTTCCATTCTTGTAAAAACAATTTAATTAAATTTTTTTGTTTTTTCTTAATTTTGTTTATTAAAATTTTCCATATAACCCACCACCCCAACTCCCCCCTAATTTTCATTAATTTTTCATATTTAATTATTAACTTACTGACCGAATGCGCGATAAGATTAAAATTAATAAATCCGATATTAAAATTGAATTTAAATAAAATTCGCATACGTAAAATTTAATCATTGATTTAAAATTCGCACGACTTTAAAATTAATTCCAACCCCGAAAAAAAAAAACGGCAGACTAAAGTTACTACTGGACCACAAAATATTTTATACTTAAGTGACGAACTCTTTAAAAACTGAATCACAAATTCTAATGTGTTCGATTTTTCCATAGTACCGTTAAATGGGAAGTTAATGAAAAAACCAAAACTTTTTATAAATTTTGATCAAAACGCACAATAAATTCTTTAATTAATTTAATATGAACTTTTTTTTCTATTTTCTTGTCCACTTTTTTCTATTATCTTTCTTTATTCAATCAAGACATAACAACAACAACAAATAAATAAATAAATAAATAAAATAATTAAATATTTTATAAAAAATCGAAAAAAAAAAAAAAAAACAAAATAAATAAAAAGATTAAACTTACTTTGAGTCATTTTTTGTGTTTATTTAATTTTTCTTCTTCTTCTTCTTCTTTTATTTAGAATTTTTTTTTTTATACTTTTTCTTATGACAATTTTTTTGTTAATTGTCTTGCGTTTACAACGACAACAATTATTAAAATATTTACAAAAAAAAACTAATTAATTTTTTTTCTTTAAAATTAACAAAAAACAAAAAAAAAAAAATGAAAAGTGAATCTGAATTTAGTCACAAATGGACATATACGAATTACACGACTTGTTGTTTTTGTATAACTGTCACTTTTATATTCACCACCACCAACACAAATACACTTTTTTTTTTGTTTAAAAATAAAATAATCACCGCACATTTATAGTTTGCCGTTATTTTGTGAAATTTTTTTCTCCCCCCTCACTTTTTTTTCCCTTTTATTTCCCCTTTTTTTTAAATTTAATTTAATTACAATAAATATTTATTGTTGTTTAACTTTTTTGTTTTTTTTTTTTTTTTAATAAAAAAATTTAACTTAATTAATTTTTCCCGCAAAGGGCTAAAAAAAAACTAATAAAAAATTCAAAAAACAAAAATTAAAATTTTTTTTTTTTTTTAATTAAAAACTTTCTTCGTAAATTTATCTTAAAAATTGAAATTTTATTTTAATTATTTATTATTTAATAATTGACTTTCTTCTCTCCTTTGTATAAATTTATTTATTTTTTTTTTCTTCCTTCTTTAGTTGAAGTTCCGTAAAGCTTTGCTAACTGTGTTATGCTTTACCTCGTAGTTTAGAGTGTTATTTATATGGAACTTTGTGAGCAGAAAAAAAAAAAAAAAAAAAAAAAAAAAAAAACAAAATAAATAAAAATAAAAATAAAAATAAATATAACAACAACAACAATAATTTTTTGTTTCTTTTCATTATTACATTCTGTTCCAATACAAATGCACTGAATTCATGTGTGCATTATGTGTACGTATTGTAACAAAAAAAAAAAATAAATACAAACTTTACGTTAGTGTGTAGTATTTTTGTTTCTTTCTGTTTCGCATAAGAGCGAAATCCATGAAGGAAAGAAAGAAAGAAAAAAAAAACAAAATGATTAAACATTTTCGGTTTTTGCTCGTTCACTATAAAAGTGTATTTAATATTTAGTTTTTTTGTGTGTGTGTGTGATTTGGTGTTTCTCTGTGTTGCACACAATCATCTATAGATTTTATTTTTTGCACATGGGTTTGTGTGTGTGTATGCGTGTGTTTTCCGATACAAAAAATACGTCATCCTGATGATTAGGTAAATAAACTTATTATTTTTCTAAAGTAACGAGTACTTGCATATGATTGTATTTTATATATGTGTGTATGTGTGTGTGTGTGTTTGTTTGTGTTTATGGCACAACCTTCTATATACATAGCCGTGTCACCGCTTCAATTACTAATACATACAAGGCTCAGAATAGGCCGATATTTTTACTTTCTGAAATAATAATAAAACGAACATTCTTTTGGGGGAAAAAATCAAATTTATTTCAATTCATTAAATTATAATGATATAATATCTATTGCACATATATATAAATATAAAAAATAAATAATTTAGTCTTAAACAATAATAAATAAAGGAACATAAAGTAAGAAACTAAAAAAATCACAATTTTCTTTAAGAAAAAAAACTAAAGTTATGAATAAAAAAATAGTAGAATTTTAAAGTTTTTTAACCTAATTAGCTCGTTTTTGCAATTTTAATATTTGCATTTGATTTTTTAAAAGTTTTCAATTTTCGTTTGTTATTATTCTGTGTATTTTTTTCATCATTTTGTTGTTTGACGAAATTATTTAGAATAATATTGCACATAACATTACATGTCCTAGAATATATTTGTTTAAATGTAGTTCCACATAAACAGCTTGATGAGAGATCAATATCAGTATCAGTTTCCAAACTAATAAAAGTTAAAGCACACAATAAATCTTAATAATCAAATGTAAACACAGAATTAAAAGACAAATGTAGCTAGTGTTGAATCATGAAGTATATTATCAACATATCGAACTTTAATTCTGTCTAAATTTCTAGGATATACAGATTTTTCATTTAATTTAAAAGCCTTTTTTATCAATAAGTGTTTTTCTTTATGGAAAATTTGTCTAATATGATCAAACGATGCAATATCCAATTAGGATACACAAAAGAATTATTTACACTTTTTGATCCAATTGTTTCTTACATTTTTTAATATGAACAGTGTCATACATAAGAAAGAAATCAGAATTAAAACAAGAATCTGGATTACGGAATTTTCCAATATCGTCCTTATCCAATAATTTAAATAAATTCTGGTTGATTCGGTTATTGTCAGTTATGATAACAATAATTTAAAAACCAGCCTGTTGCACTGCATGTAATACTTTTTCTGTTAATTTTTCACTACCAGTGGATGAATTCACAGGCTCTAAATGTACTACTTCCTTAAACCTGCCAAAACAGGAACTAATCATAAACGTTTGGACGGTTTTAGTCACAATTTTCGGCATATCCAGACACTTTCTTTCCTTTGTAATTCAAATTTCCACTAACATAAATTTCCTCAATCATTAGAACAACTTTTTTCTCTGCAGTACTTAAATCCTTAGTTAAATAATTTAAATATTTAAAATTTTGTTCTCTGGATTCTGGCGATATTTTAAAGGAAGCAGACAATCTTTGCAGATGACGTTTATGAGGCAAAATGAAAAATGTTCTTAAAGATTCGTATGTGGATGACGAATGGGAGAACAGAACAAAACTTAAAATTATTGTGTCCGTAGAATATTGCGAATTTTATTTATTAGATGTTTCAACTGATCTCGTATTAAAGCTATTTTTTGTTTATAATTATCACAATTTAAATCTTCATTTTCTTCAACGTCCAATTCAATAATATCACCCAGAACAATTTAGAAAACACCATAACCTCAAATTTTTATATTATCTATAAACTCATGCACAAAACTACACAGAAATACAAAAATATGATGTTTATATATGTGTATAAACGAACATTCCACAAAACTACATAAACACAGAAATTATATCACATTTTTCAATAATAATAATTGAAAAAAACAACATCCATAAACATAAGTACTACATATTTATTGTGAATTTTTTAATTTACTCTAAATGTAAATTATAGCGGAAAAAACGAAAACATGATCACAAAAACATAATGTTTATATTAAATATAAACTAACACTCCACATAACATATAAAACTAAGCTTAATTGTCAGAAATTATATCAAATTTTTCAATAAAATCACACAAAATAATTTAGAAAACACCATAACCTAAAAATTTTGAAGTTTTTTAATTCACAATAAATCGCTTGTACATATTGTTTTACAATTAAAAAAATATATTATTGCAATTAGAAACACTTCAAAATTATTATTAACTACTTACTTTTATAATTTATTTAGTTTTATTATTATAAACAACGAAATAAAACAGGACAAAATTCATCCACGAAAGATTGTATATAATTTTTGACGGCCTACCACCCATACTAACGCAAAACGGTGACACGGCTATGAATATAGAAGGTTGTGGTTTATGGCTTTTATCTATTGTTGTCTTCTTCTATTATTATATACCCTTCCCATCTTATCTTTCTTTAAATACACACAAACACACACGCACACACACACATGTAAGAACACAACTTTTTTCTACCCATTCTTATAGTTTAGTTTTTCCGCGAAATTATATATATTTTTTTTTCTTTAAGAAAAGTTAGAGCAGGACAACATAAGACTTCCAAAATTTATAAATGATTCATATCGAGAAATGGACAAACATAAGGACAGGTCTAGAATATTCGTTTGCTTGTTATAGACGCAAGGATTATAGGGTATAGAGATTAGGGAGGTCTTTAAAATTTACATTCTCCCACCTTCTCTTCCTTTTTTACTTTTTTTTCTTTTTTTTTTGATTTTTTTTCTGTTCATTCTTTTGTTCTTTCAACTCGTTCTTCTTTGGACAATTCCAAAGTACCGACAAAACTGACATATACTGAAAGAGATTTTCAAAAAAAATAAAAAAATAAAAAGAAAAACTTTAAGAAACCGACAAATTTTGCAATAAAAAAAAAAATAATTAAATAAAACAACAACAACAACAGCAACAGCAACAGCAACAACAACAAAAATGTTCAATATCACATACCGGACTTTGTTTTATTTATTTAGTATGTTCTATACGCATTTTGTGGTGGCGTCCAATATCCATATGGTCCAATCAGAATTCTCGAAAAATATATTGGCCCATTTTTTTTTTCTATCTCAAAAAAACAAAAAAAAAAAAAAAGAAGATGGATAATCTACGTCAGACCGATCTATACATAATTATTAAATTGAAGGTGTGTTCGCGTGCGGGCCTCTTTTTTGTTTTTTTTTTGCCGTACATTCTATAATTAATTAATTAATTAATTAATAATAAATAATAAAAAAAAAAACGTAGAGATTCCATTATCGCATCATTATCATCCTTTTTTTTTTTTTTTGCTCATCAAAATAAATAAATGAAAAAAAAAAAATTGTTGCTGTTGATAAAAAAAAATAAAAATATTAAACACATTTATTGTCAGCTGGATTGATTGTCTTATTCCTTCTTCTTCTTCTTGTTTTTGTTTTACTGAAAATCAAAATCAAATAATAATAAAAATTGTGTTCCATTTTATTGTCTTATCAGAAGAATGTTTTTTTTTTTTTTTTTGGTTGTTTGTGATTAATTATTAATTTTCGTTATTTGCTTCAATTCATCGACGGTTTCTTTTTTTGTCCTCGTTTTTTGTTTTGTTTTTTTTGAAAAATTAAAATCAAAAGAAAAACGGAAACAGAAAGTAGCAAAAAAAAAAAAAAATGAAGCAGAATTAAAAATAAAAATCAAGAAAAGAGAAAAAAGAAAAAAAAAAAACTGTAGAAGAGAAGAAGAATCAACAAATGATTTAAAAATCTAAATGCAAGAATGATCTAAGAAAAAAAAAAAATATATAAAAAATTTTACTCGTTAATTAATCAATCAAATAATTTAAATTTCAGCGCGCGCGACAAAGAGAAAAGAAATTCAAATTGAATTGTTCAGAATTATTGTCACACACAATACAGCATCTATAAAATCTTCTACAGATTATATTTGTGGCACACATGCAAATACATACAACAACAACAACAATAAAAAAGAGATTTACACACACATGCATTGTTACTCATACATACGCTTACGCACAAACACAAATAATTTGAATTAAATATTTTATAAAAAAAAAAACCAACAACAACAGAGAGAAATGAAAAGAGACCAATAGTGTGAGAGAGAGAGAGAGAGAGAGAAATAATAAGATTGAAAAAAAAATGAGAGAAAGAAATAAAAACTTTGACATTCAATTTTACATGAATTAGCTTAACGTATCGTAGGTCATGTCGTTTTATTTCAATATTTATTATGCATAACATTTTTTATTTCTTTCTTATATACGCACACACACATACACACACACATATACACACATACATACACGCATACAAATATCCATACAATTTAAAACTAAAATCATTGAAAATTAGTCGGTCAAATTGTTGATTTTTATTTTTTTTTATGACGATGGGTATTCTATAACCTAATCTTATATGCAAAAAAAAAAAACACAACAACAACAACAACAACAATAATAAAAAACCGGTGGGGCACGAAATTGATAATTCCAAAATTAAATCAAAAATATAGAAAAAAAAATCCATTCAACAAACTGTTGTTCCTTCTTCTTCTTACAAACATAAAAAAAAAAAAACACATACATAAAAAAAGTGAAAAATCAAAAAAAAAATTATTAGGAAAACGGAAATACTGTTGTGACGTCAATTGAATTAAGTCAATATATTCTTATATTTTCCTTATCATCATAAATAATAGTGTCACCAGTATGGACGTGACGTAATACGATCATCGTCTATAATATTTTATTAAATTTATTAATATTTAATAAATAAATTACAATAACGAATAACGACGAATAACTACAACGACTTAATAAAATATTAAAAAAAAATCTATTATCAGAAATTTATGTTCTAATTTTAATCATTAAGAAATTCATAAATAAATAAAACAATTGTAACAATCTGTATAACAGATTAAAAGAAAATGTAAAGCGATAAGTGTATCAGAAAATCTTATATATTTTGTAAGGTGTTTGTTGTGTATATGTTTTTGTGCGCCTAGAATTATTATCAATAAGATTTATTTTATTTTTATATCATCATCTTATTTTTCTTCTTCTTCTTCTTGTTCTTCTTCATCATTCCTAATGTCTAATATCTAATCCTATACAATTTCCAATTATTATTATCTATTAGATATTTTCATTCATTAAATTGTATTTCTTTTCTTTTCTTCTTTTTTTTTTCCTTCTATCTATTGATGATTACAAATTAATTATTACACGTCAATAACTATCTATTGTGTGGAGGTGTTTTTATAATAATATAAAAATAAAGATGAACAGAATGTATAAAAATAGGCCAAATAATTATAGGTATGGGAGTAGAATGGGGAAAAGAAACAAAAATTATAATGTATGA
The DNA here is from genome assembly GCA_963082725.1 of Pedicia rivosa. Taxonomy (NCBI): domain Eukaryota; kingdom Metazoa; phylum Arthropoda; class Insecta; order Diptera; family Pediciidae; genus Pedicia; species Pedicia rivosa. The sequence continues at coordinate 14,079,548 of OY720151.1, read as the reverse complement.
TGGGGATGATTTAATTTCAAGAGAAGGATGTTCTATATTTATTTGCGTGTGTGTTAATTTATAAGTTTATCAGTTATTGCAATATGTACAGATACAGAATTTAATTGAAGGATGCAAACTTTTATTTTTGGCATTTGTCTATTTCTATTTGTTGTAAATCCAATTATAGTGAAAACAAAAAAAAAGTACAAACAAAAGTGAAAAAAAAAATAACTGTTACAAATACGTGGGATATAAAAGTTACCTTTTAATAGATCCTGTTTTATTGATGACGTCAGTTAAGAATGACGTCCATCAACCATTATGAAATATATCCATCATTGTCTAGTTTTACTCTTTCACATTGTTCTTGTTACTGATAGGATTTAATTTACTTTTTTTATTTTGGGTCTAATTAACTAATAAAAGTTGATTGGCAACGAAGTGAAAAATTCATTTTTCATAATATAAAATTTTCACATTTGATTTTTTTTTCTTAATAAAATTCAATCAAACGTGTTGTTACGTGTTCAGGAATTTTTTTTTTGGAACATATTTTCTTAAACGTCACATGAAATTCCTATATTGTAAAATGTTAGACTACAACTTCAAGATGTTAGAAGAAGACCACGCTCTATTAGCATGCGATCACTCATTGTTTATTTTATTGAAAACTTTTTTTTTATTTTTATTTTCAATTTCTTCAAAATTTGTTAAAAAAAAAAGGATTAAGAATAAGAGGAATTTAATTTGCGTCATTCGAAAGTACGGACTAGAATGTGAGATTAAGCAACTGAATTATTATTGGAATTTATTTCGTATTATTTGATGAAATTTCATTATTCAAAAGAAGAATTTTTGAAGAATATTAATTGAATCTGTTAATAAATTATTTACAAAACTGTTAAACTGATTCATGGGTACATCCCAACTCTCACCAATAATCAGAACAAATTGTGTGCAATTTTTAATAGAAATAATTCTGCTCACAATTTTTTGTTTCAATTCATTGGTAGGAAATTACTTACAAACTATTTTAAAATAAGTCAAATTAGCATCAATTAAAATAGATTAATTAATTTTTAACGTTTTGATTAAAGGAAATTAAACTTTGAACAAGAAACATCACCAGAATGAACAGTTACGAGATGTTAAAAGGGTGCAGTATACAGTCAAGGCTCTGTAAAAAAAAAAAAATAATACAACAATTGAAAGCTTCAGGTGAAATGTCATTCACAGATCTAAGACGAAATTTATATGATGTAAGTGAATATGCGGAAGTTTAATAAATATTTGAAAAGAAAGTTTTATTTTTTGTAAAGATATTTTATGATATGTGTGCCATTTTATATGATGAAATACTCAGATAGTTACTAAATTCATTTCTGTTTTTAAATAAATGACAAATTTATTCTTCATCTTAATTAATTAATATAAAATAAAATAGAACAATAAAATTTACATATAACAATAATAAAACGTCACAAAAATATGATATCATTTGTGATTTGCATCTTGCACATTTTTAAGAATTTTTGTCAATCGAAATAATATAAAAAAAAAAAAATTAATAAGCCGCAAATGACATTCAACAAAGTAATAATTAAAATTAAAGAAAATAAAAAAACTTTCACACACATTGCATCGTACGATCGTAAGAAAATTGAAGAAGAGGAGAGAAATATCAACGAAACAGGTTTCTTACGTGCACACGCATCAGATAATTTTACAATAAAAAATTTGCATTAAATTGTGATACAGTGCGGTGTGGTATACGCACAATACCACGCGTGCGGCAGTTTTAATAAAATGATCAAATAACTTTACACTTCTGTTTAATATTCTTTAACAACAATGATGATCATCCATGATAATGATGATGATGATGTTGATGACGATGATGATGATGATGATGATGATGTTGAGGATGAGGATGATAAATATATACCACCTATTTAACGGATATTGTTTGCAATTTCCGCTTATATATGAGATCATCGCGTACATCAACACTCGTGCCAACCACAATTTTATTTATTTTGTTTTTAAAAAACAAAAACAACAAAAAAGTCAAAAAAAAATTTGATAGAAAGAGAGATTTCAGAGTAAACACTTTTTTTTCTTAATGTTTTTGTTGAAGAAGATATTTGTCTTCATCTTCATTTTTCTTCTTCTTCTTCTTGTTGCTGTTATTGTTGTTGTTTAATTTGCGGAATTGAAATTTCGTAGAAAGGGAAGATTTTGTTTGAACCAACTAAAAAAATTAAATAGTTTTATGTTGATTAGATGTGGCAGACTTACTTTTTCATTCTTTTCCTTCCTTTCCTACTTCTTTCTTTCTTCTTCATCTTCATCTTCTTCTTCTTGATCTTCATCTCCTTCTTCTTCTTCTTCTTCTTCTTCTTTTTATTATTATTTTTGTTTGAAATCGTCTCAGCGTATTTTTATCATGTCTCATAATTTTTTTTTTTTTTTTTTTTGCAAACAGAAGAAAAAAATAAGAAGAAGAATGAAAACAAAAAATTACAGCACTTTCATTGACCATGAAGGTGATATTTAATTGTTTTCTTTTTCACATCAAAACTGATTCATTGTTTCGTTATTTTTGAATTGTTATTTCGTATTTTTGTTGTTGTTGTTGCTTCTTTTTGGTGTTGTTGTTGTTGTTTTTTTTTGAGATAAAAACCGTTTCCAAAAAAATAATAATAATAATTAATTTTCATTAAAAACAACAAATAGAAGAAACAGAAACAGAAATAGAAACAGAAGAAAAAAATGGTCACTGCCTTTTGCATATAGAAAAAAAATCAAATTTTTTATTTAAATGAAAGAAAATCATACGATAAATGTGTTAATTATATAAATTTTTATCACAAAAGGTCGACATTTTTTTTTTTTTTTTGTTTTTTATTTCAATAATTATAGAAATAATTAAAGATTCAGAAATATTAGAAGTCTTTGTTATTGTTTGTTTTTGTTGTTGTTGTTGTTGTTGAATGTAAATATTCACTTTTGGACTCAATCAAAATAAGAAAATATGTGTTAAAATTTCACAGTTACGGATTAATTACTTCTAAAGATTTTGGTTAAGATTTGTAGTTCACTAACGCAATAGAAATTTATACGATTACGTTTCATTCCACGCCCCCCATGCAAGTTCACTACAAAATGTTTTGGTAATGACAAATCTATTCAATGTGATCCTACATTTGTTTAAGTTTGATAATTTTCATTCAATAAATTTCCCTTCACCAAGTAAAAAAATTATTAAGAAAATAATTATAAAGAAACAAATTTTGATCTTAAAAGATCGTCGCAGAAACGTGTGCAAAATTTTTTAAAATCAAATTTTCTTTATCGTCTGCAATTCATTCTAATTTTAACTTTTGTTAATTTTTTGTTTGTTCCCTATGTAAATTATACAATAATTTATTCATTAGTTGGTCACAAACAGAAATCTTTTTGAGTTGTGATAAAATAACAAGTTGTCTTGTATCTTTCTTCAATAAATAAAAAAATTCCAAATATTAAAATCGAACACATTTGAACACAAACCAAAAAAAAAAAACACACACAATACAATAAATAGTCTAATTAATTAATAAACTTCAAATAAATAAATATTCGTTCGTATTTGCGTTGAACTAACACAAAACAAAAGAAATGATAAATTTAATTAAGTTTACTTTTGTATAATAACTGGTTTAAACTGGGAAATGACCGTACAATACTGGACACTTTAAAATGGTCAAGACAATATTATTACTTTTTTTTTCTTGTTGATATTTTTTAATAAAAATTTGTCGTTTCTTTTTTTTTTCTTATAATTATTATATTTTTTTTTTGTAATTATGACAAAAATATGCAATTTAACAAATAATTGGTGCATGAAGATTTTTCTTGATTGTTACGATTTCAAGTTAGAATTTTATGCATAGAAAATTAATGTGAAAAAAGAAACGAATTCTAAAAATGCAATTAAATTGGTTTCGATAAGAAAATTAGAAACTAAAAAAAAAACAGAAAATGTTCAAAAGTTAATTAAATACGTTTAATGATGATGGGGAACTTTAATAAGGTGACAAGTGAACGAGATGAATTATTTTATTCTGAAATATTTCAGTGGAAACTTTCAGATTAAATAATAAATTATATTGGAAGTAGAATATCGTCCTTCATATCGATACTTTACTTTCTTAAATTTTAACAAAGAATGAGTTTAAAGATAGTTGAAATTTTCAAATAAATCACACAAATCGTCTTAATTTAATATTTAAATGAAAGAAAAATTTCGAATCAATTAATGAATTTCATCAAAATAAATTTCATTCATAAATGAATTGCAACTGAAATATTTGAAATTCAAGTGACTGAAAAATAAAAACATCTCATTTTCATATATATTAATTTTTGTAATAAAGTTTTTCTTTTGTTTTTTTATTTATAAGCAAAAAAAAAAAAAGAAAAAGAAAACAAACGAAGAAGAAAAATAAAGAAAAACAAATTGACACTTGAGTATATGACTCAATGTTTTGTTAATGTTTTGTTAATAAACATCAACTCGTAATAATAATAATAATGTGAATGCCCTTAAAGGTATTTTGTTTATAAAAATTTCTGTTCATTAAATTCATGAATTTATTTATTGTGTTTGTGAAAAATCGTTAAATATTTGCGAAAATACTTACGATCATCATCATCATCAGATAAGGTTCAGAGGAGTCATTCAGGTTGAACGTTTTCTTTGCTAGGGAGCTTATTTTTTTTTCTTACACACATTAAATATATTCCAAAGGAGACCACACTTCTGAAGGTTGGACTAGATTTTGTTTAATTTTATTAAGCGCCAGGAAGTTAATTAAATTTCAATATTTTACACCCAAAATAAATTCTATTTTGTTCTGTTCCGATTTTTTTTCTTTTTTTTATTCATAACGGAAGTTTGTAACCCACACCAAATAATAAAGAAAATCATAAAAAAAAAAACAAGAAAACAAAAAATGAAGCAGACACCCCGATTTGACCACATAAAATAAATCTGTGTCATTTACGACGAGTCAGCAGAAAATCAAAAATAAAATCAGTTGTCTCGTAATTGTTGTTGTTGTTGTTGTGAATACCTTTTGGCTCCAGTAAATTTCATAATGTTTGTCAAACACGCATTCAATATTATTTTACTCATCCAAATTCTACTTCACTCTCTCTCTCTCTCTCTCTCTCTTTCTCTGTGTGTTTTATTTTAAGCCAAATAAATGATAAAAAAAAACAACGAAGAATTCATAAATTTACGATTTATTTACAAAATCAAAAAAAAACTTTTTAAGTTTTGTATGAATAATCAAGAAAATATTTGAAAGATTTTTTGCATATCATTAGTAATTTATCCCACTTCTTATTCTGTTACTTTATTCTTTGTTCTTGTTTTTTTTTTCTTCTTCTTATTTTTATTCTTCTATTTATGCACTTTACTACAAAGTAAAGTTTAACGAATTATTGACAATTTAACATTATTTTTTTTTCTTTCATGTTGAATGAAACAAAAAAAAAAAAAAAAAAGCTCCATAAATGATAATTTGTTAAGTTTTCTTATTTGTTCTTTTTTGTTCTTCTCTTAAATAATTAAAGAAAAAAATAAATAAATTAATAATAACAGAAAAGAAATTTGATTCATCATAAACCAACACCCACACAAATTAACTTCTATTTAACACACACACACATACACACACACACACACACACACACACACACACACACATACATACACACACACACATATAGTCTTAATATTGAAATAATAATTTGTCTACACAGTTGATGAGTTTTTTATTGTTGTGTTAAAGTAAATTTTACACTTTCCAATATTTTTCATCAAATTTGTTTTTTTTTTTTTTTTTGTTTTTTCGTGATACGACCAAAAAAAAAAAACTTAAATTTTGTCTTGTTTTGTTTAATTTTTGTGTTTTTAAATTTTAATTAAAATTAAATCGATTTAACTTTTAGTTTTAAGTTAATATAAAATTTACGGTAACGGGATAAAAATATGGGTGGAGTTTTAAGAATAAAAAACAAAAAAAAAAAAAACAAAAAACAAAAATAAAAAAAATGTTTGGCATTAAAAAATAATACAAAAAAAAAATAATTAAAACATCTTTATAATATAATTGTATTAATCACTCGTACAAAACTATTTAAGTGTAAGTTAATAATAGGTTACATTTTATACTAAAAATTTAATCAAATAAAATCTCATCCTCTTCATTTAAAACCAACAAACAGAAAAAAAAAAACAAAAAGTAAAAAAACCACCCAAAATGTATTTAAAGTTAAAATATCGACGAGGCCACATAATAATAGTGTTTCAATTTCAGCATCCAATTAACGAGATGATATTTAATGTTCATTCGTAAATTTTGGTGTTTTCAAATATATATATTTTTGAAACAGGATTAAATGGGAACAAACAGGTTCAATTAATTTAAAGTAAATTTCAAGAAGAAGAATTCACAAAATACACAAACATTAAAATTGATTTAATAGAAAAACAACAATTATGTCGTTAATTATATTCTGTTAATCAGCCATAATTGGTAATTTAGTTAATTTGAATAAAATAAATGAATCAATAAATAAGAAAAGATAACATTAAGATTGTGTAAATGATTCAATATTCTGGTTTCAATATTGGACATTCTGGTAAAACAAGAAATATCCGCGTCTTTCTTTTATACAATTTTTATTAAGTGAATAATTCTAGACATTTGACACTTGACTGGACACTATCTGGACTATGAGAGAAAATTAAATAATTTAAAGATACAAAAAAAAAAAAAAAACAAGAACTCTTTTAATTAAATTCTGGGGAAATGAAAATAAAAAAAAAAAAAAATTGATGAAATAAATTCGTCTCTCACTATTTTGTCCGCGCGGCAAATTCTATTGTTTGTTGTTGTTGTTGTTTTTTGTTTTCTTATTGCTGCCTTCAACGAACAGGAAATTCCGATCGAATTTAAAGAAATGTTAGATTAATAAATACACAAACTCTGTATTTTTTTCTCTTTCTCTTTTTTCCCCATCATTTTTTTTTTTTTTTTTTTGCAATTTTAAATTTCGTCGAAAATTATAATTTAGCAAACGGAATGACGTATGACGGCCGCCGCCTCTCTTCCCATCAATCCGATGGAATAAAATATAAATTAGAGAAAGAAAAAAAAAAAATCTACATTAGAAAATAAATCATTAATTTCAGTTGATAACAAAAAAAAAAAATTAACAACACAAATGAAATATTTATTTATTATTTTTTTTTTTATATTTTGGAGGATTGTTTTGACGTGCCCCCATGTAAATGATGCAACAATAAATTTATGTTATAACTTCTATTTTTTTTTTTTTTTTGTGTTTTTTATCAAGAATTATCAAGGCACACGTACCAAAAAAAAAAAAAAAAAAATAATAATTATCTCTTAATAAATCTAAATATAACATTTTTTGTGTGTATCTGATAAGAGAAGAATATAAATTTTTTTTTAATTATCTATATTTAGTTCATTATTATTTAAATAGAATTAATATTTGGACAAATTAAAAAACAAAAAACAAAACAAAAAAAAAACAATATTTCAATTAAACTTCCGTTTTAGTTCACATTATTCAGCGTCCAGACAATCTGGACACAATTGTTTTCTATATTTCATTTTTTTTTTAGATAAACAAAAAAAAATCTAATCACAATCTACTCGAAAAATTCAATTGAAATTCATTAAATAAATATTAGTTAATAGATTGCGGAAGCTGATCATAAATTAAATATTAAAAAAAAAAATATATATTCAAATTAAAAACTAAAAAAAAACAAAAAAAAAAACAAAAAAAAAAAAAGGCGTTAAAGAATTTCCTTAAATTGTTTATTTTATTTTAAAATACTGAATAAGAATCAATTTGAAGTGATTCTCTAGACAAAAGTATTTTTAATAATTGTGACAAATAATTAAGGAATTTATCTTAATATTTAGATATTTTTAATTTTCAAATATCTTCACATTAATCACGTATTAATGAGTCAATTTTGAATAATTAAGAATAAAAAATTGCTACACCAATAGAGATTTTCTAAATAACAATAACCATTATAGGAAATGTTAACACAAGAACACTGAAGTATCGAGAAACAGAAAAAAAAAAAAAAGGTAGAATGAATTTGTTTTCAGTAATTTTACAAGATGCTAAAGGAAATTAAATATTCAAGTAAATTTCTAACAAAAATTCAATCTGACTTCAAATGAAGAGTTAGGGTACGTTACCAATTTTTATTTAATAAATTGATTTTAATCATAGATCATTTTATAAATGTTACAGTCATAACTGGTCATTTTAAGGTCAACATGGATTAATTAACAAGAAATTTATTGCAAATCTTTGAAAATAATTTGTTTTGCTTTCTTTTTGGATAAATCAATTTTACAGTTTTTCTTTTGTAAATTGTTTCATTATTAAAAATATTCAATTTTGATTATAGTTGGTGTTGATTGGTTGTCTAAATTGTACCCTTAAGGCGTTTAATGTAAATTTTTATTCATCTATAAAATTTCAAAATTCTCTTTTTTTTTTTTGTCAGTTCAGATTTGATTGATTTCGACAGATTAATCGAAAATACAAAATATGTTCATGTAAAACATGTCACATTACAATTGTCTAGCCACTCCCACTTTAATTTAATAGAAAACAAATATTTTTGTGTGTGCGGTAAAAAAAATCAGCATTTGTTTTTTTTTTTTTATTATTTTTAGAAAATAATTTCTATATTCTGCTACGATTATGATGATGACTTATTTTTTTTTTTTGTTTTTTAAATGATGAAAATGACAATGCAGAACATTTAGAAAAATTGCAAAACACCCACCCAAATAATATAAGCGGACTGTACCGATATGGTATTAATTTTTTTACAATAAAAAAAAAACAAAAACAAAAACAAAAAATCATCTTTCTCTTAAAAAAAAAAAAAACCTACGGTTGGTCGATTGTCTAATTTTATGCAAGTATTTTATTTATTTTTTTACACAATAAACGGAATCACCTTTTTATACGAGAAATTAATTATAAAATATTCTAATTTTAGATTTTTAAAGTCATTCACACGTTTAAAGTCATTCAAGAAGAAGATGAAAAAAAAAACCAGGTGAACATTTTTTATTTTTTTCTTTTAAACTTTTATTTTTGATTTGTTCAAAATTTTCCCCATTTCTGAAAAATCAATAAAATTATTTTTTTGCTTTAAATAATTTTTTGTCGTCAATTTGGCTGATCATAAAATTTTACATTTATATCGAAAATATTCCGAACACAATTAATTTATTTTACTGGAAATCTTTTGTTTTACGTCACATTTATAAAATTTTCACAAATTAAAGTTTTACCCAATTTTGTTTCATTTCATTGGGTTTTGGAATGATTCTTCTACTCTTCAGGAAACCCCGTAAAAATTTAGCGTTTTGTTTTTTTTTTTTACGTTGAGTTACTTTGAATGTAATTTTTTTCAAAAATTAAACAAAACCAGAATCTATGGACTTTGAATTTATTACAAATTGAACATTCTTTTTTTTTTTTTTTGTTCATGAATTCCAACAATTACAACAATTACAACAATATAAAGTTAAATGATTTAAAAAAATAAAATATGTTACTAGGAAAAGTCTGAATCCTATAGAAATTGTAATTTTTTTTTGGTTAAACAATAAAAAAAAAAAAAAGTATGCATACGTTTATTTGCATTTAAAAAAAAGAAAAAAGTAAACCACAAATCAAATAAAAATTTGTCATAAGCGCGTGTATAAAGTACGTAATCGTGTAGGTTTTTCCTGATAAATAATTTCCTAAGAATTACAATAATTCATTATGTAAAAATATTTCAGTTTTTTTTTTTTTTTCATCATCATTAATTCGATAATGTTGATCATGATGATGATGATGATGATGATGATGGAGGATCAGCGCACTTTTATCAATTTCCACTTAAATAATAATGACATCAATTTTTGTATTTTGATTTTTTAATAAAAATTCTGAACAATTTTTTTTTGTTTTTTTAATAGGAAGGTTAAGTGAGTTAAATGAAAAAAGATATTCATCAATTGTTTTTGTGATGCGAATTTATTTATTTTTTTGTTTTTTTTTTGTTTTATTTAAATTTACGTTATTCACATATTTGTGTGAAACACGCAACAATAGAAAAAAATCTATACAAAAATTCTTTCTTATTATCAAATTATTTGTGTGTGTATATGTGTGTGTCTTTATCAATTTTTAAGTAGAAAAATATAACAAATGAGTAAATTTCAATAAGAGAGTGTGGCTTATAATTAACACCTTTTAGTCACTATTTTATGAAGATTAAACAAAAAAAAAAAACAAAACAACAACAAAAATTAACAAGTAAAATAAGAGACAAACAGTAATTCGATATGAATGAATGGAAATCATTTTTAAAATTTCAACAGTAAGAGAGATAAAAAGAGATTGAGAGAGAGAGAGAGAGAGAGAGAAAATTTGAAAATACAAAAATTTAGGAGAGTTTTGTAATTTTAATTGTTTTAACGAGAGAGAAAAAAAAAATTGTTTAAGGTGTACAAAATTTCTTCAAATAGAGAGAAAAAAAAATACACTGGGCGCCTACATTTTATGATTTGAATTTCGTCATATTTTGAAATTATTTCAGATAAATGAATGAATAAGAAATTGTTTGACAATAATTTTGTATAAGAGAAAAAATAAATAATAACTTCAATAAAAACACTTCACTTTTATAAAGTAAAAAAAAAGAAAATCAAGAATGTCTTTTGTTTGAAGGACAACAAAGAAAAGAAAAAAAAAATGGTAAATTTGACTTTCAATAAAATTCCATCAATCAAGTTTTTTTTCTCCCTCTCCTGACAATTGGCAGTAAAAGAATTCAAAATGCAATACAGTAAATGTATAACAACGGAAAATATTGATCGCTTGTAAAAAAAATATAAAAGAAAGATAAAGATAAATAATATTTGATGTGATGAGAGACTTTTGCATTAATAAACAGACAAGAATACAACAGTAGTTGTGTACATGAATGAACTTTAAACTTTAATCTTTATAAGGAAGCAGGTAGTTATAGTGTTGTATTGTATTTGAATTTTTTATTAACATCAACGACTAAGGTTATTAATAACTAGGAGACCTATTTTTGAGGTGGGTTCTGAACCAACTAGCATATGCATATGCATTTTTAGGTAGTTAGGTAGGATCTCTTCTTATGTTGAGTTTTACAAATATTTTATCACAGACTATTTGTACTTTTTGTCTTGTTCTTCGTTTTCTTCTCTTATACGGATAATAATCAATTGAAAATTTCATGGTAATCCTGCATCCTATCCATAGACAATTCTATTTGCGTGGCATTAATTTGTCTGATGATCGATCAACTTTTAAATTGTATCGATTGTATCGTCTGTTTAATCCTTGTCATATTTTGTATGTAAAACATTACAATAAATAGATGGATGAATTTTAAGTCTAAATGGAATTTAAAAAAAAAATTACGATACAATTTTTCTTTTCTCTCTTTACCCTTTACTTAATTCTGTTGTTTTTACAAGAAAAACAAAAAATAATAATAATTTACAAGCAAAAAGAAAAAAAAATAAAAGAAAAAATTCAAAAAAAATGTTGGTAACAAGCATCGCAGCCAACAAAAATGATTTGTTTCTTATTGCGTGCATGGATAATTGAAATAATTGTCTTCATCATCAGTAACAGAAAGAAAACAAAAAACAAAAAAAAAAAACAATAATTTTATGAAATAAAAAAGAATTATACAAGTTAGCCTGCTTTTTTTGCGTTTTTCTTGTGTTTTTGTTGTGGTTAGTTGTTGTTGTTGTTATTGTATGATCTTAAACACAACATTATTGTACTACCTAGCTACTGGTATATATAACCAATCACTTAATATTTATATAAATGTTATGTATGTAAGATATGAAGAGAAGAAGAAGTGGAAAATATAGAAGAAGAAAAAAAAATTATGTACTGGTGGAAAAATGTGAAAACAATTCGAAAAATTATTTATTAACTTTTATTACATAAAATGAATAAAAATGAATAAATCTGTACACTGTCAAGTGTCAATCAAAATGACTAAATAAACTAATCATTATTATTAACTGATTAAATATTTAACAGAAGAAGTTTTAACTTTATTATTATTATTATTTAAAATCATCTCATCATCATCATCAATTTAATGCATTTTTTAATATGTTGATGATGATGAGTTAATATATGAATATGAATAAATTGAAATGTCACTTTAAATGTTGTTTGTCTTTTTACTAATTAAATTTAATTATGATTATCAACTAACTAATAAAGATGAATTACATTAAATTAACTATAATATGGTAATCATCTGTCAAAAAGTGACAGAGAGGGGAAAAGTTGAAAAGTAAAAGTTTGTAATAAAATTGAAACGCGTGCGGTATTTTTTTTTTTTTATTAAAATGTATTTCCGGTTAAAGAATAAATTTTTTGTGTTCGTTGTGAATTATACAAAAGATTGGATCGTTTAAATGTCAAAAAAATCACACTAGATGACAATAGACACGGATATATGGAATGAACATTATCAAATTTTTTTTTATAATGAAATTAGCCACCAAATTTTATCAAAATTTGATGATCGGTTATCGTTCGTTTACATTTCGTCCTGTGTCCTCGTTTGTTCGGTCAAGAGTTTATTACAATTTCAATTTATCATTCAATTTATAGACACGATGTTCAAATCACCGTTAATTTGGAATTGCCCGTTTAAAATTATTGCTAGACATTTAAGCAAAAACACAGTTTGATTTAACATTTAATCCTTGTACACATGATGATACATTTTGTTTCAAGTTTGACTTTAAATTAGAAACATTTTTAAACCGTTTAGCTAAATATAGATAACCACACTTAAGCCTTATGTGTTCATTATGGTTTTTGCATTCCCCAGGTTTTTTTTCTTTAAAGAAATCAACTTAAAATTCAGTTGATTAATTTTTAAAATGAATTAAATATTTTCTGAGATTTTAATCAAATTTAAACAGAATCACAAAAATGTGTCATCACAGATGTCGCTCAAATCGCATCTTACGATCAAAAATTGGTTTGCGGTTAATACCAACACTAACACGATATCAGCAGTAACCACAACACTAACAAAATATTAGCAGTTGAAATTCAGATTATTGTGATAATTTAATTAAATTTTTAAATAAATATAACGCATTTTAATCGTGATGATAAAATTTATTAAGATTTATAAATTGAAGATTTTCCAATAGCAAAAAAAATTTATGTTTAATATTTTGTTGTTGTTGTTTCTCACAAGTAAATCATTTTCTAAATTTAATGAGTGAGGGATGGGGTGGTTGAAGGTGATGAGAGAATTAAAAGAAACGATTGAAAAAAAATAAATTTTAAATCAAATAATTTTTAACATTGTAATCGTATATGAGTAGCGAAGAAATAAAAAGGTAAAAAATCAACAATCATAAAAAAAAAAAATACATATTTTTGTATAATTCACAATATTTTTTTTTCTGTTTTTAAAAAAAAAAAAAAAATTGCATCGCGTCTTATGTAGAGAAATAATATACGCAAAAATAATATACACAAATGAACGTCAATTTTTTCTTTTTTTTTTGTTCCCCCCCTCCCTCTTCTTTTTCTTCTTCTTATTCTTCTGTGATTATTGTTGTTGTTGTTGTAATTATTGTTATTATTGTTGTAATTGTTGTTGTTATAATATGCAATTTTCACTATAAGGTATAGGTACAGGTGTGTTATTCATATGTGAAATTGTCGATATAACCGATGGCAACTTAACAAAAAAAAAAAAGTATAAGAAAAAAAATGTTAAAAGAGAGAAAAAAAAAAAATTAAGAAGGAAAAAAATTATAATAATAATAATAATAATAATAATATTAATTATAAGAGAACAAATTTAATCACTATGTAATGGCATCTCATATATATGTTTATACTAATGAGGTGTTTTTTGTTGTTGTCATTCTGTTGTACTTCACGATATCTCATTAAGAAAAATAATTTTATTCGCACACCGTATTTTAATATAAACCAGAATAATATAGATGTGTGTATGTATGTGTGTGTATGTATGTGTGTGTGTATATGGTAACAGTAATAGTTGTCTCACTCTCAATTATTCATTTTGTATTACTTAAAAAAAATTTTTAAATAAAATTTTTAAACAGGGTCATTGTCATTCTTTGAATATCAACGAATATTTAATTGTAATATTTGAGGAACATTGAGGAACATCGCTTTATCTTAAATGGACAACCAAATAAATTCAACAGTATAAAATATCTGTAAACATTATTTACCTGTTCACTTATGGATCATCCTTTTAATTAACTTGTCATAATGTTACTTCTCTATACCCATTTGATCTGTATTCAATTATTATTTATTTGCAAAAAAAAAAAAAAAAAATAATAATAAAAAATAGAAATAATCTAATCGAGTCAAGTTAAATTATGATGAATAACATTTCTCTTCAATATAAACAGCATCTTAAATCACATCAAATGTGAATGTGTGTGTGTGTGTGCATGTGTGTGTGTGTGAATATACTGTAAATGTAAAAAGTGTTGAGATGGTGAAAAATTGTTTGTGTGTGTTTTTTTTTTTTTTTTTATAAACAGAATTGAAATGAATTTTCTATAATTGATCTCGGTCTTATATATATTTATTTTAATCTTTTCTCTTTCCTTTACAAAAAAAAAAAAAAAAAATAGTCGTAATGAGAATAATTATTGGATTTGATGACAAAATTATTTTATAATTGTTTACAAAATACAATAATTATATATTGACGATAATTATATAGACAATTTTTTTTTTGTTTTCCCATTTTTTTTTTCCCTCACACCCCACCTTTTACCCCCTATCCCAATAATCTCTAATAGTAAATAATGAGATTTTCTTTCGTTAATTATTTTAAATTCCAATTAAATAAGTGTACAAAAATTTTAAGACTTTTATAAGGTATAAATAATATAAAGCCACATCCGTACAAAATTTATCACTGACGTCAATAAAGTCAATAAAGTTTTTTATCCTTTTCTTTCTTTCATTCTTTTTTTTTCTATTCTTATTTTTGGCATAAACAACTTAACATTTGACTTAAGTTTTAAGACTTTTTTTTTTTTTTTTTTATGACAAAATTAATAAATAAGTTTTATTTGTGATTCTATTTATAGAAATATCTTCTTTTTGTTGATTTTTTTTTGTTTTCTATTTGCAGTGAAATATTTTTTTTTGTTGATTTTTTTGGTAAGAAACTAAAAAAAAATTGACACAAAACGGATTTATTATTTACGTACATCAAACGCATAATCCATTTAATGTCTTAGAATCAAATATTTATTGAATTTTATTTTCTAACACACAGATCAAATTTTATTTATAAGAATTTGATAAAAATGTTTAAATTGAAAAAAGAAAAATAAAAAATTATAAGTAAGAAGACGGATGAGGATTATCTGTAAAGCTTCTGTCAAAATATTAAATTCTCTAAAAGATTTTTTTAATCATTTTTTTTTGTGTTGTTAGTTATTTTTTTGTTGTAAGCTTGCGCTAACTAAGTTTAATTAGGGTCCACATAGGTAAAAAAATTGCGGTTTTTTTTTCGTGGACTTTCAATCTTCCAGAGGAAAAGACCAACAAAAACAACGTACACACTTATTTTTTAGATAAAAATCACAAATACAAGATTACCCAGTCATTTGGTATTTTTAAGCTTTCCGATTATCAGACGTTTAATTCTTATTATTATATTCGTTGGTCGTTACCATATTTTTGTAGTGATTAAAAAGTGCTGCCAGTATAACATTCTAATCCAAAAGTTACTTGTACCATCGTTACTTCAATTTATAAGTGCTGCATAAATTCATAAGAGTCCTTTGGCTTATGATCCATTTCTCTAATCAATCTAAATTCTTTCTTCAACTGTTTATTTTTTTTACTTTAACAAAAACTGTTTATTTTGCATTATTATTATTATTATTTGTCACAAAATTAATAAAGAATAAGTCTATAAGTATAAGATTCAATTATGGATAAATAAAAAAGAAAAATGTCACAATAACATAAAATTGAAAGATTGAGACACCTGCACATTGAACTCACAATTTTTTCTTTCTGTTTTTTTTTTTTAAATAAATATATTTGCACAAGTGGACAATAATGCATAAATGCTAATGAAACAACAACAATAATAATAAGAGAAATAAAGAATTGTTAAAAGTAAAAAAGAAAAAAGAAAAACTGTAATGTCTTGTGTAAGATGCAATCACAGCATCAATCTCTTTTTTCTTATATTTCAATTTTTTTTTCTCATTTCAATTTTTATTCCAATTTAATAATAAAGAAATTTGATTCCCGCCTACAGTTTTTTTTTTTTTCTTTCTTTCTTTTTCCTTTCTTTTGATTTCTTTCTTTCATCTTATGTATCCATAAACCTTTTTTTTTTTTTTTTGTTTTGTTTTGTTTTGTTTTGTTATTGACGGGAGAATTGAACGGGATTGAACATTTTTTTTTTTTTTTGTTATTAAGAAATAAAATTATTGTTTGATCATCGTATTTTTTTTTTTCTTCATTTTTAGTTTCAATTTTTTTTCTTTTTTTGTTTTTTGTTCTCCGCTATTTTTGACTGGAATAAAAAGAAAAAAGAAAAAACGGAATCTTGTGTTCGAAAATTAATTAGCAGTTTGTGTGTGTGTGTGTGTGTGTGTATTGTTGCGCGCGCCCGCGTGTATGTGTGTGTGTGTGTTTGTATTTAATTACAAATTATTAATAATATTAATTTTTTTTTTGTATTTATAAGATTAATAAGAGGAAAAGAAAAAATATTTAGAAGATAATTTAGGAATATTTAAGTAAGTTTAAGTTTAAGTTCATGGATCTTCATTTGTTTTTGTTTTTACTGCTGATGTTTGTTTGTTGTTGTTGTTGTTATTCTTTTGTCTTTTTAAGAAGGATATTTGACTTTGTATGTAAAAGTATACAAATATATTTTTTTATTATTTTTACTTTGTTCGTTTTTTTTCTCTCTCTCTCAATTAATCATAACACAAAAAAAAAAAAAACAAAATTGACAAATAATATAAAAGGAAGAAATTGAAATAATGACTTCGTTGTAACGGTAAGAATTTTGTTTTTTTTTTTGTTTTGTGGTGCATCTTGACTTGACATGAAATGCAATTCCAGAATTATGACAAAGAAAATTATAATGTGAAGAATGATGACAATCCAGAAAAAAAATTCACTAAACAACAACTAAATGGCCTTACCCCTTTCTTGTTAGGTCATTTATCTCATCCAATGCTGCGTTCTTTTTTTTTTTGCCTGTACACAATTTTTTTTTAATATAATTTTATCAATTATTAAGGAATGTCATAATTTGATGTAAGTGATCTGATCATCTTCAGAAATTATCATAAAATACAATATTATTATTTTATTGTGTTTATAATCGTGTCAAATAATCAAATTCCCTTTCCAACAAAAAAAAAAACAACAACAAAAAAAAAACAACAAAAATTACAAAAACAAAATTGTCGGTCCCAATTTATTTTTATATATTTTTTTTTTTCTCTGATAATTTTTTTCCAATTAATTTCTTATCGAGATTTCAATTTTTTTGGAAAAATTTGTCCACTTATTTCATTAAGAGTTTAGCGTTTGTTTATTTTTTTTAACTTAATCAAAAAAAAAATTAAAAAAAAGAGGTGTGTGTGTGTGTGTGTGTGTGTACGGGTCCTATCTTTTAGCATTATATATTTTCATTGTAAATAAATCATATATTTTTATTTTTCATTTAAGAAAGATTAATTTTTTAATGGGGCACACGTGATTTGCTATATTTTCTTTCTGTTCATTTTGTTCAGTTTTTTTTTTAAACAATTTAAAGAAAGAAAACCCCCCCACATTATTTCATAGTGGATTAGATTTTTGCAAAATGATAAACACAATAAATAGTCTGCTCCATTTATTTGGAAAAAGGAAATAAAAAAGAACCAAAAATAAAGAAAGAAATCATAAAAATTGAATTTATTGAAAAAAGAAAAAAAAAAAAATATGTGCAAAGTTATGTCCACAATGTTGAATTATTGAAACTGACGTTATCAAAATTCTAAAGGTGAATGAATTCAATGAATTTTAACTTTTGTGATAATGTTCACCACATTAATTAAAGAATAGACAAAGTCTGCTGAATTTCCTTTATCATATCAACGTATAGAAAATCTAAATAGAAACAACATCAATCCACACTGCTCGAAGGGGTCATCTTTAAATTCATAAATAAAATTTATTAAACTTTCATTTGAAATTGAATTAAGTCAAATTATAATTTCCCTTCTCCTAGTAAAAACAAAAACAAAGAAAATAAAGACAAATACAATTAATAAATTTTCTTCTGTTTCAACAGTGAACTTTTTCACGGCTTAACAAATAATACGGAATCGGTGTGTGCGGCTTATTTGATTGTTACATGTCGTGTAATTAACATCATATACGAATTTTAAAGAAATAATAAATAAATATTGAGTGTATTGAACTGAACTGACTGTATTGTCTGTATTATAGTTCTCTAAATGTAAAGAAAATCAAAGCAAAGCGAAAAAAATGAAAAAAATAAAATAATAAAAAACAAACAGGTAAAGATAAAGAAAGTTGAATTTTAAGTAAAAGTGTTTATGTACAAAAGACAACAGCAAAAAAAAAAATTATATGTTCCTCAATTAAAGATTTTGCACACGTCTGTAAGGTTAACGGACAAAATCAATTTTTTTTCTTTTTTTCTTTTTTTTTTTTTTCGTTATCAAAATCAAATAATAAATAATCAACTATTTTCCTTCTTCTTCTTCTTCTTCTTCTTCTTTTTTACATTTTATTTATTTACTTTTTTTTAATAATCAGAATGAATTTTATATTTGTGTTAAAATTTACAATTAAATTTATTTTTAATCTGATTTTTTTTTTTTAATAAAATAAAATAAAATAAAATTAAATCTTTTTTCTATATAATAAAATTGTGCCTTACCAAAAATTGTCCACACACAGACACACACACACACATATACCCGCACGCACATTTTTATTTTGTTTTTTTTAGTGGACGATTTAATATTTTAAGTCTCATAAATCAAATATGTGTGTTTCTTTTATCCACTCTCAATAGACAAAGATTAGCAATTTTATTAAATTTGTATTACAACAACAATAACAACAACAAAAAACGAAAGCCAGAAAAAAAAATGTGACAAGAATTAACAGAAAAACTAAACTATAAAAAAAAAAAAAGTTAAATGAATCAACAACAGGAACATATTTAAAATTGAATAATTATTTAATAGGAATGACAGATGCATTTTATTATTATAAAAAAATAAATAAAAACTAAATAATAATTCTAATAAAATAACAACAACAACAATAACAACAAATAGAACAATTACAATAACAAACAGTGATGAATTAAATTCACTAAAAAATTATATAAATATAAATGAACAAAAAAAAAACAAAAAAAAAAAAGAAGAAGAAAATAAATAACACGAAAATGTGTTACTTCACATAATAATATTTTCTTAAGAAAGTTAATAAAATTATTGTGAATTTTATTAAAATTCAGTATAAAAATGATGAACAAATCGCTAAGGAATGGGATGAAGATAAAAATTACCAAAGCACACACACACACACACACACTAAATATGTAAAAAATAATAATAATCAACGATGTACACTCATAGATTGTGAATTATATTCTTACACCTATTTTAAATTATCTTTATAAGACAACAGAAAATATCAAAACAAAAACAAAAATAAAAATAAAAAGCGTAAGAATTAAACGCAACAATTGTCACACAACCACAATAAAATTATCATAATTAACTGGCTATACAAGAGAGACAAAGAGAGTGATAGATAGAATGAAAAAGAGAAAATAAGTTAAAGAGAGTGAGATAAATAGAGAGTACAATAGACTGTCATTTTTACTATTATTAAAAATAAATATTAATTGTTCTATAAATAAAACAAGGCAAAAGGGAGGAAAAAAAAAATGATTTTATTTATTTCTAAGGAAAAATTTCTTTAAAATGAATAACAAAAAAAAAATCTGTTCTTATCTGCAACAACAACAACAACAACAACAACAAAAAATGAAAGTGTGATAACAACAAAAATACAAAAAAAAAAAAAAAAATAAAATTTATAATGAATGGAAAAAAAAAGGTAACCCCGCCTTTTATTATAGGATAATTTACACACGACACAAATTATACAAATACAAAAATTTAAAGAAATTGTAATCACTTATCTTGTATAAATTTCTTGTATTTATTGTTGTTGTTGTTTCTTTTTCATTCATTTAAAAATACAATTTTTTTTTTTGTCTTGTATTTATTTATTGTCACTAAAAAAATAATGAACAATAAAAAAAAAAAAAAAAAAAAAGAGGGAAAAATGCAAAGTAAAGAGAGAAAAAAATAAATAAACAGCAGTTAAAAATAAAAAAAAGAAAAGAAATAATATTTCTTGGTAGGTACTTCCCCTGTAGTTTACAGTTTTGACGTCATCACATATTATGCAGTGTAATTGAATTTGACTTGCTGATTTCTCACAATCATAATAATAATAAATATTTGATTTTTTTATGATACCCGTGCGTATTTGGTATGCGCCTAATTTTATTTCTCTGTCTTCTTGCGTTCTTCTTTTTTTTTTGTGTCCTTTTCTTTTTCAAATAACAAATTTTTATTTCAATTCTAACTAAACTATACGTCAATTTTTTTTGTTTTTTTTTTCAATTCAACTTTCATTTCATTGGAATTTGTAAACACAGAATAAATAATATAAAATAGATTAATCAACAATTGTGATGATGTTGATGATGATGATCGCATTTTGTTTGTTTGTTTGTTGTACTTGTCATTTATCATTAATCCACTTCCTTTCAGTTATTATATCGGAAGTAAAATGTAAATATTGTGCAAGAAGGAATGAATGAATGCAAAAAAATAAATAATAAACACACAAACGCAAAGAAATTTAAGTCATTATCAATTAAGTCATACACACAATTATTATCAATTTTTTAAATGTATGACTTAACGTGTATGGACACGATTAAATAAAAAACAATAAAAAAAAAAAGAAGGTGTTCTCTTCAAGATATACTACAAAATATTTAATTAAATTTAAAGAATTTAATAAAGTTAATGATAAATGTCAATGACATAAGTTATGATAATAATTGCAGTTATCGTTGTTCCTATTATTATTAGACTATTTGTTATTGTCACGTTATCGTACAACAAATCAAATACTGTGTGCCATTTTATATTTAGACAATGACGATCATAATGTTGTTGATGATGATGATGATGATGATAATAATTATGATGAGATTTAATAGTGATATTGTTAAAGATTTAGTTATTTATTAAGTCATAATAATTATGAAGAAATCAATTAATTTAATTTATTATTTTAAAAAGAAAGAAAAATAAAAACAAAAGCAAAAAGCAAAAAAAGAGGCATGCGGTTTGATTAATTAAATTTATTAAAGATTTTGATATTAAAAATTATTTTTCTTATAGTTTTGAGTCAATCATATTCAAAATCACAGATCTTTGAAAACCTTTTTTTTTTTTTTTGGTTAAGAATTAGAATTTTGTTAGACTTCTAAAGCAGATACACACAAGTAAATACACACACACACACAATACATGAATATAGACAGATCATATATAGAACTAACTCCACACACATCATTATAACTTACGAAATATTTTATACGCAGCCTTGACATTAAAAAGGGGGTGTGAAGAGGAAGATGAAATTTAGAAATACGTGATCTTATGTTTTTGATTAGAATCTCGATGAATTGACCTTGTTTAGGGTGTTTGCACCTAAAAATTAAATTGTATTAATTTGAGACAAAACAATTACGTCATTAGAAATATTTTCATTTAGAATTTATTTATAATTAGTGTGTGTATGTATGAATATGGATACATTGCATTGAGTCTGTATATGTTTTTCTTAAATTCTGATTTTCTATTCGTTGTAACAGAATTGTGTTAGACGTTTCAATGAAAAGTGATTATTTTAAGAAGTGAAAGTGAAATAATTACAAATTTCAGTAGCTTCATTTTATAGTTACCCTATGACCTGTATAAAATAACCGATACCCTTAATAAGACGTCAGATATTCCATCAATTTCAATTGATTTCAATTTTAGATATTAGCATATGGGAATTTTTTAAAGACGTCTAACAAAATCATACACCAGGTGAGTTTCTTATTATTCGAAAAATGTTACTTTGTATAGATTCCTCGAAAATTCCCGATATTATAATTTTCAAGGTAAAGGTTATCACGATTTATTTCTATTTCCATACTATATTGGGATAATAATAGAAAACTAAAATAGAATGTATGAGCAATCATACACACACACACACACATACCTATTTATGATTTTTCCCATCATAAATGAAAAAATGTATCTCCTAAATTATTTCTTTATATGGTAATATAATTGACATAAAACTAACTACGTCATAGTTTTGTTTTTCTTTGAATAAAATCAGATTAATTCTATTAAAAAAAAAAAAACAAAATTCACCTAACAAAAAAAATCTTATTTTTGTTTGATTTGGTTAAAAGTGTAAAAATGTTAGATTAGACTTTTTACTAAGAATTCAATAAAAATATAGGGAGGAACATTAATTCTATAAATACACAAAAAATACAAAAATACAAAAAAAAAAGACTTGTGTGTATTATTGAAATGTATTTATTGTGATAAGATTCTAAAAATATTTTTCATGACTACATTAAATTTTGTTGTTGTTTATTTTTTTTTATATTTTTTATTGTATAATATCATTATTGACAATTTGTTGATCTTATAATGACGTCATTTAGACATGATGATATCAATTATTTGTTGTCTTTTTTTTTTTTTTTATTGTTATTTATTATCATTTAAATTTTATTCGGTCATATTTGAAATGTATACACGCGAAAATAAAATGACAAAAAAAAAAAATAAAATTACACAAATGCAAAGTTCATGTTCATGTGTGTGACTTTTTTTGTGTGTATGTGTGTGTGTGTGTGTGTGTTTCTTATACAAAATTCAAATAAGTATATTACAATTGCATATTTATGAATTATCTTGTATTGACTTGATTATGAATTTTCTATTTTTAGTTCGATGGTTCTTATTGTTGTTGTTCAATTTTTTTTTGATCAGTTTTTTGTTGTTGTTGTTGTTGTTGTTGTTGTCAGTCTTTTTGACGGTTCATATTTATTTAATGTTTTCTTTTTGTGTATGGATCACATGAAATAGAAAAGAAAAGAAAGAAAAGAGAAAAGCATATAAAAAAAAACACATCAGACAAACAGAATGAAAGAAAGAAAGAAAAGTATTTTTTGAGAATCGGTTATTGGCATGGCGCTTCGTGACAAGATAAGCAATTAGTCAAAAGAATTTATTATGCAAATATATGTATGTGTGTATAATGTTTATTCTTATCTTATCAACATTGTCTGTCCGTAATCATAACTTTTACTTTATAGTAATATTAATTATTGTTATTTGATTATGTCAGAAGAAATTACAATAAATGTGAATCGTTGAATGAATTTTTATTTAACAAAATAAAAATTGTAAAAGTTTAAGATATACAGAGAGAAAGAGAGAGAGAGAGAGACAGAGAGAGAGAGAAACAGAGTGAGACAGAGAAAGGTAAGTTAAATGCAATAATAAATAAGAAAATAAAAATTTATTTCCGCCGTAGAAAATTGACTAATTATTGATTTAATGAAAGAAATCCTTTTTTTTTTTTAATTTATAAAATCAATTTTTTTAATGTTCATATTTTTTTTTTTTTTTTTTGAACAATTTCATTTCACAATATTAATTAATTAATTAACTTGAGCACATACAGACGTACACCATACAAACATACCTATACATTATTAATGTCTGTTTAATCGTATCAATAATGATGTATACATTATTTTCACAATCCCATTACTATTGAACGTTTCTTTCATCTAAGAAATAATAATGAAATTTTGAAAAACTGTACAGCTACAACAACAAATCATTAAAAACAAAAATAAAAAAACAAAAAAAAAAAAAATATAGAAAAGCAACAAAATTGTGGAAGATAGAGAGAGAGATTCATTAAGATTAAACGCAAAAAGAAAAAAATTTTCATGTAGATAATTATATTTGTCTTTTATTTGTACACGGATTTCAATTCATAATATGAACTCACATAGAATAGAAATTCTTCACATCTTTAATTCTTTGTGTATTTATTTCTAATATCTTTGTACATATTTTTTTTTGTTTATCTCCTTTAAAACTTACCTTCACCATCGTTGTCTTAAAAATTATATTTAATTACAAAATACAAAATAAAAAATCATTGTTGTAATTGTTTTTTTTTTTTAGTTTACTTAACATTTTGAAGAAGAAGAAGTAAAACTATAAACAGAATCTTTGATCATAATATAATGTCGTCATCATCATATGGGGATATTCCATTAAATGTCACACACGGATTTCTATATCTCTGTATTCTGTTAATCTGTATATGTTACCTGTGTATTTTTATTAATGCAAGTGTACTTATAGTGATCTTACTGTGATCTTTTTTTGTATAATTGTTTTGTTTTTGTTTCATATTTTGTATAGAAAATTTAAATTGTTGTTTTATTTGAAAAAAGAAAAAGTGACATTGATTTGAATTGTCTGAAATTATTGAAGTAAATCAATCCACTAATTAACAATATTGAATGCTGAGATCATTATTCTTAAATAACATTTAAAGTCAGACAATAATAATAATTAATAAAGAAACAACTTTATTATTTATATGAAGGCTTAGATTTTAATTTTACATTACAATCATATGGTATGCAATATTGTTGCTTATTACTGGTGTCTTAGAATGACTATCATGGTCATTCTTGCACCATTATGATGAAATTCAAAATAATGTTTCTCCACTTAATGAAGGAATTTAAATTAACGGACTCTACGAATGCTCGTCAAAGGTATTTCCCACGTGGAATCTTTATCATATTTACTTTTTTGTGGATGCACTGGGAAAACCTGTGTAATATGACCATAAACTTTAAACAGAAATTTGATCCTATATTAGACAGGTGGTCCAATTCTATAATACAGTTTGCATGAGAAAATCTCGTAAATATTCAATGAAATTCAATTGAATTTGTAACGCGGTCCATTTATACAAGATTCCAATTAAACAGGTTTTACTGTACATAGAAAGATAATTGCAAATGTTACAATAAAAATGACTTGAGAGAAATATACGAAGAAGAAGAAGAAGAAAAAATCACAGCAATAATTAAATATGAGAAGAGAAGACGAAGAAACGCGAATAGAGAGAATTTAATAAAAAACTTATCTAACAGATTTTTATAAGTGAGGGAGAGAGAGAGAGAGAGAGAGAAGGAGAGAGAGCAAAATAAGTCACATTTTATTTTTACAAACATAACACCGAAAAAAAAAACAAAGAAAAAAACAACAACAACAATGCAAGAGTTAAGAAAACACGCGAATGATAATTTTTGTATTTGTTGCTACTTTTTTTTTTTATTTTATTTCTTTTTTTTTCTGTAATAAAACTATGAATAATTGACTTAAGGAATCCCCCGGTGTTTATTACCTTATTCCGTACATAATACAAATACAAACAACACACTTGCTTTAATTACATAATTTACATTTGTGTTAAACATTTTTTTCTGTTTTAATTTCAATTTATTTATTTTTATTTTTTTACGTTTTTTCTTTTTCCTTCTTTTGTTTCTCTTCTAATTTTTTTTCTATTCTAGTTTTTTTTTTTTGCATTTGTCTTGTTGTTGTTGTTGTTGTTGCTGTTGTTGTTGTTGTTTGTATCACTGATTTTTTTTTATTTTTTTTTCTAGATTTTGCGGTTCCGGAAATGTTATTTGTTTTTATTTTTGGTTTCTATTTTTTCTAATTTGATTTGGAATGAAACCATTTGTTGTTGTTGGATAATTCAAAATAAAATCCGCGTGTTTTTTTTTCATTTTTTTCTTTTGTTTTATTCTACACCAAAGACCGTGGATTAATTTTAGATATTTAGGATTTTCGGGTTTTTTACTATATTTTTTTTTTTAAGTTAACTCCGCAATGCAATATTTCACGCAAACTAAAAAAGAAAAAATATCACACAACTAAGGTGGTCACATTTTTGCGTTCATTTATATTTTGTTTGTTTTATTTCCGGAAATGAAATTCAAATACGTAGGTATACACACACACACACACATATGTGTGTGCGCTTTTTGTAATTGAGATAAACAAAAAATAAATAAATTTAATATGAGAAATAAAACAAAAAAAAAAAAAAAAATTGCATCAAAATTAAATGAATAAATCGCAAAATTAAAGAAGAAAATAAATAAAATGATCAATTGAAGAAATATGAAGCAAACGTGATAATTTTATAAATAATAATTAAATAGATTGTGTTAATGACGTTTAATTTTAAGATAAAATTATTATAGAAAGAAAAGTTAGTAATGAAAATATTGTGTGATAAATTTTTAATTAATGATGAAGGTACAAAATTTTTCTATACATTTAATGTTGGTGTCAAATGTGATCTATAAAGAATAAAGAAAAAACCTTCTCGATCTGATTAAATAAACTAAAGTAAACATTAAATAAATTGAATGTTAGGCAATATATTTGTATATTTATTGATGTGATTATATTTTATAAAAGACAAATAGTAAACACAAACAAAATAAATTATTATTTTGTCTATAAAATTGGAAATGTGACACTTCTTTTAGTATTGTATTTAACGCAATCATAAACAGAAAAATGAATACAAAAAATGAATTCTAAACTCATAACAAAAAAAGAAAACACAAAATCATTTTTCAGTTTGTATTTTTCTATATTGAATTTTTTTTCTATTCTGAATCTAATCAATTTTTTTTCAACATTAAAAACTTGTCTACTTGTCGACCCCTTCAATTCTGACCAGTCTCGATTTGTATTAAAATCCTTTTAATATTTATTTTTTACTCTGCTCTCTTATGTAATTAATTTTGAAGAAAACATTCAATGTGACTTAAAATAATTGGAAGGAAAGTGAAAATCAATGGAAGATTAGATTAAGGATCCTCAACGTGTCTTTTATCAACTGGTAAGGTCATGCAAGACTCGAGATAATGGATAATGGAATCTAAACTACTATTCCTACCACGTTGAGGTTTGAACTCGGAACCCTATATTGATGAGAATCGGACATGTTGCGATTATTGTTGAATATAAAATTTTGAATATAAATTATAGAAGAAAATTCGTAACAATAATTGGATGATAACAAAAATGACAATAAAACTGACTCATATTTCAGAAGTCCCAAAAATGAATTTTATTTTTCAAAGTAAAACTCATTCATAGTAAAAGAATGCAGATTACGCACCACAAAATATTCTGATCGTGAAGAAAAAAAAAATGTTAAATTGTTACAAATGATCATCGTTGGACTTCGCTAAGCCATTGAGTTTCCTTGTATTTCTCTATATACGATTCAACGATACATTCAGATTAAGTATGTTTGTGTGTGTGTCTGGTGGTTATAAATTATGAATTTTATTTTTGTATCGATCGTTGATGATCAGTCGCTAAAAATATTTCATATCTTCTTTCTTTTTCTTTTTGCTTTTTTTTAGTTGTTTGGATAAAGAATTTCGCACAGAAGAATAATAATTTCCCATGAATAAATATCGATTATCGCGAATAAAAAAGATTCGCCCCGAAGGTAATTCTTTTTCGTTATTTTCGGTTATGTTTTTTTTTTCTTTTCAAACGATAAAACAACAACAACAAATACCGACATAAAATATTCCAATTTTGTACCAAAAATATCAAAAGAAAAAAAAGGGCTTCAAAAATTTTTTATTTCTCGCATCTTATTTCCAAAGTTTATTATTTTTTTTTTTTTGTATTTTTTATCCGATTATATTTAGCTTGTTATTCGGCTAACTATAAGGAGTTACCGCGTACGTCAATAAAGAAATCATTGTACCCAAAAAATAATAATGTATATAAGTGCAGATAATTGCAGTCTTATAAGCAAATTTTGTTCCTCTTTTTCTTTCATTTTTGATAAAATAAAGTTAAAAGCAACGAAAAGCAAAAAAAAAAAAGAAACAATATAAAACAAAAATCCCGAAACCAAAAAAATAAATAAAAACCGAAACGAAAAATGAATAATTATCAAATTTTTTGTTTTGTTTTTTATTTTTTATTTGATTCATTCCCGAATCTTTTCCTTTCTTGTCTTAACAGAAGAATGTCTGTTTATAAATAAAATAAAAAAAAAAGGATTAAGTGGGGATGATTATGAAATAATTTACAGTAGAATAATTTACGTGAAGATTGCATTTTTTTTTTAATCGTGCAAACCCAAAAATAAATACTGTAATATGAATCCAATATTTGTATCTTCTAAATATGGGTTTAGAGTCGTTAACTTTTTGAAATAATTAACTTTAAATGTGTTGAAGATATTTTTTTTAATCCAGCCTTAATAATAATCCAGCATGTGACCTCTACAAGTGACACAGTGATTTCTGAATGCAGTCATAATTGTGTTTACTAGTCACTGTGGGAGGAATGAATTATTTAACAAAAAGTTCTTTGACCCTAATAATAATATGTCGTTATGAATATTCTAAAGACGTGGAAATTGGTGAATTCATTTATTTCTTATCGTTCGCTTATTTTCAACTTCCTTCCTCTTAAAAGACCAACATTATTTTAACGTCACAACTTAAAGTATGTCAAGGCTAATTTAAATCCAATTTAATGGAAAACTTCAAATCCGACAATAAATCATAGAATACTAAATAAAAAGTATATGGGGCAAATGATTAAAAGTGTAACAATAAAATAAAATTTCTTCAAACGGATCCTAATCAAATTCGTCGTATTTTAGTAGAAAAGTCTTTTCTTAAATATCACATACATTAGTCACACAACAATTTCAATTTTAATATATTCTCTCTGAGAATAATTGATTGGCTCATGTAATTTCTCATAAACAAGATACAAGATGTAAGAAATTGGACCGGAACTTATCAATGAAATATTTAGCTCACGTTAAAAGAATTTAGACATTGTACGAAATAACAACTTGAACAATGATTTAACAGAAAGCGCATACCACGCGTTAATGTTTTTTTTAATTCTTACAATTTTTAACTGGAAACCTATTTTTTTTCTCTACAAGATAGAATTTTGATGAATCAATGTGGAACTTACATCCTCATCCTAGACTCGTAATTTCTATTTATTTTTCCGATTGAAGAGTGGGACACTAATCTCTCTCCATATATCTCACTGTTATGACACTCTTTTGTTTTATTATTTTCAATTTGGATCATATTTTAGAATTTTGCGATTTTTTTTTCTATTGAGTGAATTGAAATCGGATTAAGATTTAGGCGTTGAAATTTGCGATAACGCAATTTTATAAAATTTTTAAAAGAAAGACATTAACGGATCAATTTTCGTTCAAATTAAATCATGTCGGATTAATATATTTCATCACAGTACTCACTCACACACACACACACAAACTTAAATGCAAACACACATACAGATAAAAAGTTAAAAATGGTCAATAATCTTTGTAAGGTTCAGGTCATCATACCCTCTCTAAATTATAATTCCTAATGATAAATCATCGTTGTTTTGAGAGAATTTATTCTGTTATTGTTGTTGATTTTTTATTGACTTTTTTTTTCTCATTTCTTAAGATTTTTTGTTGGTTGTCTTCTCTCTCACCGTCTCTCACTCTTTTCAAATAATATTAATTTTGTCTTAAAACCTCGCGATTATTTTAAAGAAATCCAAATCAACTGAAAATAAAAAAAATAAAGAATAAACAAGAGAAGTGTTAAAGAGAAAGAGACAGAGTATAAGAGCAAAGAAAGAATGTGTGACAGAGAAAGAGAAAGTGAGAGAACAAACAATGAAATAAAAAAAGAAAAAATTTGAATTTAATTTATTTTACATTCAGCCTTTTGACAAGGTAAAAGGAACAACAACAACAACAACACCAAAAAAAAAAAGAATGCAAATCGCAAATCTCATAAAATTTGCAAGGGCATATAATTCCATAAATAGAAGGATATATGCACACACAACCTCCTTTTCATGCCATCATCATCATCAGCATCGTCAACACATACACGGTTCTTAATATACAACAACAACAACAGCAACAACAATAACAAAAAAAGAACACATGAAATATTATTGAACATCAGCGTGAACAGGAACAGGAATAAAAAAAAATGAAGAAAAAAGAAAAAAAAGAAGGAAAAACAACAACAAAAAATACACAAAAATTTATTTTTTTTTTTAAATATGAAGAAAATTTTCAATTTTGTTGCTTTTTTTTATTATTATTTTCGCCTGTCACCGTAAACTATATAATATGCCGCTAAACTGAGATGTTGCAAAAGACATGCAAATATAATATTAAGGTAAAAATAAAAAGAAACGACCAAAGAAAAAAAAAAACAAAGAACCAGAATGTGGAGAATGTTGTTGTTGTTGATCTCATTAAAAAGTGGTCCAAAATATGATGGTCTAATCATATTTCTCTTGACACTTCTTGAAAAAGTTTACTTCTTATATTTGTAAGAATACAAAGTTTAAGGATTTTGTTAATGTTGGGTGAAGCTCAACACTGAATTGCTCTTTCCTGTCGGAGAGAAATCATCATTTTTACGAATCACGTAATATTCTTGAATACTGAAAATGTAATCAACATTTCTTGATTTGATTTTGATATTTGTCTTATGAACATATTTTTAACCAACTACAAAGCTCATTAAAGACACGCATGGGGAATTTGTTGAAAGAAATCAAGTTAAATTAAAAATGCGATCATTTCAATTTGAAACTTTCCTGGTGCTTTTTATCTCAATTGAAATTGGAAATGTGAAAATTATCATAAAATGTATTGTTAAATTGTTTTCAGGAATTAGAATCTGGTGCTATCAGTGGAATAATAAATTCACTACATGGAACTCACACATTATTTAAATCCACTTCATAATTAAATTAACTATTTCACCCTCATCTGTTTTTCTTTCTTGAATTCAGCATAACCATAAAGATACGCATTCCATTGTAAATCCTTAAATATTTTATATTATTCAGTTGCAGAAGCGCAACAAATAAGACGATGAAGATGAAGAAGAAGAAGGATAACTGATGAGATAAACGAGAATATGGAAAGAAATCAAAGAAATTCAACAAAAGACGAAGAAGGAATAAAAAAAAAATATGTTAAACTGCAGAAGAAAAAAAAAAATACATATTAAGAAAAGTATAAAGATTCGACGACTAACTGAAGACAACCCGCAGACATATTTT
The DNA here is from genome assembly GCA_963082725.1 of Pedicia rivosa. NCBI lineage: Eukaryota > Metazoa > Arthropoda > Insecta > Diptera > Pediciidae > Pedicia > Pedicia rivosa. The sequence continues at coordinate 14,047,971 of OY720151.1, read as the reverse complement.
TTCTTTTTGTTGCCTTCATATTTTAAATTTCAGAGATAAAAAAATACAGAAGAAGATGGAAAAAAAGGAGAAAACTTAATAATAATGATGATCACAAAAATGAAAGAAAGAAAAAACGGAAGAAAGTATTCTTCAGTTTAATTCTTAAAATTTATTCAGCAATTTATTGAATTAACAAAATTATTCAAATTATTTTAAAATTCCTCACGCCAGTTAATCTTTCATTTTCATTCAGTATTGAGAAAAAGGGTAATAACGATGACGTCACAAATATATATTAACGGATAATATACAACCAGACTCTAACATATAATTTTTTCATTATTTTTTTTTTTTGAAACCATAAAAGGAAAGTCTGTTTATGAATCGAACTAAAATCCAGGAATTTTGATGTTTTTTTTTTTATTTTAATTTAATTTCCCTTTTTATGCTGGTTCATTTATTTCGCGTGTTTCGTCATCGCCTATCGATGGTTCATCGTAAAAAATGTATTAGACAAATAAAGAAAGAAAAAAAAACTGTACTAAGGTATTCCCGAATTTTCGGTTTCCCTTTCATACCAAAAAATTATCAGAATTAGAAGAATAAACTTAAAAAAAATTCTGCAATGACGACAACAGTGATGACGACACAAAGGCGACGACGTCGGCGATTTTTATCTTTTTACAGTGAATAATTTTTTTTTCCAAAAAAATTAAATAAACACAATAAATAAGTGACTGTCTATTTTGATTGTTGTTGCTGTTATATTTTGGGCAGGTGAAGAGGGTATTTTTTTTTTTTTTCATTTTCGCAGCGGAAATACTCTGTGTATATTGTGTGTGTGTGTATTTATGTTTTTGGTGGGTTACCTATCCTTGTTTCTTGTTACTTTTTTGATAGACAAATCTATGGGCGGATTCGGTACGATCAAAACTTAAAAATTTATAAACACATTTTTTTTATTCTTCTTCTTCTTCTTCTTTTAACTTTTGCTGTTTTTTACTTCTTTTTTTTTCTTGTTCTCTTGTTTCTTGAATGGATTTCACTTCTCTATTTCTTCAGTATTTTTGTTTTTCTTCTTCTTCTTCTTCTTCTTTTGTGAATCGTTTTTAAATAATAACAAAAAAAAGAAAAGGAAAGCGAATAGAAACAATAAATGAGGAAAGAGGGAGAAAGAGAGAGAAAAAAAAACGCCAATTGATGATTTAAGATTTTTACCAATTTCGTGTTTTCTGCTTATTTTCTTCTTATTCTTTTTTATTTTGGTTGTCATAAGACAAACAAAAAAAGCCAAATTCCCTTTTTACTTCTTATTTTTGTTGCTTTGTTCTTTAATTTTTTTTTTTTGTTTGGATTTTTTTGCGCCTTTCTTTCTTATTAAATTTAAATCACAAAAAGTTTCTTCTGCATAATAATACCAGAGAATCCAAGTAAAACATTTTATTTTATACAAAACAAAAAAAAATGAAAAATAAATGTTAACAATTTAGCTCAAGGCAAAATTCCACAATATCTCCCCTTCTTCTTCTCTCTCACTCCTTTTAAAAAAAAATCCTTCTTTCAACTCTTCACCCCTTTCTTCCCCCGTTTTTCTTTTCTTCTCACAAACTATACACGTTATTTTTCATCTTTTACATTTTTGTTTCTTTTTTTCTTCTACTCATCAGTGGGCATCTTCATTCATAACTCAAGCCCCGGATTTAATGTTTTGGCAACATTTTTTTATTCTCTTAAAAAGAACAAAAAAAAAGCACAAAGAAAAAGAAGAAGAGAACAACAAGAAGTACATAAGATAAAAATAAAGTTCTTGAACACGATTTTCAATTCAGGTGATGAGAGAATCAATTGTTTTGTTGTCTTTTTATTCCCTTTCGTCTTCGTGAACATTTTTTTTGCCGTGTTTTTTTTTTTTTTATTAAAAAAATAAAAAAAATACGGATTTAATGCATACAACAAATTTTTTGTTTAAGATTTTATTACTTTGATAAAGAGTACAAAAAAAAAATGGAATGAGGCAATTGAGTAATTGAGAAAATGATGCGTTCATTAGTTGGTGTTACACTTGAATTGGTGGAGGCGCCAGGTTTTCTTTTTTTTTCCATTCGTTCGTCCGATTATTACAATGATTCTAATTCGGAAATAACAAAAATGTTGTGAATTATTTCAGTAAACTTATTTATAAAGAAAACAAAATTTAAACGGAGTAAAGAAATTGTTTTAATTCAATGATTGTGAAATATAAAATTCTATTAGAAATAAAATTCCGACAAATTCTTCTAATTAGTAAGATTCCACATCCACTTATCAATTTTTCTCCAACTTCTTCATCATTTACTTAACACATTCAAGTATAAATTTAGAATAATACAGACATTCTTAAGATTCTATTTCTCATTTCACCCACATCATTTTTATAATATTTCCAATCACAATTTAATGATCTTCAAAGTTAACTTCTTCAATTTACTTAAAACAAAGAAATAGAAACAGTATAATTTGGAGAGGGGAAAAAATACAATTTCTATTAAAACATAATAAATCGTTAAGTTTTTATTATTTCCATTCTAAAAATAATTAAATAAATCTTTAAGTGTTGAATAAGAAAGTATTCTACAATTAAATTCAGCTTTTTATTTTATGATTTTAAATTTATTCTTTTTTATTGTTTCGACATTTTGTCTTAACATTTTTCTGTTGTTAAATCAAAAATAAAGAAAAAAAAAACAACAACAACAGTCTAAAACTCCTTAAGAAAGTGACCAAAAATAATAATTTAATATTCAAGTCAGATAAAAGACATTATTTTATTTGTTGAACAGAAAGAAAGGATCAAGATTAAAAGAATTTTTTTCTTTTTCTTTTTTTTTTTTATATATTTTAGAAAAATTTGATGTTGCTGTTGTGGTTTTACTTTTTTTTTTTTTGTTGTTAAAAATCATTTGATTATTTTTGAAGATAAAATGAATCCTTTTTTTTTTTTTTTTGCTGCTTTAGACGACAAAACCTTTAATAAATGTCTTTACCTTTGGTCATCTTTCATAATGTTGCTTTTAGATCTTTGTAGGAATGTCAAGTTGAATGTATCTGTGTGTGTGTGTGTGTGCCTTTTGTGTTCCGTATGAAAATCATCAGATTTAAAATAAAAAAAATGTAAGAAAAAAATGTACAATAAAATAATTATGTAAAGAAGAAGAACAAAAAAAAAACAGATCTTCCAGAATTGTTTATTTTCTTCTTTTCTTTATTCCTTTCTCAAATTTTAATTATGAAAAAAAAAATAATTTTATGATCTCCATTAAATTACACAAAAAAAAACAAAAATAAAACCTAAAGAAACTTCACGTTGAAACCAAACAAACCAACAAACAAAAAAAAAAATTATATAATGACAAAACTGTTTTATTCTCACTCCTCGTTATTTAAATGTGTATGTGTGTGTGTGTGTATGTGTTCACATATGGATCGATGTGTTTGTGTGGGCATATAGTTGAATTACCTTTTTTTTTCTGTTCCACCAAAAAATACAAAAAAAAAAAAAATATTATAAAGAACAAACTAATTTTTTTCCCGCGGGTCCGGCACGTAAGTGTATGTGTGTGTGTGTGTATGTGTCATAAGGTCACCATTTTATATTTCGAATGACTGATTACAATCAACATAATAAGAGAAACGAAAAAAAAAAAAAACACAGAATAATCTAAGTAAATAAATGAACGAAAGTGTGAGAGAGAGAGAGATAGAGAGAGAGAGAAAGAGACCAAAAAAAAAACCACAACCGCGTGTCTTCGTTTAAGAAAAAAATAAAAATAAAAAAATAAAACATAAATGCACATTTTTAATGTGCTTCAACTTCTTACTGTGGCGAGAATGAAACATATGAGGTGGTCCTCCTTAATGTTTGGAACTCATATTGGACAAAATGTACATACACACACACACACACACAGATCCATACAGTGATACATGATTCATTTAATCATATCTATCTTTTTATACGTTCTGTCCAGTTTTATATTAAACTCTTTTCTTCTTCTTCTTCTTCTTCTTCTTCTTCTTTATTTTTGTTGTTAAGATTCTTTGGGACCATTAATTCTTTTTTGTTTCCATAAACGAAATTTAAGAAAAACCAACAACAACAATAAAAATGATGAATCGTTTGTAAATTTATAAAATTTAGCACGAGGTTAAGTCACATTATTATATTTACTTGTCTAATCTAATCTGATCATATATAAAGGATTTTTTTTTTTTACAAGTGACTTAAGAATGAAGTTTGTTCCTTCTTCAATTTTTGTATGAAATAAATATGGGAATATTTTCTTTTTTGTCAAATCGATGTAACAAATTTGATTCTAGTGAAGTTTTCTAGAAAGTTCTCTTCTTTCGATCTAATTCTACGACTGAGCTTTTGATTCTCTCATATTTTAGGCAACTCCACATATTTCTAGCAGATTCTAAATTAAACACAAAAGTTGACGGGTGACTTAATTCAAATCAATCAGCCTAAAAATTGTGTAAAACTAATAAATATTCTCGAATATTCTCGACAAAAATTTTTATAGTCGATTATGCCATATAAATCTAACATAAATTAACAAACTTTAATTTTCTATAATAAAATAAAAACATAATTAATTTCTTTTTGTCTTTTTTCTCTTTTTTTTTTTTTAAATCAAATTTTTACAAGTCGCACAAAGCACAACAACGCGACAATAAAAATAAAAAAATACAAATAAAGAAAAAAAAAAAAATTTAGGCAAACACAAAATAAAACGAAAGAAAGAAAAACAAAAAAATCAAAAAAAAAAAAAAGAAAAAAGAAGAAAACGAAAAAGAAGAAGAAGAAAAGATTTTTGACGAGTTGACCTCATACAAAAATGTGTGCGGACGACCAAAAAACAAAAAAAACGGAAAAAAAAAGACAAATTTTGATTTGTTTTTTTCGTATTTTGTGTGACAGTTTACGTTGTTTTTCTTTCACTTCTTCCTCTTGTCCTTTATAATTTATCTTACATGGTTGCTTTTGTTATTATTGTTGTTGTTGTTGTTGTTGTTGTGAAAAACAAATTAATTTTTCAAGTTTTTTTGAAACAAGTTTTTGTATGTGTGTGTGTGTGTACACAAAGAGAGAGAGAAAGATACAAAAAAATATCAACCCGCAATAAAAACAAAATAATAACAAATAACAAAAAGTTAAATAAAATTTCGTCAATATTGTGGATTTGTCCACAATGGAAAAGCACAAGAAAAACAAATAAAAAACAAAAACTGTTCGGATAATTATGTTCCTCTCGATTTTTATCACAATTTTTTATTTCAAAAAAAGAAAAAAGCAAAAAAAAAAATTGCCACAAAATATTATTTTATGTTTTGTCCGCGTTAAATGTTCAAAAGAGATTTTTCGTTTATCTTAATTTACATTAATTTATATGAATTTAAATAGTGATGACGATTAGGTAATAATATAATATGACAATTTAATTAATACTTATAGATTTTGTATAGACGATAATTGTATAATTTATTTATGTAAATTATTTCTTTGCAAAAATTAACATAATATAGAATTAACCTTTTTGGTATTGTTGTTATTGTTGGTGTTGTTGTTGTTGTTGTTTGTGTTGTTGTTATTAAAACTTAACTACTTATACCTGAAGTCAATTTAATTTATACAATAATTATGATCCAGGTTATAATACTAGTATTAGTAGTATACTAGTAGTTAGTATTATAACCTGGAGTTATGATAAAGAAATGTTTCATACATTTAATTATTGTAATTTTAAGTGATGATTTTCTGAACAAAATTAATTTGATTAATTAATTAAACATACATAAAATAGTGGGTAATGATTAATAACATCTATGACCCTCTGGTTGGTGTGCAAGATAAGGTTTAAACCGAACGATTCTTCTTAGGAAATCTGCATGTTTTCTTAAGAGCTGGCAATGCGCCGAATCGAATTAAAAATGCATGTGCAGATGCTAGGTGGTTCAGAACCCACCTCAAAAAATAGTAGGTCTCCTAGTTACTAAATAATCTAAGTAGGTTGACGTACTAGGTTAACAAAAAATCGAATTAATTAATAATTTTTATATAATTTTTTTTTATAGTTTTGTATAATTTGGCAGATTTCTGTTTCATTTTCTATTAAGATTTTAATCCGTCTAATCGAATAGAATTGTTGTTGTCATCAATATATCGAATTTATTTTATGTGTCAATTGATATTTAAAATTTTTAGAATAATTGTCTTTGGTGTGTCTAACTTTATGTGAAATTTAGAATTATGTTACGATTTAGGATTTATGAAAATTTCAACTTACGTGACTTTTAGAACTTTCGTGGATACAGAGTTACAGAGGAAATTACAAATAATTCAATATTTGCGGTTTGTTGAAATGATTTCAATTGTATATGGAGGATGCTCAATCTAAACGATTGTGACTGCGACTATTGCATTTAAATGTAGAATCTAAATTCTTTTATTTAAATTTATATTACATCAACTATTAAGTTATTAATACTATCGACTTAAATTAAATATTCATACTTTATTAATTAGACTTGTGTTTTTAATAAAATCTCTGATTCCTTCTATTGATTGATTTGGTGTTTGTAAAACATTTATTTATCTAAATTTTCTTCCTACTTTTAATCAATTTAAACTTTTTTTTTTTTTAAAAAAAAAATGTTCATCATAAAATTTTAAAAAAATTGTATATTTTTTTACCGTCAGTTATTGTAATTATCTCATGTTATTTCCATTTTCAATTTTTTTTTATGGAAAATCCACGGTGTGCGTGTCTCTTATCATACAAAATTTACATTTTACAATCAAAACAGAAGAAGAAGAAGAAGAAAAAGAAGAGGGAAAAAAAATTTTTGTTGAAAAACAAAAGAAAAAATTTACATGAAAAAAAACAAAAACAAAAAAAAAAAAAGAACAAAAGTTAATTTTCGTGTAATTGAAAATTTTCATGAATTTTTCCCGGATATTATGGAATGGTAGGTGATGAAATTATTAAAAAAATTAATAATATTTATGAGTGGAGACAGAAAAAAAAAAAAAAACAATATCAAATGATTTGAGTCAATTGCATTTTTATGAAAGAGAAGAAGAAGAAGAAGAAGAAGAAGAAGAAGAAGAAGATAAGAAGAAGAAGAAAAACAATAACATGCAATTTATCCACTTTTCTAAATAACTTCCGACAGCAGCAGCAACAAAAACAAAATTTTTTTATATAAAATAAAAAATGGTTTTATTGGGATTATTATAGCTCAGATTGGACTTTTTTATTGTTCAATTTGTTTCTGTTGTTGTTTATTTTTCATTTTTTTTTTATTCTTTTTACCTTTTTTTTTTTTTTTTTTTTGTTTCTTAATCCAATCCAAAAATGCTGTTTTTTGTTGTCTCAAAAAAAAAAATAAAAAAAAAACAAAATAAAAAAAAAATAAAAGTTCAAAGAAAAATGGCAACAAAGATTGTAAAAATTAAGTTTTTTATTCGATCTTTATATTTGTTGCTGTTGCTGTTATTGTTGTTGTTGTTGTTGTTTATTCCATTCTAGTAATAACTGTCAAATTAAAATGGAACATAATAAAAATATTGATTGGTGTTACCCGATGCAACAAAAACAAAAAAACGGTAATGAAGTTTTTTTTTTTCTTTCTTTATTTGTTGCTGGGATTGTTACTTTTAGTGAAAATAAAAATGGAAAAATGGCAATGAAAACTAGATCTTTGTTTAAAAAAAAAAAATAACAACAACAACAACAACAGCAACAACAATGTGACATCAGTTTTTGTATTTATAAACGATTTGAATTATTTTAAGAAAATCTTATTAAGGTCCTGATTTCCTTTTTCCTTTTTTTATAATTATCTTTTATTAATTATTATATTTATTATAAAGATCAGAGACATCAAAGTTTTTGTTCAAATTTCAGACCGAAAAAAATTATGACCAACATTTTTTATGTGCATGTGAACGTATCCCAGAGATCATATAAAAAATATTTTTCAGTTTTTAAAAGATAAATAAAAATGTCGGCGAATATATTTTATAATAATTATTGTAAGAAAAAAAAAAAAAGGTCTTTATTTATTAATCATCAAAATCATCATCATCATCACCTTTATTAAAGGAATATATATTTTTTTATTTTTTTTTTTTTTGTTTACGACTTTTTATTAATAAATTTAGAATAAAAATGTAATAAAATATAGCAACATTCTTATAAATTTGGCAACTTTGTATAAATTAATAAAAAACACAGAAAATACAAAAACAAAAACAAAAACAAAAACACAAAAAAAAAAGAATAACATAAAAATTACAATAACAACAAAAAAAAAATAGGTATATTAATTAATTAATTAATTAATTGGTTTTGATATATTTTGACCGATCGGAAGAATCAAATAAAATAAAAAAAAGAAACAAACCAGAACTTTAATAATCATATAATAAAATGATTTGTTGTTTTTGAAATAGGAAATGTCAGATAAAAAAAAAAGAAAAAGGAATAAAGAACAACGAAATAAGAAGACAACAACAACAACAACAACCACAACAACAACAACAACAACAAATAATTCGATATTAATAAAAATTTCAGGTGGGTCTGGCCATTTTTTTCTTTTTTTTTGTCTTTTTTTTTTTTTTTTGTATTTGTGTTTTTTTGTTTTAATTTAAAATGAAGACCGTCAGTCATGTCAACCAATAATGCCGACACAAAAACCAAAAACAAAAAAAATATTAATAATAATAATTTACAACAAATAAAATATAAACAAAAAAAAAAAAAAGAATAAAATACATTTTTTTTTTTGTTTGGAATTATTAAAGATGAAGGAGACGCGATTTTTTTATTTAAATATATTCACAACTCTTTAACTGACTCAATATTTTTATTATTATTATTATTATTATTATGATTGAATCACAACAACATACAATTTATTAAGTAGTCCTTTGTGTATTTATTTTTCTTTCTTTTTTCTTGTGTGTGAAAATAATAAAAAAAAAAAATATTTAAAGACGAAGAATTACATGGGATTTATTAAAAATTATAAAAACCGACATCGTGCATGCTTAAAATGTAACAACACTTCTTTTTTTTTAAGTTACATACAAAATTATTATTATAGAAGACAAACAAAAAAAAATAAAACAATTTACATTGTATCGAGACAGAACATTGAACGAATATATTTTTTGTTAGTTTTTTAAAATTTTCAATGTCAAATATGAAAAATCAAAATATATAATCCTGACTCATTTCATAAAAAATACATAATAATTATATACAAGGGGCTTGTTATGTGAACTTTACTTAACATTAGATTGAGTCTTTACTGTGATTACTTATTAAAAATAAATTAATTATATTTAACAATCAAGTGTGTTGTGACTTTTATAATTGAACAGATTGAAATCTGTTTTCAAATATTTTGTTTTAAAACAACTGAATTCATTTACACTTTACAATAAAAATTCATAATTTTTTTTTTAAACAGAAAATATGTTAACAAAATAATGCGCAGGGGAAACTCAACATTCATGTAAATATATATTAGGGATCTTTTGGATTAAAATGTTGTAGTCCAAATAGAGCAACTCTTTTGTAATATTATTTTACAAGGATTTGTAATTCTGTAGGATTAAAAATTATACGGCACCAAAATTATAAATTTGCTTCAATTTCACAATGTTACAAACTAACATAGACTTGTTCAACATTCTTTCATTTCTTCCCATTTAAAATACTAAATTTAAAGAAAAGCAATGGTGATGATTATTATGATGATGATGATGACGATGCGGAGAAGCAAATAAAGAAAAGAAGTAGGTAATATTTGTAAAAGAATACAAAATATAAAGCTACAAATCAAAAAGACTAAAAATTATTCAGCAAACACCAAATGCCAGTTGGTGGTCTTTTTTTTTTCTTTTTTATAAATGTAGAAATAATAAAATTCAAATAAATTAGTTATAAAACACGCGACAAATTTAATTTGGTGCTAATATAAGTTAAATGTCCTATTAATTATTATTAAATAAATACGAACATTACATAGAATTAAAAATACAAAACGGACAGAACAGAGACATCACCGATCAGAACAGGTAAGACAACCGAACAGAACCAGACATTAGAGCAGACAACAGAACAGTCACAGATCACAATAAATAAGTGACGTTTAAAGTCAAACAAATATTATTAAATGAAACATCGCATTACTTTATGATTATTATGATCATACAAATAGTTCAATGACAATTTATTCTGCGGTTTTTATTTTCAACAACAACAACATCAAATACAAAAAAAAAACCGCGAAATAAATGTGAGAACAAGAGAGAACAATGAATTTAATTTTAAAGAAATAAATAAATAATATTATGATTGCTTGAACGTGATCAAGCATAACGTACATATTTAACTTATAACTATTTTATCATTGTTATTGTTGTTCTTTACATTTTTGTTTCTTAAGATAATGTCGCTGTCACAATTTGTAGATTATGATAATGATGATAAAAATGTGACATTCAATTCTATTAAATTATGCGTTGATATAGAAATTGAGTTTTAACAATACAATAAAATTTGTTGTTTGACAACTCAAAAATATAAATACCTACAATAAATTTAGAAACTAAAAAGTACTAAAAACTTAATTGATGGAACTAAATATAGAGATTCTTTACGTTGAAAAATATTGAAAGATAATTTAAGTAATATTTCAATTTTTGTTAATAATTCATTTCCAACTAATATGTGGGTTCTTGTGTGAACAAAACAGCAACAAATATTTTTTATGAGGAGAGAAAATTCTTTTTATTTTGCATCTTGTGAATTATCTAGTTTCTAATTTATTCTCTCTACACACAAAAAGTGAATTAAATGCAGGTGATGAACGACGAGTGTTTACAAAAAGGAATATTCGGAACCAAAATATAATTGGTTGTTGGCTATAAACATCAAGCCGTTTGACACTATTTAGTAATTTCTAAATAATGATAAAATTCCTAATCAGTTTCACAAATTACTCCAATTATTGACTTAAACAATTGACTTATACAGTTGACTTAAACAAATGACTTATACAGTTTTGATACATAAGTTATGTTTTCTTGGGTTCGTCGTTTGTCCTTCTTAATTAGATTTTGGCCATTAATTGATTATCGTTGATCATTTGGATAATATCTAAAGAGTATTTCTTTACATGATTTTATTATTATGTTGACAACTGCATTTAAATTTTATGGCATAATAAGAAATTTCAAAATAAAATGAAAGAATTGTGTAGACATGATCGTGTGAAACATCTTAAAATATTTTCCTTTATTTATTTCTTTTCCCTTTTACAAAAAAATACATAAAACTCAATGTCATCAAAATCTAAATGGCCCTTTAAATATTATGAGTGTCAGTGAAAACCAAAAGAAAATAGAAGAATAAAAAAAAAAGGTACGAGACGCATATAATTAAATCTTGAAAATGGGCGAAAAAAAAAAATACATAATATTTTTTCAGCAATGATTTATTAACAATAACAATTTGTTTAAATTTATTAGAATATTTTATTTGTAGATTTTTAAAACCTAAAAAAGCAAAATAAAATAAAAATACAGAACCATAAAATGTACCATGAATAATTTTCTATTCCCTCCCAATCTTTAAAATGTTACGCTTATTTTACCGATCAGCTACCTTCCTTCCCTTAACATACCATATCATTTAAATGACATAAACATGAAGTTAAACATGATGAACAAGAACAAAAAAACAAGAACATGAAAAAGAAGAAGACGAAGATGATTAACAAGAGTAGAAGATGTTAAAGAAAAAGAAAAGAATAACCATGAAACGTATTGACTATTATTTATCATAATTTAGATGTTCAAATATTTGACGTTTTCCTTAATCCGTGAAGAGGCTGGATAATATAAAAATAACCAACAACAACCATATAACAACTAAATAAAACATTTTAAAGAATAAAAATAGTAAAGGAAAAGAAGAAGGTGGATGACGACCCTAGGGTGACCAGCTTATATACACACACACACATAAATACATTCCTAGTCCATATATATCATATTCACTAAGTTGAATATTTTGAGTTTGGTGAGAAGAACACAAAAAAGAAACATCATATACAAAAATGTACATCCCTCAACGTAAGAACGAGACAAAAATTATTTAAGTATTTTGTTCTATGATTTTGTCGGCTTGTTATCAAAGTTTACAATTATCCGTCAATAGTTTTTACCTTATTTTGGACACCTTGCTGTGCGAGAACTGCGTGAAAAAAAAATAAAGATAAGAATCATGGTAATAATTTTAAGACAAGTTTGTTTAACAGTTTCACTTGACACAAGAAGAGAAAATGAAGAAGAAGAAAAAAAAGGTATAAATGATTTTTATTGTTAAATTATGAAATATTTATTCATTCCTCATTTTTCTTTATTCAAGGTAAAGGTGAAAGAGTAATGAAAAATTATTCTCATATTTTTGAGACAATCCATAGCCACGCAAAAGATGCTCATATAAGTTTTCTCTGCACAATATTTCTCAATATTTTCTTTGAGGACAATTGTACAGATAATTTCCGTTAGCCTTTGCAATGAATGAATATTTGCATAATTATTTGGATTTTATTCTGCCGCCAATGACGTCGACTTCTTTCAATAATTTATGGCTGATGCGTCTGTCACTCTGAGTGAAACTTTGACCAATAATAAAAAATATTGCTGAACAGGTTTTAAAATTTGGAATCATAGAAGTTTGAATGACACAAAAATTCACTTCATAGAATTATTTAAAGGTAAGCTTCCTAATCATGCCATAATGAAATATTTTTCATTCAAATAAAATTCGAAGCAAATTATATAAAATTATTATTCCTGTAATGTCAACTTATTTTTCAAACTTATCAATGAAATTTCTTAGAAATAAAAAAATACTGGCGCCTCCACTATATGCGAATTAAATTTAATTAAATTATTCTTTATCTAAAATTCTAAAGATTTTTCATTTCATTTCAAATAAATAAACAAAATAGAATTCAATACGTCATTCCTCAATACAAACATAATCAGACACGGTTCTAACAAAAATTTTAGTTTAGACTTCAATCAAACTGGTACATATAGAAAGAATGATATTCAAAAATCTCAATAAAAAAAAGCATCACAACAAAAGAATAAAAGAATTATTAATTAGAAAATTATGAAAGAAAAAAATAAAAATAATAATAATAGAAATGATTGGCTTGTTTAAAGAAGATTTTATAAAACGGCGCGGGATCTTAAACAGTTTTTGTCTATATTATAAATTGGAACCCATTGGGTATTCCAGAATACAATAAGGTCGACCTCACACATTACAGAAAAAAAAAAAAAAAAAAAACAAAATAAAAAAATATAAAATAAAGTATCTTCCAACCAACCAAAAAAAAAAAAACAAAAACAAAAACAAAAACAAAAATCTATTCGAAAGGTATTTTTTTTTATGTTTTTATATTTTCTCACTTCAAACAATAAATATTCTCTGTCGTCTTTTTTTTATTTCTTGTTTGTTCCTTATTTTTTTTTTTTCTCTCGTTTTTTGTTTCATTTTGACTTCTTCTTTTCCACCTTCTTTAATTTGTATTTTATGAAGAGTTTCACCTTTTAAGTGTTTCTTCTTTTTTTTTTCTTCTCTTGTATGTGTTTAGTCTTGGTAAAGCCGTAAAAAAGTTTTTTAAAGTTGTTAGAAAATTATGATGTCAATATTGTAAGAATAAAAGGAATACATCCTTAAATATCTCTTATTGTTCAAATGTGAAATGTGACAAGGATTTTTTTTCATGTTTCACAAAAAAAGAAGAAGAAGAAACAGATACAAAAAAAAAAAGGTTGATTGAGTTTTTTTAGTTTGAACATTTTAACAACAACAGTAAAAAAAAAAAAAAAGGACACACCAGAAGCGGTAGAACTTCCCCAGGTTTGTGTGAAATGATCGATGACATTATTTGAAAACAATTGTTTCTATATTTTGAATCTTATGAAATTTTTTGTGTTTTACTTTTTTTTTTTTGTAAAATATATGAAGGTGAGACCTCCATGTTTCTTTACCATATCCTTTACACTCATCATTTTCATTTTGTTCATTATTGTTATTATTCATCCTTCATCCTTTTGTAAGTGAATATTTTATCTGTTGAATGGCAATAATAAATTCACAGCTTGAAACTTTCAAATGGATTTTCAAATGATTTTATTATTATTATTTTCGGCAAAAATATTGATGGTAAAGAGAACACCTTTAGTGTCTTGTTTTGTCCTTCTTTTTATCTTCTTGTATTCTAAATTTAAACACCTTATAGTTAAGAAGAAGAAGAATAAGACTAAGAAGGTTAATGGAGAGGTTCAAGGTATCATCATTCAGTAGGAAGGATGGAGAGAAAAAAGGTAAATGGTAAAAAAAAAACTTATTTTAGAAAATTAATTTTTTTAAATTTGTTTGCTTCTGAAATGGGAATTTTATTTTGCCCTTTCTTTTTTTTGGGCAGAATCCAGAATTCATCTAAAAGGATAGGTATAAAATTAGTTATGCCAAATGGAAAATTGTCAAGGACATTTTATTTCTTCCTTTGCTGAAATAAAGACAAAAATTCACATTAATAAATTTTCCATCATTTTCTTTGCTCTTTATTGGAAATCTTTACGTAGGTACAGTTTCCGCATACCGAACGCAGATCATCGTAATTTAATTTAAATTCTTCACAAAAATTTTGTATGGAAAAAGAAAAAACCAAAAAAAAATAAAAAAACAACAAAACAACAAGACAACAGAAAAGATCGCCTGATTGGTTTACAGGATACTTTAAAGTAGTCAACACGCCCAATGTTTATAAAATTGAAGGCGGTAAATTGTATGGAGGACACCCTCTTTCTTATACTTTGTTCATTGTGTTTTATTTTAATTTTTATGCGCAGAAGCTTTTATTTTCACTATGGGATACCCTTTTATTATGAATGAATACAACATCAAATAAATTCAGTAAATTTAATTTTATTTGACAGAATAAAATAAAAGCTTACTTTATTATTTTGATTTGTATTTTTTATGCGTTAAGACCACAAAACAGTTAAATAATTAAATGTTCATTTACGAGATAATTTTCTGTCTCCACCTAATATCTGTATAATTCAACTGAAAGTCCCTAAACATACTTTAGGCTGACGTATAATTCACTAATTATTTTTTCTATTAAAAAATTCTTTCTACTGTTTTTTTTTTACTGTTTCTTTTACTTTTTTTTTTACTTCTATTTTTACTACTTTCTACTGTTTTATATCTCGTCAATGAAATTGTATTTACTCAAGGATAATAAAACTTATTATATCCCTTTTGGAAAACAAAGTCGAACTCATTTGACTATTCGAAGTAAATAAATAATTTTCATTACGCTATACCCAGTGTTAGTCCATAATTTTCAACACATCTTGTAGTTTATTGACTCTGATACTTTTATTAAATTTTTCTATAATAAAAAGCTTTTCGTTTGTTGATTTCATCAGAAACTAAAGTAAATAATTATTACACATTTTCCTAGAATAAAATACAGAACTGAAAGTAATGGGATGAGAATAAAAAATTTGTGAGTAAGCTTGGAAGAAATATCCAGACAGAGAATTTAGTCTGAATGATTTTTATAACGAATACGATAAATTAACGAAATAATAATTTTTTTATTCGTTTCATAAGAAATCAAGTGAGATATGACGAAACATGAAATTTCATTCACAAAAAGAAATGTTCAATTTTTTTTTTGTTATCGTTTCTTCTCACGCCATTTTTTACCCCCAGAAGTCAGACATAGAATTATAATGAAAACGGAAATACCATTAAATTCTGGGAAAAAGCATATATAACAAAAAAAAAACGACAACGCAACTTAAAAAATTAAAATTATTTATTTGAACTTTTCTTCCCGGCGTCTCTAAAATATTTTGTTTTTCTGTTTAGTTATTTGATTGTTGTTGTCCTTTATCATCTTCTTCTGGTCTCCGCTTCCATTGTTCAGAATGAATTGTATTGGTGGGTGATTGTTGTGTCTCTTGCACACAGATCTTTAGATTCTTATTATATTTACTGTTGTTGTTGTTTGGTTTTATATAAGTTAGAAGAAAAAGAAACTGAAAGAAAAAAAGAAGACAATTTTTCTCTTTTTGTAAGAATAAGAAAAAAAAAAGGAAAAATAATAAAAACCGAATGAAAAGATGCAAAAGAATGAATTGAAAAGGAAAAAAAAAATAGAGAATATAATACTGGCGCCAATTGGACGATCATCGTCATCAATATAGAATATTGGAATTGGACACACATCGATCCTTTTTTTTCCTTCCATAAAATCACACAATGAATTCTCTTTTCTTTCTTCGTCTTCATCTTTTATAATTCTTTCATTTGTTATATTTTTCTGAAGTATTTTGTTATAGATGAATTATGAATTTAACTTCACTTTTGGAATGACCAACATCATTATCACAATCTTTCTGAAGGAACCGTTCATAAATGATTTCAAAGGTATTTGGAATGAGGGGGTGTGAGAGCTTTTAAATTTATTACCAAAAAAAATGTCTACAATATTTTTATTCAAATCTCCTTAAACTTAAATATTTTAACGTAAATGTCAAGGATCACGTATGCATCGTGGCAATGATTATGCGATGTTATCGGCGATTATTGTATTCATTGCATTCATTGCATTTGTTGCATTTGTTGCACATAAAATTAATTCAGTTTTCATATTTACAAATTTATTATTATTGTAACCAAAACCATGAAAACTTACAACAATAATAATTCAATTTCTATTTTCAATTGGTGTACGAAAAATAATGAAAGGATTAATTTCCCATTCAATTCAAATACTTAAATACTTTTCAATTTTTATCTACAAAATCAACTTAAAGGAACCAACAATCTTATCTTCTCTTCAATTTCACTCTGTTCCTGTCATTTCCTTGTCATATTTTTGTTAAAAGTGATTTTATTTGATTGATCCTTTCTTTCAATTTTATGCCCAAAGAAAAAAAAAATTGACGCAAATATTGAATTCATCAAATAGAGGTTTTTTTTTTATTTTTTACTAAAACCTTTTCTTATTCTTTTGAAAAATATTTATTTTTTTGTTACAAAAGAAAATTCATTCAAGAGAACGAATAGAGTCCATTTTAAAATTGCATTCCATTCCATCTTTTTTTTCCTTGTTGTTGTAGTTGTTAGTGTTGTTATTGTTTCCTCCATTCATTCATCCTGCCGAAATATTTACCGATTTTTCAACATTTTTATAAAAATAAAAATACACCTTCACTCTTTTTCCAAAGAAACATAAGAATGAAACAGAAAAAAAAAAGAAACAAGAAGATGTGGAACATGAAAAAAATAGGTAAGAACATATAACTAACAAGAGCAACAACAGCAACAACAACAAAAATAACGATACAGCACAACAAAACGAAAAGAATAATAATAAGAAGAAGAAATTAATCGATACAATATTTTTTGCATCGCACATTCTCAAATATTCTTACACTCACAATGCTTTTGTTTATTCAAATGCTGATAACTTGTTACATTTTGGTGTTAAAACCAAATCAGCACACACAAATGTAATCCTAACAATACTGAGAGAAACACAGAGAGAGAAAGAGAGAGAGTAAAAATAATATCGCAAGAGAGTAAAAATTAAAAGACGAGAAAGAGAGAGAGAAAGACCTCCCGCAAGTGTATTTTGTGGTAAAAGAATAACAACATTAGTCCCTCCGTGAGAGTGGCCATTAAATTATATTATTTTTTTTTGATTATATTTTCTTCTTCTTCATCATCGTCTTCTTTGTTTTCTTATAAAATAAAAAAAAAGTTTCGCTTCTCAAGGAGCTTCAATCGGATCGATTCTTCTCATTATCAAAATATCCGTAACACCATTAACAAGTTGTTTTTTTTTTCACTCATCTTCTCGTTCTTCTCCACCGCCTCCTCATGTTTCCTCTTCATCTTAATGTTTTCTTTATTGCCCGTATTTACAATTCACAACAATGTGTTTAAGAATTTTTGTTTTACTCTCATTCATATACGTTGATTATTTCAATCTTCTCTCTCTTTCTTTCTCACATTTAAGCAGACACAAGTTGTTGTTTTTTTTTTTGCCTGAATTCCAACATTATTCTCTGATTTTTATTCAAATTGTTTTAAAACATCAAATCAAACATCTCTGATATAAGAATTTATAGAAACAAAAATAAAGAAGAAACTAATAATGATCACGTCTTCTTTTGTTCATGTTACTTCCATAAAATCATGCCTGATTCAGACACTCTGTTTGCTTTTATTATTTATTTTTTTTCTCTTCTCTTAATTTATAAATAAAATGTCGTTTAAATTTTTTGTTGTTTTTTGTAAAAAAAAAAAACCGCATCTTAATAAGAAGATGAACAGAAAATTGAGACATAAAATTTGTGAAAATTAAAAGAAAAAAAAATTGCTTTTAAAATGTCATTTTTGTTGTTGTTATTATTTTGTTTTAAATTTCTTACCAAAACGAGAACACTAAAAGTAAAATAGCTCATAACATAAGACGTGGATGAAGAAAGAAGATGATGATGGTGCTGTTGATGATGATGAAAAAGAACTAATCTCGATAACAAGATGTTGAATGTTTGAGTGTTTCTTTTGATTAGATAAAAAAAAAAGATGGTATTACAAAAACAACAAGAATCAAGAAACTAAAGAGATTTTTATTTTGGTAAAATATTTTGCTCTCTTGATTTAAATTCCCCCCACCCCCTTTTTCCTGTTTTATATTTTAAAGAAGAATAAAACATTTTTGTAAGATCGACCGCAGGAATGTGTGTTATAGTCTATCGAATTTTTGTTGTGTATTTTCTTCGTTGTTTTTTTTTTTTGGCGGTAATGGCGACGACGGGAAAATATGAATGGGATTAGTGTTTTTTTCTTTTTTTGATTTTAAACGATTTCTCATTTTCACAGAAAACCAGGTAACTCCACCGAAACATCATACCCAATTAACACATAAAATATGCGTCATGTTTATCATCTTATAATCAGCATTATCATCATCATCACCATACAAAAATTCCAAAAATAATTTTTTCAATAAAAAAATCAGAAGATAAAAAAGAAGACGAAGAAGAGTTAACGCAATGATCTTCTTGACTTGACTGAGTTGGACCATTAAAATTATCAAAAAAAAAAGAAAGAAAAACGAACTTAGTATGCAGGATGCAAAGTCGGTACAAAAAACGATCATAATAAAATATTCTTATTTTTCTTTTAGATCGGAAACCCAAAGGCCACAAAGTAAGAGATCACTTGACAAGGATGATGATCGACCACTTCATAATTTTTCTTTTTTCTTATTCTTCATCATCATCATCATCATCATCATCAACATCAACATATTATAATATATATTTTATGACAGAGGCCACTCTACAACTGTCAGAGAGTGTGATCCGATCAGTACGTTTAACAAACAAAACAAAACATCAAATTTTATAAATATTTTTTAGGGCTGTACTTTTATTATTATTATTATTATTGTTGTTGTTTTTATTGTTGTAAACTAGAAGGTTTCTTGTTAAAGATGAAAATGATTATTATAGATTATAATATTTATATAAAGATGATCAGAGTCACGGGTAAAGTAATTTATTTCTCACAAGAGATAAAAATCTTCACGGCGGTCTCAATAGACTTTTGGGACTTTTTTTTTATTGGATAAAATATTTAGTTTTTTTTGTCTGTTTGCATTTTTTTATTTGTTTAGTGATCTCTCTCTCTCTCTTTCTCTCCATCTCTTTGCCCTCTCTTTCTTCTTTTTGATCCAAAACATCATATTGGAATTTAACTCAGCGGGACATTTTTCCTGTCCTGTCCAAAAGAAAAAAAAAATAGAAGAACTTTGTCGGTTTTTTTTTCTGTTTAAATAAATACATCAGATGTATCAAAGTGAAGGTCCTTTTTGAATTATTTTTTTTTGTATACATATATAAACGTTAGATGCTGTATTTAATGCCACACCTTTAGCTTCTCCACATGACACGACAACATGACGAGTGACAAAATTCAGTGAGTATGTCCTTTTATTTCTTTCTACATATTTTATGTATTTTTCTCCTATTTTATTTTTTTATTTGATGTTTCAATTATAAACTGAAAAATGGAAAAGAAGAAATTTTATATAGTCCTGATCCTGATCTCATATTAGAATCTAATATCAGACGTTTAAAGGAAGAAGCTGCGTTGAGTTAAAAAAATTACGGTAATTGGAATGGAATCCCACAACTGAAATAATATTCTTTACAAGAATGAGGACAAGAACGACGAAGTATTCACCACAATCTATTTCTCAAATTTCCCATTACCTATATTTTTGTTCTCTTTGAAAGAATCCTTAAAAGAAAGAATTTCTTCAAAAAAAAAATAATAAAGCAAATGGGATATTTTGATTCAACTTTCAGTTGACTAGCCACCAACAATGAATGATTGAAGAAGAATTGGTTCCAATTGACTAACAAAAGACTAAAATGAGCATATCCAAAGTTGAGGAAATAAATGAATGCATTTTTTTTTCTATCTGACCAAGACAAGACCAACAACAACAACAACACAATCCTATAATATTTTTTTTATTGTGTTCAATTTGTGGGGGTGCTTGAGAAATTCTTTTTTCTTCTCATATCTTTCTTTCTTATATCCATAAGATTTCTATAAAAGATATCCTTAACACACACACACACACACACACACACACACACACACACACACACACACACACACACACACACACACACACACACACACACACACACACACACACACACAAACACATAAATGCACACATATTCACTAACAAAAGAATAAAACGTTTTGTATAATATGATAATTATTTTTTAACCTTTTTTTTATTATGATTTGTTGTTGTTGTTGTTGCTGTTGTTGCTGTTGTTATTTAATATAAAAAAAGGACATCGAATAGCGCCAGGGAATGTCAGAATGAAGAAACTTTTTGTATTAAAAATAAAATGAATATCTGTAAATATATTTGTCTTGATGATGATACTTCAAGATTAGAGGATTTTGAAGGATTACAATGGAAGATCTCTCGGCAACTTATAAAGAATTTGTATATTTAAAGGTTTTTTTTTTTTTATTTTTACTTATTTATCCACTTTCATCGTTGTTCTTTCGATGACCCTCGACAGAGTGAGAATGAGAAAAGAGAAAAAATCAAAGAAACAAATAAAAAAAAAAGTCATAAATCAAAAACTTAAATATTTTCCTGTTGATCCAGGAGGAGAAATTTGAAACAGAAAAAAAAAATTCTTTAAGGAGACAATCTTTTCTTTTATTCTTGTTTAATTTAATTTATTTTATAACGCAAAAAACAATTTTGATGCAGAATATGTTAAGAAATTCAATATTTGTGCTTTTCTTAACCCTTCGATATAAATCAAATATTTCTTAGTCTGATTTGTCATGCATCCGAATATTATCCAAGAAACAGCATTAGATGGGTAGCCACTTTTGCCAGATTCCATGAATGCATCTTCAAGTGAGTCCCCCAGATTTTTAGAAAGAAAAAAACGACACGAAATTTTCATTTCTGTTACAAATCCAGAAGATAATTTTGTCATATATTTCATAGACAGTTCGATGTTTTAAATCAGATCCCCAGAAAAATTGAAAGCAAATATTTACAATAAACGCGTACGATCATGTTTATAGACTAAACTTAAGTGACGCAATACACATTATAAAATAACTAATACATACAAAATAAAATTAAAATATCTAAGATCACTTTCGCTGTTTCATTCTTAAACCTTCGATAACCTCCTTCTCTCATTCTACTTCTATACACAAATACTTTACAGAAATATTTTTGCCTTAGTGTATTTCTTTATCTCTAAAAACTTTATGTTTCTATAGACTCTCACGTTTCATTCTTACTTTTGCTCTCTTTGACTTGTTAACATAAAAATACAAAAAAAAAAGAAGATTGTCTAACAAATACAAAGATCATTCATTAACACGTTGAGTAAGTTATAAAACTTTCTTATAATATAGAATTTGTTGTCTGTGACTACCTACCTGTGCCCATTAATTAATTTTGATAATGATCAATTTATATTCATCGTCATCGTGTTTTTTTATTCTCTTACTGCGCTGCTGTTGTTATTGTTGTTATTTTCTCTTCTCATTTTTTAAAACTGAAAAAAAACAAAACAAAACCAAAACAAAAATAAAATGTATTCTCTAGCACCTTAAGATTTTATTCATCTTTGTCTTTAGTCTTTGTTTTCATCTTTATCATCCATTCCTTTGTCTTCGCATATATTTACATACATACATACACACACACACATACATAATATATCATACGCACACACACACACACACACAAAGTAACATGCACGATAAATACATAAATTTACAAAATGTATTAAGAAGTGTTCAACAATAATGTAAAACAGAACAGGATCATTTTATTAATAATAAAAAAGACAATGTAAAAGGGAATAACGCAAATTTTATAAAACCGTTTTACATTATAGGTTTTTTTTCCACCTTATGTCTTGGCATTGCTTATGTTTTGGTTATGATTTTGATCGGCATTATGTTTTGGTCAGTCAAATATGCAATCATAAAACATAAATTATAAAAGATTGAACTTTTTTCCAATTTGGCGAGTAAACTCATCGAACGTATAACGAAGTAATGATTTAAGAGAAAAATTTACAATGCAGTTGAATTTCAAAACAATTTTAACTTTACTATTAAATTATCTCTGTTGCTCCTATAACTAACATCCACTTAAAATATGTTTGCAGAATAATAATTTACGCTGCTTTCATCTGATTGTTAAAATTTTAATTTAAAACCTGCTCAAATGTGGTGAATTTCATCATACAAACTTTATTCAGGATTTCTTTATAAATATAGAGCGAAAATAATTTGCTTCCTCTATTTGCAAAACTTCATTTTTCAAACTGAACAGTTGCAATTTACCTCCACTTATATCTGGTGCTATCGAATTAATGGAGTGTATAGGTAAAAATTAACTGTATTGAATATCATTGAAAAATAGGGGAAGTGCATAATATTCATGAGAAACATCTTACGGCATAGGGGAAAATAGAAAAATAATTTTTCTTTTTTATTAAACAAAAATTGAAACATCTGACATTGTGTTTGACCCTAAAAATACGGACATGTCTGTCTGGATAATCAATTTAATATTTTTTATTTCTCTTCAATAATTAATTGGGTCAACTTTATACAAATTAACAAAAAAAATTTAAATATTTTAGTGTTGCCATTTTGTCTGTTGTTTTAATTTTTAATATAAAATGACAAATTTTCTAAATGACAGATAAGAAATTTATATTTCAAGTTTAAATCACTTTAATTTCATCTCTCAGATCTCAGTATACTGACTGATTCATTCAAAAGCAAAAAATCAAAAAATAAAACAACAACAAACAAGCAACAACAACAACAAAATAAAAGATTCATAATTTTTGTATTTAAAAATTCTAAGAAAAACGCACAATTTTCAAAATTCTTCAATGAATTTGTAATAAAAAACTTAAAAATCCTGGAATCTCCTTAAGAGAAACAAAAACAAAAAAAAAAGAAGAATAGAAAGACAAAAAAAAATTCTTCTACATCGCTGCATCAGACACATTAACTTTACTGTTTGTTGTTGCCTTTATGTATGTGTATATGTGTTTGTGTTTATTTAAGAAGAACTACGATGAACAAGACTACAACAACAACAACAAAAAACGGTCCATTTGTTTCGGGTGGCTGTGACTATTTATTTTAATATAGTATGGCGCTATCTATTCATAATCAAATGCATGTCGTAAGTTTGGTATTCAATTTCAGTTTCCGGTGGATGACGCGATGATCTCTAACATTCAAACATCACCAAATATATAATTTATAAAATTAATTTCATTTAATAAATTATCATAACTAAATACAAAGACGAAAAAAAATTAAGAAGATGAAGAGTTAAAGAATAAATAAAAAAGAAGCCTAGACACAAAATATAATTTAATTTTTGAAATAAAATATTTGTATGGTTCTGACGTGACACAATGTGCCATAAGGCATTAACATTTCTCTTCACCATACATATAGAAACATTATTATATTATTTTATGTTTTCTAATCTTGTATAATAGATCTTAAGGCTAATCCAATTAAGGTTTTTGTCTGGCTTTATTTGTTAGTGTGTATGTGTGTGTGTGTGTATGTGTGTATTTTTTAATCTGGACATTTTTCATTGCAAAATAATATGTAGAAGATATATAAAACAATTGAGGTTCCGCGCACACTCTAATTAGCATCTTCCGATTTTTGTTTTTGTTATTATTTTTTTTTTTGTGTTAAATTTTATTCGCCACGGGAAACTCGTTCACAAATGTATATCTACATATGTACAGATACCTATATGCGAAACGGGAACCCAGAACGAAATAAATGAAACACAAGAAAAAAAAAATATAACAAGAACAACCGATTGTTTTTTTTTTTTTTTTGTTCCTTGATGTGGTTTTTTTTTTGTTTGAAGACGTCGCCCATAAATTAGCGAATATATTTTTAGGAGTCTAGTCAAAAGAAGTTTGTTTTTTTTTTTCTTTCTTTCTTTCCGATGTTACAACAACATACCAGAACATGAATTCTGCGGTTATGTTAAATTTATAATAAAAAAAGAGTAAGAGAGACAAAAGGGCAAATCGGAAACACACTATAGCAAATAAGCACAGACCCCAAAAATCTTTATCTTTTCCACCTTCGATTGTGGTTTTCTAGTTTTGTACCTTTTTGTTTTCTTCATTTTATTCTCTCTCATTTTTTTTTTCTGTTTAGCGAAAATATTTTATTATGTTTCTGTTTGGCCTACATCAATGCTAAATTTTATGTATACAAAAAAAAAAGACAAGATAAAAAAAAACAAAAAAAAAAAGAAGAAGAAGAAGAAAAAAAAAGGGAAAAGATGATGATCTTAAATAGCTGTGAGAAACCGCGCTTGTTAGCTATAAATAAGATAATAATAAGGCACCGCAGAATGGGAATTGCACATTTAGAGTAGCGTATTTAGGATCTTTTTTTAAAGATCAAAAATAATCGATTGTTGATACATCGATTGTTTTTTATGCATCGATTGTTGTTTTATTTTTAAAATGGCTTTAAATGTTCTAAAATTCTAGAATTGGTGCATTGCACATTAGAGTAACGTTTTTTGAGTGAAATAGAAGTTGTGATTATTTCTAAGTACAATTTGATTTAATCATGTTTACAACACCCTCGAACAAGCACAAAGGAATGATGATGAACTAAACTCTAATCGAACTTAATTAATTAATCACAAATTATTTTTCTTCTCAATAATAATCGATAGAAATTTTTCTATAAATCATCACACATGAACCATACCTATAATTTTGTGCGAGCGATGACTTATTTTATATTCACTTCAATCCTTCATATTGTGAATATATAAAAGAATTTATACCTAATCATTATGATCAGTTGATTGTGGTTTTTATAATATTTAGATGTTTAATTTTTAATATAAAATCAAAAAATGTAAAAAAACTGATTTTGTTCCCAGACACAAATCAATAAAAAATTCAAAAATTCTGAATCGCAAAATAATCAAATAAAAACAAACTCACGATTATAATATTTCATGAAAAACTTTAACAATAAATTCTAATAAAAAAATATACCTACAGGAAATTGATGAAATATTATTATTAAAACACAGAGTAATAAATAATATAAAAAAAGTGACAAAATAAACAAAAAAAAAATAAAGGGAAAATATCTTCAACCAAAAAAAAAAAATGATTTCATTCATAAAATAATACAAGAAAAAAAAATTCGCAAGTTTCACACTAAATGCGTGTGTGATATCTGATATGTTTGTATGTGTGTGTGTGTGTGTGTGTGTGTGTAATATGGTATTATTATTTTTTTTGTTTTTGGTCTTAATTAGACCCAAATATAATATTACTAAATAATAATCAGATATAAAAATAAACTGTAATATTCATCTTATTAATAAGAATTAATTACAGAGAAAAATGATGACAATATTTATAAGATTTAAGTGATGAAAAGACAAAAATATTATTACGATCAAGAAAAAGAAGAAAAATGATTCATCAATTAACTAAACATAAAATAGCAAAAAAAAATAAAAAAAAAAAACGAACGCTAGACAATAAAAATGTAGGCGTAAAAAAAATGTAATAATAATAAATTTTGTTGTTGTATTTTATCTGTTTCACATAACAACAACAACAACAACAACAGCACTACTCTGAAAGTCAAGATGTGAGAATGGAGAGACCAAAGAAAAAAAAAAAAGGCCAATGTCTCAATTTGCCCAGACTCAAACTAAATCTGTTTTTTTTTTTTGTTTTTGTTATTTTTTTTTTTTTATTGTTGTTTGATTCTTAAAATAAAAACGTTCATTATAAATGGGATGCTGGGTTATCGTATCTGATGACAATTTCATTTCAACAATATAAAAATACGAATTATAATTATGAGTCATCTGTCGCAGATTTATTAATAAAAATTATTTTTTCTCACGGACCATCTTAAGAAAAAAGAAGAAAATAAAAAAAAATTAAACAAAAAAGTTCAAAAATTACAAGGCGAGAATGTCCATATATTCATAAAAATAATAACAACCACAACAACAACAACAACCACAACAACAATAAAAAAGAAGCAGTAACAACAATAAACGCAAAATATTTATTATTTTCTTTCTTTATTTGTTTTATTTGTTTTATTTTTACATTTTTATTCAGTTTTTTTTATCTTTAATTTTTATAAAGACACAATTTAACTTTTTTCTTCTTCTTCCATCTTCGTATTATTCCATCTTCATGCCTTCCTTGTTAAAGATTTTTTTTTTTTTTGTCTGTTGGTCTTGTTGTGGATATGATTTATAAAAACTAAAAAAAAAAAAACATAAAAAGTATAAATAAAAGAAACACAATCATAACATTTTAGGTGGTCGTTTTATATAAATAAAAAAAAAAAGTCTTATTATACCGTGTTAATCTGGTAAAAAACAAGAAACAAAAAAAAAAAAAATATATAAAAGAAGGAAGAAGAAAAACCACAACAGAAGAAAGTGCCGACATTATTAAAATATTTTTGTGGGATTTTTCGTGTTATATTCATTATGTAACGAGTAATGAGTAACGACATTCCAATTGTTTTTATTTTTGTTTTTGTTTTTCCATTGGTTGAGCTTTTTTTTTATATATGAATAAACTTGACTTTGACTGAACTTCAAATCAAATTAGCCAGAGTGATTTATTTAGTTTTAAATGATTAGAGTTAACTTTAAAAATTTCATGCGTATAAATAAATTGAAATATAATTCAATAAATTAGATTCTTGAAGTCGTAATAAATTCACTTAAATTAGGAAAACAAAAATAGAATCTCATGGGTAACGATTATAGACTTTTAATTCTCTTTTGAGTGCATCATGAATATGAATACATGATATTTGTTATCTTAATCTTAACATCAAACTTTTTAATTGAACTTTATCAATTTTACTTATCCGTGAGAATAAACTACAAAGTCAACTTACATTTCATCTTTAAAAGAAAGTTTGCGTTTTTGCGACCTGACTTCTCATAAGTCACCTGTGTTGAAATTTAATTAAAATATTTAACTATTTCAACTTTCAACATGCAAATCAATGTAAAAGCTCACAACCATTTATTGTCTGCAGAAATTATTCATAAAATAATATTTTGTGGTAATAATAATTAACACTTCCTGATGACTCCTTAATCTACATATGATGATTGATTTTTGTTCAATTTAATAAATCGTTGTTAATTAATCAAATTGTAATTTTGATCACTTCGGCTTTAAAATTAAGAATTAATTAATTGAATATTTATCCAATAATATTTAATGGCGCTCTCTATGTAGAAAAATATCGAATTGATTTATAGATATTAGTTAAAGCTAATCAAATTTTTTCAAATAATCAAATACAATAAATCAAATATTGAAACGAATAACCCTTTTTTTCTTTCTAAATGAATTTTGGGTTTGATTTTACAACAAAAAAAATCATCTAGACTAGACGACTGTTAGACGACGAGGGTCAATCTTAAATTAATACAGAAAAAAAAAGACTTCCGCCATTTTTTTTTTTGCTCAATTAATTAAAGTGATCGCCATTTTTTTGCTCAGTCGAAAATATCGACGGCCATCTTCTTTTTTCTTTTTCCCATCAAAGAATTATTTCAGTATTTTTATTTCTGTTTTAAATGGATTTAAATTAAGGAAATGCAGAAGTGTCAATTTCAATCTTAAATTAATCAATTAACAGATTAACGGAATTTAACGGTTCTCATATAAATAACGCGTCGTAGAGCAATCGTGGGTTGTAATTGCAAAAAAAAAATTTTTTTCCTTGTTATTATTTTCTGCTTCATAAAATAAATAATTTCTATTTGATTAATTTGTGAAATTATTAAAACAAGAGTTCCGTTTTTGGCGTTTGGTGAAAACAAATTAAAATGAACTGATGTTTTTTTTTCTTTCTTTCTTTCTTTATTTCTGTGTAGGACGTCCATTGATTTCATATTAAATAAAATATTTCGGTACGCGTCATTCAGTTCATTTGTATAATAATCCCATTATATTTTTGTATTATTATAAATAGCTCAATTTATTTTTAAACCATTTTAACCAAATGAAAAATTTTTTTGTGTAAATGCAAAGTCAATCAATTTAAATATAGTAATTTGAACGCACACACAAGAGATTTTTTGTAATTTGCGTCATCTTCTTCCATAATAATTTATTGCGTTAAAAATATGTCACATCAATTTTGTTTATTTATTTTATTCATTCTATATATCAAGGTAGACTGATCTGTCAAACAACACATTATTAAAACAAAATACAAAAATTATAATGTTGTTTATATTTTAGCGCCTAATTAAAATTTTATTAATTATATAATATTAAAGCAATTAAATTAGACGAAAATGTTAAACGCAAATTAAATACATGAGAATAAAAACATGTGACTAATTGAGTTACATCTTTAATTTGATCATCTCTGAAAAATTAATCGCATTTTAGTTTAATGAATATTTTTGAATAATCGTTTCAAATTAAAAACGTTGGTCCTTTTAGACAATTTTTAATGTTTTGTATTTAATTATCGTTGAGTTTCTAAACGGCATGATAGAAGAAAAAAAAATGTACAAATATTATGCGGTAGAAAACAAAGGAAATATAAACCAAAAGAAAGGTTCTTCTTAAATGTAATCTTAATATTATTTTAAGAAATTAAAGAAAAAAAAAAGTGCGTACAATTTTTATTTTCTTTCTACTAAAAATATGATCAATAGAAAATATACAAAAGATTATCATTGTACCTATATAGATAAGATAGTAAAAGGCGATTATAGACCACTCTAAGGATTAGTTCGCTTTAACACTCCTTAAACACTGTTAAATTTCTTTTCCCTTTTTCCCTTTTTTTTTTTTTGTGTACAAACTTCGATTTAACCCATTTTCATAATTTCTGTTAAGTGGACCTTATTCTTTTTTTTTCTAGATTTTACCATCATTAAAAAAGATCTGCAAAATGTTTTTACTTAACAAACAAAAATGAAATAATTCAAAAAAGTAAAATTACGTGCAAAAAAAAGTTCGCAACACTTTCAAAATATATTCTCTTCTATTATTTATGCGGTTGACTTCTTGGGCGGCATTCGCCATTGCCAAAAATTAAGAAACAAAAGAAATAAAAAAAGAAGGAACACAGAAAAATAACAAGAAAAAAAAACACAAGCTCACACTCGATATATTCTGCCGCAGGTTCTCCAAAAACAAAAAAAAAAGAACTTCTTTCATACCAGGCATGTACTCATCATCTCAACAAGTGAACCACCAAATTGGATTATTTCGATTTTATTCCTGAATTTAATTACATCGAATGGTAGTAATGATTGTCAAATATTTTCCATTCGTATATATTTTGATCGGATCTGTATTTTAATTTCACAATTTACACGACACAAAAAGAAACCTTTAAATAGAAGCGAAGCCATATTCAATCAGGAGGATTATTTTAAACACGCGTTTGTTGATTGGCTCCAGGGCCAAAAGATATTCATCTCTCTATCTCTGTCTTAAGTAGTATGCATTTTTGTTAAAGTCTTAAATTTATTTTAAGACAAAAAAAAAAGATGTTAATAAAAAGGTTCAACTTTAACGCGAGATTTCTCTCTTTTCTGATGCTTTTTTTTTTAATTTGAAATTCAATGCGGGAATTTAAATTACAAACCAAAAAAAAATAAGATGGAAAAAAAACGAACCGAACTCAATGATGGCGCCTTTTTTTCGTTATATTTTATATTATTTTTGCATATTAGAACTTTTTTTTAACAAGGATCCCGCCAACCAATTAAAAATATGTTTTATAAAAAAAAAAGAAAGAAAAAAAGGAAAACCTTTTGATTGTGATATAAAAAATTTTAGCACATCAGTACCTCAGAAGTGGTATATATTTTTTTATGTATATAGGAATGGAAGACAAGTTATTCATCTAGAAATATCGCACGTCAAAATATTTTTATTTCAATTTGATGTGACTGATAGGTTATATTATTTTTTTGTTATTTGATCTTGTTTTATGTATCCGTATATATATATATATAGGATTAAAATGACTATGGCCTTCAATCTCTTCCTCTCTTTAAAACTAAACCAAAAAAAAAAAAGAACAAGAACCAGAATAAATAAATACAACAATACAAAACTTATATTCATTCATAACAGAAAAGAAAAAACATGCGACCATATATACCGAACATAAAGATAAGAAATGAACATAAAAATTCATGTCTGCACATGTCCGTTCAATAGATCAATCCCATAATATTAAAATTAAAAAAAGAATCCTTAAAAATAGAAACACCTTGTGCAGATTGATGCCATTTGAAAACCCAAAAAAAATGTACTCATCGGTAGACCCTTATTATTATTTGCACTCGCACTCATTTATCTCTTTCTATCTGATGAATTTTTACTGGTATTCACCTTTATTTATTATTATTATTATTATTATTGTAGTTGTTGTTGTTGTTATTAGTAGGTAAGAAAAAAAATAAATAATTGTAATGCATTACCACCGGTGGTGTCACGGTGATCATTTTGGCGACATCATGTCTGGACTATTGTTAACAAGGACCAATATGCTTCATTGTCATCTATTGTCCTTCTTCTATACAAAAAATAAAAAATTCTTGCCCGCCAGTTAAATCTCATTGTTGGGAATTTTTTTTTTTCTTTCTTCTTTTTTTCCCATTTTGTCCTTTTCTATTCTTTTCCCCAATAACATATTGTTAAAAGTTGAAAAAAGTATATAGATAAAAATTCCTCTTGTTGACTCCCTTGTCACGCCGAAACTTAAATATATTATTGTGTTTATCGGTTATACATAATATATTATTATGTATATCTATGAAAAGTCTAAAGCATCATCCCATCATAGGCTTTTCAACAACAACAACAACAACAAATACAAAAAGGACTTAACACACTAAAGAAATGGAAGAAGAAGAAGCAGAAAAAAAAAAGTTGAACATCAAAAATGTTTATTAAAAATCAATCAGAAATGACTTGAACGATTATTAAAATTTTCGCAGTGAAGGTGCGTCTTTAATTTATAATAATAATATAAAAAGATGAAGAATACAAGAAAATTGTACATTAGAGAAATTCGAGTACAGTACAGTACTATAGAAATTAGGAACAAAAATATTTGAAATTGAGTTGATTGTCACTGGGTGTGTTTCATTTGTAACACTTTTTACACATATAGTACTGAGATTACTTTAAAATATTTACACAACAAATACAAAATAAAAATAATAATATGTAATAAAAAATATTGTGTTTTGTCAAAAAGATTAAAAATCAAAAAAAAAAAAAAATGTTCGAAAGGATTTCTTTTTTTTTGGTAAAATTTGTGAGAAAGAAAAAAGATTCCCCATTGCTTCATTATAATAATGTATGTATTATAAAAGGTATATATATATGAGTGTTTTGGTTTATATTATTATCCATCCATATATTCAAAAGGAACAAACGAAGAAAAAATGCACACACATTTTTGTAGTTTGCCGACTAAAAAAAAAAAAATAAAAAAAATAATTTTGAAACCAAATGAAAAAATAAAAAAAAAAAAAATATTGAACTGACCATCAATAATATACAAAGATATATAAATTTCTTAACGCAATCTCTTAAAGACATTTGTCTTGGACTTTTTCCATTTCTTTCTTTTCATTTTTGTTTTTTTTTTTTTTTGGATGATGTGAAAGAAATAAAAAGAAGACACACAAGAAAAATATTTTATATTTTTATTTATATTTCGCTTAAAAAGATGATGAAGTCCTGATAAACTCTTATAATATCCTTCTTCTTCTATAATATATTATAAATGTGAAAGAAAAAGAAATATTAACGAAATGAGAAAAGGTTCTGTATTTTGTTTTTTGTTTTTTGTTTTTGTTTTTGTTTTTGTTTTATTATTCAATATTTTTTTAAATTCAAAAAAAAAAAAAAATGTAAACCAAAAATATTCCAAACAATCCACAGAAAACAAAAAAAAAATTGTGTTAAAGCTGAGATTTTTCTTGTTTTAACTAAAAAGAAAAGGTCCAAAAGGTTACTTGAAGAACAAAAATGAAAAAAAAAAAAAAATTGTATATAAAAAATTGAAAGAAAAAAAAAAAAAAACGTGTGTAGAGGACGATGTCTTGGTGTTACTTATATAAGTGCACGATGATCTCTACGAGTAAATATTACTTCGTCTTTTTATTTTTTTTGTTTTTCAGTTAAAGAAATAAAAATAAGAAAAATAAAAAATTCAAGGATGTTGATTGTCCATTCACCTTATTTAAACCAAGATCAACTTTAATCATCAATAATAATAAAAAAATAATAATAATGAACGAAAGTGAATTTATCTATTCATTTTTTGCTATTTGATCAAATGTGACATTTTCCACATTGTCACATTGTTGTCTCTTTTATCACAATTATTTTCGATCGTTTTCCTTTATTCCCATTTTTATTTAATTTTCCCATTTTTTTTTTGCACCGTTTTCTTTTTATTTTTGTTTCGCATGCAAATTGAAAAATTGTTATCGACCAGTTATAAATGCTGGAAGCAAGTCACGAATGAATTTTAGACGTCATTTACTGTCCCACGCTTGATTTTATTTTTGTTTTATTTTGAGTGTTCGGTTTTTTTTTTTTTGGAAAACAAAACAAAACTAAAATTTATATATGTGAAGTTTTTTGTTAAATAAAAAAGGAAGTTATTTAATTGTCGAAGGATTTTCAAGTTGATTGAAAGTGGTGGAATGTATAAACCAAAGGGATTGTAAAAGGTGATCCTGATGTGGCTGATTGTAAATATTAATTAGAAAAACGTGTGAAGAACAAAAATAGGAAAACATTGAACAGAAAACCGATCACATGAATGATACAAGATTGGTGTTCATTAACGTGTAATCTTAAGTAGATTACCAGCGACAATGTAAGATCTCAATTTATTGAAATTAAAAAAATTTCTTCTACCACTCCCAGGAATATGAACTCATGACCTCTGTGAATAAAATTTGAACGTGTTAACCAATATTATAAGATTTTTAATAAACATAAAAAATATTCTCCTGCAGGTCAAGGAC
This sequence comes from Pedicia rivosa, assembly GCA_963082725.1. Taxonomy (NCBI): domain Eukaryota; kingdom Metazoa; phylum Arthropoda; class Insecta; order Diptera; family Pediciidae; genus Pedicia; species Pedicia rivosa. Next base: position 14,014,116 of record OY720151.1, on the reverse strand, counting down.
AGCAATTCTTTTACTTACAATTCCATTAATAATTTGTCTTTTAATTTCTTTGCTTAGTAAAAAAATTAATCAAAAAAGTATTTTAATAAACGTCACCGCTAATAAAAGAAGAAAAAAGAAGAAGAAGAAGAAGAAGAAGAAAAAGAAAAAGAAAAAAAAAAACATAAAACATGAGGCAACTACATGTTTCTATTTATACGCGGCCTGTTTGAACCTGAATATACTTGACTTTAATTTTATTATGTTACGATGATAATTAACACCTATTTTTTCTTTATTCTAGGAGGTTTATTACCTCCCTTCCCAACTAACTAATACGGTTTTTTTTTTTTTTGATTTCAAATCTTTTATAAAATTCAAATATGTAATTGATACAAAAATAGAAGAAAATTGCAAGATTGAAAAATAGAAGAAGAAGAAGACGAAGCAGAAGAAAGAAAGAAATAAAAGTAGGAATATTAGACGAATAGATGAATAGAAAAAGAAATGAGCAATAATAATAATAATAAATATAATAAGTCACTATTATGAGATCAGACACAGACTCTTTTTTTCTTCTTCTTCTTCTTCTTCTTTTTATTTTTCTTTCATCATCGCACGGACCCACAAAAAGACAAAGATCTGTTTATTTTTCCCATGCAAATGTGTATGTTGGAATATGATGGAGGTATGTTTATATATTGTTCATGTTTCTCTTATATTCATTTTTTTTTTTTTTGGTTTTGTTTTGTTTCTCTTTATATACAAATAAATTAATATACAGGTACACATATGTATGTATATATTGTGACAGGGTGATGTTACATATTAAATATACATAATACGATGTAAAAAAAAATAAAAAGAGTGACAACATAATACGATGTACACGAATATAAAGCACACTCAAAAAAAAAAAAAAAGTTCACAAATATTTAAAGATAAAGGGATAGGGCAACGGATAAATAAATCTTTCAATTTTATGAACACTTTCGATAATAAACCGAATCGTCTTTATCTATTTTTCTTTTTATTACAAGAAGTTGAAAATTTCTCAAATGTAAAATTCACCTCTATCCTTTTCCACAATCCACATATTTTGTGTGAATAATTTTAACATAAAACTAAAATTATCACGCATTAAATATGTTTATGTAAAAAAAAAAAAAAAAGTTCATTATACGAGCACGAGCGTTTCTTTCTGAACATATGTAATAAAAAAAAATCTTAAAAGATTATCTTGAATTTAACATTATTAAATACAAAACGTTTTTTATTATTATTCCCTCGTTCGTCCCCCCACCACGCCATCCTACTCATCATTTGTTTTCTTTTTCTATAAAATTGAATACACAAAAAAAAAATCATCAACTGTAAAGTCACCCTGTAATAAAGTTTCTGATTTTAACCAATATAAAGATTTACTGAGACGAGAGTAAAAAAAAAACTATACAAGAATAAAAATAAGATGAAAATGATGATGAAGAAGAAGAAGAAGAAGAAGATGTAGAAGAGGAGGAGAAGATAGAAACGTGTGTGCACGGTAAATTCAACGAATTTTGTATGAAATTACGCGAATATTATACAGAATTCTTTGAATTTAAAGCAGTAAGATTTATGGGATTTTGTCGGAGAGTTATGACGCGATAATTGATTGTATACCGATGCGTCTTTCTTCTTCCTCTGTTTTTTTTTCTTTTAATATTTTTTATTGTTTATTATTGTTATTGTCGGTTAAACATTTTGTGGTTTATTATAATTTTGTAGTGATCCTTAAGGGTTTAATTTCAATCTGTATTTTCATAATCAATCATTGAAATTATTATTCATTTTCCTTGACATTTGTTAAAATTGACAGAAGAAAAAAAAAATTGACAACGGAAAATTATTCACAGAATAATTTCAAACTTTTCCCGCTAGAAGCGCTCTGTTTTATTTTTGTTTTTTCAAAATTGTAACGAACGTCAATTGTAACAAATTTCAACTTCAATTCCAATTATTATCCTGTCAATGGTCACTATTGATTTATCATTATTTAAGTGTTTTTTTTTTTTTATTCTTTCTGTGTCGTTTTTTTTTTCTTGCTTTTTGGTTAAAAAAAAAACCGAGGTATAATTTAATGAACTGAACGGAAATTATTATCGCGGCACAAAAAGAGCATTTTTTTTCTTGTTGTGGCCAATTCACGATTGTATTATTAATTTATTTTCATTATTTATATTTTTTATTTTTTTCTTCAGGATTACAAACAGAAATGGAACCTTTTAGAAAGAAAGAGTGTTTTTTTCTTTTGGTTGATGGGAATTTATTATTGATATAAAGTAAAAAATTCAAGAAGGCATCAAAGAGATCTTGTGTTCTGTTCTGATCCCCATAAGTATAAAAATTACAAGGAACACACAAACGGACAAAAATAAAGTCACGTACAAAAAAATGTGTGTTTCTTCTTCTTTTTCTTCTTTTCTTTTTGGTCATTTATGTTCGACTCGAACAAAACCAAGAATGGTACTATGAAAAATGAATAAAAAAAAAGAATTTATTAAAAATATAAATTAAATTAAAAAGAAGAAGAAGAAGAAGAAGATGTAAAAATATTAAACAGTAAAATGTCGTCTTTAGTCGTTTCTTGTATATTTTGGTTCTGGTCTTCTTTTTTTTTTTTTTTTATTTCTTTATCATAAGAATAAATATAAGAAGTAGAAAAATACAAAAAGTAAAAGATGACGAAAGAAGAAGAAGTTGATGGATCAACAAACTGACCATAATGTATAATAATATGATAATGTAATTTAATGTAAAAGAAGAAAGAAAAAAAATGGTCGGTCGTTCGACTGTCCGTTCATTTTTTTTTTCCCATTTTATTTTATTTAACTTTTTTTTTTCAGATTTTTTCCTCTTCATTTGTTGTTGTTTCTTTTTACTTTTTTAATATCTCAAATGAACTCGAATTAAATGTTAAATTTTAATTGCCATGATTTTTTTTTGTGTGTTAAATAAAATAAAAAACAAAAAAAAAAAAAATAACCAAAAAGAAGATTATGTCTGTTCGTTTTGTCTCTTGTTGTCATCACAAGTTCACATCAAAAAACCGACACACACACATATAGTAGATGAATGTGCTGTTGTTATTATTGTTGTTGTTGTTGTTATTATTGTTGTTGTTAGGTTTTTTGTTTTAATTTTACTGTCACATATAGTAACAAACCATAAGACAAAAAAAAGCTTGATGAGGAAGAATAAAGATGGAAGATATTGGAGTGAGGTGAAATTGAGTGTGTGAAACAATTTAAATCTTTTTTTTTTCTTTTTACATAATTTTATGATGGAAATTAAAAGCAAAAAAAAAAAAAAAAAAACTAACAAAACAAGAAACAACAAAAATATAGAATATGAAAAAGAATCACAAAATGGATTTTTGTGTTCCAAAAGTAAAGAAGAAGAAGAAGAAGAAGAAAATAACGAAGAAGTTCATTCTTCTTCTTATTGCAAATGACGTTGGTTTTGTCTTTGATTTAACTTGAATTTTTTTTTTCTCTAAATAAAGGTAATCGAGAGAGATTGCGTTAATTGAAATTGAATTTAATTAGCGATGAGAGAATTAGACAATATTTTAGAATTTTTAGTTTATTTTTATTTTTAATTGCGTTATATTTTTGTTTAATTGAGATTCAACATTTTATTTCCAGTTAAATGCGGATAAATTATAATTAAAGAGATTTACAATATAAGATTCATTTTTATTAAAATTTACCTGTAAATTGTGACCAACAACACAATTCATTCTATTAAAGCTCTCTAAACATAAAGCTTTATAAATTGTTTATTAATTAATAATAATAATAATTTATTTAATTTAGGAATTTCCTAATAATTGTTCTATATTCGTATACTTTAAAATTTTAAATATATTTTCAAATTTCTTTTATAATTGTTCATATTTGTTTCGTTTTGTTAAATTTATTGATAATTTCATGTACTTATGTATCCCACTTATAATTGATTTTCATATAGAAATTTGTAAATATGAACTTATCAAAGCTGTTGAAGCTGTTTCTAAATTATTTATAGATTAATTGACTTAATAATTGTAACTACTTTATTTCTAAATGTTGCCTTAATGATGGTAAAACCTTATATTTGGGATAAGAATTCTCTAGTCAAAGAATTTATAGGAATTGTCTAAGAGCTACGGCTGTCAATAATACCATTTTGATTGAATTTAAAACTCAAACATTTTGCTCTTGCTATTTGTATTGTGTTGAATTTAGTTATTATTTCACTTAATACCAACTAACATTATTAGTAATAGAAGACATTGGTTGTTTCTGAACTACCTCACATCTGCATTTGCTCTTGCTATTTAAATCGACATCATAAAAAATCATTAAAAAAGTACAAACGTTTCTCTTAAAATAATCATAAATTTCTCAATCCATCAGATTTTACAAAAAAGAAAAAAAAACATTCTAAAAAAGAAAACTCAAGAAAATAAAACAAAACAAAAAAAAAAAGAACTCATTCTCTTCAAAGTGGTAAAAGATCTGTTTGTTTTGTCCAAAAGATGCATTATTTAAATAGATTTTTTTTTTGTTATTTTATTTTATATTTTTTGTCTTTCTTTAATGTTGACATAAAAAATAATAAAAAATAAAATAAAGAATTCAAGTCAAGCCGACATTTTTCGTTCTATTCATTCCTCTCACAACCAAAAAAAAAAAAAACAACGTAAAACAAATTTAAAAATGAAAACTTCAACAATAATCATTACACCAAAAATAAAATAAAATAAAACTAATAATAATAATAATACAATGATGTCCGAAAGTGTGACCGAGTCTTTAGTCTTTAAGTAAAAAAAAAGAAAGAAAGAAATAACACAAGAGAGAAAAAGCTAGAAAATTTCTTTGTGACATGCAGGAAGATAATATTAGTTTTTGTCATTAACTGAGAACCGCAAAAGATGAAATATTTTAGTGATGAATGAACAAACTTATTATAACATATTTTAAATATTCATAATGATGATGATGAAGATGATGATGACGCTTAATGTGACTGATGTTAATGGTTCATTTTATACGTCTATATATGGTTTGGTTTTGTATTTTAACTTTTAATTTAAAGTGTTAATGGATTTCTGAAATTTGTTAATTATAAATAAAAATCAGTTATCTCAGATGATGAACTAAAATTGATCAGTGGTTGTAGGAATTGTGTTTGTGACTTACATGGAAATCAAATTAGCCTTTGTACATATAGGAACAACAACATAAGGATAACTACATCAGAATATAATTCTGTAATAACTCTATCATGTCAATTTTCAATTTGTATTTGAATTTGAATAACAAATGCGGCAGATGAAATTAATTTAATCGGACAACAGTATTAGCCGACCGTGATGAAAAGTCTCATAAACGAAATTCTGAATTATGAAATCACACTAACACAAGTTCATAGCTGGTGAGTTTGTTTTATATTTATTTTGTCATATCCATTCATATCCGCAACAGGAAAACAGGAGTATAGTTGAAATTTACCCCTGTGCATCCATCCTCAAACATAAAACCCACAAGAATTATAATAACGACGTTTTTTCTCTCTTTCATTTTTTTTCTTTGTCTATTTTATATTTCTTCATTTTAACTGAATTTTGAATAAATATACAAAATATAAATCAAATATCAAATAGAACCCAGATCTTTTAAAATAAACAAAAAGTGTGAACTTAAAATCAAGTTTTCTTCATTTTCAATTTAACAAATTTTAACTATGCATGAAAATAGATGAATGTGAATTGAAGAGGAAGGTGATGATGATAATAATGATGATGATGATGTATAAGCGGCGCTTAACAAAAATTTCATAATACCAAAAGAAGTTTGTTGTCTTAAACAAATTTATCTAAAGAGGATAAAAAAAACAACAACAACAACAAACAAATATTCTACTTGTGTCAAAATTCGTCCAGGCGATAAACTAGCGGAGGACAAAAGTTTGCCGCAATTTGTTTTTAAATTAGTGTTTTTTTTTTGTCGTCTTCTTGTTGGTTTGACCAAGGAACATAATAATTTTTTTTTAATATTTATTTAGGAACAATTCGGTCAGGAAAAAATATAAAGGAACAATGTGTATAAATCTCTGTTAAGCTATACGGATTCAAAACAAAATATATATTTTTTTTACAATAACTTTAAACAATTGAAAATGTACTTAGACGAATACTAATAGTAAGGCTAGATCGTAACAAAGTGGGGTAACACTTATGAATCTTGTATATATGAATGAGATTTCGATGTGCTACCCATTTTGTGCTGTTGTCATGAGCTTTAACCTACGGTAAATTGATTTACTATCTAATAGATCTCCTGGTCCCCGTATAATAATCTTGGTAAATCAAGGATCCGTTAATAATGTGAATTGCGTTACATTTTATTTTTTCGTTCCTTCATGATTAACAGAAATAAGTGCAACAATAAATTTGTCGTTCACATCAATCTAATTCTACCCTAATAACAATGATGATGATGTTGATGAATGATAAACACATAAAAATCAAGACGTGCTTTAGATATATAAAAATGATTCAAGGTGTGACACAAACACTATCTCCTGTCTTAACTTTAAATTAAGTCAAGTGCAAAGTCATGCTGATTTTTTTTTGTTTTCTTACGTTGCCTTTCGGTAAAAATGTCAAGTTTAATTAACTTTAAAATATTATTGTTTCATTTTTATATAAAACCGTCTTATAATCACTTCTCTCTCATTCTTTTATATTCTTTATTTTTTTCATACATTAAAAATCTTTATTTCTTGCGGTTTGTATAAATTTGAACAAAAAGAAAAAAATAAATTCAACCAAAATCGCAAAGAAATAAAAACACATAAAAACTGAGCAATAAAATTAAGCAAAAAGAAGAATTTTTCTTTCATAACTTCTCATTCCATTTTTCATATTTCATTTCATCATTCATTTATTATTCATATTTAGTAGCTGATCTCACTGCTTGCTATACAATATTCAATTTAATTTCAAAAGATTATTTATGATTTTTAGAAGCGTCTGTACGTCTCTTACCTTCACTAAAAAATGAAGATCAATATTTTTGATGATGCTTGAGTTCATTTGGTTCATATTTTTACTTGGTCAAAGAAATTGTTAAGAACACTTTTAATCCTTATCGTATTCTGCAACTCGATTTTCTTATCCATTAATCCTATAAAATAACAAATTTATGTTTATTTTATTTCGATTTAAAATTTTAAATATGGAAATTTTTTGACCATTTTTGTACCTTAATCTCCAGTTGTATCAATAAAACACAACTATGATATTAGAAAATAATAAATATCCCGTGCCAAAAACGCATCTGAAATTTTCAAGATATTTTTTCTTTTTTTTATTTAGATTCATTATAATCCTTTCCCTTATTAATCCTACCCAATTCAGAGGTTGCAAATCTTTTTAGTTTTAGAATTTTTATTTGTTGACAAAAAGTTTTCAAATGAAAATTAAAAGTGTGACCTGAAAGTAATTGTGGATAAATATTAGAGATTAGATGGTCACTTGTATTCATTGAATTTCAGTTCAAGCTTGTCCTATTTTGAACTTGCCACGACACTTTATCATTTTTTGCAAATGAATTTAATTCACTGAATATCCCCTTAGAAATAAAGATGATCAATTTTAAAGCAAACACGTTTTGTTAACGATCAGAATTGATGAATTGAAAATAATATAGCGCCCCTGACTTGACCTAACCATATTAACCACTTTTCACCACTGTACACTTCATCACCATTCCCCTCCCACCGTACTCAAAACAATCTTTTCTTTTGCAATTGAATTAAGGGTATGTACCATCCTTAAACCTTAACATAATCCTCTCAATAAACTTAAAAATTATAACACAAAAAAAATAAATCCAAAAAAAATAAAAATAAAAATAGTAAATTTGTTTCTTGTTTTTAGTAAAAAGGGATTTTGTTGTTTCGGTTGATCTTTGGGTTTAAAGTTTATTGTAAAGAAAAAAAATAAATAAAATGAAGAAGTAGAAAAAGGCTGCGTTTGTTGCAATAAAAATTATACAAAAAAAAAATAAATATTTTTGTCAATGATTTCTTAGAATTTTGGTAGCGCGGTTTGTATTTTCTTTACTTTCTAGTTTGTCTTCTTTTTCTTTCTTTCTTTCTTTCTTTCTTTCTTTCTTTCTTTCTTTCTTTCTTTCTTTCATTTAAAAAATCATAAAAATAATTTTTACAATCGTCTTTTAATTTTTACACGCAAAAATAATGTTACACACACACACGCATACACACACACACACACACAAAACGTACAGTTACACATAAAATTGTAAATTTATAATTTATTATTTATTTGTTTGGTTTTCTGTCCCTCAATAAAATCATAAAGTAATTAAAATGGACGCATACTTTTTTTTCTGTCTTGTTTTTTTTTATTATTTTGGTTAATAAAAAAAATTTGTCAAAGTCAACAATTTTTCTGTAATTTTTGTGTGTGTTTTTTTTCTTTCGTTTTGCTTTTGTCTTGTTTTATTTTTATTTTTTATTTTTATTTTTATTTTTATTTGTGAAGAAAAATTTAATGTAAAAAAATGCAAATATTTCGCAATGGTTTGTTGTCATTTTATTTCTTCTTCTTCATTTCTACTCTACAGTAATTCAAATGTGTGTTGTTGTTGTTTTTTTTTGTCTATTTTACGTATTTTTTTGGGAAAGTAAAATGAGTTCTTCCTCTTTGTCTAAATCAAGGACGTTTGCAATTGATATTCTTATGGTTGATCGATTGTGGGGTTTTTCACTCATTTTAAATTGAAAAGTAAAAAAAAGTTAAAAAAAAAATTGTGCTGTTTTTTTTTTTTTTGTTTTTTTTGGGATTTTTTACAAAATATTAAAATGCGTCATTTTTTGGTTGGGATTTATGCTTCTAAAAAAAAAAAAGAAAAAAAAATACAGAAACAATTTTATTCAGAAGAACGTAAATAGAATTTTTTTACCAATAGTTTTTTTTTTTTGTTTGTTTGTAAATCGCATTCGAATGCAATAAATTCTTTTCAGTTTTATTTTTCCTCATAAATTTTTGTTTAAAAAAAAATTCTTATGAAATTAAAAAAAAAAAAAAGCTCACACGTATAAAAGGGTAAATCACTTTTGAATAAAATTTGATATTATTTTTTTCCAGAATTGCATCTGAATTACTTTGAATTTTCTAAAATTACAATGAATTCATTTTGATGTCGGTTACAATACAATAGAAAACATGTGACCTATTAATAATCAGTTTAAGAATTATTTATAAATTTCTTGAGTTGCCGTCTTCAATTACGTAATTTTTTACAAAATGAGACATCAAAATTATTCAAGATAAAAAGATAAGAATAAATAGACGTGTATACAGAATGGTTGGAACTTCCTCTGTTTAAAATAAAGATTGATAAGATAATTTGGGCTAACAGTCATGCAGCGATTTGAACCAGGAACTCAATTGATGAGAGAGTGTGTTGACTATGCTGCAGCGGGGCTGCTTAGAATTAAGAACTTTTTACTTTTAACATGAAAAATTGATTCATTTCATTATATTTTCCGTTTCTGTGTTTTCATTCCATTTTAATTATAAAAATTGTCCAAAGGGTCAATGAATTTTTGTAAATAAATCAAAACTAATTACAAATCGAGTCTGTTTTATTTATTTAATCTTCAACGAAACTGATCTATCCAAAATTTAATTCTTAAATTCATTCAAGAATTTTACAATTTTATAAAAAATACTTAACTCGTGCCTCCAACAAATGTCAATAGATTCGAATTTAAACGTGTGTGCGTCATAAACACAATTCTCCAAAATAAAAGCCAACATTAATCCTCCTCTTAATTATTTATTACTTAGAATGACCTCATACACAGGTCAATCTTTGTTATTCAATTCATGAATGAACATCTTTAACATTTTTGTGATTCAATATTTCTTATAAAACAAAATTCAAAATTTATTTTTTAATTTCATCATCTATTTTTGTGATTAATATTGATTATTGCGGCTGCAATAATTCTTCAATATTGTGTAAGATTTTGTGATGAATCTAAGATGCGAATAAATTTATTTCTTATCTTTTTATATTAATTTTAATTTCACCTAGAACGATTTATCCATATGCAGTCATTTTAATTGCTCAGCTCACAGTAACACATTTTGATTGCTTTCCATTCCAATGATTTTCTAAGTCTCACCAATTTTACAGCAACGTATTACTGTACATAAAACATCAGAATTAACACCCTCTAAACATCAACTTTATTATAAAGCAATAATCGTATCAGTGGAGTTAATTTTTTTCTTATTATTTACCTTAACACAAATACACGCAGGCACAAATGAATAGATGGAAAATAACCGTTAAATGGGACAACCATGAGTAAAGCATATATATAAAAATAATAAGCACCCTTCAGTAAACTAGGAGCAAAAAAAAGAAGAAGAAGAATGAGAAAACGGAATAAAATATAAACACCCAACAACAAATATATAAACACCAACTAACATAATATAGGTATACAAAAAGTATACCAACAACAACATTAAACAACAACAGCAACAATAATAACTAACAAGGAACAACAACAACTACAAAATTCTGTGTATATCGAAAAATACTTCTGTTGTTCATCGTTTAGATTTTAGAACATCAGGGGGTCCATCCATTCTATATCGAAGTTTATCTAGCGGTCTCTTTGATGGCCATCACCTTCACTTCTTCTCTTTTTTTTTTCTTATTCTTCATCGTCTTCTTCTTATATACCTTTATAATACATAATTTTTTTTCGCATCATCTTACATCCACATGCATGGAAGAGAATACAATTGATGGATAAAAAGAAAAAGAAAGAGAGAGAGAGAGAGTGATACACTCAATATAACGAAAACAATACAACACTCAAAAAAGAAGATGAAGAAGAAGAAGGATGTAAAGGTAGAAATATATTGGTAGACTGTTGTATTGTTTGTTTCGTATTATATTTTTTAGTAGCGCCACCATATGAGTATGGAAGAGCAAAATGAGGATACACAAATAGAGAATAGAGAGAGAAATATAAAAACTTTTCAACGGATTAGCGAAAAGCCATAAAAAAAAATAACGATATACAACACACACACATACATTCGTTGCAAGATCAGAACTTCATCAAGAAAAATAAAGAACGAAAATCAGAAGCGGCCAGGTATAAATTTTTGAGAACAACCAAACATTTTATTACTTATTCTTTAAAATAACTTTTGAGTTCATAAAACAAAGATCTTTAATGAGTGAAAAAGGTCACGTGTTACAATGAACATTTTAAATATTCTTAATTGCTTTAAAATTTAAAAGGATTAACGATAGAATCAATATTTTGTTAAATGTCCCTAAAAACTAAATTTTCATTCAAACTGAAAGTTTTTATTGAATAAAAATTATTTTCTTACGTTCAACAGATTCTTTCAATCAATTTTTCATTTTATTTATTTTGAAGTAAAAACTATTTTTAAGAAGTAACGATGATAACAGTCACAACCAAAATTCAGATTGAATTAAATTTTTTGAAGAGCATTCAATAGAAATTTATCATTCATTATACGCGAATATTTAATTGAATGAAGCGTAAAAACTTATTGTATTGTTTCACTAAATTAATGATTTATTCATATTGCTTAGAATTTATAAGTAAATGGAACGAACGATTGAGAAGTGATAAAATTAAGATTAGATTCAAATAAATTTGAATATCTGGGAAATTCTTGTTCTTTGATTTGAAATCTTCTAGATTTTTTTGTGAAATCTCAAAATTTATGATATGATAACTTATGTGGCGAGTTTAAGTTATCTATGAGTAGAAACTCTGCTACTCCATATAACCGGAGGCATAACAATCCCATCTTAAAATATTATTATTCGACATTACCGATGAGTTTTTAAATTGATATTTTAATTACAATTAAAGAAATTTCCAAATTACAACATAAAATGTAAGTTTCTTCATATTTGTACAGTTATCTTCCTTAAAAATCTTCATTTATTAATATTTGCCCTTCACACCATAAAGTTTAAAATCCACTGTTGTAGTGATAAGATTTTAGATTTAAACAAAATCTACCTACATTATCTCCGTTAATAATAAATAACAATAAAACAATTAACTGTAGGGAAAATACAACAAAATCAATAAAAAGTTAGATTTTTTTTTTTCCCAGAAATAAATTAGGAAAAATATGATTTTTGTGTTGAAAAAAAAAAGGGGGAACTGAGAGGGGAACGAGAAATAAAAGGATTAATGAAAAGGCAATTCTTTTTTTTTTCTCTTACCTCCTTTTTCAATATTTTATTGTAGCAAAAATATAAAAGTAAAGTAAGTTAAATTTTTTATTGTTTTAAATTAAGGATCCCATAATTATTGTCCTTTATGGATTATAAAAATAAAAATTGTTAAGGTAAGAAAAAAAAAGGGTGTTATTATGAAAGATGTCGCGAGGTTGAAACTTATATTTTCAAAACAATTTAAAAAGTCAAGTAATTGTTGATTATATTTATTTAATTTTTGGTTCAGACAATAGAAATGTAAAATTTTTTTTTGGTTTTTGGTTTTTATCTTACAATCCTTTCTTTTGTTGTTCCTTTTTCTCTTTTCTCTTTTTTTTTATTGTCTTTTTTCTTGAATAGAAACAATTATAAATAAAATAAGGTTAGCTTCTGGTTATAAAGTTGAAAGTCACACTTGTTCTTAAAGAAAAGATAATGAAATAAATTTATAGAAATTAGGTTTGGGAAAATCCAACACAAAATCCAAAACGTAATTTTATACCTTTGTAAATAAATTGTTTTTACTTATTCACAAATTATATTAATGTGATTCAAATCAAAAGTTTTTCCGTTGGAATACAGCAGATTTAAGAAAGGCGAATGAAATCCTGGGATTCCTTAACATATTTCGTAACACGTTTGTTTACGTAACGTTGGTAATAAACTTCGTATTCATCAAAAATTCTCTCAAATTGCAAAAACTATTTGTATGTATACTAAATAATATGTACTAAAAAAATCTAGTTTCAAAAGCAAGAATTTCAAATCTAAATATTCACATTTTTGTATTTTCTGTTTTGTTCAAAATTTTAAGTCCACTATAAAGAAACACAACAAAATCGAATAAAATCTACAAAAATATTTTGTAATTTGAAACAAAATAGCTGTCTCGATATATGAAGAGTATCGTATGTCCATCTCTAAAATTTGTGTATGTGAATATTTAGATTTGGAATTATTGAAATTAGAAACTGGATTGTCTGATAAGGTTTTTAATGAAAAAAAAAAACTAAGGATTATTGTCTCTTTAATTTGAGGCCTAATTGAAAAAAAGTGACAGCGTCACTAATCACAAATAAATCCAATTAATTGTATCAAATCTCCAAAATACATATTTATACTAAAGGCTTATGACGGTAAGAGAATTAAATTAAAAATCCCGATTATGTTTCAACACAAAAATTGGAAGTTAAAAAATTTAAGATCATCCGTAATTTCTGTCAATGAAATGATTAAGATTTAAAGATCAACACTAAGAAGTTCCCTGTAGAAATCTGGTCTCACTTATTAAGTATTCAAGATCAACACTAAGAAGTTCCCTGTACAAATCTGGTCTCAATTATTAAGTTTTAAAGATCAAGAGTAAGAAGTTCCCTGTACAAATATGGATTCAATGATTAAAAAAATGGGACAGAGAAAGATAAATAGTTTCCTAAAATTAAAATAAATAAAACAACAATGAATTTTCCCTTATTCTTCTTTGGTTTGAATATATTTAACATCAAAATTAAACAAAAAAAAAAAGAGTTTGATCTTTACAATTCTCTTAAATAAAAACAGAAAGAACCAATATAAATTTAGGAGACACCAAATACATTCAAGCCTCTCTGTGCTTCCTGCTACATATTTTTATTTTTTTTTTTGTTTCTAGCATTTTTCTTATGTTTTTCTTTTATAATTTTGTTGTTTGTTTTTCTTTTTATCTAAATTAATTATTAAGGGAAGTTAAATAAAATTTTCAAAATTTTTCTTTTCTTTTTTTTCGTTAATAAATAAAAATTTCAATATTTTTTAGGAACTCAAATTAATAAACTTTAAATCACTCCAACCCTTTCACTTTTCCAAAAAAAAAATTCACATTTTGAATTCTAGAATTGTTGGAAAAAGTTTCTTTAAAAAAGGGAGCTTGTCTCGTTTTCTTGTTTGTTTGTTTGTTTTTTTTGTTATTTCATTTTTATAAATTTTTAATGTTTTAATTTTTTAATTTTATTAAATGAAAGAATAATTTATTAATTTAATTGACAAAAAAAAAAAAAAATGATGACGATGAATGCAAAATTGTGTTTCATTAAAATAAATATTTAATAAAAACAAATTATGATAATTAAGAAAAAATGAATTTAGCTTTTTTTTTTATTGTTTTGTTTTATTGAAAAAAAAAAAATTGGTTTTTGTTTAAAATAAAATAAATTAATTTAAATAAATAATTAATTATTAAAATGGATGAACAATATAGTTAATTAAATTGATTAAAATTGGGCTGCAGATCATTTTAAATTTTTGATCTTGCGTTAAATATTCATTTATACAAATACAAAATAAATTAAATAAAATAATTAAATAAGCGATTACTTGAAAATAGCACAAATATGTTTCTTCAATAAATGAAAATTAAAAGAAAAAAACAGAATTAAATTTTAAGACGCCATTTTGTATTTTTCACGTCAAAACAATAGAATGTGTCAGTTCGAAATTTTGAATAATACAAAAAAAAAAAATGGCGTCTTCAACAGAATTTTATTTTGTTCACTTGTTTTTTTAAATCTTATTTTATTTTTTTCTGTTTTCTGTTTTCTATTTTCTATTTTCTAACATTAAAACTAATACCATCTGTAAGTGTGTCATTAAGAACAATTAGTCTTTTACAAAGATTTAAATATAATTTGATTGGTTTATTTTTTTTTTTTTTTAATTTTTCAATTCATTAAAGTTAATTTAATTTGTTCTAATTTTTTCTTCTTCTGTTTTTTTGATTTGAAAACCGTTTATCGGTTTATTATTGAACATAATAATACAATTAAAAATATTTATATTTTTTTTTTTGTTATATGGGTTGATCTGTAATTGAAATATGGGGAACTCCCTAATCAATTTGTAAATATAATAAACTAATGTATTTAAATAGCTAGAATTTAATTCGTTTATAATATTTATAGAGATTAAAAGAAAAAGAAAAAATTAAAGAAGAGAAAAAAAAAGCGCGCGCACACACACACACATAAAAATTATAAGCTAAGGATTTTAAACTCAATCGATTGTTACATTTACGTCAATCAGTTGTTTTTGTTTATTCTTTTACTTCTTCTTTTTATATTTTCTAATAAGATTTAGGTTTGTGTTCTTGAGTCATCTACATAAGATGTTTGTGCCTTTGTGCTTTTCTTTTTTCTTTTCTCCTTCACAATTTTACAAGAATTGAAATTCTATATTTTTTTTTCTTTCTTTCTTTCTCTCCTCTAATAATTTTCTGTTCTTTGTTTTATAAAAGTGTTTTTTCTTTTATAAACAAAAAACATAAATGAAAAAAAAAATGGCAAAATTTTTGTTTTACTTTTTAAAAATTTGAACAAAAAAAAAAATAAATAAATTAATTAATTAAAAATTTTCATTAAGAGTTTTCTTTTTTTTTCTTTATAATTAATCGTGTTCTCTTGTTTCATATTTCTATAATTTTCTATTTCTACATTTTCTCTAATAATAATATAATTTAATTTTATGTTTTTTTTTTATATTTTTTTTCTTCTTCTTCTTCTTCCTTTTTTTAAAAAAAAAAACAAATATTTTTCAAATAAATATTAAATTAAAATAATTTTATTACGTTTTAAGCTTAAGGATTTTTTGTTGATTATCTATTTACAATTTTTAAATATTCATCTTCTTCTTCTTATTTTTCATCTTTTTATATCTCAGCAAATAAATTATTTTCTATAATTTAAGTTTTATTTCTCATTTCATTAATTTTCCTTTAATTTAAAAATAATTGTTTTTAATTTTTTAATTTAAGTTTTTTTGTTTTTTTTGTTATTTTAATTTTTCTCTCTGTTGTTGTCGTTCTATTTTTTTTTTTTTTTTTTTGTTTTTGTTTTGTAAGCGTAAATATTTTTTTTAGTTAAACTAAAAGATAGAAAGAAAAAAAATAATAATAAAATACTTAAAATGTTAAAAGCTTTCCATAAATTTATCAATATTTTCTAATTTTACTTCTTTTTTTTTTGTTAATTTCATTTTAATTTTCGTTGTTTTCCTCCTTTTTTTTTTTTTTTGATTTTTGATTTTTATATTTTTCGCTGTTTTTAATGCTTTGCTGCCTTTTTAATTCTTGTGTCCTCATCAACTTTTATTTTCATTTCTTCATTAAGAATTTTGTGTGTAGAGAAAAGCAAGAAATAAATTATTCTAGAGTATCAACAAAATTCTTTCATTTGAAATTAGAAACACAACAACAAGCGAATGCGTGAGGAAAAAAAACAAACAAATAAAAAGAAAAAGGAAAGAAAGGAATTATGGTTGTTTAATTTTTGTTTTTTTTTTTTCTTTTTTAAATTGATTCAGTTCTTTTTTATAATTTAATTCGTTGCTATACGTTTCTCTAATATATCAAAAACAATTACAGCAAATTGTAATTGATTCATATATTCACGATAAATAATCCAGTCTCTTAAATTTCTATCTCTACGATCTTCAATTACACGTTTTGATTCTGGCATTACATCAATTGTTATAGTTCTACTTGCTGGTATTTCAATTTCAATTGACCATATTGCTGAATATATTTCACATAATACTGATTTCATATCATTTGTCATACTTTGTATAATAAAATCATAACGATCCTGTTCCTCAACACTATTTCTTTGATTTTTTCTATCATCTTTTGTATCATTTAATAATACTTGTATACCAACAGCTAAATGTTGAAATCTTTCAAATGTATCCAGTAATAACTTTGATAACTGAAAACAGAAAAGGAAAAGAAAAAAATTTATAAATAAAATGATCATAGAATTTTTACTCATGATGACACAATAATGTATTGTGCTTATGATGAATGCGTTTTTTTTATTTAAATACTTACATCTTTTGTTTTTAACAAATCCATATCATTTAGATCATCAATGAAAAATGATTCAATACTTTCATTAAATTGTTTTGGTATTTTTAAACCTTCTGGATAAAGAAATGGTTCCTCTGCTAATTTCCAACTGTCATGATGTGACTGTAATGTATCTCCTTTATTCATTAGTTGAACCTGAAATTAGATAAGAAAAAATAAAAGAATAAATATAAAAAACATTTTTTTTTATTTTAATAAAGAAACAAACAAAAAAAAATCAAAAAGTTACAAATCAGTTATGGGCAACGCAACGTTCGGGAAAAACCACAATTGAAAAAAAAAAAGAAAACAAAATAACAAAATAATGATTAACTCATTTCTTCCTCTTTTCGTTCTTATTAAAATAAATAAAAGAAATTGGTAAAAAAAAGGTAAGTAAGTAAGTAATTGCAACCGGATATTAATATTATGTGATAAAACATGCGTTATAAATGCGTACAAATCAGCGCACGTCGCCACCAAAAAAAAAGGCACACACAGAAAAAAAAAAAACAAAACAAACAAAACTAAATGAAAAAGAAAGAAAGACAGATAAAGAAAAAGAAAAAGAAGAAGAAGAAGAAGAAGAAGAAGAAGAAGAAGAAGAAGAAGAAGAAGAAGAAGAAGAAGAAGAAGAAGAAGAAGAAGAAGAAGAAGAATAGAAAAAAAATAGAGAGAGAAAGAAAGAAGAACAAAAAAAAAATAAGTAAAGCTTCATATATATTTGTAAGCACGCATAAAAATGTCATAATAATAATAATACAAATTGAAAAGAAAAAAGAAAAAGAAAAAAAAACTGGATAGGTTAAATAGATTGGAATTAGATTGGAATTACAAAGGAAAAATAGCCGACAAATTATTTATTAATAACAATGCGTAACATTAATAATGCGTTAATTAATTAATAAGGTAGAGATAATATACTTTTTTTTTTTACAAAATAATGATTAATTATTAATGACAGGAAGGAAGGGAAAACAAAAAAAAAAAAAACAAAAAAGAAGAAGAAGAAGAAGAAGAAGGAATGAAATGAAACGAAGCAAAATAATATTAACGATAAACTAGTTTTTGTTTGTTTCTTTCATATATAAAAGAATAAAAAAAAATAACGCGACCATTAAACGATTCATTATAAGGCCGTCGCAAATAAACAGTCAGAGAAACAAAAAGAATAACAGCGATCGACCCCCCAAAACGTCTGATCTATGCACGATAAAAAAAAAACTAAAAAAAAAAGAAGAAGAAGACAATTCCTATTTGAGACTAAAAAAAAAATAAATCTAAAATAAAAATAAGCAAATAAAAAACGTACAATACATTAAAAGGAAAAGAAGAAGAAGAAGAAGAAAAAATCGCGAAAACGTTTTGAATTTTATTTGCAATAATTTTGTTTATTTTTATTTTTTGATGAAATAAAAATAAAGAAAGAAAGAAAAAAAAAACCCAAATTACGATGAATCAATTATCTTCAATAAATATATACAGTTATTCTTATTCTTACTATACACATTATGTACTAAATCCATCCCACACCCCACTCTTCCTTTCACAACCTAAAACCTTCTTTTTTTTTGCATAACGTAACATAGATTTATTGGGTTAATCTTGATCATATAAGAAAGTAGTATTTTGTACTGTTGTTGTTGTTCTTGTTCTTGTTATGATTTTTTTTTTGTATTATTGTAAAGTGCAAACAATTTCTGTTATTTATTATTGTATTATTTCTCTTCTTTTCTAAATTATGAATGAGATTTTATTTGCATTTACATATACAACTTAACACACACACACACGCACACAATCACACACTAATACACTCAGAGATCAAGTGATTTTGATCATTTCATTTGATGATGATCATCATCATCATCATCATAAAATTGTGTGCATACATTAAATATTTGTATATACGCGATTTATTAGTGCGAAGGTCGCGATTGTTTTTTTTCTTCTCTTTCTTCTTCTACTTCTTTGCTTTACCATTTACAACAACAAACATAAATAAATACAACAATAAAAAAATGAAACAAAATGAAAGAAAAACTATTAATAAAAAATAGAGAATAAATTTTGTTTTTTTTTTTATAAGAAAAAGTTGAAGCTAAAGACGAAGAAGCTGAAGACGCAGAAGAACAAGAAAAAGACGAAAGATATTTTTGTTTTTTTTTTGTATATGATTAATTCATTTATTTCTTGCTTTATTATTTTTCAATTTTATTTATTTCTTGCTGTTTTTTTTTATTGAATGAATTTTGTAAAAAAAAAAAGAAAAAAGAAAAATATTTTTGTATGAATGAAAAAAAAAAGAAGAAAAAAAAATATCTTGCCTTCGACTTTGAAACAGAGACAAAAATCTTTATTATACATATTAGAAAACTTTTTTTGGTTTTGTTGTAGGTTATATTCAGTGGTGAGAGAGTGAGAGAGAGAAACAGAGATATTTATATCGCACATTATTATAAAGACGAAACTACCGCAAAATATGCTAATTCATGTTTTGCGATTAGTCATAACAGAAAAAAAAACAACTCAAATAAATGAAAAAGTTTGCAAACACAAAATTCATTACTAAAGAAGAAGAAGAAGAAAAAGGTAAAAAAGACAAGAGTAAAAAAAAACGCGAGTTTAATGAAAAATAACAACAAAAGAGAAACAGAGAAAACAAGTTTGTTTTTTTATGTACAATTATTTTTTTTAAATTACTAAATGATCCTCTCTTCTTTCTCTCTGCCGATTTTTCTCTCTATAGCTCTCTGTTTTTGTACAATTTATATAAATTATAGAAATTACTCCCACACAAATTCACATATGACAGTATCTCTCTCTATTCTCTCCTCTCTTTTCACGTCTCTCTAATTTTATTGCTAATCAAAATTATTTACTCTCACTTTATAAATAAACGCGGATCAACGAAATAGTACACACAAATTCAAATCATAATTCTATTTCGTTTTAACGCATAATTAAAAGCAACAACAACAAAAACAATAAACTAATAATAATCAAAGTGTTTTGTCTTATGTCTTACGTATTGTCTTGTGTCTTCTTATGTCTGTCTGTATATCTTTGACTTAATGTCTAATTTGTGTGTGTTCGTCTAGTGTATGTCGTGTGGTCGTCTAGTATATCGTGCGTTTATTTGTGTTTTGAACAAGAACAAAAAAAAAGGTGTTGAACGTGTGTCTTGTACACAATACAGAAATAATAAAAAAAACACCTCACAAATAATTATAAAATATTCCTTTCTTATAATAAATTATTAAGTTTGTTTGTTTATAATTCTGTTTGTATTTAGAAAATTATTAGGCGATCGACCTGACATGACGAATAAACAACGATCAATAAAATATTTATCCGATCGTAATCGTATAAACTACAATACATATACACGATCAATGTACTTTTATTTAATCGATATCGATCGATGTCGTTCACACAATATATCGATTTAATCATTAAGTTTTATTATTCTGATGTAATGAATAAATTTTTATAATCATTTTAGATTATTATTTTTATTGGCCTAAATTATATTGAAGTTATATAAATTTATTTTTTTCAGCGAAAGGTAAATTTGCAGTTAATTTTTTTTTTTTTTATAAAATAAACAAATTAAGAAAAGAAACAAATTAAGAAAAGAAACAAATTAAGAAAAGAAACAAAATAAAGTGGGGTCGATCACTTAGTTCTCCACTACGCATTATTTAGTTTTTGTTTTCATTAAAAAAAATAATAATAAAATGTCGATCACGATCACAACGATCACGGATTTTAAATTTTTACATTAAAGAAATGAAATTAAATTAAATAAAACAGTATAATAAACTCAATTACTCATCAAATTTTTTACTCTTCAATTATTTGTTTAAACATTTTCATACTACTACTTCTTCTTCTTCTTCTTTCTCTTTCATATTTTCATTTTATGTAGTTGAATTTAATATAATGACGTACATAGTGATGACAAATAGGTAAAATAGTCGAACTTTGTTATTGACATTTGTCACACAAATTATTAATCAGCGAATATTAACAAAAATATGATTAAATAATTATTTTAATTATAGACAAATAATCAGAGTCGAAGGTTATAAATTTTTTTTTCGTTTTTTTATTTAATTCAAGGGATCAAAGATTTATCGTTTGTTTGTTTGTCTTTTTTTGTTCAACAAACAAAATGTTTACATAATTGTGTGTTGATTATTCAACGGTGATCTTGTCACCACAAACTGATCTGTCATTTTTTTTTAGTTGAACTTATTTTCTTTTTGATTCAATTTTTTTTTCTCTCTGTGATTTTTTGCAAAAACAAAAAAAAAAGAACCTGATCGTATAGTTTTTTGATGTCATCTGACGTCATAATATGTTCATGTTGTATCATGTTTTTTTCATTTTCTATATCGTTTTTTTTTTTTCTTTTTCTTTCATTTTAAAAATCAAAATATTTATAAAGTTTGTACAAGTTTTGCTTTTTCTTCTTCTTCTTCTTCTTCTTCTCGTTTCGTTTCATATTCTTTTTTATTCTTTTTCTTTATTTGTGTTTCTTATTTTTTTTCAAAAAAAAAAAAAAAACGGAGAGCGATAGAGAGAGAGCGAGAGCGTAATGAGAATAAAAGTTTCAATATATGCTCTTATGAGTAAAATGTACATATAACGCGTAAAGTGATTTATTGTAGATATTCAAGTCTCGTGTCGTTTTCAATTCATTCAAAATCGGAAGGAAGGAAGCCACATACAACGAAATTAACATAAAATTCAATTTGACCGGGGTAATAATAATAATAATAATAATAAATGAAAGAATTAATAAAGACTTTTTGTTTTTTTTTCCTTCTTTTCTTTTCTTTTCTTTTCTTTTCTTTTCTTTTCTTTTCTTTCTTTTATTTTTTATTTTTTTTTTTTGATTTTATATTATCACCTCAACTATTTTCCTTCTTTTTCTTATTCGTCTTCTACTTCTATACTAATTCTTCTTCTTCATTAATATGTTTAGGTATTTTAATTGATAAATATTATTGTAAACTTTACAATACAATTATTTTATTACTTTTGAACAAATATGAATTTAATATAATCCTCATCAAAGCGACAACTGCAACAATGTTAATTATAAATTTAATTTTTTTAAAAATGAAAATACAAGAACAACAACAACAACAGCAACAACAAGTAATAATGTCGAAAGACGAAACGGTTCGGTATGTCTTGTCTGGTTCATTTCCGAAAGGAAGTTAATCAAATATTGACACGAATCTATCAAATATAATAAATACAATCGCGATCTCTTCTTATATTAAAATACAAACGCGTCGTTTTGTGTGAATATACATTTTCATTTTACATAACTTCAAAAGAAAAAGAAAAAAAAAAACTTCAAACAAGTCAAAAGTTATGATAGAAAGAGACACGAGAAAATAAAATAAAATGCAAATTGTATAATTTATTATATGCATTTACAAATCAACTTAAATTCAAAAAATAAAAAAACTTTAAAAATTCAATAATAACAAAAACAAAACTAAAAGTTAACTAAGTTAAGAAGAATATAGTGGATCCACCTGCGCGTTTTTAAGTTTCTTTATGGTTTTGTCAAAAATAAAGTTGCGCGCGCATCCTAATTATGTATTCCAGTAACTTGTGCAGACAAAAACAGACAAATATTATAATAAAAAACAAACGAATCAGAAAAAAATGTACACACACACACAGAGGCACACAAACACACAGGATAAGTTCGATCATATAAATAATCTAGAAACAGGGTGGTGATTTGATTTATGTTTTTTTTTTCTATTTGTTTATCACAAATTAAACAATCAAAAAACAAAAACAAAAAGCGGGTACAAAAAACAAATGTTTGTACCAATGTTTTGAGGAGACAGTAAAGATAACACTTTTTTTTTTTGTTTTTGTATATTTTTTACCAAATTAATAATCATGAACGGAAATTAAGTGAAAAAATAATACAAAATTGATGAAAATAGAAACGGAAAATAATAAAATCTATAAATTGACAAAATTATCCCATCTCTTGGTTTCAATGTCACGGACATTATCATTTTATGTCCGTTTACAACAAAAAACTGCATTCATTTTTTTATAATTAATTTAAGAGAAATTCACTCAAGAACAAAAAAAAATCAAACCATCGAATTATTTTATTTTTCTCAATCATCTTTTATGAATTCATTAGATTTTATTCATGAATTAAAAATAAGTGACTCTACATTATTGACTTTACGTTTGTGTGTGCGTATGTGTGCGTATGTATGTGTGTATGTGTGTGTGTGTGTGTGATCATAGTATGTGCGTATATATTTTATAAACTGAAGGAGGTGGAAAAAAAAATGAAATGAAATAAAAGTGAACTGTCTTGACTCATTGTAGTGTATTTTACAATAATAACAACAACAACAACAACAACAACAACAACAAATATAGTAGTGGAACAAAAAATACCCCGCGGTAGACAGTATGTCGCCGTAATAATATCTCTTTGGTTTTTACCATCAAATAAAAAATATATTGTTGATACGCAAAGAATTAATATGAAAAAAAAAAAAATAAAATAAAAATTGTATAAAACTTTATCGACTTTTGATTCTCAAACATTTATTCATTTATATATATTTTTTTTTTCTTTTAATATTTATTCAACGTTAAAACTCGTTGATATTCTTTGATTTTTTTTTTTGTTGTTCTTTTGTTTTTATATACTTAAAAACAATTAGTGAAAATTTTCTGTCTCTCTATTTTCATTTCAATTATATAAGAAATTTATTATTTGTCATAATAAATAATGATCGTGATGATGATGATCATGTTGACTTAATCATAATTTTTATTAATATTTATTTTGTTTTATTTTATTTTTTCTACTCCCTCTTTCTCTCTCTCTCACTCTCTCTCTCTCTGTATCTCTCTATGACAATTTCCTTCAATTTTTTTTTTTTTTTTTGCAATCTCGCGTTTTGTTTGTTTATTTTTTGGTTTTTTTTTTTTTCTTTTTATTTTTATTACGAAAAAATTATTCCCATGCACTGACGGCGAAAACTTCCTTAAACACAAAAGTTAAATAAAAAACTTTAACTTTGATTCATATGAGTGGACAACTTTTTGTAATTTATTTTCTTTTATTCTGAATTTAATTTTGTTTCTTTTCGGGATTCTTTTTTTTATTTTTTTTGGTTAAAAAAGGGAAAATTAAAATTTATTTTCATAAAAAAAGAAAAAAAATGGATGCAAATTGGGGGAGACAAAAATCATTCAATGCGTTTTACTTATTATTTGTGTGTCGGTTTTTTTTTTGGTGTTGTTGTTGTTGTTGTTGTTGTTGTTCTTGTCATAATTCAGAATTAGCAACAAATGCAATTGATACTTTTATGTGATTTTTTTTTGTGTGTGTGTGTCTTGTTTTTTTTTTCTATTTATCTGAAATTTTTATCATTATCGGAAGGGGAACAATTTTTTAGATTTAATTAATTTTTTTTTTTTTTTGTTTTAAATATTTTTAGGTAGCCTTGTTAAAAATAAAATCAAATCAAATAAATAGAGATACAAACAAAACAAAACAAAACAAAATACAAACAAAAAAAAACTCGTGTGTTTTAATCAATTGAATAAAAAATGTTTTTTTTTTTGTGTTTAAATAAAAATGAGTACAGAAAGAATTGTCGATTGAAATAAAAAAAAAAGACAAAAACAAAAACAAAAACAACAACAACAACAACAAACACATAATAAATCTGTTCGTAGTTCGTACACATTTATGTCCCGTTACTACCCACGGAATAAAAAATATCAAAAAATTTTATAATTATAAAATAAATACGAACAAAATTATATCAGCTGATTAACCATTATTGTTGTTGTTGTTGTTACAAATTGTTACAAAATGTTTTTCTTGTTTCACTTTACTTTCCATCAAATAATTTAACTCTGAAATGATTTTTTCAATTGTTTCTCACCAACAAAACTTCAACCAACAAAAAAAAAAAAAAAATAGAAACAAATTTTCATGATCACAAACCAAGAATAAGAAGAAAACGTGAAAACTAAACAAGAATTATTGCAAAATATAATTTTAAATTATTAAAAATGTTTCTTAGTTTACCAGAAGCAGAATAAAAAAAAATTTGACAAAAAAAACAAAAAAATGAAAATAAAACAAAAAACTAAAATACAAAAAAAAAAAAACAACAACAACAACGAAATAAAAAACGAAAAGACAGAAAAAAAAAAAATGTAAATTTAGAAGAATAAAAACAAAAGAGAGAAAAAAAAGGAAATATTTTGTTAATGATCTCATCACAATAATAATAAAACAAAAAAAAAATGAGGTGTGCGCGCTCAGTTGCGATCTTATTCTTACGAAATTAATTTATATTTAAAAAAAAAACAGACAACACAGATTTGCAATGTCAGCCTCAAACAAAATTTTTGATTGCATCAAAAACAAAACACAAAAATATTTTTTATTTATTCTTCTTTTTTTTTTTTTGTCTTTTTAGCAAACAATTGAAATTGTTTTTTTATTTCTTTGCATTTCGTTTACTTTCTTTTTGTGTATAAAATCATCTAATTAATTTTTATACATCACCGTCGCATCACCCACCCACAAAACAACCTACTTTTACATACAAACATACAACGGAACTTTTGTTTTGTTTTTTTTTTTTTTGTCAATGTCAGTTTTATTTTTTGTTATTTTTTGCTGATTGTGGCGCCCCCACTTTATTAATAGAAATGCATTTTTTTTTATTGTTGTTGTTGTTATTATTCTTATCTTCTGTGTGGCGTTTTTATGCAGTTTTTTTTTTTGTTTTTAACGAGATGATAAGCTTATGAAAATAATGAATTTGTATTGATGAAAGAAAAAATAAATGATAAGAAATTTAACAATGAAACTTCAATCTACGCGTAAATCAGTCAAACAGAAAATTAAATCGTGAATAATTACAAATATAAAATTGAATGAAAGTTATAAAAGGAAAATTGTAATGGAAACTCATGTCTCATATTTTGTTTTATCGTGAAATTGTCTTATGGAAAACCGAATTTTCATTCTACCCCATATCAAATGAATAAATTAACTAAAATATATAAGAATTTAATAAAGGTACTTACATATTCTTCAACATTATGTTTAGCATTAGTTAATGCATTATTTGCTGTTTGATAAATAACCCGTATCAGTTGTTTAAGTACAGCCGGTGTTAATTCTTTTGATTCTTTTGAAAAACTTGCATTACATGGATTTAACCATAAATCAGTTTCACCATTATGATTAGCCATCCTTTTTATTGGTGCTGCACTCGTTAAATGTATTAATAAAATCAATATATAAAAATAGAGTAGAAGGTAGTCGCTGACTTCTATAATTAATAAAAAGAAAAATAAAGATTATTAGAATTTTGTTTGTTTTTATTATTTATTTTTATCTAAGAAAAGAAAAATGAAAGATAAGAAAAGAAAAGAAAAGAAAAATTAAAAAGAAAATGTAGGTAACTGAGCGAATTATTTTTATATTAAATAATTATTAATTGATTTTATTATTTGATTTATAAATAAAATTAAATAAAGGACACAAAATATTTATTTAGAATATAATTTTTATTTTATCTTAACTAAAATAAAATATGGATAAAAATAAACATTGAAAAGAAAAATATCCAATTAAATACAAAACTATTTTTATAAAAAGGGAATAGAAAATGTGAGGGGAGAAATATATAAGAAGAAATGTTAGAGAAATTATTTGAATTGTTTTCGAAAGATGTGGGGTTAATATCTCACAATTAGGATCATCATCATCATTATCATCATCATCATCATCATCATAAAATAATAAAAATAAATCACACCTACGATTTCTATTATTAGGATGAAAAAATATTCTAATAAGAATTTAATTTTTCTGATTAATAATTAAACAGATAATAATTTTTCTATTGGAGATTATTTCTTAATAGCATAAAATCAGCAACAAGAACAAAAAAAAAGATGAAGATGAAGAAGAAGAAGAAGAAGAAGAAGGACAAAAGAAAATGATATAAAAATAATAAAAAGAAGAATTAAAAAGAAAGAAAAAAAAAAATAACATAAATAAAATGTTTTAAAAAATTCACAACCAACCACACACGATGTTCAATTATTACGGGTACGCTCTCAGGCTGTCCGTTTACTGTATTTAACATTCTTAACATAGCAAAGTGTCAATTGTACAGAAAAAAAAGAAGAAGAATAGAAAAATACTGAAACAATTTTCGTTTGCAATTTATTTCTTCATTATTATCCTTGATTTGTTATAAGGAATTTCAAAATGAGGATCAAATTAGCTGCACAAATAATCTATATAGATGGATAAGACAAGAAAGAAAATATTTATATGTGCGTT
Source organism: Pedicia rivosa (assembly GCA_963082725.1). Lineage (NCBI taxonomy): Eukaryota > Metazoa > Arthropoda > Insecta > Diptera > Pediciidae > Pedicia > Pedicia rivosa. The sequence continues at coordinate 13,986,512 of OY720151.1, read as the reverse complement.
GAACGAAGACAGAATAAGAGAAAGGAACAAAAGGGAAAATAAAGAAAAGGCAAAATGCACAAAAAAATTGTGCACACACACACACAATTAAGTATAAATTTATTAGTTTGGGCGGTCCATGGTTGGAAGAGAGAAGCCGCGCGAATACAAGAGGAACAACAACAACAACAAAAATTAAAAAAAAAGAAGCGATATAATAAGATAAAATAAAATAAACAAGTTTTGATGAGATTCAAACAAGGTCAGAACGCGTGTATATAAGAACAAGAAAGGTACATGATAAATCCATCAAATCATCACATCGTTAGAGTCAGCGCGCGGGTATATAAAAATTAAAACGCGTCAAACAACAACAAGGAGGAAAAAAAATTGGATAACCAGAAAATATTTTGACAACAGAATTTAATTTTTCAGTAATATTTACGGTTATTAATCGGTCCAAATTTATGTTTCAGTTAATTCCCCTTTATACTCATTTTTATTTATTTTCGAAATTCTCTATTCCTTCATCTCCACCCCTTTTTTACGCACAATAATGCTTTCTCTACATTTTCATTTTTTTAAATCAAAAAAAAAAATAAACAAAACAATTTTTTTTCTTATCAATTAATATGATTCTATAGCAACAACAACAACAACAACAACCCAATATTAACAACAATAACAAAAACGATATTTAAATTTATGCAATTCAGTGCGTTCGTTCGTTTGTTTGTTTGTTTGTTTTTTTCTATTTTTGTTTTGGTGAACAGTTTACTCATTTTCCACAAATAAAAATAGAAACACCAAAAATTATCATTAAAAACAATAAAAACAACAACAACAACAACAACAAGAATATTTTTAATTTTTTTTTTTTTTTAAAAACCGATCATCAAAAAAATTAATCGATCGTCACCTTTTTATGACTTGTTGCTGTTGTAGTTGTTGTTGTATTATTATTTATTGTATTTTAGTTTTGTTTACAAATAATTATCGCGCCAATTAGTCACAATTTTTTTGGACAATTTTTGCTGTTGTTATTGTGATTGTTGTTACTGTTGTTGTTATTGCTATTATCGTTGTTGCTTTTGTTTTAGTTTTTTTTTGTTTGTGTTGTTGTTTTTTTTTTTAAATTTTTTGTAGAATAAAACGTGAATGATAAACGACAAAACGGAAGGAAGTCATTGGAAACTTAGAGCTCATAAAAATCGAAGAAAAAAAAAAAAGTTCTTAAAAAAAACTTAATTTATTTTTTTATCTTTTCCTGTCTCTCTCTGTTCTTTTCTCTCTTTCTCTCACACTTATTATAATAATTTTAAGACGTCAATTAAAAATTTATTTAAATCAATTAAGTTGGGGATTGACTTTTTGTTTTATCTTCTTCTTCTAAATTTTTTTTTTTTTTTTGTATTCGACCGATTTCTTGAATGAGTTTGTGGGTGGATAATGAAAAGGGGGTAAACGGTGAGGTACAGTGTGCTAGAATATAGATAAATAATAAGAGTGTGATGACGTGCGTAAAGAATTTAACGGTTTCATTTGATTCGGTTTTTTTTTCTTATTTGAATTAATTAATTTAATAAAAAAAAAATTGTATGGCAAACTTTAATCCTGATCCTACATTTATTTTTATATAATTCTTTATTTTTCTTGTTTTGTTTATTGTTGAAAAAAAAAATTTTTTTAACTTTTGAAAGAACCAAAAAAAAAATAAATAACAAGACTTCTGTAAAGTAATTCCTCTCTTTCAGTTTTTCCATGACCAAAATTATCATTATTATTTATTTGCAAAAAAAAACAAAAAAAATGAAACGAAGGAAACAAAAAAATAAGTCTTATGACATTTTTGCCAGTTTTTGTTCTTTTTTTTTTTCATGGAGTCCGGTTTTCTTCTTTTTTTTTTTTCGCTCATTATTTTGTTGTTGGGCTCAAATGGAATTGTTTTTTTTTTTACTTTATAGAGAGGAAGAAGATTCAAACAAAACTCAAAAAAAAAAAAGGTAATGTTCACATTAAACAAGAAACTAGTCTTTCATACTTTTGTTTCTTCATTTACATATTTTTTGTCTTTTTTATTTTCGTTTTTTTTTTTTTTAATTCGCGTGTAAAGAAAATTTTTCCTTTCTTTCAAATTTCAACTTTAGCGTTTCTTTTTGAACACCCGTGTAATTATGTGAAATTATGAAATAAAATATAAATTTTGAAACACAATTTAAACCACAAAAAAAAAAAACAACAAACAAACAAGAAGAATAATCAGATTTGATAATCCGGATTCACAACATTTATTGTTGTTGTTGCCTTTGTCATTCCACCCGAAAAATAGCATAATTTTTATCTCAATAAACCGAATAAATCTTTTACAATATTTATTTCAAAGATAAAACAAAAACAAAAACAACAACAACAAACATTCAAAACAAAAACGAAACAAAACAAAATAAAACGAAACTATAAAAAATGTAAAATAATAATATTTCCCCAATGGATTTTCCATTTTTTATAAATTTACGTCACAGATTTTTGTATTGATCTTATTCGCAAAATTATACAACAAAAATATACAATTACAATTATAGTGAAAGTGTTCATTAAAATAAGATGATTTTAAGAATTTTGTTTTTCTCTCTATATTACTCTCTTTCTCTCTCTCTCTTTCACTCTCTATCTATCTCCAACTCCCTACCCTCTTTATTCTCTCTAACAAAAGTGAAAAAAAAATTCCCTTATGATCATCGATTGATCATAAATGAAAGAAGAAGAAGAATGTCGGAAAATAAAAAAAATGTAAATGGAAGAAATTTCATCATCTTGATTAAACGATCATGACAAATTGCAAGAATCTATCAAATGATCGTTAAGGAAGTATTGGTAACTCATGGATAAAAGAATATTAAGATCCTTTTATTTGACTATTTATTGTTAATTATTGTTGATCAATAATAAAGATCACAAAATTTAAAACTTACTTTGGCATGATTTTGGCACTAATCTCAATTTAATATTCCAACAATTAATTTTATTTGTTTTATCCTTATTTTCTTTATTACACAAATGATCACTTTTTAAATTATAATTAACATTATTAAAATTATTTAAATTATTTTGTTTATTTTCTAAAAATTGTTTTTCCTGTTTTTCTATTAATTTTCTTTTTGTTATTAATTCTGTTTGTATTGTTGTACGTTGATCACGATCTAACATCCCAATTGGATGATATGATATTGTTGTTGTACCTGTTACTATTTCGTTTTCCATTTTATTTGTTTGATTTTGATTTTGACACATTTTTTAATTTTCTTTGAATGAAATTTTATAATTTTTGATGAAAAATTTAACACGCGATCCTTTTTCAAAAGTTCTTTTTTTTTTTAATTGAAAATATAAATTTACAAATTCAAAATTAATTTAATAGTTTTAATTTTATTTAAACGGAATTTTCTTTCCTTGTTTTTTTTTTTGACAAACAAAAAAAAATTATATCACAGAGTTTACGTTTTCTTCTTCTTCTTCTGAGTACTTTTTATTTTATTTTTTATAAATAAATTTTCGTCCTTTCCTTTTTTTTTTTTTAATTTAAGAAATTACGATTTTTTTTTCTTGTGGAAATTTCTGTTTTCTATCTTTTGAATTTCAAAATTTTCAATTAAATTAATTTTTTTGATGTTATTGTTGTTGTTTTTTTAAAGCAAAAAAAACACAGAAAAAAAGTTCACAAAAACAAAAAAAAAACATAAAGCAATTAATTAATTTAATTTACACAATTTTTCGTCACTTTTACGTTTAGAATTTTTTTTTGATTTTCATTCAAGAAAAATAAATTAAAATCAAAAATAATTTTTTTTCTTTACAAATTTTTAATTTAATTTTTGATTTTTATTTGAATTTATTTATTTATTATTATTTTTTTAATCCACCACGCGCACTTTTTTTTTTACTTTTTTTTTATTCTTTATTATTTTTTATTTATTAATAAAAATTTATATTTTTATTTGTATTTATTTTATTGCTGATCGAACACTGATCTGCATGGCAATTGGATTGCGACTGACGATTTCCGTCACAGTGACCAACGTTATCTTTCTGTGATTTTATATAGTTTTTTTTTTGTTCGTTTTCGTTTGTTGTTGTTGTTTTGTTTGGTTTGTGCTTTGGCTGATTTATAAATATATAAATATACACTGTTGTTGTTCTCTGGTGTGATGTTGCTGGCGTGTTAGCTAGTTGTTCGCTTGGTGTTTTGCTTATGTATTTATTGTATTTTTTTTATTGTTGTTGTTGTGATGTTTTTTCTTTTTTCTTCTTCTCGCTCTCTGTGTGTTTTTATTGTTGTTGTTATTGTTGCTGTTATTGGTGGTGATGGTTGTTTGTTGCTAGTTGTATTGTTGTTGTTATTGGTGTTAATGTTTTGCGATGTTTTATAAGAGATTCTTATACACTTAAACATACACACACACACGTAATATTTTTGTTTTTAGTTTTAGTATTTAGTTCTTCATATGTTGAGTGTATGATTGACCAAAATATACCTGTGCATAGATGTGTGCCTGTGTGTGTGTGTATTTTTTTTCTGTATATAAGCAAAAAAAATCCTCTCAATTTTATTCACACGGCAAACAAACAAAAAACTAAACCAACAACAACAAAAAATGTAAAAGAGCAAAAAAAACGTTGTTTCTTCTTTTTTTTTTGGTTTTTTTTATTTTGAAGAAAAAAAAATACTCAAAGTGACTCAAAGAGAGAGAATCTTGCTGTTGTTGTTGTTGTGTTTTTTTTCGCGGTGTGTCTTCTTCATTTGTATGCATTTTCTTACGAAAGATTTCAGTCTTTTGACTTGTTATAATTGAGAAATTGAGTAAGGTATAAAACAAATGGATGAACTAAACAATTCACCCATACACCTTTAATTATCAATGCCTCTCTCTCTCTCTCTTGGTATTCTTTTATCTCACGTTTTTATCTTATAAAAGCGACATGTTTTTTGTCCTCTTTTGTCTCTTTATTTCTTTCTAACAATTTTTTTTTTCTCTTCAGGTTGAGTTTGTTTTGTTTATAATTTCTATTTGTCTGATTCTTTCTCTCTTTGTTGACAACAACAAAATTAGTTGATAAGTTAGTATTTATGTGTATCCCTCCCTTCTCCAACTCCTTCCAATTAATTTTCTTCTCTTCTTTCTATTTTTATTCACATTTATAAAGATTTATAAATAACCTCTCTTCCTTACTTCACCACCCAATGACCCAACCCCCTTCTATCACCAAACAAATAAATATTATTTATCTTTAATTAATCTCAATCGAACTTTGTTTCTCCTTTTCTCATCTTCTGATGTATGCTTATCTTATCTAATTTCTTTCAGTTTACCACTCTTCTTCAGGTAAAAGCATACCAAGAAATTTACACACACGCACAGAACAAACACACAAACAACAGACAAAAGGAGGTACTTAATACAATGAATACATTGAATGAAATACCACGTGGTAGTAAGCAGTTTGTAAGATCCAAAAAAGAATGATATTCTTCTTCTTTCTTATTTTATCTCTTTCACAGAAAGTATAAGAAAACAGAAAAAAATCCATACGTAAAGAAAAGGTAGGGATAAGAGGTTTTTTTTTAAAATATAGAATTTTCTCATATAAACCAATAGGATGTTTATGGGTGGGGCAAAGAAATAAAACCTGTCCATTCAAGAAAATCAAAATAAAATTATAAGAAAGAAACAAGAAAAAAAATAATCCTTTTCATTAAAAAATTTCACATTTTATTATATTTTTACCCCCTTTCTATTTCCTCTTTTTCTTCTTCTTCTTCTTCTTCTCCTTCTTCTTATTCTTCTTCAACACATTAATTTTTTCTCTCTATATACTTTTGTATTATTTTTTGTCCTGTTCTTTTATTTTCTACAATTGTTACACACTCACATACACTCAATTAAAAACAATTTTTTATATTTATCTTGCATATATTCAACACACACGTGCATTGAAATACAGGTGAGCAAAGATTATAACCATTCAACTCGTGCGCGACAAAAACCTTTCAACAGGTGATTTTCTAGTGAGAAGTGAATAGAGTTTCGTTCTTCTTCTTCAACATATTTCTTTCTTTTTTTTTGTGTTCTTGTAACATCCTGTTTCTTTATCTAATCGTCTTTCATAAAATATAAATTTAATAGTATTTATTTAAACAAATTTTTCGCGTTTCTTGTTGTTGTTTTCAACGAAAAAAAATCTTCCCTTTATTTTTGTTTGGAAATTTTTTACCAAAAATAAATTGATTAGAATAAATTGTGATAGAGGAAGTAACAATGTAAAGCACAATAATGTACATTTTATATTTCTATTATCAGAGGATGTTCAAAGGGTTATAAATTTATATTTAGGGATAATTTTTTTTTTTTAGTTTGGAATTAAATATATAGAGAAAAGTTTATTCCCTCAAATCAAATTAATTTTTTTTAAAACTTAATACAAATTATTTAATTATTGGGGAAAAACAAATTCATTTTTGTTTCATTTTCGTTATTATTTTTTATAAATTGGAACATTGGACTGATTGTTTTAAATATTACAAAATTTCACAATGCACAATATTTGTATATATATATACTAAATGTGATAGAAGCGTGCGTAAATTATTTTTATGTGAACTACAAATTTTCATTAAATGTGGTGGGTGGTCTCTATTTTTTTTATTTCCTTGGAATTTATTCTATGCATAATCTTAGTCTTCTATTTAAATATAGACTGCCTTGGTATAAAATTAGAGTAATCAATAAACCTATTACTCTTTCTATAAACAACCACCGACTTCTGAAGCTTCCAGAAACGCTAATCCCTTTCTATTCAATTCTATTTACAAGTGAAACATACACGTAGCCAAGTAAATTTAGAGACAACGTGGGAAATTATGACGTGTAATAATACACCATGGTAATTATTTTATAATCAATAGAAAATAATTATTAATATCCATTAATAATCTTAAAATAGAATTATATGACATATGACACCTTAAAGTTATTTTCTCTCAACTGATAATTCAATTAGAGTCATTTAATTCAAAAACAAAAATCCAACAAATATAATTATAAGAAAAGGAAACAGGAAAACGTATATTTTGTATTAATGTAGGCGTTTGTGTTGAACATAAAATTAGTGTACCATAAATTAAAAGATTATATTGTCGTCGATAAAATTACGTATAATCAACAGAAAAAAAAAAAAATTTATTTAAGAAAAAAATTGTAATCAAAAAAAAAAATATTCCCTTTAAGATTCAATTGAATTTTAGAATTTCTTTTATTTATTTTTATGTAAAAATGATTTATTATTTCACAGAATTTTATAGAATTGAACTAAAAATATATATATCCAGAATAATAAATTGTGTAGTAAATTTTATAATTAAATTTAAAAAAAAACTCTAAATAAAAAAAAAACTTTGATTAGAATAATCGTCATTAATTTTATATAGAACATACGTCATTGATCCAAAATCGCGTAAATTATGAATTGAATTTCAACAAAAAAAAATAAATAAATAAAAAACGAATATCAACAAGTGTGCTGATTTGTAAAATTGGGTAATATTTTCTGAATATTAGAATAGAATTATACTGATAAAATAATATTGAATCAAAAATTGACGCAATGAAAAAAAAAAAATTATTGAACGAAAAAAAAAAATACACAAGAATTTTCCGCCCGTTATTTTCTTTGGATATTTATTATTATAGAATTTTGGCAAACTATTTAACATGTCATATTAGTAAAGTTATATGTCTGTTCTGTATATGATGAGTATGACATTTTTTATCACTTGTGGATCCATGAAATTATATATTGCGAGAAAAACAAAAAAATATTTATCGTAAATGCGTTTTTAAATATAAAAAAAAACAAGAAAAAAAAAAGCAAAAACATATTTATTTTTTTTGGATGATGATTAAAATTGATACCAAGAAGAAATATTTGTCTAATTGACTCATACCTCCAAGATCGTTATACGCGACGATCAAGCATCCAATTTCCTTACTTAATCTTATTCCGTTTGTTTTTTCTTTTGAAACCACAAAATATGGAGAAAAAAAAAAGTATTTCAATTTTAAAAATAATAATATTTCGTTATTATTGTTTGATGACGTCAGAAGAATTTTATATTTAAAAAAAAAAAAAAATTTTACTATAAAATTATCATAAAAAAAAATGAGGGAGTGAGAAAGAGAATTCATCTGTGTGAAATGAGCAGAAAAAAAAATATATTTATCAATGAATTTATACAAAAACAATAACAACAACAAATGTTTAAAACAAAATTAACTGATATGATTTCTTAATAATTTTGTTTTATAACGAACATTATAAAAAATAAATTAAATGAACTGAGTCATAGAAGATCGTATAGAAAATTTTTTTTGATGATGATCACAACGATCGATCATTACATAAAACTTTGTCTCATATATATAAGTCAATCAATATATTTTTAAACGTTTAAAAAAAATCCTTTCTACGGAAAAAAAATCAAAACAAAATAATTATAATTTTTCAATTGAATCGCTTTAAGCGAATTAGTCATTCACCGTAACTTGTATTATCAACAAAACAACAACGCAGAATTAAAATATATTGAACATCATCCAGCAACATAGAGAAATAAGAGAGACAGAGAGAGAGAGAGGTAAACATAGATAAAATTAAAGAAATCGCGAGATCAAGTGATCAAGTGATCAACTATAATGAAGAAATTGAGGAGAGATCAAGTGATCAAGAGTTCTATAGAAATCGAGAGAGGGAGAGAAGATGTATATTTTAGTGAGAGATCACGTTACCTATAATTTTCCATTATTTTGATTGTCTTTCCATTTTTATATTCAAAGAAAAAAAAGAAAATTTCCATATCCAATCATAATAAAAGTTTTATCACGATCAATCTCTTTGCTTAGGTAACAGTCATATTAATTTACTTTAAACACTTCAATTAATTAAAATTTATAAACGACAAAATGCACAGAGAGGTCAAATTTCAATTCTATGAAAACGGTATCATTGACTAAAAGAGAAAATTTATCTGTATAAAGACAGAAAGAAATCAAGAGAATGAAATGGAATTGTCATATGGCCACGGTCGGTCATCCTTGAAACAGAATTCACATTCAGAAATAAAATGGAAGTTCAAATCATAAACATTTTACAAGAATTTTTTTTTTTTTGTAAAACAGCAATAATTTCCGTGAGGAATTTAAAACGTATGTGATTACTTTCCACGTGGAATAATAATTATTACACACCCCAAAAAAAAAATTGAAATATGGAAAACGTAATCGTATGACGATTAACAAGCAAAAAAAAATTAATAATAATCATTAATAATTCCGTGATCTGTGTCGTTTACATTAAATATAAATACAATATTTGATGATCGAATAAAATGTTGATCATACGAATATTTATTATCAGCAACAAAATTCACGTATGATAATTTAATATTAATTCTGGAATGATAAAGAGGTAATTTATGAATTTACGGTAAATCCAATTATAAATTTAAATAATAAAATTGCATAATTTCACTATAATTAGTTCATAAATTTATAAATATATTAAGGGAATATCCAGAAACTATGGGTCGACAGGAGATACTATTTTTTTATTGTGATTATTATTTATGAAGCGCAAGAAAAATCCATTTTCTAAATATACATTATTGTTTTTTTTTTACTGATAAAAAAAGAATTTTAAATGATCCAGAATTACAATAAATCTATACTAAATAATGACAATTAATTATAATTATCAATAACAATAATATACAATTTGTATTAATGTAACGCCTAAACGCGTGCCATATCATTTACCAGAAATACAAAAACAAATTATAAAATTTTATTTTTAGATTAAAGAATGAAAAAAAATACAATCAAACAAACAAAAAAAATGCACAAAAAAAATGGTGATAATTCAAACAGATTAGAAATAATTGCAGTGACGTATTTATTGTACAAATATTAGAGATGATAGCATTATTAATACTACCATTCCCGTTACCATTTTAATGATAATTAATTATATGCAGTGGAACTGTGCTACTTAGAAGAGGGGCGGTGTTAATTCGGACCAGATAATTTATTTTTTTAATAATAACCGTATCTTATTTGATGTACTAATCGGAGTTCAATTTTCTTGTTAAACAGGTGGTCAGATTAAACAGATTTTTTATTAGTTTAATTTAAATCTGGATCAATTTGTATTAAATATTTTTCTTACAGATTTATTTTTTCATTTGTATTGTTCATTGTCTGTTAATTTGTTGCTTAATGACATAGTTAAAGGAATCATATTCATTTATTACTTTATTATGATTCATTAAAATCTATGTTAACAAACACACACACACACACTAAATAAAATTCAAAAAGAAAAATCACACAAAATAAATTCAGTTGAAATTTAATTATAATTTTAATCTTCCGGTTTTGTTGTTAGCCCGGATCATAATTATAATAATAGTAATTGTTGTTTTGTTTTCATTATTATTATGTTTCTTTTACTTTTTGTTGTTGTTGGTGTTGTTGTTGGTGTTGCTGTTATACCTCGTTACGCATGAACAATGTCATGGTGAAGTGATGAATTTATAAGTGACGTCAAAAAAAAAATAATAAAATTACAGCAGCCGGTGAATATTTTTAATGTTTATGCCAAAACAAAAAAAAATGTTAAGAAAGAAAAAGTTTATTGCCATTTTTTTGTTTCTTTTTTTTATGCATTTTGATGAACCATTTCAAGAATTTTGAATGTTTGTCTTTTCCCGAGTATAATTTTTCGCTTTGGTTCTCTCAAATATATAGAATGCGGATGTTTAAGAAAAACTTAGTGACGTCATACAGTTTAATTAATGGACAGATGTAATCAAAATTTAAGACAATCAAAATGAACTTAAATTTCAAAAAGGGAAAAATATTAAATTGAATAAAATTCCCTTTCTTCAGATTTTACTGTTATATTTTTTATTGTATTATTCTATAGATATAAAAATGGTTGGTCAAGAGAAGTTGACCACTTTCTTTTATATATGTATTTAACTACCTAATAGTATCCCTCTTTCATCCATCTCATCTCTTTCATAATTTCATAATTTTCCAAAAAATCGTTAAAAATATTTAATGTTAAAATCCAGGAAAATCCAAACAATTTAAAAAAAAAAAATATTAAAATTAAGAAATATTCTGAAGAGTGTATCATAATGTTTACTAACTCTGGATAATGATTAAAGTGTATGGTCAAAAAACGGACAAAAGGACATACTTCAGGTAAATGTCCTTCAGTGAACTTAATATAAGATTATACGAAAAGATTAAAATAATTTTTTTTTCTTGTACAGAATAGAAAATTACTTTAATAAAAGAACAACAACAAGAAAAAAATTATTTTAGATCTCAAAAAAAAAAAACCATGAACACAGAATGCGAGAAAGAATGAAAACACACACACAGAATAATTGGAAGAAATTGATGTTATCATTGAATCTCATTATGATCTTTTCTTCTTCATGTACATTGAATTCAATTTTGATTAACTTAAAATATAAAGGTGATATACTGAATGGAGGGTTACTTCTTGACTCGATTTGAAATAATAACAACAACAATAAAATGTATGCCATTTAACCAATAAGGATATAGAAAAGGACATAAAAGATTTTATATAAGGATCATAAATTATGTTCCTATTTGATTTGATTAATTGATAAGATGGGTATAAAATATTTTTGATATTCTCTGATTTCTATTATTTCTATCTCTTTCACTCTACATTGCATTTTTTAAATTATTTTAGCATCACACCTGGTGCAAAAATACATTTGTAATCAATAACTAAACACAATAATTATAAATCAAGTTTTATGCGGATCGGTATGTCGCGTGAAAAAATATTTATCTGAGACGAGATAAATAAAAAAAAAACACAGCCGATGATTAAAAAAGTTGTGCTGTTGTTTTTGTTTTTAAGAAATATATTTATAAAGAAGAAGATGAAGATTTTTTTAAAAAAAAAATAAAAACAAATGATTCGCAAGTAGCATAATAGATAAACATAACATGTACCAAATTTCTGACGAATAAATGAATGGATATCATTTTTTTTTCTGAATTCCATTTAATTCTTATCAGTCCAAATTTTTTATTATTATTTAATTTATTCAATAACACAATTTATTAATTAATCATAATGATTATAACTGTTTTGTTTTTCTTAATTGATATTAAAAAGTCTGACTCAGTATTGAAGGCAAAAGTATCACGTAGACTCAAATTATCTTCTTCTGTTTTTAATTCAAAGTTCATATAAGTGATAAATGGTTTTTCAATCTTTAAATTCTATACAAGATGTAAACAAGAGTGACAAGCCCTCTTTCATACGTTTGAAAATACTCAGAATGTTTTATCTTTTGGAAAACCGAGGACTTATTTTCAAATATACATAAGTCATATATAATGCAAAAAAATTGATAAAAAAGAAATAAAAGTGATTTGAACAGATCCGTGATATGAAAAACAAAAAATTTCTAAACTTTCTAATGACTTAACATACGGTTCATGTCTGAACTTGAAATAATTAAATATAGTCAACTTCCGCAATTAACAAAATTCACCTCAAGTTTGACCTTGTTGTATGTGTCCGAACTAAGCTAAGACACATTTCAACAAAACAGAAAAAGGAACCAAAATATTGACATATTTTGAAATATTGACAGAAAACTCACCTTTTAAAAATAATTTTTGAAAAATCCAACGAATTATCATTATCCATTTTATTTCCTTTCTTTTCGTAAAAATTATTGGTAAATCCTCTAAAGCTTTAATTTCATCACAAAACTTTTGTTGAAAATTCCATTGAAATTTCATAATTTAAATTAAATTAACTTTATTATAAAGGAAACATAAAATTGACAGAAAGATGAAATTTCTTTCAATTGCAAAAAAAAAAAAAACAAAAATCGAAAACTGTCAGAAATAAATTATCTATACATGTTTGTTTTTGTTGTATTTCGGATTTAATATTTTAAGAAAAAATTGCGACATGAGAATAAAGAAGGCTTTGAAATTTCTAAAATGTGAAAAATTTTGTTGAGTCAAGTTACTTCCTCAGAAATGAAACAAATAAAAGAAGCACGCCCGAAGTCAAAAGCACGTGTTGATTTTTATTAAATAAAATTGTGGCGAAGGCATGGAAATTTCAAAATTAAATAAGAAATATGTTGAACAGATTATAATGATGATGATGATGATGATTATTCTCAAAGTAAATAACATTTAATTTAGTCATTTATAAATGGGACTTTTGTTTTTCGTTGATTATTCTTTTTTATTGAGTTTTATAAAAATTTGCTCATTTTAGGGTCAAAGCTTGACTCTATAAATAAATTTGGATGTTCATTTGAACCAACTAGAATTTTAGTTGTTCAACTGAAATTTGAGTTGGAATTCTATCAATATTTTTCAATTTTATATTAATTAGACTAATTTTATTAACAGACGAAATAATCTTGATAATAAAATCGAAATTAATCATTAGAAGAAATATGTTTAATTGTGTCTCGAGTTCAATTTTGCAAAACAAAATTATATTTCTGTGTTTTTATTCTTATTTGCTTCAGAAAAAATTAATTTCAATTTTATTTTGTTAAAGCAAAAACTACAAACTGTTGATAAAGATAAGTGCATTATTTCTTTAATTGAGTTATCAATGTCAAATTAAATACAGAATAAAAGAATTTAAATTGATCAGTGCAGTTTCAGTTGAAAAATTTTTAAATGAAAAATAATTCTTCAATGAATAAAAAATTTAGTTAGAAATATTATTTGATTCATAAATAATTGCACGATGTTAACCAAAATTTATTGTAGTAAAAATTCCCAAATGACGGAACTTTATGGAGAGAACATTTCATTCTTTTTTTTTTACTTCTTCTTCTATTGAGAATTTTTCCATCAATTGGCGTCAGTATAAAAAGTATGGCCAATTCGCTCTTATGTCATTTTTTCTTTTAATTCCCATTTGTTAGTTTAAAAATAAATTTATTCATTTTCCTTCGAAATAGAAAATAAAACGTTTAACATTTATCTAAACTCAAATTAACGAATCAGCAACCCACCACAAATCACCGATTCCATATAAACATTCAATCCCGACAAAATAATCAGAACATGAAATCAAAAACAAAAAAAAAGTTTCCTTTCATTAATTCGTTATAAAAATTCGTTTTATTCGTTCATAAAGTTGTCGGTTTTATTTTCTACACGATGTATTTTCCAATTAAAAATATTCCAATACGAACAAATTTTCCATTTTTAAAATTCAATCAATTGAACATGTGACACTATAAAAAAAAACACAAATTCTTTTTATAAATCAAAAATCCAAAATTCAACAACAAATAATGGCAAAAATGTATTAATGCCCAATTAGTCATTATTTATAAAGTCAACTACATCATTTTATAAAGACAAAAGTTTTACAGAATAATTGATTATTTTGTTTTAAATTTAAAATTGTCAAATTTTATTAAAAAAAAACAAAAACTAAACCAATGTAAATAAGCAGGAGCATACGATTAATCCGTTCGATCTACAAAAAATATAAACAAAAATATTGAAGGAATGCAAGAGTATGTTGATGACAAATGAATTCATATTTTTATGACACATTTTCCAATGAAAATCAATTGAATTTATAAGCAATAAAAATTAGAGTTATGTACACTGTAGGTATATTATTGGTAAGAACCACGAAGATATGAAGAGGATGAATAATGCAGCCGGACCTCAAAAACAAAAAATAAATAAGAAAATGCACACACAGTGGCAATGTAAGAGAATATTTAAACATATAACGGAATCTGATGGCATATAATGCAATTCTTTAAGATCAATCGGAAATGCCAATTTCAATTTTACAAATACAAATGTAAATGTAAGTAAAAATTAACGTGCAATTGAAAAATGTCGGTACCATTTAGCAAAAGTAACATTTGTGAAAACAATTTCTTAAATGTGTTTTTTTTTTTAACATTGGACTTTGAACGATGACGCAACTTATCTAATAAAATCTTTGTCGTGTGTTTGAAATTTTTGTTAAAATGTGGTTCCAAATATATACAAAATAATAATGAACGTATAAAATTCCCAAGACCTCAATATATTTGTAATTGGTAATTGGTAAGATTCCGTACCTAGAATCAGTCATTAGATTAGGAAGAATAATTTTGAATTAATGACAATACATTATTCCTATTATTTTAAACTTTATTTTGATTTGTATTTAAATTTAATTAGATGACTGATTGAATTCTCATTGACTTTGTCTGTTTGTAATAAAAGAATTTACCTACAATTTTTTTTTTTAATTCATTATTTAGTGGGAGTGAGTGAGTTCGTGGGATAAATTATATGTAGTTATCATTGAGTTTGACTTTCCAATCATTCAAACGACTGGAATTTCAAGCAATATTTTTATAGATAATCGTATTTATCTTATGCGAATCTAGTCCATTACTAAAACGTCATTAGTTTTTATTTCAATTTTAATTATTTTGTTTAAAAACTAACTTTGTAAAGAAAATTAATTAAATGGAAATTTATCGGAATTACGCACAATTTAAGTTCTGAGTTTTTGATTTCTTCAATTAAGTCCCTTGGTTTATGTTTTATCTTTTTAATTTTGTAAAAATTATATTATTGTTGCTAGTATCGGGTTTTAGTTAACAAATGTCAGTTCATAATATCGAACAGTCAACAAATAACAGACACAAATAACTAAAGAATAATTATTATTAAAAGAAGAGCGTTATGAAAATCGAGTAAACACGAATGTAAGTGAAATGTCTGCAATTTGTATGTTTTCTGAGACAGTAACTAAAGAACCTTAAAAATGAAAACCATCTTACATGATTTAAAAAAATAGACTACTCATTTTTAATCACAATAATATTTCATTGAAAAAATGTTCATCATCATAAGTCGTTGATTATCAAAAGTCTTTATTTTTCTATGCCATTTGTCATAACTGATGATCATCCTATTAAGGTAAATGAATCGTTAACTAGTTGTTAGTTATTCCCTTCAAGTCTTGTATAACTATTAATAAATATTCTTCAATCGATAAATTTTATTTTTTGAGAATAAAAATAATTACAATAAAAATAGACCAATCTCATTAAAATATAATACAATCATCAGTGTGAGATGACATTGAATTTTATTTATATATGAACACAACATAAATAAGAAAATTAATCAAGAAAATATGAGTAATTCTATGTATGTGTTACACGGGTACATGTTTCGAATAAATTCAAAATAACAACAAATGTTTTTTTTTTTTGATATAAATTCGAACTTAATGACCGATTTCTGAATACTAAATGATTGTTGTTTTTTTTTTGTGTTTCATTCTGAATATTGTCAACAATTAATCAATCAACAAATAATCAAAGACAAAAAAAAAAACTAAATAAACAAACCAGACCACATACGAAAATGTTCCACATACGTCATTAGATTGATACTCACGCGCATCATATTTTGTTAATTTTTTTCTTCTTCTAACAATTCTAACAAATCAATTTAGAATTACAAAAATAAAACAACAACAACAACAATAAAATTTCAATAGTGAAAAAATGAAACACGCGCTTTTTTATCTATTTTTAGATTTATTGTTTTGTCTTATAAAAATGAATTCATTTATTTATTAGTAAAAACAAAAACAAAAGAAGTAAAAATAATCTATAATTAAACGAATTAAAAATCTAATTAAAGTTTTATTTAGAAATAAAGATAAACAAAAATAAATTGTTGTAAATGTCACGTCGAATAAAGTTAGAAGAATTTTAGACGAGACATTTTTTTTTTTATTTCCATCATGGAACATTTTACATATGTCACACACACACACTCATCTAGTCATTCTGTAAGATTTTTAAAGAATTCTGTAAACAGAAATCAGAATAAAAAAGAAATGATTTTCATCCAACAACAAATAACAGACAATTTTATGAAAATTTTCCTTTCAAATTAGTCATCACGTTGAGATATTCTTTTAAATCTCGGCAAAAGTTCAGATTTTGTTTTTTATTGTTGTATTTTTATTTTTTCATTTTTCGTTTGAAAACTGGTTAAAAAATAATAATTATAAAGTTTTTTTAGAAACAACAACAACAACAAAACAGACACAATTTAACAATAAAAAAGCAAAAAAAAAAAAAAAAACAAACTAACAACAAATAATAGAGTCTGAATAAAAGTGTCAAACATGATTCATTTATCAAAATGTTTTAATTTTTTTTTTAATTCTGTCAGGTTCGTCGCCTCTTAAAATCTTTTGTCATTGTTGTTGTTTTAGTGTGTATTTTTTTAAATTCCGCGTTAAGGCAGCATGCTGTTATAGCACACACACACACACACACACAAACACACACAATATTTATAAAAAAAAGACCAAAATCAACCAAGAAAAAAAAAATGTTAAATGGAATGAAGACACACAAAAATTTCATTAATTGGAAAGAGAAATTTCTATTAATTTTTTTTTTCTTTCTTTAACTTTTGTTTGAAAATTTAAAATATTCCGTCAATATTGTAAAGTCTTTTGATTTTATTATTTTATTTTGTTTTTTGTTGTAGACCAGACTACCTTGTGATATTGCATCAGTCATAATTATAATTTAATAATAAAAGAAAAGAAAAAAAAAAAAATGACGGGCAATCCCCTTATATAACTGTGTACATTGGTGTTCTACCTGTGTGAGTATACGTGTACGTCTATATGTGTTTTCTGTTTGTAATTTTATATAAATTAAAAATGATCATTATTGTGTATAGTGACACATTGTTTTATCGTATAACCTCGACATCCATTATTCTTCAAGAAAAATATTTAAAATGTGGAAATAAATTTAAAAAAAAAAAAATTAAAAAATTTAACTTCAAACGAAAATTAATTCATTTCTAAGAATTATTTATTCAGTCTAGCATTTATTTGTTTCCTTTAATATATATATATATATATATATATATGATTGCATGTGTGTGTGTGTGTGTGTGTACATATGTGTGTTGAAGTGTTGAAAATGCATTGATGATTATAACTTTTATATAATCAGAGTGAAAAATGTAGAAATAAAATTTTCCTAATATTCAAAATGACTTTGCAAATTTTTACGTTTTTTATTTATAGAAAGAAAAAAAAAATCGTGTTCACGTATTACAAAAAAATCATGGTATTCGTATGTGTATGTGTTATTAG
This sequence comes from Pedicia rivosa, assembly GCA_963082725.1. NCBI lineage: Eukaryota > Metazoa > Arthropoda > Insecta > Diptera > Pediciidae > Pedicia > Pedicia rivosa. The sequence goes on along the minus strand of OY720151.1, from coordinate 13,968,218 downwards.
AGATCACTGAATTAGTTATTGTATTAATGGAAAACTTTAGTTATAAAAATAATGTAGAAAAAAAATATATATGACTCAGAATTAAGATTAATTAAGAATAAGGCAACTTTTAGGTAAATATGACAATGAGCGATGATAATAATGACTTTTGTACCTTCCTACTATTTCACTGGATCCATTTAAAAAAAACTAAGAAAAAAAAAGACGCAGACAAGAACTTTTATCATTGGAAGAAATCAATATTTTTTTTTTTAGTTTTGCATTTCACATGAACACAAAAATTAATTCTAATATTTTATTTATACAAATCACGTTTAGTCGTGGTTTTTATAAAACCCGCTATCGAATCCTCTCAATATAAATAATTTTCATAAGTGCATAAAATAGTAGATGGTTCATTACGTTTGAATATTTTAGAGAACCAATAATATTCTGTCCCAATATTTGTTTCAATTTTTACAAAAATAAAAAAAATTCAATATAATCTGCAATGAAAGTGTGAAAAAGAGGGCCAAACAATTGTCTCAATCTTTTATTCTGTAAGTATTTATTAGCATAATTTTAAATGGAAAAAAACTTACAGAAATTATTTTATTTTGAAAAGAAAAACATTTAACTGAATCTTAAACATATTCACAGAATGACAACAAACAAACAAACAAACAAAAAAAAAACAATTTTTAAGAAGGATATTATTTTTGTTTGGGTAGTTACCCGCAACAAATGATCTAACTGTCAAAGAATTTGTTAATATTTTCGTAAGAATCTTTAATAATTCATAAAAAAAAAGAAGAGAAAAAGTTAAACAACAAAAAAAAAACATTTTTGTCGCATTTAACGGACAAACAAAAAACAAAAAATTTAATTTCATCAAATCAATCTTTTATTGCATCATTATTTCTCTCTCCGTCCCTCTCACTCTATGTCCAATGTTTTATTATTTTATTTATATTTATTTTGTTTTTTTTGTATTTCTTGTATTTTTTGTGTATCGTTAAAAACACTTGACTTTATATAAAAGCTTCATGGTAACAATAAAAGAATAAATGAAAAAAAAAAATCTCTTTTATTTTTTTTTTCTTCATGAATCAGGTCGGAAATATTTGAAATATTTTATAGTAATTTGGTCTCTCTCTCTCTCTCTATATCTCTCTCTTTCACACATTAATACTAAGTGTAAGTAATTCATGTATGAGTACTGGTATGTCGGTCTGTCTAATTGTCGGTATGTCTGTATATAAATTGCGCGTAAAACAAATAAAGTAACACAAACTTAACATTAAAATGAAACAACAACAAAAATCTGAATCTATTCTGTTGCACATATAGAAGGGAGTATAAACAAGAGACAGTAATATTGGTAGATAGAAAGTACAATTGCACTTATAAACTGTGTGTGAGAGAAAGAGAGAGAGAAAGAAAGAGAGAGAGAGAAAGAGAAGGAAAAACAACAAAAACAAGTATTTTCAGTTTGTAACTTACTTAACGTAAAATAAAAGAAAAAAAAAATAATAATTTGTAATTCATAAAACGAACGATAAATCTAAAAATGAGGTAAAACCACAAAATGTCCTGAATTGAATTTAATTTAACGAATAGAAAATTGAAATTTATTTACGTTAAAAGCAAAATAAAAAAAAAGGTCAAACATAATTGAGTGTCGCCATATGTGGAGAGAGAAAAAAAACGCACGATCACACGGATAACACAATTTTCGATTTCTTTAAAAAAACTAAAAATTCACTTTTTTTTTTTTTTAATGGTACAACAACAAGAATATTTTTTTTTTTTGGAAAAATGTTTGCCTTTATCACGCGTTAACAAAAATACATATTTATTCTAGAGTGTCACATTGTGGATTAGAGTTAAAGAAGGTATTCCTTGCTACACGGATTACTCATCAACATCATAGGAGATTATCAAGCACAATCAAAGTCATAACCACGCGCTCAATTATCATAATATTAAATAAATAATGTAGATTTTTTTTAAACAGAAGTAGAAAAAGAAGAAGACAAAGACTAAGAAGAAGAAGTAGAAGAAAACGTTATAACAGAAATCTTATAATAAATAAATACAATCCGGTCCGGTCAGTCACCATAAATATTTATATTTCTATATACCTGATGTCTTCTTGATAATCACGCGACCTATTTGATTCCAAGATTCTCTCTCGTTTTCAGTCGTTTTTATTAAAAAAAACGCACAAACAAGAAGAGAAACAAAGTGCTTTAAGATGATGATGGCAGCACGTGCCTCTCGTGAACCTTACGCGCGCGTTCAACAAGTTTTTTTTTCTTGTATTTATTTTTTATGCAGATTTTTTTTTGTTTTCTTTCGTTTTTTGTTTTTTTTGATAACGGAACCAGATAAAACTCTCTATTTCTTCGACAGATGACGTCAATTGGAAATATATAGAAATAAAATCGTTTGCCACTCAATCTAATCAATTAAATAATTTCGATTGAAAGCATATTTTGTTTTTCTTTCCATTTTGTTTTGTTTGGTTTTCTTTTTTTTTTTTTTGTTTATTTTCGTTTGGTTGATTTGTGAAATTTATGCACACATAAAAAAAAAAGGAAAATGGAAAATGTACGTCATTGGTGTGGTGGCATATGTAGGATATCCGTGAAGCACTTTTATATGATTTTTTCATTATGCAAAAACAAAAAAAAAACATAAAAATTAATTAAAAGAAAAATTAAAAATTAAATACAAAAACAACAACAACAACAACAACAACTAGAAGAAATCTGCTCACATTAATTTTGGAATTACCTTCTGCATTAATTACGTCATAAATGAATGGGTTATTTTGTTGTTGCTATTTTTAATTTTTTTTTTTTTGATGAATGTTTAACTTTACTATACTGTTGTTGTTACATTTCACATTTACTTCTTTTGTTTCTTCTTAACAAAAACAAAAACAAAAAAATAAACAGCAAATGGTAAGAAAAAAATGAGAAAACCCGAGAGTAAAAAAAAAGACGAAGCAGGTTGATAGTTAAATAATGATTTGACAGAATCTTTTATATTTAACCACATCATCTTTTATATTAAGTTATATAAAGAATTTTATTTACAGAAGATGGAAAAAAAAGGAAAAAAAAATTAAATCAGCTCATAAATTTACAATGCAAAAGAAGTTCAACAAAACGATAAAAAACCACAAAAAAAAAATAAAAATAAACAAACAACAAATAAAAAATTGTTTTCTTTCTTGTTGGTTAATTTTCATGTTTTGCGGTTTACACCACAATTATATTTTATCTATTTTTTCCCACTAACCTCCCCCCCATTAATCCCTCCATCAAATTTATTAGAACAATGTTGTGGATGATGGGCACAAATTTTATGTTTTTATGTGTATTTTTTTGGGAAATTTTCTTTTTCAGATTTATCCGGATCTTACATATAAAATCAATTGGATCCATAACATTCAGCATTAAGCGAATAAAATTTTCTAGGTCAAGGACAGACACTTTTTTCATTCAATTCAATTTCATTCAAAAATTAATTTGCATAAAGGAAATAACTTCGTTGCGTTCCATAAAGTCTGCGGCGAATTTTTTTCGTGAACTACAATTAAAAATGATTGCACAAAAGCCAAGTTCAGTTTTATTCTTTAGTTTAATGATAGCTTCCATATTTATTTGTCTCTTTTGAATCAATTATTGGCTTTAAATTTTTTCGAATTCTTCATTCGCCAAATCAAATTGTTGGCGTAAGTCAAGACTGAATTAAACTTAAATTTTATAATTCTGAGGAATATAAGTGTATTTTTGCGGTAATTAAATTTCATTAGAATTGGGTTAGTTAGAATAATTGAAAAAAAAAAATTCAAAAGGTTTTTTCGAAAAGAAAAACCAAAACATTGGATAAACCTGACGTAGGCCTTAAAAAATTTGATGCTGTCAGAAATTGATGATAAAAAAAATGTTATTGGAATAAATGATTTTCATCACAAATATTTTGAACGCAGCATCTTAAAATTAAAAAATAATTAAGTGAGATGATTATCAATCTTATGAGATTGAGCAAAACAACCGCAAAAATGTTTTTTTAATTAAATAAAAAAAAAAACAAAACAGAAAAAAATGTTTTGATTTGAAAGTCAAAAGTGTATGGCGACCAAAATATATAGCACATTAGACATCTTACACAGAAATAAAAGAAGTGTTACAAATTTAACATATTTTATTAGAATTTTATTAAAAAAAAAAATAAATAATAAAAGTGAGACTGGCGTCGTTTATGTTGTTGTTGTATTTATTTACCTTTTTTGTATTTATCGTCGTCGTTGGTTTGTGTCTCCAATATTTAGGACAATTTTTTTTACTTGTTTTTTTTTGTTGTTGTTTTTCTTTATGTTTTTTTTTTTTTGATTTTCTGTTTTCAATTGAAAATTAATTTTATCCGTTCTTTATGTTTATGTAAAGTTTTATAATATTCATTGGAATTACATTTATAAAGTAAAGGCGTAGATATAATAAAATTGCGTGTATGAATTTTTTAATTATAAAATTAGTGACGTCAATATCAAGTGAAAGTATGCGTTTGTTTTTATTTATTAATTTTTGTTGTTGTTGTTTTCTGATTTAAAATTTTCAATTTTGTTCTGATTTTGATTTAATTTTGAAGGAGGCAAATGATAATTAATTTATAAAAATTGAAAAATAAAAACAAAAATATTGTAAATTTACCAAGACAAGAGAGAAAGAGAGAATAATAAAACAATTTTTTGTATTAGAATAAAATTAGAAACAAAATTAAATCATCAAAAATTCTTGTTAAAAAATATTCAATCATAATTTGTGTGTGCTTTTTTTTTTTTTTTTTGTAACAAATTGTTTTTTTTTTCCAGTTTGAAATAATGAAATAATAGAAATTAGTGATATGAATTTATTTTTACGGGATGGAATTTTTTTTTTTGTGTTTTTCCTCGTATCATCTGTGTCAATAGATGACCGACCTAACTTTACCATTTCTATAAAAGAATTTGTTTGACGTCAAACAAAAGACAGAAGATGAGAAAAAATCTATAAGTGTGCCATTTTGCTTTTTGTCCATCGCGTCTTTATTGTTTTTATTGAATTTCTTAAAAATGACTAATAAACGTAATTTAGATTGACGTAATTTCTTAGCTAAAAAAGACAGAATTTTTGTTGTTGTTGTTGTTTTTGTATTTGTTGTTATTTTTTTTCCCAAACGCCAGATGATATTATTTTTGATTCTTATGTTTCGTCGTCTGTCTTGTATAGTAAAAATTCATTATGAGTAGTAAAAAATTCTACGAAAAATTTGACATCCCGTTTAACTGGAAAAATTCATGAGTTTCAATTATTGATAGAAAATTAAATATTTAAAAATAAAATTATTTACTTTTTTTTTTCTAAAAATAGAATCTTATGTGATAACACAAACATAGAAAAAAAAAACAAACCCTTTCATTTGAAATGTAATTCACCAAAAAAAAATTTCATTAGCGGTTTTATGATTTTATTGTTTATATTTTATTTTTTATTATAAAAATAGATTTTTTTTTTATTAATAACTGATAACACAAAATAAAAATAAACGGTTTCTAATCAAAAAAAAAACAAAGAATGTAATTCACCAAAACTTAAAAATTATTGCCAAGAAAAAAAAAACACAAAACAAAAATAGAATTGAATTCTTAATTTAAACTTATAAAGAAAATGCATTTATCAAAAAAACCTAATTAAGCATAAAAAATATTAAATTTATCAAGAATAAAATATTGTAAGAAAACAACAACAACAGAAACATCAAAATAATAATAAAAATGAGGAGAAAACCAAATAAATAATTTGCCTATTGACGCGCCACCATTCAGTGAATAGCAAAATTATATTAAAATAAAATCAAATAATATTCTACTAGCATGACGTCATTACAATATTGTGCTTATTCTACATAACAAAATATAATTATGAAATCAAAATTCCCACATATCTCTCTCTGTTTCTCTTACTTAACAAAACACACAAAAATAGAATGCCTTTGCTCACACACTAAAACAGAACAAATAAAAAAAACCAAAACAAAAACAAACAGAATAATTCTCTCAATTTCAGTTTCATAAATAAATAATATCATGGCACACTTCATTTTACATTAAGTAATACAATCATAGAAAAACAAAAATTTGTAAAACGTCATTGTGACGTCATAATTTTATTTAGTGTTATGTAAATAAAAACAGATGAAGAAAAAAACAACAATAAATAAAAAAGAGGTAAATCCATCGAGAAAGAGATAAATATACAACAAAAAAAATAAGTGTGCCTCTTTTTTTTTATTCGTTGTTGCTATTGAAATGATGATGATGTTTTACGCTTAATTCGTTACGTTAACTTCCTCATATTCAGCAATGTCGAGGTCGATGCAATTCTATTTTTGCGCCTCCACTTTATGAATTTCGTAAATAAATATTTGAGAAAATACCAGGAACCTCCACCTACACATCATTTTGAATTTTTACAATTATGAAAAAATTCTTGTTATGTGACATTTACAAAATAACAACAACGACAAAAACAACAAAAAGCAAATATGGAGAATTGTAAAAGACAGTTTGATGACATAAGACACAAGAAATTATGAATGAAAATCGAATGTGTTTTTTTTTTTTAGCTGTTGTTTTATATTATAAATATCTATTGCCTACGTATGTGTTTGTGCATTTGTAATATTTGTATTTTAATTAAACGTCACAAGAATTACGAGTGAATACGATTTTTATTTCTTGTCGTTTTTTTTTTGTTTTGTTTTGTTTTATTTTATTTTTTACACACATTTTAATTTCATTGAATAATTTATATATTGTGACTTTTTTTCTTGTTTTTTTTTTGGTTTTGTTTGCCATTTTTTTCTGTTTTTATTTTCAAATAAATAAATTCACAAAAAACAATAATAATAGTGACTGTTTTGTTTTTCTTTCATTTATTTTTTATCATTTATTTGTCAATCGATTATTTTAATTAAAATACACTTGTGGCTTATTACATTTTATGACTTCATTATGTTTATTATGCAATGTTTCTTTTTCACGCTTTATATGAATTTATTTATTACGTTTTAATTGTTTTGTGTTTTGTGTTTTGTGTTGGTCGTATTTGTGTTTGATTTTAAAGACAAAAATGGAAATATGATAATTAAAACATTTAAAATTCTCAGTCACAGAGAGAAAAAAAGGAATAACATAAAAAAATTGTAACTTGTTAATTTCTTTTGTTTGGACTTTAATTCATTGTAACATTTACGTTAAGTGTTGGTTCCATTGTTTGTTAGACAGAAAGATTAGAATGATCGGTTACTTCGTAAAGTTACCCTAGGATGATCACAAAATGATCATATAATGATCACTGTATTTAATTAAAGCATGTTTCAACCTATTCCCACTAATTAAAAAAAAAAAAACAGCGAAAAAGACAAACAGATAAAATGAAATAGTGCGAAAGAATTAGAGAAAAATATAAACAAGAATTAGAAACGCCTGATTGAATGCAATTTCTGTACAAGATCAAAAATTAGGTCAAGTCACAAAATTGTGGTGTTCTTTTCTTTTTTTTTTTTGGCTTTAAAATTAAATATTTTGATTCGCATTCATTAGATTAACTTAATACGGATTTCTATAAAGATAAAAATAACTCTTATTAAATAATAAAAATAATCTAACGAATTAAAAAATATATAATTACAACTACAACACAAATAAAATTGTGTAATGATTCCTAATTTTTCTATGTCGTCATCTAACATCTTAAGAGTGTTAAAAATTGTATAGTTAAAGGCGTACACATTTTTTTCTTCATATTTCTCAGTAAAAAAAAAATCATATTCTACTTTTATTATTTTATTTGTTCGTTTTGTTTTTATTTTATATTTTATATTTTTATCATTCTTATCATTGTATTGTGTCTTATTAATCCAACCATCCATTCATTATCGTTTCTTGACTTTTAAGAAAAAAAAAAACAAATGAAAGATGAAGAATAAAAAGACTTTTCTATTTTGTGTCATTTATTTTTAGACATTTGGCTGTCTCTCTATAACTTACTTATATCTTTTATTGTTCCATCTAAACAATTGTTGTTGTATTTCTATTTCTATTTTTAGTATTTTTTTTTTTTTGATGTAATTAACCTTTTTATATTTTCTAGACTTTATCCTACTACGTTTTAATGCAATCAAATGCAATTTTATAAGTGATCAAAAGTAGAATTATCGTCCAGAATTTAATAATGAATTTATACAATTTTATAACTATTTGTAAAATGTCTGTATTCTGATTAGAAATATAAAACCGTAGATTTGAAGTATACAATTCTATTTGCATTTATTTTTTATCTATTAGAATTTGTGTAACGATTTAACCGAAACTTGAACGGAAAATTGTTTCAATTTAATTATTCAATGAAGTTAACAAACCCGAGGAAAAACGAATATTCTATCGAGTCTGGAATGTAAATTCATTGGTAAATTTACATTTTTACGAGTTTATTGTTTAAATGTGAAATAATTCAGTTGTCGTTTCTTCTTGTTTGAATTTTAAAATTGATCAGGCGTCTCCACCGAAAATCTAAGAATGTCACATAACGCTACTCTGTATTAATGATTCACTAAAAAATATACAAGTTTTTTTTTTAAATATTAGAAACAGATGAATAAACACAATTGTTTAGTCATAAAATATTTAAACGAATGTCATCTCGTTAATTCGAATTCGAGGGAAAACTCTATTAAACCGAAGTATTGTTTATTATGAACTCGCGAAATATTGAATACGATTGGATTTGTATCTTTTTCGTGGCAGACTTTCGTCAGAATGAAATAAATTCTTAATTCTTAATGAAGAAACTTTCGAGTGAATAAGACTCGCTTATTTTTTTTTCAAATTTTAATCAACAAAATAAAAATCTTCGATTTAACGAAACTTCATCAAAATCAGTCCCTTTAACTTCATCAGAATAAACAAGGAAACAAATTATTCAATAATTTCTAAAACAAAAATCCCAACCTACTCAGTTGTTGTCTTTTTAGATTTCTTTTATAAAACCCAACAGAAAAAAAAAAACAATTTTTAATTTAAATTTAAATTTAAAGTAATTTGTCCTTCAAAAAATATTTTAATTTAGAAACAAAAAAAAAACAATAATAATTGAGTTCAATGGTCAAACATCAGATTAGCAAAGAAACACAAAATACTTAACCCAATCAGGAATTAAATTTTTTTTTTCTCCTTTTTTTTCATCTTCTTCTTCAGTCACGCTGTAGTTGAGTGGCGGCAACACGCCCGATTCTTATCACATTTTTTTTTAAAGTTTGATTTAAATTTTCCAATAAAAAAAAAATATCAAAAAAAAAAAAAGAATTAAAATTTAATTTTGTTAAAAAAAGTCAACTAACATTTGAACGTCAACAGTGAAAGATACAAAAAAATGTTTCAATGGAAACACAAACACAAAACATAAAAAATATAATTTTTTTTATTGAAATTCAGCTGCAATCATTGAATCAATGAATAATATTTGTGTTTGCTGAACAAATAAAATTCTTATCAACAAAATTCACTATTTTTGATGGGCGATAATTTTCACCAAAAAGATAAATTTTTCGATTCGATTAAAAATGAAGAAATAAACTTGTTTCAATTGAAACCAATGAAAGCTCTCACCATTAATTGGTTTTAATTAAAACAAGTAAAGAAGAAAATTTCTGTGGAGGATATTTTTGAATTTTTTCTCTTCTAGTGACTAGTGAAAGACGGTGGTCACTTATACTGATTTGTAATTTATGTTAATTTCACACTTTGTGTAAATTTTAGACATTAAAAAAAATTCTGCATAATAAGAATAAGAGATTGCTGTAAGACTGCTATACTTGGACCTTCACCGGAGTAAATGAAAAGTTCGTTACATCCCAGTGATCATTTAAAGTTGGATATGCTCTGTGTCACTATGATTAATTGACAAAAAAATTTAGTTTACTTTGAACAAATGACTCAAAAGAATTGGACACAGTATTTTTATTTTTTTGTTTGGAGTTTGGACCAATAAATATTTACACAAAATTTAAATTAAACGGGAAATTTTCTTAGCAAATGACCCAGCAATATTCCAAACAACTGATGATGCAACAAATCAATCATCAGTTAAAATGCAACAACAAAACAGCAAAAAAAAAAAAATAAATAAACAAAACAAGACACAAACTCATTGTAAGCTCAATGTTTAGGTCAGGTTCGAGGTGATGTTAAATTTTGAAACGCACAAAAAGTCTTAACATAAGATGAAGGTAAAAGCGTGGTCGGAAATTTATTTATTTGGTTTGTTACGTTTTAATTGTTGTTGTATTTTTATTGTTATTGTTTTGTTGTTGTTGTGTGTACATGAACAAAAAAAAAAAACTAAACACAAAACAAAATGTAATTTAATTTATTTTTCTATAATTATCATAATTCTTTCCACGCTATTTGTCTTAATTTACATTATTACGCTTTTTTTCTTCTTCTTCTCTCAACTTTTTATTTATTTAAATAATTTAAAATTTTTAAAGAACCGACGAAGAAGAAGAAGAAAATTTACACTATAAAAAGAGTAAAACAAAAAAAAAATATCACAAGGTTATTATTTTCTATAAAGAAAAACAACAAACAATAATTTTTGTTGTTGTTTTTTACCTTTTTTTTTTACAATTTTTTCCCTAATAAGATTTCATTGTACATAATGACATTTTTTTCTACCTTTTTTTTTTCTTCTTCTTCTTCTTTTTATTCGTTTTAGATTTGAAGTCCGGTTAACTATAATCTTTGTTTAATTTTATGTTAAAATGTATTTGTGAAACTCAGCGTTAAGATTTGATTAAATTATTTTAGAAGAAAAAACAAGAAAACACAGAAAAAAAAATACAAAGAGTTGAAATTTATTTCTAGAGGGGTTTTTTTTTTCTTACTGTTGATAATAATTGATAAGATATGATGATACTTGTAATTATATAAGACACATGAGACAACAAAAATAAAGCCAACAATAACAACAATTAGGATTAATAAAAAAATTTATCAAAATACAAAAAAAAAAGTGATTGCGGAAAAAAATCTTTGATCAAAAAAAATAAATTGTGTCATGACAATTGATTAAAGATTGTGGTATGTGGAAGAGAGAGAGAGAGAGAGAGAGAAAGAGAGAGAGAAAGAGAGGGGAGATTATTAACGAAGTAAAAATTGTGTGAAAATTAATTAAATAATTATGAAGAATTCAATAATTAAATTTTTTTATTTAAATGATTTTCACGATTTTTAGAATATTTACAACGAAGTGTGAGAATTGGAGATGGATTCTGATACGCTCATGAATATAAAGGAAATCAAAAAAAAAACCCACTGATGTTTGATTCAGTCTATGATGAAACCATATTAGAATTTATCTCTTCGTTATTATTCCGTTCTTCTTGTAATTTTTAAATAAAGAAATTCTTATTTTGCTCGATTAAAAAATTAAAATTAATTATCTTAATTTTTTCAATTATAAGAAATTCCAGATAAAAACAAAGACAAAAGAGATATAAATCTGTATTGAGTACAAACATAAATCGCTGAATTTAGCCTTCAATTTGACTAATTAAATTTTGTCAATTTAAAGTTAAATGATAAATTTTCGCCGAATTGTTCTAATAGATAAATATTATCAGTCACATAATTGGCGTTTGTCAATCAAAATAACCAACAAAAATTCACAAAACAAATTTTTCAAACAGAAAATAAATTCAGTTTGTATGAGAAATTTTCCAATCACATTCACAATTCCAGAATTAAGTACAAAAAGAGAAAAGAGTGAATTCATTGAATTGTTGATATAAAAATCTAAACGTCAAAATTATTTTAAACTGGCAATCAAAAAAATAACGGTGAATAGTCAATGTTCATATGACACTAGAATCCCGCCACTGGGGTATATTATTATTCCATTGTTTTCCTTTATACAAAAATAAAGCTTTTATTTTATTTTTTTTTTGGTTTTGACCGACCAATCAATAAAACGTGTGATTTTATGAATATTCATTGTGACGTAATTTAACTTATCCTACATTTTTTTTTTTTTTACTTTCTTGTAACGAATAAACTTAATTTGTTTTCTTTTCTTTTTTTTTTTAATCGAGTGGAGGATCAAGTTCAAGTTTAAAAATACATTTTGGGAAATGAAAATAACGTAAAATTATGAAGAAGTAGAAGAAAATAAAAAATACAAAAAATTTCACTTACCTTAATGATGTTTGTCGTTTATATTGATTGATACAATTTCAATGTTGTCAGTTGACACACACAAGACAGGTAAAATACAGCTGTTCAACCTTGTAATAAATTAGCTGCACAAAAACAAGGTACACACATACACACACACACACAAAAAACTTTTGTTTTTACAGAAGAAAACGTTACGAAACACAATTCTTCTTCTTACTTTTGGTCTTTCTTTTTTTTTTCTTTAGAAAAGAACTTTTTTTTTTTGTTTTGAATCGAAATCAAAAATAATTTCGTAAACACTTTTTTAACGAATTTAACTTTAAAAACTTCTGTTTTTTTTTTTTTTTTTGTTAAAAACAACAACAAAAATAAGTGAATTTTTTTTTTTGTTTTAATCTTAAAAGGCAAACACACAATAAAAACTGTAATTACTGGAAAAAAAATAAAAAAGAATAAAGACGTGTGTGAACGTTTAAAAAAATTCAATCACAAAATGTAAGCAAAAAAAATATTTAAATCTGTTTTAATTTACAAATAACAAAAATTAGAGAAAATTCTACCAAAATGCAATAAAAAGAAAAATCAACAAAAACTAAAATAATTTGCCGTAAATTTTCTTTTTAGTTTTTCTTCTTCTTCTTTCTTTGATAAAAACGTGATAATTAGTTGAAATAAAAAAAAAAAAAAGAAAACAAGAAAAACAAAGATGAAGGCAATGAGGTAAAAACAAAAAAAAAACAGGTAAAAAGATTTAAAAACAAAAAGCAAAAAAAAAATTACTTTTTAAAATTCTCTTGGAAAAATTGAAATTACCAACAAAACACGACGAAGAAATTCCGTGAACTAAGTTTTGTTGGCATTCAAATTGATCGTATATATGTTTAAATACAGACACTTTGTGTGTGTATATGTGTGTGTGTGTAAGTAATTTTCAGAATAAGTTTTGTATGTATTTAATTTTATATTTGTATTTTCTTGTGCTTGTTTTATTATTTTATTCTTTTTATTTGAATTTTCTGTTTTTTTTTCTCTCTCTCTCTCTCTTTCTCTCATTGTTTTGCATGCAAATTAAGTCATATCTTGAATGTGTTAAAATGAGACAGTTATATAAATGAAGTGATACAACCAAAAAGAACAGACAAAAAAAATGAATAAATGTTAAAAAAAAAAAACAGAAATATTTAAGAAGAAGAATTTTAGTTTCTGTCAAATAATCTTATATGAAATTGAGGTTTATGTGTTTGTGTAAACATTATAATAATATGCAGACAACGGTTTTATGTGTGGGTTTTTTTTTCTGACTTGTTAATGTTTTCTTTTTTTTCTTTCATTTTGATGTAAAATTTATTTGACACGCGCGTAATTTACATAACCATACACACACACACACACACTCATACACACATTCATACACCTAATATCAAACCCAATAATAATTTTAATAATATTTATTTAAAAAAAAAAAAAAAGAAACATTAAGGCAAATCATCATTATCAATCGCACATTAACAAATAATTTATTGAATCTAATCAGATTCAAATGTGATTATTCTCAATTGCGCAACTCGTACACAACAGCTTTGTTGGCGCCAAATCATCAAAAACAATTCAAAAAGCCTAAAATTTCATCAAATTTATTTAATCAATCGATATTTTGTTATGAGAATAATTTTTAAGTTTAAGAATTCGTTACACTTTCCACTTTGTCTTCAATTTTTAAAATTTAAACAAAATTGAAAATAATTATTGTGAAGGGTCATTTTTTTTATTTTTTATTTTAACCTACATTATGAAAGTGGAATAATCATGTTACTGTTTCGTTGGTTGTATATGGTCAGGTTGTTATCGACAACGATGGACGCAGTGACGTCATTTGAGTAAATATAATTTAATGTATATTAAAAACAGAAAAATTGATTATTTTTTCTATATTGTATTGTGTGTAGTTATTTTCTGTTGCTGTTTTTATTTATCTCTTCTATTGTGTAAGTATTTGTTAATTACTTTAATTTTATACTATTAAAATTATGACCATTTGCCAATAATGTTGCGTGTAAATTGTATGTTTTTTTATGATTGATTTTTTTCCACTGATGAACTTGAAAAATTTTTTTCTTGTTTTTGTATTTTTAAATTTTTTTTTTTTTTTTGGTGCAATAAAAGAAAAAACTGGGAACATTTTTATTTTCTATTTATTTAAATTTCCAAGAAAAATCGGAAATAGTACAAAATTAAGAATTGATAAAATATTGAATTTTCTATCAAATTAAATTTTGTGAAAGAAAATTTTTTTATTTAAAATTCGTGCTAATTGTACGATACAAAAAGTACAACACCATTTATTCTAATATTAAAGAGTGGATATGGGTGGAACGTGGTCAATATTATTGACCTTTTTTTTTTTTATTGCTCATTGGAAAATAACAAGAAATTATAAAAGAAAAAACAAAAAACAGAATATAAAACTAACGATAAAAAATTACTTATTATTCTAAATATAATTTATAAATAATCTTCAAAATGTATTTTTTTAAAAATAGACACAAGTAAAAATATACAAGAGTAGGTTGGTAAAGTAACATAATAATAAATCAAATAAAATGTTGACGTTCAAAGTGCTAAAGAAACATTTTTAGGAACATTTTTAAAAATTTAATTTTCTCGTTTTATTAGAAAAATTGTACTCAGAGTGAAAAAAAAAAGGGATTTGAAAAATGGTACCAAACACAGTCATTTTGAGTCATTTTTAGTGAAATGACTGAAACCCACCCTTAATTTTGATGGAAAATCTGCAGGTAAATTGTGGTAAACTTTTCACAATTAAAATCAAAATCTCAGAATTTAAAGTTTATTTACAAACTTCTAAAATAATTCCTTAAAATAATACAAGTCTAAGGTAGACACAATTCTAAAGAAATTGTATTCTGAAAATGATTATACGTAAGAAAATTCGTGAATACTTTTGTTTTTTTTTTTATTGTGATTAGAAAAATATAAATAATTCAGCTACTGATGTTTGCTTTGCAATTTAATCCTGTTGTGTTTGTAGCTCATTTCCAAAATATTTGATTAAACTCAATCCAAAAATTATTGAGCATTGAAAAACAAATTACTATCGTAAATTTTCCCAACTCATTAATTATCAGACATATATAAGTCATTATCTGCAGTTGAACTTTATGAAATTTTGTTTTTTTTATTTTTACTATTCATATAATTTTATTTCAACATTATACATGAATTAATCATCGAAAATATTATAATCAAAGCCAAAGTGTAAATAATTTGGAAAATAATAAATATTTATCAGAATACTCGCGTAATAATTTTCATTATTTAATAAAAGAAAAACGTAAATATAACAATAAACGCAATAATAATTTTCCTATATGAATATAATTCATAATTCAATTTCGATTTATTCACCAATATTTTGATATTCAAAATTTGTGACCTCACAAATTCTCGTAAAATATTTAAACTTTAAATGGAATATTTTTTTTTTTGGTGTTTAAATTTAAATAAATAAAAAAAAAAATGTTATCAAAAAGTTGGGGCAACCTTTACTCATCATTATTCGTGCAATAATTAATTATATTTATATGCGCGATATTTCATCATTTATACGCGATTTAAATTACAAATCTCAGTAAAGAGCGAAATAATCTGAAAATGTCAAATAAATCTCAAAGTGTATTTTGTGTGTAGGATAGTTCATCCTTTCAATAAGATTTTCTGCACCGTGTCAATGTACTTGTGTCTTTTTTAGGCACCAGTTGCATTAGTAGTAGTAATTATCTCTATGTAGATAACCGAATTAATTAAGAAAATATAAAAAAAAAAACAAAAACCAATAAACTTTAATCCATAATAAATAACAATTTTATTTGAACTTGGTAGTAATAGCCTTTAAAGGTTGATGTACTTTAAATTTAAATTTAATAATAATAATTACAAATCGATTACGTTTTATATTTTCATTTATTTTAGTTGATATGAATATAATTTTTATTGATAATGTAAAAATCATCACAATGACTTATATTATTTAATTTATTAATTACTTTTGATTTGGTATTTATTTGCGTGAAATTTGATCAACCGGATATGAAAAGGTCGCGTGTTTAAATATCCGATTGGTAACATCAACTCATAAATTTACAAGAGTCAATCTGAATTTATTTGTTGATAACAATTTAGATCAGGAATTAAATATATTTACATTGATGAACTAATTAAAGACAATATATTGGATCATTCAAATTCTAACAGAAGTTGTCATTCTTTTTAGTGACTTTCCAAAAGAATTCAATTTTTCCAAATCAAATTAGAATCAATAAATAAAAACAATTTAATTATAAATGTAAGATTTTGATGGCGTTCAATTCGTAGAATAAATATGTTCAATCATTAGTTAGAAACCTTTGACCTGAATTAAAATACATTTGTGATTAGGTGCAGAATATAAATTTCATTGAATTAATAAATAAAACATTATTTAATTTGTCATTTCCAAATTGTTTATATTCGTCGAAACATAAATCAATTATTGTTAATCCAATTTCACTTCACCTGTACCTGTAATATGAAATTATATTTTTCTTATATACAAATTATTACGTTTAATTTACAATTCTCTAAACAATAATTCTTGGAATATGAAACCGTACACGAATGTTAACGCAGAAATACATAAATATTAATTTTATCAACGTAAATATTAAACTTATGAAAGTGAATAATGATAACATTGATTATTTTCTTATATTAAGACAATTAATTAGAAAAAAAATAAATAAATAAGATGTTCACATATTTTAATGAATTATATAGTTTGGTTATTTGATCCGACTTTTCTACTTGAACAAAAAAAAAAAACAATAGAAAAAAAAGTAAATCGCATTACAGAGAACAACAACAAAAATATATGACACAAAATGATACCACGCACAGAATTTATATTTGTATATAAAAAATGTAAAAGAATCAGACTGTAAGAATATTTCAATGGTATAAGAAAGATATTGGTTTACTTAATTTAATTATTATTTATTAATTTAATATAATTTTATACGGAAATAATAATTCGATAAGGACGACGTGTAGGTGTCTAAATTGTACATGGTAGAAAAAATCTCTAAAAGTATCAGATGTAAAATATGTATAGATAAGTTCATTTACTTTATTTTCATTTCCTTTTAAAAAAAAACATTTTTGTTCCTTCAAAGAAATTTTTTTCACTGTTTGTACTTGACTTGCATCAAGAATTGTTTTATTCACACCAGGCAACCAGACTACCTGGAACACCCTTATTAAGTCAAATCGGGACGAGGCCTACTATTTTTAAGGTGGGCTCTGAATCACCTAGCATCTGCACATGCATTTTTAATCCTGATTCGGCACATTGCCAGCTTTTAGGAAACATGCAGATTTCAAAGAAATTCATATTTTTATTTTATTCAGTAATTCCGTTCGTTCGTAAAAAATTTAAAAATAAAACCCATTGAAAAGTTTAAGAGAATCAAAGATGACAGAAACTCAAATTTATATTTATGTTTTATAAATTCTTTAAAAAAAAATAAAGAAAGCTCCAAAATTACTTCAGTTTTGAAAATAAACGAAAAACTGTACTCGAATTACAAATATTTGAAACAGAAATCAAAAGTTTACAACCAAAAGGGTGAAGTAAGATAAGACAAATTTATGATAAAACCCGAAATAAATATCTCTAATTAATTGCGGTACAAAATATTAAAATATTGTAAATAATTCAATTTTCTTGATTCAATAAATGTTTTTTTTTTTAATCTGTGATTTCCAATTTTTATATTTTTGATCTTAATTGAACACAATCGAATTAATTATACAAATCGATAATTTCAGTGAATTTAATAAAAACAAAAAATTTTACATGGAATAATTTCCTTAATATTATTTGTGTTTTGTTTCTTTTTTTGTTTTAAACTGAAATTTTGTGAAGTTTATTCCACATCAGACACAATAAATTAATCAAACAAATGATGAATTAAATAATTTCTAATCAACTCATTTACTTCAATCACTCAAAAAATATTTTAAGCCCCTTTGGGCATAAAATATTATACAGAAATTGATTTCTTTCTTTAAAAATTAAATAATAATAAGAAAATATAAAAACACAGAACACACCCAATAAATAAAGAGACAAAACCCTTTGGCATTATTACCAAGTTCCAATTGTTTTTTTTTAGTAAATCCTATATGTGAATCTGTTTAATAAAATGAAAAATTTTCTCTCAAAATGGAATTTACGTACATTCCATCTTTATTATATAAAAATAAAAAATTAAATAAATGAATTTTTTACCGACAATTTCTGTGGTTTCGTGTTGCAATTTCTTTAGATTTCAAATGCAAATTTTTTTTTTTTTTCAACTCAAAATGGAATGGAAAATATGTTTAATCATTTAAAAATTAAAACAACATTTAATATGTTGAGCACAAAACAAAATCCGTACACCACCCAAAAAAAAAAAGAAAAGAAATCCTTCCTTCCAATTTTTTTTTTCTTTCGTTTATTTCCTTTCATTTCGTCTTGTTGTGTGAAATTATTATCGGTGAGAAAAAAATAATAATTTTTTTTTGGTTTATCTTATAAAATATATGAACAAAAGAGAAAGAGAAAAAGAGATAAAAGGTGTGTTATGTCTGTCTGGTTTTTACATTCACCGGAAACAACATAAAATTCCTTAAAAAATGTTAAATGTCTTCAAAGTATTTAATACAAACTAATTTTAATTTTTGTTGGAAATCAAATAATGTGTGCCGCGTCGTTTCTTTATTATTATTATTATTATTGTTTGTTGTTAAATTAATTATATATTTGATTATTTTCTTATTTAAAGATTAAAATTTTGATATTCCTTCTAAATTATAAATAATACAACATAAATGAATAATATTAAAAATTCAACTGATGATGAACGAAATGCATTCACACAAAAATATATATTTGTGTTGTGTAGTTATTGTTGTTGTGTTGTTGTTGTGTTCAACTCTTTTCTGTTTTAACTATTTTTTTATTTTTTGTGATATTTTATTTAATAAATATTAATTTATATTATAATTCTCAAAGTTATTTAAATATAATTCAAAATATAATAAAAATCAATCTAATAAGAAGACATTCGATTTCTGTAGATTCTCAAATTTATTGGTGTCATTAATTGGAACATTTTAACTATTGTAACAAGAGCTAATATTGAATTAGAAAATAAAATTCTGCACATAAAATCTAATGCCCAAAATGATACAAATATCTAATAATAATTAAGAATACAAACATCTTAACATTCCAATAATAATCTACTTAATTTAATTCTTTATAAGAAAAATTATAGAACATAATTCGTTATTTAACAAATGTAAAAAATTTCAGTTAATTATTATAATTATTTCATTGATTCATCAGATTTTCCCTCAATATTAAAAGAATCAATATGTAAAAAGATTTTAGGAGAAAGAAGTCAAAGGACTTTTTTAATTTTATGACTTTTATATACAAATTAAATCCATCAATTGACTTGATATCATAATGATGATTTAGTATTCTACAAACAAACGAAGAAGTTATTGATGAAGAAAATGTATAAACGTAAGGATTTTTTTCTATTTTTTTAAACAAGAATATCAAACAGTAATTATTTTGTTATTCCTTTAATCTACACACACACACACACACACACACACACAAACAACATGAAGATCAATTATTGTCAACATATATTTAAAAAAAAAAAACAGCAAACATCTTCTGTTATACTTTTTTTTTATGTTGTTTACATTAAAGTTTAAATGAATGTAAACTTGGTAAAAGATTATTTGTTAAGTGTAAAAAAAATATTAAAATGAATTATTTAAAAAATGTAGTTTATTATACTAATTGATTTTGATTAGTAAAGTGCATCTGTCTACATACACAACACACACACACACACACACACACACACACACACACACACACACACACACGAACAGACGCAGAGAGTATCATTTTTAAAACTGTAAAAATAATTAATGTCTAGACTGTTTGTGTCAACGACAATTTAATAAATCAAAATAACTCATTAAAAGGAATTTCTTTAATATTTAATTTAATAATAATTTGTTGTTTTAATTTTTATTACATAAAGTTTATTGTGTCTATCATCATCATTTTCTTCTTTCTTGTTTTGTTCTTTATTAATTTTTTTTTTTTTCTTCTTTTCTTTTTATTGTGTGTAAAAAAAAAAATATATGTATGTAGTATAAATAATTGTTATTACGTGAGAAAACATTAATTCTAATTACACTTTACTACTTATTGTACTTACATTTATACACATTACGCTCTATAAAGAAAAAGAAAAAGAAAAAAAATAAAAGGTACAACAAATGAAAGACAACAAAAATTGTTTGATTTTTGATTAATTTAAATTTTATTTTCTTATTTTTTATTTTAAATTTTTTAGACATTTTACTTACTAAAATTCTTATACAAATACTTACTTACTTAATTACTTTTGTATTCAAATACAATAATTTAATTTTTTTTCAAAATTTCATCAAAATATAAAATATCATTCATTTTCTATTTGGTCAAATATAATAATTCTACTGATCATTAATTTTGTTTTTCAATGAACAATTTGAATATTAATTAATTATTTGTGACACACCATATATATTTAACTAACGATCTCAAATAATACAACTAAAATATTGTTAAAGCTAAATGAAGAATATAAGAATTGGAAATAAGTATAATATATTCACAATAAATGTATCAATATAACTATGTTTTTCACAAGAAATGCAACGATACACATCTAATGTGAAAATTGCTACAATCATGTATTAACTATTTGATAATATAGTGTTGGCGAATTCAATTTCTCGGTTATAACGAACTTCAAGTGAACGTTCGTGTTCGTTATAACCGATATTTCATTTTAATTTAAAAAATAATATAAAAACAATACTTACTTTTTTGCATTGGGAACCACTAAAAATCCAACAGTACAACAGTAAATAAGAAAATACATGGAACTGGAATCCATGTGTGTGTTGGTTCAATTTTTGGTATTGCTTGATCCCAAGTAGATTTAAAATATAAATATAATCCAAGACCAAGAAGCATTGTTACACCACAACCAATACCAGATATAAATGTTAATGGTCTTCTTCCACAACGTCTTAATGCAACAGAACCAACAATTGCACCTTAACCTTAAGTTAACCTTAAGTTAATATTAACTGATTGTTATGAAATTTTTGTTGCAAGACTATTTAATGGTCCTCAGCATGGCGTTTTAACCTTAACCGAATGATTCTTCTTAGGAAATCTGCATGTTTTCCTAAGAGCTGGCAATGCGCGGAATCGAATTAAAATGCATGTGCACACGACTAAGGTTCATAGTCGTTGATGTACTAGGTTAATAAAAAATTGAAATACAATACAATACAATTATTTGAGATTTTAAATTCATTTGTTTTTTAATTGTAGACGTACATTATTATTATTTTTTTATCTGATGTAGTGTAATTCATATTTAAGAAATTTAGTTATTATTCAGAAAATATTCAACAATTGTAACAAATTAATTTAAGGAATCAAACAAAACTCGTAAAACTATTAATAAACACCACCTACCTTTGTTACTTCCATTTGTTTATATATCATATTAGCCGAATAAAAATTATTCTAAATTAATTTTAGAAAACAATTTGTATGTTTATACTTTATATTTTACAATGTGTATTATCTCAAACTAAATGATAATAATAATTATTATACATACAATTTTTTTTTTATTTTGTATTTTTTTTTTCTAAATTGAAGTTTTTGTTGTTTGTGGTTAATCGTAAAATTATATCTGAAAGTTTTGAAAATTTAACTAAACTTTTTTTCATGTAATACATTTTTGTGTCTCTGCTTTTAACTTTTTTTCATGTAATACATTTTTGTGTCTCTGCTTTTTTTTTAGTTTGTTTCGTTTGCGATTTAGCGAAGGCAAATTAAAAAATATATTTTGCGGTGATAATTATGACAGGTAGGTGACATCTATTGGCTTAAATATATTTCATTATGTGTATATAAAACAACAATTATTTTAATTATAATTATTTATAATATATTTAATTATTGTTTAATTATAATTATTCTTATTTTATTATTTATATTACCAAAATATGAATTGTTTCTCATTTTTATTTGTGATATTGCAAATAAAAATGATTTAAAAAATTCAGTTTTAAAAATACCAAATGCCAACGTAAAGAAAAAAATTAGCTCTCAAGTCTTTGAATCAATTATTTATTAAAACAAACATCAATTTATTATGAAAAAAGGGTTACCAACAGAAATGTATACTTCCTTCTTAAATTCTATTATGAATATATTATTAGAAATATACTATATATAATTCACTGCCCCTTCATTTATTTATTTTTCCGTAAGACATAGGCATTTGACCAAATACATACTTAACGTAATAACAATTTTTTGATTGGTGGAAATAAATTTATATTTTGTATTTTTAATTTGTTGACAGATGTCATAAAATAATATATTTTAAATTTGCAAAACCAAAACAAACAATGTAATTTTGATCATCAATTTTTTTATCTCATATTCTATAATAATTAAGTTAAATTTTATTTGCAATGATATTATTACATAAAAAGTTTGTAAAATTTGAATAAAAAATTTTTTGCGGGCTAAAGTGAATTAACACACTCCTTTCTAGAATATGTTTGTTTAGGAATGCAAACTTCAAATCCTTTCTAGAATATGTTTGTTATTGTTAATTTAGTTCAGTTAAACTCGCGTAAGAGTGAACAACTAGTGACATATTAATAAACAAAAAAAAATTAGAATAATGAGTGAAGTTAATAATAATAATAATGTGCCGCCGCCAGTACAAATTGTAGAAGCAACGTTTATAGAAGCACAAGCGATAGGCAGGCAATTAAGGGCTAATGTGGATGAAGCAAGAACACAATTAATAGCACAGGAATACGCACAACACATGGGATATCAAGCATTATCAGCAAGACTTAAAGTCTTGCTTCCTAATGATGGTATTTAATAGTTCAATTTCGTTAATATATAAGTATTAAAAAAAAATTATTTTATTTTAGATGCAGCGTGGAAAGCAAGCAAAATTATGGTTTTTGGATGTGTAAACCCCATTTCTCAACAACACACCAATAGAAGAAGAAGAAATTGAAAATTTAATAGAAGAAGAAGAAATTGAATATTTAATAGAAGGAGAAGAAATTAAATATTTAATAGAAAACGAATAAATTGAAGATGAACCAATTATTGAGGAAGAATATGAAGAAGCAAATGTTGTTGAAATACTCGTAGAATGTTTTCCTCCAGAATTTTTAGATATTTCTCCTCCTAAGAAAAAATTCCATTGCTACACATGTAATAAGAAGCAATATACTACCAAGCAAAATTTGAACAAACATAAACTGAATGTTCACAATGAACGTAATTAATCAGTACTAACGATATTATTATTGTTATTGTTTGAATATACCTACTTGCACTTCGTGTGCCTAAAGTACATACTTGCACTTCGTGTGCCTAAAATGCATACTTGCACTTCGTGTACCAAAAATACATATTTGCACTTCGTGTGCCACACATGATAAATATATATGGAATACTAAAAGACTTACCTCCACGTGGTGTATTCTGGGTAACGCTAAAAAGTCTAAACATAAATAAGTCTAAATAAAAATGAATTTTTCCAAAGAAAATTAAATAGATTGAATAATATGATTATAAACACTGTAAAATATTTTTTAATTTTCACATTTTTCATCATTTTCATTCTTTCTTTGTGAAAGATGTAAGCTTTGAACAATTTATCTTCAGTTTATTAAAGAAAAATCTTAATTTTGATCATTTTTATGTTGCTGTAAATGTTAATTATTCAACTTACATCATTATTCAACTTATTTTTCCCATTTATTTGCATTTAATTTCACTTTAGTTTGTTTTTCAAAAATCAGAAAAAAAAAAACAAAAAGCTAAAACAGAATATATTTATTATAAAATGTAATCAAAAATAAGAATACAAAAAATAAATTTATTATAAAATCTATTCTTAAAATATAGTAGTAGAAATTTTGTCCCAGTGTATTCTTCAATTTTTATAAATATAATTACGAATACGATAATTACGATATTTTCTTCACATTTTTAAAACATCGACATAATTCAAGATAATATTAAGGCACTTTAATTGCTTACATCAAATACATTTAAAGAAATAAAAAAAAAAAATGATTTATTTATAAAATCACTGATAATGCACAAAATAAAAAGAAATTAAAAAAATATATTGTTGAACTTGAACTTTCCAATCAATATACTTAATTTATATTAAAAAAATATAATCATAAGAGATTCACACATTAATTCTTATATTGAATAGCAAATATAAAAGAATTTTAATTTATTAATTCACAATCTTTATTTTAAAGTTAGTAAAAAAATGTACTTTTAATATTTTTTTCATTTATGAATTTAATCATTTAAAATTGTATTTGTTAAAATATATAGAAAAAAATTCTTTATATAAGTAACAAATAATAATTGCTAATTGGTAATTGGTAATTGTTTAAAATAGATCGTATAAAGTAGTTCACTTAATTCTGAAAAATGAAATTCAACTCCATTAACAGGTTGGGGCAACATTTTAGGAAACTTAGGAAATTTACAAAAAGTATTATCATATTTTATATCAATAATATATTCTCGATTTGGAATAATTTGAACAGGATTAGATAACCGATAATATTTTCCAGTTCCAAAACTTAACGCGATATTAAGTTTTTCGTTATGCAATAATGTATTATTATCGTCCAATAATTGAATAGATACTTTCTGTGTTACTTTTGTTGTTGCAAAAAATAAACTAGTAATATTTACAGGCTTATTTACTGTAAATTTAGATCTTCCATTAAAACCACGAAGATTAAATTTCCATGATCGTATATCTATTGTATCGAATAAAGGCATATAACTTTCAGCTACTTTATCAAAATCAATTATATATTTTCTGGCATCCTTCCGAAATCCATTATCATTACATTTATTAATTGTTGTTTCAAGTAAGAGTGAGCGTTCTTCGTCATTAGTCAAAATACCTTCTTCTTGTACAATACATTGACTTAATTCAACTGGAGTCATTCTAGAAAACCCAATATGTTTTATGAGATTACCCAAGAAAACGCGTTTGTTGGAACCATTCACGGTCATCTTATTAGAAATACATTTCTGTGTTGCCCATTTCACTGCACTACTAAACAGTTCCATTTCTGTGATGGGCCCCGTTTCCTCAATTATCAAAATTTCTTCTAAAGACTCCTTTGATATGTCCAAAAATGAGTTAGTTTCTAAAATAGGACCAATATTTGGTGCTATAAACTTTAATAGTTTGTCCTTAAGTGTATTATGCTTAAATCTGATTGCATTATCTAATATAACACAGGCAGAATCCAATGTAACAGACTTTATTATAAAATCAGCACAATCTTCTTCCAAAAATTTCAAAGAATATTTCTTTGCCACTTTCATTACTTCCAAAGCATTATCTTCTGTCAAAATGCATCCACTAGTGTAAATGAATCTCAGGCATTCTAAAAATCCTTCATAAGTTGTCTCAGAAACCGGAATCTGTTTTGAAACTTCAAAATTATTTTTGAAACTATCGTAAAATACAGGACTTAACATCGATAAGATCCAGCTGTGCGCATGAATCTCTTCTGTTGATTCAGTGGCTGAATTTTTGTTCTTGAACACAAATGTAACATCAGACATTGTTTTATTGTTAAATAAAAACATTGCACTATCACATAATGTACGCATTGCGATTTGCCAGTATTTAATATTTTGGTTAGCCGACGCCATTCTAAAATGAAAGATTCTTTTAACAATCAACAATAGAATAGAATTAAAAATAAATTATATTACACGATAACTATTAATTTTAGTAATAAATAAACTGCAGGTAAATGTAAATTTAACTTACGATTTTAAATAAAGGTAAATGTCTATTGTTTATTTACGTAGGGGGAATCACGTAGGGGGAATCACTAATTTTTTCACAATCACAATCAAATTTAAACTAAAGTGTCTCTTTTCTATTTATGAATGACATTTGTGTTGCCTGTTTATAATTATTTACTATCTATATTTTATTCTTATTCACAGAAAAGTATTACCAGAAGTCGGGTCTTTTTAGAAGCAAAAACAAAAAAATTATTATTTCGCTATGCGTTTTTTAATATATATTTAAAAATGTAACAAATTTCAATAACAAAAATTAGAAATTTAAATCTTTCCTAAATTTGGATTTTCGAACTGGAACTGTGGGTGAAATTTTCTTCTCCTCTGCTAGTAGATAATTTTCTTCTGAAGCACTTTCGCTGTCATCATTTGATTCATAACTCATTTTAATAGTTTTTGACTGAAATTTATTGTGCCTAATTTTTCTTTTCTGACTAGGACTTTGCAGCGCCATGAATGATGATGCTGAATCCTTTTGTGGTGTTATATTTGAAAATTGTAACTGATTCTTTACACCGCAAAGTTTTAAGATACCTTTTTTATTCCGTTTATCCAAAAGAAATTCATTAAAATCATTTTCCCTTTCACTGACTTTATATTTCTCTGTGAAATCGTTCTCTTCAAATTTATTAGTTATCAGTAGCTCTAAACCGAATTAAAATAAAATAAAGTTAGTTCTGTTGGGAAATATTTGAAACTTTTATTACTTCTGCTAATTGTTGCTCCTTCAAATTTATACTGGTCAATCTCTAAATCCTTCTTCTTAATAATACTTTGCAATTCCTTATTTTGTTCTTGCAGAATTACCATTGAAAACATAAGAGATGCTGTCACAGTATTCAAATACTTTAGGTAAATATACAAAATCTTATTAATAAAGTAAACAACAAAATGAGAAGCCTTATCTTACTTCATCAGATGAACATATTTTAAGTCGCCAAAAGAAATTGAAGGGATATTTAGAAATATAGTATTTAAACGAAAGGATATTTTCATGAAAATTACAATCTTTTGTTATATCCAGTACAGTTTTTAAAACAAGTTCTTGATCATGTTCTATTAAAGAATTTAACTCCTAAAACATATAGTTAAGTAATTTTATAGCTTTTTCACAAATCTATTTCTTATACCTTGGATCTTAACATCAAATCATTTAAATTTAATTCTTCCTGCCATAAATTGGAAAAATCACATAAGAAACACTGTATTAATTCATTTTTTTTGGTAAATTTAATAAGCCAAGGTTTGGAATCAATTTCAAAGTATTTCCACATTATATTTAATGCGTTTTTTAATTTTGCCTTTGTTGACATCTATTTTGACAAGCAAGAAAACGCTAAAAAAAAAGTTTAAATAAATAAAAAAACTACGCGAAAACCCAATAAACTGTAAAAATCATTTGGAAAATAAAATTGCAAAACTCACAGCCTGTCACAATTAAAAATATTTTTATAAATAAAAAAAATAATTAAATTTAAATTAAAAATGTTCAAAATTTTTGGTGTAATTTTACTAATTTTATTATTAATTACAAAATTAAATTAATATATAAGTTATTTATGAAAATTTTACTAAAGAGGCAGATTTATTGACGACAATATTTTTTCTTAAATTACAAATATACGAATCTCTTTTAAAGTTGAAGTTTATACTCTTAAATTCATTATTATTTTACTATTGAAAAAACAAAACACACCGAAAAAATTATTGCTGTTGAGCTAAGAAATTCTTAACACTATCAACGTCTCTTTGTAACCACGCAGCATTTAATCTGATTGTTTCAATAGATTGTGAAATTGTACGTTCTGTACCAGGAAATTGATGTTCAGCAAAGAAATTTGTTACTTCTTCTGCTTTTTCTTCGGAAGCAAAATTCTCAGTTAAATATTTCACAAGACGTGATAAAAGAAAACCACCCTAAAATAATTAAACGACTATTAATTACAGTTTACATATATACAAAAGAAAGCAACGTTTTACCTCGTATTGATTTAAAAGTTTTGCCCAGTTATCTCTGAAAAATTGCCAAGTCATATCACGTCCTTTAGGATTAATTGCAACTGCCACAATCACAAATACAGAATCTTGTGCTCTAACTTCATCCTGAAAAATTAGAAAAATTTAAATAAAATAATAATGTAATTTACGAATTTCAAAAAAAAAAATCTACTTACAGACATTGCAAATTCAATAACTCTTTTCAAAACTTCGATATTTCCTGATGATCCTAATGCCCTTGAAATACGATCTTTCTCTTCATGTAAGTCAGTAGCACGATAAAGTGTTAACATTTGAGTAAATGTACTTTCATCACCATGCTTCAACACGGCTTTATAACAAGAACTTCTTAAATCAGCAACAAGCGAACATTCATTGGAAGCATGTTTTCTAAATCTAAATGAATGAAAAAAAATCAAATAAATTTTCCATGTAAGAAAAAAAATATAAAAATGTACCTTTCACTAGCCTCCTTAGTTGTCTCAGGACAATTAAATGAGATTAAACGATTTAATACTAAACTTCTTAAAAGTGTATTTAAATGACTTTCATTTGGTTTAGCATCCCAACCTAATGTTTCTGCAATTGGTTTGTACAATCGGCAACCAAATGTATTTAATGAATCAATAAAGTCTGTATGCGATAATAGAATTTGTAATTTCATTAAACAATTATCAATTGTTGACCAAACAGTAAAATTTGTTTCATTTCTGTATGCATCAATTAATTTTAGAACATCAATTGTTGGTGCCTGATTTGCTTGTACCATTGCAAATAAATCATCAAGTAAACCTAAACGATCTAAAGCTGGTAGTGTCATATCTTTTATTGATGGCAAAAAACTATCTAGCATTTCCGATGGATATGCTGTACGATAATAACCAATTGTACCCGGATTAATTTTTATCCAATCATTTACATCAACATCATCTAATACAATTTCCATATTCTTTTTATCAAGAACAGTTTTGTAAATTGTTTTATTTGGTGCTTTAGATGTTGATATTGTTATTGGTATCATCCAAAAATAATCTTCATTTAAATTGTTACCAGCAGCACAAAATTTTTCTTGTTCTAAAAATATTTTACGTTTTCTATTATCCTCTTGTATTGATTTAACCTTAACCACCGGAAAGCCCATTTGTTTTATCCATGTTGACATAACATTACCAACTGGTTTATTACTTGCTTGTTCAAGGGCTAACCATAAATCTTCTGTATAAGTATTTTTATATTGATGTTTTGTTAAATAAATATTCATTCCTTTTTTAAAATCATTTTCACCAATATATTGATGTAACATACGTATAACACTAGCACCTTTATTATAACATATTTCATCGAATATCTCATCAATTTCAGATGGATGGCCGACTGTAACTTGTATTGGATGTGAATTATTTAAACAATCTAATTCTAATGCATGTGTATACATATCAGTTACAAACTGAGTCCATATATCAAATTCAGGGAATAAATGATCAACACAAAGGAATTCAACAAATGATGCATATCCTAAAAATAAAGCATACACATTAATTTTTCAATCAATTAAAAATTATTAATTTTTCAATTAATTAAAAATTATTAATTGCTCAATTATTTGAAACCACCAGAATTGGCTCTAAAAATGTTAAACCGCATAGTTTTTATTACATGCTTAAGCATTTGAAAATACCTCACACCACGCAAAATATCAATATCACGAATTGCAAAAAACAACAATTCTTATCTTTAATTTTGTATTGGAAAAAAATTAATCAATGATTTTTTTTATAGAATATTTTTTATCTGGTTAAAATTGGACATTGAAAAAGTCTTTTTAAGTAGAGTAAAGTTAATCATAAATGATTCTTTTTGCAATATCATAATCTCTATTGATGTAAAATAATATTAAGTATGATCAATTAAGAGAGTAAATAGAATTTATGTAAATTAATACCGGTAGCATTGAAAATTAAGATTAACTTAAGGTGTTTTGTAACGAAAGATATTAATTGATTTATTACCTTCGTTCAACCATAAGAAAGACCACCATTCCATAGTGACAAGATTGCCAAACCATTGATGTGCAATTTCATGTCCAACCTAAAAAGAATTATTGAAAAAGTGTAATAAATTTCAAAAAAGGTTTTAAATGTGAGCAGATGGAATGAATAAGTTTCTTGTTTGTTTATATTTTTTTACAAACAAAAGTTAAACTGTGTATAAAATTAATTATAAAATCAGAGCATATTTCAGTACAGTGATCAAAACAATTATGCATTGTTTGAATTGATTGAATCAGTTTACACAAAATACGAAACTCAGATCATTTTAATCTTTATGTAAAACTGCAACAAAGAAATGTTCTGTGGTTCATTTTCTCTGAACCACCTGTGACTGTGTCTATAAAATAATATAATAATAAAAATAGTTTTACCGTTAAAGCAATAGATTGTTTACGCATTAATGATGTATTTTCAGGATCAACCAACATAAATGTTTCTCTATATGTAACAAGACCCCAATTTTCCATTGCACCAGCAGAAAAATCTGATATAGCAATTAAATCCATTTTTGGCAATGGATAAGCAATATTGAAGTAATCTTTATAATATGGTAAAACTTTGGTAGCAACTTCTAATGCAAATTGTCCTTGTTCTTTTTTACCAACTGGGGTATAAACACGAACAAGTACCCCATCTGCAGATGTATCTTCTACATAATCATATTCACCAACAACAACAGCCACTAAATATGTTGACATTATTGGTGTTTTATCAAATTCAATTAAACGTTTTAAACCATTCTCTATTTTGGTATCAGTTTTAATAGGCATATTTGATAATGCGACACGATCAGTTGGTACAATTAATGTTATATTAAATGTTGCTTTTATAGCTGGTTCATCCCAACAAGGAAAACAACGTCTTGCATCGGTTGCTTCAAATTGTGTTACAGCTGCATATCGCTCTTCACCAGTCAAAGTAAAATATTTTGAACGATAAAATCCTTTCATTTTATCATTTAATTCGCCAGTAAATTCAAATGATAATAAACCATTTCCAATTTGTAATTCATTATCAAATAATATTGTTGCTGTTTCATCTTCTTTTGATAATAAAACGTCTTTTGGTTGTATTTCTTCACCATTTTCTAATTTAATAGATGTTTTACGAATTAAAAGATCCAATGAATTCAAAATAATTCTATCAGTTGGAATTGAAATCTAAAGTTAAAAATAGAAAACAAAAAAATATTAAAGACAACTTTTCAAAATGTTTTTATTTCTATTTGTAATTTTTTGTTTCCGGTTCCGTTACATACGATAATGATCGGTATCTTTTAACAATTCTAAACAACATAAGGAAACCGACCTTAGAACGTGTAATGTGTTAAACAGGAACCTAATAAAATGGGATTAGAAATTATTAAGAAAACCCGTGAGAAAAACAAGGCAATAACACTGTAATTAAGCTTTAAATATGGAATTAATTAGCCTAATCATAATTTGTTAAAAATTCGAACGGATACTAAAAATCCACCTCACTCAAACAAATAAAAAATCATATTGTAAACCCATTTGCAAATAAATTAATAAAAATATAAATTGAATTGCAAACCCTTTACAAATAAAAAAAAACAGTAAATATTAATAATTATTTTTTAAAAACAAAAAAAAATGCAAAAAGATAATATAAAAGCAAAAACAAACTATAGATAAAAGAATGTTTTACTGTTTGACTTTGAAAAAATTAAATAAAATTTTAAAATTATAAAGAAATTTTTTTTTAAAATTTTTGAAGGTCGGACTTTTTAAAAGAAATTTAGCGAACCTCTTTTTATGTGTAATTTCTAAGGATAGATGGTTAATTTCCTTAAAATTAAAGTTTATTATTCATTCAGAAACCTTCATTATTCTGAATTAGTTAGCTTTCACACTCGATTTCACGAAATGGTTTCTCAAACTATTATTGTATCCTCCTAAAAATCGCAACTAGAGAGAGAAAGATAGTGTATCTACTACTATCTAGTCTAGGTAATTAATAAAACAAATTATACTGTGATTAGTTAATAAACACGTTTTTCTTCTTTATTATTTCATTCTATAAAAAGAGAAATAAATTAATTTGAATTTGCATAAAAAAATAAATAATTCGCTTTTTTTTTTATTAGATTCAATTTATCTTTAAAAAAATTAAATGTAAGGAATTCTTTATTCCCCTATTTTATGTCAATCAACAAAAAAAAATGGAAATGTGTACACAATGCAAAAATTACAATAAAATGCAATAAATTAAATTAAGCAATATTCATCTGAAATTTTTTTTTATTCAATCAAACATAATGTAGCGTATTATACAAAAGTTTGAATTCTGCAGGAAATTTTTTAAGTCAATCAGTAAAAATTCA
Organism: Pedicia rivosa; assembly: GCA_963082725.1. Lineage (NCBI taxonomy): Eukaryota > Metazoa > Arthropoda > Insecta > Diptera > Pediciidae > Pedicia > Pedicia rivosa. Next base: position 13,935,450 of record OY720151.1, on the reverse strand, counting down.
TTTTTTTTTTTGATGACGGCCAAAAAGTTTATTGGTTATTATAAGTGGGGTGGTTTGGGTGTTTAATGTAATTACTATAGACGAAAAGTTCCGCAAGCTGTTTATCGTATTGTGGTTTTTTACTCAACGATTAATTAATTTATTAATATTTTGATTACGATTTATTCTTGATTTTAATTTGTTTTTTTTTTGGTTCATTTATATTAAACCCCCACTAGAATTTATCAAAACAGAAGAAAACAAAAAAATACTAATAATAAAAACAGCGAAAACAACAACAAAAGCCAAGCGAAAAAGAAAAGTGAAAGTGCTTATTGCTGTACAAATAAATTAAAAACAAATTGTTGAAAAATAAATTGAATAAAATTTGTAAAATATTACACTATTTATTTGTAAGAGAGAGAGAGAGAGAAGGAGAGAGAAAGACAAAGAGATAATCCAATGAGTGAATGAGAGGTTTATTGACCCATATTTTCTTTATTTAATTTTTAAGTCCATTTATTTTATTTTTAATAAATTTCTTAAACGAAATGACTAAGCATTTTCCATTTTCCTAACAAACATTTTTTTTCCAATTTTCCATCAACACATAATTAATTTATGCATGTAAAAATATGAGAATATTAAAGGTGAATAGAGGTACACGCACATTTTTTTTTCCAACAAAAAATGCGTCGATTAAAAAAAACGTATCACAAAGAAAAACTAACCTGAATTTCCACTGTCGATTTTCCTTCAAATGTAAATTCACTTATATTTGGTATTAATTTCAAATTATAATGTTTTGGAATAATTGTTTTTGGTAACCTTTGAAATTCACGTTGATTAGACATTTTTCTAATAAAAATATGTTTATTATTTGACACAAATCTTTCACTATGGACGATGCGTGATACTACTGACTTCGTTGTGTTTGGCCGCAGAAATTTTGTAACAGAAACACAAAAATTGAATGAAAACGTTTTAATCATTTAAATAGAGGGAATAAAATACAATATTGCTGTCTCTTTTACACCTGTAAAATAATATAAAATAACTGTAAATTTTTTTGTGTTTGTATTATATTTTATAAAGCATACTGTAAAAATGCATATGTGTGAATAGATACTATGCACGCAACAACAAAAATTCAATCTTACGTCACACTAACACAGAGAAAGAAACAGAAATAATCATTCCTTTTCTTTCATATACGTACATTACGAATTATTTTACCACGCTGCTTTAATTTTACTTATGAACGTAATAATGGATAAAATAATACCTTTTAATTATATAACCTGACGAAACTTGATAACTTTATTACATTTTTTTAAATAATTGATATAGAATATTGTATTTTTCCTAAAATATGTAAACAAACTTGCGTAGCTTTTTAAAGAAATGTCAAACGCTACACAATCAGCTGATTTTTTTACCAACGAACTAAAAAATATAAGGAATAAGACATAATCACAAAACTCTAAAAAAAAACAACGAATAAAAAACAAATAAAAAGAGGAAATTTAAATAACTAAAAAAATTTATTTCGGTAAATAATAAACACCTGCGGCAAATAATAATTGTTGCTCTTTAACTTTTCTTTGAAGAAAATTCTTTAATTCTTGTTGTGAAAATTCTACAACACAAACATTCGCAAACATTTTTAACATTTGATGAATTCGTTCCAATGGTAGTGAATCTAAATTTGTTAACATTCCGACAATATATGACCAAAATACTTGAAGTTCTTCTTCACGCTGATCGCTAGCTGATGCCATAGCGGATTCTGTTTCATCATCTTCGCATATTTCATGGGGATGATGGCTTTGCATTTCTTCCATTGTTTCCTGTATGCTTTCATCCGCTAATGTAAATATATCTTCTTTTGTTTCTTTTATTAATCCTTGTGTTTGCCAAAAACTAATTCTTTTACGCAAAATTGATGCTGGTATTTTCATTTCATGGCTAAGTTTATCCAGTTCCCATTCACCTGAAATTTATAAACAAAATAAATTAAAATAAAAAAAATATACCCATATTTGAACAAATTTACTCTGATTTTGGAAATGCATAATAATAGTTGCTTGAATGGTAGTTACAGTTAAATCTAACTTCTTATCGGCAAATTCAACTTCAATATTTACTTTTCCATTCATAGTATTCCAGTGAAGTGTACGATTTCCTTTATGGGCTTCATAAGATTTTGAAAATTTATCAAATTGCTTTTTAATTGAATCTGGTAATTCAACAATTTCCTTTTTAAATGCTGGCCAAAATTGTGCCGATACAATTAATGTTGACATTTCAAATGCTTTACCTAAAATTTAATGTAAATTTATGTAAACTAATTTTAAAATGAAATCAAAAATGTTTTACCATCATTGTATTCAGCATCACAATGAATATGAGCATTAATACGTTTTGAGTCACTTATGTCTTTAAGCATAACCTCACAACTGTGCAGTAAACCATCACCAAATCGTAATTTTAGAAGTTCTAAATTTCTAATTTCCTTTTCAACATTAAAATCTAAATTCGATAACAAACGTTCAGCCAGCAAATTACGATATTCATTCACAAATAATTCTTTACTGCCATAAATATCGACAACCATTGAAATGATATCCGCAGATCGATTTGTTTTGGATGATTTTTCTGCAAATAAAGCATTTTTATAGAATTTAATAAAAAGAATTTACTTTTTTTAAATTCAGATTTTTACTAGGATTAGCGTCTATGGGATCTGGCATCCACGTTTCCCAATTAGCCATATCATCATTTGCTGAAACAGCATCTTCTTTCAAAGTTTCACTTTTTGCTAATTCTTCCGCTAAGTCAGTTGGACCTTCCTCAGTTAGTGCCGTTATTACACATCTTTAAAAAAATCAAAATTTTGTTTTTATTTTAACTTACAACAGCTTGACAATCAATAATATACCTTACTGTGTCATTTCTCATTCTAAGATACTCTTTAACTGGTTCTGTAATAACTTCTAACAGTACACCGCTACTATCTAAATGACGTAATGCTTTAATTGCAGCAACATAGCCAGTTAAGATATCAGATGTATCAACACCTGGATGTAATAGTCTAGTCTCTAGTGATTGTTTTACAGTATTTGCTAGATAATTACGTAAATCAATTTTAGTGAGACAAATTTTTAAATCATCAATTGAAGGTTTTGAATCTGGATACTCTGTGTGAATAAAAATAATAATAATTTATCATGACATAAATTACTGAATTTTTGGATATTTTGATTAAAAAAAAATATTTCAATAATAGTTTAAACACCAAAAACTTATTAGGTTTTTAAATGATCTGAATTGATTGTAAAATTTTAACTCACCAATTATAATATTAAAGAACTGGTTGATAATAGTATGAGCATAAGTTTCATATAAATGGTAAGTATATTTTGCTTTCAAACTATTTAAATTTTCCAAATCTTCCAAATTCTCATGGTCCGTTATTTCATCTGATGATGAATTATCATAAATTTTTGGTAACCAAATAAAAACATTTTTTTGAAGCCACTAAAATAAACAAAATATATTCAAGGAATCAGAAAGTTTATATTTTACACATACAATTTCCAATCTTCCTAAATGTGAAACATCAGAACTTCCTTGACATGTTTCATTAACATGTGATTTAATTCTCTCCTGAATAAGATCCATAAGCGATTGTCCGGCTAAACGGTTTAATAAATTCATTTCGCTCAAGTAACGATTAGTCTTTATAAAAATAACCATTAAATTAAAACATTGACAATCTTCACGCACACAATCGCATCCGTCACATTTCAATGTTCCTTCAATATTTTCTGTTAATAATTCTAATTGCTTTTCTTGTTCAGATTTATAATTTACCAAAACTTTGAACAGAATTTTATAAAATTGATAAATTATGTCGGTGAAATTTAATGGAAGCTGTGATAAAAGTGCAGCTCTGAGAAGTACATTGAATTCTTCAAGATCATTTCGTTTTTTATAATGCTTATTTTGAAATGTAGAATTTTGTTTGTACAATTCTAAACGTTTTAAAATATTTTGATATATTAGAAACTCATTGTATAGATATTTTACAGCTGTTTGAAATCTTACTAATCCATTCTTCGGATAACTACATTTTTCATGAAAGAATTCCCAAAAATTATGGACTGTTTGTTTTTTAAGCACTGCACTTATTTCAACAAAAATCATATCATAAACTGTTTCTGTTAAATCCATTTTATTCAACTCATTTATTAAAGAATCTACATCTTCTTGAGTAGATTCTGAATCAGTTAACTGCAAACACATGGATATCTTTAAGCAAACCTTTGACTTTAAGTATATAAACTTACCGCATGATCAAGAATTGGAAATATTTGAACTGCACTTGCCCATACATCATCCATTGTATGTATTCTCAATAATGTTTTGTCTTTGCCGTTTATTTTGTATTATTCAAAACAACTGGCAGCTATAAAACTGCTCCCATCTGTTAACAAAATTCAAACAAATTGGAAAACTTATTTAAAGATTCTTTATAATATACAAATTGTAAAAAAATTAGCAAAAATGAAAAATAATAATACACTATTATTTATTTGAGTTTTTACTTACTTCAATTAAAAGGTTTGTTTTCATATCTTGTAAATATCTGGCTATATTTAAAAAGACCGGAAATTTTTTTACACAATAACAATAAAAAGCAATTTTTCTAGATTTTGACAGCAAAAAACATTTAGAAAATATTGAACTGGAAAAAAATGGACCTTGAACTCTAAAACATCGTATTACCAGATTGTATAAAACTGCTCGAATATGGACAAAAACTCATATTCCCGCCTGAAAATTTTTTAATATCACCATAATTTTTTTAGATTTAGTCGTTTGTACGTTTTATTCAATTTATCTAAATAACAATAATTTTAATTTTTTTATTCGTTTTATTTTTAATAAATAATTTACTCTTAAATTTTAAAGAACAATACAATTAATTAATTATATACAAAGTAAATAAATTATGTATTTTTTTTTCACAATCAAGGAAAGTAATTTTTATTTTTAATTTTGCTGTAAAGACATTTTTCTGATTAATTATAATAATGATAATTATATTATTATTTGTTTTGTTACTTTTTTTATGAATAAAATTCTATTATCCGGAATAAACGGGGGTTTTGAACCAGTTAAAAATTAATTTTTCCTACACTTAAAATAAATTGAATGTTTTTAAATAAAGTTAAATATTGATATAAAATGTCAACTCTTTGACAGTTTTAGTTGGGAAAATTCTCTAAATTACCTGTAATTTTTAACCAATTAGACACACGCCCTTTTAATACAATATTCAATAATAATTAAGTATAGTTTAAAAATGTATAATATTCACAGTTTGACTAAGAAAATTTGTTTTTATAAATTTTCAATATCAAACCATAAAACTTTACTCTCACATTTTGTTCATATTTTTTTTTTCTTTTTATTTTTTTTTTCCTTTATTTTTACTAATAGCTAATGATATAATTTTACAAATTTTTTAATAAACTTAACTATTAAAATTAAAAATGGAGTGTTTTCATTAATATTATTTGGATTTCATTTTCAATAAAATAACAAAAAAAAAAAAAAAAATGATGGCGATTTTCTCTAAAAAATAAAATCTATTTAAAATAATAAATAAAAATAAACCAATAAAATAACATTAAATAAATCAACTAATTATAATTTAACCCAACCTTGGCCCATCTTTCCTTTGCCAAATATAAACAGAAATATAATTAATAAATTAAGAAGGAAAATGTATTTTAAGTACAAAAAATAAACTTAAATTAAAATCACATAAAATAATTAAAATAATGGCAATTCGTACGTCATTTCAATTTTAACAATATAAGAATTAAACAAATGAAAAACTATTATAGTTAATGGAAGTACATATTTGTAATTTATTTAAATAATATTGAAATACTATTCACGTATTTGTTTATTGATAAGAATTCATTAATTGTATTGAAACGTATTTTTTGTGTTTCTTTTGAGTCAAACTTAAAATTGACGTACTTAATTTAATTAACCAAAATCCATAATAAAGCAATAAAAAATTAAAGCCCACCATCATTTTTTTTTCTTCTTTCTTTCTCTTTTCTATTTTTTTTTTTTTTGACTAAACTTCTTCTTTTTTTTTCTTTTGTTTATAACAAAAATTTAATAAATAAAAATGTCTTTTTTTTTATCATGTTTTTTTTTTCTTGTTTGTCTTGACCATTTATATTTTTCTTTTGTTTTTTATTTTTTTAAATTAAAAATTAATTAAATATACTTTTCTTTTTTAATCACAACAAAGAAAGAATGAGAAAATGTTTACATTTATAAAGATTTCCACTCGATTTTATTCAATTTTTTTTTTCTTTTTGCCTTAACTATTTTTTCTGATTTTTCCTTTTTATTCCAATAAAATTATTATTGTTTTTTTTTGAGAAGAGTGGATTGAGAGGAGAGAAATAACAAAACAAAAAAAATTAAAACTTATTTAATTTTCTTTTGTTTGTTTTACTAAAATTTATCAGTCATTTTCTTAGAATTCTAAAGTCTAAGTATTTTTTTTTTTTTCATTTTTTTTTTTTTTTGTTTTTCCATTTATTTTTTTATTTTAATTTTTTCTTATTAAAAAAAATATTTTTATATAAATATAGACGCAACACACAAACAACAAACAACACAACATATTTTTGTTTGTTGAATTTTAATCAATTTATTTGCGTTTTTTTTCTCATTTTTTGAATTTCTCAAAGAATTTCACTTTCTTTTTTTTATTTCATTTTTCCATAACAGAATTCAGAGCAAAAATATTAACTAAAGATTTTTTTTTTGTTAGAAAATATAAAAAGAATTAAATAAAATCACAAGAAATCAATCGTCACTGATTTGATTTGACATTTTGAAATACCATCGTGACCCACAAAGTCTAGAGTAAAATACGTTTAACAAAAAAAACAAATTATAATAAAGTTTATTGAATTTCCTTTCATCTTTAAACTTTTTTGATTTTATTTCTAATTGTAAAATTTATAATCAATATAAATATTTTCCAAATTTGGCATATAAAAAATTACTACAACAAGTTTTTCAAATGAAATTTAATAAACGTTACCGCTATTAAAATTAATTTACTGTATATCTGGAAAAATCTATAAAAAAAAAACTTAAAGTTTTTGTAAAAAGCAAAAAATTGGGAAATTTAATAAACCTTCAAAGAATAACCAAAAATAAAATAAATAAAAAAATCTCTTATAAAAGCAATAATACAAAATTATCTTAAAAAAAAAAATAGTATTTTCTTTTTTATTTTAAATATTTATGTTCTTTTACTTTATGTTTTACTTTCACTCTTACATCGTTCCATAATTGGATAAAATGTTTTTTTAACATTAATTAGACTAACTTCTGGATGATTTGGTAATGTTATTGTTTTATTATTTGTATTATTATTAATATTATTATTATTATTATTTTTATTATTACGTTCTTTGTATTTCTCCTTTTCACCTCTTTCTTTATTTTTTAATTTTTCCCTTTCCTCAAGATCTAGTGGATCTTTGTCAATAGATGGATTCCAGTCTTGGCTCTATACAAACAAAAAACAAATTATTATTAATAAAATTTAATTAATATTAACAGAATTTAAATTAGAAATATTTTGACGACCACAAATCAAATCATAAAATTAAAATATTAAATGTATTTTTACTTGGTCTAAATATCCAGTAACAGTTGGAGATGTATTCATAAGTTCAGCCGCCAGACAATGTTCAGTCCACATATCTCTTAGTCTGGATACCATAAATGGGCCCCTGTAATTCCAAAATAAAAAATACGAAACTCAATTAGTATCAAAACTTTACTGGTTTGTCCTAAAATTACATTAAGTGGTATTGGTATTGTGAAGTTATGCTAGAAGTAACGGTTATCTCGTAATAGTATTAAGTCTTTCGAAATAATTGAAATTGTGTGGTACTATCACTCATTATTAATAAACAAATAAGAGAAATGTGAATTAGAAAATCTTTTCTAAAACAGTAAAATTTCTCATTAAAATTAATTAAAGACAAATAAAACACTTTCGGACAATTTTGATTGAAAACGTTAATAAGGACATTTTTAATATCTAAAAACTCCACGTTAAATTGAATGGAAAGATTTTATTTTTTAATTTTAATGTTTAAAACTAAAGATGTAAAGAGGGTAAAAATAAAGGCTGAAAAAAATTTTAAATGAAGACAAAAATTATAGTAAAATACAATATAAACAATGGAATGGTATTTGCTAGAATGATAAGTAGCAACAATATTGTATGTATTTAATGAAGTTGATTAAGCTCATAGAAAAAAATGAGACGGATTTAACCCTTTCAGGGATTTTTGCATTTCATTATTATGTCGACTTATAATAAATCGAAATTTCAGTATTTTTCGCACAATTTATGAATGAGTATTTTCGTACTAATTTTTTTAATAAATAAACTTCTTTTGGTACTTGTATATTTTGAAAGTATTGAGAAAATACCTAATACCTGTACGGATGCTTTAAACAACCGTATGTCTCACGATATCTTCCATATAAAGTACCGTATGACACACCGAGAATTTGTGCTGCTTTTTTCATCTCCAAATCTTTGTTTTTAATTGAATCCATTACCTTTAAATAAAAGAAAAAAAAAAACAAAAATTATTTTCAATATTTCACGGGGTTTGAAATGAGTTAGCTTACCCGTTTTGTAAATGGTTCTTCCCAAAATTGTGGTCTTCTACCTTTTGTCAAATAATCATTCATTTTTATAACATCTTTCCATTCTTCAAGTTCTTGTGCAGTTAAAAATAATGGTTGTGTTGATGATGTACCAGGATCTGATAAACCATCATGATCTTGTTTTATACAATACCCTGGTGTTTCTGGTCTTTCTTCTTTTGGTATTAAATTTGATGTTGGTTCGTCATCTTCATAATCCTATCCAAATTTAAAAAAAAAACAAATGAAATAAAATATTATTAAAAATATAAACAAAAAAAAAACAACAGCGAAGAACAAAAAAAATAAGAGCTTTTTATAATAACTTATCAGATTATTTATTATTAGTCAGAAATTGTAAAAAAGAAAGAGAGGAAAAGATGGATGAAACTCACCATATGTGTGTCTAAATTTTGTTCAGCCCATGACATTTGTTCACCATCTTTTTGATCTTTTGAATTATCATCCATCATAACTGAAACTAAATGTGAACTGTCTGTAAATTGGGCAGCATTTTCAATGTGAGATATTTTTGGCCTATTGAAGAAAAGGAAAATAAATAAAGTTTTTTTTTTAATTTGAGAAAAAGAAATAGAGACAGGAGAGAAAGAGAGAAATAAATTAATGAAAACTCACGTGCTATATGAATCAAATTCACCATCTAAAGGTGGACGTCCTCTTTTTTTTTTAATCGGCAATAGCGGAGGTGATGGTGATTCTTTTTGTATTGTACTTAATGGTGCCAATAATGGAAGACCCGCAGGAGGTGTTGTTGTTGTTGTGGCTGATGCTGTTGTTGATAATGCTGTTGTTGATAATGCTGATGACGATGTTGTTGTTGTTGCTGTTGGTATTGTTGGTGATAATAATGATGGTGATGTTGTTAATGATGATGTTGTATTTGTTGTTGTTGCTGTTGTTGTAGTCTCACCAATAGAACCCGTGGATGTTGATATTTGTGGTGATGAATTTTCTTCTGTTTCTGTATTATTTTCATCTTCACGCCATGACACTTCTGCTAAACCCTTTATTTTTAATTCTTCAGCTGTTTTTAATAGTGACGCTAAACTTCCCTAAAGTAATTAAAAAAAAAATTCAAATTAATCGCGTCAAAATTTATCACAAACAGAATGGATGCTTTTGATTGGAGCACATCAGTAAATTTTTTCCTTCTGATATTTTAATTTTGATAATTTACATAAAAATATTAATTATGTTCGCATTATTATGATTTCAAGCAAACAATGTGTTAGAAAAAAGCTCATTATTTCATTATTTTGATTCTTTCAATTTCAACAAATTTGTTTAAAAATGAATTCATGTTATTCACGCACAAATCTTTAAAACTTTTAAAAACACAAACTTTGAATGAAAAGTTTACTTGATGTTAAAGCATTAAAGTTAAAGCATTAAAGTTGACACAAAAACAAAGTTAACGTGGAGATTTTATTCTTTTTCAAATTGAAAATACGATTGACGATATTATTCGCAGCCGAAAGCTAAATTTATTTACGCATTCGCGTTACTCTTTATATAATTTAATGGGTTTAAAAACTTATTCAAGTAATTCTTGAACAACTCAAAAACAATAAATACTACAAATTAATTCCTAATTGTCCGAAATTCTTCATTATAGAATTTTTTTTAAAAAACAACCGAGACAAAAGCGCCGGCCGTTTCGATAACTAATTATAATTACTAATCTTTCTTTAATTTGTAAAAATCTCGTCTTCATAATTGTTCGAATTATGCTCCTACGAAATATTTGGAAAAGTCTTGGCAAAAAGAAAATTATAAATGAGTTGATAAATTAATTACTTAAAAGAGCCAAAAATATTGAGTTATTATTTCTACGCAGATAAAACTAATAAGCTTAAATCAGACTTAAACCTCTATTAGCAACTGATCATCAATAAATAAAAACGTTCAGTGTAATGACTCAATTTCGGATAAATTCAAAATCGTTTTTTTTCACTTTGGATTCTATTTTTTGATTTTTTTATTTATATACAAATTTTTGTTTCATTGTGACTAAATTTTATTTCTTTAGGTTTTCTCGAAAGCTTTTTTTTTCGATTCAAATGTATAAAAGAAATAATTGAAAATTTAACTTACATGTTCAACATTAATCTCCCCTTTATACATAAATTCAATTAAACATTTAACATCAGAAAATTTGGCATCTTTCATTATAATAATTGGATCCTTTTCAGAACAACAATTTGTTAATATTGCATCGAAATATGTACTACACGCACATAATACAACACGATGTGCTTTTAATGTTTGTCCTTCACATGCTAATGTAACATCACAAAAACATCCACGATCTAATAATTGTGAGAACATTGTTTGTAAATTACTATGATGATATTTCCATCTAAGACAATACTGTTGTGGTAACATTTTTTCTTAATTTAAATAAAAACAAAAGAAAAAAAAAACTCCAATGTTCCTTCTTATTTTATCTTCCTTCTTTTTTTTTTGTTGTTGTTTATTTGATTTTTATAATTTTTCTCGTTTTTCTTTTACGTTTTAATTTTTCTTCGTTTCTAATTTTTTTTCTTCTCTTTTCTTTATTTTGTTAGGTGGAAAAAAATTAACAATTAAATTCTGAAATAGAACAAAAAAAAAAGAGTATTATTATTATGTTTAATCCTATGGACTCGGAGAGAAAGCAAAAGCAAAAAAAAAAAAAAATGTAAAAAAGAAAAGGAAAAATCGTAAGAACAGAAGGATGGGAGAAGTGGGATTTTTTTTAAGGTTGGTAAGAGTGAAGTAAAAAAGAAAAGGGAGATGAATAAAAATATCTGAGATCAACATTTTTTTTTTCTACCTGCCATCCTTCTCAACCTACTTCACCCACCCATACATATATAAAAACCCACCATCCAACCACCCACAATTTTTTTTTTTCTCATTTCTTATTTTTTTCCTTTTTTTTTTTTTATTCCAGTCGGAATCGGACTGAAATAATTCAATTGAAAATTTGAAAAATAAAAAAAAAAGGAAGAAAAAAATAAATAAATATAAAAATTTACTATAAGGAATTTTCTCGTATTCTCGTATACGAGATTTCGTTGTTATTTTATTTTGGATGAATGAAAACGGTTAAAGAAGAATTTAAAAGTCTGTAAAGAAAAATACTCTCGTCAAAATTTGTTTATCAATAATCTAATTCTGAAAAATACTCATTCTATTTAAGATTTGATCAATTTAATCAAAACATTCGAGACTTTGATCAATTTACAAGTCATTTTTCTGTTTGTAATTTGTAACAAACGTTGTTCACCGTTACTCCACCACCTCCTAACGTACAAAATTAGAACTATATATTCCATTTGTATTCAACGTCATTTTTCTGTTTAACAATTTCCTATTTTTTTTTTCTTCTTCTTTTCGTTTTATTTTATTTTATTCTCCCAAATATATGTTTTTTTTTTTTCATCAAAAACTCTCCCTATTCTTACATAGTTCCATTACTTAACTCACACAGCAAATGAAAAAAAATAAAAAAAAAAAAATATGAAAATAAAAAAAAAACAACTTCGCAATCAACGCCACCCACTCACATACACATACACACATACACACCCTCAGTGTAATTTCAAAAAAGAAGAAAAAATAAATTGTGTACTGCGACATTTAAAAAAAAAAACACAAAAAAAAAAAAACAAGAAAAAAAAATTCAATTCAAAATGAAATCCAATTTCGAACGACGCAATTTTTATATTTTTCTATTTCCACGTCTCCCTGAACAAAAAAAAAAAAAAGAAACGAAGAAAAAAGAAAAAGGAAAAAGAAGAAGAAGAAACAGAAAAAAAACCCCAGAAAGGAAAATAAAAAAAAAATGTCGGGGAAAGAAGAAGAAAAAAACAATTTTTTTGAATTAAAAAAAAAAAAAAATCAATACAAAAATTCTACTCCACAAAAAAAAAAACTCCAACACTCCTCCTCTCCTCCATGACTCCAGCACTAAAAAAAAAAAAAAAGGAAAAAGAAATGAACGACGGAAGGAGGGTGAAGAAGAAAAGAGAACAAAAAATAAAATAAAAAAAAAATATTAAAAAAAAGTACTAATAATTTTCAGTAGTACAGCACAGAGGGCGCAGATGAAACCGTTAGATAAAAAACAACAAAAAAAAATGAACGTTATATTTTTTGATGAAGAAAAAAAAAACGAAGGAAAGAAAGAAAAAAAAAAAGAAGAATGAAATCATACGAAAAAATGTAATTTAAAAATGGTCACTTTTTTTTGAATCTCCTGCTACCGTAGATAACCGCCAATTGTTACAATATTATATGTATTAATATTATCTTCTTTCTCTCATTTTTCCTCCCTTCTTTTCAACAAAATACAAAATACAAAACACAAAAATAAAAATAAAAAAAAAAGTTCATTTTAACGACGTCGTCGGCGCTGCGCTATAATACAATTTTTTTTTTTGTTTTTGTAACGTCATAATATTAAAAAACAAAAAAAAAAAAACAAAAAACAAAATGAAAGAACAAAAAAGAAGAAAAAAAATTTATGAACGTTTTTTTTTTTTAGATTTTTACAATTTTTTTTTCCGCCATTTTTTTTATTATCTTTTTTTTTTTTGTTTTAATTTTTCTGTTTTTTCTGTTGTTGTTTTTTTTTTTGGTATCGACGATGAGAAGAGACGAGTCATAAATTTTTTTTTCTGTTATAATATAAAAACACACCAGGGTTGGCGGAAGGGGGATGAGCAGAGAATTTCGGGTGTCCAAAAGAGAAGAAGACGAGGAATTTATTAATTTTTTTTTTGTTCTTTCCTCTTTTTTTTTCTTTTGTCTTATATTTTTTTTTTTTATTTCAGAAGTTGTAAAATAAAAACACACAGCGATTATTTTTCTTGTTCTTATTTTTTTTTGAAGGTTATGTCCACCTAAATACATTTTTCTTTCTCTATTGGTCCTCTCACTGTTTGTCTCCATCTTTGTTTACTCCACTCTTCTTCTTCTTCTTCTTTCTTTGTTTTCTTATTATATTTATGTTTCGGTGAATCGTCTTTTTCTTATTCACTTATTTTTCTTTTCCTTTATTTTTTTTTTTTTATTATTTTCTTTTTTATTTTATTTAATTAATTTGATTAAAAAAAACAAAAATAAAAAAAAAAAACAAAAAAAAATAAAATAAAATCAACCCTCCTTTCTCTTGTATACCCCAAAAAAAAAAACCTCAGCCCCTATTTATACTGAGGAACACCCCAACCCCCTTTAATTTTATTTTTATTTTAGTTTTTTTTTTTTTATATTTTTGCTTTTTTTTTTTTCAAATTTAATTAAAAAATTGTTCCTTCTGGTTGTTGGTACGTTTACAACGGCAACGATATGAATTGAGTCACGACGATGATGATGACGACGACGACGACGGGCGGATAGTCAATGGTGATGGTTGATAGGAAGTTGGAGGGTGGTGGTGGTGGGTGTGTGGATTGTCATCGATAAAAAAAAAAACAAAAAAAAAAAAAGAAAAGTAAAAAAGAAAAAAAGAAAATCTACGACGAGCAGAATAAAAAAAAATAAAAAATAAAGTTGATGGTTGGGTGGTGAGGGGTGGGTGGGTAGTATTTTGTGTTGGGGTGTTTAGAACTTTCGGTTGGTATGAGATGGCTTTAGGTTTTTTTTTCTTCTTCTTTTTATTTTTATTTTTTTGTTTTGTGTACGATGCGAGAGGGAAAATATAAAAAAATATAAATTGTGATCAGGTCAAATTTTTGTTGTTGTTGTTTTTATTTTATTTTTTTTTATTTTATGAATCAGAAGAAAAAATCAGAATATATTTGCATGTTTTGATATAGAAAAATTCCTCGACTCCCGCCACCCCATTTCTTTCTCTACCCAGCAGCAACAACAACAACAACAACAACAACAACATCGTTCATATTTCTCTCTGACCACCCATAGAAAATAAAAAAAAACAACAATCCCGTTCCAACACCACTGAACCCAAATCACGTTCGGAAATAAATATAGAAAAGAAGACTTTGAAGGAACGGGGATGCCAAAATGTAGAAACTGGGTAAGTGGGTGGTTGTGGGGTATATGTGTGAATATGGACGTTGTTGCATCCTTTATAGTTTACGTTTCGAAACATAAAAAATATTGACAGACAAACGGAATTTTGTTGTTTTATTTTTGCGCCAAAAAAACATAAAAAAAAATGTATATTGAAAAATTGTTTAAAAATTATTTTCGGTACAGAAATACAAAACAGAAAAAAAAGCAGAAAATGAGAAAAATGGTGGGGGAAAAAATTGTTGATTGAATTAACAAAAAAAAAAAAAAAGGAAAAGAAGAAAATCAATTTTCAATTTTTTTTAGCAGAGATCGTCGTTGTTTTGCAGCAGCCGCCACCCGCCATTAAAATACTTTTCCGCCGAGTTTTTTTTTTCTTCTTTAAGCGTAATCAATTTTTTTTTTTTTACTTTTCTTTTATAAAATAAACTCCTACGTTGTCTCGTTTGTACACACATATATTTATATAGATATGTGTGTATGTGTGTGTGTATGTGTATCTCGTGTAAAATTTGTAATATACCTATTTTTCACAAGAACTCCAAACCCTTACTACCACCCACCCCATTCCATCCCAACAACTGACATACCTCTTTCACTTCACGACTTCACAATCTCATTCCAGTAGAGTACCGCGTACACAAAGCAGTCAACTTACATGTATGCGTTTATATATGAATGTTGAATTCCGGAACAAAAGAAATAAATGCGGTTTCGTTAATTTTAACGATTTTTTTTTTCTCTCTTATTTTTTTTTATTTTGTTTTTTGTTTTTCAACAACAAAACAAATTTTGAAAAGATAAAAAAAAAAATATATTTTGTTTTTAAAACAAAAAAGAAACTCAGAAACACGCACACACACACACACACACACAATCAGTTATTCTTTATGTACAAAAAAAAACTTATCATTTATTCCGTTTTTACTTATCTTAGTTATCGTATATAACAAAAAAAAACTCAATTCAATAGATACACAAACAAAAAAATTCATTCGATTTCTAAAATAATTAAAAAAAAAAAAACATTTTTTTTTAAATATTTTCTTTGTCTCTATAAATTTATGAAGAAGAAATTCTTGCCGATATTATTACCCTTATAAAGTAAATTCAATAGTAACAGGTGAAAATTGTATCAAAAATTTCTTTTCTCAGTTATCAGTTACGAAGTTACGGTTGCCATAATTTCATAAATGGTAGATGGGGGAGGCTTTATCGTTTTATGTGCAACAAATTTTCATATTGTCACCCGAGGAAATTCAATTAAATACACCACATTTATCAATGGTTTTTTAGTGGCTTTATTAAATATACATAAAGTACTTAATGGTTTTTATTGAATTTAATAAAATTACGTTTCAATTAAAATTAAATTTAATTATCAATTCCTTATTAATGTACTTTCGATCAATTACAAATAGACGAAGGATATTTTAGTAAATGAAATCAAAAAAAAAAATTCTATTAAGTCGAAGATGAAACTAAATATTAGAAGAAGTTACTTTCCGTTCTGCAACAAATAACTGAAGCATTGCTATCATTTTTATAGAACCAGAATTCGGGTCCAGAGTACAACAAAATATTTTCTTATATGTATGTCCACACTTTAAGAGTTGTTTGTATTGAGAGTGCAACAAATTATTATGTAAAACAAAGGAAGAATCGAATTAAAAGAAAAACAAATGAAAATTATTCCAAAAACAATTAATTATAATATTTACTATTAAAAAATATCAACAATAGAATTTATTAAAATTAAGTGTAAATAAAATTGTTTTGGAATTGTTGAACACAATACAACCCCCTCTTAAAGAAATAATATTTTAATGAGACTAAACATCAAAATAAAAGGAGTATAAAAAAAAATATTTTATACAATTTTCTTATAAATATTAAAAGGGAGTTGACCACCCCATTTTAAATTAATGTTTTTGTTGTTTTTGAGCATATGAAGAAGGAACAACAAAATGCATCAATGCTCACAGTGTGAAAATTTTTATGTTGTTTGTGAATAAAACGAATTTTCTTACGTCCATAACTTTTGGACATGAAGACGGACAAGGAAGAATCAACTTTAGTTTATAGATTTTAAATATATAAAATCATTTTAAATTGATGATTAGTTGATGATTCTTAAAAATATATATGATAAAAGTTATTGACAGAATTTCTTTATTATTGGCAGACTTTATTTTCATAAGTAAAAAATAAATGTAAATTTAATAGGGGAAAACACAAAATTAATCTTAACTTCTTAGTAAAATGATGAAAGTGTTTATGGTGATTATATGATTAGAGAAAAACAGAAATAATGTTGAATTTTCCTCAACTGCTTCGATGTTTTTTTAGATCACAAAAATTTACACAACAATTTTAAATATTTTTGACTACAAATATTATCCTCTTCATTCGTTTTAATTAAAAAAAAAATGGGTCAATATTTCAAAAAAAAATTGAAGATAATTAGAATTATTTTCCTTCATAAGTTTTCGTGGAAAGACATTCGAAAGATAATTCAAATGAACTGCTAATCTTATTTAACTAAATTTCTTTCCAAATAAATAATTTGGTTCTTTTTGGTTGTTACTCATACATAACGTTATCAATAAAACTTGGTTATCAATACCAAGAAGAAAATGTCTCATTCTCAATAAAGAAACTAAAACAAATACGTCTGACCAGATACCATATAAAGGGAAAGGGATTCATATATTTCACACTGATTGAAAATAATCAAATCTAAATTAATGAATTCAGTGGAAGATTCATTCTGCCAAGACAATTCTAATTCTTTTGGAGAAAGTTTCAACTTCTTCTTAATCTTCGATTATTTTTTTTAAGTAAATTCCTTTTAGTCATAATATTATTGTTTTGTTTTAAACTTTTATTTTAAAATCTTAAAAAATTAAGAGAATTTAAATTTAAACATTAAAAAATATATTAACGGGTTAAAATTGTTTTTCGTCAGCTTTTCTTTCTCTTATGAAAGCAGGAAATGCGTTAATGATTTTCACAATGAAATGGTTGATGTAGAACGATTAACGGGAACACCACATATTATATTTGCCAAATTAAAATTCTGATAGCATTTTAGGTCACATGAGAAATTTGTCAGTGAGAAAAGCCAAAAATTTTATCTCTTTCCGGCATAAGAGAATTTTAAGAGAATGATTAATTTTCAAATTCTAAAATTTTCACAAATTTCATTCTCCTAAAGCAGAATTCAACTTCAATAGGATGGCACTTGGTGCATTTTAATTTTCACCATTTTAGTTTCTTCAGATGATTCAAAGTCTTATTACTTTCTTTTAGTTAGAAAAACTATCTAAGATTTTTTTATAATTTTAATTTTGTTAATGTGTTATTCTCTTTCTCAAAAACAAAAAAGCATTCAACCATTTTTCTCTTTTAAAAATGACAAAAAGAAATTTCCAAACATTAAATATATTTTTATTTTTTTTTTTTGAGTCATCATCATCATCATCATTATGGCTGAAAGAATAATAGGAAAATCCATCCCTCTTTTTTCCCTTTTTCCCTTTTTTAATACATCGAAAAACATCAAAAAATATAAATGTTTTTTGTGTAAAACACACCCGCATCCTTTTCTTTGTGAAATAGGAAAAAGAAAACAAAAAAAAAAAACACGAGAAGAAAATGACGTAATTTTTCCAACTGCAATTTTCAAAAAAAAAAAGAAAAATAAAAATGGAAGCTTACACACACACACACACATACACATAGATAATCTTGTTGTTTATTTTTTTTTTTTATATTTTGTGCTCTTTGCTTACGTCAGTCAATATATAGGATGGTTGGTTTGATGTTGGCTCTCTGTATATGGCTTTGTGTGTGTGTGTGTATACGTTGGATATACGATGGAACAATAACAATAACAACAACAACAAGAAAAAAAACGAGGAAAAATAAAAAAAAAAAAGGAAAAATGAAAATACAACAACGTAAATATAGTATAACCCAAACCGTTACCTCCATTTTTCTGCTCCACCAATTTCCATTTTTTTTTCTTTCTTTCTTGTTTTTTTTTTTGCTTTTTTCTTCTTCTTCTTCTTTCTTCTTTTTTTTTTTTCTTTTTTCTCCGAAATATAATAAAATTCTCTCAAACCTTTTTTCTTTCTTTTCTGTTTTCTTCTTCTTTATTTTTTTTTTTTACTTCATTCAATTTTTCCCTGTACAAGGGAAAATAAAAAGAAAAAAAAAAGGAAAAAGGAAAAAAGAGGCAATAAAACCAAAAAGAAGAAAAAAAAAAAGGAAAAAGAAGAAAAATGAAGAAGAAGAAGAAGAAGAAGAAAAAATATCACACAATTTTTGCTTTTTTTTTTTTCTTTTTTCCTTTTTTTTCCACTATCGATCGAAAAATTTTCCTTCTGAAAAAAAAAGAAAAAGAAAAACAGAAAAAAAGAAAATATTTTTTCTTTTTTCTGTTTTTTTTTTGCTGTTGGTTGGGACTAAAAGCGAAGCGGGGGACTATAACACTATATAGATACACCGAGGTAAGTAGAGAGGAAAAGGGAGAAAAGAAGGTTTGGGGGTTTTTTTTCTAGTATTTTTTTCCATTCCTAGAGGAAATTTTTTTTTTGTTTTTGTATTTTCTTTTTTTCTGTTTTCTTCTTCTTTTTTTTTGTTTATTGATTTTTTTTTTGTTCCTTTTCAGATTCAGGGTTTAAGAACAATGAAGAATGACCGTCGAATACCAAACTCTGATGTAACATGACATATGATATGACGGTCACACAACAATAAAATAATAACAATAACAACAATGGAAACAACAACAACAATCATGAGAACGACCGACCACTTCTTGAGCTTGACACACAAAATAGGAATGTAGAAGAGGAAAAAGGGAAAAGACATAAAAGCGTTGAAGGAAGGGGAGAAATTTACAAATTGAAAATGCATTATTAAAAGAGAGAAAGAGAGAGAGAGAGAAATAAGTCGACGATATAGGTAAATACTTATCACACAATTATCATTATCAACGCAAACATTTAACATTTATGTACATGAGTTGTATAAATGTGTATGTGTGTGTAAGTTTGTGATGATTTACAAAAATATTTATCATGTCCATGCATGTGGTTGTTTTCCTCCTCTGAGTATATTCTTTTTTGTTGTGTTTTTCTCTTTTCGTTTGGTTTTGTTGTCATTTTCATTTTCTCCGTATTTTTCATTATTCTTCTTCTTCTTTCTTTTTTTTCAATTTTTTTTTCCTCTCTTTTTTCCTTTTCCTTTTTTTTTTTTTGATATAACATGATTAATGTGTGTTGCCTGCTTTCTGGCACCTTTTTTTTTATATTTTTCGCTTTTCATTTTTTTTATTTTTATTTTCTTTTTTTTCCGTCTTCTTCTTCTTCTTTTTTTTTTTTGTGAAAATAAATGAATAATAATTTTGATGCGTCGTCGTTGTCGTCGTCGTCAAAAAAAAAAAAAAAGAAAAAAAGAAAAGAAGAATTTAAGAAGGGTGGTTTGGTGTTACAAAGACTATAGAATGAGACAGAAGTTACACACACAGTGTGGTTTGAGTAGAGTGGTGTGTCAAAGGGAGAGACAAGAGGGTGGAACACAATGACAATGTCATGTTTGTCAGGATTAATAAAACTAACTAAAATAAATAAAGGAATACGGACAAAAATAACAGAAAAAAAAATAGTAAAAGCAAAAACAAAAACAGAACAACAAAAAAAAAAAGGGAAACACGAAAAGTATGTAGTATAGAGAAAAGGAGGAGAGAGAGGTGAGATTTTGGGTGTAGTAGGTAAGTGTATGTGTGTGTAGACGTAAGGTAGAAAATTAATAATTGGAATGAGGAAAAAGAAAAAGTAAAAAAAAAAGGAAAAAAAAAGTTGACAAAAGTCATTTTCTTTTTCTTTTCAAGTTTTGTTGTTGTTGTTTTCTTCTTTCTTTTTTTCTTTTTTTTTTATTCTCTTCTACATTTTTCCCTTTTGGGGTTGAAAAACAGCGTCGAACGGACAGACAATGCATGCAACATGTTTTCCCTTCATCATTCTCTCCACTCACAAACCCACTATTTTTAACGCTCCCTCTCACTTTTTTTTTTCTCTGTTCTGTTCTCATTCTACGTTCTCTCTCCCTTTATAGGTCTCATACTTTTTTTATTTGAATGTGTGTGCATGTCCCTGACTATGAATGCGTACGTAAGTATTGCATTAGGATTTTTATATTGGACACGTATGTATTGGTGCTGACTGCTTTTTGGGGGTATATAATCTCTTTCACGGTGACTATAATTTTTTTTTTTTTTTGTGTGCTGTTTTTTTTTTCTTTTTTTTTTTTTTAATTAAAAAAAAAAACGGTTAACGGTCTGAAGAGAAATTAAACCAAAAGAGGATAATAAAGAAGAACAAAAAAAAAAGAAAAAACAAAATTTTTTTTTTTTTTTTTTATTATAAATTTGTGTAGAATACGAATACGCGCAAACAGTGAGAAAGAGAGTTTTAAATAGAAAAAGAGGGGAGAGGGAAAGAGTTTTTCATCAAATTTATAATAACGTTTTTTTTTTTTTTGTTTTCATAAAATTCAGGGATGTTCAACTCATTTTTTTTTTTATTGACAATTTTTTTTTTCTTTGGTCCCGTTTTTTTCTCTTTGTATTTGTCATTTATTATTTCTTTTCTTTTGACTCATCTCAAAGAAAAAAAAATCTCCACTTCCTCTTCTTTTCCAATAAATAAAAACACAGAAATCATTAATAATATTTTTCAAAGATTTATAAAAAAAAAAAAAAAGAACGTTTTTTAATCGTCATCCAAAAAAAAAAAACTTAAAAACTTAAATATTTAAGACGCATTTTGATTTGTACAATAAAAAAAAATCACAAAAAAATTAAAATAAAAAAAAAAAAGAACCAAAAACACAAAAAAAAAAAAAAACAAAAACTGAAAAAATCACAAAAAATTCCCTTCAAAAAAATTATTATTAAAATTTTTTTTTGATGACGTCAAAGAACAAAAAAAAAACACAAAAATTACCGAAAACAAAACAAAACGAAAAAGAAAAAAAAAATTATATACCCAACCAACACAAAAAAAAAAAAACTGTTTTCGAATTTTAAGACTTGTCAAGATACACAACACACACACACACACACACTTCTTAAGAAAAAATACAAAAAAATTATCCGATATTTTTTACCAGAAAAAAAAAACTATTTAATTTTTTTCTTCTGATAAACTTTCGAAATGTCTGTTTTTTTTTTTGTGTGTTGTTGTTGCTGTTTTCGTGTTGTTTTTGTACATTTTTTTTTTGTTTTTCATTCGAATTTTTTTTTTGTTTTCGTTTGTTTTTTTTTTCGCGTTTTGTTTTTTGACTTTGACGTTTTTTTTCTTTCTTCTTCTGTTTCCAATCCAACTTCTTATTTTTTTTTTGTTTTGTTTTGTTTTGTGTGTTTGTGTGTTCTTTTTTTTTTTTGTTGTATTATTTCGTTTAATTTTTTTATTATTGTTATTGTTGTTGTTGTTGTTGTTGTTGTTGTTGTTGTTGTTGTTGTTGTTGTCCTCATATATTAAAAATACAAAAAAAATATTATAAAAATAAAAATTGAAGAAATACAGAAAAACAAAAAGTAAAAAAAAGCAAAAAAAATTATTATTTCTAGAAAAATATACAAAAAAAAAAAAAAAAACGACCGACTGAAACAAGAGAGAGAGATAGAAAGAGAGAAAAAAACAAAACAAAAAAAATTATAATAATGAAAAAAACGACAAGAGAAGCAGAACAAAAAAAAAAGCCAACCGCAAACAATTTTTTTTTACGTATCTTTGGAAAGAGGACAGAGAACAGAATAACAGAACCAAAATAGAGTTTTCACAAAAATTTGTGAAAATTTTACCGTACAATTATATGGCGTCTCCACTTTCAAATCAATCCGTTTACAGAAAATATGTGGATGAAAATACTGTTGCGACTACACACACCAGAACCGAGCCGAGGAATTACAATTGAGGTTAGAGGATCGAAACAAGTCGTGAAGGTTTTGCCAACTGCGGAGAAATAAATCTTTAAATTTCCCAAATCAAATTTTGTTTTCCGTAATTTGACATTTGTATGACGGGAGCTTAAATAATAAGCTTATAGTAATAAAAAGGTAATCAAAATCAAATATACGTAGTTATTTTGTTCCATGTTATGATATTTCAGAATCAAATTCATTGTAATTTCATAAATGAAAATTCGATGACTATTTAAAGAACTCAAATGAACCAAAGACGCGTTTATAATCCGTTCATAAAAATTACTATTTTTTTGATAAAGAAGCCACTTAAGTTAAGCCGACTTACTTAATAATATAAAGAAAAGCTTTTCAAAAACAGCTTAATTGTACTTATGATTATAAAAAATAAGCAGAAATCTTAAGACAAAAAAATCCCTTAAAATAGAATTCAAATTTGATTTAGAAAAGAAAAATTTAAATCCAAAATGAATGTATGAAATTGGTGTTGCCATCCCAACGTCATAGTTGGACTTTAGTTTTCTTTTGTGTATTTTCAAACAAAGAAAAATAAATGAAAATCCAATTCGCCACTGAATTTTCTGTATTAAAAAAAAAAAAAACAACAAACGAAAGACAAAAAAAAAGAAACAAGAAATAAATACAGAAAAAAACTTAGTAAAAAAAAGTAAAAGAAAAAAAAACCAAGGAGGGAACGACAGAAAGACTCGAAAAAAAAAATTATATAAAATTTCGAAAAAATTGGCTGTTCATCGTGTTAAAAAATTAATCTTTTTTTTTCTCTTGCTGTGTTGTTGTTCCTTCATTGTTGTTGTTGTTATTGTTATTGTTGTTATTGTAGCGCGCGCTTTTTTGCTGATGTTATTGGGCATTGTTGTTGTTGCTGGTTGTTATTTTTTTTTATTATTATTATTTTTGTTGACGTTTGCATGCGTATGTATTTCTATGCATGTGTGCGTGTGTATATATATATATACATATTTTTGCGAGTGTGTAATAAGCAGTTATTGGTGTGAGTGTGTTCACTAAATTCAATTGTTGTAATTGGATGCCACCGAAAAAAAAAAAATTATACACACAAAAAAAACCTAATATTCCATTTTTTTTTTGTTTGTTTGATTTTCATCTTTTTTTTTTTTTCGTTGTTCGTTGCTGTTGTTGTTTTTGTTGTTGGCCGTTGCTAGTTGTTTTTTTTGTTGTTCTGTACTTTTGTAATTAATTATTTATTATGAAAAAATTGATAACAACGTTTTATTATTTTTGTTATTATTGTTGTTGTTGTTGTTATTATTTTTCTCTCTATATTTTGTTCAACTATACTACTAAAAATAATATTACCTAACCTAAATAATTAGGTAGTACAATATAGTGGTCGGGGGTTTTTTTTTTCGTTAAGTTTCTTTCGTTCTGTATTTCTGTTTTTTAGGTTTGTTTTTTTTTTTGTTCGTTCCAAATTTTCAATTATTTTTTTTTTTGTTTCAGTTCAGTTGTAGGAGGAAGTTTTAGTTTAATTATAATTTTTTTTCATTTGTTTTTTTTTCTCTTCTTAATTTTCGTTTCATTTGTTTCTTTTTTTAAAAAAACAAAAAAATTGCAAAACTTTTTTTTTGTTTGTTTTTGTTGGTTTTTTTTTATTTTTGAATTTTTTTTTATTTGTTTAAAAAAATACATTTTTTTTTTGTTTCATCGTGACGATTGACGTTGACGTCGGATTATATTTCAATTGTTATTTTTTTTTTAGCTATTCCGTTTTAATAATTGAAATTTAGGAAAAAAACAGCAACAACAAAATTTGAAAGAATTTCCCAAAACAAATTTTTGTATTTTAATTTTTAATTATTTTTTTTTTCAAAAATAGAAAAATGTTCCGGAAAAAAATTTGAATAATTCAACAGGTTGAAGGGTGACGGACGGAGGTGAGTAAGGTCAAAAGTAGGAGGTTGATCAGTTCGTCTATCATCTACCATCTTCACAGACACAATAAATATTACGTTTCTGTCCTTCTAATAAAATAACGAAAAAAAAAAAACAACTCAAACAAAATTCCTCATCATTCTGATAAAAACAATGAAAATTCCGATAAAAAAAAAACTAACTAAAAGATGCTGTATTTCGTGTATTATCAATCAGATTCAGTCAAGGTCTTAATACTTTGTTATTTTCATCTTTTGAGAAATAAAATAAAAAAAAAAAAAGACACAACAAAAAAATTCAATTAATAAAAAATGAAGAAGAGGAAAAAACATACAATTCTTTCTTATTAATTTTCTGTGTTTTTTTTTTTCTTTTTTAATTTTTTGTTTTTGTTTTTTTTTTTTTACAAAAAGCATAAAACTATACAATCACAAAAATTTGAAAAACGACCTACAGCGAAAAAATAAAGAGTAAGAAAGAGAGTGCGAGAAGGAGGGAGCGAGAGATGAGAAAAAAAAACACAATTTTTTTTTTGTCTTTCAACTTTTTTTTCTTTATTTCAATTTTTTTTTTTTTTTTTTGTTTTATTTAATTCTTTTTTTTTTTTTGTGTAGACGTGCAGACGTGTAGACTTTCTAAGATGCCAAAAAGAGCCAAACAAAACAAGAAGAGAAGTAAAAAAGAAAAGCAAAGAGACGAATACAAAAAAAAAAACAAAAAAAAAAAAAGAACAAATAAGAAAGAGGAAGAAGAAGAAGCGGACGAAGAAGAAAAAAATTAAAAATTAAAATTCAGAAAAATAATAAAAAAAAAGTATAAAAGAGAAGAAAAGAAAATTGAGAGGAAAATATTATCCGTCTGTCTGTCTCAACTTGTTTTATTTTATCGTTTTTTTTTTCCTTTGCATTCTCTGCAGTAAAAATACTTCTTCGTTTTCTTTTCTTTTCTTTTTTCTTTTTTTTATTGAAAAATATAATTTAATTCTGTTTTGTTTTCTTTTACATTTTTTTTGTTCTTCTTTTGTTTTCTTTTTTATTCTACTGAAGGAAAATAATCTTCTTCTTTATCATCCCCTTTTCTTCATCATCATCTTCTTCTTCTTCATTCTACATTAAACTTCCCAAATGAACCAACATCAGTAAACAGCAGAAAAAACAACGTAGCATCTACAAAAACAACGATGATAACAACAACAGCAACAACAATAACGTAATCCCCCCACTTAAGGTAGGAAAAACAAGGAGGAAAGAAATAAATAAGCAAAAGAGAAAAAGAAGAAACAGAAACGACAACAACAAAATTCGTTTCGAGTTTCAACTTTTTTTTCTGTTTCTTCTATTTTTCTTCTTCTTTTTTCCACCATCGACAATCTTTTTCTTTTTCTTTTTATTTTTTATAAATTTCTTCTTTTTTAGAAATTCTGCACTATTTTGTTGTTCTCGTTTGTTTTATAAAAAAAAAAAAATTAAAAAGAAAAGAACAAAAAAAAAAAAAAAACTTGACGACAAATAAAAAGCAAAAAATTGCAAAGTGCAAGTGCAACACCGTCTAAAAGACTTTAAAGACCAAGTAAAAAAAAAAACCTACATACACACACACACACACATGCACACATAGTGATAAATACCTACTAGTCACTAGTGAGTAGTTAGTGTAGTCAGCTCAAATAGCAAAAAAAAAAAAAAAAAAGAAAAAAATTCATTTTGTCGTTTTTTTTTTGTTTTTTTATAAAAAAAAAATATTTTTATTTATTTATTTATTTCCCTCCTGTCTTATTTTTCTTTTTTATGTGTTTGGTTTTTTTCTTTTTCTGTTTTTTTTTTTTTTGTTTTTTTTTTTTATTATTTATTCATTAATATTTTTCTTAGGCAATTTTTTTTCTTCTTCTTTTTAATTCTGTATATTTTTTTTGTTGTTTTTTTTACTTCATTTTATATTTATTTTTTTTTTGCCTCCATCCAAAGTAATAATAAAAAGAAGAAGAAGAAAAAATATTAAATAATTTTTTTCATAATTGTAATGGAAGAGAGAAATCAGGGAAGTAAAACCTAAAGAATTCCAATTCTAATTCTAGAATTTGAACAAACAAAAGAGAACAGAAAAAGAACCACTAATAGCATTCACCTTCTTCTCATCTTTCATTTTATTTGTTCTCCACTTTTATTTCTCTTTCATGAAATAATTCTCCCCACACCTCCAACCATTGAAAATTCTTCTCTTCTTTTTTTTTTTTTATTTGTCTCCACAAAAACTATTTTATGACAATTTGAGAAATTGCTAACGACTTCCTCATCCTATTCAAAAAAATTCCTTCTTAAGAGCTGGGCTTTTTTTTTTGTCCACCCCTGTGTTTTGACCCCCCGCCCGCGTACACACCATCTTATTCTGCTGTCGTCTGAACATTTTGTGAAAATTTTTTTTTTTTTTAGAAAAACCCAAGGATAAACTTTTTTTTCTTTTTTCTTTCTTCTTTTTGTTTTTTTCTTTACTATTTTTTCTATTTTGTGTGTTTTTTTTTGTGTTCAGCTTTTTGTATGCGGCGAATGTTGATGTATGCATATGTGTGTGTGTGTGTGTGTATGTATAGTCGTGTATTTATGATTGTGTGTGTATCGTGTTTTTTTCTTTATTTCTAATTATTAGAAATATGCAAATAATGTAATAATATTTTTATTATTATTATTTCTTCTTATTATCAATTTTAATAAGAAAATTAAATCACATACATACACACACATACAGACACAAACACTGACACATAATATCCATTCAGAATTAGAGAGAACGAGATAAAAGAAAGAAAGAAAAAAAAAACTAAACAAAACAAAAAAAAAAAAAAAATCTCAACACAAAATTAATCTTTTTTTTTTATGAAAACAAAAAAAAATCTGTAATTTTTTATTGGAGAGAGAGAAAAAAAAACTAATGACGTTTTTTCCTTTTATTTTTTGGTGTTGAAATTTTTTTTTTTCTCTTGTTGTTGTTGTTGTTTTAATTTTATTAATTTAAAATTTAACATTAAAATTGTTGTTGTTGTTTTTGTTGTTTATTTTAATTATATACATTTTTTTTATTGAAAAAGAGAGGGGAGAACCAGGACTAATCATAATTGTTAAAATTTTCCAAAAAAAAAAGTAGAAAAAAATAAACGTATATTTTAATGCAAAATAATAAAAGAAGAAGAAGAAGAAGAACGAAAAAGAGTAAAATTTTATTGAGAAGAGTTAAAATCAAGCCACGTGCGTTTTTTCCATCAAAATAAACTCAAATAACAAAAATATTCCCAGAGAATAAAAAAACAACATATAAATACACACACACACACACTCAAACAGAAAAACAAAGAGAGCGAGCGAGAGAGAGAGAGAATAATATTTTATTATTTTTATATACAACAACAATATTTATATCAAAATATTACAAATTTTCTATCTATATATTCAGAAGATGAAGGTAAAAAAAAAAGGAAAAAAAAAGAACAAGAACAAAATAAAAATCGAATGAGATTAGAGTGAGATAGTAAAGGGTATGAATGAATTGGGTGGAGGAGACAAGTATTCTTTTACCATTATTTTTATATATTATTTTGTTATTGTTTAAAAAATGCATGAGACATACGGAAGAGAATAAACAAAACAAAAACAAACATTATCTCTCATTCTCTTTCTCTCTTGTTAAGTTTACATTTTAATCATACAAACGCACATAATACATGAACACGCATTCCTATACAATCAAACTCTACTATAAATGGTATCTTTTTTTTTTTTTTTTCATAAACAAACCAAAACGCAATTTTTTCTTTTTTTTAATTAAAATCGCATTCGAAAAAGAAACAACAACAAGAAATGACAAATAAACAACAACAAGAAATGACAAATAAACAACAACAAAAAATGACAATAAAACAACAACAACAACAAAATGTAGTTGGAACAATTGGATTTTCATAAGAAAAAAAAAAAACAAAACAAAAAACTGTTTTTTTTTTTGGTTCAAATCTTTTCAGAGGGCCACAAATAATTTGGTTCTTTTTTTTCTTTCTTTATGTTATTTTTAAGTCTTCGTGTTTTTGTACACCTTTTTCTTGTGTATTTTCTTTTATTTCTTAAAATCTTCTTTTCTTTTTTTTCTTTTTTTTTTCTTCATTTTTAATTTTGAGTTGTTGTTTCTTTTTTTTTTTTTTTGTTGTTTTCTTTTAAGTTGTTTTCATTGAAGATTTCGATTCTGAATTTTGGAATAAAAAAAAAAAAACAAAAAACAAAAAAAAAAAGAAATAAAGAGAGAAGAAAAAAATTTAACAACAAAAAAAAAAGCAACTACAAAAAAAAAATACAAACCAAAAAAAACCGTGGCCTAAAATATTTGGTTTTTTTTTTTTGTTTTTTTAAAAGAAGACAAAAAAAACCCACAAAAAAAAAATTAAAAATACAACAACAACAGAAAAATACAAAAAAAACAGCGTATTACCAGATGTAACTGTTGATTTTTTTTTTGGGTTCGTTTTTTTTTTCTTTTTTCATTTTAAAACTTACAAAAAAAAATACACAAAAAAAAACACCAAATTAAGATTAATAATTTCTTGGAAATCAGTTTTTTTTTTTGTTTATTTCATTTCTTGTTTTATTAAAAAAAAAAAAAAAAAACAGAAAAAGACAAAAAAAACTCAGAAATGACGACATAAAAAAATTACACACACACACACACATAAATGTACATTCTGGAGGAACAACGACAAAGAGAATCACATAAAAAAAAATTATCTCTTATCAGAAATAATTTTTTTTTTTTTTAACTTACAAAAACTTTGTTTTCTTTCTTCTTCTTATTTGTATTTTTTTGTTATTTTTTGTTTTTTTTTTTCTCCATTTCTCGAAAAATTCATTATTAATTGTAATTCCCACCCATCTCTCTTACCCGACACTCCCCCACAACCCACCCTCACCAAAGAGAGGAGTCATAATCAAAAACAAAACAAAAAAAAAAAAACAAAAAAAACACAACAACAACAAAAAACCAAAAACAATAAAAAAAGAAAAAAACGAACCAAAATAAATTAATTAGAAAAGCGGAATGAGGAGCGAGAGAGAGAAACAGTGAAAAAGAGTAGGAAAGAGAGAAAAAAAAAGTTGTTATTTGTTTGTTTTGTTGTTGTTGTTGTTGTAAAACAATTTTTTTTTTTATTTTCAAAAAAAAAAAAACAAAAGAATCAGGAAGGCTTTTTTTTTTTGTTTTTCAATTATTTTTTTTTGTATTCGTTTTTTTTTTCTTTGACGTATTTCCGGTTATCGTTTTTTATTGTTGTTGTTATTTTTTTTTCCCCCAAAATATATTTTAAGAAAAAAAAAAGAATTCTTAAAAATTATGAAAAAATTAAAAATTACCAAATTTTTTTTTTTTTGTTTTGCTACTTACGTATTTTGCCCGCTTTAATTTTGTTTTTCATTCAAAAGAAATAACAATTTTGTTTTTGTTTTTCGTTGAAAGAAAATAAAAATGATGAACGAAGAAAAATCACATAACAACACCACATATACACACACACAATAATTTTTAGAAAGAAAACGGACAAATAATCAGTGTAATTGTCTTTTTGTTGTCTTTTTTTATTTTTTATTCTTTTTTTGATTTAATAATTTTTGAATTTTCCGAACATTTTCTCACCCAAAAAAAAAAAAATAGTTAATTATCTATTAAAGTTTCTCCACTGATCAAAGAAAAGTCACTTTTAAATATTTTACTGTTTTTTTTATTCACTGTTTTTTTTTTTTGTGTTTTTATAATCTAATTTTCCTTTATTTAGAGAATATTGGCAACAAAAAAAAAAAAGACGATTTTCATTTAAGAAAAATTGAAAAATGTAAACATTGGCAAAAGTGAAGAATTTCGTTATTTTTTTGTTGGTTGTTTTGCTTGACTGTTATCTTTTGATGTCCTCAACAATGAGAGAGAGGAAAAACTATCAATATTATTTTATTTGTTGTATTTTTTTTCACCAAAATTAGAAATTTTCTTTTTTACTCATTTTTAAAAAAAAAAAAAACAAAACAAACACAAATTTTCACTTCACTCTTGAGTTAAGAAAAAAAAAAAAAAAACAAATTTTTAAAACAAAATAAAAAATCATTAAAAATTTTTGGAAATTAATTTTTCTTTATTTTCCTGATTTATATTTTTATTTTTTTGAATTGTTTGCAAAATTTTAAAAATTTTCCGTTTTTCAGAAATTTTTTAAACAAAAAAGACGACGAGAAATATTTAATTTTTGTGTATACCGCTGCTACAAAGAATTTTCTTACAATCCAATCTGTGGGTATTTTCAAAATGTCTCTAAAATCAAATCGAAATTTGTCTCGAGCTTCTCTTGTTTTTTCTAGTATGATTGTATGTGTGCCATGTTGTGTTTATTTTTTTTGTGTTGTTGATTATAAGATTGCATCTGTATATGTGTGTGTTTTTTTTTGTGTTTCTTTCTCTCGTTCTCGCTCTCTCACTTTTTACACACAAATCTCTCTTTTTGTTATTGTACAAAAACACAAAAACGCAAAAAAAATTTTATCGTAACATTTGTGTGAATAACGTAGTCGGATAAAATTCAGGGAAAATACAAATGCAAAAAAAACACACACACACAGACACAAAATCATACTGCTTTTTATGTGTGCGAGAGCATTTGTGTGATGGTATATAAAAACATGAAATCGTTCATTTGGAAAATTTCAAATACAAAAAAAAAACGCAGAAACGAAAAATATAAAGAAGAAAGAAAAACTGACTGTCTCACATACATATATAAATATATATCTTCACACACATAAACAAACTTATGTATATAAAAAAAACTCTCTTTTGTAGAATATCGTATGAGAGAAAAAAATGCATATAAAAAAGTATATCAAAAGCGAGAGGAAAAAAAGTGTTTTTTTTTTTCGGTGTCCGTTTGTCATGAATGTATATTTGTGTGTGTGAGTGAATGCTCTTATAGTGTATGTGTGTGTTCTACGAACGAGAATACATACATGTACATATTTTTATTCGGAACTTTTATAAAATAATAATTTTCAAGAATTTTTTTTCTTCTGTGTTTTTTTTTCTTCAACGAGCTTCGACGTGCGTTTTAATCAAGAAAACAAAAAAAAAAAAAAAACACAGAATAAGAAAGAAAAAAAAAAACACAAAGAGAAAAAGAAGGAAAAAAAACCGTTTGGAGATTGTAAATTTTTTTTTATTTCGCTTTTTTCTTCATCTTCTTCTTTTTACTTCTTCTGATAAAGTGGACGGCCAAAGGCGCTTTTATATACAAAAAAACAGCTTCAGGTAAAATAAAATTCGCCAATTTATTTTTTTTTTTTTTCTTTTCTTCATAGTCGAAGTAATATTTTGTTTTTTGTTGTTGCTTTTGTAATTTTTTTTTTGTCTTCTCCTGTTTTCTTCTACATCACAATCGTACATACACACACACACACATGCAATGAAACACAAAAAAAAAAAAAATAAATACAAAATACAGAAAAAAAAACGGCACAAAAAAAAAGTTCCATGTTCGTAATTTCCGTTTTTTTTTTCTTTTCTCTTCTTTTTTTTTTTTGTTATTCAAAGTTGAAATCGTAAAAACAAAATGGCGTCTCCACATAACAATTGAACTTTTTCTATATAAACGGTTTGAAATTCCAAAATGGACATTTTCGTGCTTTTTCTTATTTTGTTTATTATATAATCGCGATTGACCTTTTAGTTTGACCTTATTCCCCTTTCTCTACCTTCTCTATTATTCCTTTTCTTTATTTTTTTTTTTTTGTTTTTTTGGTAGAAAATAAAAGCATTTTTTTACACCCCTTAAATGTTAGATCAAACAAACTAGAAATTTTTTTTTGTGTTTTTCTAAAAGCTAAGGGTCGGACATGAATTTTCTTCTTTTTTTTTTGTGTTTTGTTTTCTTCTTTTACTTTTTTTTTTTTTTTTTGGACTCCGGACGCCTTGGGGGTAAAATCAATAATATTATTCAGAATAAATTCGTTTTTTTTTCTTTACTTTCTTTTTATATTTTTTGTAACATGTTTTTTTTTTTGCGTTCTTTCTTTTCTTGTTCATCTACCCCTGACTTTTTTAAGACTAGAGGATCCATTGTGTGCAGGAGATAGGGGTTGTAAATAAATACTAACACCCTCTTTATCACTCCCTATCTTCATTCCATGGTTTTTGTAAAATATTATTTTTCTGGATTTTATTTATTTTTTAAAAAAAAAAAAAAAAACGTCTACTCTCTTCTCCGTCCAAACGTTGTTTTTTTTTTTTGTTTTTGTGTTTTTTTTTTTTATGACGAAAGTACCAATGAAAGGGACGCCGTTTTCAAATTTAAAAATGTCAGCCACCCTCTTTTTTTTTTAACTACTGCAACCTTTTTTTTTTTTTTATTTTTCTTTTTTTCATTCCTCGCCTTTTTCCCATTCTTCTCGACCCATTCAACATTTTTCTTTATTTTTTTTTCTCTCTTCTACCATCTTCTTCTTCTTCTTCCTTTTTCCCTTTTTTAACATTTCTTCTTTTTTCTTTTTCGTTTTTTGCTATCTCCACTTTTTTTTTTTTTATTTTCCTCCAGAAGAACAGAGAACAAACTAAACTACCCGGAGTTATAAAAAAATAATTTTTTTTTGTTGCATGAATGTGTTTGTGCTTTGTGTATAAAAAAAATATGCACATGTGTGTGTGTGTGTGTTGTATGTACGTTACATTTTTAGAGATGATTCACATTCTCTTGTATTATTATTATGATGCCTTTGGTTTTTGTATGGAATGGAAGTTGAGTAAAAAAAAAAAAAAAAAACGAAGAAAATACAAGAAAAAGAAAGAGAGAGAGAGAAGATGAAAGAAAAAAAAGTAATATAATAAAGATAATAAAAGAAAAATAAAAAAAATATATATAATTTTTTAAACAAATTTTGTGGTTGAAAACAAAAAAAAAACACACACACACACACAAGAGAAACAACAACAATAGTATTTCTTTCTCTTTCTTTTCATTTTGGATCTAAAAAAACAAAAAAAGTCAAATTCAGATACAAATTTTTGTTGTTGTTCTTTTTTTTTTACTTTATTTGTTTACAAAACAAAAATAAGGGGTGACACATAAAAATAATAAAAAAAAAAAAAAAAAAACAATAAAACAAAAGAAAGAATAACGAACGAAAGAGACGGAGAGAGAGAGAGAGAGAGAGATTACAATAATAATAAAATAAAAACTTGCTACAAAAAAAAAAAGAAGAAGAAGAAGAAGAAGACATGTTAATATTATTTATTATTATTCTTTATACTTCTTTCTTTACGCTCATATATTTTAATTTCTTTCACATTATTTATTTGTTCACTATTTTAAATAAAAGTAATAAATATATAATTTGTAATTTTTACATTAATTCAAAATTCAAAATTCAAAATTTTAAGTAAGTACAACAACAATTCCAACCATTTTTTTTTACCACCAAAAAAAAAAAAAACAAAAACAAAACAAATTTTATATTTTTTTTTTCCAGTGTAAAAGTAAAAGAAAATATGAAAAAATATATTATAAGTGAAAATAACCCTATTTATTAAAAAAAAAAAAAAAATGAAAATGAAAATGAAGAAGAAAAAAAAATTGTGTATGACGCAGACGGGATTTTTTTCTTTTTCTCTTTTGAAGCGAAATTTCGTTTTTTTTTTTTTTTCATTTTTTTTTTTATATTTTTTTCATACCGATAAAAAAAATATATAAAACTGCCTTCTCTCTCTCTCCCCTTCCTCACCCATACCACCCAATTCCGTACTCATCGTCAAAAAAAAAAAAAAAAACACTTTTTGCTTCTTCATCAACATCATCACACAAAAAAGAAAAAAGAAAAAAAAAAATTCATTTTTCAACGTAGAACGAAAAAAAAAAAAAATACGTTGTTATTGTTGTTTTTTTTGTTGTTGTCGTTATTATATTTGTTGTTGGTACTTTTACGTTTGCATGTATATATATCCTCTATATTCTCTAACTATATAGAAGCATTTGTGTGTGTGTGTATGTGAGACAATACCAAAAAAAAAAAAAAACAGAAAAACAAAAACAAATTTTTTTTTTTACTCCCTTTTGGCTGCACCCCAAAAAAATGTATAGAGAATACACACACATACACATACAAAGAAAATAAAGAACAAATGAAAACAAAAAACAACGAAAAAATATATAAATAATAAAAAAAAAAAAAAGAATAAGAGAGGAAAAAAATTATTTTGTTTTTTTTTTTTGTTTTTGTGTTTTTTTTTTTTAAAAAAAAAATAAAAATAAAAAAAAATTTTCATTGAAACGGAAAATCAATAAAATTCATATTTTTTTTTTTGTTTTCTTTATTTTCTTTTTATTTTTCTTACTTTTTTTTTTATATTTTTTTTTTCTTTTCTTTTTTTTTGTCTCTAAATGAAGAATTTGATTTTCATTTTTCTAAAATTATTATCATTTTCTAAAAAAAAAAAAAAATAAAGAAATAAAGAAAAAATGAAAGGAAAAAAAAAAAACAATAGAAAAACAACAACAACAAAAAAAATTATTAAAAAAAGTAAACCACTGAACAAGAGAGTGATTTTTTTTTGTGGGGGTTTTAGGTGAGGGTGATGGAAGAAAACAGCGTGTGTGTGTGTTTTTTTTTTTTTTTGGTTGTAAGAAGGTGGAGAAGGGTAAAGGTTTATTTTTTTTATTTTTTTTTTTTGGTGATGACAAACGGAAGAAAAGTAGGAGTATAAATGGGTGAAGGATTTGTGGTGGTGGTAAATAGAGGTATATGTATGAAGAAGAGGAAGGAAACAAAGGAATACATTTTTATTATTATTATTAAATTAATATTATTTCTTTTCTTTCTTTCATTCTTTCGTTCGTTCATTTTCTTTTTTTATGTTCTTCTTCTTCTTTTGCCTCCATTTTCTCTTATTTTTTCCAGTAAATTTTTTTTCTTCATTTCTTTTTTTTTTTTTTTTATTATTTTTAATAAAAAAAATTTCTTTATTTCAAGAAAAAACCTTTTCATTCCATTTTTCTTTTCCTTTCCTTGTCTTCCTTTTCTTCATATTTTTTTTTTTTTTTTTTGCTTTTTCTATTTGTGTGTTTGTGTGAAAATATATAAGTAAAATGGGGAATGAGTGGAGTGTGTGGGTTGGATAATAAGTGGGTGGACGTGGAGAGGAGCTTGTGAGCTACGGATGTTAAAGAGGAAAATTTTTGATTTGAATTTTTCTAAAACAGAAAAAAAAGAGAACAAATAAAAAAAAAATGAAAAAAAAAAAAAAAAAACTAAAAACAAATTTAAAGGAAAAAATAAAAACAAAGATTTTCCTTTTTTTATGTTTTCAAAAAAAAAAAAAAAAAAAACAAAAAAATTCTTTAATTAAAACGACACTCTATTTTTTTTTTTTTATGTTCGTTCCTTTCTTACAGAAAGAATGGGGGGAGAGCGGTTTTTTTTTTTTGTTCACAATTTTTTCATTTTCTTCTTTTGTTTTTTTTCCTTTAGTTAATTTTTAATTAGTACAATTAATTATGTGTTTCTTTTATTTTTTTTTTTTTTTCGTTTATTTAATTAATTTTTTTTTTTCTTAATTCTTCTTCTATTTTTTTTTTTATCAAATTTTTTTTTATTGTTTTTTTTTTTATAATTTTTTTTTTTGTTTTTTTTTTTTTGCGTTTTTTTTTTCATTTCAACTATTTATTAAATGTTTTTTTTTTTACTTTTCTTATTAACTTTTTTTTTTTGTTTGTCTTATTAATTTTTATTCAATTAAAGGAAATTGTTTACATTTTTTTTTTCTTTATTTAGGAATTTTCCTTTTTTTTATTATTTTTAATTAAATTTTGTTCTTTATTTTTTTTGTTTTTCCTTTTCTTCAAAAACACAAAAATTTCTAAGTAAAATTGACTGATTTTTCATATTTTAAGTTTTTCATTATAATATTTTTTTTTTTTTTATGTTTTATTCTTTTTTTTTTTTTTTTTTTCTAAAATAAAGAAGATTAAATAGAGAATAGATTTTTTTTTAAAAGACTGACTAAAAAAAAAGAGAGAGAGAGATCATTTTTGTTTTATTTGTTTCATTATTTTTCTTCTTCTTCTTCTTCTTTTTGTTTTATTATTTTTTTTTTTTTTTTACCTACGAGAAATGGGGGGGGGGGGGGGGGGGGGGTTTAAGAGCTAGGTTTTCTTTGTTTTTCATTTATATTCTTTTTTAATTTAAATTAAAATTATTATTTTTTATTTTTTATTCTCTTCGATTTTTTATTATTTTTCTTTTCTTTTCTTGTTTGTGTTTTATGAACAAAAAACCAGCTCAAATTGAATTTCTAGAATGGAAAAACAGAGACTGACTTAGTATTTAAGTGAAAATAATATTACAGTAATTTTATTTATTGAAAATATCACAGATTTTATTAATATAACTTTTTGCTTTATTTTTATTAATTCTTTTTTTTTAAATTTCGTTTTGTTTTTTCTTAAATAAAAACAAAATCGTTAAAACGATTTCTCATTTACTTCTTTCTTCGTTTTTTTTGAACTAGACGGTTTAAAATATTTAAAATTATATTTTACGTTAATTAATTATTGACAAAAAAAAAATAAAAATATTAAATAAAGATCTCAAAAATTCATTTTTCTTTATTACAACAACAAAAAAACAAAAATTCATTTTTTTTTATCTTTGATTCATTTCTAGCGTTTTCCTTTATTTTATAAATCAAATTATCTATCGCGCGCAACTTTTTAATTTACATTAGTTTTTTTTTCTTTTGTTCTTTTTGTTAATAAAAAAAATAATAAAAAAAATATTACCAGTGAACAATATATTAGACCCATCTGGGAAGAATTAAAATTAATGTATTAAGAATAAAATGAATGAACAATAATACAACTAAAAAAAAATTTCAAAAAATTAAATGGTCCAATATACAATTAAAATATTTTAAAAATGAAAGAAGTGAATTGAATTTTATAGAACAACAAATGACTAAAAAAAAAAACCAGAAGTTAATTAAAGAAAATTCAATTCTAATAAACATAAAATTAAATTTATTCAAAATGATCAGCTTCATTCTTCGAAAAAATTAAAAAAATTAAAACCACAACCGATCAATGCAAAATTTGTTTGCTTTTTTTTTATGTTTCTTCCTATAAAATTTTAGTAAATATTTTTAAATTCAACCATTTTTGAGATCATTTTTATGTTATTTTAGTTAAATTTCTTCTCCAACAATAAAAAAAAAATAAACTTCCGATAAAACCGACAGAGAGTGAGAGAGAGCGCGAGAGAGAAGAAAAGAATATTATAAATTATGATTAGTTTTTTTTTTTTTAATTATTTTACAACAAATTTAAAAGTACTGTAATATTGCCTTTACTTATCACCAGCACATAGACTCGACTCTATTCTAATGAAATATCCGAGCTAGAATTATGTTTGAATAATATGAACATATTAATTATTATAAATGTTATTATAATAAAAATGATAAACATAAAAATTATATAAAAAATAATATGAAAATAAAATTGTATCATTACAATGACAATAATTTTTATATAATTATTATCGAAATTTATAAAATTAAAATTTAATAATAAATTATTGTTAATATAAATAATATTTTTTATTTGTACTAAATTAATACTACTAATATTATATATTGTTTGATGATGTGGAAGCTGTTCTGGATTTAATATTAAAACAAAAACAACTAGTCATTGTAGTAAATTAAATAAATCTTGTTCAATTGGTTTCTTTAACCAATTACCTAAATCTTCACGTTTGAATGCATTAAATAATTCTCGTTTTGCCGTCTAAAATTTTTTTTTTTTTAAAATAAAAGAAGAAAAAAAAGAGAAAGAAAAATATTCATATTTACAAAATTAATTAGTAATTTAATTTAATAATAATAACAACAACAATAAAGAAAAAAATATAGAAAAATAAATAAGAAATTAAAACAATTTTTTACAGAAAAAAAAACAAAAAAAAAACAAAAAATAAAATCGCTCAGTAAAAATTAAAATTGTAAATTATTGTAAAAATTTAATTAATTAATATTTAGGAATTAATCAAATTGATAAATTGTTGACGTAAGAATTTTTTTTTTATCTTTATCTTTCTATTAATAATCAGGATTATTTAAGTTCACCGGATATATTAAAGAATAAAAGGATTAACAAATATTCAGACATCTACACATAATCATTTAACGGAATTGTGTGTTCTGTTTGAAACAAGTCAAAAAATAATTATATAATGAGTTGTGTAGATTTTTACTTATGACATAAAAAATTGGCGCAAAAGTGTGTTGTGTAGTCTAGAACAAATGTTGAAAAGAACATAATTTATATTTCGCAATGAGATTAAATGAAAATTGAAATTTTATTAATAAACGGTAATATTTTTATAGTTTGTGTCCGATAAGAAAATTACGTTTATATTTTATTATAATTAATTCTTAAATAATTACATTATAGTAAAATATCAATTCAATCATAAATATTTTAATAATTAATTGTGAAATAAAAAATTACTTTTTATAAACGTTAATTAAATACAGAACTAAATAAGAATGTAATTAGAACATTATGGAATAATTTGGTTGAACTCGGTAATTATAAGGTTATATTTATGCGTGAACAACAAATTTGAGTTAACAAAAATGATTTAGACTTCAATATTAATTGTTAACTAGTTTGCTGCAATTCAGTAAACTATTTGATCAAATAATTGTTTAGGATTGTCAGTGATGCAATATTAAATTATTTATATTTTTTCAATTGTAAGTTTTAATGAATGAAGAGTTTTACAAATGGATGATTGTCTGATCTCTGTTTCAACTATAGGATATACAATTTTTTTTTTTAAATTCTACAGACAAATATTTAATATTTTTACTGAGCAAAATATTCTTGTACGTGATAGAAATTATAATTTGCACGTAAAATTTATTACAAGGCAAATGAAAAAAGTAAAATTTGCCAATTTTTAAAAAATAAATAAGGAAAATAACAAAATTATTCCAAACCTGATAGTCGCGAACCAATGCCTTAGTTTCGCCATAAATAAGTGCCAATCTACGATGTTGTACTGCTGGTAATCGTTTTATTAAATCTGTATAACGTTGAAAGAATGCTTGTTTTGCAATTCTTGACATACGATTATTAATTCTTCGTCCAGTTAATGAATTGATTATTTCAACTTCCTGTGTTTTTGGAAAAAAAAAAAAGAAAATGTTATCTGAAGTAAAATTGAAAGAATTTTTTAGTTAATTGTTACACAAATTCCATTTTGACAAGACAAATATTCTGAATTTTGTAATTTCAAACGCATCAGAATTAACAAATAATACAACAACAAATTGTCGAAAAGATTTAAATTTAGTTTTATTTAAGGAAACGAATCTAAATGAATCATTAATTAAAATTTGTAATTATTGAAATTTGAATAATTTTTATATTTGGTCAAATTTTATGGTAAATTTTAATGGGATTTTTGTATGACGTGAAAAGACACAAACAATATCATCATTCGAATTCGTGACGATATCACTTATGACGGTTTAAAAAATCATACTCTGAACAATTTATCTTTTGCGTCATAAAATAGAAAGAATATGAAACTTTTGATTATAGAATTTGAAAGAAACCGGATTAAATTAATTAATTATAATGCATTAGAATAGACAAATTCTTAATATTAAAAGAAAAATTTTATGGAACAACAATTAAAATTCTGCACTTGCAATTAATATTTAATTAATTCAACAAAGATTAATATTGAAAGAAAACTCTTAAAATTTTAATTTTTATAGAATACAAATAGGTAAAATCAATGTCGCTATTTACAATAAATCTAAAGTTGTATTTGAAATATTAAAAAAATAACAAAATAAAAACTATTAAAGATAAAAACCTTATTTCCAATTGTCCAATTAACACCAAAATTAGGTGGTTTTATTTGATTTCTTGTTTCAGCTGATGTAACAAGTGCAAATTTAGGTTGATTAAGACGATATGGTGGTGGAAGACCTTGTATGGAACTTTCAATACGTCCGCAAACAGCACGATACATATGAGCTGGATGTAATAAGCTTCCTAATACAATTGAATATAAATAAACCGGTTGTATAACACTTGATAATAATGATCCTTGTAATCCTAATACATTCCAACGACATATTTTATCAGAACACGACATTGTCAATAATCTTTGACCTTGTAGTACACCATCCCATGTTTGAATACCATCACTACTTTTAACTGGTATTGTACCTTCACCAGATTCAATTTTTGTACGTAATTGTCCACGTGCTTTTCTATTTGGATGTTTATCAATACCTAAATTAGCATCCTCTTCATGTGGACTAAATATTCTTGCATCACCACATGGTGCTGTATTTATATATAAATGAAATTTAATACCATCTTTGATACCATATAATTGATTTCGTTGATTTGGTCGTTCAAATATTGAACTATCGGCAGTTTCTATTTAAAAATAAAAAAGACCATTATATTATTTCCAAAATAAAGCAAAAATGTTTTAAATACTGTACCTGGATTCAAATGTAATTCCAATTGTGAGTAAAAAAAATCAACCAAACAACGTCTTGCAACAATTTCAGCATGTGAATCATTCAAAACACCACCAGTAACACTCATATATTCTCCATTGACACATTTAGTACCTGTAGTAACAGAAATTACCTGAAATAAAGAAAATGTTTTATTTTAAAAATTTATTATAAACATTTTGAATTAGAAAAAACCATGTTCATAACATGGAAAATATAACTATATTTTGTAATCCATATCAACAGTCAATCTGCAATATGCTTAACTAGTTAAAGTTGACAATTATTCGTAAGTTACGAATAATTAAATAATTATTCGTGCTGCCACCTTGGTCGGTAAACTTTTTAAATATATTAAATATAAATTACTTGTGCTTGATTAAGATCTGGTCCAGTTGTCATAACAATACCAGCTAATACTTTACGTCTTGAATACATTTCATTTCCAACCATGATTTGACAGAATTTATCAATAATCATTCTAATAAAAAGAAAAAGAGTAGAAATTTATTTGTATACTCAATAAAAAATAAATAAAAAATTATAAATTAACTTACTTTCCAATAGCATCAGCCAATGTTTGTGATAATTCAATAGATAAACTTTTACTTGTTTCAAGATTAGTTATCACTTTTTTCGGTTGTAAATGTTGCATTGGACTGTATGAAATATTACATAATGATGCTAATGCTGCTTTGGCGGCAGCATTTTTAGCTAGTTTTTTTGATGGTCCAGTACCTTCAAATTTACATTCATTTACATTCACAAGCATTTTGAAACGTGAATGTTGTAGTCCATCAGAAGAAACACAATCAAATTGTACATCCGTAAATAGTTCATAAAGTAACATAACTGGACCCTTTTCTGGTACCTGTTTTTGTCCTTCAGTTGCCATTATATTTTTGCTGATCTCTTTTTTTGTTTTTGTTGTTAATTAAAAATAAGAAATTTTTTTTATTATTATTTTTTTTTTAAACAAAAATTAAATTCGTATGATTCTTCTACAAAAATGAATTTCGAAAATTTTTCAACAATAAATTTGTTTTGTCGAATTTCATTTGATATCTCTGTTTTTAGTTTCTTTAAAGCATTTTTATTATTTACATAATTACAATCCAAAAGCATCAAATATCTAGAGTGTTTTTTTTCGGTATTTAAATAAAGTAAATTACAAAAGAGCAGGTTTCATAATTTTCAGATATTTGTCTATTTTTAAATGTCTATCGTAATTGTGTTTTGCAGGGCTTAGAATTTAGAATTTACAATTGTAGAAAAATTTCAGCAAACAAAAATTGTGTAGTTTCTGAGGGTTAAATTAATGGAATCTTTGTGTTCATTGAAGACAAAAATAAGTGTAAGTACATAAAAAGCAATTATTTTAGTGAACTGTGTTCGCAATAAATAAATGTATTCGAATAAGTATGATACTCGAATTAAAAAAAAACTCTAAATCTTTGATTTATTTTGTGATTTAAAAGCAACGATGAAAAAACACAAATTTTAAAACAAAGCCAATCATCAATAAAACAACAAATAATATAAAAGAAAATTATAAGACAAAAAATCAAAAAAATAAAATAAAAGTAAAAAATGATTAAAAAAATAATAAAATAAAAATCCAAAACTAAAAAAAAAAACACAAAATAATAATACTTGCTTTCAAAACGAGAAACCCATGCTATTTTATTATTATTATCTAAATTATCATCAATGATAGCATCTAAACTACGCTGTATTGTTGTGATAAAATCAGCTTGTTGAATTTGTCTAATACCATTCTCCAAATGTTCATCACTAGTAAAGTCAACATTATTTGTTGGCTTAATTGGTGTTAATGCAGCACCATCCTTAAATTGAATAAAACTTCTGAGTGCTGCTGCTGCTGCCTCCATACGTGCAATCTTTTTACTACGTCCTTGTCCAGTGTAACGTTGCCCATCAACCTTTTATAATATTTTAATTTTATTATGGAACTTATTTTTTTAATAAATTAAATTTAAATTACCATAATTGCCATGGTAAAAAGAGGTGCGTGTACTGGTCCAGTTTGGGAAAGAAGATCATATACAATACCATGTCTGAGCTCATTTAACATAGCAACTGGATTTTTTGGTTGTACATCTTTAACTGTTCCATTACGCTGTTTCTTTTTAGGATGTTGTCCTATATCCACAATAAATTTAAGAATAAAAATGAATTTCCGTAGGCACGTGCAAAATAAAAAAAATATTGTTTTATAAACAAATAAGTTGAGGTTAGGAAAATTTTTGTATTTATTTTTTCTCTTGGATTACCGGTTTCGTCATCATCAGAATAAGAGTCGTACAAATCTAATAAAATATTAAAAAACTCAGCCATTTGTGCTTAATTATCACTTTACCAGTTTTACTAACAAATTTAAAAATTTTGTATTTTTAGGTTGGTATTATTGAAAAACGAAACATCGAATATCATCGAAAATAAACCCTTTCATGTCTATCAATTTTTTGCACAATTACAAACGATGTAATTTTTTTTTTAATGTGTTAGAAATTTTTCTTTGCATTCCTTAATTTTTCAACTTTGTTTATTAAAAGAAATATTATAATAAATTTATGCTATAGATTATGTAATTCTCCGAATTTGTAAAGGAAATGATAATTACTTTTTTATCGGATTCGGTAATAAAAACTCGATAATAATTAAAATAATTATTTAAAAATCAAATTACCAAAATGAGTGTGTTCGGCAGATCTTTTTTGACCTCGGGCAGTAGTGGTAGTTTGTTGGTGCTCTGTCGAATTATTATTTTGTACTTCAGAAGAAATATTCTGTAGAAATGGAAGATAACAAAAAAAAAAGTATTTCAATGATTATCTATTTTAAGAATGAAAAAACAAAACACATGTTCAAAATGATTATATTTAAATAAATCATAAACCCATTGATTGTTTTTTAAAAATCAATAAAAAAAAAATTGAAAAAAAAAATATATCGAATAAATAAATTTCCGTAACTACACTAAAATTAACTATTTCATATTTTCTTACATTTTCATTTGGGTTTAGAGCCATTGCATTGCTTATCTATATTTGAAATATAAAATAAGAAAATTTATTACTTCCGAAAAGTGTCCAGAGGTTCCTATATGCATATATATATACACATATATAAAAAAAAATCAATAAAATCCTTATGACTTTTATATTACTTATTTATAAATTAAACTTTTAATATAACACATTTATAATATATTGATTGATATAACATTGGTTTTGTAAAACTTTTCTGATATTAAACACATTTTTACAATACACATTAAAACATTATTAAAACATTTTTTTT
This sequence comes from Pedicia rivosa, assembly GCA_963082725.1. Taxonomy (NCBI): domain Eukaryota; kingdom Metazoa; phylum Arthropoda; class Insecta; order Diptera; family Pediciidae; genus Pedicia; species Pedicia rivosa. The sequence goes on along the minus strand of OY720151.1, from coordinate 13,890,812 downwards.
TAAAACAAACGCCGCTTTTCATCGATAAAAAAATGATCTGTCAAATATTATAAAAGTTGAATAATTTTTAATCCAATCAGAACTGTTTAACCTCCTTCGTTTAATTATGGAATTGAACGAAAACAGAGATTTAATTTTATCGAATATTTTGTCATTTTCTCTTTTGGCCTGAAATTCACATAACATAAAAGTTAGGGAGTTAAACTTTCATTAAGACTTTGAACGAAAATATATCGATCGAAAAAACCGATGATTTTCTTATTTAATGTCGATAGGAGGTAATAATATAACAACAACAAAGTTACCTTCCTTAACAAAAAATTGCAAACGTCAAAAAGAAAAAATAGAAAATTTTCTAACCTATTTTTCTTTTTATTTTCTAATTCCTCTGAATAATTGTTATATAAAATTCAAAATACTTAGAAAAATGACAGGTTCAACATTACCTACTGATGATATAGGAAAATTTATACATGAAATTAAGCTAGGGTAAGTTTTAGGAAATTTTTCTTTAATAAATTTTCATAATGTTTCAAAACATTACAGGAAACTTAGTGGTTCTTATTATGTGACAAAACATACAGTGGAAATATTTAAAAAAATAATTGCTAAATCAGAATGGAATACAGCTGAGTAAATCATAAACTGAAAAATGAAATCTGTTCTAAGAAGTGAAATAATTATAATTTCTATACTTTCAGAGATTTGATGAAGTTGATTAAGACACAAACAAAAATTATAATGTCTGCCCTTCCACAGGAATCTGTAACATCTAATACAGCTCGAAGGGTGCTGAAAATAATACGAGAGGAATATGACTCTGTTCAAGCAAAAGTAATATTTTTTAAAAATTTTATTTTTGAGATAAATCTTAAATAGTTTACCTTTATAGATTCATCAATTTACAGATGATACGCAAGCATCACTCCATAAACTAGTTACACAAAATAGCGAACCAGATAATATTCGTGATTATTCCAAACCTCATGAGGGTTTAAAAGTTGCACTTTTAGATCATTTACAAGAAATTGAAACAGAACTTGAAACAAGTGCTGAAAATATTTCGTCACAAGCCGTTGATCATATTCATTCTTCTGAATTAATTTTGACTTTAGGACATTCAAAAAGTGTTGAAAATTTCTTAAAAAGTGCTGCAAAACATCGTAAATTTGAAGTTGTTGTTGCTGAATGTGCCCCTGCTTGTCGGGTAAAATAATTTTTTATTCTAAGATTGAATTAACCCAGTCTTATCTCTACATTTATCAAACCTATATATCTATATATATATATTAATTTCAAAATTATTTACAGGGACACACGTTAGCAGTAAGTTTAGGTAAAGCAAAAATAGAAACAACTGTTATACCTGATTCGACAATATTTGCAATGATGTCACGTGTTAATAAAGTTATAATTGGCACACATAGTGTTTTAGCAAATGGTGGTTTACGTTCTGCATGTGGTTCATACACAGTTGCATTGGCTGCTAAACATTTTTCTGTTCCTGTTATTGTTCTAGTACCAACATATAAATTTTCACCTGTATATTTATGTAGTTACGAGCAAGATGCATTTAATTTAGTGGGTTGTAGCGAAGGTGTGATACCATATAATTCATCGGCTTCAAGATTTTGTAAAGCATATAGTCCTATATTTGATTATGTTCCACCAGAACTTGTTACATTATTTATATCAAACATGTAAGTAACATAAAAGTTAAAATTTTGAAAAATTAAAACCCCACAATGAATGCATATAACTATTTGTATAAGTGCAAGTAATTTATTATTATTTTTTTCATGTTCTCTAATTGTTGCAAATTTATAATAATTTTCTTTATCTATAATTTCTCCTTTTTATTATAGTGGAGGAAATGCACCATCATACGTTTATAGGTTATTGAGTGAATTATATCATGCTGATGATTATGAATTATAAAAATGATTCAAATTGGTTTTGCCTTTTGAATGCGTCACAACTTAAAACGATGGCCTAATGTTATAAAGATTTATTAATTATTTTTTTTGAACTGAAAATATAAATAAAAATAAAATTTTTAAATAAAAAATTAAAACAATTTATTATTAATTTAATATTGTTAAGAATTCTCAAACAGTTTTAGCTTGCATTAATTGAATTTCATTCTGTGTTTCGGCAACAAAAATTGTAAAAGCAACTTAATATTTATAGACATATTTTATTTATTTTTTTTGTAAAATTTCTTTTATCTTTTCTGTGCAGGACAAGATTTTTTCAAATATTAAATGTTATAGAGCACTTTTCATACATTTCATAACTACTTTTCGTAATAGAAAAAACAAATTAATTTAAAATCAGAAAATTATTATTATCATTTATTGCCTTAAATTTAATTATAAAGTTTTTTTTTTGTTTTTGCACAATTTTTATTTAATTTTTCTATTATTCTTCATTCAGAGATAAATAAAGAAATTTATTAAGAAAATAATTAATGCTTGGAGAAAAAATATCTCATTAGCCCGAAATAAAATAATGTTTTTGTATGTTTAAAAATGGGGGAATAGCTACATACTTTGAATTAACTTATGTTTTTGTAAATGTACATTCTCAATCTTAATTTAATTTTATATAATATTTTGGTTTATTTTGTTCTTTATTTATTCAAAAATTCCACATTTTTAGTTTATAAAAATAAATAATTCTCTTCGAAGATGTTTTACCTGATTTCTGAGCAAGTATTTTTTTTCTTGTTATTATTAAAAGGATACAAATTTCTCATAAAATAAAAACTTTTTAATTTTAAATATTGCCAATAATTCTAATTTACAGAATTTAAAATTTATCTATTCTGGTTAATTTCTTTGTTTTTAAAATACGAATCAAATACATACATTTTATTATTAATTACATTTTCTTTGACTAGAACTGTATACTTTCTCTTACATAGGGTTACAAAATTCTTCAAATACTGCAAGAAGGACAAATATTTTTGGTTTAAGTTAAAAAGTCAAAATTTATTGAACAGAATTAAAAAATCATAACTTTTGTAGAATTGAATTTCTATAATTAAAATAAAAAGAATATATTTTTGGAAAAATTAAATTCTCTGAAACAAACAGACAAAAACAGTTTTTTTTTTGCTGTAAAAACATAATAACCCTACATTACAGTTACAGGCCTTTTTTTTATTAAAACAATATTATAATTATCAAGTAAGTTTTGGTTTCATTTTTCGTTTTAAATCGAATGTTTTTTATTAATTCTAAGTTACTAAATTTTAAAATTGCGTTTCAAATTCATACATATTATAGTTGTCATAATTAATTTACGTCAGTTTAGGTTTAAGCACATTAAATTTTTCATTTGACTTCATCTTCAATACAATTGGAAAGTTACATGAAATAATTGTTTTTAATAAACAAAACAACATAAATATTATATACAGTGAAGCTCAATTTATAACGAAATTCATGGGACAAAAAAATAAGTTCGTTATAACTGTAAGATCATTTATTGTCAACATAAAAATTAAAATGGGACCAACAGAAAAATTAGTTATAATCGTAAGATTATAAGTGGAGGATTCGTTACAACTGAGTTTTACTGTATATTCAGATTTTGAAGTTCATACATAACTAAATTAAATAATGAAACTGAAATAAGAAATTGGAATAAGGAAAAAATGTTGTGAAGAATAAAAATTAAATAGAAATCATAAACAAAAATTTTAGTTAAAAGCATCGGCCATTTTTAAATTCAGTGCGTCGGCCACTTTGAATTTCAATATATTATTGAACGTTTAAGTTATAAATAAAAACATTAATATTTCTAAATTCGTTGATTAAAATAGAAAATTTTATAAGAAGCATTTATACAAACAATCATTTATTTTTAATGCTCATTTAATATTTTCAATACTTTCTTATTTATTTAGGTTTTGAATTTTGTATAAAATATTTTTGACTTTTTGTTGTTTTTTTTTATAATTTTTAAGGCTATTTGTCAGTATTTATTATTTATCGTTTTTATTTTATATATTATTGAATGTATTCCAAATTCTAACAAATATTTTGTAAGAGGTCTTTGTTATTTATTACTAGATATTTGAAATTTTATTTTAAAACACCAAACATGAGTAAACAAACCCATAAAAATTCTAAACATTTATACTAAAAATCTAAAGCAATTCTTTAGACATGAAAAATGTTTAAAAACATTTAATTACTTTAGCTATATACTTTGCATTATTTTAATTTTAATAATAAATATATTCTAAATTAGGAAGATACAATATAGATGGTTTTTATTTAATATTTAGATAGATTTATTACAATTAATTTTAATATCTAATTACTGTTATAACTAATTGGAATGTTTATTGTTTTCAGTTTTATTTGATTCTAAATTTTTTTGTTATAGTTTAATTTTCTAATAAATTTAAAAAAAACATTTATTAGTAAATATAAGGAAATGTAAGAAATGACATAAAAAAATCTGCCAAAAAATATTTCTTGTACACTTATGAATGGAGAGAGTCAGATGTCAGTATTATGAATAAATAATGCTTTTGGTCTTTCATTAATTTACACTAATAAAAATATCGGATTTTGACATATTTTTTATGATTTCATAATTAAGTTTATATAGCTGAGATTAGGCATAGCTTCCTTAATGTTAATTCATTTTTATATTTGTTTGCGTATTTTAAGTGTTGAACTTTTATCTCTTTTTATTTAATTATTAAAATTATATAGATGAATAAATGATCAACACTTTATACAATTATTTATAATTTTGTTTAATAGAGTTGTTTAAACGATTGAGGTTATTTAAGGATGTTAGGAATTAAAAATTAAATACACGATCCTCATTTTAAACAACGAATAATTAATTTTACAAATTATAATAATAATAACTAAATATACAAATCTTAATACCTTTATCCTAAATTTATAAATAGATCGGTTTGAAGTTATATCTTATTTGAACTTATTGAAAATCAAATTCTTCACAACCTCATATAAATTAATTCAAAAAAAGTTCTTAATTTTTTCAGTGTTTCCTTGATATTAGTCCCTGTTTTTTTAATTGCCTTAGGGCACATTTAGCTGCAGTACATTTTGCAATGCGATAATTACGACCAATACCACGAAACGTTCCTTTACCAAATACTTCAACTGTAACACGAACTCTACGTCCATCTGCTAATTTTTCCGGTTTTCTAGAATATTAAGAAATTTGTTTAAAAATTCTTCACTATGCTTTCAAAATAGTTATAAGATTAAATACCCAAATTTAGCTGTTTCCGGTTCTAATTCTAGAAGTTCTCTAATTGGTGATTTTGGTACCGAATTACTAAACTGTTCAATTTCAGGTCGCATCATATTACTGTAAACCTGTAATTATAATCAAATTTATTAAAATCGAAAAAATACTAAAAATATAAAAAAATACAAACCTTCCAAACCGTATCTAGTGACATATTTGAATCCAAAAAAATTGCACCAGCAACAGATTCAAAAACATCACCGAGAGCTTTTGGTACTTCAACATCCTCTGCTTCATCACATTCTTCTTCTGATAATAAATAAAATTCTTCACTAATGCTATGACCATTTTCATGTTGTATTCGAACAAAACGATCAATGACTTCATTTAAGCCAGGTGAAAGATGTCGAAAATATTTATGAAAACCATGACGTACAGCCAACGATGCAAATATTGTATTATTAACAAGGGCTGAACGTAAATCAGTTAAAGCACCTGGTGAATGTTGACGTGGATCTTCATACAAATGCCGTGTTATTAAATAATCTAATACAGCATCACCTAAAAATTCTAAACGTTGATAACAATCAGTTAAACGGTTTGGCGAATATGATGCATGTGTCATTGCTTGTAATAAATAAGCACGATCTTTAAATTTATAACCAATTGCTGTTTCAAATGCTGAATAGCCATCTAATAGTTGTTCTAGTTTTTCTGTTGGATTTGGTGAAAATGTTAAAAGTGGTGATTTTGGTGCCGCCCAATTCCCGTAAACTTTTTGATAATTTTCACCATTCTTATCATAAAAACGTGTACTTCCAGGAATTCTAACAGTAATTGGATCATATGGAATTTCTATTAAAGGTAATACTCTTATTCCTAGCCATGCCATAAATAGAAGAGCTCCACGAGGACCACATTCTATAAGGTAAGCACCAATTAGTGCTTCAACGCAATCAGCAACGGATTTATCTAGAAAAGTTAAAGACATTTATCGATAGACTATTTAAAATTTAATTAAAAATCACAAATTAAATTTCTGCTTAAATTTTCATATTACCTGGAATACTGTGTTGTGTTACTAAATTATAAGGAATAAAACAAGGGAAATTATCCATATTATCGGCATCATTTAAATTTTCTGTTGTTTCATTTACAGGAATTTCATCAATACTCTCTATAAAACCGAGAACCTCAGCACGTTGTTTTACTAATTTACATATTTGTTCACTGGATAACTGTTTTAAATTTGGTAATTCTGCTAAATTCCAATGACAAGCTGGAATCTATTGAATAAAGAAAAAGAAAATAGAAATTAATTTATTGTCTTTTTAGTTTAATGTAAAACTAAAAACCTTTGCTTCAATTAACGCTTTTTCTAATTCACGTGGAACATAATAACAAGGTGGTAACCAATTATCATGTGGTTCAAATTTTGTTGCAATCATACTTTCACCTAGAATCTTTCTACGTCCCAATCGATAAAGATTTAAATTTGAAACCTATACTCAAAATCAATTTTTTTAAGTTATTTGAATTTTTTCTAAAACTTTTTTAGATTTACCTGTTTTGACCTTAAATGACTTAATTTTCCCTCATGAACATTTTCATAAGTGCAATATAAATATGTTGTTATTGCATACTTTAAAAAAGAATCACCAATTGTTTCTAATCTTTCTAAATTAATACCATCATTTGCATTTGACATTGTCAATGCTTGTAAAATAATACTTGGACTTGGTCCAGGATGACCATTTAAATGTGGTTGCGAATCAAAACTGAATGAATCATTAATTTCATTTTTATTTATTGCTGTTGTTTCATTTAATAACAATTCTTGAAGTATTTTTTTATTATCATGGTTTTCAATAACATTATTACGTTCTTTAAATGATAATAAACTTGACTCATAAAACTGTATTGAAATTTCTTTTTCTTTTTTATTATTCCAAAATAATAAATTATAATCATTAAAATTATCAAATATATCACCACTACCTTCAATTATATATTTTTCTGTTTCATTATTTCCCATAAATAGTTTATTTAAATAAAATATATTATCTAATGTTAGTTTGTTATTATAAATTTCTGCACCTTTTTCATCTAAAATTAGTTTAATTTGATCTTTAGTTGTATATGGGATCAATTCATGCAATAAATCTAATGTTACAATTGGCTGTTGTAATTTTTGTAAGTTTTTACGATTTTTTATTATTAATTTTTCATTAAATTTAATTAACATTCCAGATAATTTAATATTTTCTTGTAATTGTTTTGTTGATATATTATATTCATTTTCATGCCATTCAATATTATTTTTCATAATTAAATATTTATTTTCAACAAAACAATCAAAACCGATACCAATATTTTTTGTATTTTGATAATTTGTTTCATTTGAATTACGATCATTCAATATTGCTAATTGTTTTTCACGTTTAATTATTTCTTCATCTGTTTCAATTGCTTCGGCAACATTATCTGATTTAAATTCAATACGTAAACCATTGTTTGTTATATCATTACAATACGCATTTCCATTTGTTATATCAATACAATCATCATCTGATTGATATGAACCATCATCAGAATCAGAAAAATAATTTTCTATTATATTATCCTTTGTTGTTACATTCCATGATGTTGGTGAACCATAACGAACCGCTGTAAGATAAAAAACAAATAAATTTTTTTAAATTTTAAACAAAACAGTTTTTTTTTCTTAAAAATTCAATAAAAAAAGCTTACTATTTGATCTTGAACACATATCAACATTTGGTGGTAGTAAACCCCATTCATCATCATAAATTTCACCATTTATTGATAAGTTCTCTGCCATCTCATTAGACCATATTCCAATTTCCATTGTGCAAGCACTCTTTAAAGAATAGATAATTTTACAAATCTTTTAATTAATATATAAAAATATTTTTTACCTTTAATTTTCGATCAGCTTCTTCTAAAATATCATTTGCTGTTTTTCCATCAGAATTTTCATCAACTGATATAATTATGTTATCATTTATTTCTTCAATTTTCTTCTCATTAACTAATTCAGTTAATTTAATTTCCTCATCAGTTTCATCTATTATTGCTAATTTTGCATCACGTGATTTTTTTAAAACATCAGCTAAACTCCAACCAAAATCTAATGTTGGCCAATCAAATGTTTCTTCAGATATATCCGTTTTACCTAAACCCAAATCATTAGATACTTGTTTTCGTATTTCATCAGCTAAAAGTAAAGCATTAATACGATATAATATGCATGGAAGACATACAGCTGCACGCCATAATGATGCTGGAAACGGATGTATTGTACATAATTCTGGTACAAGTATTTGTTTTTGTTCTAAATTTTCTCTCTTAGCACGTTTTGTTTCTTCAGAACTTGTTGGTAATGCAACACCTTTACGATTAACATAACGTGGTGTTAAAAAATTTAATCTAGCACTTGTATGATCAACATCTAACAATGGTTGATTAGAATTTTGTATTATAATATTATATTTCTTAAAATAATATTCTTGAAATGTTTTATAATTTTCACCAGGAAATGATGATTCTGGTGATAAATGATAACATATTTCAGCAACATAAAAATATTGTGGTTGATCTTGATTACGATACCACGGCATTACAACAGCATCTTTAAATTTATTTGGATCAAATTCTGTATTTTTACGTTCATTATCGGTTATTGTTTTTGGCATTTTATCAATATTTTTTGATATTATATTTAAAAAATTCCAATCAACTTCTATTGTTGAATTATCTAATTTTATTGTTGGTACAATAAAAAAACAATTTTCAGTTGCTTCTGGATCAAATAACATTAAATATTTTTGTAAACGTAAAACATTTGTAAATGTATAATTTATAAATGTATAAATTTTTTTCAATTGTTCATCATTTAATAAAACATTATCTTTAGCTAATTGAAGTGAAACTTTTACTTCACCCGAACGTGTAAATATTGGAAATGAACTAACTTTTGGTATACGCTTCGTTGTCAATATACCAAAACCTTGTGGTGAATCCTCCGGTGGATATATTTTACGACCTCTTGTGTTTTGTTCTTCTGGTATTGGACATGTTAATACCATTGATATATGATATAGATAAGCTGTCTTTTCTGTATTCGGTCGGCAATCAGAAAAAGCTGATGCAATCTTAAAAAAATGTAAATGAAAATTTAATTAAAAAAAGTTTGTTGAAAAATATCTTAAGTAAATAAACAAATTTATTAATTAATTAAGATTAAAATGAGATTCCTCGAATAAAGAATTTGTTTAAAAATATTAAAAAATCTCGACAAATTGTCGACAGCAAGACAATAAGTCGACAATTGAATTATACACAAAATATTACTCTTTTATAATAATATTGTCTCCGTTTTGTTGTTCCTGGTCTTGGTTCACTATTTTCATAAACAATTTGTTCATCAATTTCTTCTAAATCAAAATTTTCCCAATCAGGTTCAGCTGCTTTAAAACCTTCTTTACCAATTGGCTGTAAATTATTATCAAGTTCACCAGATAAATGCAATATTTTACACGCAATTAATGCAGCCATTCTTCGGGCTAAAACACGAGTTGTCATTGGAAGTCCCTGGAAAATTAGTGTGAAAAAATTAACAAATTGGAAGATAATGAAATTTTTAAGTCAAAAAATTAAATCGTTAATACTTACAATAATATCCTGTTTAAGTGGTGAATTAATTGGTAATCTTAAAGTACATTGATAAACTTCAATATTATTCCTTATTGTTTTGGCACAACGCCATAAAGGCGTTAATTTTGTAAATGTATCGCTTGGTAATTTAGCACAATATTTATTAATAAGACCAACAGCTGTACCTAAATTTACAAATGCAGAATCTGGAATACTTAATAACGGACGAAAATCTTCAATACATGATGTAAATTTATCAGCATGACTAAGTTCTGATTCAGATGGTTCTGAATTTTCACATTTACGTAAAAGCATCTAAAATGAAATAACTAAATAATTAATTTTATAAACTAATAAAAAGAAAGAAATAAAACCTTTTCTATTTCCATATATTGTGCTAACTTTTCAATCATACCATTTGTCGTTTCATTAATTTTATCATCAGTATTTTCCACATGACTTTTATCATTTACTAAATTTATATTAATTTCACTGGAACAAGTAAATATATCATCCTCTATTCTATTGCATTTTATTTTTTGACTAGAAGAATAATCAATACAATTATTATCGTTTATTAATTCAGTTTCATCAATTGAATTCACTAAAACTTCTGCAACTTCTGTGACCTCCATATCTTTATTGATTGTAATTACATTTTCTTTTTCATCATTAATTTCTGTTATAATTTTAATTGAATCAATTTGATTTATTTCAGTTATAATTTCATCGTTAGATTTTTCTGATTCATCCGATGATGTTGAACTATCATCTGTTGATTGATAATAATGATTTAAATTACCAGGAAAACAAGCAAATTTATGAATTTTTTCATCAATAATTTCAGGTAAAATATTTTCATTATCAATTTCAATTTTAGGTGCGACCATTATAATATGATAAGCATGTGGTGCTCTAGCACGCCCTTTACATTGCACATAACTTCGATAAGTAACTGGTGGATCCCAACGTACAACTAAATTACATTTGGGTAAATCAATACCTTCTTCTAATACAGATGTACCTATTAATAAATTACATTCATGCATACGAAAACGTTTTAATACATCTTCTTGTTTACGATGTTCTGTTTCTGCTTCCTTTATATCAATTAATGGATTTGCAACTTTATCAACTGTATATTGAACGTTTAAATAACTTAAATCTGTATCATTACGACGTAATTCACAAAATAATGCAAACAAAATTTTTGCTATAAATTTTGAATTACAAAATATTATTCCACAAAGATAATCAGAATCAAGATGATTGTTATGATGATGATGATGATAACTGTGACGTGGCATTGTTTGACCCTGTGTACCCCCACCACCCATTCGATTTCTCATACGATTCCTTTTCATCATACGAAATAATGGAAGTGGCTGTTGATGATTTAGTTCAACAACATCTTTTTTTTGTTCAATCAATCCATTTAATGATTTAGTTAAATTTTCTATTTTCTCTGATTTCTCTACTTTTTCTACATTTTCTTTTGTTTTTTCAATTGATAAAGATAATTTATTAAAATCTAATGAATCAATTTTTTCTAAAATTTTTGTGTTTCTTAATGATTGGCATTTATTGTTATCAATAATATTATTATTTACCGCAGAATTATAATTGGGTTTTTTGGATAATTCTTCACGTGCTGATAAATTTTCTGGCTTAAATAAACGTAAAATTTCCATAAGTCTCAATACTTTTGGTGTAGAATAAATTTCAATACGTTCTTTTTCTGTTGCTAATTTTTGAAAAATATAATCACAATGAGAACGAATTTGCACTAAAGTTGTTGAAATTAAACAAAGTAACAGAAAATGACGTTCGTACGGTGTTTTTACTTTACAATTTTCTATTTTAAAAAGTAGTGATAAAGCTGCACGATCAGCGCACCAAGGACCCAATTCATTTAAAATATCTAAGAATTCATCGAGGAAATTTATGGGATCACTTTTCGGATCAGGAATTACTAAAAGAAAAGTACAATTAAATGCATTTTTAAATTTTTTAAGAGAAATTTATAATTACCTTTTATTTCATCCTGAAAACCTTCATAAATTTCAGATGGATCAAAACGATGATCATTTATGAAATTCTTTTTGGTAATAACAAGATTTCTAAGAAAATCAGTTAATTCATTTCTATCTGGAGGAGCACATTGCAAAATAATTTCTATTGGTTTTGAACAATATCGAAGAACTGTTACTATGTCACTTGCTGTTTCTGCTTTACTATACAATGCCTCTTCTAGATATTCTAATTCAGCACCCAATCTTCCTGTTAATCGAAAAAAAAATTAGAAAAGGGTAATTATTAATAGTAGTAGATATAAAAACCTGGAGCACATCCGGCACTATGAATCGGACCAGCTAAACCCAATATTTTTGGTTTAGAATCACAATCTTTATAATATGAAAATAAAATTTCCTGAATTTGTATATTTCCAGGATTTTTGTGACAATCTTCGATAACAATCAAATTCACATTTTTCAATTCGATATAGGAACATATTAAGGCATTATTGCATTTGTCTGTACTCAATATAACAACTTGATAATCATTAAATAATGTATCCCATTCATTAAATTCAGTTTCATTTGTATTTAAATTAATTACTTTTAAATCAGTTAAATGATAAATTAAATTAAATGCCGATACTCCATTTGAACTATTTGTTAGATATAAACTTATTTTTTTGTTTTTATTATGATTTCTTAGTTCGTTCCCTAATTCATGTATTAATTTTAATGCAATAAATTCTTTTGATGAATTATGACCCAGACAAATAATTAAATTTTTTTCGCGCGCTGCAGCCAATAATTCAATTTGATAATCTCTTGGTGAAAATGCTGTTGTATGAACATTATCAGACCAATGAAATGCCATTTAAAATACAAATTTAATTTTTGGTTTAATATTGTTATTATCGTTTGTTTTATATTTTGCACATAACTTATAATAAAAAAAAAAAAAAACAAAAAAGAAAACAAAAAACACACGCGCGATTTGAAGTACTACTTGATTACTCAAGTGTCATTTTGACATTTTGCTATTCATTCGAGTTGTTTTTTTGTTTATTTAAATGATTTTATTGCTTTTAAATCATTTTCCTAAACTTTTTTATAGCAAAATACACAGAAACACTATTATTAAACTGAAATATATAATGAATTTATTTAGGATATTTAGAAAATTGTTTTAATTGAAAAAATTCAGTAATTCAAACATTCTTAACATTTGTTGTTTTTGTTTGTGTGTGCTCATCTTTTTTGTTTTTATTGCGGTATTTTTTACCGGCGGTAAAAAAAGACGATGAAAACTTTACTGTCAAAAATGACATAACTAATAACAAATTATAAATTAAATAAAAATATTCTTTTCATTATAATGATCTTTTTAATAATAAAACGTTTAACGAAAGATTTGCCGTTGTTAACGAAGCGGGAAGTACGTTATTTATCATCAAACAGTTATTCTAGTTTGTCATTTCTGAAAAAAGTAATTCTTTCACATAAAAATTCTGAGTCCATCAATTTGATTCATACAACTTCAGTGAATAAAACTTTTTGGGAACGTGAAAAAAAGAGTGGCTACAGTGTTGAAAATAAAGTATCACAAAAACAATTAATTTTGGATGGATTGAAAGAGTTAAAAAATGAGATTTCTTTATGGAAAGATGAAGTTACTGAAAAATTAGAAAGTGATCCAATACTAGTCTTTAGACCAGGTGAGACTGATGTTATTTGGTCATTTAATAATGAGAAAGATATTGACAGATGGGTTGTAACAACTGATAAAGATCATGGTGAAGGTCAAAGTGTAGCAAATTTAGAAATAAGCACTTCTGGTTATGGATTATTTCATGGTAATGTTGCTGCAGAATTACCTAAAGATGGTAAAATTAAAAAAGCTGGTTACTGTAATATAAGAAGTTTAAGGCCAAGGGTAAAATGTTAATATTAATTATTAATGATAATAAAAAAGTTTGTTAAATAAATCAAAATTTATATATACTACTATTTTGTAGAGATCATTTAAGCGAGAAGTCTATTATGATTGGAGGCAATTCAACACATTAGTTTTGAGAGTACGTGGTGATGGACGTTCTTATTTAATTAATTTATCAACTGAAGGCTATTTCGATATTATGTGGAATGATATCTATCATTATATTTTATATACAAGAGGTGGGCCTCATTGGCAGCTTACAAAAGTAATTGAATTGATTCTTTAAAATTGCAAAACAGTAATTAATTTTGTTCACTTTTTATTCTAGATCCCTTTTTCAAAATTCTTTTTAGCATCAAAAGGAAGGGTACAAGATAAACAATGCCCAATCCCATTAGACAAAATAACAAACATTGGTTTTTCGGTTGGCGCACGCGGTGGATATGAAGGCCCTTTCAATTTAGAAATTGATTATATTGGATTAGAATATGATCCATCACATACAGAAACATTTGCATATGAAATGTATAAGCAAGATAAATATATAGTAGCTACATAAGGAAAGAAAGTAAATTTTAAATAGTGTTTAAAAATCTTATTCTGTATTTACATTTTTTTTGATTTAAATAAAAGTGTGGACAAAATCGCAATATTATATCAGAAATTATATTTTTGATGTTATAAAAATATTTCGTAGTTACTTATTTTTTGTTTCCCAGGGAAAAATCTTAAATCTAATCAGACTAATTTGTATTGTTTTTAACATTTCACCTAGTACAACATTGTTCTTAAATATTTAAAATAAAATGAGAAAATAAATTATTTCTTTTTAAGAATTTTGTAAGTATCTTTAACAGTTAAATAACTGACAGCGGCAGCTATTGTTGTAACTCCTGTTAAATACCAGAGACTTTGCAAAGCAGGATGATCAATATAATTCCAAATTGGTGCTCCTAAACTCGTTGCAACTGTTATTAATTGTATAGCTGTATTTACTTTACTTATGAATGTTGGGGCTAACTGTGCAGTTGCGTGTGTCACATCAAAATAACGTGCAAATGTTTTCTAAAAATAAATTTTTGTTTTTTAATTCATATTGCATTTATTTTATTATAATTACTGGTGGTGGTAAACTTATATATCTTATAACAAAACCAGCTGATATAAGAAATATGTCTCTAAATAGAATCATAAATGTAAGCCAAACTGGTAAAAGAGCACAATAGCTGAGTGAAATACACAAAGAACCGACTAATAATTTATCAGCCATAGGATCCAAAAATGATCCCATTTTACTTGCTTGACTTGGCCAATTTCTCGCAATGTAACCATCGAGCTAAAATAATTATAAATTTATTTAAAAAAAACAGGAATATTTTAAAAATAGCTACCAAATCACTTAATCCTGCTGCTATCAGAAGACCCATAGCTAACTGAAAATCCCCTTGAATAATTACAAAGCCCAAGTAAGGAGCTAAAAAAGCTCGACCAACGCAAAGTAAATTCGGAATTGTTACAACATTTTCCCTCTATAACACGAAAGAATATTAAATTTTTCGAACAGTTATAATTTATCATAAGTTCGTTTATACTTCAATAACTTCTTCCATTCTTTCCTGAACTTTAAGTTTTGTTTCGCGAATATCTTTAACCAAATCATTTTTCTTCTCACGTAAAATTTCTTTTTTCTTTTCAAAAGCGTCTTTAATTAATTCCGTTCCTTTAACTGTCTTGTGTATTTCAAATTCAGGCTTTTTCATACTTGAAAAATAATTCTTTAAAATCACATTTTCTGGTTTGTTACTCTGTTGTTGATGATTGAAATTTGTTTGATTATAAGATATCGCAAGGCCGGCAAAACTACTCAAACACAATTTTTTATTATAGTTCTTTATTAAAACATTTTGACAAAAACGTCTATTTGCTGTTAAGCAAAAAATCGTTTTACACATTCGAGACATTATTTAATCCAAGTCCAATGTGCTTCAAAGTCAAAATAATATAAGGAACTAAAAATGCAAAATACAAAAAAAAGTATAGTTATGTTAATCTCCTACTTATATTCTTATTTTTAACATTAACTTTAATAAAAAATAAAACTGTATGGAACTGAAATTCTAGGATTCCTTATAAATTGAAGGATTTACCATTGATTTTCTACTTCTTATTTTCGCTCTTAAAAATTACGTATGTTTTGACGTTTCTATTGTATACACACAAAAGTTCGGATTTTTCATTACATTTTTAGGATTATGTTTATTAAATTAATTTTAAAATTAGTACAGAAATTAATTAAGTATTGAAGAAATGTAAATTTATCTAAATTTCTATCACCGATATAACATGGAATTTGAATATACAGTTATAATTATTAATAAAATTTATAAAAATATTTAGGAAAATGTAGAGTGTGTTCGCCGTTTGGAGACTTATTTGTTTATATTATTTTTCTTTTTTTTATAATTCTAAGTTTCATTTTTTCGCGAAGTTTGGATTAAATGTCAAATTTTGTCTCAGAAAATTTTTCATGAAAGAATAAAATATAAATTAGGAGAATATCAATAATAAGATTTAAAGAAATTAAATTAGTGCAACAAAAATTAGAATTCTGTGGGAAAATGGTTATAGTTTTTATTGATACAAAAACCAACACATTAAAAATTTGACAGCTGCAGTTGAATAAAAGGGTACATGTAGTTGTCAGTTCGTTTTTAATTATTTAATTATTATTATATATATATTTACTATTATTAAGCATATATTAACAAACGATGGATCAATTTTTTGAGGGAAACGACAAAATTTATAAAGCAGAATTTCTCTGTAATTTAAACAATTTAGAAATGAAGATTACAAAAAATTATAAAAGAAGAAAAGCACGAAATAACATTAATATGCTTCAGCTTCTTCAAGTTCTAAACAAAAAGCATAAAGAAATTTTTCAAGTTAAAGAAGATTATGAAATTGTATTGCATGATGACAATATGATTAGGAAATATTTCTAATTTCTTTTATATTTCAGACCATAGAAGTAAATGATGAAGAAGAGAACGATAGTTATATAAAGTATATCAGTAGAAATGACGATAAAGATTACTTTAACAAAGCTGTTGAGGATTATATGAATGAGATAATCAATATCTCTGATGATGATAAGTCATCTGTTTCAAACAATATCAATATAAGTCGTACTGACGAGAAATCAGAAAATTCAACTGATGGACAAATCGTAAAAAAGGATAATTGCTGCCTTCCAAAAAATGATAGTAATGAATATTCGACTGATGAACAAATCGTGAAAGAAGATAACTACTGGCCATTAAAGGATGATAGTAATGAAAAATACAAAAAAAATTTTTTTTATAATAATGAGTTGAATTTGTTTACAGAAAAAGAATCAAAAATAGCCGAAAGGACTTTTCAATGTAAAACGTGTGGGAGAATGTTTCTTAAATTTTATAATTTAGCCACTCATGAAAGAACACATGTCCAAGAGAAACCATATTTATGCGAATACTGTGGAAAATCTTGGGGGAGCAAAAGTAATTTTAATGATCATAAAAAAATTCATACAACTACTGAAAAATTATTTAAATGTATATATTGCCGAAAACCATTTACACAAAAACCATATTTAACTTTACATATGAAAAAATGGTGCAAACAGAAAAAAAAATTAAAAAAATAAAGATTTTTATTAAATAGAAAATAACTAGGCTAATTGCATTTTTTTTAAAGCAGATTAATGATTATGAATTATAACTCAAATATAACTAAATTATTATTAATAATGAAATTATATTCATTCCACAAATCAACTGCTACCAAATGATTTTTTAATTATCATGTAAGGCTTTTACTAATATAAAAATTTAATAAAGAACTAAAATTTATTTAAATTCTTTTTCTCTTTTATATGAAAAGGAAATTATTCATAATAATAAATAAATATTTTTTTTTAAAAATCGTGTATTATAAATAAGTGATAAAATGTAATTCACGATTCTTTGGTATTATCAGAAATCACAATAAAACAATTTATTGGCATAAATAAAATTTTGTTCGAAAAGTTAAAATTTCGTACGAAAAAACAAATTCAAAATCGATCAAACAAAATGTGTATGTAATATTAAAAATGAAATTAAAGAAAATTTGTTTACGATATTATCCTCCAGGTATTATTTCTCAGATTAAATTAATATTAATTAGCAATAAGAATAAAATTTAATCTTACTAATGAAATTTTACAGGACTTTGTTTATGTTATACAAGTAAGAATAGTGAATTAACAAAAATGATAGATTTATTTGAATTAAATGCCAGGTGAGTTTTTTTAAGTTTGATTTAATATTGAAAATTTTAAATCAAAAATATATACAATTATTTCTTATAGTACGAATCTAAAAACTTTACTTTCAAAGTTAATAACTGAAGAACCATTAATTACACGAGATAATCCGGAATTTTTTAATGCACTACAAAAACTTCAAGAAAAGTTAAAAGAACCATTACAAAAGAAATTCTATCTTTACAAAAGTTTGCAAACTCATATTTTACCCTTAACCAATGTTTGCTTTGATAAATCCGGTGTAATGTTTGTAAACGTTTATTTATATGCTCGTTTGCAATTTGTTAATTCTTTTTTGTTATTTTTAAAGATGTTTATCTGGAAGCTACGATAGAACTTGTAGAGTATGGAATATTAATAATGGAGAAGAGGACCACGTGTTGAGAGGGCATGAAAATGTTGTATTCTCTGTTGGATTCAATTTTCCGAAATGGTTACAATTATTTTCTAGTTACTTCTGTTTTCTATAAAATTTCTATTTAATTTTTTCATTTAATACATTTAGTGATCGGATTGTAACGGGCTCATTTGATAAAACATCAAAAATATGGAATTTATCGTCTGGCTTATGTGAAATGACTTTATATGGACACGAAGCTGAAGTTGTTGGTGCCGAATTTTGTCCATTATCTAGTTATCATTATATAGCAACTGCTTCCATGGATAACACTGCTCGAGTATTCCATATTGAAACAGGTTTTTAATTAAAATTTTTTTAATCTTTTTTTCAAAAGTTTCATTTTACGTATATTTATTTAAGGCCAAGAAACCGCACTATTAAATGATCAACACGGTGAAGTTATTTCTGCACATTTTAATCGTAACGGTGATCTTTTACTGACAGGATCTTTTGATAAAACAGCAATTGTTTATGATTTAAGGATGAAAGGGTATTTTGTTAATTAGGTTTTTTTCTGAAACTTTATGAAATTAAAAGGAGGTTTTTTCCAGAAATGTTATGATCCTCCGTGGACATACAGCTGAATTAAGTAATTGTATTTGGAATTTTAATTGTACTCAAATTGCAACAAGTTCATTAGATAGTACTGCAATGGTTTGGGATTTAAGAAGTTATAATTGTTTAAGTTTAATATCAGGACACAAAGATGAAGTATTAGATATTGCTTTTGATTATACTGGAAATCGTTTAGCTACTGGAAGTAGTGATTGTACAGCCAAAATTTGGGATGTTCAAACAAATTTTGATTTAATATCAGTTATGTCTGGTCATACGGATGAAGTATCAAAAGTAACATTTAACCCAACTGGATCATTTTTATTAACGGCCTCAGCTGATAAAACATCAAGACTTTGGTGTTCTGATGATGGAACGTGTTATCAAATATTAGCGGGACATGAATCAGAAGTTTTTTCATGTGCATTTAATTATAATGGTGATGCAATAGTAACTGCTTCTAAAGATAATACATGTAAAATATGGAGATGATATAAATGGTTTGCAGTGAATTAATGTTGATTTTTTGGATTTAAATAAAATAAATAATTCTTTAGAATTTTTCTCTTTTTATTGAACTAATATTTTTGGACCACAAAAGCAACTGTAGTAAATTTCTTTTGGTAATGCAAGTCGTTGAATTCTACAAGTGGCTTTCGCTCGTAAAGCTCCACGTTTAACTGCAAATTTATTCTGCTGTAATTTAAAATATATTCTTGGAACAGCTAACATTTTTATTCTTTTGGTTGCTGTGAAAAAATAAATTCTAATTATATGGTAAAATAACGGCAAATTAATGATCTTACGAATATAGGAAAGTGTTTTAGGTTTGATCGTACTTTGGTATCTACATTCATTTTCAGGATTTTTATGAGATTGAAATTTTGAGTAAACATGCTTTGGTGTACTTATTTTAATTAAATTTTCACTGGCCTTAAAATTCTTTAATTTATCTGATAACTTCCAAATGTTTTCTTTTATTTCACCATTAAATTTTTTTGTTAAAAATTTTGGTTTAGACAGTTGACGCAAATATTCAATTTTCGACTCTGATAAGTGAATATTCTTTTTGGAAACTTTTTTGTCATCGAAATAAAAATAACGTCTAGGTGTAGAGAGTTTTTCTATATTTTTTTTCAAATCTTTTAATGGACGTTTTTGACGAATAGAAGATATACAAACTAACTCTTTCTTTGGTTGTGCTAAGCGTGTAAATATTATTCGATGTTCATTCCAATCATCTTCATTCCAAGATTTTATTTGTTTTGAATTTTCACTCTCACAATTACAAAATTTATCATTCATAATTCAAATAGAAAATTTTACTTCAATATTTTTATGTTTTACTTTTAATTTGCTTGCCTTAATTTGCCTGAAGTCAAAGTCAACTAAGATTTTTCAATAAAAATATAAAAAAAAAAAAACAAAAATCATTTTTAAAATAAATTTCCATTATAATTTTTTTTTTATACAAAATTCAAAAGTGAAAATTTAAATTCAAAATTCAATTAATTTATAAAAATGGGTTGCCAATGTCATGTTAAAGGAAAAAATCAAGATGGTTCACAAAGAGAACATAAATGTAATTGTACCTTTTCATTTGTTCCATGTAACTGCCCCCATGTTTTTGGCACAAACAATTATTTAAGAAAAAATCTAAAAAAGACTAAAGTTAATAAAAGAATAGCATATTTAGCCAATCCAAAAAATCGACCAATATGGAATCAACCAAAAATATGTAAAAAATTTGGACGTTCAATTGAAATTGTTAAAGAACCAAAAATTTCAACACGTTTGGAACATTTAGCTGTTCGTCCAGTTCGTCATTTAATATCAGCCAGAGATGAATATAAACATTTTATTAGTAAATACTGGTATCAACGATTTAATAAGCTTATTCATAAAAGTCTTTATACTATGTATAGTCGTTTAGCAAATATAACACTGCCGGAATTATGGTAAGTTATCTAAATCATGTTAATATTTCTAAGGAATTAATACAATATTTTCAACATACAAGTGAAAAACCGGAAAAATGGACAATTGAAGATTGGAAACGACACAAAATATGGCTTGAGAAAAGAGCACAACCAAAAAAAGAATTTAAAGAGAAAAGGGAAAAAAATCAATGGAAAGATATAAGCAAATTAATTCCTCGTATTGAAAAATTAGCAAATCCAAAAAAACGTTTTATAAGAAAAAAATATACAACAAATTTGACCACTTTTAAAAGTCAAATAAAAAAGGCAGCTAAAGAATATATGGCAACAGAACATATTTGTCAATTATCACAACCATATGAAAGAAAACAACGTGAAAAAGGAATTGAAGAAGATGATAACAATAAAATTTCACCGCACGCTTTAGTTCATAATGGTTAAGAGAAGTAAACACAAAAAAGAGTTAAATTTTATTTCTATTTTTGTTTCAGCAACCGAAAGAACACAAAGTCTGGCACAACCAAAGAAAATAAATAAAAGTGGTAATGAAATAAAAGAGAATCCATTTGGTGTTATTCCGCGTGCACTCAAAGCAATTTGTTCTCCAAGAATTGAGGAACTAGCGAAAGCAATTGATAGATAAATACTATTAAAATTTCATCTTTTTTTTTTGGATAAATCAACAAGAATTTTTTATTATCATTTTTTATATTATTCGAATTAATTATAATTCTTTTTGGCTACAATAAATAATTTTTTTTATGCCTAAAATAAATATTTTTAATGACTTTTAATGTTCCATATATTTGTCATAAAATTTTAATTCAAAAGTCATTTTATTTTATAGACAAGCGAAAGAAGATTGAAGAATATTTATATCTGAATTAAATTTCTACTTTGATTGATTTTATAATTATCCTACTTTGTTTTATCTCTAGAATAAAATCCTTTTGATTGATTTTGTTTAGTAATAAATTACAATCTCCAATAATATATAACAAATACAATAATACTTCTATAATATTTCGGTTTTAAAAGGGGTTAAATAAGAGGTTATTAATTATTTAACGAAGATTATAAATAACTGCAGCAGTAAATTCATTTGTAGTAGATTGACCACCTAAATCACGTGTACGTACTTTACCAGCTTGTAAAACATTACTGACTGCATGAAATACTTGATCGCTAAAATGTGTTAAGTTAACGTGTCTTAACATCTTACATGCACATAGCAACATTGCAGTTGGATTTGCAACATTTTTACCACTTGCTTCAGAAAATGTATGACGTGCACCCTGAAAATTAAATCACAGTTTATTTAAATATCATGAAAAAGGAAATAAATAATATTACCGGTTCAAAAACAACCGTTTCCGCCGAATATGAAGCACCAGCTACAATACCAGCACCACCAACCAAACCAGAAGCTAGATTGTCAATAATTGAACCATACAAATTTGGTGCAACCATAACATCGAATTGGTGAGGATTTGAAACCATTTGCATTGTAGTATTATCAACAATCATTTTTTCAAATTCAATACGAGGATATAGTTTACTCATCTAAAAAAAATAAAATTTTCCTTTAATTGATTTGATCATACACATTTATCAATTAGAGTTTTGAAATTTTAATTGTTTTGAATATAAAATATGCAGCAATATCAAATAATACCTCTTCAACACATCTTAAGAAAAGTCCATCACCCAATTTCATAATATTGGCTTTATGCACAGCAGTAACCTTCTTGCGATTGTTCCTTGTGGCATAATCAAATGCAAATTTAGCAATACGCATTGACTTTGTTTCAGTTATAATTTTAAGACACTCAACAACACCAGGAACGCATTCATGTTCTAGCGCTGAGTATTCACCTTCCGTTTGCTCACGAATAATAACACTATCAATATTTTTGTGGCGACTTTTAACGCCAGCCAAACTACGAACATGAACAACATTAGCATATAAATCTAAATCATTTCTTAATTTCATATTTAATGTTTGAAGTTCGCCGGTACGACTATAATCTGGATTTGCTAAAATTCCCTGAAATATTAAAAATTTAAAAACAATTCAAAAATTCTTCGCTTAAGCTAATACTCACTTTTAAACAAATCTTATTTTTTCTAATTGACTTGGTTACATCTTCAAGTGGTGCACTTAAAATGGGATTAATTTCAGATAAGAAAAATGTTTCAAAATCAACTGGAACACTCGCAGCCTATAACAATGATAAAATAATTAAATATTTGATAAGTAATTTAGTAAATGAGTTTAAAATTAATATTTACTTTGAAGACTTCTTGAACAGAATACATAAGCTCAGGGCCAACGCCATCTCCTACAAAATAAAATAATTTACAAAAATCTCACAGAAATGAATATCTTCTCATCATCATCACCTGGAATCAAAGTACAAGTGGTTCGGCCTTCGGGTTTAGCAGCAGCCTGCTAAGAATAACAGATTTAAATTTGTTTTTTAAAATTAAATTTGAAAAAAAAATAAACTTACCGAAGCTGGACAAATGATATTTGTATGAAAATTTTTTGAAGTCTGAAAATTAAAATTTTAGAAAATATTGACGTAACCTAATTGTTGTTACATAAACATAAAATTTTGAGAATGCAAATATTTTCTTTATATATTTACCTGAGAAAGGCTCCGTAAAACATTTCGAGTTATTAAAGCCATCTTTAATAAGTTGTCTAATTACTATTTAAGTAAAATTCAAGTATGAAAATTAATTCTCTATTCTTACTTTTTGTTGAGAATTTACTACGGTTGTGTTCGTAAATTAGAAATACAATTTTTTTTTCCAACTTTGGTTCATATGCTGAGAAATAGATGGCCCCATGGTTATTTAATTCCAAACAATTTTCATTTCTTCTCTTTCACACTTATTAAAAAGCAATTAGGAGAAAGAGAAATCCAATTAATTCAAAATTTCCATTTTCTGAAATAATTTATTATTTTAGAAATAATAAATTTTGAGTAAAGCAAAGATATATTGGTAAGTTTTCCTAAATTTAATCTTAGAATTAACAATTATAATTACTAACAATTTTGAATACAGCAAAAAAAAAATTGAATGTCATTTTTGTTGACATAACTTTTTAATGAAAATTTAAGTGAAAATCGAAAATTAGTTTTGAATCTTTTTAACCTTGAATTTCCAAAAGATCAAACAGAAAAATGACTTTAAATTTAATAAGGTCATTGCTTAGTGTTAAATCCAAAATTTTAGATAAACCGGTAGAAATTTTATGTAAGAGAAGTTCTTCACAATATTTACCAAGTCAATTAGATTCTTATCAGTTTAGCGATAGAAATAATACTTTATCAAAACCTCTTGAACTTATAAGAAATTTTTCCTTATCAAGGTATAAAAGACCATTTTTAATTTATTATATAAGATTTTTATTTAACCAGTGATCTTCTTACAGTGCAATTCCAAAAATGAAATTCGTACAATATCATAAGAAAGATGAGACCAATTTACACTTAGGGATGGTTTCCGAGGATGGTACGCAAATTACTGAAATACCTTATCCTACATTTGGCGCTAAGAATATGATTGAATTTATAAAGACTGGAAAGTCTATTGAAGATATAAAACAAAAAACACAGTCACTTAAGTCTGTTTTAATGTCTGATGAATTCGTGTTACTTCCACCGGTTACAGAACCTCAGAAAATTGTTTGTATTGGATTGAATTATTCTGGACATTGTAAAGAACAAAATTTAAAACCTCCAAGTGAACCAATGTTTTTTAGCAAATTTGCTAGTACTTTAGTTGGAGCAACAGGTTTGTTTCATATATGTAAGTCATTTGATTATGTTACGTAATTAACTTTTATTTATGTTTGCAGGTAATATAATTGCACACAATGTTACTAAGGTAAATCTGATATTTATAACCAATGCTTAATTTTTTAAATTATTAATTATAATTTTTTTCTGTTTTAGAAAATTGATTGGGAAGTAGAATTAGCAGTTATCATTGGAAAAGAAGCAAAAAATGTTTGTAAAGAAAATGCAATGGATTATGTATTTGGTTATTCTGTTGCACAAGATATATCTGCCAGAGATTGGCAAAAGGAACGTAATGGAGGACAATTTTTAATTGGAAAATCAATGGATTCTTTTTGTCCTCTCGGTCCATCAATTGTTCACAAAAGTTTAATTGAAGATCCACATAATTTAGTTGTTAAATGTTGTGTTAATGGAGTCCTGAAACAGTGTGGAAATACGTCAGAAATGATTTATCGAATTGATGATATTATTGCAAGATTAACAGAGTAAGAGAATGATATAAACATAAATATAGTAGTATATTAATAATAATAATTTTTATAGAACAATAACTCTTCTTCCTGGTGATGTTATTTTAACTGGAACTCCTGGTGGCGTAGGCATGCATCGTAATCCTCCAGAATTTCTTAAACCAGGTGATGTTGTAGAAACTGAAATTCAATGTATTGGAAAAATGAGAAACACAGTTGTTGCTCCATCGTGTTAATTCTAATTAAAATCATTTATTTTTGTACTGAATATACAAACAAGCTTATCTAAATTTAATAAAAATTTAATAATCTATAGGCTTCTTTCTTGTTGCAAAATACTCTTCACGTGTATGATACGGTTTGTAAGGATCGTTAACATAGAATTTCGGTCGTCTCCAAAATTTGGTCACCATTTTATCAAGAAGCCAACTCTGTGTAGCATTTACAAGTAAATGTTGACGAAGACGCCGTTTAAGTGCTCCTGATTTTTTCCACATTTTTTTATGTCTACCAGAATGTGTTCTTATCCATCCTCCCCAATCAAGACGTTTAAATCTTTTAATCACAGCTTTGACAGTTTTCCTCTTTCCCTTCTTTATGGAAAACTTTGTAACTGTTCTTTGCTGTTGTTTTATATTTGAAGCTATTTTAAGAATTGATGGGTTATTAACGAGACTAGTAGGGATTTGATTCCCAATCGGGAAAAATGAAACTTTTTGAATAGAAGAAAAACTCCTCGATATTGAAGTTGTGTATTCTGATCCACGATATTTTCGAATTGGGCAGATGATTGTTCTTACAGTTCTAGCATTACGCAAAACTAAAATAAGAAAAATTAAAAATAATAACCTCAAAATTATTAATCAATTATATAATTTCAACCATTAAGAAAATTTAATTTAAAATTATTTTGTTTACTCATAGTTTATTGAGAATTAACAAGAATTTACCTGCTGAAGTAATTCGAAACATTATTTAAAATTTTAAAATTCTACTTTAGAGTTTTGACATTTTATCACAATCACAAATTAATTATTTTACAAAGTTGAATTTGTGAATTCAAGTTTTTTTCTAGTTCATTGATCCATTTTAACTATGAGCATTGAACTCAAATTCCAATGATTTTATGTGAATTTGTCCCATCCCTCTCTGTTTTTTTGACGTTTCATTTCAGACGAGCGTAAAAAACGCATACGAGAAAAAAAGTTTTGTGATCCTTTTTAGCCGGTAAAAGGCACTAAATTTGGCCCCAAAATGTATCGTATCCTCCATAGATCATGTGGCAATTTAAGACGAGTAAGTTAAAAAAGTAGTGGAAATAAAAGAGCGTATATAAATTTTATTTTAAATAGCTCATGTGACAAGTTTTTTTTTTTGACTTTGGGTTATGTCAGATTTCCAAATGTTATGTCATACAAAAATACAATTTTGTTGCATATACAAAAAAGATTACAATTTGCATTCGTTTTAGAATACTGAAGTCCTTGTCTGGAATCAAAGTAAATGTCATTCAAGTACAAATAATGTTCCCCTTCAAGCTGGTTTTGGAAAAGTATTGATTATTTTAACACCATTAATCGCAGCTGGCAGTGTTGTTGCCTATGCAAAGTATAATCAATTAACATAATTATGATTAATTTCTCAAAATATTAAAATACAATATAATTTTTTAGGTACGACGATGATTTTCGTAAGACACTAATTAAAAGTGCTCCAGCTATTGAGCCAGTGCTTAAAGTAGTTCTTGGAGAAGAAAAACCTTTTACAGGAACAATGAAAAAAATTGATGATGTAACTTCAAGTGTGACTGGATATTTTGGTGGTGGCTCAGCAAAAGTTGATGAAGTTAAAACGAAAATTGTGAAAAGTATGATTATATTTTTTTTTTGACAATTCAATCATTATTAATTTTTTTGTAGAAGTGGAAAAAATTGAAAAATCAGATATACCCGCCTTTAAATCACAATCAAGTGTTTCGAGCGCAAGTTCAATACCTGTTCCTTCACCAACTCCTCCTACTTCCGCCCAATCAGTGAAACGTGTTTCGCCTAAAAAAGAAGAAACATCTGAAGTTGCCAAAGAAACACCAGCAGACATAGAAAAGTCTGTAGAAGAAGCTGCTTCACTTGCTGTGCAAGAATATAATAAAGCGATTATTGTACTTAAATCGTATAATGAAGACGTTAAGAGAATTGTGGATGAATCAATAGATAAATTGGATAACACAAACTGGGGAAGCTTAAAGAATAAAACCAGTTCTAGAAATTCAGCCGTACAAAATGCTGAACATATTGCACATGAAGCAAGAGAAAAAATCCGTAAGTTTTTCGTAATAAAACAACTTAAAATTTATTAACTAAATTATATCGTTTTAGATAAAATTGAGCGTTCATTAATTTCAAAAGGTTTATCTCACGAAATTGTTGAAACTTTAAAAAGAAATATTAAAGTAATGACTGATCACCTTGATTCTGCAAAAGTGGAACTTTTTAAAGCAAAAGAAATATCAGATACCAGTGAAAAATATTGGAAAAAGGTTAATTTCAAGTTTTCTTCTTATTTCAAGAATTTAGTTTTAATTTTATAAATTTTATGTTATTAGGTTGAAATGGCACGTAATTATTTTGTTGATGAAATGGAAGCACTCTTTCCCGGAATTGATTTACAGGAGAAAAAATTAAATTTATCTAAAGATGATTTGGATTTGTTTATAATGCACGCATATTCTCATGTTCTTGCTTATCAAAAAGAGTTACAAAAATTACAAGTTGAAGGTGATAAAAAACTTAAACGTGCTTTAGAAACTTTAAGAGGTGATGATAAAACTGAAACACTAAACGCTCAGTTGGAATATCATCTTGCAAAAGACAAAAGGGAATTGGAAATTGAAAATCAAAAAAAAGTAAAAGGGATCAAATTTTTTTATCTTATTTATTTACAAACGAAAAAATCGATTTCTATTTTTAGATCTTTAAAATCAAAGCTGAATCAGAAAAAGAACTCCGTTTACAAATGAAAAGACAATCTGAAGCACATTCCGATCATCTTAAAGACGCTATTGATATGAAAGAAAAAGAATTGACGCGTATATTTGCAAGGGAATTGGATGAGAAACTTTCAAATGAACAAGCTTCTTATAAATTACAATTGAGTTCGATGCTTGGTAAACTCAAGGGAATGAATACAGCTTTAAAAGGTAAATTTTTATTTTATTTAAATATATTGTATATTTTTTTATTATACACAAAAATTGTATTAAAATTTCATGCAAATAGAAGTTGATGATGAATTTAAAGGTAGAAAAACATTTATGAATGAAAATTAAATTTTTAATTTGGTACTATATTTTTATTTCTCTCTTTAATATATTTTTTTTCTTTCATAAAGCTCGCTCAAATGCAGATAAAAGTGCTCAGCAAGCACAAGCATTATGGAGTGCATGTATCTCCTTATGGACATCAATTAAAACTGGTGATGTGTCTCTTCCATGGGAAAAGCGTGTTCGTCCATTATCTAATGAAATTAAAGCAATTGAAACTGCTGCTGGTGAGCAAATTTTAATCTCAATTTCGATTAATTAACAAAACTGAGTTTGCAAGTTTTTTAACGGATACTGCTCCTTTAATATATTTTTGATTCAGTTCTTGTCAATTTAACTTGTTTGGTAAATTTTTTCGTCATAAAAATTAAAATGGAGCTTATTACATATTTTTATTCAGCTTATTGTTTAACTCTTGATAGTTTAAAAACTAAAATCTATAATTTTTGTGTGATTTCTCTTTTATAGCTGAAGGTGAT
This sequence comes from Pedicia rivosa, assembly GCA_963082725.1. Classification (NCBI taxonomy): domain Eukaryota; kingdom Metazoa; phylum Arthropoda; class Insecta; order Diptera; family Pediciidae; genus Pedicia; species Pedicia rivosa. The sequence goes on along the minus strand of OY720151.1, from coordinate 13,861,611 downwards.
AAATTAGTTGAAGTTGTACTAAAAAGTTTACCAGAAGTTGTTCAAACCCGTGGTGTATATCCTGAAGATGTTTTGAGAGAACGATTTTTGAATGTAGAAAAATTAGCAAGACGTTTAGCGCTTGTACCAGAAGGTGGTGCTAAATTACCAATGTATATCCTATCTTATATACAATCTATATTTATAATGAAATCAGACAATCCAATATCGAAAGAAGAATTACTTGATCAGGAAGTTGATTTCAGTAAATTGGATACATATGATATATTAAATCGTGCTAGATATTGGATTGATCATGGTAATTTATCACAATCTATTAAATATATGAATTTATTAAATGGTGCACCACGTAAAATTGCTTTTGATTGGATGAATGAAGCACGTTTATATTTGGAAATACAACAAGCTGTGGATACATTATTGGCGCACGCATGCACTTGTGGTTATCAAGCGCCATAAAAATAAACCTTTTGAGTGACAATTAAAAATTAGAATATCGCCTTCCGCTGTTTGATTCCCATTGAAAACAATTATTTATTTATACATTTTTCGTTAGATATTTTATTTTTCCCACAAACATTACAACTGCTGAACATTGTAGTTTTAAACCTAAAAGTTAATTATTTGTTGAAAAATTATTTTATTATTAAATTTATTTTAATTATGTAAATAGAGAGAAATTCTGCTGAGAAATATAAATTTGTAGTTGATTCTTAAAAAAAGGAAAAGAAAAAAGAAGAAACCTTAAGACGATGTAAAATGTATTTAAATAAAATAAATTTCCAAAAACCTAAATTTTAATTTCTATTTCATATGATTTAAACTTGTTTATGTTTTCCCCAATTTTTCATTTATCCTTTATTATTTTTGACTGTTCTACTTTTCTTTCTTAACAATAATAAAGAATAGTTGAAATGACTTCTAGTTTTAGATTGGACTGTGGTCAGATATAATATTGTAAAAGTTTCTTTCAATCCGTTTCTAAGAAAATATTACGAAAATTTTTCACAAAAAAACAAAATTTGTTATCCTTGGAATTTTATTTGATTTGATTATAGAATTTTATATTTTTAATTTGTTATTTTAGTCGGGAGAAAAAAAGGAAACCAATTTAAACTTTACTCATTGTCCTACATATTAAATAGTTGTCTCAACTCATTGATTATTATGATAATAAAATATAAAATAATAATCAATGAGGGTGAAAAAAAAAATTAAGTCAAACTTCTATCATCAAATCAACAAAATTTTCTTTTCATCGATCCTGTTTTTGTGTTTATTTTTTTTATCGTACAATATTAGAAAAACAAATGTTCAAAATAACATCGAATAATATTATAAAAATAGAGAATTTCAGATCATTGAATTTGAATAATATTAATATAATGAGAATGACTTTCCTGCACTGTTTCCGTTTCTTTTATATAAAATTTATATATTTTGGCTGAGGGATTAAATTTATAGGGGATAAAGATATCAAATGTAATAATAGTAATTGTAATTTTTATTAAAATTTTTATTTAAGTTTTGCTTTTATTGTTTATTTCTACTTTGTGTGTAGTTCGACTGAGAGCTTAATTAAAAATGAGAACCTTAATATAATTTATTTCTACTTTTCTACTTATGCTACTCACACCAATATATACAATTACGATTAATTAATAATTATAGACTACAGCAATAATATTAAATACTTAATGATATGATGTGAAAAATAATGAAAAATATTTCGAAGAAAAAATGTGTTTTCCATTTACTCGTCATATTATTTTATGAATTTAAGAAAATCTTTGAAAACTTTTGGATAAAAAATTACGATATTTAGCAAGACGTGAGATTATTCTTATTTTACCAATTATTTACAAATCATATCCTGCATTTTTCTTCTGTAGAATTATTCGATTATTCAAATTTTCTCTAATAATTTTCATTCAACAAAAACGATAAAAAAAAGAACCGAAGAAATTAAATTTTTTTTTTTTTGTGTTTCATTCATTTAAATTCACAAACTTTAATCCCTTAAAAGTTTCATCTATTTAATATTTTAAAAGAACATTTTTTTTTTTACTTTTTTTTGTCAATGATCATAAATTTAATAAAAAAAAAAACTGTAAAGGTATTACTTGTACCTATTCCCATTCTATTTTTTTCAGACGCACACGCACACATAACAAAATAAAAAAAAGTTAAAAAAATTCAAAAAATGCGTCAAGATAAATTTTTAAGAAAGTTCGAACGTTATATTTTTCTTCCTTATTTTTTTCATTTATAAAAACTTTCAAATGTATTTCTTTATTGTCTCTCCGTTTATCTCTTCGTTTTTCTTTTTCTTCGTTCAACTGTGTTTTGTATATGAACACAAATACGCACGCATACACAAAATATAACAAACATCTACCAAAATATATGCAATTTGTATGTAATATATACAATATTGTAAATTTACGCTACACTAGCGTAGCGCTATTTTTTGATAGAACACAACTAATGTTCAAAAGTCTATTTAACCATAATAAATATAGTTTCCTTATGATCCTTGTAAAGTATAAAAGTCAACCTTTACGTAAAGAGTTAGTAAGTATACTACATTTTTAAGTGTTAACTAGCCTAATCGGAAAATAATTGTCGGCTGGGCATTAAAGACTTTTTAAATTTTCGTAAAATCTGTGCGACAAACTTTTTGTTAAATAAAAAGTAATCTACAAATTAGTTATGCATTTTATTCCATTAATTATTTTTTCTATAAACTTTTTAATCTTGTGAAAATTCATTTCATAAAACCAATACACCCCTACCTATGTAACTTGCTATAGGTAACTTGTTGAAGAGAAGGTATTATTACCTTCTAATAATAAAAAAGTATAAAAACAAAAAAACTTCACGACACAAGCATTTTAAAACCTTTTCTGTTTGGTTGACGTTATCTTTTACGTTATCCAACACACACACACACACGTATATGTTTATTTTGTCTTGTAGACATAATTTTTGTTGTTATGTATCCTTTACCCCCCTCCCTCTTTCGTACATTTATTTTGTTGTTGTTGTTGTTTGAACGAAAGGCAATAATATTTAATGTTTATAGAAAGAGAAATGTGTGTAATGTATCTTTTATTTATGAAGATGGGGCGAACATGAAGGTGTGATGGATGATGTTAAAATAATGCATTTTCATCTTCGTGTTTGAAGCAAAAAAAAAATTGTAAAAGTAAAAAAGTTACCTTTTTCTTTTCACTAAAAATAATAAAAAAAAAACCCCTTTAAATTTTTTCTAACTTTGTTAGAATTTAGTGGGAAAGCAGGTGGAAAAAAAGTTGTATTTCTTGTTAATAAATATTTTAGCATATGAAAAGAAAATTTCCATTTGTTATTTCCTCTGTAAAAACATTATTAATAAAACAGAAAAATAATAGAAAATTGATATTGAAATAAATGCTTTCTAAAAAAAATTAAATGTTGCTGGCTATTGACAGCTTCTTAAATCTCTCTTTAAGTCTTCTACTAAAAAAGAAAACGAAATACGTAAACCACTACAAATCATTTAAAGAATAATAAAATAAATATTATATTGAATTAATGAAATTTAAATTTAAATAAAATGAAAATCTAAATCTTAATCGCATCGGAGTTAATAATAAATGTAGATTCCTTTTCATTTTTTATTATCCGAAAACATTAAAAGAAACAGGAAAGATTTATTATTGTTGTTGTTATCAAATAATAAGAATATATGTTGATGATTCAATCTAAAAGTCAATGTCATAAAAAGTTAAGATTTTCATTTAAATATTACCCCATGAATAGTAAATGGTAAGAGATAGAAAGAAAGTAAAAATGTTTTTGACAACCAATTTATTCAGTCCCCAGTAAAATCTGTTTTTTCCTCATTTTTCTTTTTCTGATCAAAATCCAAAACATTTAAGAATGTAAATAAAATAATAAAGAAATACAAACACAAAAAAAAAAAACAAGTTTCAATAAAAAAATATGGAAGTGACAAAAGATGATAAATTGTTCCGATTTAAAAAAAATTTCATTTAAAAAAATGGAATAATTAGGATAAATTGCTTCTATAATAAAATGTTGCATTAAGTAACGTATAGAATCAAAAATTAGTGTATTCTACGAAATGTTAATAAAATTCTAATTCTAGAAATGGGAAGCTTGTAATAAAATTTTTGTTTCTGTTTTTAACATGTGCCAATTGAGATACCGTCGAGTATGGATATGCTTAACTTTACAGTCACCGTATTTTTTTTTTATTCTTTTACAATTTTAAGAAATTAAACGAAAACATTTTTAGATTTTGTCGATCTAATTAAAAGAACAAAGAAGAGAGATTTAAAGTAAAACAGATAAATCAATTATATAGTTTTCATAGGTAGAGTTATCTACAAATGAATGTACAATGGACCTTCAATTGAAACATAAACGTTTATCATGCCATTTAAAGCTGAATGTGAAGTACAATGATTAATATGTTCAATAAAGAATTAAATTTTATAAAATATAAAGATAAGAACAATTTATATTATGGAATTTATTTCTGCATATAAAATTATGTTTTAACACGCAAATCTTCTGTTTTTACCAGAAATTTACAAAGATTTTGTGAAGGAAGGAGTTGCCTTCACATTATTTGTGGAATTTTTTTTTTTTTTGATAGAATTTTTACAATAATTTAAGATTTAAAATTCAGTAAAACAAATTTAAACATTTTTTGATATTAAAACAAATAAAATAAAAAAAAAATATAAATAGTTAACAACAACAACAACAACATTTTAATCTTCTCAATTTTTTTCTTTTTTGTTTTTTTTTCTTAGAAACAAAAACAAAAAAAAACATAACACCATCCCTTAAAATATTTATCTTAAAATCTATCATTTTTGGAACAGAAAAAAAGAAAGAAAAAAAACGTTGAATAAATTTCCATATGCACATAAAAAAAAAAAATTGGTGATCATTCATTCGTCATTTGAAAAGATAAAGAAAGGAAGAGAAAAAAAAGAAAAAGAAGAAGAAAGAAGAAAAATTATGGAAACGAAATATTTTTGTATTTTATTTTATGTTATTTTTTTTTTTGACAAAAAAAACAAAGTCTATAAGAAATTTATAAAGCTTTATCATTGTTCATTGAGTCACTTTAGAAAATATATTTATATATCAGGAAAAGAAAAAAAGAAGAAAATCAAATCTTATATTTTTCTTCAATTTCAATATATTTTCCCTCTCTCTCTCTCTCTCTCTCTCTCTCTCTAAATTTAATTTCTTCTTCTTCTTCTTCTTCTTCATTTTTTTTTTTTTTTTTGATCAAAAACAAAATAAATAATCGAAAATTAATCAAATATCGATTCTTATGTATTCCTTCTATTAGATTTATAATGTTTTTTTTTTTCCAAGATGCTTTACAACAAATCGGAATTATTCAGGTAAAAATAAAATTTGCACATTGATTGGTTTTTTTTTTCTTTCTAAATTTACTATGGTGCCTCCACATTTAACGAAAATTTTCAAGATAAACAAAAAAGGGAAAAGAAAAAAACAAAAAGGAAAAAAAAAGGACTGAAATCCCATAAGAAGAAAATTTATATTCAAAAAAATTATAATAAGTAAATTCTTATGAATAAATAAAAAAAAGAAAAAGGAGGTAAAATAATATTTATATGAACACATGTTTCTTGTTGTTGCTTTCTATTCTTCTTCTTCTTCTTATTTTTCTTATTTTTACACTTTTGATAATGTTCCGATATGAAAAGTGGTTTTTATTTTATTATCATCACTTCTGCTCTCATCATCTTATCTTTAACATTTTCTATTTGTAAACAAACAAAATTTATTTATAAAATAATAAATTGGTGTGAGTTTTTGTGTTAAACATCCAAAAGTCATTCAATTTGACATTAATATAATTTTCAATAAATTTCATCCTTAAGTGACAATAAATAAATAATTTGTGGCCTTTTAAGAGTTGTTCGTTTGTTGTTTTTTTTAACACAGGAATAAAAGGAAAGGAAGAAAAGAATGAGAAAGAGAGAGAGAGAGATGGAAAAAGATGAAGTAGTAGAAAATATATTTATATAAGATAAGTGATGTTACTGATAGAACTCAATCCGTCTAACCATAGCTAGAACAGCAGGAGCATATAAAAAGACTATAGGAACAACAATATTTGAACCTCAGGTGCATTTTTGATGAACTATATCGTTATATATAGAACTAAAAAAAAAAAATTGTTCTTCTTGTTTCACCATTAAATAAAAACTTACATTAAGTATACATATATTTTTTTTTTATTTAGATGAAAGTATCAATATTTACTTGTATGTAAATAAAATGTATGAATGAATAACAATTGACTTTTATATTGGACGAGTAAATAATATTTTATTTATATTCAGAAAAATTATACAATATTTTCTACATAATATTTAAATAATGATGTACCTACATATTTTATATTTTCTATTTTTATATTTTAACTTTTAAGTCAATGTAAATTTGCTCATATTCATTATTCTAGTCAATATTTAATTCAAGTCAAACTCAAAGACAGTTAAAATTAAATAATTTTTATGTTTTTTTTTTTAAATAAGATCCGTTAATTTATTTGATTTTTAAAGAAGTATATTTAATGTTACAAATTTTAAGAGTTCAGTGAAATAAATTAGGTTCCCAACCGATTTCTCATATAAAAAGTAATGTACTTTTAAAAATGCACAAATATGATGAAATTTTATGTCAACTGGGTTGCAAAATATTATTCGGGTTACTACCTCTTCTAGAATTATCGATTTATTTAAATTATCGATTTATTTTAATTATCGGTACTTTTCAAATTTGTGCATTTTTAAAACTACCGATTTCACATATAAAATCAAAAATCGGTAGAATTTATATGAGAAATCGGTAGTTTTAAAAATGCACAAATTTGCAAACTTTTAATGCAGTCCTTTAGGTTATCTTAAGGTTAACTTAAGGTTAAGGTGCAACCCTTGGAAGATTTTTTGACTTTTTGTTTAAAATTCAATTTTTAAGTAAGTTTAATTGCAGTCTACAATAAAAGTATTGGAAACATTTATATATTTATATATGTTAATTTTACAACAACAAAATACACTGAAAAAATTGGGGGTAAAATTTCATGTATAACAACAACAAAATCACAAAAATTTTGATCCCAATCCCAAAGTGAACCAGAACCATCCACTTTCCTCTACTTATGTTATTTATACTTTGGGTGATAGTTTCATTGGGTTTTATTCTCCTTGGGTGGTTACTTTGGGTGATATTCTCTTTGAGGGATATTCTCTTTGGGTAATAATTACGTTGGATTTTAAAAGATTGGGTTGTATTAACTGACAGTACCTTATTTCTACTTATATAGCTTAACTATTATATCTACTACTGCATTTTTTTTTATGACACATTTCAAGAAAATGTGAAAATGTGTGAAAAAAACATAAAATCAATCGAAATATCTAAAACTAATTAAAAACTTCTTTAAAATATTATTAAAAATTTTTAAATTGAATTTTTTCTAATTTCCTGTTTAAAAGTCTGAAGAAAAAAAAAAAATTAAATCAATTTATTTGGATTTCACCATTTTATGTCCAGCTGTTAATTTCAAGTTCATTTCTCATTTATTTTATTTGATATTATTATTCCATCTTGCACCATGATTTTATATTTTATGAAAATTTTACAGAAAACCATTTACTGCAGTTAAAATTTGTGTTCTTTATAATTTTTTCCATTGGTAGCTGAATTTTGTCAATTAGTCAAAAAGTATGAAATTAAATTAAAAATATATGAGAAATGTTTAAAGTACGAACACTCTACTTTTTTCTTTTGGGTTTTTTTTTTCATTCCGTCAATTACTTTATTTTATTCGTTCAACTTTATTATTATACGAGAATTTAATTGGAACTTATGTTGTTCTCACGTAACGAAAGTAAAATCTCATTCTCTCATTTTCTTTTCTCTCCTATAAATAGTCTACATTTCTAATATCACCACATTTATTTTTTTTTTTCTGTTTTATATTCCTTATATATGGAAAAACTATATATTTAAACCAAACCAAAAATACAAGACAAAAAGGAAAAGGAAAAGGGAAAGAAAAAAAAAATTAAAGGAAAAGAAAAGAAGAAAAGAAGAATAGAAGAAATGGTAGAAGTATTATGTAATGTGAAATTTACGACGATGGACTGAGAGTGAACTGAGTAAGTGTTATGTTACATGAGATGAGAGAATATTGTGTATACCTAGTTATGTTTATACATATTGTGTATACAAGAAGAAGAATGTGGTAAATTGATTTGAGTATAAGTATATATTTTGGATCACGTTCATATTTATGTGTAGGTAGTTTGGTAGGTAGGTTATATCGTTGTATAATATTAACAGAGATGGAAGCAATTGTAATACATTTTTTTTTTTTTATTTATTTAGATAAATTCTCCTTAGAATTCTTTTTACGAGAAACTTTTTCTTCACATAATTATTTAATAGTTTAGAATATTTTTTTTTTACAAGAAACCGATTTTTTCAATCAAAATTTTTAGTCTTATATGATCATTTTTCATCTTCATACATTTAGATATTCTATTCGTAAAAGGAATCTATTTAAAATTTAATATTAAAGGTAACAATTTTCATTTCAAAAAATATTTTCTTATCTTGAATCTATTAAATATACATATTATTGAAGATCTTCTACCTTAACAGCTCTGTATATTTTACACATTATATCTATTTAAGTTTAGATATAGTGATAGACCATAAAATATTTTATTTTAATGTTGTATATATATAAATATAACAAGAAAATCTTTCGTTCTTATGTTTATCTTTAAATATTAATTATATTAACTTTAGAATAATATAATAATAATATAGTCGTGTATAGTTGTTGTTTGTTATTATTGTAATTTTATATTCAATTAAAATTTTGTCTATTTCACTTAAATTATAGGTAGGTACAAAAGAAAAAGGAAAAGGGAAAAACGAAAAAAAAATTATATAAGATAAACTATTTTAGTTTAGATTTAGTTTAAACTTTTATTTATAAGAAAAAAATATATTTTCTTTATGAAGTTGTGCTAGACACAACAGAATGAATTAAAAAAAAATATTTTCTTTTAAAATGTTAAAAGAATGTAAATTGTAATTACAAAATAACACATAATATTTTTGTATTTAAATGTTGAATCGTTTAAATGATTAATTGTAAATTGATGAAAGACATTTTAGAATAAAATACTCCCAATAAAAAACGTTTAATTTTAGGAGGGGAATTGTATCGATTAAATACAAATTTTTTCTTCATTTTCTGTTTTCTATTCAATTCGTTTTCTTTTATTCTTATCTAAATTTATTGAACAGATCTCAGGTGGATGACCAGAATGAGAGTATTTTTTTATTTCTCACCTTCAAATAGATAATTACTAAATTCAGTTTAATATTACCTTCCTACATTTGTTTCATCATTTCTTTAAGAAAAGTTAAAGTTATTACACTTTATGTGTTTTTTTTTTCTTGTGAAGATAATTACACAACTTTCACTTCTTTATTATTATATTTTAAGAAAGTCATTTGATCTTTGGATAACATTCAATGGACATGAACAATGACTTTGTATTTTGAATAGAAAAAAGTAAAGATTTTTATCATGTAAAGAAATTTTAATTATTACAAACCAAAAATGTTGATTACAGAAATTATAAAAGGGGGCCGAACGAAAAAGTTTAAATAATTAAAGGATTGATTGTGAAAAGAAATTTACTTTAAAAAATTGTCTTACAATCGGGACTCTTAAGTAAATTAAATTATTATTTTATTTTTGAAATAAAACTAAACTTTTAAACTAAACTAAACTTTATGTTTAAATTTTTGTTGAAAGTTTTTCAATGGATTTTCTTTCACCAAAAAAAAAAAAAAAAAATAATACCCATAAATTAATTTATATTTGAGACAGCTTTTGTTTCATTCAAAAATAATAAATTGAATTGATTTTTGTTTTTTTTTTTGACTTTTTATTTTTATATGTTCTTTTATTATTTATAAGTTGTATGCTTGATGCTTTTATATTGCATCTTTTACTTCAATCTTCTATAATTTCTCATGAGACAATATGTGAAGTAAAATTAGTGTTCCCAATAGAAATATTTCCTTCAACCTTTTTTTTTTTTTTTGGTTTTGTTTTTGGAAAGTACCAAGGTACTGTTATATGCTTACAACATAATTCATTTATAAGACATGTTTTGACCCAAATATTTATACTTAAAAATTTAGTTTTCTGTTTTATGGTTTGAGGTTTCTTTTTTCTATAGTCAAAATTTCTCATAATTAATTCAAAAATCCAGTCTAACATTTTTTTGTTTTTTTTTTGAGAATAAAATAATCATAACAAACGATTATTTTTTGTTGAGTTACGATTTCGTCTCAAAGTATTTTTTATTGCAAATCGTGAATATGTTAAAAGATTATACAATAAATAGCAAATAGAACTCATTTTGTTTGACTCTAGACACATTTTGGTCTGAATAAATAAAACATAAATTTTAGTTGGATTATAAAACGTGAAATTTATTCAATGAAAATATTGCACGCACTTATCATTCTTTTTTTTATTTCGTTGTTATTTTCGAGAAGCAAATAAAATCAACAACTTTTTCTTTAAAAATAATGTAAATAAATAAAAGCGTACAGATAAATATTCTATCCACCTCCCTTTCGTTCACCATTATTTGGATAAGTAATATTTACATTCGGTAAAGAGACAACCAAATTATAAATTTCTCTAAGTTTTAAAATTGTTCCTCTTAAATTGTATTTATGTCAGATCCGGTTTGTAAATTTATATCACATAAACATAAATTTCCTTAATTGAAATTAAATAAATTTTATTATGAATTTTCTCCGTTTATCGAAATCAAATCAAAATTATTAATTAAATTAATTTTAAAGAAACCAAAAATTTCATTATAAATAAGTTTCTGATGGCATTTAAATCTTTATGTAATTTATTTAAAGTAGGGTGAAACATATTTTCTAGACTAAATATTTAGAAATCATAAAGATTTAATAAGACGGATCTGTTTTAGTCACAAACTTTACTTTCATTAACTTTTCTATTATTGAAAAAAAAAAAGAACAAACCATTTTCTTTGCTGTACGTGTTTATGCATATAAACATCCTTAATTTCACCTCCACTATAATATGTATGTATGTATGCCTACCTTTAGTATAAAAGCACTCTGGTGATGAATATACATTTTAGGGAAAAATTAGGTATGTATTGAGTAAGTTATATATTAGTTCTGTTAATGTTCCTTTACATTCTATATAACAAATTTTACAAAATAATTTTCAACAAAAACATAAATTAGAGAAAAAGAATCCATTGACTTTAATCCTTTTTATATAAATGTGCCTATTAAATGGAATCACCATATGTTATCAATTAAATTTTATCGACCAAAAATATTGATTTTAAATTCTATATTTTAACAAACAATAGTTGCGATGTTACAAACAAAAAAAGTAGAATTTGTGAATTTATTTTTTCTAGTTATAAAAATAATGAACGTTATGCGTCAAATTTTTTTTTTTACATAAATCATAAATCATAAATTGTAACCTTAGACACAAAAAGAAAGAACAGACAGTTTTTGATTTAGTTTAATTTTCAATTCAAGTCAGAAAATTATTGAGAATGTTAAAAAGGTAAATATAGAAAATGTAGAAAATATAGGAATTAGTAATTAGTTAAAGTTTAAACAGAATCTATTGTTCAAATATACTTAGGCATTGGTATATAGGTATAATATTTAATTTCACTTCACTGACTTATAAAATAATCAACATTTTATTTTACTTTTGTTGTTTTTATTTTGCTACACTTTTGTTCTGAGTTGCATACAAATTTACTATTTTCAAAATGATTTTTTACTTTAGGTAATAAACACTAAAAATCGTTTCAAATTGAAAGTTTCTTTTGAAATTGTTTGCCTATTTCTATCATAGACACATATATATACTAATAGAATTCAATTTTGTGGTATATTTTCTGTCTAAATATATGAAGCGAGACAGTATATTTTTTCAAGCTTTTCCCATCGTATTTTTTTGTTAGTGTTGTTGTTATTGTTGTTGTTGTTTTTGTACTTTTTACTGTCATTTGATGTCTGATAGAGATATATTTGGGTTCCTCTCTAAAAGTCAGTAGAGGATGGTTGAGAAATTTTAGAATTGTCCTATTTTGTTTGAGAAGAAAAGAAAAGAAAAAAAAGGGTCCACTGGATAGTTCATAGTCATCTTTTTTATTGATGTATTATAGAAAATTTTTGATAAACGAAGTTCAAGTATGTAGCCACAGATAAAAGGTTATAATATTGATGATTTATTATTTATTATTAAATTAACTTTATGTACATTTTTTACTCCTTTTTCTTTTTCTTTTTTTGCTTCTGTTGTTTTGTTCTTCTTTTTTTTCTATAAAATATTAAAGAATGTTGATGTTTTTTTTTATACATTAATATTTGTGTCATGAATGTATTTTTTTAAAAATTTGATTTAGGTTCTCTATAGAGGATTAAAAAGTAACACCACAGGCGATATTTTTTTCTTTGTTCTTCTTTTAAAAATTGTTTGTTTGTTTGTTTTCTCTCTCGTAAATTGTACAAAAAAAAAAGAAGAAAGTTAAATGGAAATCAATAAAGTCCTTCATAATAAATCTTTATCCTTCAAATTTAAGAGTATCGGTGTGGTTCTTTTTTTTATTTATTTATTTTAAAAGGAAGTACACTAATAGGATCTTTGTATCTTTGTTAAATAGAAGAGAAAATACAATTCTCGACTATATAAAAAATAGAAACAAGTGAACACCATGTGGTTTATTTTTATTTAATTAAGAAAACTGTTTCTTTATTTAAGAAAATTATAAAAAATAAAAATTGATGATGAATTTTTTAATGGATGATCAAAATAATAGTAAATTTCACTTCACCTTTTAACCTGACTTTATTTATCATTCAAAATTTTTAATCCAAATTTATTTTATTGAAAAGAAATTCTTACATTTAAAAATGCCCTTTTTTTTTAGAGATTTTTCTTTAAAATTTAAGAATAAATAATTAATTGTTTATACAAAATGATGTTTAATTATTAATGATAAATTAGGGAAAATCAGAAAACCAAAAAAAAAAATAAAAAATTGTATTCAAAGAAATTAACTGTTGTATGGTTTGAGTACCACATTTCACTGCCAGCAGTGAATTTATATAAAATTTTATGTATAAAATGGAAAATAAAAAAAAAAAAGGGAAAATAAAGAAAAAATTTTTGTTTGGCTTGCGGTAAGAAAATGGGTCAAAAATTGTATTAAATATAATATATAATTTTGCGTGTTTAAGGCTGTTTTTGACATTTTTGATTGTGCCCCGTTCTATGCTTTCGTATTCGTATTTTCTTTTTTTTTTGCCTTTCCTTTCATTCGTTAATTTTTTTCTTTCTTTCTTTCATTTTATTAAATTGAGATAAGAAAAAAAAAAAGATTGAATGTGGGGGGAAAAAAAACCACAAATCTTTTATGATGGAAAAATATCTAAATCTAAAAAGCTTAAAAAAAAAAAAAAACGTTACATTTATCATTGAAAAGTCTCTTGAATGACAACAATGAACAATTAAATTTATGATGAAGGATTTTATTGCGTGCAGTTGAAAGTTCTTATGTCTTTACTTTAAGAGCAAAAAAAAAAACGTATGAGTTGCAATCAGTTTCCATTATTTGTCAGATAATCCATCAAATCATTTGATTTCATAATTTTCCTATAAGATTTTGATTTCATCTAATTGGACTTATGAAAGTATTTAGGGCCATTGTATAATACAGGGACCTTCTTTTACAAAGGAATCTAAAGCTTTGGCGTGTTAGAAGCCGAGTTTTGAGAGCCAGGAACCCTATTTTGATGAAAGTTGGAAGTTAATCACAAAGCTTTGAAAAAGAGTAAAAAATGAGTAAAATGAAAAATTCCATTAACAAGAGGAAACAATTGATATCTTTATTTAATCCATTGGAATAGAATAAAACAAAGTAGAAAATAATAAGCAATTATAAATATAAGGAAATATAGATAAGATGAAAAAAAAAAAGAATTATACTTACCTAAAACTGAGACACTGAGACCATGAGACAAGTGGAAGTAATACGCCATAATTATTATACGTGTAATATAATAACGACCATAAAATCATAATTATTTATTGAATTGGAAATTTTAACAAAGACGATCTGAAGAGAAGACAAAAAAAAAAAAAAACTAAATCATCGATGTGCGAAATTTAAATTTTTTACGAAAAGAAAAATGATTGTCTTGTGAGAGAGAGAGAGAGAGAGAGAGAGAGAGAGAGAGAGAGAGAGAAAAAATATAAATAATTTTTCTCATTCTTCCAATAGATTTGCATTTATATTTTTTTTTCTGTTCCCGTTCTTGACGAATTTTGTTCGTATCGAATTTCATTAAAAAAAATAATAATAATAAACAGGGGAAAAAAGTGGAGGGAGAAATAAAAAGAGAAGGAAAAAAAATAAAATAAAATTAAAACCACCAAAACTCAATTTAAGTTTTTTCTTTTGTTGTTTTTTTTGTTGTTGTTTTTTTTTATTTTTATTTCAAAGATTATATAATAATAATTTTTTTTGTTTGTTTATTTCGTAAATGAGTTTTACAATTTAGTGTTTTGTTGTTTTTTTTTTGTTTTGTTTTTTTATTTATTAATAATTTAATTTAATTTAATTTAATTTAATTTAATTTAATTGCGTTTTAAGGGTCGTTTTTTCATAAACTTTCATTGTTTATTTTTCTTTTCTTTAATTATAAAATTGGATAGATTTTCTAAAAGCAAAAATTTCACGAATATTTATAAGTTGAAATATTGAGTCACTTTAAATGTTGTCATTTAGATTCAAATTAAATATATTTTACTTTTGTACTTGTGTTTTGCACGAACAAATCTGTTAGGATAATTGTAAGATACACGGATTCTACTATGAGTATAATAGAGTCTAAATTATTATTGCTACCGTGCTGAGTTTTGAACCAAAGACCCATTGTCCACTTGGAGTTAAAAGAAAATTCAAATTTTCGTGAAATTCTAAATTAAAGAATTTTGTTTGCTGTTTCTGTATAATTTTTAAAAGTTAGCTAAAGTTAACAGATAATTTCTAATTTTAATTTTGTTAAGCTTTTTGTTTTTATTGTTTATATTTTTGTAATTTTTCTTTAAAAATAAAAAAGTTACATTTATTTTGTGTGATTTGGAATTTTCCGTAAAATGCGACCCCAATTTGTGGTTTTTGCTATTTATAAAATTACAAATAAATTTATTACAAAGAAAATTTTTTGTGTGCCTGTAATTGATTTTTCTATTTTTACTTTCGTTTCAATTTTTCATTTATTGTTTAATTATAATTTTCATTTAATTTAAATAAACTAATTTTCTTTAATTTTCTTTTGTTTATAATTTTATAATTTTATAATTTTATTTAATCTAACTTTTTGTTTTTTATCTTTTTTTTTTTTCTTTTTAATTAAAACTGTGTATTCCATAAAGCGTGTTTGTTTAGTTTTTCTTTCTTTCTTCTTCTTTCTTTTATTTATTTTTTTTTTTTAATTAAATTAAAAATATTTTTTTTTTTAAATTTTTTGTTTCCTTTTAATTTTAAAATTTTTTTACCTTTAATTTTTTCAAGAACAAAGAAAGAATTAAAAAATAATTATTCTTAAATTTATTTATTTTATTTTGTTTTTGTTTTTGGTTTCTTTTGTTCTTCTTTTTTTTGTTAAATATTTTATTATTTAATTTTTTTTTCTTCATCTTCTTCTGAACAATTTTCATTCTATAAGTTGTGATGACGTTATTCCGTTAACATTTCTTTTTATTATTAAAGATTTTTCAATAAAATTGTAATTAATAAATTTATTATTAATTTAAATTAATTTTTAATTAATTTCTTATTTTACTTTTATTTTTTATTCTTCATTAATTAAAATTTTTAATAGAATTTATTTTTTTTTTTGCTTTCTTCTTTTTTTACTTTATTTATTTATTTATTTTTTTTTTGCTAATTTTATTTAGAATTTCATTTATTTTTTTTTTGTTTTTGTTTTTTTTTTTTTGGAAAAATTTAGAATTTATCTTTTAATATTTATTTAGTTAATATTTTTTTTTTGTTTATTTTTATTTTTTTATTAATTTAATGAAATGAGAATAATGCGATTTGTGTATTTTTTTCATTTCTTCTTCTTCTTCTTCTTCTTCTTCTTCTTTTCTTTCTTCTTCTTTTCTTTCTTCTTCTTCTTTCTTCTTCTTCTTCTTCTTTTTAATTTTCATTTTTATAATAATTTATAATAATTATCGATTAAATTCTAAAGATTAACAAAATCTAGAGAAAAAATGAAAATCCAAAGAAAAAAAAAAAAGAAGGAAATGAATGAATTAATGTGAATGTATAGGTAAAGGACTAGGTAGTCCTAGGTAGTCCTAGGTAGAAATATGTAAATAATGAATAAAAGAGAAAATTAAATGTTGCATAGAATAAGAATAAAAATAAAATTTCATGTCGTCATCATTTTCATTCCGTTTTTAATTCAAGAATTTTACAATTTTGTTTTTTTTAAGGAAAAACGAATAAAAATCTTTTCTTTTTTTTTACATCAAAACTTTTCTCTTCGTTTTCACTTTTTTTTTTGTTCTTGACTTTATTCAAATTTTCATTTAATTCTCCTTTTTTTTTTTATTTATTTTTCTTTTCTAGAAATTTTGACATGAAAATAATCAAATTAATTATAATAATTTAATTTCAATAAATATTCCAAAATATAAACTCTTTATTCTGTTTTCTTCTTCATCCTCCTCTTCTTCATCTTCTTCTTCTTCTTTTCAGTTTTGTCTTCTTCTTGAAATAATTTTCTCATTTGAAATTAACTTTATAAAAAATTGTGAAAAATTTAATGAATATAAATAATAAATTGTTGGTTGAATGATAAAATAATTTTGTGTTGACAAAACTTTCTCTGATCTTTTGAATTATTGAATTAATTTTTTCTTCTTCTTCTTTTTTTCTTTGGATTATTGAAATTTTAATTATTATTGAAAAGAATTTAATTTTTTTTTTAATAATATTTTGGAGAATAATTTCTGTCGCTTATTAGGAATAAAATTAATTGAAGAAAATAAATTGTTTTATTTGTTCATAACAATTCGCATTTAAAATACGAATTTTTGTGCAAATTCTAACCAAATCGAAATGATTAAAAAAATTCAGACAATTTAAATCCGATATTACTAAAAAAATATTCTTGCCAATTTTATAAAAATTTTTCTATTGAATATTATTTGTATAAATTCTAAATCTTGGAAGTGACAAAATTGTAACAATTAAGGTAAACTTTCATCAGTTCAAATTAATTAATAAAATAATTGCTCTAATTTATAAATTTTGTTGATTAATTTTTGTGTATTTATTTTAGTTGTTCCGTTCACATTTTCATTTCTTGTCAAAACTCTAAACTAAATTTGTTGTTGTTTGTTATTTGTTGTTGTTGTAATAAATAATGTAATAATTTATGAAATTTTTATTAAAATTAATAATGTAGAAGTTTAAGAGTCAAGATTCTTTAAAATAATTAATTAGAATATTTTACTACATGCAAAATTTTTGATTTGATTAAAATTAAATATAAATTGTTACACATCCAATTAATTAAAAATAATTAACAAAGAAACATTTGATAAAAGTTTATCATTCTGGAGGTGGAATTATGTGAACTCGAATTTATAATGTCAAATAATTAGTAAGATAAAATGAAGTAAAATTAAAATTTATTCAATAATAATTATTGCAATTGTTTTTTTTTTTCAATGATTTTTATGAAAAGTGCAATAATTTTTGTTTTGTTTATTTACTTTTCTTTACCTTACTTTGTTTACCTTCTTTTGTGTTAATTAATATTTAAAGTTTATTTTTTAGTTAAAATTTACTTAAAAGTGCTTTTTTTTTCTTCTTTCATTGTTTATTTTTTTTCTTTTGTTTAGTTTCTTTATTTTCTTTAATTTTTTAGGAAGACTGGGAATCTACTTTAACTACAATTTTTCACCTTTTTTAATTTATTCATTTTGCTTAATTTCATTTTTTGTCGCTTGTTTTTTTTTTGTCCCATTTAAGACGACATTTTCTTTTTTTGTTAATTTTCCATAATTTAATTAATAATAATTGATTTTTTTTTTGTGTTCCTTGTGTTTGCTTTTGGTGCTGGATTATAAAGTGTAATGCGAAACAAAAAAAACAAAAAATAAACGTGTCTTAAATCTGATTAGAGGGAAAATGAAATTGTTTTGTCATTTAGTTAATGAGACAAACGTTTTGTTGTAAAATTGTTGGTACAAATGGAAAATATTGTTTTTTTTTTTTTGAACGAATTATTTTCTATCATTTGAGCTTTTTTTTTAATATTTTCTTTGCGTCTAAAATGCTAAAAGTTAATTTTCTTTTGACTAAAATATTTTTTTATTAAATTGAAAAAAAATCCAAGACAACTTTTAATTTTTATATTCTCAGATTTTTGTTTTTCTCCGTCATTTTATTTGGAAATTATTTTCATTAAATATTCTTAATAAGGAACTCCGGTTCTTACAGATTTTCCACCATTCACAAACTTATTTGACGGATTTTTTTTTTGTTCTTCTTATTTATTTTTGCCTTCCATTTTCGTTTTCCTTTTTTTCTTTTGCTGCAATTTAAGATAAATTATGTGGGTCGTTTCTTCAGCATAGATATTCAAGGGATAAAATTGAGTTAAAGAAAATAAATTATAATATAAGATGACAAAAAAAAAGAAGAAAAAAAGGGGAGAGCGAAGAATAAGAAAAAAAAACACAAAGAAATTTGAATAACGAAAAGATTATCGTCGATATTTTCACACGCTGTCTGATGCAAGAAAATCGGTTTATTATTTTTTCACTTGAAATATTTCTATCGTGTCTTCTTTAAATAAAAACAAAAACAAAACAAAACAAACAAAACCAAACAAAGATGAAAAAGATTGAATTGTTTGATTTTCTAAGATTTCCTTTGTTATTATTTTTCTTACATCAATTTTAATTCATCTTCTTTGAATTTATATAATATTGCTTATGTAATACGCTTGTCAAAAATTTTCTATTTATATAAAAGACAGCAGAAAAAAAACAAAAACAAAACAAAAGACAACAATAACAATTTTATTGGTAGAAATTAAATTGAAAATTTTAATATTTTGTTCAAACATAAATTTTTATTAATTATGATTCAAAAAAAGATTAATTGTGAGTGAACAGTATTTTTTTTTTGTTCATTTTTAAATTTCCATTCTAATTTTTCACAATATTCCTGATTTCACTTTTATGTTTTTAATGATAATAATTCGTTGATATTAATTCGTTCACAATTTTACAACCTTTTTTTTTTTTGTTCAAAATCAATAAATTTTCATAAACCTTTTAATGTTTGTTCTTGGTTCTTTTTTTGTTGTCTCCCGTTTTATTCTTGTTCTCTTCTTCTTCTTTTGTTTTTAACAAAATACAATATAGAATTTTGTGTGTGTGTGTTCAAAATTTATCACAAAACCAAATGCGTAAAAAAATGTTAACACAAAATAATGTTTTGTAATTATAAATTATCATAAAAGACAAACAATAATTATTGTTAATTTTTTGTTTCTGCTTAAAAAAAAAAAAGAACAACAATAACAAAAAAAAAAGAGGGTGGAACAAAAGTAAAAGCACAGCAGAACTCAAAATGAAACCATTAATTTTGTTTCGCGGTTATTTTTATGATCTTGTTTATCTGTCTATTTTTTTTTCTGTTAATGTTTTTTTTTTTTTTGTTTTTAACCCAATTCTTTAGTTGTTTTTTTTTTGTTTTCAGTAATTTAGGAACTGAAAAAAAAAACTAATGGAAAAAAAACCTCGAACATTAATTAGTTTGTTTTTATTTATTTTTGTGTGTTTTGTTGTTGTTGTGAGTTCTTAGTGATGCTTAATTGTTAATAAACAAAATATCAATTCGTTATTTTTTCATTCACTTAAAATTTTTCATTTTTTTATTTAATTTTTGTTTCTTAAAATAAATAAACCAAATTTTTCAATTGTTTCCTTCCTGCCTTCTGATTTCTAAATATTTTCTTATGGCGTTGTATGGTTTTTTTTTCTTGAATTGATAAACTTTGGTACTTTGTGCTTGCCATAACAAATTATTTCTAAGATTTTTTTTAAGCATCAAAACACAAACAAAAAATAATAATAAGAAAGAAATATTCTCCTTCACCTTTTTTTTCTTTTAAAAAAACAAAATGTAAAAATAATACAATAATATCCTAATGTTTTCGTAAAATAGCAATAAGGATAAAAGCAATTGGTAGTAGAAGTGTTATAATAGATGGAAGTACTGTAAAATTTGTTCCATTGCAACCATCTTCAGTGCAGCAATATGTTCTTGTCTCCCATACTTCTGTAAAATTTATTATAAGAAGAAAAAAAAAATATATATGAATATAAAAATATTATTATTATGATAAAGAAGATTCTATATATTTTGATTGGATCAGTTCTCAGACTAACACTAGACTAGACACAGACAAACAAATCATATAAACTTCAGTTATAAAAACATAAAAAAAACAGAAGAAAAATGTTTGAAAGGGGAACAAAAAAAAGTAAACTCTTCGGTTTTCTTTTTTTGGAAGTTGGAATTTTCTTTTTTTTTTTGGCTTTGAACATTATTTTACATTAGTATTATTTTTTTAAAGGATATATGAATCCTTGGATCCCTTTTATTTTATGTGTGTTATATATGAAATGAATAATGCCATCACATCAACATTTATTCACATTTTATATAAATTATATAGAATGTATAAAGATGAAACAATTTTTTCTTGTTCCTTTAACCAAAAAAAAAAAAAAAAAGAAAAACAAACGTAAAAAATTCCTGTCCCTCTGAATTAGTAAAAAATAAAAGGATTTCGTCCGTGAAGACTGATTGTTGGTAATTTTTATACATTTTTTCTATTTTTTTTTTTTTACAAATGTTTCATTTTGTTTCATTTTGCAAAATATATGTAAGTTTAGGTCCCTCATTCCTCATTCCTCTCCCAGCCTACTCTTTATTTTGAGGTCTTTCTTTTTATTTTAAAGATAAAAATTTATATAAATGTTGTTACGTTTTTCTTCTGTTTCTTTTTTTTTTCTTTATTTTTTATTTTTTATATACCTTTTTCTGTACAGTCTGCAACACAATCTCGTACAGTTGAAAGTTCGCTTACGTATTTCTGAAATAAAAACAAAAGAGAGAAAATTTTATTAAATGAGGAAAGACAAAATTTTTGACAAATAATTTATAGAGAAACCTTAATTTTAATGAAAATTGTTTGTAAAAATATAGGATGGTTGAACTGTTATGAAAATTGTATTGTGCTACCTAAAAATCACACAGTCTGTATAACTGACAAAATATAAGAAGAATGAAAAAAGTAGTTCAAGACTTGAATTATAATTTCTTTTTCATTCGTTATCTTTTTTTTTCTTTCTTATTCAATGCATTCATAAATCATCCTTAAATGTTAACAAATTGCTCTTTATTTACAAGATAATTTGGATCAAATAGTTGAGACTTTCACATCTAAAATATAGAAGAATTACAGAAAGTAAATTGAGTCACTTCACTCTTTATCATTTGTTATAAAAATGTCAAAAGAAATATGCACTCAAAATGGATGTATAGAATTGAGGTTCATTTTATAAGTATGAATGATTTGTACTACTTACGTATAACCTTTTATATTTTTGTTGTAGTAAAATATTGGATCAATCATTCGATCTTTAAAGATAAAAATTTAAAAGAATATAAAGAAAACAGAAAGTTTTTCCTCAAAGTTAATCCAAATCAGTTATCCCTTTTTTTTTCTTTGGTAATAGTATTTTTTTTCTCTCCTTTAAGTTTATTGATGATATCCTTACTTAACACACTTTCCTCGTAGATATTTTTTCTTTCTCTTTTTATTCTTGTTTGAGAACAAAAAAAAAAAGAAAAGAAAACACAAACTTATTTCATAGAAGATACACAACCCTTTCATAACAATATAAATATGTCTATCGTGTTCTTTCGTATAATTTATCCATCAAATAAAATAAACAAAAAAAAAAAACGGAAAGTTTTCTTGTTTTCTTCTTTAACATTTCTAAAGACGGAAGAAGTAAAAAAAAAAACAAAAGAGTGTATTTGAATCAAGAAATAAAAAAGAGAGGAGACAGAAATTTAGGTCAAATCATTTTGTCTTTCTTAAACTTAAATAATGAATTGAAAGAAAAATATGTAGTTTATTATAATAAATGTACAAGACGGAAGGATTTATTTCAACAATACGAAAAATTAACAACGACTAATTTCGTAAATATTTCTGCCCTAATTATTTAATTTTTCCTTCAGTGTAAACGCCGAAATTATTTAACAAAAATGAAACCCATTGTTTAACTTTACTCGCATTGGTGCATTGTAGCTTTAGTTTACTTTATTCTTTTTTATTCTTTCGTCAATTAAGGACTTGCTTCTGTTTGTTATTATTATTATTATTAATTTTTATATGTTTTTTCTTGTTAAACTTGACAAATAAACTTATTTTAATTTAATGTAGAAGATTTTTTTTTTCTTCTTTTGTACAACATTTTTCTTTTTTTTCTTTTGATTCTAAGTCTTATAAGATTGTTGGAAGAATTCTTACTTAATAATGAACATTATTATTACGATTATGATTATTATGCAGAATACACAAAAGGAAGCGATGATTTAGGCACTAATAAATTATTCAAGAGTCTGTATAATTAATGAGTAAAGATTTTCAGTCTCTCGCTTTCACACTTTGCCTATAATGGTACCCGCATTTTACTACTACTTTTATTTTCATATCTTTACCTCCCTTTTACGTGTTTTTTTCATTTTTTTCTTTCGTCTTCTTAGAAAATAATATTTTTTTTTGACTAATTGGTGTGTCTTTTGTGGTAAAATGTAGAGAAAATTTTATTTTATTTAAACTTCTTTTTATTATATAAAAGGTTATATTTCGGCACATACTACACGTACATGTACACACACACACATGCATATCTACATTCATTTCTAAAGATATATAAATATAGGTAAAGTTGACAAGTTTACATATAGTTCAAAAATGTTTTTTCCCATGTTGTTCATTTGTTATAAAATAGAAAGAAAATTCTTTTTTTTTCCTTCTTCTTCTTTTTCTCTTTCTACTTCTTTTTTTTTTTTCTTGTTAAATAATTTAAAAACTGATTTAATTTTAATATAAATTAAACAGATTTGTCCCTCATTAAAATTTGAATGTTTACAAAGCTCCCAAAAGTTCAATAAAATTATGAGTGGTTAGGGTATAAATATATTTTTACCTTCATATATGTGAGTTTATTTAAAAGTGTTTCTTCAAAGTAATCCGATTATTATAATTTATATAAAGTCTGTGAACATTTTCTAAAATAAACATTTTCTTGTTTTTTTTTTCTTGTTTCCTTTTCTGCTAAAAATTTATTAAATTAATTTTACCATTTTTTTTTGGTTTGTTTTTTTTTTCTTTCTAGAAAGAAAATTTATTCTAATATGAACATTTTTTTTATTTGATTTATTATTTAGAATTTTCATTTAGAAATTTTCATAATTCTCTAGATGTGTTTTATTCTACATTAAATGAAATTAAATTAATTTCTAAATGGAATAATATCTTTAATTGTTTTAACCATAAATGAGTTTATCTAATTTCACTTCTTCGTCTTTTTTTTTGTTTTTTTTTTTACTTGAAATTTGATTAACTGTGATAATTTTCTAAGCGTTTTATTATAAACTCTTTAAAGCAAATGTTACGTTTTTTGCCATTTGTAACAAATGTCACAAACTATAAAAATTCATTGCAGAATCATTGAACGCTTCAACGGAAAATCTTAATTTCAGTGAAAAAATTAATTAAATTGTATAGATTTTCAATTCACATTTTGGTAAAATGGAAACAATTATATTTTGAATAATTTTGGTTGGTTAAGAAACTTATATGAAATTAAATTCAATTTGATTTTCTAGAATCAAATTCATATTAAAAAATATTTTTATCGGATTTTATACTTTAGTGATAAACTAAATAGTGTCGCACATAAATTTCTTCTGTTATTGTCTTACTTTTACCACATAGGTAAACATTGAAATAAAATTAATGCATAATTTAATCTAATGACATAAATAATGTTCATTTTTGTTATTCACAATATATCGAAAAACATCTTAGCTAAAGTATTTATAAGTAATGTAAGTTAAGAACTCATTATGTGGTGTTTTTGTTTTCTTTTTTGTTTTTGTGATTAAACGATAGCGTGGTTGTTGTTAAGTACAGCAATTAGCGATATGCTTTATTACATAAATTATATAATATTTTATGTATGTAAATATTATTGACATTTTAATCTTATGGATTATTATCATCCAAATATATAATGTTTAAAGGTTAAAAGAGAATAAAGAGAAAATCTATACTAAAGTAAATATGATATTCTTCTTATATAGATAATTACAACAAAAATTATGAAAATATTAGTGAAAAGTTTTTGAAAACATAATTTATTGTTTAGGAAATTTAATACTCATTGATATTCGAAATGTGTTCAACAACAGAATAATTTATAAAATTCATACAAATGTTTAAAAATAAATATAATTTTGAAAATTCACAATCAATTGAACTGTCATTGTCAAATATTTTTGATTTAACAAAAAAAAAAACAGACACATTTTTTATTATTCAAGTGAATTATTTTCACTAATAAAAACTTGGCGCCTCCACTTTTTTACCTTCTTCTTTTTTTGTCGATATTTAAATTTTTTTTTCATTAAAATTTCAACTGAAACTGAACGGAAGTATGCATACTACACTGATATTATGAGGGTAAAGATTTTATCTAAAAAGAGGACAGTTAGTGGTTGTTTGGTACTTTATAAAATTGAACTAAAAATATGAAGTAAAGGTAATCTGAGTGGTTTTTGTGACATATATTTTTATGATATTTTATTTACCCTCGTAAAATGCCAGACGCATCTAATTTACGTAATCGATTTGACAGCGTGACTAATTTCATTTCAACACACACACACACTCACACACTCATGCACAACATAAGAATTCTACATCGTCTTTTTTTTTCTTGGTGCGTTCTTAAGTATCTTATTTAGTAATTGATTTTGCCTTTTTCTTTTGCGGTTTACTCACAAAAAAAGAAATAATATGATTGATGACAAAAAATATTTTGATGGCTGGATCAATGTTTTTTTTTTCTTTTGGTTTATATTTTCTTCTTCATTTATTTATTTATTTGAAGAAGAAGAAAACAGACGATGAAATATATTATTTATATAAATATATTTTTGTAAAGGTTTGATAAAATTTGATTCATCTAATAGCATACTAAATGGTAAATATAAATGGGATTATATAATATAACGAAAGTTATATTTATTTGAATAAATAATAATCCACAATGACAGAAGTTATTTTGATGAATAATCTTTAAGTGAAGGGGTCATAACACTCTTTATAAGCGTATGGAATCAAACAACATTTATAAATAATATACACAGATTAACGTTATTGTTAAGATTACAAAGCTTTTACTTAGATTATTCTTTAAATAATTTTGAATTATTTGCGAATTACCGAATTGTATGTGCAAAGTCTAGAAAAATAAGAAATAAATTCAAATTTATTGAAATAAAATTGAAAACTCTTAGAATTTGATTATTTTTGTTAAAATCCGCTCATTGTTTACTGGAAGAAAATGATGACAACAAAGAAAAAATTGACATGAATATTAGAAATTTTTAAAATTACATTTTTTTTGCTTGTTTTGCGGTTGTTTGAATTCTTTAAATTTTTTGACGTAATCCTCAATTGACTTCAATGTTTTATGTCAGATTATTCAAATCTTATTTTCTTTTTACTTTCCGTTCTAAATTTTTAATAAATTCAAAATAAAAAAATATTTTATAAAACGTGACAATTTTTTTGTTTTTTCTTCATTTCTGTTTAAACAAAATATAAATGCCAACAGTCAACATCTTTCTGTACTTTAGTATTTTATTTAAACTTTTATTGAAGTATCATCACTAATTTTAATTTCCTTTTCATTTTTCTTTACTTTTATAATAAACTTTATATTTTAATGCGAGAAAAGAAAAATGTTCAATATTTCTATCAGTGTGAACAATAAATAACAAAGAATTTATTACAAAGAATACAAAAATGTTATTTATTTCAGTGCCTGTTCATTATGATAAACTTTAATTTTATTCTAAAAAATTTGTGTGCGAAAAGCTAAAACAAAAAACAAAAACAAAAACAAAACAAAAAAAAAATTCTCCACTTTGTCATTTTGTGTGTGTGCGGTTTTTTGTTGTTGTTGTTTTTGTTTCTTTTGAAACTTTATGAACTTTATTATTGACACAAACGATAAAGAAATCGGATTTTCTTGAAACACTGAAAACTTTTTTCTTTTTCTTCTATTTTTTTTATTGATAAATTTAATTTATAAAAAATATGTATGTCTGTATAAATGTATATATGTATATATATTTATGTTTTATGTGAATTTAAGAATTTCGTTATTTGCGGTTGGTTTACCAAAGAAAACAAAACAGAAAAAAAAAAAAATAAGAAAAAACAAATAAATGAAAACCTAATTCTAAAAATCAATGGGAAGGAACGATAAAAAAAAATAAATAGCCCTGAGTTTGAAAAATGATAATGGTTAATTTCATCTTTCAAAAATTGATTGTTTATTTTATATTTGTGTGCGTGTGTGTGTGTGTTGTTTTTTGTATTTTTCCTTTTGGTTTTGGTGAACTAACTGAAATGTGTGTATTTATTACAAATATTTAGGTTATCCTTAATAAATCTAAAATTTTATGAACAAAAGCTTTAACACAACCATATTAATAATATTATTAAGATTGTTGTATAAGTTTTTATTCATTTTAATTATGAATTTTCATTCTAACAATTGACTTTATGATAAATGAATTAATTTTATATATATTAATAATATACAATGGAATATTTCTATTGTTTTGATTGTTATAATATAATTATTGTATTATCCAAAATAATAGTCATATTAAATGGATAATCTAATATTAAAGAATTTATGTGATATTTTGTATTAAAATTTCTAAATGATTTCTGATAGATAAACATGATAAGATTATTGTAATATCTGATATTTGTATTACAGCATTAAAGGTTTTAGCATTAAAGAAAATAAGTTTTGATTCTAATCGGTTACAAGATTGAAAATTGTTGATTTTAGAAAATAGTTGGTGAATTTTTTTTTGATTAAAAGAACAAAAATTGATTATTTGAATTTTTTTTACAAACAATTTCTCTATTTTCTATTTTCAATTCAATTAAATTGCACAATAAAACATTTTCTTATTCAAATAAAATCAATGACGATGACAAAAATCACACTAAAATTTACAATGCACTTTCTTTTATTTTCATTTCTATGAAAAATCAAAAATTTAAAAAGTCAATTTCAAATTTATTCTGACAAATAAATAAAATTTAAAGATTATAATTTTCTTGAAAAATATTTAAATAAAAAGAAGCAGCAGACGACAAAAGAAAAAAAAATATAAGAAGAATAGAAAAATGAAACAATTTCAATAAATTATTTAAATTTCGTTAAGAAATGATTTAACAAAAATCGACATGAAATGATGGAGTGAAAAAAATGTATAACTTTTGAAAATGCAATCAAAATTCAAAATTTTGATTACAGGAAATAGAGAGAAAATGATTTTTTTGTTTTGCTTAATGGCTAAAAATACAAATATAGAAAATAAATTTGAAGTGAAACCAAAAGCATCTTAATAAAAGTTTTATCTTTAAACTCAATAAAATATAATTTTATTTACATCTTATAAACTTGACACTAGCATCTTTCATTTATTACACTTTCAACATTTTATTGAATTTAAAATCCACTTTATTTAATATTCTTTCTTCTTCTTTTTTACTTAATCAACATTAATTAAAAATAATCAAAATTTTCATTTCTATTGGTTGATTTTTCTCTATTTTATTTCAATATTATTTTTAATTAGAAAATCGATTTATAAAGTAAATTAAATTTTTTTTAACGTCTCGATGCACTTTTTTTTTTCCATTGAAGGAAAAATAAATAAAATGGAAAATGGAAATCTATAAATTTTTTTTTAATGTAGTTTGTGGAGGCGCCCACATTTTATTCGTTCAGTTAAAATACCAAACTAGTTAATGCGGATTTTTATGAAAATTTTGATACATAAATAAATAATGGTTTTTCAAGAATTTTCAAGAAAATCCTTTCTTTCAAAAAGCAAAAACAAAAAAACGTTTTCACGTTTTGGATTAAAATGAAAACAACGGATAAAAGCCTCTAACAATGTCTGTGCTTTCTCTGCATAATCAAGAAATTTGATTTATAATTTTGTTGCTAGTGTGTGTGTGTTACGTGTGTGTGGATATACGAAATATTTTAGTATGATAAAATATTAGGGTTACTTTTTCAATATTAAGATGAGATAGAAAAAGATTTGTGAAAATAAATATAAATTTGAATTGCATTAAAAATAAGAGTTTTATGGTTTTCTTTTGTTTTAAATTTAAACAAAAAAAAAAAAAATAAGAAAAATAAGAAAATAAGGGAAACATAAAGAGAAGGATTTTTCCAAGTGTTAAAATTAAGTGTTGAAAGTAAGTAAATGTTTATTATGTAAAATATAATCCTTTTTAGGTAAAATTGCATATTTTAAATCCATTTATATTTTTGTCTATATTTTTTTTCTTGTTAGAAAAATAAGGTTAATGGGAAATTTATTTAAAAAAATAAAAAATAATAAGAAGAAGAAGAAGAAGAAGAAGTAATAAAAATTCTTTCTTTAAAACAATAAAAGATTAAGTGGAAAATATATTCAAATGATTTTCATTTGCTTCATCTTTCAAATGGATAATCTCTCATACCACCACATCAGAAACACTTCGTTTATAAAAAGTTGCAGAAAATGAAACGTCAAAAAAAAAAAAAGAAAATAATAAAAAGAAAAAACGATGCAAATTTAATGAAAAGAAACCACAGAAAATTTATATCGAAAGGAAAAAAAAAAATATAAATAAGATTCTATTGGGATTCTCCTTATTCCCGTTCTCGTTTGATTCTATTTGTGTGTCAGTTTTCTTTTACACATTTTTCCTTTAACATTTTTTTTTGCTCTTGCCTAAGAAACCTCTTTTTTCTCTCTCTTGATGTTTTTGAAAAAAAAAGAGTTTCCTTGAGGGGGTAACGTTTTTTTTTCTCTATAAAATAAAAAAGAAAAAAAATAAAGAAGAAAATATGAAAAAGCTGACATGAAACTTATTTAAATGGAAATTCTATAACCTGACGTGATCATTTTGAAATTTATAGGTTTGCTCTATCTTCTATCTCCTTTTTAGTTTCTTTTTTCTTTATCAAATACTAAGACTATCTCATTCATAATAACCCATTCCATGTTCAAGTTACAAAACCATCAAGTTCACCATATGTTTGTAGTCCCATATCACAATTGGTTTATTTGTCACGTTTAAATAAAAAAATATGAGAATGCAGAAAAAAAAAAAAAGAAACAAGAAATAAGAAAAATATCGAAAAGAAAGCAATATGAAAAGAAAAGAAAATTATAATAATAATAATATATTTATATTATACAAAATGAAAGTTGTAATGGGAGGAATAAGAAGAATATGTCTACACAAAATGAAAAAAAAAAAGAAAGCTGAAGGAAACAAGAGTGA
This sequence comes from Pedicia rivosa, assembly GCA_963082725.1. Classification (NCBI taxonomy): domain Eukaryota; kingdom Metazoa; phylum Arthropoda; class Insecta; order Diptera; family Pediciidae; genus Pedicia; species Pedicia rivosa. Next base: position 13,831,647 of record OY720151.1, on the reverse strand, counting down.
GGTTATAAAATTATTATGGGATTAGCGATGGGATTATCATTTTTATGTATTGAAACTTTACATGAAAAGTTATTTTATAACTTTTCTGTATATACATTATTTATTTATTTTCAGTTTTTTTTTTTTTCAGAATAAATGAAACAGCATGGGAGAATATGGACAGAAAATATAAGAATTATGATCATGTGAAAGAGAATAATAATTAACAATTTTATTTATGGTGTAGTCCAGATTTTGTTTATTATTTGTCTCTTCCCAAGATAGTTAAACTGCTAATAACTTTCTCTTTGGGGCAAAAGAAATTAACAAAAACAAAAAAAAAGAACAGAAAGAAAATAATGGAGAATACTGAAACTTTTCTCGTCTTGCATTTATAATTATTTTGGTTTAAAAAAACAACAACTAAACTTTAAAATACTCATCACATTTTAGTGTTTTTTTTTTTTTTTTGTACTTTGAATAATTTAATACACGAAATTCTACTGCATCTTTTGTTTTTTGTTCCACTATAAATAACAATAATTATGATAATGCTGTTTTTTATACTTATGAAACTTTATTAAAGTTTATTTTTAATGTTAATAAAAAATGAAAATTAGAAAATAACAACAACTTTTATTCTTACATCAGTGTTCAGTAGTTCTCTCATTTTATGATTATTCCTCTTCAAGTTTTATATAAAATCCTTGCACTTGAGTTTTTCTTTTCTTTAATAAAAATTTTTGTTTCTTTTCCACTGAATAGAAAAAAAAAACAAAATACAAAATTACAGAAAAAAACTACACGACTATGTAGAAGAAGAAGAAGAAGAAGATAATTGAAGAAGATAATGGAAGAAGAAGGCAATTTTGTTGTTGTTGTTGTTGTTAAAACACAAAAAGAATTGAAGAGAAATAAGTAAAATTTATTGCAGAAAAAATATTTTTCTGTATTTTTTCATTAAGTTAAATTTTTTTTTATTGTTGTTGTTGTTTATTTAATGTTGTTTTGTTTTGTTTGTTTTCCTTTATTTTATTTTGATTTTCTTTCTTTTTCTTTGTTTGTTCCTTATTTGTAATTTTTCTTTTTAAGAAAAATCTTTTAACGATTTTTTTTTGTTTTTGTCAAAAAAAGAAAATATAATTTTCCAATTGTAAATTTTCATTATATTTTCCTCTTTTTTATTTTATACACTTCCTTGATTTTCGATTAAATTTTTTCGTTCCTTAAAATGGAAAAAAAGGAATAAAATGCAAAAATAAGGAAAAGGGAAAAGCAAAAGGAAAATATTACGAATAAATCAAGGAATAAATAAGAAACAGATATTTTTGTTATAAATTATTTTTACAAAAAAAAAAAGGGAAAACCCTTAAAAATAGTTTTTCAGATTTTCCTTGATCTTGTAATTTGTATTTTTTCTATGAATATGAATAAAGAAAAGGACATACAGTGAGTGTCGTATGTGCTTTGAATCCTTAAAAATTTATCTATAGGATAAAATGGAAGAAAAATAATTTAAAAACAAAACAGTTCCAAAAAGAATGACAACAAGAAAAACGTAAACATAAAAATAAGACATCTGTCGGAGGCTTAAGGAAATAAAATCACTACAGATAAAATATATATTTTTATATAAAAATGTTGAACTGAAGAGCTTCGTTCGTTTTTTTTCTTTTGATAGAAGGCTCGGGTTGGTGAGACGGGAAAGGTGAGAAAAGACGAAAGAAATGGGAAATTTATGTTTTTTTCTTCTTGGAGTGAATTTCATTCTGTTTGATTTTAAAAATTCACTAAAAGTGATATTTTACCTTAGTCAGTAATATTTGTATGTAACAGTGTGTGTATATGTATGTGTGTGTGTGTATATGTGTGCTTATACTTTTGACTTTCAGTTTTATTTTATATAAAAAAAATAAAAAGGATTAAAATTGTATATAATAATATTTCTTGTGCCTACTTTAAGTCCCCTCTTTCTTTTTACTTTCTTTTACTTTTTTATTTATGTTTTTTCATTCTCTAATAATCCCAAAAGTTATAAGTCTTTTTTATTTTACTATAAATAGGAATGGGAATAACGGGAATTTGGGATGAATGTATATATAGTTTGACGGGTTTAGGATGGTAAAAGGGGGTTATATTGTAAATGGGTGGGAGTTAATATTAATAAAAAACATGTTTCAAAAATGTTTTTATTTGGTTCACGACATTGACCTTTTTTATGGTATTTTTCTTCAAATATAAAAAAATAAAATAAAATCTAAAGGTTTTCTTTCCTTTTCTTTCGTTCTGTAAATTTTTTTTTTCTCATTTTTTGTTTTTTGTCGTTCTACTCTATATTGTGGATGGAATGGAATGGATGTTGGATAGTAATAAAATACAAACATTTATATAATAATATAAACATTTAAGTGATGTGATACCATCGAGGATTATACTTTTTTTTTTTTGGTTTTTTGTTTTTTTTTTCATGTTGAAATTACTTTTCAAATGTCCTTCTCTATATTTTTATATTATTTTATACCTTAACCCTATTTTATTTTATTCATTTATTAAAATAAAAATATAAGAAGTGAATTTCCGTATTGGGAATTAGAAAGATTAAAATTATGTTTGTTGTTGTTCCTTTCATTTCAATTTAGAATCAGAAAAATAGAAACAAAAAATTTTTGAATCCTGATTTTATGTTAACTTTTCTTTTTTTTTTTTGTATTAAACTTTTTGGTTGATTTGTTCTAATTAATGTCAATTTAAGTGAATTAAAAACTTTTATTTCTCTTAATTTTTAACAATTAAAAAACTTTTCTTTTCTTTTCTTTACTTTATTTTTTTATCTGAACAAAAAAAAATTCACTTTCATTTCGATGAAATTAAAAATTATGAAACAATTAAGAATTTTACTTTGAATGAAAAATTATTATTTAACAAATCATTGTTGAATTATAATGAAATAGAAAATTAAGTCTTTCTGTTTATTTACTAAACTTTAAGAATAAAAAGAATAAAAAGAAAAAGGATGAATAAAAACAATTGGAATAAAAACTTTTCAAATCATCAAATTGAAATTAAAGTTATTATATTTGTACATAAGAAATTTTCTTTCAATTTTCCATTCATGAATGGTAGAATTTTTTTGTGTGAAATTCTTTTTTGTGTTAAATTCTTTTTAAAAATAGATTTTCTTTGATTAATTTAATTATTTCAAGTTTTAGTAAATATGTTTACTTTGTTAATCTGAAACTCATGTAGAAAATATTTTTAGAATTTCCCAGGAGAAAGATATTTATTTAATAAAGGAAAAAATCGTAAAGAAATAAAGAAAGCTGGTGACGACATACAAGAAGAAAAATATTGTGTAACACAACAAATAAGAAAGTAAAAATAAAAGAAACAAATTTTCTTATAAGATAAAATTATTAATCACATCATTTTTGTCATGACACTGACTGAACGATATTCTTATGAATTTTGAATTTTAATATTTTACGCTTTAAAAATACACACACACACACATATATATATATTTTATCTGTATGTACCTACAGTGTAAAATGTATAAGTGTACAAGAATTTTTTTACCAGATGAAAATTCTAATATAATTTTTGTTAACAGTCAGTATTAATTTTAAGCGATTTTATATTCTGTCTTGTATATTAAAAAAATATTTTAGATGAAGATGATACTGATTTTATTTATCTTTAAGTTTTTATTATAAAATAAGTAGAAAGAAAAACAATATAATGATATAATAAAAGATTGTTGTTGTCTTTAAACATTATTTTATTATTATTATAAATTGTTGTTGAAAAATAATCAATTGTGTTACGAGAAGATATTAAAATTCAATTAAATCATCAAATTAAATTAATAAAAGAAAAGTAAACATTAACTGTGCTTAAACACGATTAAAATTCGGTGACGTCAAAATTAATTATAAATAATGCATCATACAAAAAAAAAATGTTATTTGACATTTTGGTTGTTGAATAAAATATACGAAAATGAATATCAACGATATTATTAAATTGTTATTTTAGATTAAATAAACCCAATGCACTTTAAAATAAATCACCATTAAATTGAAACTGTGGTTTGTTGTTGCTGTTTTTTTTTTCTGTGTGTCCACTGTTCCACTTCATCCAAAATGAATGTGAAATGGTAAAAAACAACAATAGAAAATTACAAATTGAAAATCATTACAATTAAAAAATGTATTCTATTCTTAAAATTATTAAAATTATTTATGAGATAAACCGCAAACAATTTCATTGTTACATAAGTGAAATGAAATTTTTATGTTTGAACTTTTTTTTGTCATTTGTTTCTATTTTACATAAATAATTTTATTCACTTTATATGAGATTAAACAAATTTAACACAATTTAATAAAATTTATATCAATTTTTCAATTAAAATTACAATTGTTTTATCAATCAATAAAATGAATAATTTTTCAATTAAGTGTTTCAATATAATTTACTATTTAATAATGATTACATTGATGACTGAATGGATTAAAAATTAATTTTATTTATTGGCTGATACAAAAGGTTTTTTTTTTGTTCAATATTTGATATTTATTTTTTTTTTTTTATTGAATAATTTTTGTAATTAAAATTGAAATCCAAGAATTATATTTATTAATTTTATCTTGTAAATATTGTCAACAGATAAATTTAAATTATGTGACAACATATAATTTGGTCGAAAAATCTTAAAGTCTTTGTTATTAAAATCCTCTGTTTTCTAATCTAAAAAGATCTGAAATGGGTAAAATTTTGAGAAAAACCCCAACTATTTAACTAAAGCAAATTTTCACAATTATTATAAAGTTAATCACTGGATTAATTTATCTGTTACTATTAAATTTGTATACTGAAAATTTTTGATCTTCTGACTTAATTTAAAATTTTATTATTTTTGAACTTCATAAATAATTTTGTTTCTTTTTTGAAGTTCTTGTTTTGACTAAACAATTCTCATGAGATGTATGATAAACTTGCGGCATAATATCCAATAATAACAACAGACTAACACACAATTATTAGGTTAAAATATATCGATATCAGAGATATGATCAGCATACATGAGATTATGAGTGTGTATGTGTGTGTGTGTGTATGTATCAATAAATCCAAATATATTTTTTATCTTAATTCAATATCATATGGTTTTACATAAAATTATCGATTTATCCGATAAACTAAAATCTGGACAATAAATTATGCTATGTTTATGTCAAAAAAAAAAAAAAAACAACAACAAACAGAAAATCTCCATCCGCTGAAAAACATTATTTATTGTTGCTTCGATAAATTTCTGATTCATTATTCATAAAATGAGCAAAACCAAAAAAACTGAAAAAAAAAAAATGAAAGAAGCAAAAGAAAATCAGAAAAACAGTGAAAAAGAAAAAGAAGCGAATCCAATAAATAAAATTGAGAAAAAATTAACAAAACAGAATGTTTATATTTTTCTGTTTAGTCATTTTTCTTTTCCTAAAAAAAAAAATTGGACACGCAACTTTTTTTTTTCTTCACAATTTTTCTGATTTTTATCCCTTAATTATCCTTAAATTAATATATTTTTTTTTTCTTAAAATCATTCTTCAACCAACATCCCACTTTGTTTCTTTTTATTTTGTTTCATCGCGATTTTGCTGTTCTTCTTTTAAACCTCCTTTTAAATTATTAATGGAGGTTTTTCTTCATTCCTTTTTCTATTGTCTTCGAAATAAATACAAAAAGAAATTAAATACAAAATACACTCAAAATAAATGTCATTTTGATCTCTTTAAATAAATTTCTGACACTCTTTAATAAATTGGTCTTATGTTTTTTAGTCAATATTTTAATGTTTCTACTCAAAACATCCACGAATTTTAAATTCTTTGCGTGAGGTTTGGGTTTGGGTTGGGGTTATTTTGTTTTGATAGGTGGCTTATGTGTGTAGATATATATGAGTGTAGGTTGAATTTTAGACGTTGGTGCGGTAAATTTTGCGTTTAAAACTAAAAAGTAGAAGAGTGGAAGTAAATCGTTCATATACTTTTATGTTGTACACAGAATATTATTCTTCTTTCTTTTTTTTCTTTTTTTTTTGCCTTCCTATTAATTAAAGTAAATTAAATTAAATGTAATTAAATTAAGAGAATTTAAATTGGGGTAATAAAATCAGAATAAACATTTTTTTTTTCTTCTTCTCTCTCCCATAACATGCTTTCATTATTTGGCGGACTATTTAAAGAGGGGATGACATAATTTAACAGCTGATGATGAGATGAAAATATTTATTTTTTTTTCATCATAAATATAATTAGGGAAATCTGTGGACTATCGTGTTGGGTCAAAAATAATGTTTCTTTCGCCATATTGAGCTTATTTTTTTCCGAATTATTAAAAAAAAAAAAAATACAAGCAAACATTTTTCATTATTGATTTATCGTTTATTTTTCGTTCGCTTTTATTAAATAAAATAGTTTGAATGATTTTGTATAATTTCAAAGAAAAAAAAATTATATAAATTATACCAACGAATTAGATTAGAAAATATAGAAGTAAAAGAAAAAAGGGAAGAAATTCTCCAGTCATTGTTTGACCTTAAAAAAAAATATATATTTTTTTTGTATTCGTCCAATAAATGAATTAGATCAACTGGAAAAAAAATGCTTAACCACAATAAAGATTTTTGTACTTTCTTACATGATGGATTGATACTTAGAGAAACTGAACTTCAACCAAAATGTAATGTTTATTTTTTTTACTCATTCCCTAAACAATCGTGAGTATATTTTTATTATAAAAACCTTTTTGTGGCATTTAAGATAATTAGTTTTTATTTTTTTTATGCTCCTATTTTCTCACTGAAACAACCCTTGAAGTCTCTCCTTTTTTTCAAATATTTTCATTCCCTTCTTCTTTTAGACTTTAATTCTGTAATTTTTTTTCTTCGATTTGAAGAAAAATAAAAAAGGCAACACACAGCACGAAACTTTTATAATTAATATAGAAAATTTACCTTATATTTGTATATACAATTCACAACTTGGCCGCCCATAAACAAAAACAATGCAACAAAGAAAAATATGTATTATATGTCTTATGTTGTTGAAGACAGAATGTAACATCTTGTAAATTGTTTAAATGTAACATATTACATTATATATAACGGTTTATAAGATAAAATGGAACAGTGTGTTATAATAACCATGTGTCACACAAAAAAAGAAGACCTATAATAATTTATATGATACAGTATTATATTGTATTCTTTTTTTTTTTTTTGGTAGGGACATTCAGTGTTGACATCTGATAAAAATGATCATCTAAAACATTTTAAAGGATTTATTCGTTATCCATCATTTATCATTTTATTTAAGGAGTTCTTTAAGATGAGATCTTGATCTTAATCTAAAACATTTTAAATGATTTATTCGTTCTTTTTTTATCTGAGGATCTCATGATCATGAATACAACATATTTAAAATTTTGGTTGATACATTTTGTAAAAATATTCTATCATCTGATTAACTTTTTACTTTAAATTTCTCATTCTATTTAAAAATTCTTTGGCTTTCAAACCTTTATCATGTTATTTTAATACATGAAAATATTTATTCTAATCAATTAGATACTTTCCACAAGAAACAAAAATAAATGTAAAAATTTTAGATTGAAATTTTTTGTACGTAATAAAATAAGAAAATGGATTTACCAAAAAAAAAAAAAAAACAAAAACGAAAATTTCAATTCATTCGGATTTTTAACGCTTTAAAGTTTATGTTTCAAAATACAAGAATAATAAAAAGCTGCGACATCGTGAAAGTTCACTAATATTAAAATGTCTTCTGTACTTTTTTTTTTATATTTCCCTAAGGATTCTTATTTTATATGCTGTATATGTGGTACTGGTAAGGTGTTAGATGCAAGATGGTAAGGTATAGAATATAAGATAAATAATAATTTATCATTGTGACATTCAACGACTTTTTTCTCACATCTTTTGTTCATTTTTTTTTTCATTTTCACTGAATTATAATAAAAATTATGATACATTTTTTTTTATGGATAATTAAAATAAAATTATGTAATTTTTTTTAATTAAATTTTAAATTAAAAAAGAAACATTTATTATTTTTATACTTTATTTTGTAATTTTTCTTTTTTAGTTTAACATATTTGATGATTTTTCCTTTTCTTTATTTTAATAATAAAATATGTTGTTGTTGTTTTTGTTATGTAACGAACAAGAAAATATGTGATTTATGATTTGTCATAAAAAGTAGGCACAGATTAAAAAAAGATTTGTATTAATCATATTAGAAATATAATATAATAATTTTTTGTTTTTGTATTTTTAACATTCAACCATAAATGACATTTACACATAAACATATAAATTTTAGGGTTTTCTACATAGTCCTCTTCTCATTCTTACAAATATAATGGTAACATCTTTCAAACATTCATAATTCATTATTTGATTTTGAATGGACAATCCTATAGAAATATTTATAATTAAAACAGTGTTAAAATTTTATTTATTCTTGTCTGCTGTTTTAAATGTGATAAAGAAAATAAAGAAAATGGGACTTTTTCAAAAAGTGAAAATAAAGAGAAATTTATTTTTCCCTCTTCAAAAAAGAAAAAGAAAGAAAAGAAAAAAGTGTCTTCGACAAAAGAAAAGAATAAATATATAAATTATATATATATATTGAAAGATTTTTCACTTGCAAGATTTTCTTTGAAAATTCATTCAATTATCCCTAACTAAATGAATCACCCCATTAATCTCATATTATATTATCACAGTGATAAATCTTAATCTAAAAGATGAATCAATTTCTCTCAATATATTCTTATAAATAAAGACACATCTACCTATATTGTGTGAATTTTCCATGATCATCTTTATCGTACAAAAATATATATCACCGTTCGTTCCTTTAATTCTATAAATCTATCATATCGTGCAAATTTTATTCAATATTTATAATAATAACTTGGTGCCTCCATATTTTAAATAATTTATATTGCTTAGAAAATACAATTTTAAACTCTTTTTTTTCTGTCCTTCCTATATCTTTCCCTTCCGCCACTTTCCATTTTCCATTTTATACTTTTTATTTTTATTTGTCATTCAATCTGTTATATAAGAGATAATAAATCATATTCATAATATCCACTGTAATTTTTTTCTTCTTGTGTATCCTCCTGTTGTCATTGTCACACAATAATAATATAATAATATTTTGCCATGAATTTTAATTGTGGTTAATGGTTTTTTTTTCCTCCTTCTTTTTTGACGCATTCAGGGAATTCCTGTACAGAAAAAAAAAATAAAAGAAAAAAAAAACAATAGCCCAACCACTGAGAAATAAAAATGGACAGAGAAGAGTTTTTTTTAAATATTTTCTCTACTGGGAAATATTCCAATGTGTTGTACCAAAAAAAAAAAACAAAAATGTGAATAACAACAACAAACATTTGGGTAAATACGTTTTTAATGCTCTTGAATAATGATACAAATCATAAGAGTTAGGTGGAATAATACGGTTATTATTTAAATATATTTTAAATAATTTAGTGTTTAAAATTAAAACTATTTAAAAAAAAAAATTCCTAGAACATTTATGACCGTTTTTGAATTTATTATTAGATTTATTTAATGAACATTATTATTTACTTTGTTTTTTGATAATTTTTGTACGAGATTTTATTCCATGAACCGAATCAGTCCGGATAGAATCGGACTTGTTTTGAAGAATTTTTTAAATTCTTATAATAAATTAATTACAGTATATTTTATAAATAAAATTACAAAATGAAATTTGTCTCATAAATCTTAGATACAAGAATTTATTAAGAAATGTTAAAATGTGCAAATTTTCTTAAAAAAATGTTACATTAAATTAAGTACGAAATTCTTTTAATATTTTCAATTCTGATTCTGTAAATACGTTGACTGCCTGAATTTTACTTTCTTTTTTTTCTTATTTATGGAAATAAAATAAAATAATTGAATTGGGTTGAGAGTTACTATTCTTCTTTCACTGAATAAATCTTAAAACAACGAAGAAATTTTCGTTTCCTTTAAGAAAAAAAAAAAAAAGAATAAAGGTATTTTTTGTGTGTGTGTGTATGCAATCATCAAAACTCAGTCACGCTTAATTTAAAATAACAAGAATAAAATAAAAAGTAGAAGAAGTATTAAATTAATAAAATAAATTATGGTTTATATACTTTATACATTTGTAATGGGAAGAAGAAAAATTTCCCTAAAGGTAAATATATGTGTAGATTGAATAAAAGACTTAGAAAATCTTATGAATTTGAATAAACACATAATAAAAAAAAAAGTTGTATTATATAAAATATCGTCTTTTATGATACATATGTATATGAATGGATATTACATCTTTATACATGTATTCCTATTAAACAACTCAAGAGTACTTGAGGGTATTGTTTACGTCTATATGCTAATTGTAATTTGTCGTCGTCGTCGTCGTCGTCGTTGTCATTATTGTATATTTTTTTTTCGTTTCTTTGACAAAAGAAAATGAGTTGAAGAGAAAAGAATTTGATGAGATAATAGAAGGTAGAATGTGTCCCATTAGTAATTACACCTCAGTGAATTATAATAGAATGTTGAGTTCATTTACCTTTTGTTTTTCCATTAAAGTAAGTATATTTTTTTTCTAACAAAACATATTTTACGTTTCATCAATTTAGTTCAAGTTCTTTTTAATTTTTTTTTTTAACTTTCGGTAACAATGATATTCTTTTCTGAGACATAAGCTATTCCTCTCGATATAATAAATATTAGAGTCACAAAGGAAAAGAAAAGAAAAACCAAGAAAATAAAAAAAATATTGACTATGTGATCGACTATCATTCACTGTACACTTGAGTAGGATGTATTGTTATACATCAATAACTTCCAAAAATCTACTTATCTTCACAACTCTAGAAACGTTTCCTCAAGTTTTTTCTATTTTTTTTTTCTCTCTCTCTCTACTTATTTTCGTTTATTCGTTATTTCGTTCTTCGTTTCATTCAGTTAACGATATACGAATAAATACGTGGGGACATAATAATATCCGTTCACTTTGTATTTGTATATATATATATATATATATATATATATATATATAATATGTTGCAACTTTGAGACGAACAGAAAGAAAAGAAAAAATAAGAAGATAAAGAATGGGAAATCTTCTTAAGAAAAAAATAGAAAAAAAGTGACAGTAAGTCCGACCAAGAGAAAATTATAAATGGATTGGCATATGTTTGATGATGACAATTTAAGTGAAATGTAAGAAGCCTTTTTGTTTCTTGTTAGTTTTTTTTTATTAAATGGAAATAAACAATAAACTAAACAACTTATGTAACTTTCTAAAGTGTGGCCATCATCATTATTGTCATTATTACACTTACACATGAAAACATATTTGAGTTTTTATTTATTTGATTGAATTAAATAATACGATTTAATTTAATTAAATAATACGAATTAAATTAAATAAAAATGTACAACATTTTCTTTTAATTTCCAATCGATGAATATATTTTGGTCCAAAATAATGATTACTGAATACTATTTCTTAATGGCATTGTATCGGTTTTACAAGGGTTTCTATAATATCCTTAAAATCTAAAATATAATATACAATGCATCTGTTTTCAATGGATTGTCAACAGAATTATCATTTAATTTGCATATTACGTCAACATTATTTGTGGTATTTGTATACAATAGTCAATCCCTAAAGGCAATCAGTAATAAATATATATGTATATATGGAAAATTTATATTCTCAAAATGATGTTGATATTTTCCAATGAATTACTATAATAAAATAGAACTAGTGAATAATAAATATTATTATGGAAAATATTATAGAAGCAATATTTTATAAATGGCGATACTACTGACTGTATTCTGTCAAAATTTTGTATATGACAAAACTTCAATAAATGCAAACTTCAGACTTTAAACTAAAAAAATATTTCATTTAATCGTAAAATTTTTATATTTTCTAGTTCTATATAACCAGAATATTTTTTATTTCAGTCTTTGACATAATTATTGTTTATTGCATTAAAGAAAAAAAAAATCCAATAAATATTTTTATACTTTTACATTAGATTTTCATCAAAAACAAATTCAAAATAAAAAAAATAAAAAAACGTAGAAAAGAAAAATTCACTCATTTTTTTATTGGATGCGATGACAGAAATACGTTTTCAGAATTCCATTATATATTGTGTATACCGTTTGTATAGGCATTGTACATAACTATGAAAATATATAGCTGCGTTTCTGTATCATGTTGTGTTTTTATCCTGGGTTTTTGGTCATATTATCATAATAATAATAATAATAATAATAATAATAACAAAAACAAAACACAAAACACAAAAGGACTTTAAAAACTCCCCCCCATTCAACGCATTAACATCAATCATATTTTCTCTGTTTTTGTTTTAGTGTTATGCCGACTCTCTAAAGACAAACCGAAACATATACACAACACACCATTCATTTATTTAATGTTTGTGAATATTATTATTATTATTATTATTATATATAAATATAAACGACATAATACATGCTATAAATATATATGTGTTTCTGTGTGTATATACATATTTTTGCACATCCGTTCCCCGTTTCACATTTTATTATTGAGATAACCGAAAAGAAGAAGAATCTAAACGAAAAGAAAGAAAATAAGCAGCAAACAAAAAAAAAAATAAAAAAAAAAGAATGAAAATTCCTACAAAAATATAATAAATCTTCCTCTACACCTTTTTGATATTTTATTTTATAATATACCTGGGCGCGTATGTGTTATGAATATTATGATAATTCATGAATCTTTATAAGGATGTTTTTACCTATCTCCTTTTATTTATTTACAAAAGATTTTTGTCCATTCTTAAAGGGAAAACTTTTATAACTTCCTACCAAACATACTCGTCTTTCTTATATTTAAGGATAAGTTTTTTTTTTTACATTTTTCTTTCGTTTGTTTATTATGCGTATATTCCCTGGTTGTTGTAGTTCAGTTTCTTATACAAAAAGGATCAAATTTTTTTTAAGAAATATTTAATATTGACAATTTTTTTCTTTCTTTTTCTCTGATAATATTTTTTGAAGACATTTTTTATATTTTTTTTATAAGAAAAAAAATAAGAAATGAAAACGTTTTTAATGTTTAAACGGGCGTTGTAATAAACATAAAATCCCTTATACTATAATGATACCCTTTGTCAAAATTTATATTATTTTACTTGTCAAAAGTAACCAATAGCCTTTTATTGAACTAATATTTTGTCAAACCACAAGAAGAGCAAAAAAAAAAGAAAAAAGAACGGAAGACCCAACTCACAATTTCTTTGTCTTCTTCATCTTATATTTTTTTTTTTGTTTAAAGATACTTCTTAGAAGAATTTCTGTAAGAAATGTGAGAAAAATAAAAAAACAAACATCACACGAAAGAGAAAATTTTATCAATCTAAAAAGAAAGAAAAAAGGAATATTTCTTTCTTCTCAAAATTTAAACGTTTGTGGTTATATTTGTATGTGTGTGTATGTGTTTGCAGAGATATAGACGAACGTGATTTGAATTTCCATTTTTATTTCTATTTTTACATCGATTAGATGAATAAAAAAGTTTAAATATTCAATCAAAGTATTCCTTTTTATCAATTGATTGAAATACTGATAAAAATACAAAATTATTCTGGCAAAGTGTGTTGTTTGGTCTTTAAATTTTAATTAATAAAAATAAAAAAAATAGAACACTAATTAAACAATTAATAATTAAATATAATCTGATGGGAATGAAAGATATAAATTTCATATTTTATACAAATTAATTTAAGTGCAATTATTGTTTGTTTTATTTTTTGTTAGTAAACTATTTACAAGTTGCTAAAATTTGCAAATAATTTATTAGGTAACCAGTGCTGTTGTGAAATATCAAGTAATAAAATATCATTAGTGTAACTTTAAAATATAAAATAGAACATTTTTGAATAAACTTGTAAGTTTTAACTGTTCTGCCACTGGCATATAACGTTTCATAAGAATTTGCAGAAAACTAAAATAAACAATAAAAAAACATCGAAACTGCTGACAAGAATAAAAGTTCTATTTAAAGAGAAGACACATTTTAATAGTGACTTTATTCTCATGCTACGCCACTGGCAAATTACTGAATAAATTATGAATAATGAAATAATGAATATTTGAATTTCAGAAGTAATTATTGCATTTTGTCATTATATCTATGCATATGTAGAAAGATAGTTGACAACTAGAGTGATGAGATGACGATACTTTTAATTATTCAAAATTAGACAAGCTTTTAGAAATACTTTAATGATAGTTTGATGAATTCTCTGTGTGATGTTTTTCTATTCTGATAAGTTTATACCCAAAATAATAAATTAAAATGCTTCGTGTTGAGATGAAAATATGGTCAACATATTTTCTGATCCTTATTCTATTGATACACTTAAAAATAATAAAAAGAAATTTGCATTTTAATGCAAAGTTGAATAAAATTCATTTTGACTTTATATTTAGAAAATTACAAAATTTAATTAAAGTTTAATTAGATTTTTGTGTTTCTAATTCAAATAAAGATGTCAAAAATTTAATACTGTATTTGTAAAGTTAAAACCACGGTTTTATATTATAATCAACATCATCATCATCATCATCATCAGCATCATCATCATCATCATCATCATCATCATCATCATCATCATCATCATCATCATTATTATTATCATCCAACATCAAACTACAAATTTTGTAATCTAAACGAGAATAAATTATGAAGAATGAGAGAAGGTGTTTCGTGTAAAAAAAAAAAAACACGAGTACATTTGATTGTTTTATGTTGAATTTTATAAAATGAAATGCAAATTTTTTTTTTTCTGATTAGATTTTGTTGAAAATTTATGTTTTGATCATATTTACATTTAATTAAAAAACAAAATCAATCAAAAGTTTTGTATAAATATTTTTTTTCTACTCATTCTTTATTCCCTTCAACAAAAAAACAAAATATTTTATGTTCACGTCATATTCATCATTTTTTATTTTGGCTTATATGTTTTTAAATGAAAATGAAAATCAGTTATTTTGTTGTTATAGAATTAGTTTTGTTTATCGAAAATGAAAATTTACATAACGAAAGAAAAAAATAAATAGAATTTATTTTAGTTTGTCGTCGTTAAAAAATACAATAAAAAAAATAGAAAAAATAGTAAAAAGAGCTTACAGAGAATATTTTAAAATCTGCAGTGTAAAGTTTATTTTAACGACCTACAAATAATATTTATGCAATAAATTCTGTATTTGTACAGTGAAGTATATTTCTTATCTCTGATTTAGTTAGAAAATTTTCAGGCAAAAAAAAAATTTTTGTACAATAATAAATATTTTCTAGTTTATAGAAAAATAATTTTAATGATGAACCAAATTATAAATTGTGTTTTGTATTTATTATCAGAGAAATTGTGTTTGAGTTTTGTTAAAAGGTGATAGACTAAATATAGCATCAAATGAAAGACAATAAAATGTTAATAAAGCAAACAAAAATTATTTATACAAGAAGAAAACTCTTTCTTTGATCCTTTTGTAAAAAATTTGCAATTCATCTTAGAAAATATAAAAAAAAAAATTAAACTTAATTAAATATTATAAATAAGAATCAGTTGTTTTTTTTTTGTCATCATTTTTCGTTTGTCTTTTGTTGTTTTTCTATCCATTTAAATTTTTGTTCATCGCGTTTCTTTAAGCTTACGTCAGTGTTTTATGTAAAATGGTTAATTTTATAAAGAAATAAGTAAGAATTTGTGATTTAAAAAGGAAAATTTTTGGTGTGGGGTTTTTTTTTCAAAAAAGTTAATTGAATTTCTAAATATTCCTGATGAATTCAACAAATATACAACTACAATTTTTATTAAGACAGTGTTGTAGTTATTCGTTTATCGCAAAAATAATAAGAAGAAAATAAAAATAAAGTCCAAAGCGTGATAAACTTTTCTCTTTCTTTTATGTTCTACGAATATTTATATATTTTAGCAAAGATGTAAATGGAAAAGAACAAAAAACCTAAAGAAATTTGAATATTTTATTTTGATTATTCCCAAAAGTCCTTACACGCATTTTCCTCATGACTTTTAAAAAGAAAACTTATAATACAAAAAAAAAGGGATAAGTATTGTGTATACAAAACTCACAAATACAAAAAAAAAAACGTTAAAGTACAAGAAAAATACGGTGAAGGTATATAAGAAAATTTTCTATTAATAATTGAATATTAATTTACAAAAAGAAAAAAAAAAATAAGATCCTTGTACAGTACACGGTTAAAGTTTAGTTTTTTTGAGCATTGAGATTATCCTTAAAGAAGTCAAATGACGGTTAGAAAATTACTTTTTCTTTTGTTTTCATATAAATATAAAAGGAAAAGGAGAAATGAAAGAACTTTTTTTTTTTGTAGAAAATTAAATTTTCATGCGTTTTACCTTTTTCTTTCTTGATTTCGTTGATTGTCTTATTTTCTAGTAACATATTTTTACATATTCGATTCTTTTCCCTCTAGAATACGGAGAAAGTTTTATTTAGATAAACTAAAAAAAAAAATACAATTTAAAAAAGAAATAAATTCTCGACAGCAACAGGCCAAAAAAAAAAAGAAAGGATAATCGAATCGTTTTGTCAGTACAAGTTCCATCAAATACAAATAAATTTAACTTTTTTACTTTGTATGAATTTTTTGTTCTTGTTGTTGTTGTTGTTGTTACAGAGAAAATGATTTAAAATCGAATTTAATTTGAAAATTTTTACAACAAAAAAAAAAAAAAAAACAAAAAACAAAAAACAACATGCATGACCCTATTCCTGTTGTTATTTTTGTTGTTATTTTTTAATGTCGTAGTCATTAGTTTTCCTGGCAAAATACCATTTGTGTGCTATTTGTACAAAACAAAAATAAAACACAAGTATGAAAGTGTTATCGGGGATGATGCTGAATCTCCATATTTTGTAATCTACGTATATTTGCATATAATTCAAATACCATAAATGGTAAATACAGAAAACAGAAATATAAATTGTTTGTTAAAATTTTGGTTGGCTACCGCATCAATACAATTTTTTCTCATCTGTTGTATTATTTGAATTTTTCAATTTTTTTTTCTCTGTTTATATTTCTGGTTAATTAAACTTAAAGTTGTATGAATTCAACAATAGAATTTTTTAAATTGGCTTGTTAATAAACATTTGTGAAATAATATAAGAATAAAGTTAAACATATTTTCTTCATTTCCATACATAAAAAAAAAACAACTGAAAAATGAAAATGATTATAAAAGAAAATTGTGTATATGCTGATTTAGACAATAAATAATAAGAGGAAAATAAAATAACAGAACACAAGAAAAGAGAAAAATGAAAGAATTTCTTTATGGAAATTAGGTTGAGTGTAGAAATATTCTTAGAGTTATAAAAAAAAAATAGTCCATGACTTTAGTTAGGAAACAAAAAAACATAAGTGGTTTAAATAAATTGTAATATAATTTTCTGTAGACGATTGGAGACGTTGTTCTTATTTTGAACGAATGGAAGAAATAAAAAAGTATTATTGGGAATTTTTTTTTTGAAGAATTTGCAGATCCTAATTTTCAATCTCTTTCAATTCTATTTGCTTATTACGGAATTAGTTTTGTCTTAAGGAATTTCTATATGAAAGAAACCGGATATTTTTTCTTTCCGATGAATTCATTATAGTTTATTGCTTCAAATTAATCAATACGACATAAAATAAGAATACAAAATATTTTATCTAATTTATATTTCTTAAATGAAAAATAAATGAAATAAATTACAACTAATTTCAGATTTTATTTCTCTTAACAAAAACCAAATGATTTTGTTGATATTTTCCTTTCCGTTTTTATCGGTTGAATTGTGTTAGAATCCACATTAATAAAAATAATACAACAAATTATAATTGACTGTAATTAGTCTATATATAAATAGATTTATATTGTAAGACACGAAACGTTTTTAGTTAATCGTTTATAATTATAATTATTTTAAATATATCAATCGGTAATTGTTTGTTGAATTTAGAAAAATAACCACAGAGACAACAACCAATACAATAACACCGTTTAGAATAATAGTTAAGATTTTCATTAAATTTCAAGTAAATTCGTATTCACAACCAAAAAAAAAAACCTTTAAACTTTTTCAAATTTTTAAATATGAGAAAAATTTAATGTTTGTTCCTGGAAGTAAATTTCGTGACTTTCTAGTTTTTCCCCATTTTTTTTGTTGATTATTTTCTAACAAAGAGACGCAACACTTTTTTATTAGTTTGCACAAAAATCTAAGAATTTCAATTATAATTGAGAAAAGTTTCTAAGTTTTGTGTAAAAATGTGTAAAAAAAAATTATATCCAAACTGAATTTCTTCCTCAGTTTTTTTTTGCTCCTTTGTAATTTTCTCGGTCAAATATATTTCAATTGAATACAAATTTTCTTAAGATTCAAATTGAAAAGTTTACTTTTCATTCGTCCTTTTTTTGTTTTATTTAAAAGAACAGAGAAAGAGAGAAAAAATACATGAATATGGTTGGGAAGGGGAGACATTTTCTATTTAGTTAAGTAAATTCGTTTAAAAAAATATTTTTACAAATAAATTTATATTTATAAACTAAAAAGGACTAAACTTTGTTTGTTTTTTTATTTGAATCCTTTTTTTGACAGTATAAAACTTAAACCAATTCTTTATAAAAAACCAAAAACTTTAAAAGATGAAAAACTTTCATCCTTTATGCAATCATCAATCTTTTCATCATAAACTCCATTTAGAATTTATTTCTCTATGAACATTATTTCCAATCAAATATTTTTTCTTCTAATTAATTATATAAGGTGTGTGTAAGTAAATCCTTAATCTGGAGAAAAAAGAAAATTATATTTTTATTCTAACAAATCCTAACGAGAGACAAATTTTTTTTTATTTGGAATAATTTTTCTTTTGGAAGAATAAAAAAAGGTACACAGAAAGTGAAATTGAAAATGAAGTTCAATAGGATTTTCCTTCTGTTCATTTTTTTTTTGATTATATTTTTGTATAGAGAATTTACTTTTAATTTATTATTTGAAGAAGAAAATAACGAATAGCTAATTGGTTACACAGCATCCTTCACAATAGGGTACGTCATTTTAATTGAATTCTTAATTATTTTTTTTTTAAAGAATTTATAAGATGATTATTTTTATCGTCATTACATTTTAATGTGTAGAAATTACATACAAAATGTTGAATGTCTTGTCTTTTATTTTCACAATAATTTCCTATTATTCTTTATCTGAAAAATTCCAATTTTAATTAAAATTGATTTATTTATGAAGAAAAATATAAGCTTTTTGTTTGATGGATTTTATAAAGTTTTATTTCCAAAAATAGTAACAAAGTTAAAAAAAAACCTTCAATGTCCTTTGTCCTGAATATATTCATTCAATTCTATTGTTTTTGATTTTTAACTCTTTTATAAAATAGTTTTAAATTTTCTCAGTTTTCCCAATTTTGTATTTTATAAAATACGAAAATTCAACTTCAAAATAATTTGTCCTAATTTTTCTTTTTGTCTCATTTTTGATTGTATTTAATGTAGCATTGTTAATTTTTGTGTCCGAAAACTTTATATTAGTTTTATGGGATCAATTTATATGATAGAAAATGGACGATGAAAATGGATTTTCACTTTAGCAAAACAACAATAAAAAAAAAAAAGAAGAAAAGTTAAGTTAACTCCTTCAGACATTTCATTTTTTTTTTCTTTATTTGGGATCGATTTGTGCGTTTTTTTTTTCTCCTTTATTTTGTCTCATATGTAATTTATTATTCAGAATATATAAGTTTAAGTATCTCTTTCTCTGTTTCTCTTTAATCTCGTTGACTGGAATTCGAAAATCGAAATACTTCTTGTTTTTTTTTTGGTCTGTGAAAAGTATTAAAGTAAAGAACAAAACAGAAAGGAAAATGATTTATTTATCGTTGATCCATCATCGTCACATTGTTATATGATTTGTGCCAGCAATTCATGGTTTTGTTGTCATTTTTATTGTTTGTAATTATTATTGATTAGACGCATATTTGCCATTTATATATTTCAAGAGTAAAAGTGTGTTATTTATACACACATAGTATGTGTGAAGATCGCTGAAACTGTTATAGGAAATCTTTTAAAGTGGTGCAAATTATAAAGTAGTGGGGAGTCCTTAAGTGCTTTTCTAACATATACAAAAAAATAAAAATATGTATTCATACATGCGAATTTAAAAAGCAACGGAATATTTTATGATCAAAATCTTTTTATTTAGGCTAAGAAAGCACTGAAAGTGCAGGTCCTCATACTGTATTTACATTGGACTTAAAAAGTAGTACGAGTGATTTCTAAAATATTTCTCCCTTGAGTATATTTTGTAAGATTTTGTAACAATTTAATTATTGTATTTGTAACACAACAACAACGATTTATAACGATACTCAAAATATGCAGAAAATCTATTCCAAATAAAATCACACTCGAAATAAATTGGTTACTTTTATTATACATTTTGAAATCAAAACAATTATTTGGTTATTGGAAATTTTAGATTTCAACTAATTTACTTTAATTCAATTACAATGATATGTGTGCTTGAAAATTTAAACAATACAGTACTTGAGAATCATTTAATTGTATTACCTATATTTTGTCATATACATCAAAGTATCTGGTTTCAAGTTTTCTATTAAAATAAAATGATTATTTTCAATTTTCTGTATTTACATGATAATTAAAATGATATTTTCATGACATTACTCTGGACAAATATTTTTATTTGTTGTTTCAACTCACCATTGTAACTGTGATTAATTAATACACTCACCATTGTAACTGTGATTAATTAATACACTGTTAAGTTAATTAATTAATTTGATGCTTTTATAATTTAGTTTAAATAAAAATAACACCTTTTAGTTTTATTTAACATTTAATTAAAATACCGAAGTACTTTTCAAGAACTATATTCTCATTTTCAGGACTATTTATTAAATTATAACTTGTTACTTGTAATATCCAATTTTTATCAAAAACAAAATATTTCTCCAGAATATTTTCATTTGTTTCTTTGGTATTTGGTTTTAATTTAAAAATATTTCGAAAATTTATGAAAATATTTTATTCACGACTTTCACGATTTTCTTTCTTTTCATTGTTTTTTTTTGTGGTTTGTTTTATATTTTTTTTTTTTTTGATTATTTAAAATCATTTTTTTAAACCGGAAAATTTTGGCTTTTTCTCTTTTATAAACCGGATATTCAAAAAAACAAATAAATAAATAAAAAAAGCATAAAAATTTACATTTTTATTTAAAAATAAATGTTTGATTTATGACTAAACATCGATTTCCTTTTGAAAACTCAAATATGGTTTGACTGTTTTATTTTACTTCTCCAACTCCCTTCAAATTTTGTGTTGTTGTTTTTATTTTTTGTTGGTTTGAATTTCGATGGAATATAATTCATGGAACCAAACACATCAAAAAAAGAAGAAGAAGAAGAAGAAGTAAAATAAATAAATTCATTTGGTATCAAAATCAACCCGGTGTAGGATAAAAAAAATACACGACTAAAAAATAAAAAGCTTCTTTTTATTTTCGTTTGAAAACTTTTTTTTTTTCAAAAAAAAAAAAAAAATACAAAACCAAAAAGCTTTGTTCACATATTGAAGTCGTTTTCTGAATTTTGTCTTTTTTTTTTTTTTTTTGGTTTGATGCTATAAATTCTGTTTAATTTTATAAAAATTTGTTTGTTGATTAAAAAACTGGACATAAAAGGATCCAGAGATAACAAAACATTTATTGTTCTCCATTTAAATTCTTTTTAACCAAAAAAAAAAAGGACTTGTGTAATTGTTTCATTCTATTTGAATAAAATTATTTTTCTATTTTTTTTTTTTGGTGGTTTGAAAAAAAAAAAACCCAGCAACAAAAAAAAGAAAGACAAACAGGATATTTATCTCTTTGTAAGTCCACTTAAATCCACTTAACACTGTTAAAATTATTTACAAAAGTTAATTCAATTTTTTGTAATTGAATGAAAAAAAATTCTAATTGATTTTCTTCCTTTATTTTATGTTTGATTATCTCGTGTGGCTTAAATATCAAAATTTGACACAAACAATATTTCACTTTTTTTTCTTTTTGTTGTTGTTGTTGTTGTTGTTGTTGCTTTTTTTTAGTGAAGTTTTATATGGTACTCTTGACTCTCATAAATAATTATGAGTGCTTTTTTTTCTTGCTCTCTCTCTCTCTCTTATGATGTATCACAAGAAGAAAAGAAGACCATTGAAGAAAAGAAGTTCAAATGATTTCAATCTTTTTATAAATTTATTACATTTTTGCCATAAGAAATAAAAAAAAAAAAAAAAACCAAATAAGGATTTTTTTTATTTCTGTTTCTATTTATTTTATTCCTTTTCTTGTTCGTTCCTTCTCCTTTTAGTTTTTTTTGTTTGGTAAAAATAATTTGTATGAATAAAATGATAAATATTTTTTTTCTCTGCTTTTGATTTTATGAATTGCATTATTATTTATGTTTTTATGTTTTCTAATAATATTCTTTTGTTATAAAACAATAATATGATTGCAGGACAAATAATGTTACAATGAAAATTGATTTTTTTTTTGTACACCCCTTTACGTACATACGAGTTTTATGTTTATTATAAAAGTTTATCGACAAATTACATTTTTCTTGTTTTAGTTTGCTGATTATTAGTATCTGACCACAACTTTTATTTTTGTTGTTGTTGTTGTTGTTGTTGTTGTTGTTGTTGTTGTTGTTGTTGTTGTTGTTGTTGTTGTTGTTGTAGAGATAATGGGTGTGTTACATATCAGTAAAAACGTACTGGGACTTGAGAAAAAAAGAAAAAAAAACGGGAATGAAAATAATAATAAGAAAATATACTATTTTTATAATAATCTCTTTTTCTTTGTATTGGTAAATGAAAAGAAAATAAACTTGTGACTTGAGAGACTTTTGTATTGGGTTTGGGTATACCCTTTTTTTTTTTCTTAAAGATCGTATTAATAAAGATGACTTTTCTTCTATTTTTTTTTTGTTGCTACTGTTGTTGTAATAAAGTCAACTAGTTCGTAAATAAAAGAAATAAAATGAACGAAAAAGAAATACAAAGAATTGTATTTGTGGTGATAATCATTTCTAATAAATTTTACTCGAGTTTTTATTCTTTTGGACATTCAATAAGAAAAAGATCAAACTTTAATCATAAAGAATAAAATGTTATTGTCGCCTTTTTCTTCTTTTATTCTTTGTTATTTTTTTCTTAATTCACAATTTGGGAAACGACAATAAAAATATATTTCAGAGAAATAATCATTTTTTTCTTTGCAATTACACGCACAAATGATTGATAAAATTACAACAATAAAAAAAAAACAAAAGAATTCAACGTTCATTGGTTAGAAAATAAAATCCATTGTTTTTGGTCAATTCATTAAAAATATTATCGAGAAGTTGTCAACACAAAAAGTGTAATTAAAAATTTTTAATTGAAACTTAATTTTTTAAAAGATTTTTATTAATTTTCTGGGTTCTGGTTTTATGTTTATCATTCTAAAAATAAATTATGGAATTTCTTTAAAGATAATTTTTCTCTCTCTTAATGCTTCTAGCAAAATAAAATAAAAAAAAAATATTATAAGGGGAACATGATAATGTCAACATTATACAATAATTGTATTAAACGTGAATCTTTTGGGGACAGTTTTTTTTTCTTTCATTTTTCTTTCATTTTCTTATGAAACAATTAAAAATTTGTATAAATAAATTATATTTTTTCTTCCTTGTTTCTGTCTCTCATTAGAAGATAGAAATATTATTTAATTATAACATTTTTTGTTTTTATCTGTTGGTACCGTCAAATAAAAATTCCATTCTTCTTTTACTCTCTTCACTCTTCACATTCTATCCGCCACCGTAAATACCTTTTTTTTTTTCTCTTATTCTCTGTTTAATGTCCTTTATTACTTATCCTTAATGATATTCATAATATTTACATTTTTATGTTTAGTGTAAATGTCTATTTTTTTATTATTTAAAAAACAAAGTGGAAATAAACCTGAACTTTTCCTGAAATTTTCCTTTTTTCCTCTTTTTTCTTTTTTTCTTTAAGTTCACGAATATTGCCTTTCTTTTCTTTTATATTCCAATTTTATTATTTCAGTATTTTTTCTTTTCTTTTTTTCTTTTATTCTTTTGCAAATTTTGACAAGATGGAAAATATTTTTCATAAATTTTCTTCACTTTGGATTTTTTTCCTCAGAAAAAAAAATTAAAATAAGAAGAAAAAACAGGAAAGGAAACAAGAAAATAATAATAAAAAAAATTTATCTTCGTATCTTTAAAATTGAATTTTGTAGAAGAAAAAAAAATGAGGAAAACTTTAAAATATTCTACTTGACTGCATTGCCTATATATCATTGCAGGGGAGACATTTGATGTGACATGTTGAAAAGTATTATGAAATAAGGGGGAAAAAAACACATTGGAACGGATACAATTCTTTTTTCTTTTTTTGGTTCAAATACATATCTCATTGTATGATGGGAGATTTGGTTGTGCTTTCATTGTTGAACACTTAAGCCAATACTAAATATAATGAAATGAAATGGTATGAGTAGGTAACATATGCCTTTAGGATGTGAAATATTGCAAAAATTAATATAATAATCAGTGAAAATTGATTCATTGATTTTAATATAAAAAATAAAACTTTACTAAATTTGTGTGTTTGTGTTTGCTCTGTATGTGTTTGTGTATGTGTAGTTGAAAATAACAAAACAAAAAAAAAACAAACCCTAAGGCTGCTTTATAGATTTTACGTATGCGGAATAACAAATTTTTAAAGGTTAAATAAAAAAGATGAAAAGGAAGGTAAACGAGAGAACAAAAGAAAAATAAGAAAAGTTGAATTTTTACAAGAAACATCCAATAATAACAGAAAAAAAACCCCCCACAAATTCCAATATTTATTATCAAAATTAGGTTAAAGGTCACCAAACGGAGAGTTTATATGCCAAATGTTTTCTTTCAGATTTTCTTATGCAGCAAAAAAAAAATTGGACAAGACAAATCTGATGTAAAATTAAGTTAAATTATTTTCTTTAAAAGAAAAAAAAATTGCCATACACCAGAGGGTAATTTTTGTTTAATTTTAGTAAATTATCGAAGCTACCATTTGGCACTGTAATTACGACGATTATTCTCACATTAAACGAACATTGAAGTTCTTTAAGAATAAAATAATTCGAAAATTTAAGAAAGTTTTAAATTTGCCAAAGGCAAATTTTATTTCCCTTTTTTTTTTGTTAAAAGTAAAAGTTTTTCTTTTTCAATAAAAATTCATCACTGTTGTAATTTTGTATTTCTCCACAATTACAAAATTTTGATCTTTCATTTCTTTGGTATTCAATTCGTTGAGTATATAATTCAAAAGCACAATAAAAATTGTTGATTTTATAATTTATCAGAATATTATTTATCTGTTGTATTAGAGTGGCTTTCATTAATAGAATCCCACCGGTTCAGTCCTAAGCGTTGAACCTTAACAGTTGATGAAAATTTAATAAGACTAAATTTAATAAATTCTACAAATTAAACAAATTGGTTTTTAAAATAAAAAAGTAAAAATTATTAAGAAAGTTCTTTTAAGTAAAATTCTGACTTAATATTCATACAAATTCCTTTGCAGACTTTGTAGAATTTTGAACACTCACTGGCTTTGTAGGAGAAAAAAACGAGAATAATATTAATGGAGTAAATATAGAATGTTAAAGTTAAACGGTTTGAAGTAAATTAAAGAAATCTTTTCTTGTACAGTTTAAAATACTGAACTTTAAAAGAAATCAAAAAAAAGAGAAAAAATGTTCGTACTTTTTATGGTCATTTTTAAAAAGTTTTAAAACAAACCAGACAAAGTTAAATACCAAAAGAAAATAAAATAAAAAAAACAACACAAAAAATGTTTGGTTCTAAAGCTTCTCTGCATTTAAAAGTAAATAAATAAATAAAATAAAAGGGAATGGGTTCTTAAATTATGGAAATGTTTTTGGTGTTGACTAGAGTGTGCTGCAGATTTTATATTGGCCCAAAAGGAGAATCAATTTTTATTAGAAAGAAAAAAAACTAAATAAATAAAAGAACTTTTACAAATTATAAATAAAATAAATTGTAAGGATAAAAAAAAAATAGAAAAGGGGAAGAATCTGCATAACGGTGCAACCTATTTAATTATTTGTAGGACTCATGTGTATCGTAGAGGAAAACAATTCAATATTCTATACAAATATTTTAGTAGTACCGTATGAAGAGTGTTTTGATGAGATTCTACAGACAAATAAAAGAGATTGGTATATAAAATATCAAGATGTAAGTCTGACGAAGGGAAGGGACTATAGAGAAATTCAAGTAACACCGATGAATAAGATCTGGTTCAAGGACATCACAAACAGATGGGACATCGTAACGAGAATAAGATTAAGAACAACACACTGTAAAACTCCTCAACATTTAAAAAAAATTAAAATAGTGAAAGACAATAAATGTGAATGCGGAAATATTGGTTCTTTGGATCATATATTATTTCAGTGTAAAAAATATGAAAATAACATTAATATGCTTATTAAAAAGCTAAGCAAATATACAACAATGCCAGTAAGTGTTAAAAATATTATTTATGACCCAACTAGTGAAATGACTAAGAAATTGGTGAAACATATCAAGAAATGTGAAATAAAATTATAATTAAGAATTAAAAAAAAAATAAATACATAAACAAAAATCTAAAATATATTGTATTAAGGTTTTCTGACCAAAGAGTGAGTCCTCTTAGGTTCAATAATAAATAATTAAATATAAAAAAATACAAATATTTTTATTGTGGACAAAACCTAAAACAAAAAAAAATCAAGTTTTGATCAGATAAATAACAATGTCCGTTTGTCACGTCCCAGGCGACACTGTTTGTTTTTTTTTCAGCTACAGATTTCTGTTATTAATCTTTGTTACAGAAAAAATAACAGTCATTACGTGAAAATAATTACACACACACACACACTCACTCACTCAGTTATTCACTCACTGAAAAGCACACAAAATAAAATAATGTTTTTTGAAAAGTATTAAAAGAGAACAAAAAAAAAAAAAGTGCTCGCAGTTAACGACGAAAATGAAATTAATTTCAAATTTGTTTTTTTTTTTTTTTTTAATTAAATGGACAGGACACAAACAATATTTCTCGGGCGTCTCCACTGAAAAACAACAACAATAAACCAAAAAAAAAAAAAAACAACAATGGAGAATTGTAAAAAATTTTTGCGTTGTACTTTTATGAAACAAAATAAAAAAACAAAAAAAATTGATTTTATTTAATATGAAACAGCACATTTTTATGGTCTCATAAATATATTTTAATTGATTATATTGTGTTGCTGCTCGTGTTGTTGTTGTTGTTGCTTTTGTATAATGGAAATTATTTGTTGGAAAATCATAACTGAAAAACAAAGAAACGAATAAAAAATATAAAATATGAAAGGTCTTTTAAAGTTCCACCAAATATTTTAAACATTTATATATTTTTTTTTCTTTCGTACAATAGAAAAAAAAGGAAAAGGGATGAAAAGGAAATAAAGGGGAGAAATGTTGCCTTATTGTTTCTATTTGACTCTTATTCGATTACTTTGAAAATATTTTTTTTTTATGTCAGTTTTTTGAACTGTATATTTATCTCACCAGATTGTGTCTTTCTTTTTTTTTCAGTTTTTTTTTTGTTCTTGACAACTTTAAGCAAAGGGCTGCTCAATGACACCCCTTAATTTTTTTTTCTTCAAATCCCTTTTTTTTTTGTGTTAGAGTTTTATTTAAAAGAAAAAGTTTTTTTCGTTCAAAATGAAGAAGAATGAAAAGAAAAAACAAACATAATATGATTATTTTTGTTTTGTTATTTTATATGGTTGAACTAACTGGACTTATTGAAGAAATAAAATATAATTAAGTCTAGAATTTTGTTATTTCTTTAAAAAAAAAAATCTTAAAAAACATTTCCTGTATTTTTTTTTTCTTTGGCTAAATCCATAATTAATTTGACTAAAAATCAACAAAGCCCATAAAGAAAACAAAAGTTTTTCTGAATCATTCCGGATTTCATTCGTCTTCTTTAAGATAAACTATTCAAGAAATAGAAGGATAAAGGAAAAAAATAAGAGGAAAAAATAAGAGAAAAGAAAAGAAAAACGGAAAACACAAAACGGAAAGGTCTCTTGAAGAATGTTTATATTTTATGAATATTTAATATTATTTAAGTTGGTTATTTATGTATGCAAAATAAGAGAGAGAGAGAGAGAGATTGAAAGAAAGAGAGCCAGAGGGAGAGAGTACATTTTATTGTTAAGTTTTCTTTTTTTTTTATATATTTTACGTTTCAAGGGCGCACATTTTACATAAAAGTAAAAAGTATAGAAGAAGAAAAAATTACATCGGGCGCGCTTTTAGACGATTACTTTTTATATTTATTACTTGGAATAAACCAAAAAGAAAAGAAAAGAAAACCAAAAATATAGAAAATAATAAAAAAAAATATAACGAGAAATTTTTTGTATCGTTTTTGAATAAATTATCGAAAAATATTAAAAGTGAAATATTTTCACGAACGTAAATACTAAAATTTTAATGGATTGCGTGCGCGTGACGTAACTTAACAGCGCGCTGCCAAACGAAAATTTTACGAAACTTTAATTTATTTTTTATGTTCAATCAAAACAAGAAAAAAAAACAAAACTATTTTTAAAATAAAACATTTGTTTGCCTTTTATTTTATTTTTTATTTGATTTAATAAATGTCAAAATAATAAAGACAAATATGTGAGGCGTGTGGTGAAAGTAAAAAAAGAAATTGGAAATTTATTGAATTGAAGAAAAAGGTAATTTATTTTTTTTTTCGTTTTTGAATTAATTTTGGAAAAAAAAAATTCTTCTTTTAGCGAAAAGATTTTTTTATGAAAAGAAAACACACCTTATAAATATCTTTAATCTTTTTCTTTGTTGAGTTGAATCCGTTAAAAAAATGAAAGAAAAACAGTAAAAAAAGATGATACCAGAAATGTCTTTTACAAAATATATTTTTCTTAATTTATTTTCCTTTCACATCGATATAGATTTAAGAATTTTCCAACAAAAATCGTCATTCGACTGTTTCTATTTTTTGTGTTTATTTTTTATTCCCTTTGTGTTCCTTCTTACTTTTACTTCGAGACATTTTTTTTGTATATAGAGTTTTTGGTTTTTAGTTTTTCGGTATGGATTGCATCATATTATGATGAGGCGAATTATTCACATTTTCTTTATTCTATTGTTGTTGTTGTTGTTGTTGTTTTTTTAAAGTTTATAACACCAAAAACTTTATGTGTTTATAAAACAAAAACTCAGAGAGTTCTATAAGAAATATATTGTTTTGTAAAGTTTTCTTATGTTGTTTTTTTTTGTTCGTTCCATTTTAATTCTGTGTTGTTTCATGATCAAGTTTTTCTTTGTATCAAAATCTTAAAAGTCAAAGTTAAAATGTCGAATCATATGTGGGATGAAAATTATTAGAACATTATATAGTTTATTGTTATTAGCAAGTTCTATCTATCAGATTGAAAAATATAAACTTTTCAATCAATCAATCAATCAATCAATCAATCAATTATTTTTGTTTTATTTCCAAATTTCCAATATTTTGTTTCTTTTATGGATTTTACATTTGAAGTGAATAATTATTGGAAATTTTATTTGTATTTTTATGAAAAATAAAAGTTAAATAAAATTAATCTGAGGAATAATTCGAAAACTTGAAGTTAAATATTTAAGGAACACTTTACCATCCTGGAAATAATAAATAATTTCGTAGTGATGTGATAATAAATTTGTAATGCATTTCAAGGATTTGCAATTTTCAACAAATCTTCATAAGAAATATTTTCATAATAAAAATAGAAGATAATCTCTGAGTATACCAGATGCTTGGTGGAACACAAAAATTTCACAATAATGCATTTGAATTTTATAATTCTATAAATTATTCATAAAATTCTGATGAATTTTCTATACAAAATTTAATGTATATGATCTGCTAATCTAACGAAGATTAATATTATCTGATTATTCTCTTAGCTTCATATATAAATTTTTGGATACGTTTAATAATTCCTTTTTAAACAATAAATTATAAATGGAGAAAAGTAACATAAAAGCAAATAAAAAGTTTCATCTGCATATGCTGAGTGAGAATTATGAAGAATTATGAAGAAGCTGTATTGCTGCATTTTGTCTGATAAAAATTTAAGATTATAACTTTAAGAATAAAAAACTAGAATATTTTTTTTTATTATTGTCATTTTTAAAAAAATAAAAATTCATTCAATCATAAAAATATTTTTATCTTAAGTTTTTTATTCTGTAAAGTTTCAACAAAAATTTTATTTCGTGTTCTTCATTTTTGTGAGAACTTTTTTTTTTATGTTAATGACAAAAATTGTTTAAAACTTATCGACTAGGTACTAATTAAATTTTAATTCAATTATGCATTTCAATTAATTGTTGAAAAAGAAGAGAAATCAATGAAAATATTTTGTAGACAAACGACAAACGACAAACGATAAAATCTTTAACTTTATTTTATATTGAAAGTTTTTTTTTTTTTATTTCAACGCATAAAAATTGTTAAACGAAAAAAAAAAAGATGAATATGCAGAATAAAGCTTTTATTATGATAATAATTTATATGAAAATCTTTTTTTAAAATACAGATAAAATTTATTCAGTGATCTTGACTGATTTAACTTAAATTCACTATAGATTTTTTTTTTCCTTTAAATTATACAATTCAGCGGCGTCTATCAATCTCTTCTCTTCTTACATTTTTTTCCACGTAACGAATGAACTATATAAGATTTTTTTTTCTCTCTATCATCATCTATCATTCAATATGAAAAAAAGTTGCAATAAATTTAATATTAAATTTAACAAAAAGAATTATCTAAAAGGAATACGAAAAAATTTCTAAAATTTATACATAAAGAAATTTTGTCTGTGAATTTTGAATATAAAATTTGTTTGATTCGAAGAAATTTTAAAGTTCTTTAGTAAAATCTCTTAGACAAATTTT
Organism: Pedicia rivosa; assembly: GCA_963082725.1. Lineage (NCBI taxonomy): Eukaryota > Metazoa > Arthropoda > Insecta > Diptera > Pediciidae > Pedicia > Pedicia rivosa. The sequence goes on along the minus strand of OY720151.1, from coordinate 13,800,351 downwards.
TTATGGTAATAGTTTACCATCTAGTCTAATTTTCTCAATTTCTCAATGTTAAAGTTAATAAATCATTTTCTATAGTTTTGATTTTATTTATTGAATTATACAATAATTTGTGGAATATTAACAGAAAATTAAATATTTGTTTGAAATAATTCTAAATAATAAATTATTAGTTATTTAGAATTTAGATGATGAAATTTTGAAAATTAAATTGATGCTGAGTAATTAGAATGGGTTATTTACGTAAATATTCTCTGTAGGATGATAAGGGCAATGATAATGGTCATCTAATAACAATTATTATTTTAACAAAAGGTGAATATTTATTATCAGTTGATTTTAGGTTGAATTTTATTTAGGAATAATTAAGGAAGGAAATAATAAATTATATAAAATAAGCGACATTTAGAAATTTACGTTGAATATATTTTTATGGCATCTTTTTTTTGTTTTAATTTTTTTTCTTTTGTCAATATTTTTTGTGTTGTATCCTTCTTACAAACGTATACACACACACAATACACACACATACACATGCACATAGAAAAAAAATCAAGAGTTGAAAAATCTCATTCAAGGAAGAAGAACAAATAAAAAAAAAAAAAAAAAAACGAGTAATATTACAAACCATTCCTTCCACCTGAATACAATTTTACTCATCGCCTTTTCCTCCCCTTTTCTCTCAACATTAAACACAAAGTTTACTTATATTTTTTTTTTTTTCTTTCATATTTTTCTTTCAATTTCTTTCGTTTTCTTTCTTATAAAAAAAATAATAAGGAATAACAGTGTCTATTGGTGGAGAATTAAATGAGTTCTGGTATCAAGTTATATTTTTTTTTTTTGCGGAAAACTCTTGTGATTTATTTTACTTTTACCTCCTCGTTTACCTTTCAAGTTATTTTCTGTTTATATACAATCTTTAACATCTTATTAAAACAGTTCCATACATTTTTCTGAATGAGATATTAAAGGGGGTGACAGGAAGTATCGCCTTAAAAGTTACAATCTTAGATTTAAAAACGAAAAATAGTTTTTCTGCTCTTTAATCCGATTTATACTATTCAATATTCGTTTATGATGAAAACTTGATATTTTTTAGAAGAATCTTTAAATCGTTTTGATAACACAATTTCTTCAAATCAATAAAAAAAATAAATATTTAGATAAATATGAAAAGAGGTTTCTAGTAAAATCGGGTAAATAACAACAAAATAGATTAGCTGAAAATTTGACTTCTTATTTTATAAATTCTTGTGAAGAAAAAAAACAAAGAAAAATACAATTTTAAAATAGAAGAGAATTTATTACGATAAAAAGGTAAACATTTTATCTATTAAAGTTCCAATGAATAAAGATTTTCTTTGACACTTTTTTTTTGTGTTCTTCTTTTAAGAAAAGAAAAAATCTCAAAATCACGATTCAGATTAAGAAAAATAAAATGGGGAGAAAAGGTCAATAAAAAATAATAGTTTATAGATTAAGAGGAAAATCAATTGGATTAAAACACCACAAACAAAATAAAGTAAAAAAGAAAAAAAAAATTGAAAAGGGAGTTTACAAATTCAATTGAATTTCTTTCTCATTCTTTTAATTTGATAAAATTGTATATTGTCTGTACAGAAGGAAACTATAAAGATGTTGACTCATCTTTATATTTTTAAAAGGGAAAGAAATAAAAAAACAGATTAAAAATAGATTTGATCAGCATTTTTTTTTCTCATTTTCAATTCAATGCAGCTTAGTTCTTATTTTTATGTTTCACTTTATTCCTAACCCAATGGCGAACCGAGTTTAATTTTTATTTAATAAAAAAAAGTAGGTACAGTGAAACCTTTAAATGTGACCACTTGTATTTAATTATTTTTTTTTTGGTGATACGTTTGTAAATTGTAGATTGATGGAAAGATTAATATAATGAGTGGCAAATTAATAAAAGTTTCACTGTCATTATAAATGAATTAATAAATTGAGATGTTTTTATTACTTACAATACAATATTTATCCTTTGCTCTTGGGCAATTTTTTAGATGAAGATGAGCAAGATGTGTTGAATAATTTGTACATGGTGTTATTGATCCAACTCCATCATTATATTGACCACATTGGTAACATTGAAGAGCATCACTGATAACTACTGCAGTTGTTACAATCAAAACTAATATCAGTGAATTTTTGGTTGCCATTCTTTACAAAACGTGATTCAACAAATGCCAATAAAAAAAATAATCTAAAGAAATTAATTTCTTTTTGTTGTTGTTTTATTTTAAAAATGCACGTACGATAAAAAATCTTTCTACTTTTCTCCTTGATTAATATTTTTGTGAGAAAAATTTAAGGAATTTAATTTTGCCCTACTTTTCCTTTATTTTTTTTATGGTTCAAAATGTTTTACGGTTAAGATTGTGAAGTAGTAATTAAATATTGAATATTGAATTAATTATAAACACATAAACCAATTATTTATAAACATTAACACACTCGATAATGATAAAAAAAATATGAATATTTCACGTTTACAATTTTTTCGCTTTCTTAGAAAAAAATTTCTCTTAAGTAAATTTCTCTGTTGTTTAAAACAAAAAAAAAAGAGTTTCCTTTAATTCAATTAATTAAATTTTAAGTACACACAAAACACAGAAAATATTTATTTACAAAAGAAAATAAAAAATTTACATGCGATAATTCCAGAATAATAATTATTATTTACTTAATAAGACTTAATTGTGTTTGAATAGAATTTAACGAATTTTATTCAATAATGTACGCTGTGAATGGTGATTCGAGATGAACTGAAGCAACGTGTGCTGTATTTTGAATATAACAGATGATTGTACTAAAAAAAAAACGCACATTTTTTTTTATTAAAGAATCACATCATCCAACATCCAACATTGTACTAATTTTCACAAACCTAAAGTTACATAAAACTTTAATCAGAATTCACTGTTGGATTTGAATTAAGTTGAGACAAGAACCGACAAAATGTTTTACTTCTTGTTCCAACAGATCCCATTACTGTATCGGCGCACTTTGAAAGCTTTAGAAATTTAACAAATTTTCCAATAATTTCCACGAAAATATGTTGTGGTTAATATGTTTAACAATAGATTGTCAAAAGCTGCGCTTTCAACCATTCACAAATATCACATTTATAAATTTGTCATGACTAAAAATCCATTTCAAACTTTCATTTGAATTTTTTTGCTTGAAATACTTTTGCGTGAAATTCATAAGCAATGAAATTAATTTCTTCAATATAACAAATGAATTGAAATTTGAACCGATATTAAACAATTTTTTTGCTTGAAACAATTTACGAGTATGAATAACAAAAAATTGAGCTTTAAATTAATTAATGATGAGAATTTAATATTTTATGGAAAAGTCAAAAGGTTAAACATTTTAAATGTATATTTCGTAGAATTCATTTGAAAATAATACTATTAAAAATAATTTTAAATCCTAAATAATGAAATACAAAACAATTCAATTAGGATAACCATAAATATAAGTATAATCTAATTTATTTGATTCAAAATTTAATATTATGACTTTTAAAATATTATTGTTTTCATTTAAACTTTGACCAATTATCAAAACATTGTTTGACATTGACATGTGACAAAAACATATAAATATCCACACCCATCGTATCAATGGTATTATATTCATCGTCATCGTCATCATAATCACACTCAACCACAACTCAAGTTTATTTATGTTATTTGAAGTTTCTAAATAATATGTTTTTACTATATGAATTAATTATAATTTGTCAATGTATTTTCTATTTTCTATTTTCTATTTTCTATTCGATTAATATTCATATAAATTAAATTAATATTATATTTTAATTGTTATTTGAATATAATATTCATTTCTTTACTGATGCAATATTTTAGAAAAATCATTATAAATACAAACGAACATTTTAATTATTCCTATAAATGCTTTTTGTGTTATAAATTAAACATTAAACCATATTGTACCCTTTTTAGTGGTTCTTTTTAGATCCGGATTTTCAAATGAGATTATAAATACTTTCTACGAAAAAAAAGGGTCTTAATTCACTAAAACAATTCCATAAACTGGACAGTATTATTATTTTACGAATTAATTAATTATATATAATTTAGAAAGACATAAGGAATTATTAGCGTTGAAATGAAAATGAAGATTTATATTATGGAGAATTTATAAAATTAAATAAATATTTGTTGTATCAGAAACATTAATTAAACAACTCACACACATAGTTTAAAAAGTCATTTAACTTAATTTATATTTTATTAAATAATTGATTGCTTTGAAAATACAAAATTGTGCATTTCCTTATTTGCTGTATAAAGCACAGTGTAAAGTCATTAACATAATTTGATTCTATATTAGATTTTCAAAGTGTGTATTGTGGTTTATCTTCTAAGTTGCAATTTTAATATATTTGATTAAATTTTCATGTTATATCATTTTTAATATTTATAAATGTAATACAATTAATAATGAAATTCTTATAATTTTAAGGTTGCATCTGAATTATTATTCACTAAACGTCCCCTAAATCTTTCAAAGAATTTCTAAAAATAAAATCAAAAAATTTCTGTACAAAATTCATTCGTTTTAAAAAAATGATTATTTCAAATGTGTTCTTAGAAGTTTATAAGTAATCCTACAAATATATTATTTCAATAATTTTCACAGAATAAATAAAGCAATTTTTTAAAGAATCTTTTAAAAGCAAAATTTAATTTTATCAAATATTTTTAATAAAATTCTTAGAATTACTTCCTACAAAGATTAATTATTAAATATTTGCTGAGTTTTTCCTAAATACATTTGAAATTTCTCGTGCATTTGATTATCGCATTGAAACAAAATTATAAATTTTCACATTTATTCAATTAAAATTATAATAATGTTAAAAAAAAGAAATTCATTCACTTTTCCTCTTCGTTTATCATTAATTTTCTTTTCATAAATAAAATATCTCTATAAATATTTATTCTCATACAATACAAGTATACGAATAGACTGATAATAATATGATACATTTATTATACACTGATTGTGACTGTAACATTTTTTTTCTTTTTTTTTTTATTATCACAATTTTTCATATAACAGAATTTTAGTTCAGCTACTCAACGCTATTTGTTTTTTAAACGAGTTTACTTTTTTTTTTCTTTTGGTTTTCGTTGATTTTGTATTATTTTCTGTTTTTTTTTTTTATTTATCTTCTTTTACGCAAACGCGGTAAATTACATTTTTTTTTCTTTACTAAACGTATTTTCTTGAATATCATAAAAATAAACTGATATTAAAATAATTTTTGATTTTGCTCAGATACATTTAAAATTTTCATGTGTGAAGAATGTTTCTTTTATCGTGTGTTGACTTTTTTATTAAATAATTTTTTTTTAGGACCAATTGAGAGAGAGAGAGAGTGAATGAAAGAATAAAAAATAAAAAATATTTTACACTTCATAATTATTATATATTTTTTATTGTTGTTTCTAATTCTCAGAGCTAAATTATTTTTTTTTGGTATTACAATTTTTTTTTTTGTTTTTGGTTTTTTTATTTTTTTTTTCCACTTTATATACTCATTATTATTATTATTTAAGTAGAACGCATAGGGGAAGAAAAAAGAAAAAAAAGTTTATATAAAAAGTCAACACTCCAGAAAGAAAATAAATAAATAACTCATCAAAAAAAGAAAAAAAAAAAAAGTATATATTTAGTTGGGGTTTATTTTCTTTTTTTTTTTTTTCTACCCAGTTTTTAGATCAAGAACATCCGGATATGAGTTCATCAACATTATATATAGAAAAAAAACTTTTTAGACTTTTATCTTGCGTGCTTTCATATTTTTTATTTTTTTTTTTGTATTCAACATTTATATATAAATATATGTACTCATGGTAAGTAAATTTTATTCTATATACAGATATACTCTGTATGTCTGTAAATATATTTTTTTGTCAGAAATTTCATTTTAAGAACATATAAATAAAAATGTAGGTAGAAAATTATGTTATATTTTTGTTCTTCTTCTGGAATATTAGAAAGAAATGAAAAACTGTAAATGAAAAATATTGTATAGAAAATATTATATTACATTTTATTAGAATCATGATAATTGTTCAGTGAATGGATTTTATTGTAAGGTTAGGAAAAAAAAAAAAAAGATACAGAGAAGAAGAAAATTGTAATAATTATATATAAAATAAATCTAATTGACATTTTTCTTCTTCTTCTTCTTTATTTTTTTTTGTTTCTTTTGCAAGAACATAATTTAATATTATATGTAATATGATAAGAGAATGAGATATATACTTTGTATCTTATCATCACATAATAATTATATTTCTCTTTCTCTGGATGTATGCATGTATATGTGTGTGTGTGTGTGTGTGTGTGTATGATTTAATTAAATTAGTAAAGAAACATTATTATATTTTTTTTTGTGTCCCTAAAACAAAATGGAAAGAACGTTTTTTCTATTGTTAATTATATTTTATAAAATTAATAAAATCAATTAATAATACGTTCGGAGCGATAAAAAATTGGAAATATAATTTCTGTTTTTGCTTATCAAAATTCTTAAAATTTAATTTTCTTTCTTTGATTTTCAATTGAAAAATTATTTAATCTTTGAAAATGATAAAAATCATTGAAATAATAATAATTTTAATTTGAAATAAAGAAAATTCAGGCACGTTGAATATTGTAACCCAAAACAATTTAATCAATAATATAAAATATTATAATCACAATCCCATATTGAATCAATTCAATAAGGAAGGAGGTATTTTTCATAATTACCTACATACAATCATGAACATTGTACATTATATAATTATTTTACATTTAAATAGAACAACAACAACAACAAAATCAACGAGTTTCTGTCGTAGAAAATATTTATACGCCAAAAAAATATTTGAAATGGTGGAGAAATATTTTTCAATGGGAAATTTTAAGTCTTGACCTTTTTTTTTTGTTTTTGTTGTGTGTGTGTGTTTAAAAGGAATTTTAATGAAAATAAAATGTTTGGAATTTTCATTTAAATTCATCAATATTTCGAGGGGAAAAAAAAATAAACATATATATTTTTTTTTGTTTAAACTTTTTGTATAATACTCACACCTTCTCCCCTTTCTCAATGTACCAATTTCTATGCTGTCTAAATAATATACCTAAATATATTTAGATTTATATGAATATATATTGACAATGGGAATTTTATAATTAAAACTCTCAACAGTACAATATTCCCAATTTAAAATAACATTAGTTAATCATAAATAATTTTAGGCCACTAAGAAAATTATTTGCTGTCTATCGATTAAATTAACATTAATCATTATCGATCAACAAAGTGGAAAGTCAAAAGAAAATCAATTAAAAAATTATTTTTTTTTTTATATTATTTTGATTGAATTAATTAATTTTAATTTATGATTAACAATTTTAAATAAAATGAAAATAATTTAAAGTATTTAATTCATTTATTTATTTTACATTTTGTATTACGTCACAGCACAATAACGTGTCATCTTATTTTAAAACTACAAATAATAATACATTCAAAATATTAATTCAATAATTCAATCATATTTCAAATTCATTTTGTTATTTAATGGAAATCAATTACTTTAAGAAGAAGAAAACGGAACAAATGAAAAGCAAAAAATTAAAATTTAAAATTATGAATATTAAAAATGAGTTAATGATTTAATGTATTCTCTCTCCCCCCTCTCTCTCTCTCTCTCACTCTCTCTCTTTGTATAAAAGACGTCACCAAAAGGATCACATTTTTTCGAAATTTCCTTTTTTTTTTTTTATTTGTATATTAAATGAAAGTGGGAGCTTTCCGCTAAATGATTGTTTTCATTTCAATATTTCAAGGATGTTTCTTTTTTATTTTGTTTTATTTTATTTTTATACATATATTATTTTTTGTTTTTGTTTTTTGTTGGTTTGCTTAATAAACATTACATTAAAAGAAGGTCATTTATACATTTGCGAGCCTAGAGTCCATTAGTCTCATTTTCTCTATATATTAACGATTTTCCAAAAAACCAAAAAAAAAAAAACAGAAGAAGGAGGAAAAGAAAAAATAAAAGACGAGTGAAAAAAATAACAACCAGAAACATAATAATTCATCAATAAAAACACAGAAAAAACAAAATATGGGAGACAGAGACAAAGAGACACAATAATTATAATTAATAGATTCTCTTAATGACTAAATTGATTTTATCTCTTTTTCTATTATTTTTACCATTTATAAAATTTATTTGTTTGTTTTAGTTACCATTTTTACCATTATTATTACCATCTTCTACCATTTTTAACAATTTTGACAATTTTTAACCATTTTTACTTCATGGAATTTTTTTACCTTTAAATTTCTTTTTTTAGATTTGTTTTTTTTTTGTGTATTTGTTTTTGTTTTTGTTTTTGTTTTCCTTTAAAACAAGAATGTCTGAAAATAAAAAAATTGATGCTTATGGAATTGTTTTCTATTTTATTAATACATTTTTTTTTATCGCATATAGAAAAAAAAAATTGATTTGTTTAATAAAGATTATATTTATGACACAAAACAAAAAAAAAAAAAAATGAAGAAACACGAAGAATATATTTTGTTACACAAAAATAAAAATAGTAAATAAATAAAAATTGTATATAGAATTTTCTGACATTTTGTCTAGAAGGATGTCTTAAATATAAACAAACAACTACTAAACCATTAACTATCAACGAATGACTTTAAATTGTATAAATATAAATATAAATATAAATATGGATGTGTGTAGATATATATGTAGATATGTAATATGTGTATTATATTTATAATATTTATTCCCAAAAAAAAAAAAAAGAAAAAGAAAATAGAAAATAGAAAAATAAAACATCATATAATGTATATCAACAATATTTCGCTACATTTACGGCAAATATGTTATATAGAAATTTGTTTTTATTTTCTTGTTGTTAATATGTGAGACGATATCACCCACCCCTCCCCAGAGCCGTATATAGTTAAAGTATATCGACGAAGAGTTTTCCTTTTGAGCTTTTTTTTTTTTTATTTTACTTTTTAGAATTCTTTATTTTTCATCACCAAAAAAAAAGAAAATAAGAGAAGAAGAATTTGTTTAAAAAGTAACAAAATCTTTTTAAAGAAAGTTTGTCACTTACTTTACTGTCGTGTGATTTGGTTTTTTTTCTTTTTCTTTCGTTTCTTTTTTTTTACTGTCTGATAAACAACTTCATTATTATTGTAGCAGTTCATAAAAATGTCTCATTTAATCTAGTGAATATGTGAAATTATTATTGTGATCATTTTAGATTTGAATTTATTTTCTTTTCTGTACAAATATGGTCATATTGAATAAAAAAATTTTCTCATCTGACGTTTTTTTTATTTTATTCAAATAATCCCTAATTACATCACTGAAATATTATTTGCCCTTATACTCTGGGTTCTATATCGTAAAACTAAATATATATGAATACACACACACACACACACACATACACACATACACACACATATAATGTATGATAAATATTTTGACATTTTGTGTGTATCAAAATATTTAATCGTTTAATAAATTTCTCTATAAATCACTAAGAAACATGAACTTTGATTTAGAGACGAATTTGAAAATCATATAAACATAATATAAAATGTATGTACAAAAAGTAAAGAAAAGAAAGAAAATAAAAAAGAAAGAAAGGATCAATACAAAATAATGTACATATATGTAAAGAAGTTCAATGAAGATTTTCATTTTGATTTGATTTTTGTTTTCTTTTCTTTTCTTTGCTTTTCTTTTTGTTATTCTTAGAGTTTTTAGTTTAAATTTTTTTTTGTGCTTATGGGAAAAAAAAACGCAAACACATCTTAACAAAAACAACAAAAACAACAACAACAAAAAGATAACACAACAAAAGAGAAATTCTTATTTGCAATTATTTAATGTCACTGACCTGTACAGATTGAAGATCATTTTTTCGTATAGAAGTTTAGAGAAGAATATTTTAACTTTTCATGTTTTATTTCATGTCATTATTTTTTACTGTATATACAAAGCAAAAAGTATTATTGTAGAAAGGACACTTTATACTATTGTAAAGGAAGAAAGAATATTTTATGTGCGTTCTTTTTTTTTTTTTTCAATGAATTTTTGAATGCTTTTTGATGCGGTTAATAACATCAATGCTTCGCCAAATGTTGAATATTTTTTTCTTTATTATGACAGGAAATGTACGAAGAATATTCTTGTTTAATTTTCTTTAAGAAAACAAATGAAAAAATGATAAACATTTTTCTTTAGTGAAAGTGTTGAAAATATTTTCATAAAAATATCAATTTTCTGATGAAAGAATACAGAATTTTTTTTTATCCGTTTCTTTAAACTTCAAATAAAAAAAAAAAAAAAATACAATAAATAGATTTTAGTTTTCAAGATAAAAGTAAATTGTCTTGTCAATTTCTTTCTAAATATAATTTTATAAATGGAAATAATAAAATAATTTTACAATGTAAATTGTCGACCAACAGTTGAAACCATTTACATTGATGTAACAAGATTATATAAAAAAAGAAGGACGTTTGGTTTTTTTCGAATATTTCTTTAGAAATGAAGTGATGTTGTTGTTGTTATTGTTGTTGTTGTTATTGTTGTTGTTATATAAAACAGAAAAATGTTGCTTAAATAGAACACATAAAAGATGAAGAACAAAACTGCAATATGAGAAAACTTTAGAAGTTTGACAATAATATTAAAGTAAAAGAAAAAAGAAAAATATACGGCGGTAAAATTGTTGAAAGAAAATTGTCTGTTTTACCGTTTTTTTATTAAATTTAGTGAAAAAGAAAAACTCGATGCATTGAAATGTATTTTTATTCACTTTTGAGCTTTTCAAAAGTTCAAGTAGATTATTATTATTATTTTTTTTTTGTTACAAAAAAAAAAATAAAGAAGAAATTTCAGAAAGTGGAAGAAGACATTTTGGACATGAGCGTTTTTTCTTTTCTTGTTCTTTATTTCATAAAAGATGAGACTTTGAGTGAATTGCACTTTGAAAAAAAAAGAAAAAGAAAAATGCGATCATAAATATGCGGTGAAAACTTATGTTTTATATTATTTTTATTTTAACTATTTTCAACTTTTAAATCAAAAGCTTTATTTTCGTTCTTCTTTTTAGCTTCTTTATTATTTTTTTTTGTTAACTTTTGGAAAATATTATTTTTCTATGAACGAAAAAAAAAAAAAGAAAAAGAAAAAAGAAAATGTAAATTATAAAATTATAAAATTAAAGTTGTTCTTCGCGTTTATTCCCCTTCCCTCACAGAAGCGCATAAAGCAAAAAGATAAAAAAAAAAAATACACAAGGTTATTCATTCTTTGTACAGTTGAACAAAAAAAAAAAAACACAAAAATTGAAAATGGGTACCGCCTGTGGTTTATCGCCCCCTTTAAATTCAAAATAAAGCTTGTTTTTTTTTTTTGTTTTTCTTCTTTATATCTTTTCTTTTACTATATAGAGTCGACTTTGGCCAAGTTTCCTTATTTTGTACTTTGTGAATGATTTGGATATTTTTCTCTTTCCTTTCTTTGTTTATGTTTTTTTTTTTGTTTTGTTTTGCTTTCTGTGTCTTGTGTCTTGTGAGAAAAACAACAACAACATAAAAAAAAATATATAAGAAGAAAGTTTATCCAGAGAGAAACAATAATGTTAATGTATTTGGCTATATAAGAAAGAAGCTAAATCCCCCGTACTGATATTTTTGTTTCTGACATAAATTAGAACAATCTACTCAAAAGATTCAAAACAAAAACAAAAAAAAAATATAAAAAATTGTAACACGAAATTTATAAATTTTTTTAGTTTTTTCTTTAAAATTCTTTTAAAAAAAATTAAATTTCATAAGTTAAAGTGTCGAATCTATAAAAGATTGAAATCATTTTCATTTAAAAAAATAAAATAATAATATTAAGTAGAAAAATTCTTTAACTTTGTTTTATAAAAACAAAAAAAAAAAACAAAACGCGAATAAAATAATAAAGAAACGGGAGTCAAATATAATAATCTTACACATTCCGTTCTATCTATCAGATTATTTCATTTTCACACAAAGTAATAAAAAAAAAAAAGAAAAACTAGAAAACAATAATATTCAAAGAAATTCTTAAGAAAAAAGAAAAAATACTTTTCAATTCTTATAAGAAGAGAAATAACAAATTATTTGAGTGCGAAAATGAAATGAAGAAGAAAATGAAGAAAATTTGTAATAAGATAGAAAATTGATTTTAGAACTTTATCCGATTTGAAAATATTTATGTGGTCGATAAGTTTTTTTGATTGTCTCTAGAGAACGATTGAATTTTCGACCATAGAATTTCAGTGGTGTAGTTAGGTACATTATTTTTTGTATATATGAATTTTTGTATGTCCAATTTCACCTTATTTTATTGGTTCCATTTGATTGACCCAAAAAAAAATTTTTTTTTGGGAATTTATTTTTCTTTCATAGGAAAGGTTCATTGAACAATTGGCCATATATAATTGGATCAAATAAAATTCTTTAAAATTGTCTTCTTGGATTTGACCCATGAGAGGTAACAATATTATTATTATCGGCCATCTTTCAAAAATTGTCTTAGAATTTTATATTTTGTAATTTAGCAAAAAAAAAAAAAAAAAATTGATTTTAAAAATGATTTAAGTCAACGATTGTGAAGAAAACTTCAATAATATGTAAAATGTAAGCTTGTTAGAATTTGTTCAAAATTGATAAATTGTATACTTTGACAATAAACTGCTTTCTATCGGTTGACGATATCCAATCGAGATTTAAGATTTTTCTAATGTCGAACAGAATTGATTACAAAACATTGTAATTTTATTTAAAAATAAACATAAAATAAAAGAACGAATTAATGTAAACAAAATCAAAAATAAAATCAACATCAAACCGTTTAAATTTAATACCTATCTAGATATAAACCTATACACACACACACATATAAATAAACCCACACACACACACACACACAAACAAAAATATTAACAGAGAATAATAGAATTAGCGTTAGTCTTATCATTGCTCAAAATTAAGTTAATTAAGTTTCTAAACAGTAAAACCAACTCACCAAATAATTGATTATTGCTTAAATGTTGGAAAAGGTTCATATAGTGACGTGATAGGAATAAATATTCTATTCTATTTATACGGTTAAGCTACTATATGTAATTTACTATAGATCTATATTATTTCTACAATCATTTTAGTCTATGTACTTGTTTCATTATATTTGTTTTAATCTGTAACCCATAGTTAATTATAGTTAGATGTATATATTTATTATAATATGTACTAGAAAATAGAAACTCGAATGTAATAAATACTTTTCTACCATTTAAACATTTTTGTTAATTGTTACAAATTAAAAAAATATACAATATTTATTGGATTTTCTATTGTGCTTTTAACATATGAAAAACAAAAAAATATCTATCACAAGCATGTGTGAACTGGAATGTTAAAAATGATAAAATTTGAATTAATGAAATATTTTTTGGTTAAATCAACAAGAAATGAATTTGAAATTTTTTTTTTAAATAATTTCTCTGTTATTTTTTAAAGTATAATTTAAGAATTTAATTTGTTTTACCATAATTTTTAAGGAAATGATTCAAGAAAAGCGGAAAGGATTTTTTCATATATTTTAATGAGACTTTTTCTTTATTATTTTAATTTTGTGTGAATTGTAAAAGGAAATTAAACTTTTTCTCTTTAAAAAAAAATTAGAAAATCTTAATGATTGAATTTCTTTTCATTTTACCAGTTCCAAGAAAAATATTCTCTATATTGAAATTAAAAAAAAACACACATTTAAAGCATATTTGTCTGTCTCCACTTAAATACAAATTTTAATATTCCATCAGAGCATATACCATCCCTTAATTGGTTTCTTCTTGAACTTACTTTATTTATTATTTTGGTTATTATGTTTTTTTTTTCTTCGTACGTACATTACATATAAGTGACAGTAAATCAACTACGTCTAGCATTTCTTAAGTCCTTATCTTACGATATTTTATGTATGGACTATTTTAAGTAGAGAAAAATTTCTCTAGACTCAAAGAAGAAAATATTTCTTTTTTTCTAATATAAATTTAACATCCATTTTCTATCACCTTTTATGTCTGTCTTCTTCTTTAAGTCTCTCGTTTTATATAATATTTAAAATGGAATAGTTGTACCTACTATTAGAGAAAATAGCTAAATAAATATTTTTGTTAGATTCTCATTTATTCTTCTTCTTCATCTTAATAATATCCATTTACAAACTTTGTAAATTTTTTCTTTTCATTTCTTTTCTCCACATAAATATTTATTAAATTTTACTTTTATTTTAATTTTCTAAAGTTTTTTCTTTCTTCTTCATAATTTTTCTGTAGTTCCGTTACAGTTGAGTTTAACTTTTAGTTTTTTATTTTTTATCTTGTATTTTTTTTTTCTTGTATTAAATTAGAATTATGGAAGGTTTTAATAGAAAATAAAATCAACAAAAATAAAGAAAAATGTAGGAAATGTGTAGCAAGACGATAATCATGAAAAAAGGAAAGAAAAAAAAGGCAATTGGTAAAAATTAAATAGAAGGTTTTTCTTTTAGTATAAAAGTAAAAAGAAAATGATTAAATTATGATTTATAATTTTGTATAAATTTTCAAGAATTCTTACGTGAGAAGAGAAAAGAAAAAAAAAAAAAAGAAAATTTATGAATTATGTTTTGAAATTCTTTTTCATGTTGAAAATAAAGCTTGAAAAATCTCAATTTTGACCTTTTCAGTGAGAGAAAAATTTTCTCTTATAAAATTTGTTTTATAAGTTCTTATTTTCATCATCATAAGAATTATTCTCACATATATAAAAAGATGAACGGACAAATTATTAAAGGATATCATTAAAGGAAATTTGAAAATATTTTTTTGGTACAAGAAATTTTCATTTAAGCAAAAGAAAAAAAAAAAAACAAAATTTCCGATTAAACTACAATTTATTTTTTCTTCTTCTTCATCTTCTTTTCCATATTAGAAAAATATTGGATAGCGTTTTTAGTTTATTGTAAATCTGTGAAGCACACTGGTGCTGCATTTCTATATTATGAAAATTGTACTTCCGTAAAATTGGGTTCAAATGTTTTAGTTCAATTTGGTTTCTAATAAATATTTTTTGACGAATACCATTTATGCCAGAATCGATTCTATTAACTCTTTGACGTGTTACTGGTCCAACCTATTGATGTTTTCCTCAATTATTTTCTCTTTGTTTCGAATTGTTTTCTCTTTTGGTCATTCAACCGCAAATAGTTTTACCGCCACCACTATTTCTATTATTTTGATTTTTGTTTTCTTCAAATAGAATATAAATTTGGTTCATATTTCCCGAAAGAAAATCTGTTTCCTTTTTGTAAGGAAAAGGTGAAAATAGAATAAACGGTGATAGAATTGTAATATTTTTGTGTTTGACCAAAAGACACTGGTGAAAATTTTTGATGTTCAATTCTTTATCATGAAAGGATATAAATATATCAGAAATTAATTATCTTATTATTGAAGCTACACATTCTTATATCTATTAGTGATGGTATACTTACATAAATGTAGGAAGAACTTCAGGCAGCCACAATGCTCTATTTGTTTTTTTCTTTCGTTTTTTTTTCAAAAATAGGTAAAATGAGTAAAAAAAAACCATTTTGGGGAGAAACAACAAAGAGGAAGAAGAAGAAGAAGTAGATTTTTTTTTTTGGTTGGTTGGTAGGTTGGCGTGTAAACATTACTGAAATACAAGTTAAAGAATTTTTCTTGTTGGCTGTTGTTGGGGTTGATCTAAAAAAAAAAACTTTTTTTCCCTTATTTTTTTTTTTTTTTGTTTCTCTCACTCACAGAATTAGGTTTTTATTTTTATTTTCTCGCTCACTCTTGTGTTCGGTTAGAGACTATAGAGGGTTAGATGTGAATAGATGGATGGGTATAAAAAAAAAACAAAAAAAAAGGGTAAGGATTGTATAAAATGGGTGAATGTGGATGGATGATGAGTAGATATTCTGATTTTAAATATAATAATATAAATATTCGTTTCTTTTTTTTTGGGTGTTTTTATTATTTATATAATAATAATAATAAAAGTTCATATTTCAAACACTTTTTGTTGTTATTGTTGTTGTTAAAGTTGTTGTTGTTTCTTATTGTGATATGTGAGTTGAGTATCATAAACACTCACTGTTTTCACTCCACAATTTTTGTTTTTATTTTGTTTCTTCCCTTAACTTTATTATATTTATTTTTATTTTCTTGTCTATATTATTTTTCACCTCGATCTTTTTTTCCATTTTATATGCGGGCTTTTCTTTTTCGAAAATTTGATATGAAAAGTTTTCTTTTTTTTTCTTTCTTTTTGCTCTGCTTTTAATTTTCTTTGTTGTTTTATTTTATTATTCTTTTTTTTTGTTTGTTTGCTTCTCTTTCTTCCAAGAAAACAAAACAAAACAAAACAGCAAAAACTTGGAAGATGAAAAAATTAAAAAGAAAACGAAAGAAAGAAACGAAAAAATATGTTAACATAATTAACTTAAAATCATGATGAAAGATTAAAATATATTATGTTCTCTTTATAATACGAGTATATAATACTTAATTTTCAGTTTCCTAAATCTTTAATGAATTTAATGGTATCTAAATACATACACCACTCAAAGTACTTATATATAAATTATATACTTACCTTATATATTAGGTTTAACACAACCAAAATAAGAAGAAAAGATTTTCTTTTATATTATGTATAGCTAGTGTACATGTACATGTATTCTGTTATATTTATATATGACAGTATGGAGTAAGAGTATTATTAAGAAGCTTTACTTTTATAAATTTGTCTAGTCAAAATTTTCATTTTAGATTTATATGTATGTATGCACATGTAGAATGTATGTACATGTATATATTTTGGTGTGTATTTATTTTAGGGAAATAAGACGTATAACAAACTGAAAAATAATAATAATAAAAAAAAGATAACAAACTAAAGAAGTAATAAATATGACTGTGAGAAGATGTTAAAAAATTAAATTTTTAAATGAATTGCTTTTTGTTTAATTTTTATTAAAAATAATAAGAAGTCAATTTTTAGGACATTAATTTCTTCTATTAAATTCTTCAATTTTGTTGTAAAATAAAACAAAAAAAAAATTACTAAATAAACTGAATATAATTTAAATAATTTCTGTGTTTAAAGCATGAAGAAAAATACGGTTTTATCGCTGAATTTTTTTGATATTAAAGATGAATAGAGTGATGCACGATGTGAATATATTTTAAGATTTCTTGTCTTTAAAAAATTTTGTTTCTTAAAAATAAAAGAAATGACAATGTTTGAAGTACAATTTTTGTTCATGAACTTAACTTTAATATTGATTTAACCTTTCATAAAAACTACAGTAAAATATTAAATGTCAATTATAAGAATTGACAAAACATTATAAATATTAAAGTTGTCGTATTGATTTCATTTCATTTGTACTAAATATTTTTTTCTTCGTCTTATTCCTCTTGTATTTCTAATTTTTTCAGAAATGAATTAAGCAATTTTTATTAATAAAATGTTTTTTATTTTTCTTAAAAAGGAATTATGTTTATAGAAGTTCATACGTTTGTTTTTTATTTGATGTTTTTGGTTATGCCTCTATGTACGTTTTATAAATAAAACAATTATAAAATTACATAATATTCTATGTTTTATTATATGAATCTTTGTTTAAAATCTTCATTTATTATTATTATTATTATTATTATTTCAATTAATAATAAATAGGAAAATATTGTTATATTTTACCACCAAGATAAATTGAAATGTCAAAATTTTGATTTGACTTGAAAATTATTTGTACATTATTTTCATTTATATTTTTTTTTCTATCCTTTTAATTAATAATTATTTTATTTCTATGTATATATGTATATGTATATGTGTGTGTGTGTGTGTCATATACACGATATCTTTTTAAGTCAAAGAAAAAAAAACGAGGGTAAAAATAATAATATTTAATGAAATTTAAATTTACTAAATAAAGTAAAAATTTATTTGAATAATTTCTTTGGAAATTGTTGATAGTATTGAACATTCTCAAAGTCACAAATTTTTGATTCTGTTAAATGCTTTCAAGAATTAATTTTTAAATTTATTTTCTTTCAATAGAATTCATTTTTAATTTTTGTCTAATATGCGAGAGATTCTTCTTTCATCCAATTCTCATTTTCTTTCATCCAATTCTCATTTTCTTTCTTCTAAATTTATGTTATTTTCAAAATAAACAGAAAATAATTTCGTTTATTTAGTGAAAATCAAAGAAAAATATAATTAAATAATGCTTTCGCTATACAGAAAAATAAGAAGAAAAGTTTAAAGATGAGTTTAAATAATCAAAAATTTATGTAATCTAAAAAGCTTAAGGGTCTCTTCAATAAATGTATATGTACACTGTACAGGTAGATACATACACACACACACACACATTAATATATAGATAAATAAATATGTATATTCATTTCTATTTTTACATAAAATAAGTATAATGTAGGTAGAAGTAGGATAGATTGATTGATGATGTTTGATTGAAACTAAATTTTGAAAATAAAGAAAAAATAAAAATAAACAAATTGAATTATTACACCTGTTGATTTTTTTGAATTGAATTAATTTACCTATAATGGTATAATTTTTTTTTTATTTATTATATTTTAATATTAGTTTAACGTATATAACGAATCAACATAATACAATTATATAATTATATTATTTTCTCATTTGTTTACTTTATAGTTACAACCAAAATTATAATGTAACAAAATTAATTGTGAATAATTATTTTATTCAAGTACCAAGTAATTTTATTTTTGTAGATTTTTTGTCACTCTCCAATTGTTGACTCAATTATATTACATATTTAATCAATTTAAAGTATTTAAATCACAAATAAATAAATGAAGTTGAGAAGAAAATCTTAAAATAATTTCATAAATTGAATAGAATATAAATTTTGATTTTTTTTTTCACGTCATATAATATTCAAGTAGAATTTTGAAGTTAGAAATATAAACATTAAGTTCTACCATTTATTATTTTATCCATTCATTCAATCTACATCTGTATAAATAACCATTAATAAAATAATAATATTATTATTATTTTATTTTTTTGCTTTCACTTATTTAATAACTCCTTAAAAGGATAATAAATAATATAATATGATTTTCAATTATTTAATATTCAAATGAATTTTGTAATATGATATGATAAAATAATCTGATCAATTACATATTTTTTTTTCTCTTATATTGTATAATATGTTATGATGTAGAGATTATTGATTCTGACAGTTAAATTTCAGTTCATGGATATGGATATGGATATCTATTGGGTCATTGGAAATTCATATATCTACATATTTATCTATACACACACACACACACAAATATTTCTGTATTTTATTAATAATTCTCAGTATCAGTTTAGTTTTATAGTTGAATATTCATAATAAACATATTTTACAATATTTATTTATTTAAATGTGAATATTTTAAACGAGGAGGAATAATAATTAATTTAATATAAAGTTGAAACTATATTACATTAAATTATAAAGACCTCCTCATTTTTTTTTTTTTTTTTGATTTTTTGATTTACCTCTAGAGAATATTATAATTTGAATTTTCAATATTTCAATTTTTCATAAATCAGTTTCATCAGAATTTCTCTTTTTTATGAATAATAAATGAATAATAAAAGCATCATAAAAAGATTTGCTTATTTGAATTTAAATTGAATTTACAATAAATGCCATGATAATAAAAGGGGAAACTAAATAGTTACTAATTTTTGAAACATAAACTGATCAAATTTCATTTCATTAGAGTTAGATCATTAAAAAAAATTCAATTTTATATTCTATTTAGGGAAAAATTAATTATTAATTCAAAATCAATTATATGCAATTTCATAAATAAATGTAATATGAGTAAATTATGTATTATCCTATATCATTTATTAGATTTATATCAAATTCATCATCAACATCATCATTATTATCATTTATTATGATCCACACATCAACATCATAATAATTTAGTTAATCAAATATTTAATTTCCTTTTATCCTTTCATAATGGACATTTATTTAAAATTAACAAATTTTCAATTTATTTAGTTAATATAACATTTTATAATATAATTATTTTGGTTTAACGTATAAATTAATAAAACCATCAAAAATGTAACAACTCTTTAAATTTGTATCAATTAACAGAAGTGATTAATTTTTATAGAAGAAACCGCATTGGTCCATTTAAAAAGGTTTTTACCAAATATTCTTATTTTTAATACAAAAAACCTAAAAATAAATAAAATAAAAAAGAAAAACCGCAACAACAATAAATATTAATGATGTTGTCAACGTAGTAATAATAATGTAATAAACCTTATACAGTTGATTACAGTAGAGTAGGTAGCTTCATCATCATCTTATCATTTATCATCAATTGTTTATATCCCTAATGATAACTCTAGAACTTCACTATATTTAATTCGTATATTTATATACACATTTCACATTCCACATTCAACATATAAGTATATATAAAACTACAAAACGACCCCAGATGTCTTTCACTATAATCCGTACGTGAGATCAAAAAATATTATATTCAACTATGGGCTGTACAAATTTTATTTTGTCTAATAAAATTTATTAACAAAAGTTAAATAGTAAAATATAATATAATTTATATTTAAAGGTTGTGAATTTTTAATAAATTATAGATATGGAATGAATTGATCATAAAGGGATTTCCAAACATTTATATAACAACAAAAAACAACTTATGAACTTTTTAACAAAATATTTTGATGGTTTATCAGGTTTTTCTGCATTTTAAAAAAGAACAACAACATTTTTATTTTTTTGTTATAAAATATTTCAAGATAAGATTAAAAGGTTATTAATTAAATTAATTCTAGAGTAAACTTTTAATAAAGGATGAATATTAAATTAAAATTAAAATAAAATGTAAAAAATATGAAAATTTTTTAAAATTTTAATAAAAATTTCTCTTCTTGAAGGATGACAGAATTATTTGAACTTTGTTTGTTTTTTTTTTTTAAATGAATCCATTGAATTATGAAATAAAGTTAAAGAATTCTGTCAAACCTCAATTAAAACTTTTTAAAAGGTTAGATCAAAAGAAAAAAAAGATTACAAGAAATAAAATGCATTTTAAATTATGAAATGGAAAACTCTTAAGAATTATATTCTATAAATTAAATGAATAAATTGTGTTCAGTTACAGAAACAAAATTGTACTCCAAAATGGAATTATTTATTTAAAATTTACATATTTAAAATAAAGTCCAGAAAAAACGTTGCAATTCATTCAACAAACAATTTGTTTTCCGCAGAAGAAAAATACCCCATTGAACATTTAAAATACCAACATAAATTAATGATTTAATAATTTTGAAGTGGAAGAAAGAAACAATTTCCAGTAAAAAAATTATTTAGTACTTCAAATAAATTATTAAATTGCAATTACACAAAAAATTAGCAATTATTATTATTTTGAATTTTATAAATTTCCATGAAATCAATTAAATTCATTTTATTTGAAATTAAAATCTTTTCCTTTGTGACTTCGTATTAAAAGAAGTTTCACAAAAAAAGTTTTAAAAAGTTTAATGATTGATTTTCTCTAAAATCTAAAGACATTATGAGTTGTCAAATGGGGAATTCATTTTAACATTATAATGTAACTTTAGAAGACATTCTATATTTTATAATATTAAATTGTTTGAATACGTTTACGTTCATAAAATTCAATTATAATTTTCTATTTAATTATATTTATGCAAGAGAGAATTTTTTTTTGTAAATCAATAAAAATGGAAAAACTCTTTTAAGAAAAATAATAATAATTTTTTATAATTTATGTTAAATTTTATCTTTAAAACTATTTTCTTACATTCTACATCTTTTACTTTTTTTCCTTTTTTTCTTTTTGACCGTAGGGAAATTAGTTTGTTGAAAAAAAAAAAAAAAAAAATTTCTACATAATAACAATAACGTAGTTGAAATTGCAATAAAACTTTATATAAAATTGCATACAGTTAACTTTTTGTATATTCAACTTAAGGCATTTTCACCATGTAAAAATACATTAAATTTCGATCCTTAAGAAACATCAAGATTTTTTTATTTTCTCTGAAAATAATATTTCTGTTGTTTAATTTTTACTTTTATACATAAATTTACGTAATTTACTTTTGACTTATGTTATTCAACATATGAAAAGTTTAAATAATTCCTTAGAATTTTTACATCATTTATTTTTCTTGTAGTTGGTTGATTGTGTTAAAATAAAGGAATATAATTCAGGTTTCTAGTAAAAGTAAAAAAAAAAAATAAGAAAGAAAATTAAGATAATGCAAAACAAGAAAATAATTTAAATTTTTTAAAAGCTTTTCTTCAACGGTAAAACCATAATTCTTTCTTTCCTTTCATTTTTTTTTTATTAAGGAAATGAGAAAAAGTTAAGTGTTTTAAATCAGAAGTTTCATTTCCAAACAATCTGTCGTTGTCGTTGAATTGTTAATTTCTGGTTTTATTAAAAGTTTTGTAGAAAAAAATATTATACAGATTTGAATATTAGAGTAACTGAATCCTTTTTTCTTTTATTTTTAAAACATTTTCAAACAAAAAGAGAAACAATGAAATGACATTTTCTTTACCTGATGTAATTGTAGACTTTTTAGGTACAAAAAACAAGAATTTAATTTTATTGCTTCATATTCAGTAAACTAGATTCTTGTAAGCGCACATAAAAAACAATTGGCGACAAATCTGACCGTGTGATAAGCTCGCTTTTTTATAACAATTAGAAAAATGTTTCTCAATCCTCAGCAGTAGAATTAAATTTTAAAGTTGTTTTTTTTTTATCAATATTTTTTTGTTTTGTGTGTGAAAAAATATTATTCAATGTTAAATATTTTTATGCTATGAACCTCGACCGGTGTGCAGAAGTTGGTTTTAACCGAACGATTTTCTATAGGAAACCTGTATGTTTTCTATAGAGCAGACTTAAATACATATGCAGATGTAAGCTGGTTCAGAGCGCATCTTCTAAAAATAGCAGGTCTCAAGGTGAATTTCACCGAAAGACTGATTGGCATGTAAAATAAACTATAGCTAACTAAACATTTTTATGGATGTGAAGAGCCAAATTAAATTCATGAACACCATCAAACAGATTGCACTTTATTTTTGTACCTATACCAAAGTAAAAACGTAAAACAACAGAAAAACTGAAATCACAGAGAAACCATCAGGAAAAATAATATAGTAAAAATATTTCATCCGCATTCGTTTTTATAATGTAATATTATGCAAGATCATGAAAAAATCTTTTCCCACATAATATTGTATGTGTCTGGTTTAGCTTTATGATGCGATTGTGAACAAAAAAAAAAAAAAAAAGACGAAGTTAAATTATGTATGAATTATAAACAAAAGATCAACAATGCTGGTGTTGCATTTTTGTAGAAAAACTTGAACATTAAATGAATTTTCCTATATATTTTTTTTTTATACTTTTTTTTATTGTTATTGTTTTTGTCTTGAGATGAATTTTTTTGAGATACATATTTAATATAATATACGATTTGTTTATTCATCTTCTTTGCATAACTAGATTATAATTTTTCCTGTTGTTGTTCTCATTTTATTATATTTGTGCCTCTGCGTATGTGTGTGTGTGTGTTTGTGTATCTGTATATGTTCGCATCTAAAAAAGTTTTACATTTTAAAGTAGTTTCTTTTTCTTCTGTGTTTCCATCATCATGTTTCACTGAGAAATGTGTGAAAATCTTCAGATGACATGACATCTCACTTTTATGTACATATTTAATATTTTCCATCATAAGAAATAAATCTTTGAAAAACAAGAAAATTGTAGAAAATGAAAAAAGGGAAAGATGAGAATAGGTAAAACCAACAAAATTGAATTTTAACTTTTATTTTAATTTATTGCTGAATATTTTTGTGAAATTTGAATTATTAATAATTTTAACTTTTTTATTTAATTGAAAAAGAATAAAATACAATATAATTATAGATTGATAATTTAGGCTTGATAACTTGTCTTCTATCAACAAATTGCCGGGAACATTTAAGGACACTGGATAGGATATTATAGGATAGGAATCCAAATCCACTATTTCTACCACCCTGAGGATTGAAATCTATAGTATCCTCTTGATGAGAATCGGTTGGGTTAATATTCGGGTACAGTGTACGTTAGATACTTAAAAAACAAAACGTTATAATTCATCCCGTTTTATATAAACACTTAAAAAATGTTTTCTTTATTCTTTTTTTTTTTGTAGTTAAAATG
This sequence comes from Pedicia rivosa, assembly GCA_963082725.1. Taxonomy (NCBI): domain Eukaryota; kingdom Metazoa; phylum Arthropoda; class Insecta; order Diptera; family Pediciidae; genus Pedicia; species Pedicia rivosa. The sequence goes on along the minus strand of OY720151.1, from coordinate 13,775,826 downwards.
GAACAGATACCTCTGCTTATTCGTATATTATTTTCTTCATTTTTATTTGCACTAAATTTATGTTTTCACATGCATTTTCTTTTTTCTTCCCACTCTCAGCATTCTAATGCATGAATTGATTTAGGAACTAAAAGAGAAAATATATTGAAAAATATATTTTAAAATAAATAAATAAAATAGAAAATAAGAGAACAGAAAAAGAATAATAAATTTATAAGGAAAAATAAAACATGAAGAAAGATGGCAAATTGTTTTTGTATCTTCATAGAAGAAGTCGGCATTTCTGTTGTAGTTTTCGTTTAGAAAAAAAAAACAAAAAAAAAAAAAAAATAGATACAAAACAGCCAAAATAGTAATTGCGGCCAAAAGAATAAAAGAGGGAAAATAACGAGGGATAAAAAAAAGAAAAGGGAAAATTTCAATGCAATTAGAATTACTCACTTAAATAAACTATAATAATGAATGCGACAGACAATTTAACTTTAAAAGAATAATAATAATAGTGAAATTAAGTACATCCTTTTTTTTTTCTCTTAAAGATGAGAATAGAGAATTGTATTTTTATGCATAAATAAAAATAACTGAGAGAGAGGGGTAAGAAAAAGAAAGAAAAAAATTGTACCTAATGTTACAAAAAAAAAAAAAATAAGAAGAAAATAAAGGCCAAAAACGAACATTATTTTGTTGCTTTTTTTTTTCTTCTTGATGGTGTTGTTGTTGTTGTTATTTTTGGTATATAAAATAAGTAGAATGTTGGAACTCATAAAAATATACGAGTAGGGAAATTTAAGAATTTCTTCTTAAGGCAAAAAAAAAAAAAAACAAGAAGAAGAAGAGGAAGACGAAGAGGAAAAAAAAGACGAATAAGAAAAAATCAAGAGTAAAATAAAATGGAACAATGATGGCTATTCTAATAATAATAATAATAATAAAAATAATAATAATAATGAAGTCATGCTGGGCCCCCGTGGGTTCTATAATGATCGAAAGTAAGAAGAAAATAGACCTAAAAAAAAAAAAACCAGAACAACAAAGTCTAATCTATCAAAACATTTAAACTTATTAGAAAGAAAAAAAGTTTTAAAAGAATGGTGAAATTTTTATTTTTGGTAATTTTGAAAATTTAATTCAGTGAAATTAACGTTTTGTGAAAATTTTCTTTTCTCTGTTTTTCATTTTATTTTTTACATGATTTACATTTTATTTACTTTAACACGTTAAATGAATTTTATTAGCATTAATCATTATTTTTTATCACAATGCATTTTTAATTAAAATCAACAAATATCTCTTACCTTCATTAAATTTTAATTGAAATTACAAACAAATGCGTTCTAGTTGATAATTCAGAATTTTCAAGAAATATGATTTCTAGCAATTTATTAAAAAATCTCTGTTGATTACAGAAAATGAAAATTAATTTTATAATAAATTTAAACGATAAGTTAATAATTTGCTGATTTTTGTAAAAATATTAAAAATGCAAATTAATTCACTTTTTTCAGTTTAAAAGAAAAAAGAAGAAATATTTGACAATTGCACCGTTTTCGTTTTAGTTAAATAAACTAAAACTAAAAATCATAAAAATAATTATTCGCAAAATGTATTACATATGCAAATTATAATAATTTTAACTTTCCATAATAAAAAAAGGGGGGTAAAGTAACCACCCTATGTTCATAATATAATAATTTTTAAAATATTCACAACCATTAAAATTATATTGAGTTGAGTTTTGTGATAGAGAGAACAGAAATTATATAAAAGCTTATATAGTTTTTTTTTCTTCTTGTTGTTGACAATGGAAATATAATATTTTATGTTACAGACAAAGTTAATTTTATATACAGAGAAAATTTCCATATATGAAAAATTAACATAAGAATTTTTGTTATTCATTAACCCTTTATTGCGCAGACTATGCAGATATTTGGATGCAACGAAAAATTTATTATATAAAATGAAATATTCTTATATCATTCTCATCATAGTTTTTTTATTGTAAGTTATGAAAATAATAATGAAGATCATAAATAATTTCAGTGATTTTAATAACGCAGAGAAAAGTCGTAAATTTACAAAATTCATGTTATCTAAAATTTTCAACAGAAAAATAAAAATAAAATTAACTTTAACAATTAAATTAAGTTTTGATAATTATTTGATTGTATTAAAATAAATTCTGTAGCGTACAACTTTTGATTCTTTGATTCTCTGACCAACAGACAATTCATTGTCTACCTTTTACTTCTTTGTTCTATTGAAGAAGTATACGAAGAAGTTTATTATAAACCCAATAATTTCAAATGAATATGAAATCTGTTTTAGTGAAAAATTTGAACAATCTTAAATATTTGTCAAACCCAAAAGGGTTAAGATAAAATTAAATGAAATTGTGACGAAATTTAGTAACATTTTCTGATTGAGTGACATCTTTTTATATTTTTAAATCATATATTTACATTCCACTGACTCTACACTATACAGTCTACCCGTCTACATCTAATAGACTTACATATAAATGTATTTTATTTACCCTACAATAAAATTTCTATAGTCTACAACTATATTTTATAGTTTCTTGTTAACAATAGAAAAATTAAATAGTATGATTGCTATTTATTTAAATGTATATGAAAAGGAAAATATTCAAAAGAATGTTCATAATATAAAGGTAAATTATAATGAAACGCATCAAGTGTGACATTGTTTAAAATATATAAAATAAAATAATAGGTACATGTACTTGTATATGAAACTACACAACATATTTTCCATTCACTTATAATTAATATAAACACAAAAAAAAAAAAAAGAAACTAAATTTGCTTGTTAGTTTTCGAAAGAACAATTATATAATATGTTTTAAGTACATGAATTTCTCTTCGTACATTCTTATTCAATGTTTATATGTATGACTGTCTGTATATATATATATATATATATATATTTATTTTAGCGTATAACAGCGAAACGAATCATAAGACACTCGAAAACGAACTTTCCCTTAGGATTTTCTATTATATTATTATAAGGACATACATATTTATATAAAACATTTTATGTACTTACATTCACATATTATATATATTTGCATCATTAGTGTCACATTATTCACATTGTGAATAGAAATAATTAACATATATATAAGAGAGAGAGAAAGAGAGAGAGAGAAAAAAAAGAAAAAGGGAAAAACACAGAAACAGTTTCAATTTTCTTTAATATTATGAACATTAACATTAACAGTAACAGTCAGTACATTACATATTATAATATATAAAAATAATAATGGTGGTTACATGGACATGAAAATTCTCTACATTTATTTCCTAAAATTATTTATTTCTTTCTCATACATAATGTTCCTAAAATATTATTCTTATGCAAAACAATTTATTGAACAGTTTTTGTTTCTTTTTCATTTTTCATCTGTCAATTTGGTTTTTTGAATTAATTGCGTCTGTGATTTTTTTTTTCTTTTGTATCTGTCATTTTGCTTGTAATATTTTAGAAACTTTATGTTGGTTTTTATTAATAATTGATAAAAATTTATCAATTCTTTATTTAACAATTCAATTTGATTAAAGAAATACGACAAGATAAAAAAATGTAAGAATATTGGAGAAGACAAAAACAAATCTAAAGTGAAGAAAAAAAAACGAAGAGTCAATACACTAAAGACTAAACCATGAAAAGTCATTCCATTTAAATTTATTTATCCTTGTAAGTTATGCCTCATAACTTGTTTGATTACAGAGCAACTGATACGCCATATTTATTTAACTGTAACTTCATTCGTGATGGTTCAGTTAGATTTTCATTCTATAAATTTTCTTCCCGATTTCTCTTTTTTCTTTTTGTTTTTTTCTGTCTTTTTTTCATTCTTTTATTTTTTCTTTAAAGTTCTTTCTTTTCCTAATGTTATAAAAAAATACTTTAAACATTATTATTCAATGTAAGCATTATATCATTTCTTTTAACTCTTAAAAAAAAAAAAATTACAAACTTTTGTTCAAACTAAACTGGGTGGGGTGGGGAAAAAAAAATAGAAAAACTTTAAAAAAAAAAATAAAAGAAAGAAGAAAATTTTTTGAAGAAAAGTTTCTTTTTTATAAGAAAGTAAAATAAGAGAGTTACATTTATCATAGAACATCAAACACTACAGTTATAGTTGTGTGTGTGTGTGTTTTTTTTTTCTTGTTTAAGCAAAAAATAAAATTAGGAAGGAAAAACAAGAACAAAAGGAAAACTGCATAACATCTTTTTTTTATTTGTTAAAATGGAAGTTATATTGGCAGAGAAAAATATTATGAAAAATATGTAAAAAGTGAAGAATTTTTCTAGTATAAAGAATTATATTGTTGTTTTGTTATTGCTGTGTTTTCCTGGTTTAGTGAAACTTTTTTTTTTTTTCTTGCGTTATTTCTGGTTAAGAATTCAAACAGAGAGAGAGAGAGACAAAAAAAATCTTAAATCATGAAAAACTTTTTTTTATTTTGTTTTTCTTGCGGAGAAAATCTTTGAACATGCGACCAACAGAAATTGACTTTATATCAGAATGGAGATTTGATTTTTATTGTATAAAGAAAATTATCTTTTCATTTATTGTTGAATGATGAGTTTTTCCAACAAAAACTTGCACGATTTTCTTTGAATATATTCTTTCGTCTTAAAAAATCACATTCTTCGGGATAAAGAAAATTCAACGTAAATAATTAAAAGTTTAGCACGATCACTGATCTGCAGTGTTAAAAATAATATTCAGTTAAAAAAAAAATTTAAAGTTCATCCCATTAATCAACTAAATTAATTGATACAAAAGTAAAGAAAAACAAAAGGAACAAGTTCTAAGTTTTTCTTTTTTTTTTTTATAAAAAGAAAAAGAAATTCCGACAGTTTTGCATAACTTTTTCTTTGCAAACTCTATTCAAGTAGAAGTTAGCGATAATTTAAGTTTAAGAAAAAAATTAACTGAAAACTGAAAATTCAATAAATTTCACAACATGTCCAGGTCTGTAGAAATTTGTTCTGTTCAAGTTGTGATTGCGAGCTTTAATTTCTTTTGTAAATAATTTTCTTTTCATTTTAAATAATTCAGTACGTTGGAATCACTGGAAAAATGATAAAGAATTGTTTGATTGCACTCTGAATTTTTTCTTATAAAATGTTACAACTTAACATTTTTGTTGCATTTTCTTTTATTCTTTCTTAGAAAATATTTATGTACTTTTATAAATAAATCATTACATCAAATTTTTTTTTGTTCATAAGAAAAAAAAAAAAATAGAAACATTGTCAGAGTAAAAATAAGAATTCTTTCAGAAAGAAGAAAAATCTAATTTTATTTTATGCAAAGAAGAAGAAAAAATATAATAATAAAAATAGTTGTATATTTTTTCTCAGAGCAGAAAAAAAAGAAGAAGAAGAAAAAGAAAGAAACAAAAATAAGAGAAAAGTTTAAAATTTTTAACATTGTTTTGTATAAATTTTACAAGAAAAACAAACAAATTCAATGCAAAAATTTTCCAAATAATGGATGAAAAGATAGAGAATGTTTTTTTTCTTTATGTAGGAATGCACATATAGGTTTGGTGTACATATGTCTGTTGAACTGGACATTTTTTGTCTCACTATTTTTATGTAGAGAAAATGTATAAAGATGTAAAGATGTCTGAAGGATGAAAATCGAAATGAAAGTTGTTGTTTTTTTTTTCTTTCTTTATTCCATATGAATATATAAGTCCACTTTTTATCTCTATTGTCGTTCTTTCCCCACCCTTTTTTTCTTATTCTTCTTTATTTCTTCTTTCCTTTTCTTTCGTTTACAACAAAAATGTAAATGTACTTTTTATATATTTTGAATTAAATTTCTCATAACAAAACGTTAGAAGAAAAATCCTAGACTTTAGATTATTATTTTTCTTTTAGATTAGTTTAGATTCGTCTATTCATATGTTTTATTATTATAATGAAATCATCGAATTTAGAAAAGAATAAGGGGAGGTGGCTGTGTGGGTAGGAAATAAAGAATCAAGTAGAAGAGGAAGAAGAATTTTTTTAGATATTAAATTTCTGATTGAAAATGTAATCTTTAGAAAATGTTTAAACTTTCTATTTTTTTTCATTTCCCTTCTATTTATTTCTTTAGAATAATAATAAATAATATATTCTTGTACCTTTTAATCTATTGATTTGAATATAATGAAAGATTTTTTTTTTATATTAATGAAAAATATATGGATAAGATGAGATAACAAAGTATATTTTAGTCTAGATAGAAAAAAAAATTCCCATTGTTCTTTCTTTCCTTTTTTTTTTTAAAAAAAAGGGATCAATTTTCCAATGCTTTTTTTTTCTTCTTATTTTAAATTATTTTCCTTTCATTTTTCTTTATTTTTCAGTTTGATTTCTTTTTGTAAAAAAGTTACTTTGGTTTTGAATAGAGTAAATTTGTGTGTTAGTGTAATATCGTGTAATTGAAGAAAAAGAAAAAATGAAAAGAAATCAAATGATGAAAATTTCCCGAAGAATAAACCAACAAAAACAATTTTTCAAATTTAATTCCAGTTTCCAAATCATGTAAATTTTTATCAAAGAAAATAAGAAATATGAACAAAGCCTGATTCTAATCTTGATGAAATTTTTGTTTAAAAAAGTAAATTACACGTGTGCCGGGATTCTGAGAATAGCGGAAGAAAATTGTGATGACGCGTGTACACTTATTTCATCGATATTAACTACGTTTAAAAACAACGATAACACTCCATTATCACTGATCATTATAAAAAATTTTCACATGATCTTTTACGGTTTTCCCAAATAGATAATCGATTTATATTAATTTTACGTAATTTCTAAATCCCATTGACAGTCTTATTAAAATTTTGTATATTTTACTTATTTTACCTGTGCCTGGATGACGATAAATATGTGAGTGCCAAAAATGGTGAGTGCGAGTGTGCATGAGTGAGTGAGCGCAGTAAATAAGTGCGACTCCGAATGAATAGGGTGAGTGGCGAATTGTACTCGCATATTTATCTAGGCACTGATTTAATGCTTTGATGAATTTACTTCAATTTAAAAATAAAATAAAAAACAATAAATTCAATCAAAGTAAATTTAAGAATAAATTGTCATCGAATTGAAAATGTTTTACTCTGTCTACATGACTAAGTTCATAATTAAATACCAATTTTATAAAGGAAAAAGTTCATAAATATCATTAATAATTACACTCTCTCTACTCTCCTCATTCTCCTGATACAATGAACACAAAAAAATAAACACTAAATTCTTTTCTATCTCTTAACATTTACTAAGAGATAGGAAAAAAAACTATCCCAAATATTTTGTATTCGTATATAATATATTTGTGTTTATAAGTGTTGTGTAAAGGAGTTTAGTACGTACGTTATATATTACAATGTTTTGTGTTGTACGTGTAAAGTTTAAGATCCCATCAAGTTTTGTTTTTAAAGGAATGTGCGATAAGATTTTACCAATCTGGTTTTGTATTTTAACTTATAAACATACCTGTGTTGTGGTAAAACCACATAACTAATGTTTCTTGAGATTCCTCTTTCTCCGTTTATTTTTTTTTTTGCTTTCTTATTCTCTTCCTTTGCTTTATTATATATTAAAACAGAGAAAGATAACAAGTTTAATCTCATTGAAGTTAACTTTATAGGATGAAAAATATTCTGTACGTAAAATATATTACATAATTTTTTTTTTGTTTTATTTTCTTTCCTTTATTTTCATTTATAATCACTTGGCTGGCATTAGTTATTATTTCTGTTTCTGTTTCTTTTATTATTATTATTATTATTATTAGGTATATGGTTCAGTTGTCTGTTGGTATATTTTATTGAATATAAATTATACAAATTTTTTGGAATTAAAATTACGATTTCTCATTTGGATTGTACTGTATTTTAATTTTTTTAGTAAATCTTGCACAATAACTACTAAAGTTTTTTATAATTAGGAGACCTAAAATTTTTGAACCACCTATCATCTTGCATTCGATTTGAAGCATTGCCTTCTCTATAGAAAACATGCAGATTCCCTATTTCTGATTTAATTTCGATTATAAATTTGAATTATTATAAATGTATAGAATTACATAGACGCACCCGATAATTATATTTATATTTATTTGATAGAAAATTTGAATAATATTATTTTTCTAATAATAATCAAAATAATAATACCATGATATAAATACAGAAACATAGAATTTATGCAAATTATTTAAAATTTCTCTGTGTATCTATGATGACAGTAAATAATAACAACGTTCATAGAAATATTTGTGTGTAGATTTAAAAAAAAAAACAACTTTATTGATTTTTAGTTTTAAGTAAAAATTTTGAATCTGTTTTCGCATAATTAATATAATAAATCAAATTTGGTTCGTTTAAGAAAAATTTGAGAATTTTACAAAAAGAATGCATTCCTTACAAACGTACAAACATTCTCACGAATTACAAAAAAAAAAATCAATTAAATGAAAAATAAACAAAAAATGGTTCGAATCATTTTTTTTAACGAAGTAAAATAATTATTTACAAAAAGCAAAACAAATTGACTTTTCTGTTAAAAAATAAATTGAAGTAGATGAAAAAGAAGAGGTTAATTGTTATCTATTTTACTAATACATCTATGTTTTTTTGTTGGTACATAGAAAAAAAAAGGCAATCATTAATTTGTTCATAGATAATTGAAAGTAAAAAAATATATTTTTCATTTTAACAATTTTGAAAATTTGATTTAATTGGATTGGAATTAAAATGTACATGAATTTTCATTAAAATTTTCTATTTAATCTTATTATAATAATTAGCTTTTATTAATTATGTATTTATTATGTATATTGTGTGGTAGGTGGGTTTTAGTGGGATGGTTGGTTTTGGTTTAGTCAGTGATGTGACTGAAAAACAGGCAAAACGTGAAAATTACAATTGTTTTTAAAGTAATTTAATTCGTCTGTGTATTTTATGTAATATTTTCCCTGTTTGCTGTTCATTGTTTTTAATTTTTATTTAAATAATTCAACCAACAGTGAATGCAAAAATATGCATTTATAATTTTATTTTACTTCTAATTGTGAATTTTTTAAAAGATAAAAAAATTTTCCACAGTAAAATTTTCTTCTTTTCTTTTTAATAAAAAAATAAACATGAAAATATATATTTGTACTTGAACAATTTTCTCCGATTTTTTTTCTCAAACAAAGAAAATATGAAAATTATCAGAATAAAAATAAAACATTTATTTTATGGAAAATTTCAAGGTTTTTTTATTCTTTCAAATAAATGACGAGAGATGACACATTTTTATTAAAAGAAAATTTTGTAACGAAAAATATCTTATTATTTGGAATTCATATAAAATATGTTGCATTTTTATATCGTCTGTTGTATGTTTATCAACACATATTCTAAAATATGATCAATTTTTATGAAAGGAATAAATGTAGTGAAGTGTAATGTATCTCTTAATAGTTTTTTCTTCTCCATTTCCTTCTTATGTATAAAACTATTTTTTTTGTAAATTACGTGAGGTGATAATGAACTCTATCCTTTTTTTTTTTTCATAACATTAATACCGAATCTTTCTATTTCTTAGAAAACGTACCCTTTCTTGCTCTTATATAAATTTCAATTTATTTGTTTATGACTTTAAAATAAATCAATTCTACTTATATTCTCTTTTACGTAATAGTTTATACTTAAAGAAAATTTAATTCGTCCAAAGTGAAAACTCTATCGTCTGTTTGCATAAGTATATATTAAAGAAATCTCTGTCTATGGTCTATGACTTTGTGAATATTCGGATTATTGTAAATTATTGTTAAATTATTGAAAAACTGATTCTTAAATTTTATATAAATATTTTTCTAATCAAAAACTTTACTTCAAATAATTCATAATATAATTCGTTTTTATTCCTTTTGATTTGAAACTTTTTAAATAATCACAAATTTATATAATAAGAAGTGCCTTTATAGTACAACAAAATATACTTATCTAACCCTTTTTTTCTTTCTTTCTTCTTATTCTTTTTTTTTTTTTTTGTGCTGAACCACATTATTTAAGTTTTTCCAATTTGTAAAATTTTGTGTATGTTAAATCTAAAATACATATTCTACCATTTTAACAATACATATACGTACAAATCTATATGTATATATGTTTGTGTAATTGTATGTATATAATTTTGAATATGTATATGGAAAATTATGTCAACGAAACGTTTAAAACTAGAGGAAAATTTATTATTTCAACCTAAAAAAGGAACATAGATTTATGGTCTCAAAAGTTTTCCTTAAGTATTATATTCTGTATATATACATTTCCGTATATAATATTTATAGTACTTTTTTTTTTTTTTTTTTAGATATTTTGTTTGGTTATATTTATACTTAAACTTATAAGATATTATAAGAATATTGCTGTATTATTGTATGCCGTGCGGAAAAAAAGAAGAAGAAGTAGAAAAACGGATATCAATGTCTACGTCTAGTGATCTTATATATTTATATATTTTGTTATAGAAATACATAAAATATATATCTAGTATAGGTACCTCTACTACTCTGTCATTTTTCTTTTACTTTTTCTCTTTTTATACATAATTTTCTTATATATTATTCGTCTTCTTCTTCTTCTTCTTCTTCATCGTCTTCTTCTTCTAATAGGAAATTAAATTTAAGATTATTACCAGTCCCGTCTTATGTGGTCAAAAAAGAAAAAAAGAAAGCATGTTGAAATATTATTTTGGTAGAAAGCACGTTTGATGTGAAACACATTTCATTTTGGAAATTTCTTACCCAATTATAATTTTGAACTTTTTTTTTTTATATTTTTCTTAGAATTTTTTTTTGGGTACAATTTTTTTATGATTAAAAATAATTAGGATTATCTTGTAAAAAGTTGACCTTTAATTTTGTAAATAAAACAGTGAGGATCTAATCGATAATTGGAGTAATAATGTTTATGCTAATATTTTCGCATAATTTTTTATTCATATTTTTTGAACTGAAATAAAATTATTTTTTTCTGATAATTAACTTTTATTTTTTAATTAAATATATAAAATGTATTTTGTATGAATTTACAAAATATCTATGCATTTGGTTTTACAAATTTATTGTTTTAGTTACAGAATTATTTTGTTGAAAGAGGAAAAATATTGACAGAATAAAAATCCTTGTATTTTTTTTTTGGTATTTTTTTTTTGTTTAAAAAATAAAAAATAATTTGTTAAAAAAAATATTTTTAACAAAATCTTTTGTAAAATAAAATACAAATTATGTTGTGAAAATTACTATCAATCCAATGATCACAAATATTCTAGTAATATTAAATAGAAATATCGTTAATTTCTATTTGCTTTTTTTTTTTCGTCTGTGTAAAATGCGGATCTGATGTTTTCATTTATAGTTTCCATAAAGAAAAACTAATCGAAAATGATTAAAATGTTGTTGTTGTTGTTTTAGTTGTATAACAAAAAAAAAAAAAAACAAATAATATTTTATTTGTGTCGGTTAAGAACCCAACAATATCGACACATAACAATATACACAATTTTTGTTGTTGTCATTTTTATTTTCTTTCTTTTGGCCGTGGCAAACTTAAATATAACGTAATGTTTGTCTTTATAGCAATCATATCACTTTATTATATAGAAATAATAATAAACATTTATAAAAATGTTAAAGCACACGAAAAGCATATAAGAGAACAACAACAGCAACAACAACAACAACAAAAAAAAAGCACAAAAAACAAAATGGGATTTTTTTTTTGTCTTTAAAAAGAGAAGAAAAAAAAAATCTAAGAAAGATAGAAGATTCTCGTTCATAAAATTTTGTTTATTCTTTTTTCATTTTTTTTTTGTAACAAAAAAAGGAAAAAAGAAAATGGGAAATAAAAAGAAAAAAAAAATAACAACAGAAAAAAAAGCGAAGAACTTTCACTTGACTTGGTGTCTATATGAAAATTGTTCAAAAAAAAGACGAAAATAAGAAGACACTTTATTATATAATAATACACTCATCACAATTTACAAACACACACACACACACAAATATAATACAGTACACACATTCCCAAGCACACAAAATAAGCACACATACAAATCTTGGGGTGAGATTTTACTTTTTTTTTAATCATCTTTATCCCTTTTGTATGTTTTCTCCTTTTTTTTTTTTTTTTTTTAAAGTATTATAAGATAAGATTGAGTAACATCCATTTTATCCTTCTTTATTATCAGATTAATGATCAAAATTTATGAGAGAAAAATTTATTAAAAAATGAAGAAAAAAAAAAAAAAAGAAAAAATATTTTTCTATAAAAAAAAAAAGGATAGATTTTTTAACACTTTTTATCTCCGTTTCTCTTCATCTCTCATTCTTCTACCACCCATTCGTGTATAGCTGTCGAAAGACTGTAAAATGCAGAATACGAAATTGTTAATGTACAATTTTCCTTTTTATGATCTCAAAAAAGAAAAAAGAAAAACATTAAAGTTTTTTCATATAAAAATAATAAATTTTGTGTTGTGTGACAATAAACTGTGAATTTGTGATAAAAAAAAAAAAAAATAAGAAAGCATTTTCTTTTTTGTTTGATACTTTAGAGACTTATAGAGAAGAAGAAAGTATGTATAAAAAGAAAAGTGGTAATCAAATACAAACAAAACAAAAGAACAACAACAACTACATAAAAAAAAAAAAAAAAAACAAAAAATTGCTCCTCCTTTATATTCTTCCTTTACTTTCTTTTATTCTTTATAAGGATGTTTTATTATTATAACGTCGTCTTTTATTAGATATTTGTGTGTATACAATAAAAAAGGAAGAACAATAAATAATTTATAAAGGCAATTGACACAATAATTGAATTGAATTGTGAATTGTGTTAATCGTTTTTTTTTTTCTTTTTCTTTTCATTGAATTTTTTTTTAAACAACAAACTCACCCCATTTTTTTAACTCATGAATATTATTATTTTTGTATTGAGACAAGAATTTTTTTTTGTTTTTTTTTTTTTAAATTATCCGACAAATTTATTTAATTCCCATTTTTTTAACTCTCACATTTTTTTTAGGTGCTTTCCCTGAATTTTCCCATTCAGTCTCACACTAAACACAATTCAAATTTAAAATACAAATATAACCTTTACATTATCTGCCTCTCTTTCTCTCTCTGTCTTTCATTTTCGCACTCGCCTTAACATTCAGTCATTCATATTTATAAAATGTATAAAAAAAGAAATTGTTGTTGGAAAGGTGTGCATTTTAATTGAATTTACACAAATTTTTTCCACGCTGTTATTATTGTTGTTGTTGCTATACACAGGAAAAGGATAATTCTTTATACTAATCTCTAAAGGAGAAGGGATAAACACTTTTTTTTTCCTCATCATACGGAATCATACGGAACAGAGTTTTTTGGGTGTACCAATTTTGAAAGTCCAAAAGAAAAACAACAAGTAAAAAGTAAATATTTTTGGTTGTTGAAAAGGAAAGAAAACAACCAAAATATAGAGAAAAAAAAAACACCAAATATATAAATATAAAACAGATTCTGTTCTGTTTTAGTTAATAATTTTTTTTCTGTATGTCTGTGTATGAATTTGGGAGTTCCCATTATATTTATATAAAAAAAGAGGGGTGGTTCGTTTTTTCTTTTTTTTTTCGTTCAATTACTGTACTCAATGATACTCTCATTATGGAATCAGTGAACAAAACATACATTATTAATAATTGTTCTCTGACTAAAGTTAAATTTTTCTGTTTGGGTGTAGGAGGAAGTTTGGGTAAGTGATTGGAATGGGAAAAATAGGAACTGGAGGAATGTGAAATGTGGAGTAGAGGAATTGAGTCTATGTTTTTTTTTTGGGGGAAAACGATGAACAACTGTTGGCAACGACCCAATTTAATTTTTGCAAACAAGAAACAGAATATTTCTCTCGCATTTGCCTATTTTAGATGATTTTAGAAGAAGAAAAATATAAATATAAAGAAAAAATAGAAATAGAAATATTTATTTATACAGAAAACGAAAAATTAAAGTGAAAATAAATAGAAAATGAAAAGAAAACAATTTAATATTTTTTATGTATAATAAAAGTTCTGTAAATAGGTGAATGTTGATTATTATTATGATGCTTCTTTCTCCCTCTCTTTCTCTTGCCTTCTAATACCCTCTCCCACTATCTTACTTCTCTCCTCTATAATCAAAATTTATGCTATTGTTAAAATAAAATAGAAATTGTTTTTATGACTGAAAGATATTTCAGGTATGATTTTTCCCACTATACAAATTCACAAAATATATCAGGTATATTTACATCTATTCACACATACACACATACACATTTATATATACCTCCCTATCACTTCTAAATTTTATTTTCAACTCAAAAACTCAAACTCAAACTCAAACTAAAATTCAACAAGAACAAACAATAATCAATTATTTAATGTAAAATAAAGTGTGTATATGTACCTTTATAATATAATATTATATAATATATGATGGTATTTCTAGATACCCTCAATATCATTAAAGGAAAGGGGAAAAAAAATAAATAAAAGCTCAAGTAAAAAGCTTTGGTCTTACCTATCAATATTATTTATTAAAAACATTTTACAATGATTTTCTTAGCAATTTTCTTGTATTTAATTTTTTTTTTTTTTTAGGTTCACACTTTCTTAAAGTTTGTGAATTTTCATACAATTTATACATTATTTTTCATAATTTCCTTCTTCTTTTTTTTCTTTTTGTTTTGTAGTTTTTTTTTCATTTTCTTTTTCGTCTTCTTGTTTTATTTTTTTAAATGAGAAAATATTACAAAAAAATTACACTATGAGTGAAACAAAAAAACCTTTTAAGGTTTTCTTTTTTTTATTACCGTCTTTCTTTTCTTTAGGAAATTTCTTAATATATTTTCCTTCTTCTTTTTCTTCGCACATTCAAAAATTAAAGCCATTAAAAAGCAAAACAAAAAAAAAAAAAAGAAAAGGAAAAAGTTGGTAAGAAAAAAAAAAACGAACTGTTTCAACCCAACAGACTCATTTCCTTTTATTTTATTTTTGTTGTTGTTGTTGTTTATTGTAAGAGATTGAAGGGAGAAAAAAGAAAAAGGGAAAAAAACAGAATAACAATAACAACAAGCGAACCAACAACTAAGAAAACTAAGAAAAAAAAAATATAGAATATATTCATGTCCTTAAATATATTTATAAATCCATGATAAAAATTTATCATTTTCATGTTTGTTAATATTTTTCTGTATAATTTACGTAATAGTTTTAAAATTGTAATAAATTACAATTTAAATCATCGTCATTTGAATAAAATTTTCTCATTAAATTCTTCCCAAAAAAAGGTGTAAAAGGTGTGTTTTTCTTCTTCTTATTATTTGTACAAAAAAAAATAAAAAGAAGAAAAAACGACAGAGAAGCATGAGAACATCAACATAAAACTCTTTTACGCCCATTAAATTTATCATTTGTAATTTATTTCAACTATTTCCTTAATTTAAATTACATTTTATTATTTAACTTTTTCTTTATTCATTTTTCTTCTTTTTCTTCTTTTTATTTTTTTGCTTATTTTTCAATTATTTCCTTTTTTTTCCTATTTCTCCTTTTTTTACTTTTTTTCTAATTTTCCCGACATTAAACCTTTAAGTCATTTTTAAATTAAATTCAATAATACTAAATTTTATATCTGTTTTTAAATTGTTTTATTTATATCTGTACGTCTATGTGTTTGTGTGTAAGAATAATTAAAAAAATTTATTGAAGAAAATTAAACGATTAAAGATTTTTTAAAGAATTTGCTTTTGCCATTAATACAAAATTTTATTCAGTTTTAAACAGTGACCAAAGTTCAAAGCACATTTTATGGTTGAAAAACTTAACGTTTTATATAAATTGTTTTGTTATTTCAACCTCCATAAACTAACTACTTTATATATTTTCTTTATAAATAACATAAATTTTATTACCGTCAACCATGCCGACATACATTTTTATTTTTCTTCATTTTAACTTTTTTCATTTACTTTTTTTTTTATTATTTTTATTATAAGAAAACAGATAAGATTTAGTGAAATCATTAGAAATAGTCTGACTTATAATTGTGATCAATTTATACGAATTTAATCAATTTAATAAATTTGGAAACATCATCATCATTGTCAATTGCCACGATTTATACGTGGATCTATGCATCCATTCACACTGTAACTCAGGACATATGATTACTGGTACATTATTACATTGTATGTCAGAAAATCAGAATAAAAATTAGAAGTTAACACACATCAAGAACGGAACTCCAACACCAATCGTTGCTTGCTAACCATTACTTTGTTGGAACAGAAAATTTACTCCGTTAAAGGAGGAACCCAAATAAGTTGAAAATTCTCACATTTTCTGAAATTTCAACATTATTTCCTAAATAATTACTAAAATAGGTTTAAGATAATTTTGGTGCTATAATTTTACAATTATAGAAGTGTCGAAAATATTTTTATTCAATTTAAATATAATTAAAATTAAAGATCAAAGATAAACTGCAATTAGGTTTACATAAATTTTTAAACATTCAATATTTGTTTTAATCAGAATAAAGTGAATACAAAGAAAAAAATCCTATTTTAAACTTGTAGTTTTATAAAGTAAAAATATAATTGATTAAATGAAGCAAAAAAACTGATAATGAATTAACATAATTTGTAGCTGTTAAAACGGAGACAAATGATAAAATTCATTTTTATTTGAAGATCCTATTTTCTCAACTGAATAGTCTTGTGTTCCTTTTTCATACCAATCCATTCAATTCACTAAATTTCTAAATAATATTGAATGCCTTCATGCAATTAGTAGCTTTATTTCCTTAAGTTGTTTTTTTAAAAGAAATTTGTATTTGCCCGATTCTTTTAATTAAATTAATTTTTAAAATCTCAATTTGTCTTTTACCTATTTTGAAGTTACTGTTTAATTTTTTTACTAGATTCATTTTAGGACATCAAAGTTAAATAATAAAATATTGTTGAGATTTGCCTGAGATTACATTTGAACCAGTCTTTATCCAACTGAAATTTTTTTTATGAGACTGCTTTGTCCATTAGTGGAAAAGTATATTTTTCATATTTTTTTTTTATCTATTTTGTGAAAATTTCGGAAAATTTATAACATAAGGAGCACACACAAAACTAAAACGCACATACACACACACACACATAATCAACATGTGGTGACTTTGAATTTTTCTGCGAAAAAATAAAGGAAAAATAATAAAGAAAATATTTATGTTGTGTTAATATAGTTTCCTTTTTACTTTCTTTTCTTTTCTTCCTCTTCTTCTTCCATCTTTTTCTTTTCCCATTTTTTTTTTCTTTCTCTTTAGTGTTGTCGACGACGTTATTTTTTTTCTGTGAAATATGTCAAAATGTCGCACGAAATCAAATAATAGAATAGAATGGATTAGTTTTAGTTTAGTTTTTCTCTATATATTTATGTGTTTGTTTGTGTCTATCTATATATGTGTGTGGGTGTTGTATGTGTGTGTGTGTGTGTGTGTGCGTATATATTTTCTATGGAAAAACATAAATCATTTTGTAATATAATATCATTTCGTCGTTGTTGTCATCGTTGTTGCTGTTTACTGTTTAGATAAGCGTAAATATATTTATTGTGTTTATTGCATACAAAATAGATTCAAATCGTGAATATTTGTTTAAAACAAAAAATGACAGTGGGGGAGGGCGAATAAATATTTATTCATTAAAAATTAAAAATAATAAATAAATACTTTCAATAAATTCATATTTTCATTATTTATTATTGTATTGAATCAAAAGAAAAGAAAAGAAAAGAAAAGGAATGAAAAGAGAGAAAAGAAAACAAAAGCACAGAAAACATGAAAAGTTTTTTTTTATTGTTGTTTGTTGTTGTGTTGGTGAAGGAAAATACTTAAGTAAAAATATATAATATGAAACGAAGACAAATGGATGGATATAATTTTGTTTGTTATAAATGTATTATGTAACATTAACCGGATATACCTCAAAGACCATTTATATCAAAATAGAAAAAGAGAAAAAATATGAAATGAGAAAAGAGATAGATGTATATAAATATAGAGAGAAATTTGAGTGGACAAAACTGAACTTGTCATAATGTCAACCATAAAGAGGTTTTAGTTTTGTATATTTCACATATATACATATAAACATTTCTACTTGTCAGAAAGTGTGGTTTTAATAAAATTCTTGTATATTAAATATTTTATACGTTATTTTAGTTAAATTTTATATATATATGAAAATATATACATTCTTGTTCAGAATTTTAAACCATACATAATATCTCAGTATATAGCATAATTTAAGATAAAAAAAAAAACAATGTCCAGTATGAATACAATTTAATTTAATATATTCAAAAGTTTTGTGTTAATAAATAAACACAGGTGTGGGCTGATTACGTCATTATTATGCGGTTGAAAAAGCTTTAAATACAGAGAGGGAGTGATATTTATTATAAAATTATTATATTCAATTCTATAGTAATGAATAAAACTGATTTTACTTAAAACAAAAAACACAACACAACACAACACAACAAATTAGTGAAAGAATAAATAATAAAAATAAATGATAATTTTAATTTTCACCAATGAAACTTTCATCTTTATCAATTTTGTTAATTTGAAAAAGTAATGTTTTAATGTTAATAAAACATTTGAAACTTTTACATCATTCTCTAGGTAGATATGACAAAATATAACAACACATTTAAAACTTTTTTTTTTTTTGTTTATAACATTAAATTGTAAAGTTTTTAGTTTATATTGTTTTTATTGTTAGTGCACTTGAACCAATAAATTAGAATTAATATGGAATATGTTTAGGAGTCAACCTTGGGAAGTAAATATAAATTATAAGAACTTTGTAGGTGAATTAGAAATATTTACACAATATAGTATTGTACTATTTCCATGTAATTTGTTGTCGTTTAATTTTAGTTTAGACAATATACTTTGTATAACATCTAACTTGACTATAGTGACGTAGATTCTTGTATTTGTGAAAATCGAGAAAATAGTAACGAGTAGAATATTGAAATTAGATAATAATTTTTTTAATTATAATTTCCATATGATTATTATTTGTTTATTGGAACATATGTAAATATAATGTCTTTAAGTTTTCACATTATGCATTTTATCTGATTTTATAAATGTGCACACATATGCACAAAATATTTATTATTATAAACTAAATAATTTATATAAGTTGAAAAAAGTTTCTAGTTTCTAGTTTCTAGTATCATGTCTCAACAATTAAAATTATGATTATAGTTAATTTTAAATTGCATTCTATAAAGTTTACTCTTAAAAAATATTATAATAATGAATTGAATTTTGTTACGACTGTTGCATTACATGTTTTTTTTTTTCAAAATAGAATGAGTCAAGTTATCTAAGTACATAGAATATAACGTAACACTTTAAAATTTTAACGTAACTTAAAGGTTATTATTTTCCTTTAAATTTTTACCTTTATTTTTTTGTTAATTATTATTTTTTGAAATTACATAAGATGATAATTTTTTTTCCCCAATCCAATCATCATCATCATTAACATCATCGTCATCGTCATAATAATTATCATCATATTATTCCTATATCTATAAATATAAAAAAAAGTCGTCTATGTTGGCATAGAGGAGACATCCAATTATTTTTTTGTAAATTTTCATTTAATGATGTATTAATGAAATTAATTTTATACTATGTGATGTTAAAGGGGGTTATTAGTAATATGGTAAGATGGTTAGGTGATATTGTACTGTGTTAAAAATTTAACCTGCAAACTTTTTTTTTCTTTCATTATTTTTCTCTTTACACTAATGAACATATTTCTTCATATATGGTTTGGTATATATGGTAATGTAAAATAATCTTCAATGTTTAAGGTTAGATTCTATATTTAGATTATGGTTTGAAATTCAACAAAAATAGAATGAAAAAAAAAAAAAAATTCTGATTACTTTAAAATAAAAATTAAATTCTTAATTGGAAATTTTTCTCGTTCATCGACTTTCATTATTATATTTTTATTATTTTTCTTTTTCTTTCGTTTCTTTTCTTATTAAATTGCAATATTTAATAATTCAATTTTTATTTTCCATTAACGAAAATTCTAGTGAAATTTTCATAAAATACATTTTTTTTTTCTTCCTTCGTTCTTACACTTCACATTTTTTTTTTTTCGTTCAATTAAAAAATTATAATAATTGTCTTCATTTTAATAAGATTTGCAATAATTATATATTTTTTCTCTTAAGCAAAAAATTATCTTTAAAATAGAATTTCCTTTTTCTTTTCTTTAAAAAAATAAAAATCAAATTATGTAAGAATATATTTTATAGGATTAAATTAATTGGTTGTCTTGTAGCGGTATATTTCCCGATCAGCAAAAATGTTTATTTACAAAATGATAAAAAAAAAAAATATTTGTTTATTTTGATGGAAAATAAAATGAAAACGATTAAATTGTTAGGTGATTGATTTAATTCAAAAATTAAGATACAAAATTCATTATGAATAATATTAAGCAACGACTTATTTAAATCAACACTTTACCATCTCACTTTCATAATGTCTGCAATAAATTCAAAATTTATTCTCATTGTTTGATTATAATTTTGCATTACAATGTTCAATAATTTAAACTGTTTTAGTTTAATAAATGAAATAATTTGATTGAAATTATTTAGTTAAATGAACTTCAGACATCACAATTGAATTCAACGTTAAGTTGAAGAAATTAAGAAATGAAAACAAATATCAATCATCAATTTTAGTTAATTGAAATTATTACAATTGAATAACTCTTTAAGAGTAAGAGAAAAACAAATCAAATAAAATCAAATGAGAAAAATCTACAAAAAAAAAAAAAAAAATGAATCAGAAAAATTTGTCAAAAAGTTTATATTTTTTTATGACCAACCAAGTTCAGTCATATAATGTTTATATTTTTTTATGATGAATCTTTATATATTTCATTTTAAGATGTTGATGTTTTATGTAAAAATGAAAAGCAACCCATCAAACCCTCTAAAAAAAAAAAAAAAACAAAAAAAAAAAACGTTATAAAGACAAAAAATATTCAATTTTTTCTCTTGTAAAATTTACATTTTTTTTTTATCTTTTTTTTTTTTGTTGTTTCTTTTTTATTTTTTTATTCAACTCAAAGTCAACTCTCAAACAATGACATTATTATGTATTATTTTTTATTATTTTATATTCTATTAGATATTATAATAAAATATATTATTAAGATTTTCCATAGAAAAACAAACACAAAAAGGAAAATGGGAAAATGGTAAAATGAGAAAATGGTAAAATTTAACTTAAATTTCTCCTGTTTTTGTCATTTATTTATCATTTTCAACCGAAAAAAGAAAAAAAAAAAACACTAAAGAAATTTGGATGAAAAATGAAAAATGAAAAAAAAAAATTGATGTCTGTTTTCAATTGAGGTACTTTTATATTATTATTCTTCTTTCATTCTTTAAATTACCCAAATAATAAAATTGACTTAAAAAAATTATATTTTTATTATTTGCCATAAATAAAATAATTCTATAACAAAAAAAAAAAAGAAAGAAGAAGAAGAAGAAGAAAGTAAATAGATTAAATCAGAGAAATTGTCTAGAAAAAAAAAGAAGAAAAGCAATCAAATGATATTCTTAAAATTTACTGGCTAAGAAATTATTATTTAAAAATAAATAAAACATTTTAAACGTTCTCCAAATATATCTGTCTGTTGAATAAAATTTTTGAACAAATTTATTAATCATCGAAACCACTTTCTACAACAAAATGTCAACACTACAAAATTTAAACTTGAATTTGAAATGGGATCTAGTTGATTAAAAACAATTGCAATGCTGTTCAATAATTTGCAAAGGTCATTACTTGTTGTCATTGAATTGACCTTTGTATATATTGTAAAAATTCTATTCTCAAATGTTTCTTATTATAATTTTTGTTTATTAATTTGATTAGTGAATAGGGAAAATTAAACGTTTCTTAGAAAACTGTTCTTACTAATTCATTAATTATTTCTGGTAAATTTTTTTTTTTAGGTCCCCTATTTTTCACCAACGCACGTCTTTTTATCGATTAGCTGATTGGCATTATTTTTTTCTATTCTTTCTTTCATATTTTTCTTATGAAGAAAACCAATAATCTGAATGTGAATATTTTCTTATATGTTTTTTTTCCTGTTTCGATTAATTAACCATATATTTTTTTTATTTTACGAATGAACGATTTTATCGAATAAAGAAAAAAACAAGTTAGATATTTTTCATGCTTATGAATAAGAATTGGCACATATAATGAAAAAGGCTGTAATTCCCATTTCCATTCCCATTCTCATTCCCATTCCCATTCCCATTCCCATTCCCATTCCCATTCCCATTCCCATTCCCATTCCCATTCCCATTCCCATTCCCATTCCCATTCCCATTCCCATTCCCATTCCCATTCCCATTCCCATTCCCATTCCCATTCCCATTCCCATTCCCATTCCCATTCCCATTCCCATTCCCATTCCCATTCCCATTCCCATTCCCATTCCCATTCCCATTCCCATTCCCATTCCCATTCCCATTCCCATTCCCATTCCCATTCCCATTCCCATTCCCATTCACATTCCTATTCCTATTCCTATTCCCATTCCTATTCCCATTCCCATTCCCATTTTCATCATAAAAAAAAGAAACTAAAATTCGTTCAATTAATATTTTTGTTATTTTATTTTTAAATATATTATTTATTGTCCTTTATAAAATAATAAACTGCGTTACGTTATTTCCTAAAATTGTTCTCTCTAATAAACTTATTCTAAACTTTTTCAAAGTCCATTCAATATTACGTTTCGCCTGTATACTTAATTATATTTTTTTTCTCTCTCCCAATATTTTTTAATGTTTTCATTTTAAGTCTACTTAACATCATACTCATTCTCGGTACTTATTAAATAATTACACTAAAATATTATTTTTGATTCTAATAAGTGGATATTTTAGGCGTTAATCGAATTTATATTATTTAATAGAAATATGTGGGGGAGAAAAAGAAAAAGGTACGTTAGGTGTTTAAACATTAAACATTTATTTAATTGATTTATTTATAATATTAGACACGCACACACACAAACACACGTATGTATATACATATACATAAAAAATACTATTCCCTTAATATTTCAATCTATAAACAATAATAAATATTAATAAATATTATTAATTATGAATTATCTCTCTATAAATAAAATATACTGGAGAAATTATAATCCCAAATGCATCTTTAATATAACACTAATACTAATTAAATTTACAATTGATATTAATTAATAAATTATTTATTATTATAATTAGAATAAATGTTCTTTTAAATTAACTAAAGTGTTTTCTTTTTTCTTTTTTTTTTTTTTTTTTTGCTATAATGCTAAAAGCTTAATGTTAAAACATAAAGCTAAAATATATACAATAAAATATATAATAATAATTTATCTTTAATCTCCTGGTTTTCTTTTTTTCCTTTTTCCTTTTTTTCTTTTTTCTTCTTCTTCTCTCTTTCATTTATCTTTTCTTTATAATAAAAATATATTTAAGACACGAATTTAATATCAGAAAAACGTTTCTTATTTATTCTTTCGAATATTTTTCTATAATATTAATTGTATATATTTTTCTATAATATAAAGATAAGCAATAAAGAAATAAAATATTGAATTGAATTTCTTATAAAAGATAAGAATTTATTTATATATTTTTTTTTCTTTCTTAAAGTTATTATTGCTTCAACGTTAATTTGTTTTTAATGTTTATTCCATTTTATTTTTCTTTAAAATTCGAATTTTATATGAATTATTACAATTTTAGTTTACATTATTTGGTCGGTTGGTGAGTGTTAATTCTTGTCCATATTAAAATGTGAGATAAAAAATTTTGATAAAAAATGTTCGAACTGTAAATGTACTCCAATTAGCATTTAGTTTTTCCTATAATATTTCACAATTCTTCGTTTATGATTGAATTCAATAAACACTGGTTTTTACTTACAATAAAAATCATAAATATAGAATAGAAAAACGTGATTAAATTAACATTCATAATTAGTCTAGTCTATTAAATTTATTTTTTGATACAATTATTACACACATCAACAGGATTAACTAATAACCTTTATATTATATCAAGAATAAATGTTATGAAAGGAAACTCCTTCAAAGTACATAAATTCCAGAAATTATTTTGGACCTACCTCAAAAAATTGAACCATCATCAACAAAGAAAAGAAAAAAAAAAAACAAAATAAAGAAATAAAGAAAGAAAGAAATGAAAAACTGTAGGTAGGTACACACAATATTCTCAGTATGCTATAAACAACAACAATTTAAATGAAAGTCAGACGATATGGATGAATAAAAACAAAAGAAAAAAAAAAAACAAAAACAACTCCTTCTTTTCCTATAAATACATACACACATGCACATAATAATATAATTTCTTCCCCTACCTTTATTTATTACAATAACGAAAACAAAACACAAAAAAAAAAAAAAAAATGAAGTTTTATGGTAATAGTTTTATAACTACATAATACTATAACTATGCCTAGAGTCATAGGATACAGGTAGCAATATTATATAAAGAATGAATGAGATAGAGATAAATATAAATAGAGAGAGAGAGAGAGAGAGAAAGAATGAAATATAAACGTGTTAATTATATAATTATATGATCACCCTAATTTCGTCTATTCACGATATTACAACTGCGCGGATCCGTTTATATTTTTATTTTATTTATTTTTTTATTCTGTATATCGCGTAACCTTGAACCCCACACCGCATACCGCATAATAATATTTATTTCCACATGTTTGTTCTCTTTCTTTCAGTTTTCTTTCGTTTTTTTTTTTGTTTTTTTTTTTTCTTCGTCTTCTTCTTCTTCTTTATTTCTCCATACCATTTCCATCGAATCCGTACGAAACAGCAACAAATGAAAATGTCAAAAAATCATTCAAGTGAAAATATTAAAATTGAATATAAAAACGAAAAATAAAAACGAAAAATACTGTATTCAAAAGTTTTTCCTCCATTTTCTTCTCTTCATTTACGTTTTATTTGCTTGTTGTTGTTGTTTTTCTGATGATTTCCCATTTTTTTTTCTTTGCTAGATTTTCTCGTCATTTCCATTTATTATGATATTTTATAGTTGAATGCAAAATATAGATAAATATTACTCTATCTTCTATCTCATTCTCTCTGACTATTTACCACATTAAGTTTTTCTCTTACTCTTTTTTGTTATGATATAATGAAGCATCAACATAGTTAGAATGTTTTGATTACATTAGGGGTGTCAGGATGTGGTCTAAAAATGTTCTAATTGTTTTTCAGCATACCCCCCTCCGGTTATGACTACGGGGTAAAAAAAATTAAAATACGACGAAACCACAATAATTTAAGTGTCTTTACGTGTGTCTATGTATGTTTGTATTCTGTGTGTATGTATTTTTTCATGAGATTTACACGTCATAGGGCGTTCTGTCAAAAATAATTTATTCGTTAAATCTTGAAAGAAGAACGAGAGAAGAAAATTGTCTTAGAGGAATAAGAAAATGAGGAAACATAACCAAATTAGGATTAGGGAGAATAAATTCAAGAAGGGAGAACATTTTTCTTTTTTTCCATCTACTCTTTGTCGTCTTCTTCTTTTTTATCTTCTCAAACTCCACCCTGATGGTGGTTTTTTTTTTAGAGGTACTTTACTTGGTGTAGCGCTGTGCTATATGTTTGTGCTATGCTGACACACCTTGTTATTTATTTTTGTGTTGACATTCGTTTGTTACAATTAAATGGAAAAACCAGGAAAAATAGACGAAAATAAAAAAGAAAAAATAAAAAGAAAAAAGAAAAAAGAAAAAAGAAGAAAAGTCAAAATTGGTTTTGTTAAAATCTACAACTTTTTTTTTTCTTCCTTTGAATTCTATCGCTTAATTTTATTGAATTTAGAAAATCGTTGATTGTTGATTGTTGTTGTTACTTTGATAAGTTAGTTAGGCACTTTGCGTTATATTGTTGTTTTTTTTTTGCAAATTGAAATGAATAGTTTAGATCAGTTTAATTGAGTTTATGGCGAATTGACAAAATATCTTCAATAAATAAAAATAGGAAGAAAAAAAAATGGTGACTATAGAATTTAAGTTTGTTTGAAAAATGAGAAATTGTTGGAAATTTCATTATTGAATTTTAATGTGAAATTCTATTTAAATTTCATTAAAATGTTAAAATAATTAAGTTTTCATTTTAAAGAAAATTCAATTATTTTGTTATCTATTTTCTTAAAGAAAATTGTATTTTCATTTTCTATTTCTTACAATCGCTTTTCTATTTAATTAATTCTTGACCAAGCAAATGCTACAGTGAATTTATAAATAAGAAAAGATTTTCTATCTTTTGGCGAACAAAAAAAAAGGGGGGAGGGGGGAAATCAAAAATTAAGATCGATTAAATTCAATTCACGATGCTTCTTCCTCCTTGTTTTTCTTCTTCAACAAAACAAATTCTTTATTGTCAAATTCAAACTGAAAATGGTTTTTCTTCCTTTTTTTTTTAATTTTTTTTTTTTTGGAAAAAACTTTAAAAAAAAGGAAGAAAAAAAAACACAAACTCTATTTAATTAAATTCAATATCAATTTCGTTTTTCCTCTTTTTTTTTTTTGTTGCCTTCTTCTTACTCTTTCTACTTCTTCTTCTTCACTTCTTCTTCTTCTTCATTCATTCATTCATTCATTCTTTCTTTCCTTTTTTTACTTATAAATTGTTAACTTTATATATACAGATAAATATATAATACTGATTGTGAGTCCCACCAATCAATTGATTAAAATTTTAAAAATCAATAAAAAATAAAAATAAAAAGAAGAAGAAGAAAAAGAAAATAGCAGAGAAAAAAAAGAAGAAAACAGAAAAGATGTTTAAAAGAAGAAAAAAAAATAAAATGAAAGAATAAGAATAAGAAGGAAGAGGAAAAACCAAAGCAACTTAAATGAAATTGAATTTTAAACGAACCAAAAAAAAATAAAAAATAAAAAAAAAACGAAAGAAAGAAAGAAAGAAGAAAAACCTATATAAACGTTTAACCTTCTCCCGCCTTCAAAACTACCCAACCTCATCGTAAGCAACCCAAACCCCATTCATCTATTGCCCATACCAACTTTAACTCCCTTTTATATTATTATTATATATTGAGAGAAGGAATATAATAAGGAAGAGGAAAGCTTTTTGGATGAGTATGATGAGACGACTTGAACCTTTTTTTCTTTTTTTTTTTTTCTTCTTATTTTATTTTTATTTATTTTTAAAGAACGTAAGTTTTACTTGTGATAAAAAAAGAAGAAGAAGAAGAAGTAGAAGACGAAGAAAAGTACCAAGATCAGGTCTTCTTATATCAGAGAACAAAGAGAGTATGAGAATGCAATAGTTATTTATTTTTCTATCATATTATTTTTTCTTTTAAATAATAAATTGAACAATGATTCCTTTTTTTCCTTTTCCTTTTTTCTCGGTATAAGAAAAGTTGCAGGAAAGAAGAAAAAAAATAAAATTAGAAAAAGAAAATTTGATGAAAAAATCAAACTTAAGAAAATAAGATTTTGATTTTGATTTTCCTGTGTTTCGTTTTCTTCTTCTCTACTTCCACTTCGTTTTTTTTTTATATTCTTATTTTATTATGTTTTTTCAACCTGTTGAATTTTCATTTTCATTTTTTCCTTTTCTTTTTTTTTAAAAACTCAAACAATATCTTTTATGAATTTTAACGTTTTTTTTTTCTTCTCTTTTCATATTTTTTCTTTTGTTGTTGTTGCTGTTGCTGTTGTTGTTGTTGTTGTTGTTGTTATTATTGTTGTTGTATTCTGTTTTGTGTAACATGAGAGGAGGACTCTTAAAGTCTGTTCATAATTTTGTTAGCTTTTGCATAATTTAAATCCGCATAATATAATAGAGTGTAACTTTCTATTTAACTTTAAACTTTTTCTCTTATTTTTCCTTTTTTCTTTTATTTTTTATTTTTTATTTTTTTACTTACTTTCTCCACCCCACTCGTCGTATTTTTTTTTTTTTCATAATAATATATTTTACAAAAGTAAAGGAAGAGATGGGTAGGAAGGAACCTCAACATATAAGGCAATGGTGAAAAAAGAAAATGCTCGCGCGCGGGAACACACACAATACGTACAACACAGCGCGTTTATCTTTGAATTTGAAATGACATTGAACTTTTTTTTCTTTCTTTATTTTTATTCTCTGCCTTTTCTTAAAAGAAACTTTTCTTTACTGGAGAGATGCTATAAACAATTTTCGTTAAAATAAGACAAGTGGGTCCATACATATACATTTACACACACACACACACACGCAAACACACAAATATACAAATACAAATTCCACTCTCTGAGAAAATGTACCAAAAATAAATTTGCATTTTTATGTCTTTGCTGGAACTTTTTAAGATGCTTTAACTGAAGTAGAATGTAGAGGGCCATGGTTGAAAGGGGACAACGCTAAAGGTTTGGAAAGGGGAAGGTGAAGTGGTTAGTTAAATAATATGCAAAATAGTAATAGTAGAAATGGAAAAGATGAGGTGGTTGATGGGTTATGAAATTGTTGTTTTCCTTATTCTTCCATTTTTTTTTTTGCTATTTTAAAAAGATACACGTTCGCTACAAATAAATTATTGTGTTAAGGAAATTTTTGTTTTTCTTTTTTGGATTTTTTTCCCCTTCTTTTTTTCTTTCTTTGTTTATTTTTTTTATTTTTTTTTTGCAGAATGAGGAAAGTAGGGATCATCTCACGTCAGCAGATTAACAAACGAGACAAATCACATCTTTTATTTTTCTTTTGCTATTCTTAAGTACAGGTGAAGTCTTTGTGTGAAGCTTTTAATAACAAAATTAAAGAGTATTACTACAAAAGGTTAGAATTATCCGAATTATGAAAAGATTTTCGGGATTCATCCTTATTTTTTTTCTTTGTTGTTGTTCTTTCTTTCTTCATCATCAAATAATTGTATATTATTCCGTCGTTTACAGGATGTAATAAATATCTATTATTATTCTGTCGTTTTCAAGAGGGTGCAATAGATGATAATGTATTTGTATGGAATATGTGTGTATGTGTATATGTGTATAGGTATATAAATATATATTTTCAACACGCATTGAATAAAGAAAAGAAAACTCCCGAAAATAAGGGGAAAAAGATGAGAAAAAAGAAAAAGAAAAAGAAAAAGAAAGAAAAAAAGACTACAAACTTTTCTTTTATACGAGGCGTATATAAAGTGGAACAAACAAAACACAAACATTGAATGTATTATATGTGGTTTAAAGAAACGTGAAAGAGATGAGTAAGAGAGAATGAGTGAGGGAATGTGGGTTATGGGATGGTGAAAAACACTTATCGAAAATAAGGGAAAATATATTATATATGTTGTAAAAAAAAAGTACATATATAAGTTATATGTTATGTTACGGCGCGTTGCGTATGTATTACACACGTTGAAGTATAAAGTTGATATGATAAGTTTTCTCTGTCATAATCAAATATACATGTACATAGGAGTATATAAACTTTACCTTAAATCACAAAGGACCATTTTCAGGTTTATTTTTTATTTTTTCTTTCAAACAACAATAACAACAACAACAACAAAAGTATTCGGTGGAAAAAAAAAGAGAAATAAGAGAAAAGTGAAGAAGAAAAAAAAAATGAGAAACGAAACGTAACGTAACGAAAATAGAAAAATTTCCATTGAAAGGGGGGAGAAATAATTTTTTTTTTCTTTCCTATTTTTCTTCTTCTTCTTCTTCTTCTTCTTGACATTATCATCGTTCAAAAAAACAAAAAAAAAAACAAAAAATTTTCTTCTTTTTTTCATTGTTGATTTTTATATATTCAGGATGTATAACCATAATTTATGTTTCTTTCTTTCATTTTATATTTTCTTCTTCATCGAATCATTCCACCTTTTTTTTTTTCTTCCTCCTAAAAAAAAAAAAAAAATCAAAATTGAAATGTAAACATTTGGAGGCTGTCTGATTTTTTTTTCTTTCTCATATTTTTTTTTCTTTTTTGCTTTCTTCTGTATGTTGCTCTTGTTTCATTTTGTTGCTCTGGTTTTTTGTTGTTGTTGCTTTTGTTACTGTTGTTATTATTGTTGTTGTTAGAGGGGTTTCATGTTTAGATGTCAGCACCATAAGGTGTGGAAAATGATCAATAGACAATTACTGGAATATTGTTATCATTTTTTTTTGTGGGTGCTTTTGTCGATTGTCAAACAAAAAAAAAACAAAAAATAGAGAAAAAACAGAAGAAGAAAATAATAAGGAGAAAGGAAAATTAATAGTGCTTAAGGTTGATGGTTTACACGTCAAAAAATTTCACACAAATATAAACACAAAATATAAGTTTGTATTGGTAAAATACAATAACAAATCTAATACATATATACACACCTTTACCTGTCATAATTTTAACGTATATCGCATGATTTAATAACAACGAAGTGGTTGCTGAGCTAAAATGGATTATATGGGATGATCCTTAAATCGTATATCCTGTTGTATTACTTTTTAATTCTATCTATATATATATTTTTTCTTCTTCACGTAATCAAAATTGTTTAAGTTCTCAAATAATTGTGTTACCTTATAAAAATGTAATTTACTTAATAACAAAATATAAGATTATAAAAGAAGAAGAAGAAAAAACATAAGAAGAAATAACAGGACCCAAAACCCGCACACATTAGATAAATGGCCTGTGGGTATTCTTAGTAAAACATATAAATGGTAAAGATAATTATAACAAAAAAAAAGAAGAAGAAAAAGAACAAGAAGAATTAGAAGAAGAAGAAGAGAAAGAAAGAAAAAAAAAAGAAATAACAGAAAGAAATAAACACAAATTTTCATTACAAATAAATTTATTCACAAAAAAATTTTTAGCTACATTAATTTTGCCCCTAATTATGTACATTAAAAATTATGTTCATTTTTTATATATTCTTTTTTTTTATTTTATTTTATTTTATTTTATGTTTTGTATTTTTTTTTTGTATTTTTTTGTATTTTTTTCTTCCCATTGATATATTACAAAGCCAACAAAAAAAAAATATATATATTTTTTTTTGTATTTTGTTTTTGTTTTTGTTTTTTTTATTCTTTTTATTCTTTATTATTATTTTATTTTAATTTAATTTAATTTTTTCTTTTATAATTTTCTGTGTGTGACTGTGTATGTGTGTGTGTGTATTTATTTGTTCATTTATTATTATTTTTTGTTTTTCTGTTATGTTTTGAAATTTAAGTCTTCTGGGTGTACGTTACGTATCACATAAAACGGAAAAATATTCTCTTTAGTTGTCTAAAGAGAATATTTTCTGTTTTACGACAAAGACAAGAAAAAAAAAGGTAAAAGTAAAAGTGCTGAAGTTTTTTGTAAATTCTGTCAAAATAAAAACAACGAAAAAAAAAAAAAAATGTTACATTGACATTTTTTTCTTTTTCTTTGACTTGAATTTAATTATTTTCTCTCAATTAAAAATTGTTGTTTCTTTTTTTTTTAGATTTTATTTGGCAAATATAGTGAAAAATTATTCTCATTTTTTTCTAATTTTTCCTTAAAGAATCTTAAATAATAATTTTTAATTAATTTATAAATTTTCAATTTCACAAAAAAAAAAAAAAATTTTATTTGGGAAATTTTTTTTCTGTGTCACTAATTTTTAAAATTTTATATTTTCTTCTTCTTTTGTTTTTCTTATAAAAATATTTACTTTAATTTCAGTTGACTAACAAACAACAGAATAATCTGTTTTTTCCCCCTTTTTCTTCTCACCAAATTTTCAATTTTCAATGAATTTGGGCAGCGTCTTTGTGCCGATTTTAAATTCCATTAAATAATAATAAAATATAAAAATTACAGAATAGAAAGTACAACAAAATTTTGTTTACATTTTTTTTTGTTTTATTTCAATAGTAATTCTGACCTTTGTCTGATTAAACTTAAATAATTTTTTTGTTGTAAAGTCTTCACGAGTCTCCTGTAAATCGTTCTTTTAATTGAAATCCTTTTTTTTTATGTCAATGTCATTGAGTTAGAGCAAAACTCATTCACATTTCATTCTTTTAATCCGCCTTTTCTGTTCATATTTTTTGTTCATCTTTAACAACTTTAGAACAACAACAACGAAAAAGTAAAAGCAACAGAAAAAAAAAACAAAAGCATAAAATTATTTTCCTCCGTTTTCCAAAAAAAAAAAAAATGTTTTTCTTTTATTTATTTATTTTTTTTTGTTTTTTTTTTCTTTTAAATTTTATTTTATGAAAATAGAAAAAGATTAAGAGGTAAATGTTTATTATCTCTAGGTAGCTTTGTGATTTTTAAATAAAATAAATAAAGAAATTAATTTTCCATTTTCTTCTATTTCCTTCTATTTTCCTTTTTTCATTTTTTCTTCATTTTTTTTTTTTTTCTTCAACTTTAAAATAATTTCTCAACCAAAATTTTCTTACGTTTTTTTTTTGGTTTTTCCCGATTCTTGTGAACAAAGTTAAAAAAGTAAAAATAAAAAAACAAAAAAAAAAAACAAGACAAAATTATTTTTTTTCATTTGGCAGATGGCCGAATAATTTAACGTTGAAATTTTTGTCTTCTGTTAATTATTTACGAATTTTATTTTTTCTCCTTTTTTTTTGCATTAAATTCTGAAATTTTGAATTTTTCTCTTTTCCTTCATTTTTCTTTTGTTTTAATTTTATAAAATTTTCACACTTTTTCTTTTGAATAAATTGATTATTTACGGGAAAATTATGTTTGAATTTTTATTAAGTTTTGTTTCTCTTTCTTTCTTTCTTTCTTTCTTTCTTTCTTTCTTTCTTTCTTTCTTTCTTTCTTTCTTTCTGTTTATTGTTTCGGTAATTAAATATATTTTTTATTTATTTATTTATTTTATGTTTTCTTTTCATCTTAATAAAATTTTCATCTTAAATTTTTCATTTATAGAGTAAAGACATTTTGTTAATTTTACTAAATTTTAATTTAATTTTATTCTTTTTTTTTTTTTACACATTTACTATTTTTTCTTTTATTTAATTTAATTTAATTTAATTTAATTTAATAATATTCTTTATAAATTTCTTTCATCATCATCATCATCATCATCATCATCATCATCATCATCATCATCATCATCATCATCATCATCATCATCATCATCATCATCATCATCATCATCATCATCATCATCATCATCATCATCATCATCATCATCATCATCATCATCAACATCATCATCATCATCATCATCATCATCATCATCATCATCATCATCATCATCATTTAATTTTTTTTTACAAAACATTAGAATTATTTTCATTCATTCATTCAATCTAACTACATTATTTGTTGACTTCTTTGTTTCTGTTTCTGTTTTTTTTTGTGTTTTTGTATTTTTTTGTGTATTTTAGTTTTTTTTTTTTAATTTTCATTTAAAATAACTTTTTTTTTTTTGTTTTAAGTTTTAAATATTTTTACCTTGCTTCCCCTCATTTATTTTCATTAATTATATTTATTTTTTATTTGATTTATCGAAATTTTTCTTTTCAATTTAAATTTCAATATTTTATTTACAAACATTTTTTTGTTTATTCCTCTACACCAAAGTTTTTTTTTTTTTTGTTTCTTGTTTTGCGTTTGTTTTAATTTTGTTGATTAATCTTAATTTTTTTTTTCATTTTCATTTTCTTTATTTAATTTCCTTAATTTTAATTTAATTCCTCTTTCTTTTTCTTCTTCTTCTTTCTTTTTAATCAGTAATTTACAACAATTACTATCATCAAAAAAAAAAAAAAAAAAAGGAAAAAGAAAAAAGAAAAGAAGGAAAATATAAAAGCGCCTTACTTCCGGTTTTTCTTTTTCTTCTTCTTTCACTTTTTTAATACTTTTTCATAATTTTTCTTTTCATGTTTTGTTCTATCGTTTTTTTTTTTGTATTATTTTTTTTTTGTTGTTTATTAATCAATGGTCAGAAGAAGAAAAGCAAAAACCCAAAAATCATTTTTGAGAAAATCCTGGGTGTGGTTATTTTTTTTTTTTTCTTTTTTTTCAGTAAGAGTGAGGTATGAATAGATTCCACTTCATTTAAACGTAATATTTAGGTTGGTTTTTTCTCTTGTATTTATTATGTTATTATGAAATATGATGAATTTTCCCCCGCCAACACAAAACAACAAAACAGAAAATGTTGAAGAAAATCAATGAAATGCGAAAACTAACACAGCATGAAATTTTTTTCTGTTTAGTCTTCTCCTACTTCCACCCCGTTTTCCCATTTACTTGTTGTAACTTTTCTTCTACTTTTTTTTTTGTTACTTTTATTCTAGATTCTAGAATAATGACAGAGCAACAAAGAAACAATACAGAAGGAGAAGGGAAAAGTCTATTTGATTAAATAAATTCAGTTAAAATGTTTTTTGTTAAATTTCTCATAAAATCTGAAGGAAACAAAAAATTCATAAGAAATGCAAGTGAATCTTTGTTGACACCAGAAATGGTGGTTGCTAAAGTATGTTTTGGTATTAAGAGAATTGTCTGACAAGAAAAAACAAATTAATATTAAATAAAAAGGAAAACTGTTGATTAAATTAAAATAAATTAGAATTAAATAGAAGAAGCGCAGCTGAATGAAAATTATATTTAAATGAAGTGAAATAACCATCAATACAATTTAAATCATAAACTGAAACGTTCTTCAATAAAAATATTCTTTTTTGTTTTTGTTTTTCTTATCTTTTACTCAGTGATTGATTTTTCTTTTGTTGTTTTTTTTTTATTTATTTATTAAATAAAAATATAACCAACCATAGCCAACAAAAAATGATTGAAGTTGATTGATTCAGTATTTTTTTTTTTTTGTGTTTGTTTTTTATTCTAAGAAGATTGTTTCTATTTTCTTTTTTTATTTTTAAATGAAAGAATAAAGGTAGAACGGAATTGAACAGAATATAAATAAATAAAAATGATAATGAGGGCTTTTAATTAGGGAAGCCTTTAATACAATAACAACAACATTGAGGAATAAATTTTAAAGCAAAGTTGAATTTTTTTGGTTAATAATTATTTTTCTGTTGAGCATAATTTTTGACGTAATCGGATTTTCATTAAAAGAGAAGACTAAAAAAAATGTTGTGTTGTTTCCTTTTGTGTACGAAGATCTTTGATTAAATTATTTTGAATTTTTTTCAAAACTAACTTTTTTTGGTTTTTTGTAGTTCTGATTTTTATTCTTATTGAATCGGTAATTGTGCAATAATTGTAGTTACTTAAGTAATTTATAATTAAAAGGTGCTTTTACAGGATTTTTGTTTTTAGTTTTTTTATTATTTTTATTTTATTTAAACGTATTTTATGCGGTTTTGTTTCTGTTTCTATTATTTTGTTTCTCTTTCCTTTTTTTCAAATTATGATTCCTTCTGTGCTTCCTATTTACAAATTTCAAATTCTTTTTTTATTTAACATTCTTAATGAATTAATTCAAATTCAATTCAAATTCAATTCAATTCAATTCATTTCAATTCAATTCAATTCAATTCAATTTGTTTTATAATTTATTTTGTTTTATATAATTTTTTATCTAAATATTTTTTAAATTTATTTATTTTTCACTTGAATATTTTTTTTAATTTAATTCTTTAATTTTTAATTTTTTAATTTTTTTTAATTTTTAATTTTTATATTTTTCTCTTTTTTCTCTTTTTCTTCATTTTCTCTTATTTTTTTTTTTTTTTTTGTATAAAAAACTATATTTTAATTTATGACATCATATAAAAAACAAATGACAATAACACTAACTCAATCCCATAATCTAAAATCATTTTTTTATTTCCACTAGTACTGTATTGGGTTGCCCGCAAATCTCTTACCTCAGCATCTGTGAATTATTGTTAGAAAAATAAAGAAAATAAAAAAAAAGAAAATGGTCAATAATCTAAAGGTCAGAATCATATAAGAAAATCAAGCAACGTAAACTAAAATAGGAAAATAGGAAAAAAAAAGAAATGGAAAGAAAAAAAAAATACTGTTTAGACACAATTCTTTGGTGACTTGAATTGAATTTTAGGTTTTTAGTATTCTTAATCTGTTCCTAAAAACCATTTAAACTAAATTAAAAATGGGCGACAGACTGGATTTTCATTATAATTCTGTCTCTTGTTTTCATTCGTTAAAAGATGTAATAAATTTTTAATAATGTTGAAAACAATAGAGAAATTTTGATGAAGGAATAATTTCAACGGATTATACAATTCTATATTTTTTTTTTGGCGATTTTGTTATTTTCTTCGTTATTAAGTTTTTTTTTTCTCATTTGCGTTAATATTCTCAACAGAGGAATTTTCCAATTAATACATAACTCACCGAGTATATTCGTTTTATATCGAAAGGCAGAAAAAAAATCCAATTAAGATTATAAATTATGATTAGCTTAGAAAAAAAAATCAACTCCCTTAATTTATGTTGAAAGTTTAAAAAAAAGGGAAAAACGAAAACTAACTTCCATTAATTATAATTATGTTTATGAAAATAATGAAAAATGCATACAAATTAATCAATTTTCTATTTTTGCTTTTTTTCTATTTTCTATTTTCATAAAACGTAATGCAGCAAACACATTACTCACGTCAATTTTAGACGTTATCAAACGCGTTAATACATTTTAACTACATTGTGAAAAAGGAAAAAAAGGAAAATGAAGAAAAAAATAATAATAAGGAACAAAAAAGGAAAAAAAAATGAAAAATGAACAACAAAATACAGAAAGAAAAAATTGCTTAATAGGAAAAAGGTTTTTTTTTTCAAAAAGGCAAAGAGTAAAATTAAAAAAATGGGGTGGAAAAATATGTGTGGGAACAAAAAGAAAATGTATTAAATAGGAGAGTAAAACAAAAAAAAAACCTTTTGATTATTAACTCACATAAGAGTTAGTTAAAATTATCACTATGTCATAAAGTTAAAAGGTTAAAAATGTCATATTAGCATGCAACAAACATATTTGAACCTCTCCCCCATCATTTCCCCTTAACCATCACTTGTTTTCCCATATTTTTCTTTTTTCATTCTTTTCTCTCTTATTATTTAGCATGCAAATGTTTGAGCATTTATTGTTGTGTAACATTATGTGATATGAACGGGGAAAAAAAAATACCGAACTTTAAAGAACCACCAGAAGAAAAAATAAACATTAAAAGAATGGGAGCAAAGAGAGAAAAAAAACGGTTAGTATGAGGTTGTATGATAAGAAGAAATATAATCAACGCGCACAATAATCCAGAAAAATGAAAAAAAGAAAAAAACAAGAGCGAAACATAATATAATCGTGTAGTTTATATTATGATGAAGGAAATTAATTAAATAAACTTTAATTTCTTTCAGGTTTTAATTCTAAATAATATTATGTGACCATAAACATTGGTATATTTATTTAAAAAATTATTGAATGCTTGTGAAACTTTATCACTTTATTAAACTTGAACTGAAAACATTTTGAAGATTTTGTTCAAACCTTCCTATATTTTTTTTGGCTAGATTCAATGTTAAATATCAAGATTTAGGTGCATCATTTTATTGTAATTTCGTAATGGCCATAATCAGTCAAAACACAAATTAAGAATTAAAAGAAATTACGATTATTACAGTCATCATTATTGCGTTATTAACATTTTGTCATTAACTTTAAATTGGACACAATTACTAACATTTGTATTTAATATTTTTGTTTACCGATCAATGAAGATAATTCAGTAATTATGATAATTAAAGAAGAATTAAAGCATAAAAGTGAAATCAAAAACAAATTTATTCGAGAATTTATTCGAGTAAATTTTCACATAAACAAAAATGATTGTTACGGCAAGAGAATTTATTCCCAAATATAACCAAAAGCTTTCTTGTTTATAAATAAAAAAATAAAAACGAGAAAATCGAAATAAAAACAGGAAGATGGAATACATAAAAAGAATAAGAATAAGTGTAAGAAAACAAGAGAAAGAAAGTTAAAGAACGGTGCAGAGTTAGAAAAAAAAGAAAGAAAAAGTCTAACATCAATTCAAACATCCATTTGTAAATATCCTGAATATATATATATATATATATAAGTAGGTATATGTTTGAGCTATCACAGATAATCGATGTCAATTTCCTTTAGTTCAATAATATAATAGAGATTTAAAGTTGATCTGGTTGAAACAAATCGAATATTTATATCTTAAAGTGTCAGCGTAATTCAACTTTTCGATGTTGTTTTTTTTTTTTTTCGTTTCTTTCGTTTTCTTATTTTATTTTTAGATTTAATCCAATCAAAAAAAAAAAAGAAAAAAAAAAGAAAAACGAGAAGAAACAGAAAAACAAAAATAGTAAGTTTATTTATAGTTTAAAGAAAAGGCAAACTGACATATGTACGATCAAACATTTACTATTTACGTCATAGTTTTCATGTAAAAAATGTTATAGACGAATTTTTTTTATTACACGAACTTATTAAATATTAATATTAATTGAAATGATATTACTGTTATTGTTATTTGTTTCTGTTGCTTTAAAATTAAATTAAAAAGAAAAAGTAAAAAAAAAAAAACAACGACCAGAAATTGCATAATAAAACCAAAAAAACATCTAAAGGAAATGAAACATTATTTTTTTTTTTGTGTTTCATTTGAAAGAAGGAAGAAAAAAGGAAAATTATTTATAACAAGAAAAGGGCAAAATAATAATAAAAGAATATTATTGAAATAAAGAATAAAAGAAAATAGAGTAGAGAGAGAAAATAAATAAAAAAAAGGCCAACTCAAAAGTCATGCAATCCACCATAATAATATAATGGAATAAAGTTGACATTATTTTTTTTTTTTCTGTTGTTTCTTTTCATTTTAATAAATTAACTAACTATTAAATTACTTACTTGAATTGGATGTTGAGAATATAAATTGTTCAGATATGTCACTCCAACCATAACGATTTCTGTAATAAATAATTATATAATTATTAGAAATTTACCACCCTCTCCATTTAGTTTTTTTACCCGTTTCTCTTTCTTTGGACAAAATATAAAATCGATAAAAATAAATAAAGTGGGAAAATCATTTTTTTTTAAATTAAAGTTTTTTTTTATTTTCCAAACCAATAATTGAAAGGGTGGTGACAAAAGTATAAGACTATTTCATGAAAGCAACGTAAAGAAAATATGTTAAAAATTGTAGGATAAATTTGCAAAAACGATAAAACTAATTTTGGAAACTAATAAAAAATTAAACAAAGAAAATTTTTTGCGATTATGATATTTCAAAGTAAAATTGAAAAATTGAATTGTTGGTGGAAATAAATATATATTGTAAAATTGGGAATAATGTAAAATTTGTATAGGAATATATATTTTTTTTTTAATAATTGTTTACCTTGCTTGAACTTTAGCCTCGTATTGTTCACTTGGCTCCAGTCCATGTATAACATAACTCATACTTTGTGTATAGAGATGTGATAATGGTATTGCAGGTAAAATAACATCTCTCCATTCATTTCTTGACCATCGAACAGCATTACCATAACCATTACGATATGGGTATGATCCATACGATGATGACATGTCATTCTCCTAGGGGAGACAACAAACAAACAAAAAAAAAAAAAAGGATATGAAAATTGAAAATTGGAAAATATTTTGAATAAAAAAAGAAAAATAAAAAAATTGAAAAGAAGAAAATATAAAATTGTACCGGATGATGAAAAAATTGGTTTCATTGTAAATTATTGAAAAGATGAACTAGTTTTAAATTCTGGAAACAAAATCAAATTAGCGGAGTAACAACAACAAAAATAATCAATGTAAAAATATGATGGAAATCTGATATAAACTGAATGAATAAAAGATTGCTAAATTGTTGCAAAAAAAAGATGAGAAATTTTTGATAGAACAACAAACAAAGGGAACAACTTAATTAATTATTTTAGCCAAAAACGTTCAAAGTTCTGGATTTTCAAAAA
Source organism: Pedicia rivosa (assembly GCA_963082725.1). NCBI lineage: Eukaryota > Metazoa > Arthropoda > Insecta > Diptera > Pediciidae > Pedicia > Pedicia rivosa. The sequence goes on along the minus strand of OY720151.1, from coordinate 13,735,621 downwards.
AACAAAAAGAAAAATCGAAAAAATAACAAAGAGTTTTCAACAAAATAAATGAAAATAAATTTTATCTTACAAATTTCTGTTTTTTTTTTTGGTTTTTAGTTCAATTTTATAATGAACCAAAAAATTGGTAAAAAAAAAAAAAATAACAGAAGAAAAGAAAGAAATGAAAGATTTTGTAAAAAATTTGATCTCTCTCACTTTAACATAAAATCCCTTTCGGCCATATTGTTGGCTTTGATGTTGTAGTGGTTGTAATTGTTCACTGAACCCATTTTGTAAGCCACTGGAATCACCATTACTTGTATGATCTCTTGGTAACCGTCTAAAGAATAGTTTAAATTCTTCAACTGGTGTATGAGAATCTACTGCCCATGAAATATTATATCTAAATAGAAAATTATATTTTATTATTATTAATTATAAATATGAAAATATGAAAATATTTAACATAATAGAAATTTTGGCAATGCTCAATTTTCACACAAACTACAATTTTTTTTTATATACAAAATAAAAACAATTTGCACAGAAAATATTCAATCAAGACAAAATTCAAAATATTTGATTTTCAAGAACAAATTTTGACTTTTGTTTTAAATTTTAAAAAAGAAAATCTAAAAATTTTGTTAAAAGGTAAAGAAGAAGTATATTTACCTATCACCCCATTGACTCACAGGTGGCGATTGAAAAATAACAGTTTTAGGTTTTCCTGTTAATAAAATTGTTTTTTTATTACGTCCAAGTGGATTTTCCGCTAAACATGTATAATTTCCAAAATCTTGTAAATGTACTTTTCTTATTAATAATGTATGACGTGATCCTCTTTTTTCCATTATATGACGTTCTGTTGTATCTAATTGCATTGTCTCCTTATACCAAACAACCTATAATTTATTATCAATAATTAATTTTAACATTAATAAATTTTCTAATAAATTGTAAGAATCTGTCGACATTGAAACATGAATTTAAAATTATTGGTGCAATATTAAAATATAATACTGCAATGTCAAATTAAAATATACTGTCCTTGAATTGTAGATTTTTCACATTACAGAAAATTTATTCTAAGACATTTATATTTTATCGTAAAATAAAAACGAGATTACATATTTTAACTGAATTTATCGATTTTTAAGTATAAATGACATTTTTAAACAAAATCCTATGGAACTTTGTTTAAACGAAAAATAATCAATGATAATAATATATGCAAATTATGTTTGTTTCATAATTATGTGTTTAAAAAAATAAACTAAATAAATAAAAGAATATTTTGTGTAACTTTTATTTTGTGTTAATTTTATGGGTGAAAAAAAAGTGGGTGAACAAAAATAAAAACGGAAAACTGATTGATGTTGATGATGAAAAGAAAGAAAATTAGTTTTGGTGAAATTATTTTTTTTATTATGTGCTGAAATATAATTTATTAAAGTTTTCATTTGTTGTTATTATTTTGTTTTTGTTTTTGTGTCCATTGTCTACTGTCCAGTTCATTATCTATACATATATATTTATAATATTGTTGATTATTATTAAAGTCACATATGTTGCATATATTTGTTGTTGTTATTGTTATTGTTGTTTGTTTTTAGCTGATCATTAATAATTTATAATGAAAAATGAAAGATAGAAAGAGAAAGAGAGTGAGAGAGAGAGTAAGATAAACACAAATTGAGAAACTTTTTATAGCATGTCCATTTAATACAATGAAAGAGATAAAACTATTGTGATAGAATGAGAAAAATTGATCAATTTTTTTTTTGTTTTGTTGTTTGATTTATGATGCTTCAAAAAAAAAACAATAACAACAACAACAGTAACAGCAACAGCAACAACAACGAAAAAGTGTTGATTTGTTTGACACTTTCATTTCAGTTGATTTTTTACGTTTTTTTTCTCTTTTTTTTATTTTTTTTTATTAAAAAACTTTAAAATGTGCAAACAAAATAAATTGAAAAATTCTGCAGAGTAAAAGCTTTACAAAAATAAATATATCAACAAATATAACGAAATGCAGAAAAAAAAAAATACAATTTGCTATAATTATTATATTATAGTACCACATGTTTATTTTTATAGTAAATTGAAATTGACAGCATCAAAAAATAGGAAAAATGCTGATGACAAAATATTTGATTTTTTTTTGCATTTTAAATTTAAATTTTATATTATTTATTAGATGGGACAAAAATGTGGAGGAAAAACGGGAAAAAAAATAAATAATAATGGAAAAAAGCAACAGAAATGAGATTTTTTAAAAACAAAAAATATGAACAACAACAACAACAGAACCGGTTTTTTTTATAAATAAAATTTAATACAATGAACTTTACCATATTGTTCACAAAAATTTTGTTTTTGTATTCACAACACGATGCACACGATGCAGTTACAATTTTATTCTACGATTTTTTTCTTTTTTTTTTGTTCGTCCATTTCTCTCGCTTCGTGTTATTGTTGTTGTGTGTAGAAAATGAATAACAGAGAAGCTAGAAGCAGAACAAAAAAAACAAAAACAAAAACAACAACAACAAAAAAATAAAAAGGAAAAAAGAAGGAAGGAAAAGAAAAAAGAAAAAAAACAACAAAATAATGCATCGCACGATGAATTACAATTTATTGCTTTGCAACCACAACTTGTAAGCTTTGGTTTTCAAAAACAAAAATTATATTTGGAACACGAAAAATAAAAATAAAAACAAGGAAAACACAAAAAAAGAAAAAAATGAGAAAGAGGAACAAAACAAAACAAAACGAAAAAATAAAGCTGAGTTAACATAAAGCAACAAAATTACAGAATAACCGAATGCCAATGGTGTAGTCTAAAAGTTTAAGTCCCCTCCAGTTATGTCACATTTGTATTTTTATTTTGTATAATTTCCCTTTTACTTGATGCATTTTTACACCGATGAGAAATCTAATGTAAATAATACTTTTCTTATAATTATGATTACAACCAAATCCTAATCATAACTAAAATCATTTCTTAATATCATTTGACTTTAAATAAAACTCCAGTTGCATTCACCAAAACTCCTTTTGTGGAATCAATAACGCATTTCATGTGAACTCAATTTCGATTGTATTATCTTAATACATTCGAACTCAATTTCATCGATATTTTATAATTTATTATCGAAAATTTAAAGGAAAAAACGTTATTTACAAGAATACAAAATAATTGACTCAGTTAATTTACGATATTGTAAAGATATGAATTAATTAATGGATGAACTTAATTTTGATTAATTTTAAATGAATTAAAAGGATTGCGTGCTCTTAAATTTAATTGTTTTTATATTTAGTGCGTGTTACTTGTGACACCACTGGTAATTGTCTCTATCTACGTTCTTGTCATGTCCTTTTTACCAGAAACAAAAAAAATAGAAGTTATTAATACAAATTCTTATCATAAACGCACACACACATATACACACAATACACATACACACACACATATACATAAAAACACAAGTATCCACGCAGGAACATATAAAAAAAAATACACAAACATATACATAAATATAATAATCGAATATAAGCAGAAAAAATGATAATCTAGATTTTTTCTTTCATTCTTCTTAAAATATTTTCTTTTTACGCCAATGAAAAGGAATAGAGTGAAAGAGAGAGAAAGAGAGACACAGTAAGAGGAAGAAAGCCAAGACCTAACACAACATAAAACTTTATTAAAAGTAATAACAGTCTTTCAATAACTGTTATAAGGATGAAAATGAAAATGAAAACGAAAATAACGAAAAGAAGAAAATATCAAATAATGAAGAAGGAAAAGAAGGGAAAAAACATGGTATAAGAAGAGAAAAGAAAAAAAAAACATGAAGTTGTCACGAATATTCCTTTGGAAACTCTTCCAAGAAAACGTACATTTATATATAGATATTTTTTTTTTCTTTCATTTTGATAAGAAGGATAAGTAAGAAGTAGAAGAAGAACATAAGAGAAACATAACAACAGCATCTTATACCACATAAAACATATGTGAAAATAAAAGAAGAACAAAGAAAAACAACAAAAACAACAAAGATAAAACAAATAAAAAAAAAAACAACAACAAAACAACAAAACAAAAGGAAAAATATTTTTTTCGTAAGAAGGATTGACGTAAAAATGTCACTACTCACTTCGTCTTGAGTTATATCACGTTTTCTTTTCATTTCATTTTCCATCCTTCTTATACTATACACTTTTCCTCTTATAATATCGAGTTAAAACCGTTTTTCGAGTATACACACACACAGGCACACACATCAACACACACACCCATTTGTACATACACATGCACTCACATATATCTTTATATAGTTTTTTTTTTCTTTTCTTTATTCATTCCTTCTTCTTAGATATTTTATTTTATTTTTTTCATCCTTGTATCCTTTAGTGATAAAAGTGGTACTAATATTATTCGTATAGTGGCAGCACGTGCACTGAAAATGGCTGCTATACATCATCACGTGTCTTCAACAGGAAACGATAAAGAAGTAGAAAGCTTTTTATGAAGTACAGCGAGATGAAAGCGCGAGAAAGCCTTTTTTTTTTCTTTTAAAAGAAAGAAAAAAGAGAGGAGAAAAGAAAAAATAGAAAAAAGAATTTATAGGGTGGAATATAATTCCCATCTGAATTTGACGTACATACGTACATACACACATGCATACTTTATTATTTTCTTGTATCGCACATTCGATATATTCATGTTTTTTTTTTCGTCTTATACTTCTTCCTCCACTTCAATTTGTTCTTCTTCTTCTTGTTCGTTTCTATTGTTTTTATATATTTCCGGTTGAATTTAAGTTTTCCTTTAAAGAAAAATTTATTTACTTCTTGTTTTTTTTTTTGTCCTATTTTGTTCCATGTTTTCTTTTTTTTTCCTTTTTTCTAGCACGAAAAAAAATAAGGAAACACAAAAAAACGTGAAAAATATGAAGAAGAAGAAGAAGTAAAACTCAATAACTTTTTCATAAATTGTGTTGAAGGCTGTCAATTGAGTGTATTTTTTTTTTCCATTTTTATATTTATTATTTTCACATTTTAGAAGAAACTTCAAGTAAATTCCTATTTTTCTTCAATTTTCGTTTAACAAAAAAAAAAAAAAAATTTCACGAAAAAAAGCATTTTTATTTTTATTTTTGCTTCCTTTTGATTCGTCAGAAAAATTGTCAATTTTTTTTACTATTATTATTTTTTAACAATAAAAGGACACAATGTCCTTGTGTCCTTTTTACAAAAATATAACATAATATAATATGTGACATTAATAAGTACGAGTCATCGGTTTTAAGTACGTTTAAGTTTAAGTTAAAAACACGAAAAATTTGAGTCTATTTTCTTGTTTTTTCTCTTTTATTTCGGTCGACACAAAAATCAAAAAAATGTCTACCATTTAGATTGAATGACAACAACAACAACAACAACAACAACAACAACAACAACAACAATAATAGTGAGAAAACATTCTAGATTTTAAAGGAAAATGTATGATTTGTCATTTATATGTGTGTGTGTGTGTGGAAATCCTTGGAAATCTTTATAATGTGTGTCGTTAAAAAAATGATGGAAAAATATTACAATAACATATTAAAATGGACAGATATACACATACACACACACATCCACATACATACACATACATACACACACACAGACACATATACACCAACTATTTGTAAAAATTTATATATTAGTTTGATTAATTACATTTTATTATGTTTGGAAATTTTTTAGAAAAATTATAAAACGATCATAATTCCACTCTATAATTTTTCACTCTTCTCATTTCATGAATGTGTGTGCGACATTTTATAAAATTTTTTTTTAACTTTTCTATATTTTTACGTTTTGACATTGATAATCCACGTTTCGTTTCGTCTTTTTTTTTTTGTATTCTTCTTCAACAGAATAAAACAAAAACAAAAACTTTTTTATAAAAAAAAAAACGAAAAGAAAAAAAAAATGCAATCTAATCAATCATAATTATAAATTATCATTCAAAAAATAAAAAAAAAAAATAATAGCAATAACAACAACGTAAAGTTATACAATTGGAAGAAGAAAATGAAGAAACAAAAGAAACAGAAGAAGAAGAAGAAGAAGAAAAAAGAAAAATTAAAATTATGACAGAATAACATAAAAATGACAAATTTTATTTTTTGTTAGCGTAAATATTTCTCTGTACTTTTCATCTCTTTACATATTTTCCAACACATTTTTTTTTTCTTTCTCTCTTATATAATTAATATAATTATTATTATTATTATTATAAAAGAAAAATTAATGAAAATTATATAATAAATAATAATAATGTTAAACCTACAGACATATATATACACACACACACACAGACAAAGTGAGAGTGAGAGGAGAGACAGAGAGAGAGAAGGAGAAAAAAAAACATAAACCGATTAAATGAATATTTTAATTAGCATTCACGCAAATCATTAACGTTGTACTAAATTCGCAATTAAAATTCGCTTCACGACAAATATGCAAATCAGTCAAAAGGTTCAAAAACTAACTATATATATATATTTATTATACTCTTATAAATATAATGATGTGATGATGTTAAAATATATATATACGTATGTATAATATTTATATAAATAGGAATATGCGGTGAAAATTTCTCTCAATTTTTTTCTTTTTTTTTTAACTTTACTTGTCTGTCTGTATGGCTGTATGTAATTTTACAGTGACAAATTATAAGTTTGAATAAAAGGACATGATATCACGTTTATTTCATTTGAAATGATTTCAGTAAAGAAAAACCTGGCGTCTACACATTATTTAATTTTTAAAATTAAAAAAAAAAAAAAAAAAAAACTGGGCGTCTCCACTTTATATTTTTTTCATGTTGACCAATTAGAAAAACTTGAACAACTTTTTAAGTATCGACTTCTTTAGTTTTCTTTGTTTTCAGTTTTTAAAAGTTAAAACAAAAACCTGGCGTCTCCACTATATTTTGCTTTGTTGTCAAATTTTTTTTTTGTTGTACAATTTTATTGCATCTCTTCTTTTTAACTCTAAGAAGCAATTTAGTTTTATTCTAAGAAAATGGTTAAAATATTCAAAGGCCCAATATTAAAGGACTTTCATATCTGTCATAAGTTATAACTTAGTACACCGCTGTATTTTTTTAGCCAATGTATTATCTTAATATATATCTTTTTTTAATCCTTAGCTTTAATTTTATGAAATTAATTAATTTTTTATAGTCATTAACAAGCTATCATCAACATCATCATCATTATTTTTTTCCCCCCTTTTTATAGGGATATTTTTTTCTTTTTTCATCATGAAGATGTACAAAAAAATTTGTGTCATCAAAAATCATGCACAAGAATGAAATCTAAATAATAAAAAGATGTATATTTGTGTGTATGTGTGTTTGTGTCAATATAAATATGTATATGTTTGTATGTATTTATTTAAAGTATATTACCTCGGGAGGTGCTTCACCATGTACAATGCAGACAAGCATTGCTTCTTGACTCTCACCGGAATATACAATTGGTCTCTCGACATTTATTTCAGGTGGATCTGTGGAAAAAAGAATGAAAAGAAAGTATATGAAACAACAACAACAACAACAAAACCAGGACATAACCCAAAACAAAAATATATACACACACACATACACACACACAAAAACCAGGTGAAAATCATTTTTTATTTGTCATTTTCAAAAGTCAAAAAAAAAAGGAGGAAAATCACAAAAAAAAAAGTGATAAAGATGAGACGAAAAAGAAGATGAAGAAGTGGCTGAAAGACGCTTGAAGATGGTAATTGAAAAATATAATATTTTTTCATATTTTATTGAATTCAATATTTCAAAAGAACAATTATTTATATTATTTTTATCTGAAGTTGAACACACTTTTTGTAGAAGAAGGTGGTGGGAGAGGGGAGAATGAAGAGTTTTGTGTCATAAACATAAATCTCGGTTTGGTTTAGTTCTGGGGAGGCTGGTTGGTTGGTTGTATTTTTTTTTTCTTCGTTATTTTGATTTAACCTTAGGTCAAAGCATATCGTACATATATATGTATGTATAAATGTATATATATATTTATGCGATTTATCTATTTCTTATAAATGTGTGTGATGGTTATACGAATCATAAAATATTTTATTAGTTTTTTGTGTGTTTGTCGGTTTTATGGTTAAAATAATAATTCAATTTGCTTCTTTTATTCTCTCGTACTCTCTCCCTCTTGCTCTCTCGCTCTCTCTCTCTCTCTCTCTCTCTCTCTCTCTATTTCGTTCAATCTTTCCACCCCTCTTATTCTCATATGTTACATTTTTCATTGCTTTTCTAAAGTTTTTTTTTTTTTTTTCATTTTTTTTTTTTTATTAAAAGAAGAAGAAGAAGAAGAAGAAGAAAAAAATGTAATCATCTTCAGTTGATGTCTTTTGGTCGTTCCAATTGAATTTTATTACAATCTTTTAATCTTTCTTTCTAGTTTTTTTTTTGTTTTAAGTTAATAAAATTGTAACTTAGAACATTTGATAGATATTAAAAATGAAATTAAATTTTACTTGACTTTCAATAAACTGAAATTAGTTTGTTTTTTTTTCCCTCCATTAATGTCTTATCTGTTCTATCAGAAATAACGAATGTGAATCATCTTCAAATCCATAAACTGTGAAACTTGTACAGTTTACTAAAATTTCAATTTAAATGAAATTATTTTAAAAAGAAAAAAACTTTAAATTGTCTTACAAATGATCAGGAAATTTCAAAACTTTAATTTAATTTCAAAGACTTTATATGCCGTTAACTTATAAACTTATTCTTATTTGTAATTTATATGAATTCTAAGCACAAAGTTCATTTTATTTTAAGTATTGAATTTTACCAGATAACTGCATTAAGGATTAAACCAAATTATACAAATTTATTACTAAATTGAAATAATTTCAAACACCAGAATTATTTTGTAAAATTTTAATTTCATAATAAAAATGAATTTTAGAATCCTTTACATTACAACAAATGTTTAAGCTGATTTAAATTAGTTTTTATAAAAAATAAATTAGTTTAATTTTATTACAAAAAAAAAGGGTAAATTTTTTGGACTTTCAAAGGAAAATTACAAAACAACAAAAAAAAAAAATTAAATTTTTGATCCTTGGTTTAAATATTTAGTTTAAAAATTACAAAAATTTATATGTAATCCAAACAAAAACAATAATAACAACAACAACAACAACAACAACAACATGAAATGAAAAATATATTTTCCAAAAAAAAAAAAAAATGTTTATTAGATTAAAGAAACTAATTTTAGTGACCTTTTTATGTTTCCGAAAAGTTTTTAACTTTTTTTTTTTTTATAAATTGTATAAATGAACAGTTCGTCCGTCTGGATTAAAAGAAAAACTAGACGAGATTAACGATCGGATATTTTAATTTTCTTTTTAATTTCTCATTCTCTCTCTCTCTCTCTCTCTCTCTTGAATGCCAACTTATTTTCATTTAAATTTTAACTTTTTATCGTTTCGAAATAGTTTTAATATTAAAGTTTGATCAAAAATTTCTTATGCAGATAAAATGTGTGCATTTTATATCCATTGAATTCAGAAAATGCTAAGAGAAAAGACAAGTAAAGAAAAGGGAATGAAAAAAAGAAAGAAAGTAAAATGCTATAAGAAAACGTGGCGTATTTACGTGCATGATCCCTATTTTTACCACCAATGAGGTCAAATCACTAGAGTACAAAAATAACCTAAATACTGAAAGATCACGCAGAATCGATTTATCTTTGTAAAAACTGGTAAGGATTTTTTCTTATTTTTATGTTTTTATTTTTATTTTTTCTTCTTTCGTTTCTTTTCGTTTCATTCTGCTTTTTGCTTTACACAGATTCAAATCTGACTGTATTAAAATTCAATAAAAATGTTAGAAAGAAAATGACCAAAATTTTTTCACATTATGCGATTTTCTTTCTCTATTTTTTTTATTTTTACTTAAAAAACATAAAAAAAACGTAAAGAGAAAAAATAAGAGAGAAACAAATCGAAATTAAATCTCAAGAGAACTTTCTTTAGGATAATGTCAAAGTATAACAATTGAAAAAGAGTTCACTTACTTTCTTTTCATTATTTCATACTTTTCATTTCTTTACTTGTTTTTTTATTTGCGCTATCTCTCTCTCTCTCTCTCTCTCTTTATTGTATAAGAATCTAGTCGAGTGTGCCAAAACAAATAGAGACGATATATTTCAATCACAATTTATCATTTGATCTTTTTTTTTCTTCAGAGTTGTCACAGTGAACAGATAGATAAAAAAAATATATGTAATAAAAGATTATATCTTTCCATCTCTTTCTTAGAAAATCTTTACAAAAAAAAAAAAAAAAAAAGCAACAAGTAAATTGAAAAGATGGCAACAAATAAAAACCTCTTTAAAATTTTTCCATCATTTATTGAAAATAAAAATGAAAATCATTGAAGAATAAACATTTGATAAATTAAATTGTCTTCCACTTGTTTTTTTTTTTTTTCTTTCATTCTCAACTGAAATATTCTATAAAATATTAGAATATTATTTTGTTGGAATTTTATTTACGATCATCACGATCTTACAATATTCATATAATTTTATCTTATCTTTGAAAACGTTTAAATTTAATTACAGTAATAAATGTTATTTTCAATCCATTTTCTTATAAGAATAAATCGAATATTCCTGATTATTTAACAAGAAAAAAACTCTCGCTCATCCCATTTCCCATTTAATAGTTTTTCACAATTTTCATAATTCTCACAAACTAAGGAAATACTTTTTTTTTTTCACCAAAGTATGGTAAAAATTGTTTGAATCAAAAATTAAGAAAATTGAATATTTTTCCAACTAAAATATTTTTGGTGGAAAATAACAACAAACACAAAAGTCAATAAATAATTTTATGTTTTCATTCTTGTTACTTGATTTAAATTTAAATAATTATTTTTTTATATGACGTCACGGTATGACGTAAAGTTTAGTCACGTCACACCGTCATTTTATGTCTCTGCGTTTGCATAATTTCTTTTCAAATTTCTATTATCCCTTTATTTTACCTTAGTTTCCATTTTCTGTTCTGTAAATAATAATAAATATTTCCTTGTTTCTTTATTTTCTTTTTGTTAGTAGAATTTCTAGGAATTCTACTGAAAATAATATTTCCAAATTTGAATAAAAACTCTATTTTTATTTGGTTTTCATGAATTCAAACTGGAACTTCTAAACAATTGTTTTATTTTTAGAAATAATTTGTGACAAAAAAAAAAGCCAATTAATATCAATTCAAAATTAATTTAACTTTTATGAATCTCAGTAAGAAAAAAGTTGGTCATTTTGTTAATTAACAACAAGTCAAATGAAGCCAAGGAAGAAAAAATGTAAAAATCTAAAAAATTCATAATTTGTTACAGAAATTGGTTAATTCTGCAACAATTCAGAAAGGACTTTTAAGTTATTAATAATTTTCTATTTAGAATTTTCATCTAAATAATTTTCATTTTTTATGATTGTTTTATTTTTGTTTTGTTTTGTTTGGTTTTCTTTTGCTTTGTTTTGTTATGAATTCTCCGAACGAACGAAAGCAAATCCATTAACGAATTCTACACAAACAGAAAATGTTTCTGTTGGAACAAAGACAAAATTAAATTTTTTTTTGGGATGAAACAAACATATGACAAGGAAGAAAAAAAATAATACTTTAGTTAGACGTTTGAAAATCATAATATGGTGAAATCGTGCAAAAAATATCTTAGATTTTATTAAAAGAAAAAGAAAAAAAAAAAAAGGCCAACGAACTAAAGCACAGCTTTCTCTCTTCCTTATATTCGTATATATGAACCCAAAACATTTATAAACACTTTTAAAGGGCTGAGGTATAATATCCTGTAGGAGTGTGGTGGGGGAGTAAATAGAAAATAAGGAAAATATGAATATAATATGTATTTGTGTGCGTTGTGCCCGCACATAATAATAAATTCCTTTTAGATAAAAATAAAAAGAAGAAGAAGGGCAAGAAGTAAGGAATAAAAAAGAAGAAGAAAACGTTGAAAAATATAGATGAAGATGTGAGTAAAAAAAGGAAGAAGTTATAAGAAGAAGAAGAAGAAAAAAAAAATAGAAATCCAAATAAGAAGACAGCCAAAGACGATATAGAAAGAAAGAAAAAAGAGAAAAAAAAAAAACACGTCGGCAGAAAAAAAAAGAAGAAAGACGAAGAAGAAGAAGAAGAAGAAAATAGAAGAAGTGCTTATTTCTGTTTCAAAGATAGTCTACTTTTATGGAGATAAATTATTACCATCCGGGATAGAGAGAATAACAATCTCCGTTTCTTCTTATTCGCTTCTTCTTTTTTTTTTTACCATTTTACTCTTCTTATTCTTCACTGTTTGATAATAATTCACTCTTTTTGTGGGTGAAACAATACATAGGGCGGGGGATGGTGGTGTGAGTTAGTGGTTTTTTATTTTTATTTTTTTTTTTTCTTTATTCGGTTCAGAAACTGAAAAGGTTTTTGTTTTTCTTTCAAATATCATTCTTATGTTATTCCAGAAAAGGTAACGAATATTGGTACCTACATATGGATGATGATGATGAACATGACTACAAAAAAAAAAGGACGAAAGAAATAAACGAAAAATAATATAAAGGGAGAAGGTGAAAGAAAAAAAAAATGTAAAAATAACCGTGCTTTGAAAATGGGAAAAGGAAAAAGAATAAAAAGAAAATTGTCATATTTTTTTTGCTTTTTATTTTTGTTTTGATTTTAAAATTTTCTTCTTTTCACTTGTTTTTTTTTTTTCTTTGAATGAATAATCGGATTGAAGGTAACGAAAATTTTGCTGAATAAAAAGAAGGAAAACAATTTTCTTTCTTTCTTTTTTTTTCCTTTTCCTTCACGAAAATTAATTTTTTTCTTTTCATTTTATAATTTTTTGTTTTTTGCTTTTCCATTTTTTTTTTTTTTTGATTTTCTTTATCAATTTTCAACTTCATCAAAAAAACAAAAAAAAAAATTGAAATTTTCTTTTTTGTGATTTATTGTTTTGATTGCGAAAAAAATAAAAAATAAACATCAAAAAAATCGTCTCTGATGTTTTTTTTTCTTTCTCTCTCTCTTCACTTGTTTTCAATTTTTTTTTTGATTTTTTTTTTTTTAGCTTCAAAAAGTACGAAAATTTGATTGAAATAAAAAATTGAAAGAAGCCTATGAATGATTGTGATTGTTTGTGTGCTTGTGAGGGGGATCAGAAATAAAAAAATATATTCAACAACAACAAATTTGTGCTTCACAGTCAAAGTTTTTATTTGTTGTTGTCATTTTATTATTTTTCTAGTTTATTCGTTATTTTGATTAACGTTAACTTTTGTCTCATTCTCTCTTTGTGTGTGGCTGTGTGTGTGTGTGTGTGCATATTTGGATGAGTAAAATAAGAAGAACAATTGATAGAAATAAAATATTTAAATTGAATCAATGATTTTTAGATTTTGTGTCTGTACTCTAAAAAAAAAAGACAATATCCAGAAAAAATAACTGGAAGCCTCTGGCTAAAATCGGTACCCAACCAAATATAAAATAGAAATAAAATTTTCCAATGAATTTCAACATATTTGTTTTTAATTTTAAATCATTTATTTTAGCGATATAAGAATCAATTCAGAAATTGGTTTTCATTTTAAAATATTTGGGAAAAATAAAAACAATCGGCGATTTTCATTTTGAATCATTTAATTTGAAAGTGATTTTTATTGTTATTTAATGTAAAACTGTTTTCTTTTATTTATTTTCAAATAAATCGTCATTCGTACAAAAAAATAAATAAAGAAGAAAATCGGAGATCCTTAAAATCCTTAAAAAAAGGAAGACTCGAAATAAACAAAATACCCAAATCATTTGAAAACAAATAAAAATTTCTTTACCGCGGTTTTCACACTTTTAGAAGGTTTCCTTTTTCCTTTTTATTTCAAATTTAGATTGCATCTTTATTTTCTTTAACTCTCTCTCTCTCTCTCTCTCTCTCTTTCTCTTTTTCTCTCTCTTACTCTCTTTACATTTGTAAGGGATTGAAACATTGAGTTGTTAGTTTTTTTGTTAAAGTGAAGTGGTAGAGACAGGAGGGCACATCGGTATAAAAACCATATTGTTGGTTATTTTATGGTTGTTTCATTTTCTTCCTTTCTTTAATGTTTCCTCCTCATTACTCTTTTTATTCATTTTTCACTGAAACTTTCTTTTTATCTATTTTTACCTTAAATTTTCACAAACACCAGAGGAATTATTATTATTATTTTATTAGTTTAGTGAGAGAACAGAACTGGAAAAAAAGTTTCTTCTTTTGGAATTTATAAAATAACTGACTATGGAGTTGTGTATTTGATTATCTTATAACTGTTTTAATTTTAGTTTGCTTGAAAATAAAAATATACAAGAAATAAAACAGAATAAAGAAAAATATGCAACTGAAAATCTAGGACAGATTAAATTTACATAAAATTTTTCATTGAAATTTATAAAATTATTATAAACATTTTTCCATTTCTTCATTTTTCCATTTCTTCATTTTTCCTTATTTTAAACATTTGTGACAATTTGTTGTTGTTGTTCCTAGTTTCTGTTCCAAAGTTTTGTGTTATTTTTTATTTGTTATTTTGCACTAAAGAAAATAAAGTTTTCATTTAAATTTCATAATTTTTTTTTTGTTTTTTTTTGTTTTGTCCAGTTTATTAATTGTTTCATTTTTTCTTTCTTTCCTTCTTCTTTATTTTTGATTATTTTGCAAATTTATTTAATTAATTTAATTAAACAAATATTTTTATTTTTTTTTGTAATCCATTTGGGCTCCTTTTTCCTTTTTTGTTATTTTTCTATTATTTTTTGTTGTTTGAAACAAAAAAAAAAAAAATAGAAATAAATATAATTTAATCGCATTTGAAAACAAACAATTTGACGTGACAAAATTAATAAACATGCTTCATTTGTTTCATTTTCATAAATTCTCCACCTCCACCATTTTTTTTTCTTTGTTTAGTTTTTTTTTTTTTTGTTGTTGTTTAGTTTTGGATTTTAATTTTTAAAATAAAAACAAAAATCTTTTCCACGAAAAATTAATCAATTTTTGTTTTACAGCTGTAACTAAAATTCAATTAAAGTTGAAACTAAATTAATTCTTTCCGTGTAGTGACGGCCTATCCTAATTCCTAACAATAGAGACTTTAGTTGAACTAAAGAAAGTATCTGTTGATTTGTTCTAAATGACGATATATTTTGAACAACAATACTTAATAAAAAATTAATTTCTAAAATATAAAATCATGTGAAGAATATTTAGAGCTCAGTTTTTTAGTCTCGACTTTAGTCTTCACTTTAACTAGTTGGATATATTGCCGATAGAGGGTAATTTGAAATTAAAATAAAAATTCCAATAATTATTTTCCATGAACTAATTTCTTTAATATTTAAGTTCAACTTTTCTGATTATTCTTATCTGATTATTCGGAAGATCAGAAGAAAACAAAAATTCGAAACAAAAAAAAAAAAGATTTAAAATAAAAAAGTGGAAGATCAAAACTTTTTAATAAAAAAAAAGTATTAGACAGAGGGGTAGAGAGAGAGACAGATTTTATTTTATGTTAAGTCAAATGGAATTTTAATAATCTGTAGAAAATAAAGCTTTCCTTTTTTTTTTCTCGGCAAATTTCACAGATTAAAAGAAATATTTGAAAATCGATTCATGTGTTCATTTTTTTTTTCCTTTTGGTTTAATCCCGATTTTCTATTGTTTACAAAGAAGAATTAAAATTGTAATATTCTTGTTTATTATATTCGGATTATCAAGATTTAAAATTTTTTTTTTTTTTTTTTTTTTTTTTCCAAGTGCTTCAACTGCTTGGTTATTAGCACTTGAATCTTGGAGGCATTCAGCTAAGGTTGTTGGAAGACCGTAAAATATTCTTTGATTTTGATATTTCTTGCATTCAAGTATTATATGTTTCACTGTTTTTCCAGTTTTGCATTCATCACAAACTGGAGCATTAGTTTTATTCATTAAAAATTCGTGCGTTATTATAGTATGTCCGATTCTCAATCGACTGAGAACAACACAAAATTTTCTATTTTTGTAACATTTCCTTTTATTTATTGTTTCTTTAATGTCACGAAGTTTATTGTTTGTTATTGTTTTCCATTTTGCTGACCAACTTTCCCACACTATTTGTTTTACAACATTTTTACAGTCAGTTACAAGTGTTTTATTTTTAGCAACTGAATTGCAATTCGCAGCTAGATTTGCTTCATGATCAGCTTTCTCATTTCCATGGATACCTATATGAGATGGAATCCACATGAACTCAATATCTTTCCCTTCATTTCTTTTTAGGTTGTCTTGAATTTGTTGTACTATCTGATTAGTGGAGTAGACTTGTTTTATAGATAATAATGCACCTAATGAATCTACCAATACTATTGTCTGCTTCAGTTGTTTTAATTCAATAAATTTAATAGCCTCATTGATAGCATATAATTCAGCACTATGTATAGACGTGTATTCATGAAGTTTAAAGTTATAAGAAACTTTATCAAGAGCAAAAGCAGAACCTACCCCAAGATTTGTCTTTGACCCATCAGTATATATTTGTTGATGATTCGCATATTTTTCCATACTTTCATTAAAGATTCCTTTGTATTGTTCGGGTGGAGTATGTGATTTTTGATGTAATGTTAACTTCAGATTAATTTTTAAATCAGGAATTGTCCAAGGAGGATATTTATTGTAGGAATGTTGTTCGAGGTGAAATTGATTGAATGTATATTCAGAAACTAGATTTGTAAATCTGATGGGGAATGGCTTAGATAACTTGGGATTTCTTTCAAATATTGTGGTATATTTTGGTGTAGAGATGTGTTGATAGTTTATGTGTTCCTGATTTGATTCAATTTTTATGCCATAATTTATCGTAATAAGTTGTCGTCTATAATCAGGTGGAAGTTCTCCTGCCTCATTATGTATACTCAAAACTGGACTAGTTCGAAATGCTCCCACAATTATTCTTAATCCAGTATTATAGATTGAATCAATCAGCTTTAATAGGTTTCGACTAGCTGACCCATATGCAACACATGCATATTCTAATTTTGCTCTTACTATTGATTTAAATATTGTCATTAAGGTATTCCTATCCGAGCCCCAATCCTGATGTGCTAGCGTTTTTAAAAGGTTGAGATTCCGCATGGAATTGTTTTTAAGTTCTTTAATATATGGAACCCATGTCAATTTTCTATCAAAAACTACACCCAAATAACGTATCTGGTCAGTATATTCCAATGGATTTTTGAGAAGCGTTAAAGGGGGATTGGTACAATTTCTCGTATGACAAAAATGTATGCATTTTGTTTTCGTTGCGGAAAATTTGGATCCATTTTTAGATGACCAGGATTCTAATTGATGAATTGCATGTTGTAGCATTAGTTGTATATTCAATAAATTTTTTCCACTGCAGTATAATAAAAGATCATCAGCATAAATAGCGCACTTAACTGGAAAGTTAATATTATCGATAATATCATTTATGGCTACCAAAAACAGTGCTACGCTTAAAACTGAACCTTGTGGTACTCCATTTTCTTGTGTAAAGTTTTGAGATGTATACCCATTACAACTGACTTTAAACATTCTATTTGTTAGAAAATTGTCTAAATAGTAGGCTATGTTTCCCATTATTCCCCAATCATGTAGTTTCTTTTGTATGCCGTATTTCCATGCAAGGTCATATGCTTTTTCAAGATCAAAAAATACTGCAATAAGATGTTCTTTTGTTGCTATCGTATTTTTTATTTCTGTTTCCAGATTTACAATTAAGTCAAGCGTTGATTTCTTTTGCCGAAAACCGAATTGGAATTTTGTAAGTAAATTTTCGGTTTCCAAAAACCACATTAATCTTCTACTGACCATTTTCTCCATTAATTTACCTATGCAGTTAGTCAGGGCAATAGGGCGATAACTAGCTACATCTGTCAAATTTTTTCCTGGTTTTAGTATAGGTAAAATGTGAGCTTCTTGCCATTTCTTTGGGAAGACCCTATTAGACCAAATGATGTTATATAGATTTAATAGTTCAATTTTACCATGTTGTGGAAGTCTTTTTAGCATAACATATGGTATATTGTCAGGGCCAGGGCTTGTTTCTTTACAAGTTTGGAGGGCAGATTCCAACTCGAATAACTGAAATGGCTGATTATATTGCTCTG
Source organism: Pedicia rivosa (assembly GCA_963082725.1). Classification (NCBI taxonomy): domain Eukaryota; kingdom Metazoa; phylum Arthropoda; class Insecta; order Diptera; family Pediciidae; genus Pedicia; species Pedicia rivosa. The sequence goes on along the minus strand of OY720151.1, from coordinate 13,717,357 downwards.
TATTGTCAGAATCAAAACAGATAGCATTTTGTTCTATTTGATGTTTATATATTTGAAAAGATTTTTCATAAGATTTTGAACTGTTTATTAAAGCAAAGTATTGGCCGAACTGGTTTGATATTTCTTCAAAGTCTGATATGACATTATTGTTGATATTTAGCATTGTTGGATTGATGTTTATTGGTAAGCCCTTAATCCTTTTTATTTTATTCCAAACTTGCTTTGGAGGTGTTGATGAATTTATAGATGTTACATAGTTTGCCCAAGTTTCCTTTTTATTTTCTTTTATAATTCTTCTTGATTTTGCTCTAAGTTTTTTAAATTTCTCTAGTAATGCTGGTGTTTTTAATTTTTTGAATTGGTAAAATGCCGACTTATAATTACTTACAGCAATGCGACATTCTTTTGTCCACCATGGTACTGAATAAGATTTAGACGTTGCATTTGTTTTTGGTATCGATTTTTCTGCCGATTCTATTATAGCAAAGCAAAAATTAAATAAGTTGCTGTCAATATTAATATTTTCATCAATTTGATTTAGGTTTGTACAAATCTCATTTTCATAAATCCTCCAGTTGGCCTCTTGAGCTTTCCATTTAATTTTATGCTTAAGATTATTATTTTCTTCCCCAATAGTGATGCTTATAGGGTAATGGTCGCTTCCGTATAGATCATGTAAAACTCTCCATGTAACCTTTGGTGATATGGACGCATGACAAATTGATAAATCTATTGCAGATTCGTTTCCCGTTGCCAAACAAAAATGTGTTGGTGAGCTGTCATTTAATAAAATCATGGTATCATATTTGTTTAATATTTTCTCAATTTCCTTGCCTCTATCATTAGTGCAAATGCTTCCCCATAACGAATTGTGAGCATTGAAGTCACCAACGAGAATATATGGAGTTGGTAATTGTGTTATAAGGTTTTCAATATCAGTGGAAGAGATTTTAATATTTGGAGGAAGATATAAATTACAAATACAACATTTTTGTGGTAAGTATGTTAATATAGCCACTGCTTCTAAAGTTGTTTTCAACGTGATTTCTTCGGCATATATATCATTTTTGGTTAAAATTACAACTCCTCCACTAGCTGTCAACCGATCTTTTCTGAACATTTTATATTTATTTATTGAGACATTTTTATTGGAAGTTAATCGAGTTTCTTGAAGGCATAAAAAGGATGGGTTGTGTTTATTTATCAGAAGCTTAATAAAATCTATTTGACTAAAATAGCTGCAAATATTCCATTGGAGCAATTGCATGTTTTGATGTTATGTTATGTTATGTTATGTGATGTAATGGCTTTTATTTTTTATATTTAGTGACGTTTCTAAGTTTCTATTATACTAAATTGAGCATCGGCACTACGACAATGATTTACTGAGAATTTTAGAAGACTGTTGGTTATTTTATTTATTGCCTTAGTAATTCTTATTTTAGCTGATCGGGAAGGAAAATCTAGTGTGTGTATGTCTTTTAAAAATGCCAAAACATTTTCAGTATCAGGGTCTAAATTTTTGGTTACTGTGGATGCATCATTATAATTGACGTTACACATCTCCTCCATAAATTCATTGAATTTTTCAAATGTGAACTTAAAGTTATTATTTTTCAAATAATCTTTCACTGGCAGAAAAATAAATTCATCCGTATTTTCTGTAGTGGGCAATTTTTTTGTTATTTTTCTGGGCGGCGAATTAGGTTGGCCAACACTCTCTTGTTTTTTTTGTTCATTTCCAGACCTTGTTGCTGTGTTGATACTGATTCTTTGAATTTCATTATTGAAATTGTTATTAGGGATTATTGTTGATCGGATTTCTCCTCTGTTAGGGGTGATTGGGTTTGGTATTGTTTCTGACTGTGGATTTATCTCTGGTACCTGTTTTTTTGGGCATTGGGCGACAAGATGTCCTGCTTCTTTACAAATAAAGCATCTCTTTACATCTGTGCTGATTAGTATTCTGTAATCATCATTTTCATAATGAACCAGAAAGGATTCTGGGATCACTGTATCTTTTTCCGGAACTCCATAAAAAAATCTCCTGAAACTCAATACATGGGCATACATTTGATCCTCCATACCAACTCTTAACATGTATACCGGTGAAACGACCTTAATTTTCATCGAATTTTCTATTGATTCAATGATATGCTCTTGGGGAATGGATGGACATACTCTAGAGAGAAAGAATTTTTTGGCTGGTCTCAGAAGATGACGTAGGATTAATTCATGCCCACAAACGGTTACTGTCTCATGATTTTCGATTAACCGGTTAACAATTTCGGATGAAAATAGATACATACATATACGTTCATTTGCCAGTCGCGACGCAAATAAAACATTTTTGGGTTCTACAATAGCACCTATTGCCTTTATATATTCCATTATTTTTATTCCATCAAACGTATTTATGATTATTCCTTGGTTTTTTTTTGGGTATTGAAAACTTTCCTTGCTTTGTTGCGTTACTTGAGCAAATGTTTTTATTTGATTCTCTCTATTAAAACTTGATGTAGATGGTTGAGATTGCATGCTTGCAGGTGTTGGTTATACTTTTATAGTATAACAGAAGAGAAAAAAAAAAATACGGAAAACAATACCTTGCCAGGCTCGAACCATCGACCTCTCAGCAAATAACAAACAACTTAATCAACTGATCCAAACTGAATCAATGATTTTGTTTGCATACAAATATTTATTTTCGTTTTCTTCTCTTTCTATTTTAACTTGCTAACAATGAATAGTTAATTTCAGATTAATATTTTTCTTTTCACTTTTCACTATTTTTTTTGTTAAATATTATCAAAACTATTTAAGAGTCACAAAAAACAATTCTACCACGTTATATACAAAACCTCGATTAACAATTTGATATCTTAAAACACTTTGTTGAGGTATTTTAACTATCACTTTTATTAAATTTAATAATATTATCACGAGATGATGTTTACCTGACAGCTGTCCTTACGGGACTCTCAGATTTAAAATTAAACAAGTTTAAATGAACATTTTTCTATTTATCGTCATTCGTTGAAGAATCAATTGAAGTTCTTGCAAAAATTTTTTTCATTGTTTCAAATTTAAATTAAAAAAAAAAAAAGAAGAGAAAACGGGAAAACGCAATATTTTATTTTCTTTGTTCTTTCATTTTAAATTTTTATTTACAATAATTTATAAAAAATCAATAAAAATCTGTAAAGCAAAGAAAATGGAAAATAATAAATTTTATTTGTTTTAATTAAATTCGTCGCAGCAAAGCGAATAAAATTAATTATTTGTGAGAATTTTCCTTTTAATAATTTAAAAATCGTTTAGCGAGGCTACACAAATAATACAAATTGATGTTGAAATTTGAAATCGATATTAAGAATAAAATGAAAATAAATATAAGATAAATTTGTAGAAAATGGCAAGGAACCCATGTCGTTTCCTATATTTCTTGAGTTCCTTTTATCAAAAGCATTTTTATTTTTATTATAAAAAAGAAACAACAAAATTCCAAAACAGAACCACCTCTACCAATACTAAATTCATGTTTATTCTTTACGTTCATTTCATTTGAATAAAATTTCATTACATAAAAAAAAAGAAAATTCAATCAAAAGAATATTCAGTGAAATTGTAATATTGTATTCTTTTTATGACTTTTTATGACGTACACAAGGAAAGAAAGAAACAATAAAGTCATTTACTATTTTTTATTTAGCATTTTTCTGTTTTTCAAAAACAAAAAAAAAAAAAACAGAGAAGAAAAAAAACTTGAGAGAAAACTTAAAAGAAAATTGAAAGAGAAACATGAAAGATTTTCTATTTTATAGTTTCTCTCCTTATTATTTTGTCCTTTATTTTGTTCTGAATTTTTCTTTTTTTTTTGTCGTTTTTGTGAATAGGATGATTTCCTTTATTTTCAACATTTTATATAATTTTGATTGGTTTTAATAAGAAACAAATTGAATTTGTTTTTTAATAAAAAAGAATATCCTTCTATTTTCAACTGGAAATTTTAAATCTGACGATAAAATGAAATTAAACGAAAATCAGATTAAAATTTTGATGTTCTTGAGATAAAATGATAAAGAAAGAAACTTAAATGTTTTCTTTTTATTTGAATAGTTTTTCAGTTCGTTCTCATTTTATTCATTCAATAAAAAATAAATTGAAAGTATGAAGGAGAAAAAACAGATAAAGAAAATATTAATTGAAAATGTCATAAGCATATTATGGTAATCGGAATTTAAAATATTTAAAATGGTTTCGTCATTATAAATGCAGTTCCATGTTTTTCTTTGAAAACGAATTTTCTTAATCCAAAGAAAATCCATTTAAATAATTGGTACTTCAGGCAATAACTTGAAGGTTTCTACATTTTTTTTATTTTGTTAAAGTTTCATCATAAGAAATCATTAATTTTAGTTGTTTTCTTACAAAAAAATTTCTATTTTAAATAAATCACGAAATCACAATCATTTAATACAATTGCCAAATCTTCTTTGAATCTTTAAATAATTCAAATGTTAAATCAAGAAAAAATGATTGTGAACAAGAAAAAAAAAAAATTATTAAAACAAATCGTGTGTAAATTATATTTCAATTGTTTAAAGTTTTATCAACTAGAAATTATTATCTGTTCAAATGTTTTTTCAACACAAACACAAACACACACACACACACACACACACGCATACAATTTTATATAAAATAATGGTAAAAATAATAAATAATAAAACTACGTAAAAATTTATATAAATAAAATCGGTAAAATAGATCCGCAGATATAGGGAAAAGAGAGAGAGAGAGAGAGAGGGAGAGAGAGAGAGAGAGAGAGAGAGAGATAGAGAAAAAGAAAATCCGTCAATTGCTGTTGAATTTTTTTTTTTTTCTTATATTAAAGATAAATATATGAAGATATTTTATGTTTCTTATCTTTTGAAGTAGCATCATTGACGGTTTACGTGACAAAATATGATTGAATCGAGAGCATTACATAATATTATATAGAAAAGAGAGAAGAACGAATAGAAAGAAGAAGAAAATGAAAAAGAAAGATTTCTTGGAAATGCTGTGTCGTCGATAAGAAAAAGAAAAAAGAAAAAAAAAAAATGATCTAAACGAAGAAGAAGAAGAAAAAGTGAAAAAAAAAAAATAGAAAAAAAGTTTATTTTATTTTTCTTTCTTTTCACCTAACTCGTATTTATTTTGTTAAAGGGAATGAAGCTTCTTGTCTTCTTTTTTTTTTTGATAAAGCTCTTCACAATTTTGTTTGAAGTAACAACAAAACTCTTGACGAAAACAATTTTTATACAAAAATAAAAATAATTTTCTGTTCTACTTTATTTTCTGTTTCATTCGTTTCTATTTCTTTCTCAACATTGAATATAATTCTTTTATTTTTTTACCAATCGATAAAGAGAAATAAAAAGAAAATTCTAAATAAAATTGTAAAAAGATGAGAGACAAAAAAAAAAAAGAAAAGAGAAACGTAAAATTAAATTTGATTAGAAAATAAGACCAAAACATAGAATTCAGTTAATATTAATTATAAAAATAGAGAATGAAAGAAAATCTATAAAAAACAAAAGAATAAAGAAAAAGAAAAATAAAACAAAAGAATGGAGTAGAAGAGAAAAAAAAAATTTGTATAATGAACTTACATAAAACGTGCAGAAGAACTTGACTAGATGCTGGTTTTCCAACACCATTATTTGCTGTGCATACATAAGTACCACCTTTATGTCGGTCCATACTTTCTATTGTTAATACCGTTGAGTGTAGAACTTCTTCGCCTAATGGTTTAAAATACAGCAAAAAAAAAAAAAAAAAACAAAAGAAAAAAAGAGAACAAAAATTAGAGGATGGTATAAAAATGTTTAAAAAATGAACTTTTATGTAGAAACAAAAAATTCAAGTCTTCACTAATTTATGAAGAATAAAAAAAAAAGGATTTTTAACTCCCAAGTTAATTATAAACAAGTGCAGATGGTAACTTACCATTTGGTAATATATTATTTTTTCTTGTCCATGTTATATTTGGTGTTGGATTTCCTGATGCACTACATTCTAATCTTACAGGTGATCCTTTTTTAACTTGTAAATGTCCACCAGATGTAACATGATGTATTCTTGGTGGCACTTTTAATTAAATAAAACATTTTATTATTAATAAAATAATTTAAATTAATTTATTTGTTATCTGGTTAGATTGGAGCTTATTAACGTGTCTTGTATCAACTGCGGTCATATAAGACACGGGATCTACTATTAAATTGGAGTCCAAACAGTTATTCCTCAGCAAATTTGTCTAATAACAAAATTTTCTCAAATATAAAATTTTGTTTATTAAATTCAGTTAGCTAAATGTAGTAATTATGTTAAATTCATTAAGTGAAGCTAAGAGTTTTAATAAATTATGTTAAAAAATTTTTGTTATTAATTCAGGTTAATTGAAAATAAATTCTTCCATCTAATTTTGTTAATCGATTCATTAATTAATTGTTTATTGTAATTTTCAACAATAGAGACAATTTTTTAATTAAAAAAAGTTGCCGAAGAAAAGTTGAACTTTTATTTTATCATTTCCTGTTTGTTTGTTTGTTTGTTTGTTTTCCCCTTTTCATTTATTTTTTTTTTTTTTACTTTTTCAAAGAGAAAACTTTTTTTTCCATTAGGTGATTAAATCAAATCAATAGAAATGAATAAAAATCTTACCTAATATTTCCACTGTATGTGTTATTTCTCTAGGACTAAGTGTTGCAATTTGACAAACATAATCACCAGCATCTTGTGGTACAGCTTCACGTATTTGAAGTGAATAACCATTGACTAAACTCATTCTAGGATCTGGTGATACTTTAACTGATCCAGCTGTTAAAATAGCAATTCCACGTTTCCATGCAATTATGTAATTACCTAATTATTTGTAGTTAAAAAAAATGAAAATGTAAATTCATTAATTAATCAAAAATACATTAAAAGAGTCAAAGTTTAAATATCTAACAAACAAAAATAATTATTGAATTTAACTAAAATTATTGTATTTAATTCACAGAATAATTGTTGTAATCCATTGACACCGATATTTTATATTTTAATATGGAGATTAAAGTTAAATTTCGTATTAAAAAAACAACAACAACAACAGCATGAACAACAACAAAATTACATCATTATTTCAACAGTCATTGTTCAGTATATAAAGTCAGGATATGTAAAAGTCAACATCTCTAATAAATATATTTAAATTGTTAATAATTATTTCATTGCATGAAAGTTAAACATAATTATTTATTTATTTATGATTTTTTTTGGGGTTTTGTTTTATGTAGAAAATCCTAAATAAATTCTATTTTTTAGCTAAATTTTTTATTTTTTATAAAACTAATTTGATTTGAATGTTTTTGGTTACCAAATTTTAATTATATATTTACAACAAATTTCCCTCATATTATTATGCATTTCCATCAATTACTTTTAATAATATTAATTAATTATTATGGCTGCTGTTGTCGTCATAAATTTTTGTGTTTATCTGTATATGCATTTGTATGTGTGTGTGTTGATTTCATTTAATTATAAATTTATATCAGAATATTGTCGTAATACTAAAACAGTAATGCTTATTATAATAATTGTACAAAGTTAATATTTTATAGAATTTTATTAGCAGTGATTTTATTTTTGATGGATAGTTGTAAAAGGGTGTGGGATATGGACGGATAATAATATTTCTCTACTTTACAAAAAATAAATGAATAAAGAATATAATTTACAAAATATTCAAAATCGTTTGACTATTAAGGATTATTTATTGATATAACTGGGGTGTGTACCATATAATCCTTATTCATTGTTTGAATAATTTTCCTATAAAAAATAAAATGTGTTCTTAGTTTTTTGATTGATGCAATATAATTTCTTTCTTTTCTTTCTGTTTTCTTATGGAAATTTTTTATTTGTTGCTTCGAAATATTTTGTGTGTGTTATCGAAATATTTGTAAAGTCAAAAACCATAAGTAAAGGACAATTTAACGAATAATTTAGTATTTCTTCATATTGAATTTATTTTCATTTTCTAAAAGATTTTCTCGAATATTATCCAATATTATATATTTTCATCTTTCAAGATTATTTTTCTTGAAGGTTACCCTTAAAATGATCGAATTCATTTTAATGGAAACCAAAATTTATGAGGATAAAGTCTTATATATTTTATAACATCTTAACCCTTTCATTCACCTTCTCAATTCTAATGGGTATACTATTTTCTTTTTTCAAAACAATTTTCATTTAATTTGAGAATTAATTAACTAAATAAAGGCACAAGAAATAATTGTAGGAAAATTAATAATCTAAATACTGATTGGGTACAGTATAATATTTTATTAAAATTCTGTCCTGATTATATATTTTTGGTTATTCATTTAATCCATTTATAATTTATATCAACGCACTGAGCACATATAATAATATTGATTAGAAAATATTAGTTAAAGAATTAATGAATTAAAATTGAAAATATTACCAATTCATCATCAAACAAAATATAAAACGGAGGACAAACATTATTTATAATCCTTTTGGAAAAAAAAAAGGAAACATTTTTTTCTAGTGGATCTTTATTATTTGTGTTGGATGTGTGTTCTGTATTGTGTGTACATATTTTATGTGTGATTTTTTTTTTTTTTTATTAAATATATTTAATCATTCCTCAATAATCCAAAATGTCCCAATTTTTTAGCTTTATGATTTATGCAAACATATTTTTTATTATTCTCTTGAATTTTTCAAACTTTTTTTTTTCCATTCGCTTTTCATTTCTTCCTCCTTTTTTTTTTATTAAAATATTTATGTATTTTTTACAAAGGCTTTAAATTTGATTCCCTTTAATCTTTTAAATGACACAATCTGTGGATTTGATTTTTTTTTTTTTTTTGTATAAGGAAAATTTATTAAGAATAAAACATTTTAGAAAAGTTAATAAAATTCTATGGAAAAGAAAAAAGAAAAAAAAAATTAGAAAATTGAAATTCCGTTGAAATGAAATTAAATAATGTAATTTTCTAACTTCAAAATCAATTATTATCAAAAGAAATCTTCCATTTCATGTTTACTCATTTTCCTTGATTTTTTCTACATTTTCCTTTCCACATTTAATTTTATTTTATATTCAAGGAAAAGAAAAAAAAAACAAACTAAAACTCTTCAAATCTTTAAGAAGAAAAAAATAAAAAAATAAATAGAAAATTGTAAATTCTTGAAGAAAATATTCCATAAAAATTTAAAGTAAGCTCGTCGCATTTTTAAATATTTAGGTTATTCGTTGTGACGTCATTTCCTGCTCCCTTTTTTCTATTCTCTTTCTCCTCCCACTTTTATAGTATTATTATTATTATGGGATAACCAATTTTTCCCCCGTTTATTTTCCTCTTCTTTTTTGCTCTGTTTATTTATTTTCATTTTATAAAAGAAAAAAAAAATATAGAAAATCAAAATAAAATTATCTTGTCGTCTGTCGCCGTCTGATGATATTCACCTTTTGATTTTTGATTGAATAAAATTCAAACTTAAACAGCAGCAAACACACACAGAGACATAAACAGACACAGTAAGAGATAACTTGAAACGCTTCTACGATGTTTCTTTAAAATTAGGAATATTTTCTTTAAAAGAAAATTATTGGCTTGAATTTCATTCTATGAAAATTATGTTGGAGATTTTCAAACTAATTTTGTTCTACCATAAAATCAAAATAGGAAACTTTATTTTGTAGGGTTGATTTTTTTCCTTTATTTCTTTTCTTAAATTTCTATATTTTCTTATTTTTTCATTCTATTTTCTGTTTATCTTTTTCTGGATGTTCAATCGAGACAACATGAATCACCAATAATATGGACAAAATACATAAGGGATTACAAAAATATAAATTTGACATTTTAAAAAGTTATAAAGAAATTACCTTATGCCACCAATGGGACCTTATAAAAATGTAACGCCTGAAACAGTGTGACATTCTAAGGTGAGACATATATACACACACACATACATACACACATTCACTAAACACACTTATCGTTTGTATGATGCAATTTTTATTTGTAAGAAAAGAAAGGAGGACAAATCTATGGATGGAAGAGAAAAATGAATAAGAAAAAAAAAAAAAAACCTAATGGATGAAAACGTTTCAAAAATAATTTTTCTCTTGCCTTGAACAAAGAAAAAAAAATAACACAATATAATAATATAATACATAAGACTTTCCTGATGTCCTATAGACTAAACTTTACGATGAGTGTTTCCTCAAGAGATTTGTTCAGAGTTTTGTTTTGTGTTTTTTTTCTTTTCGTCATCGTCATCGTTGTCGTTGCTGTTGTTGTTGTCATTGTTGTTGTCGTTGTATATTGTACAAAAGTTACGTATCGGAGGTTCTGTTTATAGAAAGAGTTTCGTTTGATTTTGTGTTGTTGTTGATTTTGTACAAGAAAAAAAGGGTATATTCTTCTAGAGAAAATTTATCTTTAACTTATTTATATTACAAGAACAAATAAATGAGAAGTTAAGATAATTTGGTTAAGATTTTTCTTCTATTTTTACTCGATTTTTCTTTACTTTTATCTTTTTTTATGTAAATTTAATTATAAAAAATTATTCCCAATTTTACTCGTTCTTATTATTCCCTTCTTTCACTAATAATGCCCATTAAAGTGAAAAAAAAATTAATTCTTTGTATAGGGAAACGTTTGAATTTATGTCATTTCCTTGTTATAATTTTTAAATGTTAGAGAACAACAACAATTATAATAAATTCATAATGTTAAATAATTACAAAAATACAAAAATTACCTGAATTAGCAACTTCACATGGTAATAAAATTGTTTCTTCATTAATAAATTTAAATGAATCTGATCTGGAGATGAACACCGGTTCCGATTTTGTTATGTGACTACCCGTTGCAACTGTAAGAAATAAGAAAAAAATATAATTTAAAATTAATTAAATTCATTCGGAAAAAGTGGAATAAATTCACAAAAAATAAAAACAATTTATAATTCAAATCTGGTGATATTTAGTGCACATATTGAAAATGCAACGCATATGTAACAATATTCCTGATGCTTGACGTCATTAAGTTGATGACGATATTTATCTAGTACTGTATGCATTTCTTGTAATTCTAAAAATAATGTTAAATTTCTCAACTGAAACGTCCACCTTTAGTATGCCGTAACATTTGATTATTTTTATATTAAATTATTTTCTAATGATCAGAATTTAAAAGGATAAAACAAAACCAAAAATCCAAACATTCACTGACACACACAAACATAGACTGAAATTATTTTGAAGAAAGAATTCGGTCAGTCAGCCACACCTAAACATGTATAAAATTCAACACATTATACAAATACACAACCCCTTTTATATACTTTTTTTTTGCCAAATAAAAAAACCCCTATTTGTATTTTTCAACAAAAAAAAAAAAACCCATACCAATACATCTTTTTCTTCTGCTATTCACGAAGAATATTATTATTGGAAAACATTTTTAAATTACAAAAAAAAAAAAAAATAAGAAAAAAAAAAGGAAACACAGACAAAAGACTTCCTTCAACTTACCCCATCCATCAACTCATTCTCTCAGAAAATAACATACTTTAATATCAATTATTTTTCGTGTTTCAAAATATATCGTCCTTATTTTATATAGCAGCAACAAACAACAACAATAATAGCAACAACAAAAATAATAAATATATTAGAGGATTCTGGTTTTCTTTTTTATTCCCCTTTTAACTCTTTGCCCATCTTTTATTCTCTCTCATTCGCTTTTATACTTTTCCACCTTACTTCCTCTTTAGAATACCCAAAAGCAAATCCTAATTCGAATTCTAAACTAACATTTTATTAAATTGGATCCTTAAAATTCAAATCAAATATTCTTCGTCGTCTCTCTGCAGAAAAAAAAGAAGATTTTTCTAATTTCTTTCCTTCTTCATTGAATGTGTGTGTGTGTGTGTGTGTGTGTGTGTGTGTGTGTGTGTGTGTGTGTGTGTGTGTGTGTATGTGCATGTGTATATACTCAGTTGTATGTATATTATGTGAAGACGATAGAATTTTGTTGTAAAGTTGAACAATATTCGAGTAGCATAGTAAACTGGATAAAATACATTTTAGAATATTAACAGAAGTAATTAGGTCTCTCTACACAAATACTTAATAAAATAATGAAAGAAAAATAAAGAAAATGTAGAAAATAAACAGAGTTGGATTCAACTAAAAACTATTTGAAAAATTACATTAAAAACGAAGAAAAGTATAAGATGTAAGAACACAATCAAAAAAAGACAATTAAGAAACTTAACACATTTTTGTGTTGCAATGAACGGACCTGTAACGAGAATCTTCAATCATTCTCTATATTTCCTGTTCAATTTTATAGAGAAAAATGAAGGTGAACCCCTTCATTTTAAGAGAGGATCCTTTTATTCAAATTCTTTTATTCTTCACAAGAGATTTTCTTTTATACAAAAAAAAAAAAATAAATGTGACAATAAAACTGACTGGATTTCTTTTCTTGATCACACCAACATGAAATAAAATTCTGATTTTCACACAATATTCAAATTCACTACTGTATTTTTTTTTGTCTACTCAGTCTACTGACCACTTCTTTTGGTTCAGTTCTTTTTATAGTTAAATTCATTTCTTTTAGTTTGTTTTTATTTCATTCTTGTATTTTGTTTATTTATTTCAGAGTATTTGCTTTCTATGTCAATAATTACTAAAGTTTTTCCTAATATTATTTTCTTATTCACCTTAAATTCAATATAAAAATATAAAACACAAGAGAAAAAAAATTATACACTTTTTTATTCGTAAGTTTTCTGTCTCCTTCTTGTTTGATTTTATTGTCTTTTCTACTTTTCTTTTTCTTCCATTATTTCTCCATCCCTATTTTCCATTTTCTCCTTTAACTCACTTTTTTTTCATTTTTGTTTTCTTGATTTTTGCGGGTGGTAGGCAGACCAAAGAGAAAAAAAATATGTAAAAACACAACACACACACACACATACAAACAAAAAAAGCAGTAAAAAATTTCTTGTTTCTTGTGGACAGAACAAATAACAACAACAACAAAAAAAATACAAGAAACAGAACAGGCAACACAAGAAAAAAAAAAGTGATTTAAATAAAATATTCAAAGAATAAAATTAATAACTTTTGTGTTTGTTGTTCTTGTTTTGTTTTGTGTTTTGTGTTTTTGCTTTTGTTTTTTTTTTGTCTTTATACGATTTGCGTGTTTATATACGCAAGTGTTGTGTTGGTAGTGGTAATGATGGTAGTGGCAGTAATAATAATAGCAACAACAACATCAACAACAACAACAACAACAATAAAAACAACGAACAAATAAATGTTTCTGGAGATGAGATATTGCCTAGCCGATGTAAGATTTCTTCTAAATAAGATGATTTAATACATTCATTATCATCATTTATCATTTTCAGTTGTTTTTCTTTTTCTTTTTTTTTTTGTACTTAAAGACTTTTTGTAAAATTAGAATTTCGTTATTGTTGCTGTTCTCTTAGTTATGTTTAGTTGGTTTGAGTTTTTTGCTGTTGTTTTTTTTTTTTACTTCTTCCAGTTGAGTTCGATGAATAAATCCATTGAGTAAGTGGGAGAGGAAAACGCAAACAACAAAAAAAAAATGAAAAGTGAAGCTTTTGAGATTGCCTTTGATTACTTAAGGTTCTTGAGTTCTAAGGATAGTAAAATCAGTAAATCATCTTCAATTTGTTTTTATTAAATTTTTTTTAAATAATTCTCTTTTGTTCAAAGAATAAAATGAATAGTCTTAACCTAAATTTTCGTGTCGAAAATTTGAATTTCAAGAATGAAAAAGACTATGAGCAACAACAACAAAAAAAAAAGGTAAAACTTTTCTTCGTTTATTTTTTTGTTTCTGGGCAAAAAAAAAAGCAGAACTAAATTTATTTAAGCAGAGAAATAGTTCTGTTTCTAGGATGACATCAATGATTATTAGAATATCTTTTTCCCACAAGACCAATTTTTTTTTTGTCTTGGTCTTTCATTATCAAAATATACTGAAAAGAAATAAGCCTAAAACTACTATACCGACATAGTTTCTAAATAGTTTTTGTGTTATTACTTTTTGGTCGTTGGTTTTCAGGTACTGGAAACATTATTTGGGTATATTATGATCATCATGAAAAATCCTCCTCAATTCTCTTCTGTCAATGTTTTTTTATTTCTTATTCCATTTTCTGACATTTTCAAATGAGAAATTTCCTGATTTTATCTTATTCTTATTTTGTTCACAGATCTAAATAAAAGTTTTTATATCGAATATTTGCTACTGTTGTCTGTTGCTAAGAAAATATAATAAAAAAAAAAATTATTATCTAGATGGAAAAACTTATTGATTTTCGTTGTCTTTAATAATTTCATCGAAATTATTTAGTTTTGTCAATTTTCTTGATAAATTACAAAAATTATTGATTTATAACAGAGACGATAATCGATGTAGAAAAGTTAATTAAGTGAAATTTAAAGAAAATATTCATTTACTGAATTGTTCATTCAAAATAATTAAAAATCTTTTTTTTTTTTCTAAAATTCTAGAAAACTAGGCGCCTCCACCGAAAAATAACAGAAATCTTGTTTCTGTTGTAGAAAAACAATGAAAATTAAAATTCTTTCTTAAAGACACTTTTTAAAGAATTCAAATTAGTACAACAACAACACAAACAAAAGTAAAATAAAAAAAAATAAAATTTACAAAAAAGACCAAAGCGGGGCAAAAAGAAAAGAAACACAAAAATAATTCACATTTTTCTTTTTCCGTTGAATAACTTTTGTCTTTCTAAAAAAAAAAACACAGAACTTTTTTTTTTCTTTTTCTGGACTTTTATTAGAGAGACTTAAACTTGTAAAAGCTTAAAAAAAAAAGTTAAAAGTAATTAATTTAGTGTGCATCAAATTAATACGAAGATAAACCAAAAAGAAAAAGAAAAGAATTGTAATTAATAAAAAATGATTATGCCCAAAGAGGAGAGACCAAAGAAAGGGAAGAGGAATTGGAAGAAGAAGAAGAAGAAACGAAAAAAAGGCAGCAAAACAAAACTTTACAAAAAGAGCCGACTTATTAAAGTTCCCTAAGGCCATTTTTAAAATGTAACTGAAAGCTTTTTATATAAATAATAATTATAAATAACTTCTAACTTTCAGTCCGACTTTTTTTTCTTCTGCCTCCTCTTTCTCGTCTTCTTCTTCGGTTTCATTCATACATTTTCTTCTTTTTTTTTAAAAAAAAAATTATATTTCTGTCAAGATTATTTTCTATTATGAAAGTAAGTCGAATTTCCCTATTTAACTGAAGGGTGTAAGGCGGTGTAAGGCGGTAGGGAGGAATGAATGATGAAATATATTTCTCCAAAAAAGTTTTAAAAATAAAATATTTTTTGTTATTATAATTTTTTTTTCTTGTTTCATAAAATCCGCGCGCGGTAAAATTCTAAAAAACCTAAAAACAAAACAAGAACGGAAAAATATCGAATTTTTTTTCTTTTTTTTCCCTTCATTCTTTTTACTGAAAATAAAAAGATTATTATATTAAAAAAAGACGGTGAAAAGCAGTGAGAGGAGAAAGAAAGATTGAAGGTCACCCTGTTTGTATTTTTTTTATTTACAGAAGAAATTTATAAAAATAAAAACAAAACAAATTAATTAATTAGATTTGACATTACCGTCAACACTAATTAAATAATTTTTGGTCGTTCCTTTTTTTTTTTGTTTTTGTTTCTTTTTTTAGGAAAGTCGAAAAAAAAACCTCCCCTTTTCGGCGTTTAGTATTTTTTTTGTTACTACAAAAAATGGGTAAAAATGGGTAAAGTTAGAAATCGCCAAATATTCTGTTTTTCTTTTTTTTTTTTTTAGATTTCATTAAACCGAAATTACATAAATGCGTGCAATCAGATTATTCAGCTCACGTCTCATGAGACCTTTTAGCAATGTTTAGGCAGTAATCAATTATTGAGATGATGTTGTTTCCTTTTTACCCACATTACTAAATGATGAGGTAAAAGTAAAAGTAAAAAAAAAGTTTTTTTCTTTACTGGCTGTTTTTTTTTTTTTTCTTTTTTCTCGTTCAGTTTGAGTTTGAGTTTGATTCGGTTTTCTTCTTCCTCTATATATATTTTTTTTTTGCTTGTTTCTGTACAAAAATAAAACAGTAAGTATGTGAGTGGATGGTAAGAATCGGTTAAATGAGAAAGTATGAGAATGATGGTTGAACGTATGTGGTTGGGTGGGAAAGGACGAAAGAGAAAAATATAATAAGAGTTTTCGTATCGTGACCGTGAAAATTGGGAATTTTCTACCAATATAATTTATAGCTTTTAAATATTTCCAATTTATTTACCAGCCAAAACACAAAACAACAACAAACAAAACCTAACCTTCATAAATTGTCCACATAAAAATTTCACTTTTGTATAAAATTTATTTTTTTGTTTTTTTTTTGGTCAATATACGGAGATTATTTTTACCATAACAAAAAATATCTTATTTCATATTTTATTTATAAATAGAATGTTGTACATATTTTATTTTCTTTCATTTTCCCATTATAAAGGGTTTTAAATTGAATTAGAATATTTCTTCTTCTTCTTCTTCGTCTTCTTCTTCTTTATTTTTTGTTATTCTAATTTATTTATAGAAAAATTTTATATTACTTTTGAATAAAATTCAAATTTCGTATAAATAATTCAATATATAAATAAAAGTAAAACAAGAATATAATTTACATCCTTCTCTCTTCTCTAGATCCTTTTTTTTTTGTAGAGATCCTTTTTTTTTGTATTTTTTATTTTTGTATATTTTCCGTTTTACTTTATTTTATTTTTTATTAATAGAAAAAAAAAACATCCACGAATAGAATTAACTGATGGGGATTAATTGTGTGGCTTGTGTACTGCTGCTACTTTTTTTTTTTTTTTTTTTATATTCTCTGTGACAGAATTATTTATTATTCTTCTTCATTGATTTGTCACTTCAATGAACAATAATTTTTAAAATAAACACGCTAAAAATAAAACAAGAAGAAGAAGGAGAGAAAAAAGTTTTAAAATGAATTTTCATGATTAAAGGGAAAGGATTTTATGGCAGGAGAGAGAAAATAAAATCAGAGAATATTTAATTTATATTTTTTTTTTTTCAGTCTAGCCGTCTGACGATGGTTTTCAGAATCTTTGTTTCATTCATTTTGTTTTCTACAAATTGCTTATGTCGTTTTAACTACTAAGGATTTTCTGATTGATATCGTTTCATACAATTGTTTCATAATATGAATTCGTCTAAACGAATGAATTCATTAATTCCAAAGTGTCATAAATAATCGCCATTGAAACTTTGAATTACATTTACAGAGAAGTTAGTAATTGTTGGTTAGAACCTTATTATTCTAGGGCGACGATCTGACCACATCATGAATCTACATGCTTCTTTTCATTGTGTTTCTTAAATTGCTTTTAATCGTTTTTATTTTCGTCATCGATATAATTGAACTAAAGTGAAAATGATTGACAGTACATGGAATAAAGTTCCAATCAGAATCATAAAAATGTTCACTTTTGGAAATAAATCGATCCGATTTTAGTTTTTCCTTCTTTTGTATTTTAGTTTTCATCAAATCAATAAATGTAATTTGTTTATTTGTATTCTTAATTTATCCTAATTTCCAAAGAAAAACATTTTTTTAGTAAGTTATCGAATGAAACGTAGAGAAAAATACAAAACTCGTAAAAAATTATTAATCGTCTTAAAATAAATTCATTGAACAGAAATAAAAAAAAAATATAAATAAATAAATCGTAAGAAAATATGTTTCCTTTTGTTTTGTTTTCATTTCTAACAAATATATTCCAACCAATTAGAACAATAATCTAATCTAACGTCTAACAAAAATAATTACACAACACAATTATGTTAAAATAAATTTGGTTTAAATAAAGAATATTTATTGGTAATTTAAGATTAAAATAAAACTTTCTAAATTATTAATAGGAGACAAAACTTCAATTAAAAGTAAAAATTTATTAACAATTTTTCATGATTTTTTTTAAGTTAATTTTTTAATTATTCAATTTTTAAGTTTTAATTTTGGGTTGAAAGTTTTTTTTTCTATGAGGTGGAAAAAGATACAAATTTTTTGTTTATTGATTTAATTCTTGATTTAAATCTTAACGTAAATTCTGTAGTAAATTAATTCATCAAATATTCCATAATTTATTCTCAGAAAATTTTCTACAACTAATTATTCTAGTAAATTTTAATTTAATTCCAAGAATTATTTAAGAAAAAAAAAACACAAAAAAAAAAAACAAAAATCCATTCAGTGTAAGAATCTTTAATCTTAATCTTTTCTTTTCAGCTAAGAGAAATTTTAAATTGAAAATTTTTTCGTCTGTAATATTTTTGGTGAATAAAGAAAAATTATGAAAAAGCAAAAATTTAGAACAAATCTGAGCATAAAAAAAAAAAAAAACGTCGGAAACATTTTTGACGCACCTGTTGATTTTCATCAAAATTGCGTGTGCTTTTAAATTCTTCTGTGTGTATGTGTATCCGTGATTGTATATGTGTGTGTGGGTGTATGTGTGTGTGTGTGTTTGTAATTGCTTACGTGTTAAAGTAATGCATTCAATATTCTCAAGTTTCTTTTCTATATTATTATTATTTTTGTCTCGTCGAACGTTGAAGAAAATAAAAATAAATTTATCTAAGTAATTTTCATTAATTTTCATTTTTATTCGTTTGGAAGAAGAAAAAAAAAATTTATTTTCAGAGAAATAATTTTATTGAATTTTTTTTTTTTTTTCTGTTTTCGATAAGGATCCATAGAAACAAATATAAAAAATATAGACGATATCTCACTCTAACAAATATTGAAAATATTATGAGTAAATTATATAATTAAATTACGCTTCAACGTCTCTTCAAATCCAATTTAAAAAATTTTATTAAAAATATAAAATAAGAAATTTTCTCTAAGCAATATTATTTTTTCTTCTTCTCTCTCTCTCTCACTCTCTCTCTCTTTCTTTTTCTCTCCATCTCTCTCTCTCTCTCTCTCTCAGAGAGTCACTTATATGAGCAATAATATTTTTTCTTCTCCTCTTTCTCTCTCTCTCTCTCTCTCTCGCTCCTTTTTCTGTGTAATATTTTTATTTCCTTTTTTTCTTCTTGAAAATTTTTATATAAATTAATTTTCGTTAAATAAAAAAAAAAAAAAAAGAGGTGAAGAGAAGAGAAAATGACGAGAAGGAAAATGAATAATTATTTTTCATCTTTAAAGAATTTCATTTTTTATTTATAGAAAATTGTTTTTCTTTCTTCTTTTTTTTTTTTTTTATTTTGTATAATTTTTTTTCCCTTTAATAAATGAAATTAAAGGGATGAAATTTATGGATGAAAAAACTTTCTCACTCATTCCACAATTAATCTTCTAATGGACTTTACGAAATGAATGAATAAGAGAAAATACGGAATAAGTCTTTCTGTCGGTTGATGTTCGTGACAGGACTTTCTTTTTCTTTTCTTTTTTTTTTTATGTTAATCTCAAATTTATTAAGTAAACATTTTTATTTTGAATTTATAATAAACCAAAAAAAAAAATTCTTATCACTGAAACTATTTTCGATTAGTGTTAATTTCTTTAATAATAATTTTTCCCTTTCACATTTTGATTAAGTGTAAAATGTCTTGTACATCTGATATCAACGATTTCATTTCTTGTTGTTGCTGAATTTATTGAATTATATTTCAATTTAGTTTTCTTATCAAATAAAATAATCAAAATTAATTAATTCTTGGTATATTTTTATAATGAAACCAATAATTGACAGAATCCTAAATAAGAAAAGTAAATCTGATTATTTTGTTTTTTTTTTTCTCATTTTATTTCTCTTTCACTCCTATTTAGTTACGAATTTTTGTTTTTTTATTAAGAAAATATTAGATTCTTTGGCGCCGTTTTTATCGTTAATAAATTATTTAACTCTGACGATAATAATTGTTTTGTTTTCTGATATAAATTTAATACCACAATATTCTGAGCAACACAAATTTATTATAGTTCGATAAGCTTCTTTATTCATTGAAGGGGAAAATTCATCGAATTATTATAGGCTTTGTAAAACAAGATGATTTTCTTTTTCTTTTCCTTTTCCTTTTTTCTTTTATTCTTTTCATCTGAAATAACACGATGAATTGTCTCTCAATATAATAAATTGTAAAAAATTTTCCGTTTTTATATTCAGAGGTGATTTTTTTATTTTTTTTTGATTTTATTTTATTCCTTTAAAATTCTTTTGTCCTTTTTCTTTTTTTTTTTTTTCGATTTCCTTGAATTTACAAAAAATAAATAAAATAAAATCAGTAATATTTCACTTTGACTATTCGCAGTTTTTCTGTTCATGACCTTAAATGGACGAATAGATGTGTATGGATTTATTTTTTTTTTAATCAGTATTAAAATGCCTTAAGAATTTCCCTATAATATATTTTCTTATCAACAATAAAAGTAAAAACCTTTTAATATATCGTCTTTGATATTTTTTTCTTGATTATGTCGTCGTATTTCGATACCTAACATAAAACATGAATCTTTGTCTGTTCTCTTTTTATTCGTTTTCTTTTCTTTTCTTTTCTTTTTTGTTGATGTTGTTGGTGTTGTTGGAAAAGTGAAACTATTGGGAAAGAGTAAGGGGAGTGGGGGTGACTATGGTAATATAAGAGAAGGGAAGAAGAAATCACATCCATTCAATCTGACATCATAATAAACTAAATTATATAATTCAAAGCCAATTTATATCATCAAATTCAAAATGAAACATTTTTCTCTATAAAGAAAGTGAAAAGAAAATCCAGTGAGAAAGAGACAGTGATAAGACGAAGAGAAAGATGAAGATGAAGAAGAAGAAGGAAACAATATTATCACATTTCAATTGTCGTCACACATTTTCTTTTTTGCTTTCTTTTATTCTCGAATTCTTTTCTTCTTTTAAAGAAAAAAAAAAAAAACAACAGAATGAAGTAGAAGAAGAGAGACTGAGATAGAGAGAGAGATAGAGAGTGAGAGAGAGGTTGGGAAAAATCGACATTAGAAAAATCGGAAAGAAATCCTTATTTTTTTTTTAAAAGAAATTCATACAAAATTCATGTCTAAATATTTTTGTGTCGTTTCTTTACATTAAAATTTAACAATAGACGCGCGAGAGAGTTTTTCTTCTTCTTCTTTTTCTGTTTTGTAAAAGAAAGAAAATTTTTTGACCTTTTTACATCATCATATGCGGGAACAGAAAGAAAAATATAAAATATAAAATAAAATGAAGAAGAACGTGGAAGAAGAGGAAGAAGAGAAAGAGGAAGAACTTTGTCTTTCTATGAATTCAAAAAAAACGGACATCCTATATATTTTTTTCTCTTTCTTATAAAAATGTTTACATAAATCCAAAAGAAGAAAAAAAAAATACAGGATCAACGTATCATTTGTATCAATTCGTCTTCTTGGACAACAACAACAACAACAACAATAAACCAAAAGTAAATCTGAAATACACGAAAAAAAAGAAGAAGAAGAAGAAAAATAGGGAAGAAACAATGCAAAAAAAAAAGAGATTTTTTTCCAAGAACAAAATTGATCCATTCTCACAATACCACTTGTGTAAGAAAATATGGTTGATCTTTGATATTGTCCGCATAAAAAAAAATTTTTTTTTGCTTGTACCTACTGCTGGATTGTTATTTCTGTTTCATAATTTTATTGTTTTTGTATTAAAAAAAAAAAAAAAATAGGAAAAAATAACAAAAAATGAAAATGGAAAATTGAAGATTTTTTTATTTTTTATTTATTTTCATTTTCATTTCCATTTTTGTTTGTTTTTTTTTTAAAAAAACTTTATTTGTATGGAAATTTTTTTTTAGAACTAATAAAATGTAATTTATTACAGGATATCCTTTTCGATTAGAGTCAGTTAAAAATCACATTTTCAAAAATTTCTCCTTCATGTATAAAACATTCCTCTGTTTCTCTCTCTCTCTCTCTCTCTCTGTCTCACCATCTGACTAAAATTTAATTTTTTTTTGGAATGTGAAAACTGATGAAAAATAAAATGTGAAAACCTTTACGCTCATCATATTCACTCTAATATATTATTTTCAATTGATTTTATTCTATTATACAATTTTTGTATAATCTTTGGCGATCAATAAACAAAGGAACAGAGAAGAAAAAAACAACAACAAAATACAAAACCTCTTTAAGTTGAATTTGCTTGAGAAATTTAAATACTTTTAAATTAATTAATTTTAATTTTGTTTTAAGAAGATTTTCCAAAATACTTTCAAGATTGAAGACACACAAAAAAGAAAAAAAATTCTGAATTGTTATTTGAAGTATCGACACAAAAGAAATTTTCAAGGCATTTTTGAACAACCTTTAAATGGATCATCCATCTCACTTCATTTTACATTTATATCAAGATGTGTCTAATCAGTTCTACCTTCATAAATTGACCATATTGAACATACAGAGCTTACAACGATTCTTTTAATAAATTCAGAGATGACATCTTTTTATTGATTTTTAAAAAAAAAAAACAAAACAAAACAAAAAAAAAGTAACATAAAAGAGGAATATTTTTTTTAATCAGAAACAGAATATTGCCTATGGTCAATTTATACAAGGGTTTCCCAGTAAAAAAAAACTCACTGATTTCGTTCTTGTTGTTGTTGTTTGTTTTTTATTTCTCATAATATTAATTGAAAAAGAGGAAAATCCAAATTAGAACAACACCAACAACAACACAAGGAAAATCTAGGAGGTGCGGTATGGTGAATTAAAGAAGAGAAAGAAAATATATTGGAAGGGAAAAAAATGAACAAGAAGAAGAAGAAGAAGTAGAAAAAAAAAGAAGAAAAACGGGGGAAAAATGGAAAAATACTTCAAAGGAGATCTGTACATAAAATTTAATCACTTGTAAAATGAATTACAAAGGATGAATAATAGAAGGATAAAAGAAGTAAAATATAAAGTAAAGTAAAAAAAGAAAAAAAAAACAAAATGTATAAATATAAAAAAAGGAAACACTGAGATTGTATTGTATTTAATATTGATTTCCCAGGTTCAAGGCTTATTATTATTATTTCTATTATTATTATTATTATTATTATTATTATTATTATTATTTTATTAAAAAAGAATCGTCGAGAGAGAGAATTTTGTTTTTTTGTGTTGTATTCACACAAAAGAGCTTCTTAAAAAATACAAAATACAGAAAGAAAAAAAAATAAACAAAATAAGAAATCTCCACTCAAACTTGCTGGAATTTTTTTTTTGTGTATTCACAAAAAAGTAAGAAAGAAAAAAAAGAAAGAAATCTCCGTTTTTTTGAAGTCCTTTGCATGTATTTATATATACGCGAATTTTTAACGGGTGGTTGGGCAACACAAAAGACGGATAGCGGACGAGGTGAATGTATACTTTATACCTTCTGCTCTCCTGTTTTCTCTATCATTCTTTCTCTTTTTCTCTTTTTATGTTAATCCAAATATAATTTGTTTTTAACCTTTCAAGGACAACTCAATAAGCATTTTTGATTTTTTTTTTATTCTCTCTCTTCGTTCTCTCTTTCTTTGATTTTCTTCTGATTGTATTTTTTTTTTATTTTGTCCTTTATTAAATCCTTCGCACATACACAAATAATAAGGACATACAGAAACAATTTTTTTTTTTTTTGGGTGGTGGATGAAATAAAACGTCAGAGACAAAAACAAAAACAACAACGACAACAAAAAAATAATCAAAAAACGTTAAAATAAATTTTCACACTCTTTGGATAAAATAAAAATGGAAATTATTTTGATAAGGTGAAAGGCAACAAAAACAACTAACTAAAAAAAAAAAAAATCATAAATGAGAAGGTTGAGAAATGAAGCACACATAGATAAACGCACATACTCACAACACATACAAAAAATACAAAAACACAAAGAATACACACACACATAATACGCACACACACACACACACATATATTCATAGTCATAAATTGCTTAATTTGTCAGACCACTTTTATTCCGCTTAGTTAAGATCATTAGTCTTGAATTTATTGATAAAAAAAAAAGGAGAAAATAGAAGTGAAACGGATGAAGGAAAAAGAAAACCTGTCACAAAACGCCAATTAAATAGGATCTATACACAAAATTATTTCTACTTCAAAACATTTTTGAATTCCTTTTATTTATTTTTTCTTTTACCTTACATCATTTTCTGTCTCAGTCACCAATCTCACCTTCTCTATTTGTTCCTTCTATTTTCACTTTTAACTTTAAATTCGCCAAATATTTTACTTTTTTTTTTTTTACTTTTTTAATTGAATGTTTACTTTTTGTCCTTCTTCGTCCTTCTTCATTCTACTAAATCTACCGGTATTTTCTTTTCTTACCTTTTTTTCTATGACGTTCGGTTTTTTGGAAAAAGACTTTTTATTGACGAGTTAAAAAAAAAACATTTTTCTCTTCTTTCCTTTTTTTTTTTTTGCTTCCTTTTCTTCTATTTGACTTTTAATATTTATTTAAAATTATAAAAAAAAAAACCATAAAAAAGAAGAAGAAGAAGAAGCTGAACAGAATTTTTTCTGACGAACAAACGAATACAAGAAACGAACAGAAACCCAGAAAAGTAGAAAAAAAAAAAAAAATTAAGAACAGGAGTGAAGAGAGGTTTTGGTGGTTTAAGGGTTTGATAAAATGGACAGAGAGGGTAAAAGAGAGTGAATAGAGGATTGAATATTGTATTAAGGGGTTTAATGTACCTATTTATATTGAACATTTTTTTACCTGGGATTGGAAAATCATTTTCAATTTCAACACTATCACGTAGATAACAAGTAGATTTTTCACGTTGCGGATACAATACAACTAAATTAAGGCAATTGATACTTTTTACTTATTTACAGTCTAGTAAACTTTATTTGTTTTCGTTCGAAACAACAAAACAAAGAAAGAACAAAAAAAAAAAAACACAAGAGAAGATGAGAAGAAGAAGAAGAAGAAGAAAAAAAAGGGAAAATGGTGGAAAAAAACGAAATTCTTAAATGAACTTCAAGCACACCATAAAAACCAAGAACAAGAAGAAAAGGAAAAGGAAAACAAAAACAACAATCAAACAAACAAGAAACAACAATTTAAGGAACAAATTGTGAAAAGAAAAAAAAAATAACTGAGAGAAAAGTTTTCTTTTTTTTTGTACAGAATTGATCAGAAACAACAAAAAAAAAACATTAGAAAATTGATTTAAAAAAATTGCGTCACAAAACAAAAACAAAAATAAAATCAAGAAAGAAAATTGGTGAAAGAAGAAAAAAAAACGCGCCAGAAAACGGATAAAATTTTGTAACAAAAAATTTAATCAAAACAAATTAAATTTCCTTATTTTCAAATGAGAAACAAAAAAAGGAAAAAGTGAATTACAAATTATTGTGCTTTTTGGTTGTTTGGTAAAAAAGTTTTAACTGAAAACCTAAATTCGACAATATTTTGGTTTATTGCGAGAGTGAAAAATAAATGAAAACCTTTAAAAAAAAATGTATTTTTATTTTTTTTTTTCACATAAACGCATTAAAATTTTATATTTCAGACTAAATTACAGACTAAAAAATCACCATCCCCTTTTTATCACGCCTTTTGATAAATTAAAATAAAATTATATTTTAGCATAAATTTATTATTATAAATAAAATTTCCACTAACCTACAAATTGGGAAAATATATCCGTTATGAGTAATCCAATAATCCACAACATTTCAAATTATCATTTGAAAATAATAACTTCATATCCAAAAATTTATTTTGAAGATTTCCTCCCTTTATCAATTCGAATAATTTGTTTTTGTTGTTGTTGTTGTTGTATTTTTTTCATAAATTAATTAAATTTTGTAACATTTTTTGTTGTTGTTGTTGTTGCGTTTTTTGTTTTCTGTTTTTTTTTTTTTTTGCTTTTTTTTAAAACAATTCAATTAAAAATTACAAAATAAAATAAAATAAAATTTAAAAATGTTCATTGAAAATTTCAACTGAATTGAAAAACATTCTTTTTTTTTTTTTTTGATTTAATTAAAAATTATTTTTGTCAAAAAAAAATTAAATCAGAAAAATTCAAATGAAATAAAAATTTAACAGAAAATTCTTGCGTGACTTTTTTTATTTTTTATTTATTTTTCCTTTTTAGAAAAAAAAATGCAAGAAAAATTAAAAATTGTTGATAATTTTTGGGTTGTTGTTGTTGTTGTTTTTTTTTGTCGTTTAATTTTTATAGAAGAAAATTTAATTTTTTCCTCTCCCTTCTTTCCTCACACGTTTCTCAAACTTATTTACGTTTATCTTCTTTTTTTTTTATTCTCAATTAAAAAAAAAAAAAAAACCTTTAAAAATAAAGAATAATTTTTTCACATTTTCTTCTTTAAAATTTAAATTTTTTTTCTTCTTTTTATCACAAAACAAAAAAATTTTATTTATCACATTTTCACTTGTTTTCCTTTTTTATCTTTCTCTTTTATCAAATAATTTACATAAAATTAAAACTGATTAGAATTAACAAAGAATGTTGCACATGTTTTGAACGATTTCACTTTACAATTAAATTTTTCACAATTTCTTTTCCCCTTTTTATTTGTCGTCATTCAATTTATCGTTTCACACTTTTTATTTATTTTTCTTTTTCACAACTTCAATCAGTGAAATTTCCTTTTTTTTCAACTTAAACTTCTGTTCAAATTTGTATTCTTTAGTTGGTACAAAGTGAATACAGAAATAACAACAATCAGCAATAAAATAACAAATCAAATAAAAATGAAAAGATAAAAAAAAATAAGAAATCAAAACAACAACAATAATAACACGAAATTTGTAAAGTCCTTTAACTCTTAATATATTTTCTTTTTACTCCTTAAATAATTACCTTTTTTTTTTTCTTTTAGGGAATATTTTATTTTTTTTTATTTAAATTTTATAGAGGAATTTTTTTAATGAAATGACGACCGTAACATTTGAAAGGCTAGAACGTACTGAAAATTATAATGTCTTCATTCTAGAAAACTAAAAAGAACTCCAACAAATAAAAAAAAAAACGTTACAACAAAAATGCTTTCCTTTTTCTTTTTTTTTTTGTTCTGTTGAAAATGAAATAAAATTCATGCAGTTGCGCATTTCTCTATAAAATTTTCATAAAGACAAAATAGAAAACGCCAAATTTTCGTTGAACGGATTGTAGCGAAAGTTTCACACAAAAATGATTATTAAATGAATAAAAAAAATATAAACGATAAGTTTGAATATTTTTTCTTTTTATCTTTTTAGCATAATTTATGTTTTTTTTTCTTTCAGTTTGTTTTTGAATTGGAATTTTTCTTTATTAAAAAAATATAAGAAGAAAAAAAAACAGACCTACAAGAAAAGGATAAAAATGAGACGAAGCTCAATAATAAAATGAAAGAGACAAGAAGCAATTTAATTTTTTTTTGTTCTTCCTTTATTTATTTCAAAGGACAAAATTTAAAATAATAAATAGAAACTCAAGTTTCATTTTTATTAAAAGACAGAAACAGAGAGAGAAAGAGAGAGAGTGAATGTTAGAGCTACACAAAATAGTATGAGTAAAAGAATATAATAACACAGTTAAAGCACCATGGGGATGCTAAAAAAGTATACGAAGAAGAACAAAAAATAAAATAGAAACATAATTAAATTATTGACTCTCTCTTGTGTTTTCTTAAAAAAGGTTGAACCAGAAAAAAAAAAAAAATAAAGAAAGAAAGGAGAACATAGAATAGAGAATATTATAATATTTATTTATATTTTATACAAATCGACCGACAGAGTCAACCAACACCATATCATCATCCCTAACTAAAATAATAAATCCCTCAGCCTCAGAGCATAACCAACAATAATAATAACAAACAACAACAACAAATAACAAATAACAACAACACCAACACCAACAACAACAGAAAATAACAAACAACAACAACAACAATAAAAACCATCAACTAACAAAATTAAATTAATTTTTGTAAAATAACAGTAACACCAATAACAACAACAACACCAATAACAACAACAACAACAACAACAACAAAAAGTATAAATATACAAATTATATCAATTTACAGTGTTGATCCTTTTACACAAGGTAAAATTAATAAAAATATATATGACAGTTAATGAAATTCTGACATTGATAAAATATACCCAAAAGTTAAAGAAAAAGACGTCCTTTTTTTTCTTTCTTTCTTCCTTTTTTTTTTTGACTATAATATACATAGAGTCTCCCTCTGTCACCTACCCACCTATCAAAATACACCCACTCATCTATATAGTATATGTGTGTATAAATGGGGAAAAAATGGTCACTATGAAAGCTTCAACCTTAACCACTAAAGATTCTTTCTTCTTTTCTTTCCAACATCTTTCTTCTTCTCTTTTTTTTTCTATCTTCTTATTAGAAAAACAAATAAGAGAAATTTTATACCTTGATAGACAAAAATATTCTTTTATATTTGGATGAAGATTGAGTGTAGAATGAGAAAGAAAGAAATTGTAGCTTGTAAGAAATAATAATGGAATGAGATATTATGGGTGGTTAATTTGTTTTCGAGAGATAATCTTCTCCTTGGTTTTAGCTCTATCTTATATAAATATAAGCAACTCATCTCTGCTGATGTTGAATATATAGAAAAAATTTCTTGTTTCTTATTATTTTATGTGTATGTGGTATGACTAATTTAGTCACAACCAAAATGAAATGATATATGAATAAAGACAAATAGACAGACAGACCAACGAATGAAACTGACCTAAAAAAACAAAAAGATGTTTTTTTCACCTATAAGGATCCTTCTGCGTAACAAAAAAGTATTTAGGTGTAGGTGTAGTTGAATTAAAAAAATAAAAGAAAAGGATTTATGGAAGATTTTCAAAGACAAACGACAATCAAAACATAATTTCAGTATAATTTTCTTAATTTCTAAGAAGTAAAGATTATAATTTAAAGAAATTTGATTAAAAAAAAAAAAGGGTTGACACATTTAAAGAAAACTGAAATAGAAAAGAATTGGTAGAAAGCCTATCTATATAGACATAATTTCTTCTCGGATGTTAAATACAATTTTACCTTTTTATTCTTTGTGTTCAACGCAATTATTTTATATTATATTTTTGTAACAGAAAAAAAAACCTACCCCCAAAAAAAAAACCAAAAAGAAGAAACAAAAAAACATAAAGAAAAGTGTTTTATTTCATTTTCTTACAGTTTATGTTATTTGCTGTTTGTTGTTGTGTCTGTACTTTACTGTAATTCTATTACTGGTATACTTTTGAGTATATATAAGAAGAAAGAATATAATTCTACAAACACTTTAATTCAAACACATTTAATCCTAAAAACAAATAAATGAGATCACTTAATGATAGTCTCTATTTTATATTACCCATTTTAATCCTGTATATACAACCAGCAATTTAATAATACCAACATCCAGTATAAAATGATATGAGGAGAATGAGGTAAAGACGAAAATAAATAAGAAATTATTGGGATGAGAAGTAGAATGGTAACAGGATCGTGGAGGGATTGAAAAATTCAGGAAGAAGAAAAAAAGCACAAAAAAAGAAAAACCTAAATAATAATGAAACATATTCGAGAAAAATATAAAAAATAGGAATCGATAGTCAGAATAAAAACACGATGAGATTGATTTAAAAATGTAAAACTTCTGTATACGTAAATAGAATATTAAATGATGATCACTTTCATTCTTGAAATCAAATAACACTGTCATCACTTTTCTATTTTTATGTACAGATATTTTTCAAGTTGTTTAGCAAAGTAAAAATAAATAATATATTCAAAGAAATTGATGCTTAGTTAATTTATTGTTGACTATCAATGAGTTATTGAGATTTATAGAATTATTGTGGATTTAAAATGAATGTCTGATTTTTTGAAAAGATTTACTGTAATTTGTATTTCTTATTTTACCGTAAAGTATTTCTTATTTTATTCACTCTTTCACTTTAACTCTATCGTTCTCTGTCCAAAGTCAAAATTCTCTCAATAATATTTATTTGATTTATTTATCATTTTTATTCAATTCAATCAATTTAATGAACAGATAATTTGAAAAAGTTTTTCTCAGTTTTTGTTTTCTTAACATTATTGAATGCAATTTATGAAATTAAATTTAAAATTGATTCAATAAGACAAACAAAAAATAATAAAAAATGATTGAATGATAGTTAAAGTTATAGAATTGTATTCTGAAATGTTTATAAATATTTCGGTTGAACGTTCAAAATCGTTGATTGGACTAACAATTTTTTGGAAAGAGAACTTTTAATTTTTTAATCAAAATGAACATAGTCGGGCTCACAATTCAAATCTATTCTGTGATTAGATAGCATTACTGTTACTAAGTATTCCAATTATTATATAGAGTCCATCCCTGATTCTAAATTCCGACATTACAACTAACCGTACCAAAACATATAGAAAGAATAACATAAAGAAGAAAAAGACGAAGAAGTAGAAGAAGTAGAGGAAGAAGAGGAAAAAAAAAACATTATACACCATTAACGTTTATTAAACATCTGGGAATTTGACTAACATAAATTACTTATACACAAAATATTCATAATTTTCATATTAAACAACAACAGAAAATGAAAATCTCTAATCAAATATTAAATTCTAATTACATGCACTTTGCAATCATTTTCATATATTTACACATCCACACACACATACACATACATTTATATAAATATAAACAGAAACTACACAAAACTAGTTATTCAAACATTATATTCCACATCGTCTAAACAGTGTTGAAATTTCCTGTAATTTTATATAAAATTGTAGTTAAATTTTCTAGTACTTGTGTATCAATTTTTGTTGTTTTGTTGTATATTAGTGTTTAATTAAGGACTCACACACAACTATTGAGATCTTATGATTATCTGCAAATGTATTTTTAGTGGAAAATCTGTTCAATAATTAATATAATAATCATTGTATAAAATAAAATGAAGACGAAGAATATGAACTCAAGTTATCAAGTTAAGGAAAATATAATCTTTCGAGATTATTTTTAAACTTTAAAATTTCTTCAGTAAGATTTTTGGTTTTAGTAAAATGAATTTGATTTCTTTATGCGTTTTCACAATAAAGGGATTTACATAAAACTTACTTATTTGAAGTGTAAACTAATGGCGGTAGAAATTAAGGAAATGATATTTTAATAAAGTTGTGTGGAAATAAATTTATAAATTGTTTTAAAAAATAATAAAATATTATTTTATTAAATAAAATTAAAAAGTTGTAACAAATTAAATATTATTTTACCATTTCATTAAATATTTACATCATTAAGTTTTATTCTACAGAAAATCTGTAGAATCAGAGAATTGCGAAAAATTATTATACAGTAGTGAATCCGAATGTAATTCTGTACGTTAGGTGGATACGCCTGGTAATTTGACGTAAGATTTAAATTCTCTTTTTTGTTTATTACAAAAAAAAAAAAAAAATCTGTAATATTTCATCGTTCTCATATTTACTATAAAAAACAAAAAAAAATTATGTGCAGACGCCTGGTCAAATATTTTATGTCGTACAAAAATACACTTTTTGATTTTTAGAAAATGTTTCAAATAAAATCATAAAAAAAAATGTAACAATAATTATAAAAAAAATGTTCAACGCTATTTTATAATGGGATTAGAAGAATTGAAGTTCACTATAAAATTAGTTACAAAAGGGGTATAGAAGTTGACATGGGTTTCATGATATTCAAGTGTGTTATTATTATTAATATTATTATTCTAACTTCTAACATCTAACATTATACGTTCTAATATATTACTGATCATTTACTTGAGTAAACTGATCGCCTAAAAGGTTTAGAAATTATTATTGTGGTTTTTTATGTTATGAGAAAATTTAGTTTTTTTTGTTCAATATCTACTTAAATCCTATTATCTATAACAGGCCAGGATTAAATAACTTTTTATGTTTGTTGATTTAAAATTTTGGTTTGTGCGGATTATGATCATTTACTTTTGGGCAATATTCATTGCAATGTTGTTTTAATTGCGATGAAACTAATTTTGGTTTTATTCTAATCATTTCGAATTTCACTAGTGTTTTCTGTATTGCAGGCCATTGAGAGTACTATTTGTTAAGAAATCAATTCTTATTCAAATAAATTACCAATTGGCATAACAATATTGGTTTTGGCCTGTATTAGAGTAGACACTTGAATTTATAAAACATGTGACAAAAACCCAGATGCTTTTGTTTGCATTCAAAATAAACATACCTCAAATTCAATATTATACAAAAGAGGGTACGTGTTTTTAGTCGTGTAAATGCATATATTGTAACAATTTTAAAATATTGCTACATTCATATATTCTCTCTCTCTCTCTTTCTCTCTCTATTTTTATCTCTCTCCCAATTTCTCTTTTTATCGCTCTTTATAAAGTTTTAATATGTACGAGAAACGTGAGATTATTACAATATATTAAACAACAAAAGAAATCGATTTACGAAGGAATCAATGGATGGATGGATAGATAGATGGATGGAATTGATATGTATGACTGAATGTTTGACTAATATTTTCTGAAATATCGTAGGTAATCAAAATATGGTCGCAATTTGAGTCGTGTTATGTCATTTATATACGTAAAGTGGCGTGTTATGTATAAACGTGTACAAGTAGAAAAATTCTGATAAATATCCAATTTCATTGTCATTCAATAAATACAATATTTATTCTTTAAAGTTTAATGATTTAGAAAATATACAAGAGATGTTATTTTTTTGTTCTTTTTAATATTTATTTTGAAATAATGACGTATTCGAATAAATCCAACAATAAATTTATATTCTTACTTTTCAAAATTTTGTAAACAATATTTTTCTGTCGAATAAAATGTCACTTATCCTTCAAGTTGTTCATTATTCATTTTATTTTAATTTTGGTAATTCATTAATTTTATGTTTTATTTAATCATCTTCAATAAATTATTTTCACATTTGAATGAGTATTATGAGACGGTAAGATCTTGTACTTAGCATCCAATAAGTTTTGTTAACCTTTTTCAAATTCAACAAATTTTCTTTTATGCCATACACAAATATTTAATTTTCTAATATTTTAGGACTGAGTGCGAATTACATAAGGTTTTAACCAATTATTTTTGTTTTTTAAAAGGCATAAAATTGAAAATTATTATTTTACTCTAAATTTTTTTTCATTTTAATCAAATGAACTTGAATGATTACATAATAATTCGTTAAGTTCACACAATTCGTTATTTCGCTTTTTATTTTTATATTTTATTATTATTCTTTAAAAATCCATCAATCAATCTCTTCCTTAATTTTTTATTTATTTTTATTTTTAGGGTTTTTTTATTTTATATATTTTTGATAAATACGAACTTAACATACTAACTTCTTTAAAAATTTTCTTCATCTTCTTTCGTTCTTCTCTTTTCGTCGAACAGAGAAACAAATAAGAAAATCTTTTGTCATCGTTTTGTTTTCTTTATTATTTTTTTCTTTTACCACCACTACCATCTACACCATCTACCATTACCATCATCAGAAGGATTTTATCCTACTGCCAGTGTATAAATATGTATATTTGTCAAATATAATAAAAAGAAGACAAAAATAAAAGAGTGGAAATATAAAGGAAAATGTGGAAAAAGAAAGAAGTAAAAGAAGAAGAAAAAGTAGAAAAAGTAGAAGAAGCGTAAGAATGATGAAAACAGAAAGAAATGTGAAAAAAGTATGGGACAAAAATAATATTATATTCCTGAACAACATATATGTATGTTCTTTCATGATGTCCTCCCCTATTATACTCCCACTATCACACCATATCTCACTCTTTCTTTCATATATACATACACACACACACATACACATGTATAAACAAATACATAAATACAAACACATGCATATATAAATACATATTAACTCTGTTTCAGTCTCTTTTTACTTACTATGTATGCATGATGTAAAATAATGTGTTTATCTAACTCAATTCAAGGTAACCAGATGTTCCAAATTACACTTTCTCCAAAAAAAAAAAAAAACAGGCAAGGCAGAAAAAAAAAAAACAGAAAGAAAGAAAAAAAAAAATACTGACGTAAAAAAAAAAAAAATAAAACAGAGGGATGAGGAACGAAAAGAGAAAAAAAAGGAGAATGAAAAAGGAAAGGCAAAGGAAAGGATCAGCTGAATTTGAACAACCCCATTAAAATAAAATAAGTGTTTGCCAAGATAAGATGGTTTATCATAGACATCAATATTGTCTTATCGAGTGTACTTATGCATGTTGATGATGTTCGATGTTTTTAGTTTCATATTTTTCTCTCATCTTTCCTGTTTTATACAATTTTCTTCTTCATCTTTTTTGTTCTTCATATAAAATTAAATACATTCATCCTTTTGCCTTCTTCATACATCCACTTTCTCTCTTTCACAAACACATTTTTTTTATTGGTTAGGTTAAATTAACTTCGTTTCGTCTCTGTGTGTGTGTGTGTGTG
The DNA here is from genome assembly GCA_963082725.1 of Pedicia rivosa. Lineage (NCBI taxonomy): Eukaryota > Metazoa > Arthropoda > Insecta > Diptera > Pediciidae > Pedicia > Pedicia rivosa. Next base: position 13,682,649 of record OY720151.1, on the reverse strand, counting down.
TGTGTGTTGATATATTTTGATCGTATTTATTTTTATGACTTTAACCTTAATAGTTTTTGACTAAAATTATGAAAAAGTCCGAAACTTAAATAAAATATAATAAAACAGAAAAAAAAAAAACTTTTGTTGTTTATTAATTGTTTCTTGTTAGTTTTTATCTTATATTTTCATTACTTTATTATTTAATTTTGTCTAATCCAATGACGTCCACAATTTATATACATAAGAAAATTTGCGATAAGCGAAATTCGAAAATAATGTGTGCAAACTGCACGCGTTTCATCATTTGGGACAAAAGGAGGTGAAATGCAATTTATTTGAAGAAAATATTCAACACAAAATTACACGATCAAATAAAATATTGTTGTTGTTTTCATAATGTAACCTTGTAATAATTTTCAATCGTACTTCACTGCTTTCCTTTCGTTTTAACAATATAAATAATTAAGTGAAAATAATAATATTATGTTTGAGTTTCAGTTTGAATTTAGACGACATAGATTTTTATTATGTTAAGATAATAATTTTTGTTTGACAAATTGTCCATCCATAAAATAAAAAAAGAAAAAAAAAAACCCACCCAACACAGAAGAAGTTTTTCCCTGTTTTTACGATTTCTTTCCTCCTCACTAATAATTTCCATTCCCATATTTTTTTTTTTTTTTTTTTTTATTTTCGTTGTTGTTATTTTTTATTATTTTGTTTTTATCTAAATGCGTTAACATTAAAATTTATGTCCATTCTAGTCCTCTTCTTTTACATCCCTATTTTAGAACATTATTTTAATTTCTTTATATTTTTCGATAAAAACAAAAAAAAACGAAAACAAAAACGAAAACGACTCGAAATTTAATTACAAAAAATATTAATAATTTTTTGTGTTTTCTTCTTCTTTATTTAAATAATTTCTCACACAGAACGCGCGCGCTTCCGTATATTTTCTTCCCATTCGTTTTGTTTTTGTTTCCCTTTCTTTTTTTTTTTGTTTTTTTTCTTCTCGTCATTTTCTTCTTCTTAGAAAATAAAGGTCCTTACAAAGTCCTTAAGGCTATTCAAAACTTTTTACTTTCCTTTTTTTTCTTTTTTAATAGTTAATCGATTTCATCCATATTTTTTTTATAGAAAATAGAAAGAGAAGGTAAATTATATTAGAGGAAGGAAAAAAGAACAGCAAGGGTGTAAGTGTGAGAGGGTGGAGAGAGAAGAATTATTATTATATTGTTTTTTTTTTCTTTACAAACGCGTTGAAACTTTTAACTTTTAAGTTTTATCCGCACACATTTTTTTTTTTTTTTTGCTTCTGTTCTTCCTATTTTCATTTTCATTTTCATTTTCTTTTTCTTTTTTTGAAAGCATCTGTTACAAATTATTTAAGTAAAGTAAAAATGTAGAATAGAGAAATATTGTACTGTTTGTAGGTATAAAGAAACCATCAGAAAAATACCACCCACTTATTTTAGTCCATACACACACACACACACACACTCTCTCTTTCTCTTTACCATTCTCTTAAATTTTAATATTTTATAATATTTTTTAATTCAGATCAATTTTGTACAGTTTATTAAAAACAGATGTTCATCACGTAAAAAGTACTTTTTAAGTACAACAATCGCGTTATGCAAAAGAACAAAAAAAAAAAAAAACAAAAGCACAAGGAAGCAAAATTGAAAGAAAAAAAAAACGACCACGTCCAAAAAAAAAAAAAACCGTGAGGATTTCTTTTGTGTGTGTGTGTGTGTCTTAAAAATTACTTTAATTAAAAAAGCAATTGATTTTTATATTTTTTTTATGGGGATAAAATTATAAAAAAAAAACAAAAAAAAAAAATTGAAGGACAAACTTTCTGGGTACGTCCTTTTTTTTTTTTTAGGGATCAATTTGATAATTTTCTTTTTCAATTTAAGAAAAATCGAAAGAGAAGATTAGTTTAGTTTGTGGTGTGTTGAGGATGTTCGTATAAAAATGTCCTTATATTCTTAGTAAAAATAATAAAAAAAAATAAACCAACATCGAACAGAATTTTTTTATAAAGTTAATTTTGTATTCGTTAAAGGACAATTTTTAAAAGTTTATGAATTTGCTTAAAACTTATTTTTACATGAGTTTAATCGATGTTTACAGGCTGGGATAAAAATTACTTCATTGTTGATGCGTAAAATTATAAAATTGGCTCTTTCAAAGAAAGAACAAAATACAGAAAAAGATTAATTTGAATTTGTAATTTTTTTTTCACTGTAACAATCCAAAAGAAATTAACTCAATTTCACATTCTTTCAATTTAACTCTTTAACTTGTTGATTTTCTTCATGTGTATGTATGTGTAATGTTTGTGTAGAATATAAGTAATGCATGTCTGTCACGTTTTTTTCAACTCCTTCTTATTTCCGATATTACATTTTTATATTATGATCTTCAGAGCATAACTGCTTCTCTTGTGGTATTTTCTTTCAAAAGTTAAGAAAATGGGGTGGAAATAATAAGAGGAAAAAAAAAACATTAAAGTTTCACTGTACTTTCGACTACGTCGCTATTTCCTACATTCAAACATAAAAAATTCCAACTTAAATTATATTCTATATTTATTGGAATGAGATGAGTTTTTTGTTCGATAGAGTGATGTGAAAGGAGAAAGGGGTAACCTTTTAGATTATGGTTGCAATCAATATGTCATAAAATGTATTTTCTTCTTAAGGTTACACACACATACACACACAAACAGTAACTCACATATGTCTCACGTAAAGGTTTTATTTTCTATATGGTTGACCTTTTAGTCATCGGTTTTTGTATTTCACTTTTTTTTTTTATTATTTCCTTTTCCCCCTCTTCATACAAATTAAACAAGAAAAAATTTATCTTCTTCTTATATTTTCATTTCAACTTTTTACTTTTATTTTATTTTTACTTTAACACGTTAATCTTCAGATTATTAATATTTAGGATGATTTATATCATTATAATCGTCTGGTTTTCTGTGCATACACACATGTGTGTATATGACATAATTCATTTGTGTGTGCGTATGTAGGTGTGATTGTTATTTAATTATCCTGTCAAATTATCTTACACCAAAATGTGTTACTTTAGCATTTTCGAAGACATTTTTCCTATCAAAAAAAAAAAAGAAAATTTAATTCGTTTTCATCTTATTATTCTTCTATCGTTGGTGTTATACATACACACACACACAAGCACACATACTTATATAGGCGTATCAGCACAAAACATATATACATAAATACACACGGTTGGGGGGCTGGAAGGGAATGAAAAAAGGAATCATCATTTATTATATATTTTCCATGAAAAGCTCTTTTTATTAGAAGTTCATATTATATTATGGAAAAAGCAAAATGTGTAATAAAGACGAAAAGAATTTCAACTAAAAGACGAAAAAAAAAGAAGGTGGTATAGAAGGAAATGTAAAATGAAAATGCGTTACAAATCGCGTGGTAAAACTAACAAAAAAAAAATAAAAATAAGAAAAAAAAAATATAAAGTAATTGATTTTCACATTTTCCTTTTTCCTTTTTCCTTTCTTTCTTACTTTTATTTTTTTTTTCTTTTGACATTTTGACTTTATATTCAAATTACGACATTTCATTTTATAAACTTTGTTTTTCTTTCTATTTTATCACCGAGAAAAGAAAAACACAATAAAAATAGAAGAAACACAAATGAGTAGGTAATAATAAAAAAAATTATGATGATGATGTTGATGATAATGAAGATGATGATAATTATTGATGGTAGGTATAGAAAATAATAATATAGATAAAATAATGCGGATTGAGACAATGATCACAATGACTATGGATAATGATTAAATTGATCTGTTGAATAATTATAAAAAAACAATGATTAGATTAATTTTGTTGATGAAATATAAAATGATAATGATGTGATGATTGATTAGTACATTGATGATGATTTTAAATTTAAATATAAATGAAGAAAAAAAAATACAAAAAAAAAATTGTATAATTAATAAATAAAATAAAATTATCCCCTTTCCTTGTTAAACAAAGAGAAAAGAATTTTGTTACAAAAAGAAAGCCAAGAGAATAAAAAATCGTCCCATTTCTTAATTATATTGCTAAAAGCCAATTTGATTGTTTTCCTTTCTTTCTATATTTTTTATTTTCTGTTATTTTTATACTCAATTTCTTTTCCTTTTTTTTTGCCTCATCTTATATCTTTTTATTTTTTATTAAAAGAGGAGTCACAAAGACAATAATTGACTTGAAGATAAACTTGAAAAAAAAAAAGTACGCGTGGGGTTGATGCCGTTTATTTTTTTTATTTTTATTTTATTGTGGGTTTTCAACTTGAAATTGAACTCAATTCATTTCAAATATTCTTGGTTTTTCTTCGTCTCTTTTTTTTTTGTGCTCTATATTATTTACGTGGTTTTAGACAGAAATATAAGTTCACCGATTACCCAAAATTTATCTAAAATTGAACGAGAGGAGATAAAAGAGATTTTGTAATAAACAAAAAATAATTAATTTTTTAAAATTAATTATGGCAACCATAATTACAGCAAATATTAAGCTGATTATCAATTTCTCTTACGTCTAAAGAACATCATAGCAATGATTGAGAATTGGCGATTATAAAACAAAAGTGATTAATAAAAATTATTCCTTCTTAAGTAGAATACAGATCCTCTTGTACGAGTTTCCTTATCCTTATTCTAAGAGCAATCATGAATCTTAAGCTTAATAGAAATAACTAATTTTTATATTATATTTTGGACCGTAGAACTGTGAGTGTGTGTGTGTGTGTGTGTATAGGTGTGTATTTTTTGATGTTTGTATTTAATTACATTAAACAACAAATGTATTTAAAATAAAAGTAAAAATGCAGTCATTTTACAACACATAAATAATTAATTAATTAAACTGCATTCATATAAAAAAACTAAAACGTGTTTAGAGTTCATAAATTACAAATTTTATCATTGTTTATTTTTTTGTTGTCACCATTTCTGCTTTTTTCCCCTTCACAATTTTTTTTTTTTTGTTTTGCTGCATTTTTTATTCTGTTTGTTTGTTTTTCCTTTATTGTTGTTGTTGGATGGAAGCGTGATTATTTTATCGCGCTATTTTTTTATAAATAAATAAATTTAAATAATTTATATCATAAAATAATTATAATAATTTTTTTGGATGTTTGAAATAATAATAAACATTTTTGGTGAGAATAAAAAGGGCATGAGTATGTATGCGTTACTGTGTGTGTTTGTGTGTGTGTGACTTTGTTGAATATTGTACAAGAAGAAAATGGAAAAAAGAACATCACAATATTATTAACCCAAAAACACCAAACAAAAGAAAACAAAACAACAAACAAACAAAAATAATTGTATTCCACATTTTCATCTCAATTTAGTTGGACCATGTGTAGTCGTGAGGGGGGTGGTGGTGGTGAAGAAGCTTTTTAGTATAATATAGAATAGTTTTGTTGAAAATGGTTTGAGAGTAACAATCATATAAGAAAGAGAAAATGAATGAAGTTAGAAGACGATGAAAACGAAGAAGGAAAAGAAAGAAAAAAAAAAACGTAAGACGAAAGTTTTCTATTTTTTTTTTATATTTTATTTTCTTTCCGTTTCTTCTTTCTTTTTTCTATTTTTTTTTTCTTCCTCTCATTAAACCAAGTTGGCAAAAAGGAAACGACATCATCTTAATAATTGATCACAGCTAAACATCAGGAAAAAGCTCTCATGAGACGTGAAACAAAAATAATCAGATTGCACGCATGTTATCCGGATTTAATGAAATTTGGAACGATTTCAGCATTTTTTTTGTTGTTGTTTTGCTTTCCTTTTTGTTCTTATTTTTATACTTGTTCTTGTACTACTTCATCTTCTTCCTTTTCATATTATAAAAGGAAGGTAAGAAAGTGCGTATATAATATAAAAACCAACAAAACAGAAAATAATAATAATAAAAGAAGAGAAAAAAAAAATATAAGGAAAAGAAGCAAAGAGGAAAAAATATAAAAAAAAAAAAAGTAAAGTAAAAGATTTATGATTTTTGCGTGAAAGAAAAAAGTTTAGTATCGTGGTAATCTGTAATTTAACAACTTAATTGGTTTGTCACAATGCATTTAAGATTTTAACTTTCATTCTATGGATTAAGAACTAAACATATTTTTGTTTTGTTAGTCCGAAATAACATTTTTTCACATTAAATCAAAATGATTTTCTGACATTTGTAATTAATGATAAAATAATTTTAATATTACAACAGTCAAATTGCATATTTGACTTAATTTCAGTTTCTTGAAAATTTTCTATTATTTTGTTTATTACAGTTTGTTTTGTTTTTCTTATTTTTCGTCATGGGAATCAAAATCAATAATCTGGACTACCGACAGAAAAATCATTAACATGAGAATAAATATTTAATTAGTAAATTTAATTGATTATTTACCGATACTGATGCTGAGATTGTTATTAACACAACACAAACATCATGCAAAGTCCAGCATCAAAACTTAAATTCTAGCAAACTCTAGCAGTGATATCATCAATTTTATTACAAAAGTAGATACATATTTTACCTGAACATACAAAATACAAAATCATTCATAAATTTTCTAATAAAATGTCCGGTCAGAATGTAATTTAAAATTTCTCTAACGATTTTCTATGACCAAAGTATTTGTGATAAATATAAAAACACTTGGTTAAACTTATTATTTAATCTACAGAGGTGGTCACATTTAAAAGGTTTCTTTTACATTAATAAAAAAAATATATATTTTATATCATTACTTCAACATTTTCAGAATAATAAAATACAAGAATGGATAGATAAATAGATCCAATCTGCAATAAAAATACAGAAACAAAAAAAAAAGAAAATGGAGAAACATTAACAATAAATAAAATATAAAATGTCCAATACTTTGAATCTGTTTATTTTTGAAATTGTATTATTCTGACTCTCTTCTTCTTCTAACATTTTTCTGTATCTCTCTCTCTCTCACTCTTATACTCTCTTATTTTATATATAAAAATGTTTGTAGACAATTACAATAAATCAGTGACTGCGCCCTCTCCATCACGTAGATACAATAAAAACAAAATAGAAGAGTGGTATAATATAAGTAAAAGTATAACAGTTCAATACAGAGCTGGATAAAGGACAAATTTATTTTTTTTTTTTTTATTCTTGTGTAAATTTTTCTTCAAGTGGTTAGGCAATTGGTGTGCGTGACAAAAGATTCCATAAATTATGGTTTTTTTTTTTTCTGTTCTGTGAAAATTTTGAAGCTTTTGTGCTTTCTTTTATTTAAATCATTTTTAAACATTTTATTTTGTTTACATTACGATTTATCATCATCAGAGAGAAAATATTCTTGTATCAGATTTTAATAATTTTTCTTTATATTAATTTGATAAACATTTTTAATCTTGTTACACCCAATGGAATTTTAAATATTCTCTCAGTCTAAAAACATAAATTGTTTCTTGGATTTTTATTAAAGTTGAAAAAACAATTTAAAACAAAAAATATTTGATGTACTAATTTCACTTCAATCAAATTGAAAATCAAATTTATAAGATATTTTCTAATCAACTTATTTGTGCGGTTTCTTCAATTTAAAGAAATTCGTCTCTGATTTCTAGAATAAAAATTTCGAATATATTTTTTTCTGTGTGCACCCTTTTATTCCATTCAATTGCTATAATAATAATACAATAATAATGAATCTGTTTCTATCAATTTTAATAATATTTCTTGTTATTAATGAATAAGAAAATACAAACCAGCCGTAAGCAAATATAGAAAAAATAAAAATGCTACAATTTTGAGTTAATAATTTCAGTTTATTTTTTGTATCCATTTTATTTTTTTTCTATATTTTTACAGCGGTTAGAAAATATTTGTTGCTTGCGTGGTTTGTTTTTCTTTATATTTTTTTTTTTTTTTTTGTAAAAGAAATAAAAAAATTGTTGAAAAAAAAAAAATGGTGGAAAAATGTTAAAAATGTGAAAAGTATGAGAGAAATTTGACCTGATTACTGACCGTTCATCATAGAAAATTTTATATTATATTTTTTTTTTTTATATTTCTCGTGTTGAAAACTTAACGATATACGTTTTTTTTTTTTCTGTAGTTTGAATTATGACTTGAAACTTGAAGGAAAGAAATACAATAAATAGAGGTTATAATTTTCTGTCAACAAAAAAAAAAAAAAACGATGAAATAATTATTTGAATTTGATTTTCTTCCTTTTTACCTTTTTGATTTCTTTTACAATTTTTTTTTTCTCTACATTTTCTTCATTCTTATTTTACTAATTAAGTTCATGAATTATGTTGAACTTTATTCAATTGAATAAATATCGAACAAATCATTTTTATTTGTTTTCCATTATAATTTTTAAACATGAAAAAAAAAAAAAAATTTACAATTTACGTTAATAAATTATCATCTTCAAATGAAAATATTGAAGATGAAGAAAACAAAACAATAATGTGTTGCCATCTTCAACAATGAAAAAATAATAAAATTTTAATAAATTCTACGTATTTGGTATTTCGGTTCTGTATTTATTTATTTCATAAAAAAAATAATAATAATAATAATTCCATAATATTATTAATGTTCGATGTCACATTGAATTTTATCAGAAAATCTCATAATAAAAATAAAAACAAAAAATAATAATAAGATGAGTATGAGGGTGAGAGAGAGGAAAGAAGTAGAAGTAGCTTTACTTTCTTCTTTTTATTTTTTTTTTATAAGTCTATTAAGAAAGATTAATAGATAATACGCGTGTACTTTTGACTTCAACAGAATAAAATAATATATTATATGTTTGTTTTAACGCAATAGACAAGAGAAGAAGTAAAAATAAATAAAAATACAACAACAATACATACATACACACACACACACATATATACACATACAAATAATATTAAGTGATGAAGATGAAGAAAACATAGAATTAAATCATAATCGTATATTCTTCATATATAAAATGGTCTAGCCATTTGGGAATTGATTAAATTCAACATTTTATATGAACAGAATATAATTTACTTTCTTTTCCTTTTCTTTTACTTTTTGATTATAATTAATTTGTCTCGGTTTTCATAAAAATAGCATCCCTAACAAAAACATAATGAAAATAATGAAAGTAAAATTAAAATGTAAGACAAGAAGAGAAATAATAAAAACTTTCATTATTCAATCAATAGAAATAAAAAATGGAATATTTTATGATAACGAAATATTGGAATAATGGTTTTTGGAAACAAACAAACAAAAAAACAAAAAATACCCCAATTAATTTCTCTAATAAATCCAAAAAAAATAACAATACAAAAAGCCACCCTTAATGAAAATAAATCCATATATGAAATGGACTTATATTTATAGATATTTTGATCCATTAATAAACGCGAATCATTTATTATTAATCTTGGTGGATAGACAAAAAAAAATAGATATAAGATGAAACAATAATTATTACATATTCGTAATAAAGGGGTTGAAGGTTAAACGTGTGGAGTATTTTTGGTTTTCCCATGTTTTAGTTTGGCTTCTTTTCTTTTTTTTTTGGTTCATTTTTCACAGAAGCAAAATAAGAAGAAAAATTGTAACTGAATGGAATTTAAAGAATTTTTCATTATTAAAGTCAATTACAATTTATGTAAAAATTTATTACTGTTAAGGGGTGTGAGGTACATTATTCTTTTTTATTCAAAATCCCATCACCCTTCCATAATAACCCTCTTCACATTCAATATTGCTACTAACGTTAATGGAAGAAAAGCGTTGAAACGGAAAAGGTGGACGTTACGTTGTAAATAAAATGTTAAATGAAGGAGAAAAAAGAAAGAAAATAAAGTGGCTCAAGATTTATAAAAAAAAAAAAGACATTTTTACGAAAATCACAATCTCTTCCTTTTTTTTTTGGTCATTTTCTTTACATTTCCATTTATTCGAATAAAATTTTGTTACAAATTTGAAGTTGTTTTTGTCATGACTGAACAAATTGATTTTATTTCTAGTTTTTTTTCTCAATTGAAAAATCTTTTTGCCTCTACAGAATTTCAATTGAATATTTTTATATAATTTCATAATTTCATAAATCGATTGTGGTTTATTAACGTTCCAAGGGCTATGGTAAGACATAAGATCTAATATTTATAATGGAATCCAAAAAACCATTATTTGTACCACAGGATGCTGAAGGTTTGAACCTAGAACACTATTAATGACGAGAGTCGAACATGTTGCTACTCGGCCATAGATAAGATTTAATAGAATTGATAATTTTTGTAAAGCTTTTAAATTTTCTAACAATAATTTTACAACAATTTATAATTCTTTAAATCTTAATTATTATTTTTGGTTGTTACTTAAAAATAGAAGAATGAGCATTTTTATAATTTTCGTTTTAACCCTTTTACCAAAAAGAAAAAACAATAATTAAGAATTAGTTTTTAGTAAAAACATTTTTGTTAAAACAAAACAATTGTAAAATGTCAAAAATGTCTAAAATTTATTAAAATTAAGGTCAAAAAAAGGGGTTAGTATACAATCCCAAAATAAACACTAACTGAACTATAAATCTGGTAATCTAATGAGTTCCAATTGATAACTTCTAATTATGAACACTTGACTTAAAATTATTCCCTAGACTAATTTTTGGTCCGGCAATTATTTAAATAGTCATATTAAAAGTACTGTCAACAAAAAAAAAAAAAGAAGAAAATAAAGGGATAGAGAAAAATATTATATTTGTGTTAAAAAAAAGAAGTAAAACGAAAAAAATTGAACATTTTTAGTAAAGTTTATATACATTTTATTTATGTCTTCTTTTAATAAAACCTAATACAACAGTCTGGTACGTTTAGTTTCTTTTTTGGGTATTCCCTTCAAAAAAAAAAAAAAAAAAAACAACCAACACTAAAGTAATAAATTAATTTTAAAAGATTTATACAAAAAATTAAGTAAATCCATAAATTGAGCAAACCAAAACCAAATAATACAAAACTAGAATATATATTTCTCTAAATTTCTCTTAGGATTGTAGATGTAATACATTTGTAAAATTATGCATATGTAAGTATGTGTATGTGTGTAATGTGTATGCATATATTTAAATGATTATGTGAATGTGTATGTGTAACAAAAATTAAAGCAATGTGGTTAAAGTTATAACACAAAACTTAATTACACTTTAAGCTGGTTACATATTGTAACAAACGGTAACCAAAATTCGATATACCCCCTTCAAAAATAAAAAAAAAAAAACTTCATAATATAAAATACAATTTATATGCAATTTATATGTAAACTATTCAGTGTTGGACTAAATTCTTTCTTGTTCATTTTTAAAATTGAATTTAAGACAAAAGAAAATCCAACATGAGAAATATTGAATTCATAAATAGATAACATCACAACGATCATAGAAAGTGATCCTATTTTTTTTTTTGCCAGAATTAAAAGAAAGAAAAATAGTTTAGATTGTGTCGTTTAAAAATATTTTTTTGTTTAAATCAAAATTTCACATATTCCCAGCACTGCATAAATATAATTTAGAAATTGTTTTAAAACTTATTTTATGCAAAAGACGAAAGCAAACAAAAATAAAAAGACTGAGGATGGGGAGGGGGTAAAAAAAAGGGAAGTACGTATTTAATTAAGATTTAGTAGTTTTAGTTTACAGATGCAGTAGAATAACGACAAAACGTTTTGGTTTTTGTTTTGGTCCATTTTCATTTAGACAAAAACAAAAACAGACAATATTCTTTCGACAACCAGTTAAAAAATTCCTAAAATCAATAATTTACAATTTTAAATTTTCAATTAATTAAATTTTCTATAAAAAAAAAAGTCGACCTACAATAAACGAAAAATCTCAATTAAAAATGAATTAATTTTACCGGAAAATTAATTGTGAAAACTTTAAAATTTTCAAATGAATATTTTGCAGAGAGAGAGAAAAAAACACACACACACAAATGAGATTGCATTAATCAGTATGTTGAACTCAACTTCCGATATTTCTCCACACACTCTCTCTCTCTCTCACTCTCTTTCCGAAAATTCCGATCTTTTTTTCCTTTCATTTGTGTTTTTTTTTTTCATTTTTTCGATAAAAAAAATTGAAATTCTGATGTAAATTTTAATTACCATTTTTCTAGTTAAATATGTCCGCTATCGCATAACTCTTATCGACTAACCAAAAATAAAAAAAATAAAATATATTTTCTCACCTTCTGCCTTCTATTACACGATATTTTATTTAAATTTATTAGAATACGCGATATTTATGTGCCAGAGAGTTGAACATATATTTTACAGGACGGAAGTTGAACAAACTAAAAAAGGAAAAAAAAAAAGAGAAAAAAATAGAAAGAGAAAGAGAATGAAGAAAAAAAAAAAGACAGAAATAAACGAAACTAAAAATAACAAAAAAAAAAAAAAAAGAGAAATAATAATAATAATAATAATTCAAATTTGCAATCATAATCATTTAATTATCTCGTTGGCAATTTACCCAACCAAAAACCATTAATTTAACAATACATATAAATACGAACGTAAAAACCTTGCATAGTCGTGTAGTCCTCAATATACACTAAAACATACCCATTCCAATAATTTTCAAAATCGTTATATAAAATCTACACAAAACCCTCTAAACAGCCACCTCACAACGGAATATTCTATAGTATTTTGAAAATATGTTTTAAATATAAAAAGATGTGAGGGACAAAAGGTGGAGGGGGTGGGTGGTTGGATAAAGTTAGTGAGTTTAGTGAGTTTAGTGTTAGGTAGAAAGGAAAAGGAAGAAAGGAAAATAACATTCACATGAATCCATTTGAATTGGTCTCAAATGCATTATATGTTTTATGGATAATTATTATCAAAGAGGTTGATGTTAAAAACATAATTTAGAAGAGGAACAAATGCACACACACACACACAAACATATTTAACATTAGAATGGGTTTTATTGTATTTACTAAAATTTCTGTAAATTATTATTCATTTTTTTTTTGTATTTAATATTCTCCCCCATTGAATCAATTGAAGTTTAAAATCATTTTATTTATGACAAGAAAACGTTTCCTGACCAACAGAAACAAGAACAAAAAAAAAACAGTCATTATTCGTTAATAATAATCTCTGTGAATTAATTGGATTTTTTTTTTGTTGTTGTTGGTAAAACAGATTTTAGTCTAACATTCAATTCGTGTAATCGTATACAATTGAGAAAGAAAGAAAAAAGAAGAAAATCAAATCACAAATAAAATATGAACATACAATAAATTTATATTGTCGATTACACAATAAATTGGATTGAGTTATTTTTTTTTACCTAAATCTAAATTAACGTTTGAAATTGACGAAAAATATAATTTTTCATTTAGTTGATTGTAAACGATAAAAAAACCTCTTTAATACGACCAGTTTCAGACGTCATAAAAAATAATTAAATTCTAGGAAAATAATCGTTTTCATAATTTTCCAATTAAACTAATTTACAAATTAAATTCAACTTTTTTTTTTTTTTCTTTCTTTCGTATTTAATTTTAATTAAATTTATTTTTCTTAAGAAAATTCAGTATAATTTTGTATAAATAAAAAAGAATCAAATTTCCTTGAAGCTTTTCATTTCTTTCCTGTTTTTCTTCAACTTTTCTTTTTCTTTAACAAAAAAAAAAAAAAACGAAAATGGAAAATGAAAAAAAGAAAAAAAGAAAAAAAAAATATAAAGAAGAAAAGTCGAATAACAAAATCTTGAATTAATTCTGTTGACATTGGGTCAATTTCATTTCCATCAACAGGTTTTCCGTTTGTACAGAAAGAAACGAAAAAAAAAAAATGAAAATGTTTTATTATAAAAATGTACGTTTTGATTCTACAAAGTTCTCCATCTCTCTCCATCTCTCACTTTTTATATATTTTTATAGTCGTGTGTGATGGTGTGGGTGTGGGTGTGTGTGTGTGTGTTGTGTAGACTAATTTTTTGAACCAAAAATAAAATTCAAATTCAACAATATTTAAAAGAATAATATTTTTCTTATCGTGTTACTTTCTGTTTCTGTTTTTCATGTTTCTTAAGAATTAAAAATTAATAAATTAAAAAGAAATTTATTTTTTATTAAAGAATTGAATGAGAGCGAGAGAGAGAGGTAAATGTAGAGTGAATCAGATCTTGATAAATTGAACGTTTGGTTTCAAAATCGTTTTTCTTTCTTTAATCAAAAAAATATGATATTCAGTGCACAGTAAGTGACTTTGTATTCATTACATGGTGACTGGTCACTAATTACCATAATACTAAAAATACTACAAGTGAAAGTAATAACAAAAACAAAATACACAAACTGATTTTAAATGGTTCAAATTAAGTCCTTTTTTTGTTTTTGTTTTTTGTTTTTTGTTTTTTTTTATTCAGCAGAGACTGACCGACCACCAACTGATATAGTGGAGAGCCACTAATTTGTCCAACATAAAACACTGTATTTTGTTTGTGGGAATGAGAGAAAGAAGTAAAATTTTGTAGACGGGTCAGACTGTTTGGTCAAAGTCAATTCGTCGTATGTTGCCGTGTTTGTTACCTTTACCTTTTTATTAACAGAACAAAATAAACATCAACAATAAAACAAGCACAAAAAAAAAAAAAAATAAAGAAAAAAAAAACAATAACAAATGAAAAATAAAGCTTTAAGAGTTGAACGCTTTAAATAAAAAATAAAGAAATAAAGATAATCACAACGACGGGAGGTCTAAGGGTGGTAATGAAAAGTGGTAGTCATAGAAGTATGAGTTTGATGTCAAAAAAAAAAAAAAAAAGAGGCTCACCTAACGCTGCAAAACATATTTATTTTATTTATTTATAAACGCGTGTTTTGAACTGACACATCTAACAAACAACAACAAACAACAATACGCAACAATCAACAAACAAAATGTTATAAGAGGTGTTTTTTTTTTATTTTGTACGTAACGCGTCTATTTACGTGAATTGTGTACACGATTCAAGTTACCGTTTTTTAAGGATTCAAACATTCAACAAATCAACAATATTATTTTTTGTATGCTGAAAATTATATTTTATTATTAAAAAGTGTTTTTTAATTTAATAATTTTTTTTTTTTTTGCAAAAATAAAATAAACAAATTGTTTGGCAAAGGAAAAATAGCATGAAAATATAAAATGAAATCAAAAAATCCCTGAAATTATACGTAAACTGAATTGTTGTGAAAATTCAAGGCGAAAAAAAAAATATATTAATAAATAAATAAATTAGATTTGAATTATTCACAATTTCTTGACATTTTCTTCATTTTTTTTTTATATTTTTTATGAAAATTGTATTTTAAGTTTCGTGTTACCAACACCAAGAAAATATAAGAATCTTGTAAAAATATTTTTTCATGAAGAAAAATATACAAACAGACGACAGAATTTTTTTGAAATGAAAAAAATTCTTGATCTACGAACATAAGGTTCTTTGCTACTTAAGAAGTCAATGACAGCAAATTGACGTGAACATTTTAGTCAATAAAAATAAAAGAAAATTAATAAAAAAAAAATCTACAGAAGTGTGAACGACGAGAGAAATTAAATTATGGATGTTCTATTGTCTACATTGTAAAAATGGAATTTAAAAAATGCTCCACAATATAATCATGTATCCCGATTATAAGTTCATGCAATGTCTTGTCGTTTGTAAATCAAATAAAAATGAAACAGAAAAAAATGCCATCTGAATTAGATTGATTGAAATAAATGGGAAAATATGGAAGACAATGTAAATTAGTAATTTATCAATTAAATATAAGGAATCAGAAAATTTTACGTACACTTTGTTTTAATTTAATAAAAAACAAAAACGATAGATTATTCCATCAATCACAAACACACAATTAATCGATATTTAAAAAATATTTAAATGAAATAATGAAGTTAAATTTTTTTTTTGATTATTCCACAATTCTACAATTATTTGATTAAATAATACTTGTAGAACTTGTATTTAGATAATGAACGCATCATAACTAAACAATTAAAAATAAATTCGCTAATAACGTAATAATAATAACAAAAGTTTATCAATACTTACAAATAATTAATTAATAAATTTGTAAAATGGAGGAAAATATAGGAGATAAATTGATGTTTTTTTTTTGTTGTTCCCTCTCAAATATTTATACTTCAGGGATTATGTGCCCCAGTAAATATTATT
The DNA here is from genome assembly GCA_963082725.1 of Pedicia rivosa. NCBI lineage: Eukaryota > Metazoa > Arthropoda > Insecta > Diptera > Pediciidae > Pedicia > Pedicia rivosa. The sequence continues at coordinate 13,666,404 of OY720151.1, read as the reverse complement.
TTTGGTAAAGGATAATTAATTGGGTTCATCTATCTATACACATTTTCACTAGAATAATTATTACAGGTAACAATTACTTTATATAAAAATTATAGTTAAATTTTCTTCCTGAAGTCTATTTTCTTTTTCTTTTGACAATTTTTGAAAATTTCTTTACCAAATTCGAAGATGAAAGAATTTTATTTTCTTTTTTAATTTAAAGAATGTTGTCATCTTGATTGAACCAGTATAAACTCCTTTGTTTGCAAGAAATATTTATCCATGCGTTAAGTTCAAGCTGAAGATTTATCTTTAAAAAAAATTTGTCTCATATTTAGTTTGTGGTAGTTTGGGGAAACAAAATTTGATAATTATTCATCAAAAATAATTGTAGAAAAAATGTATTCATCAAAGTGATCGTTAAATCAAAACTTAACTAAACTAATTTAATAAACAACACTATTTAGTAAACGTTAATAAAAAAAAAACAAAAATAGGTAAAACGAGGGAAAAAAGGAACGCAAGCACAAAACTTTAGTAAAACGATTAATAATATTTTGATTATGAACAAAATATATATATATATATGTGTCTGTGTGTGTGTGTGTGTTTGTGCTTTTTTTCTCCATATTAAAATAAAAATTGGAAAATATTATGAAGAAGGAGCGTTTAGTTAAAGTCCATTCAAATAAAAAATATCATCAATCAACTTGGTTAGTTCTTTTTTTTTTTTTTTTTTTGTACTTGTGTCTGTTTTGTATATTTATAATTTTATGTAAATATTTAGCAACAAACATTATTTAACTATTTATAACAAAAAATAAATGGTTGGCCGGAATGTGCAAATAAAATTTGCAAAAAGCAAAAAAAAAAAACAAAAAACGACGTGAGTAGGACAAAAGTGATGAACAACAAAAACAACAAAAAAAAAAAAAAATTCGACAGCACAATCATAATGTAACCTTTGATGTGTGATCTATCAATGTCAGCTTAATTAAATTGGTTTTCTTATTTCTATATATATATTTTAATTAATAAATTTTAATTATATTGTGTTTGTGTGTATATGCATGTGTGTGGGTGTGTGGGTTATATGTTACATCTGTCTATTTATCCTGTTCTGTTCAGTAAATTTTCTGGTTGTAGAAATTGTTTAAAAGGGTGTTTGTATGTATGTTGCGTGTGTGTTACATTATTATTATTATTTTTATTTTTTTTTGTTGTGTGTGCCTTGACTAGCTTATAATACAGTTTATCATCATTATTACTCATTGACTTAAGACTTTTACTTAATTAAAAAAGTGAAAAGAAAAAGAAGAAGAATTACATAAAAAAAAAAAAATAAATAAATAAATAAAAATAGAGAATAGATAAAAATTGTAGAAAAAAGAACAGAAATATGAAATGTGAAGATATAAAAAGTATAAACAGTTTTCTTCTTTCTTTTTCTTATTTTCTTATTATTTTTTTCTTTAATGAAAAATTACAGGGAATGGAGGAAAAATGAAAAAAGTATACTTCACGTGTACACCTAAAGATGTAAAAAGTAAAGATCACATTCTTCTACCTACTGTTATAATCCTAATATTCAACTAATTGCAACTCATTATTTTTCATAAAAGAAAACATTAAGAACAAAAAAAAAACAACACAACACAACATGGTTGTTAAATATTAAAAGAAGAAAAGTGGATAAAAAAAAAAACAACAACTCTCGTTTGTAGTTTGTTTTTTTTTTCTTTTTCCTTTTGTTTTATTCTTGAAAGAAACATAAAATGCAAACTGCAATTTAAAGTTTTTTGAACTTTATTCAGGTGAGAACAATAAACGAGTTTTATAACACAAGTCAAAGTGGATATATTTATTTTATTTATTATATATTCTACATGGATTCTATAATGTTTAACACACGTGCAACCTAAATCACGTGACTTCTTATAAATTGTAGTGAGTCTGAGCACGTGAATATTTGGTACATACGTGTTCTTCTCTATATACTCAAAAGAAATAAAATTAATTATGTTCTATTATATGTGGAGGTTTTTTTTTTGTTTCTATTATTTTTATATTTATAAATTGACAAATATATTTTTTTTTACCTATTTTAAGACATTAAATTTACATTGTGTATATTCTGTTTATGAGAGCATATCTATCTGCATTTTAATTTAATTACAATTTACTGCGATCATATTATAAATAATTATAATGAATTTTCATTGCGTAACAGTTCTTGAAATAGTTTTTGGTTTGAAACGTAATTAATTGAAATTAGAAGAAGCATCAGTTCTGTTTCTACCGATAATAATAAAATTTGATTCAATAAAATAGAATAAAAACAATAAATTTGAAAAAAAAAAAACAATAAAAACATTTTATAGTAAAAAATGTCATCATAAAAAACAAAAATAAATAAATAGAAAATAATCCTTAAAATTATGACAATCCTACGCCGTACATCCTACAGAAAAATAATAAAACATATTTTTCTATAAATAAATAAAAAGAAATAAAATAAAAATACCAATTACAAAAAAATAAAATGAATTTATTGTAAGAAGAAATTTTTTGTTTTTTTTATTCGAGAAATAAAATAAAAATATGAAAATGGGTGGGTGGTTGGTGAGGTGGGGTTAAGCAAACGTTCCAATAAAGTAATTTTATCTAATATATTTTTTTTATTCTGCGATTCTTTAAAGAAGAAAATCAAATAAATAAATGCATTATTTCATATTTTTTCTGTAAAATAACATTTTTTTTATTGCTTTTTATGTGTTCATTGGAAATGTACAGAAATTTAAGCTAAATTAAATTGTCATATTTTACTAAAAGATTTTCCGTTTTACTTTTTATTTTTATATTGACAGAATATTGTTTTTTTTTTTATTTCATTTTTGGACAGGGATGTTAAAATTACATTATTCATTATTTAACGAAGATTGGTTGGATTGAGTAATTTGGTTTTTTATCAATTAAATTGATTCCACTGAAAACCGCCTGAAGAAGACATCATCCAGTGAGGAAATGTCGTTAGAGAGTTAAAAAAACGATTTTAATTATTTTACACATTTGACTCTGTGGTATGCGTCCATTAAATTCCATTTGACTTAAATGCAGTTAAATTTCTTAAGATTATGATTTCATAAAGTTTTGTATGTTCTTTTTTATTAGAAGTCATTTTAGTGGTTACATAAGAAATGTGAACCAAAAATTTCTACCATGAACTGATTAAGTTGGAATTGTTGTATTTTTGTCTCATGAGAGTCATTACATATTTGGTCACCCCTGATGAATATTTTCTAATATAATTTTCTGTTAGCGTGTGTGTGTATGTGTGTGTGTGTATGGATAAATTTTCTTTTCTTTCTTTCATTTCTTTTTATTCATGAAAATGAGAAAGTGCTGCACTATCGACATTCTTTACACGTACCCATATATACTTTAATCTCAACGGTCTTGCAACTTGAATATCAATCTTTTCTTTTTTTTTCTTTCTTTCTTTTTCGTTTTCTTCGTTTTTCCGTTTTTGGATGGAAAACGTGTTTTATTTTATTCTATATTTATTTTTATGTATTTGACTATCCCGCATCGTTTTTTTTTTGTTTCTTTCTTTCTTTCCTTTCATTCTACGTTCTTCTACTTGTTTCTTGTATTTTTTTATTATTATTTTTTTTTTTTTATTTTATTTAGGTTAAGTCAAGGAAAAATAAACATAAAAAAAAACACCAACTGATATTTTTTTTTTTTTTACTTTTGTACAAAAAAACAAAAAAAAAAAACTTCTCTATATAGTTTGGACTAAAAAAGTAAATATTTTAAAATTTTATAAAAATAGTTTTTTTTTTTTTTGTTTTGCAATTTTTTTTTTTTTATAGAAGGATACACAAAAACGTAACCAAAACCTTAAAAAAAAAACCTTAAAAGAAAAACAAAATAACGATCAGAAAAATAATAATACTTTACCTACGGTTTGCTTTTTGTTTTTTTTTTTTTTTTGGTTCTTCTTCTTCTTAAATGAAGTAAAGTGAAATTTCACTCTTGTTTTTTACCTTTTTCCCCTTTCTTCTTCTTCTTCTTCCTCTTATATTCAATTTTATATAAATAAGAAGATTATTCTATTGGAAAAAATGAGGAAACAAGAAGATTCCAACTTTTTTTTTCTCTTTCAACAAAAATATTTGTCGACAAGTAGAGTAAAAAAAAAATACATAAAATAAAATGTTGTTTAAATTAATCCTGTAATTTTCTTAACTAATCCGAAATTGAAGGATAAACTAAAGTGCATTTTATACGATAATTTTATATCTTTATTTTTGTAGAAATAATTGTGTTATTTTTTTTGTTGTTGTTGTGCGATTAAGAATTTTTTGTTCTAAAAAAACTATTTACAAAAGCTAAACATTTTTAGAATTGTTAAATGGCTACGTTACATATTTTAAGGGCTAAGTAGAACTGGAGCCTGAGTAATTATTGTCGTCTATAATATTTTTCTAAAATCAATAAATATATTCACACAAAAAAAATAATCCTTTTATAATAAAAGAATATATGCAAAGGATAATAAACGTTAATTAATATTAAGCTTAAAGCATTTAACAAATCCCATTTTATCCAATATATTTCACAAAGAATAGTTTCCCCCAAATAAAATTCTTCTTATTATTCAACGAATTATCTAATAAATTACTGTTTCAAAGAATCTCTTTTGAAAATGTTTTCATGTCAACGAATGCGTTCACCTTTTATGATGCAATTTGTAACCAAATCTCTTTTAAATCCCCAATTCAACCCCATTCAAAAGATTTCTACCTTCTCTATCCTTATACCGTCTTCTTTCATCTCCTCTTTCTACACAAACAAAAAAAAAAAAAAAAAACACGAATGGATTTCTATAGAAAATTACATTTTCGTTACGGTTTTTTTTTTCTTTCCTTTTTTACTTTATTTGTAAATCAAAATGATTTTACTAGTCACTTTATACTTAATACTTGAATACTTAAATAGTAATAGTGATCTATTTGAGACAATAAAATTTAAATAACGTAAAAGAAGAATGATAATGGATAAAGGGACCGTATTCTTATATTTGAAAGAAGTAGTTTAGAAAATTGCTATTAAAGAAAAAAAAAAAAAATTGGTGAATATTTATAACCACAAAAAAAAAAAATGAAGAAGAAGAAAAACCAAAAAAATCCAAAAATCCAAAAGTAAATTACCACAAATTAATCTTAATTTTCAACAAAATGTTTGATTTTCTTATTTCAGTTTTTATTTTGATTTTGGTTATTTATTTTTTTTTCGTCTTCTTCATCTTCTTCTTCTTCATCTTGGTTTTTGGTTCGGTAGATAAATATTATATGCTTTAGATTTCCCTATAAATATCATATAAAGAAAATGGTGTTTTATATCCACACAAAATGGTTTGAAGAATTGTGAAAATGTGTATGAGAAAAAAAGAAGGAAAGAAAAGTGGAAAACAGAATGAAAGAAAATAAGAAAGAGATGAGAAATTTTTAACCTAAAGGGATCCGGATATAAATCCGGTCAAAAAGAAACCCCTAGTTATTTATGATCACTTAAAATTTATTCGACAATCAAAATATTATTTTTTTTTTCTATCTTTCTTCTCTTTCACACAACTTTTCAATACTCTACATTTCTTTCTATTCGATATAACAAAACTGAAAATATTTTGATTTCTTCTTCACAGGGGGGGTTTTTTTTTTAAGTCCGTTATTGTGTTTATTTTGAATTTTCCCTTTTTAATGGATTTTTCTTCTTCTTCTTCTTTTTTTTTTTATTTATTTATTTTCTTCACTCTGATCTCAAATTTTTTGGTCGAAAGATTTTTTGTGTATCTGTGTTTATAGATCGATAGGAATGGTTAGATTATTGAGAGGGTGTAGAGAGGCGGTAAATATTGGTGGGTGGTAATAATAAACGCACGTTAAACCATTGTGATTTTATGAAGGATATATTTTTTTTTCAACAAGCAAAAAAAAAAAAAAAACACGAAGGGTAAATTTAATTTAAAATATTTTTTTTTTCATTGTTGTTATTGGATTGAAAGGATGCGATGAAAGATAATATTTTAGGTGAAGAAGAAGAAGATGAAAAATAAACCCACAGAAATAAGAAAAGGGGTTTGAAAGTAAAAAGTAAAAAAAAAAAATTGGAAGAAAGGATTTCTTGTGTCATTTAAAATGTGTTTAATAAAAGAGGCAAGAAATGATTATTTGTTCTGTAATTGTTATTTTATTTAGGGTTGATTCAATGAAAAGAGATGAGTTGAGGGGATGATGGAAAAGAAAGTAAAATTTTCATTCTTCTCTTCAATTTGTATTTTGTTCAAATTTAATGAAATATTTATAGACTTTTTTTTTAAGTGAAATCAATTTGAATAATGAATCAGTAAATCGATAAATCAATTATTTATCATTATCAGTTATTTAAGTAAATTAAGAGGAATTTCTTAAAGAAAGAAAAACAAAACAAAACAAACATTTTGTTATTTAGAAATTAGTGCTTTAAAATTATTGCAACAGACAAGAACTTTCAATCATTTAAGTTTTACCATGCCACTCGTAATTATTGAAACAAACAAACTTTTACTTGCAATTGGGAAAAAAAAAATATTGTGCAAACATCAGTGAAAAATTTCGACTACAAAATATTTCAACCCTTAAATAAATAAAAAAACACACACACACAAAAAAAATTATAGAAAACAGGCGAAAGAATGTTCGATCAAAAAAGAAAAAGAAAAAAAGAGCAGAGAGAAAGAGAGAGAGAGCGAGAGAGAAAAAAAAACTAGAACATGATAAGTTAGATTGAAGGATAAATAATTGATTGATAGGATCTAGACCCTAAGTTTTATATCGAAAATACTAAACTATTTTATTCACAGGTGTCTATTTTGCCTCTTTTCTCCTTTTATTTATACACAATTTTTTTTTTTTTCGTTCGTTCGTTTTTATTTTGGGAAGGATATGCGTGAGGGAAATTTTAAATGATGTTCAGGCAGGATGGTGGGTATTTTAAAGAAGTGGGAGAGTGAAAGGATAAAAAAAAGGGTCGTATGACATACGAATTTTCAATAATGAACATTCCATCTTGTTCTTCTTCTTTTACATAAATTTTTTTTTTTTTTTTTTAAACGAAGTTCTAAAATATGCTGAATAGAATATTGTATTACTGCCACCTTGATATAAAAGGTGTAAAAGTATACGAGTGTAAATGATAGGGTAGTGTACACTATACTTTTGTATTTATAAAAACTTCATAATATTATTGATAAGAGAAAATATTTAATGTTCTTTTTTGTATATATAAACCAACCATCATCAACCAAACCATTTTACCTGGTTCTCATTTTTTTTTTCTATTAAATTCTTTTAAATCTAATTTCCCTAGAGTATTTCATGCGGTAAGTGTGTAATGTGTGTATGATATAGATGGATACCTAATATATACATATGTGTATCGTATCTAAACTCCTTATGGTAAAGAAGAAAAAAAATTCCAGTAAAATTCAATATTGAACCTGCCCCATAGATAATAACACAAAATGTTGTAACGTAACGTAAGACACAAAAAAAAAACAACAACATAGAGCAAATATATTGAAATAACTTTTGACCTTTGCCTTCGGACCTTTAACCTTTTAACAAAAAAAAAAAATCTCAATATAAAAAAATGTCTTTAAAACTATCTAAATATTTGAAATAATTTTCAATCTTATTTTTTTTTCTCTCAACAATTTATAAATTTACAAAGAAAAAAAAAAACAATTCCTTTACTTGATGATATAAATCTTTTTTGTTTGGGAAATTTCCATTTCATATGTTTTATTAAAATGGATCATAATTTTTGTGTTTTTCTTGTATAATCATAAAGTTAAATTTAAGATGAAGGAAAATGGATGGATGGAAATGGAGGAGACGTTTTTTCTTAATCAAAACTATAAAATAATATAAATCATACAAATTTATATTATTTTTTTTTTCTCAGAATGCAAAAATATTTAATATTTAAAGGGAAACAAATTATTTGTATCCTTTTTTTTTTTCTTCAGATATTTTATATTGCAGGCTCTGAAAATTGTATGCTTTACCATATTAGCTCTTTCCCCAGTCCCCACTTTATCCTTCTAATGCCACCCCTCATCTTTTAACATGTTTATTTATTTTTCTTCTTCTTCTTCTTCTTCTTCTTTCTCCTTTTCACTAAAATTTTTTTCTAATAATTTAAGAAGAAAAAATAAAACCCCGTTGAATTTGAATACATATTTATCCTTATACCGATATCCTTTATAAAAACGTAATAGTAAATTTTCAAATGAAAAAATTCTAATTTTTTCCTGCTTCCATCATATTTATATCGGCATAAAGAAAAGAAGGCAAAGCAAAAAAAAAAAAAAAAAAACTGAAAATGGCAAAAGGGATAAATATGAGTAAAAAACAAGAAGAAGAAGAAAAAAAGAACAAAATATTAAATCTAAAATTCTGTCTTCTTTAGCTCTCCTTATTTTTTTTTTTCTTTTTCATATCAGAAGATGACCGAGACGGAGGTCATAATGCCCATCCATAACATACTCTATATAGAAAATGACGTTTCTCGTTTGTGTGTGGAAGTATTTCGATAGATGTATGTAAGGCATTTCATATAAAAGGAATTCAATTCATTGAATGCAAAATACAAAATACAAAAGTGAATTATTTTATTCAATTATAAGTTAAAAGTTATAAAATGTACAAAATTTTATTAAATTGATAAGAGTAAAAATATCAAAGTAAAAAGTTAATTCAATTGAAAATAACACTTCCACTAACTGGTAATAATAATAATATGTAATAATAATAGTGGAAGATCATCTAAACAAGTAGCGTAAGTTATACACAAAATTTATATAAAGGGAAACTTTAATAAATTATCTTTTTCACATTTTCATTTTAAATAAACTAAATGTAATCAAAAGTTTAACTTTCTAGTAAATTTATTTAACCAAACAAAAAAAAAAAGAGGAAAAGAAATACTTGGAAATTATGAAAGTCTTCTGTTCCGTTGTGAAACGTTAGTATTTTTTTTTTTTATTAATTATCGTTAAAAATTGGCCAACCCAAAAATCATGAATTGTTTTATCGATACTTAGTCATGAAGAAATTCCTTTGAAGAAACCAATTTATGTTACTTCAGGGTTAAATGGGTTATAAAACAAAATTTATTTAAATGTTGGGAAATATTGTTTTTTTTTTTCTGTTGTTTGAGAAAAAATTTTCTTTTATATGAAAAATGAATTGCATCATTTAAACGTCAAACGAATGATGATTTTCATCTCTAGTGAATAATTTTTATTTTTTTTACGTTCATTTCGCTTCTTTCTTTTTTTTTTGTTAACTTTTTTTTTTTTTTTCTTTTTGATTTGGATGGACAAAGTTTTAATTGGCCAAAGACTTTTTCATTTTTTAAAAAGGGAAAAAGAAAAAAAAAAATTATATGAATTCCCGATTGACTTTTTGTATCCAAACAAAACTTTTTCATTTTCATTTTAATTTTTTTTTTTGTTTTTTTTTTTTTTTTTTTGTAAAATTCATATTTCAGTACAGAGGAGTATTTTGCTGTTATTAAAACTTGTTAAATAAATTTAACTGTCTGTAGGAGTTTCTTTTTTTTTTTCTTATTTCTTTTATTTTGACATTAAAGAAAGAAGAAAAAAATAAAACGGGATGATAAACATTTTTTCACTCTTAACTTCATCCAATACTTTAGTAAAGGATCAATACATTTTTATTTTTTTTTACTTTAAACGTCTTTTTTTTTTCGTCTTCTTTCTTTCATTCTTATTTTTCTTTTTCTTGTTCTTCTTTTTACTTTTTTTATATTTGAAAATGTCTAAAAAAGATCTTTTAGCGCATTACAATATATCTTTGTGAGTATATATATATATAGAGAGAGAGAGAGAGTGAGAGAGTGAGAGAGAAAAAAAAACTTGTCCCCGAAATATCAAGAATTTAATTTAAAAGCTATTTCTATTCTATATTATTCAATTTCAAAGTCAAATAATCAAAACTTATCTGCACAAGAGAAAAAGAAAAAGAAAAAGAAAGTCGTCGAACTTTTACTTTGGAAATATTTAAATTATTTACCCTCCGCAAAAAAAAAAAAAAAGAATAAAATAAAGAAGAAGAAGAAGAAGAAGATGACGAAAAAAAAAATGCCTATAAAAATACCAATTCAATTTTTTTTTTTCTTTCCTCTCCTTCATTTTATTTCAATTCAAATCGTTTCGTGTTTTTTTTTTCCTTTTTTCCTTTTTTCCAAAATGATCTCATCTTATTCAGTTTTCTTTTCTGTTTTCATAAAGAAAAAAAAAAAGCAAAAATAAAGAGAAAGTTTAAAATAAAATGCATTGAATCGTTAAAAAATATTTAAACAGATATTCGAATTAATCGTCTTCTACTTTTTTTTTTTTTCTATGAATTTTTTTTTTCTATGAATTTGTAAAAGAAAAAAAACCTTCAATAGAGAAGTTGAATTGGTTTGGGGGTAGAGTTGGTATGAGAATATGAGAGGAATAAGGAATAATTGTAAAGCATAAATTAATACGATTTTAACATTGATTATAAAGTAAAGACGCTTTTTTTTTTTCTTTTTTTATTAATTGAACCGATAAATTATTTAAATTCTATAAAATTTCTGTTTTTTTTTTTTTGTGCTTTTCCTTCTTTACTTTTCTTCTGTGTGTGTTTTTTTTTTCTTTTTTCTTCTTCTGATAATAAATCAAATTTTCAAAGAAAAATCGTTTTATCTTCCCACCATTCGCTCAATTTACTTTTTTTTTTTGCTTATCGATTTTTTTTTAAAAGAAAAAAAAAAAAACAAAATTAAATGAATGAAGAAAATAAAAAATTACACAAAAATAAAAATGGATTATTAAAGCATTAAAATAACATTTTGTTTTTCCTCCTCCGAAAAATAGGAAGAAAGAAAGGATGAAAATATATCCTTCCGCTGTATTCAATCTTTTTTCATTCATACAAAAGTCCAATTGCGTTTTGTCTTTTCCTCTTTTCTTTTTGTTGTTATTGTTGTTGTTGTTGTTGTATTTATTTATTTTATTTTCTAAAATTAAATTTTGTGTTCATCATTTAAGGACATTCAACTCTTTAATTTTTTTCATTCATATTATAGAAGAAGAAGAAGAAGAAGAAGAGTGACGTTCATTTATTTTTCCCACAAAAATTATAAAAGCGATTTTTTTTAAACAAAAAATAAAAATTGAATTGAATTTTTGGTTTAAAATATTTTTTCTTTTTTATTTTTTTTTTTACATTTTTACTGAACCGAAATATTCACAAATTATTCTTTATTTTTGTTTCTCCTATTTTTTTTTTTTTTACTTTTGGGTACGGAATAAATAAATAATTTGAAAAATTACAACGTAAATGCATTGAAACCAAACCAAACCAAACCATTTTCTAATTTTCATTTTGTTGTCTCATTTTTTATTCGTTTATTCTTCATTGAAAAAAAAAAAAAAGAAGTAAAATTAGGGGAAAAATGTTGCTAATGCATAATTGAACTAATTCATTTTAATAACATTATTATAAAAGTTAAATAAGATTTTAAGTGCATTTGATGTTAAAACCTTAATTTTATTGCTGTCCGTTCACATTTTGTAACTACAACAACAAGTCATAAACTGTAATTGATGAAAAATAATTTAAAACTTGATGACTTTCAAACAGAACAGAAAGTCATTAGAAGACTTTACCAAATTTAAAAATTCAATACAAATCTAGAATTTATTTAATTTCATCAGGACATTGATTGTGATTGCTTTTCACATTAAAGATCAGGATTTATCTTTGACTCCGAAATGGTCTAAATATTGTCCGTAACTCATATTAACACCTTTACAGGGTAAAACCATATGATCTCGTATATGGATTCATTCTTATAATAAAAACCTAAATTTGTGTCTAAATCTGTTCAGATAAAAAAAGAAGTTTTATTTAAAGACCAAAAATTTCTATAAAATAAATAATCTAAAAGAATTTAATTAATTGAAAATTAAAATTAAAAGGAAACTGTTTTAAATTTACTAATTCTTTATTGTCAAAATAATAATAATAATATTTTTTTTTTTGTTATCAGTCAAAAGGAAAAATAATATTAGAAGAAGGATGAGATAATTTAACAAAATAACAAATATTTAATCCAATTTTTGAGTAATCCTATTAAATGTCAGTTTAAATTAAGCTTACAATTATATTTGTGACATCTGACATTTTGTATTTATTTTTATTATTTTATATTTATGCTTTTTTTTTTCTTCTTCTTTTTTTCTTCATTTCATTCTAAATTATTTTATGTGAAACATTGTAGAGTCTTTATCTAATGTTTTAGTATTTTTTTCCCATAAATGAATGAATGTTTTTGACTGTTTTCGAAAATGTATAACAACTATACACACACACACACAGGCATACACACACATATATATATATATAAATATATTTTTAGAAAAGTTGATTTATTAATTTTAATGGATTTGATGTTTTGTTGATTTTGGCTTGGTCTTTTGATAAATCAATCAATTATTATATATTTCTGTGTATACACCAAAAATATATTTTGGTTCAGAGAAAATTCACACACGCCAATCGTTTTCCCTTTTTTTTTCCTATTTATTTTCCACTCTTTAATAAAAAAAAAAAAGCCACACGTCGTCTCCTGACTGACCATCGAATATTTTCCTTTTTTTTTATAATCAAACCAATAATGTGGGTGGATATTTCTGTTTCAGATGTGAATATGTGAATATGTGCATGTGTGTATGTGTATATATGTGTGTGTTAGGTAAATACCAATCTGTAAGAAAATTTGTATTACAAAGAAATTTTTGTACGCGAAAATTTACAATCTAACTCAGACATTTTCATAAAGTTCTTCAATTCTTCAGACTTTCAATAAACTTTCAGGGACTTTTATTAAAGTCAAAACTTTACAACACACTCAATGGAATTTATATAATTCATAATAGGTTTTTAGGTCTAAAAACTTTCGATTTTATAAGAAGATAAAAGGAGTGTAATAACTAAATATTTTAATGGACTAATTAAATTTTATTTAGATTAATATTTAGTCTAGTCTAAATCGACCCAATGATTTTCAAATCTTTTAAAAAATTTACTTTTTAATTTAAATTTCTGTTAATTAAGAAAAACTCAACTTAATTAAGTTTTTTCACTGTTCTTTCATTTTGATCAATAAATTAAGATGTTCCACTTGAAGACGAGTTTTAGACGAATTTTTATATAGTTAAAAAAGTTACACGTTCTAAATGTGTCGTAGTAAAACCCATAATTCACTAAAAAAAAAACATTGTTCTGAATTTTTTGTAGACTTTAGCGTTATATGCTTATCAGTTGAAAGTATCAGAATATTAGTGAATCGTTAATAGAAAACAAAATCTCTGTACAAATTATCAGAATAAATTAAATGATTTCAGTTGAAACAAATTTTTTTTGTTTGTTTTGGATTTCTTATAATTCTGAATCAAATAAAAACTATTAAAAAATACACTAAAAATAAAACACAACACAACAAACACAACAATATTAGAATTTAAAAGAGACAAAAAACAAGGCCATAAAAAAATACGAGTAAAAATTTTATCAAAAATATAATTTTCTAAACAACTTATTTTATTTTTTTTTTTTTCACAAAAACAAAAACAAACAAAATTAGAACTTACAACCCTTTTGTTTCCTAATTGCTTTCCTTTTTTTTCCTGTTTTAGAGAAAACTCCTTTAGCCTTACACATAGCCTCACACACACACACACACACACAAACACACACACATACATTACTTTTAGTATTTTGTTTGTTCATTTGTATATATTTAGACATTTTCGCCTTTAACATTTTAATGAATCCTAACACAGACATGTTTTACTAACGTTACGTTATGTAGGTTATACGTTTATGTACACACATGCATACAACAATATTCAACATATATACCATTGGTGTTATGTATTTATACAGTTTTTCTTTAGTAGACTTTTAGTGTTAATGACAAAATCCCTATTTGACAATTTTCTTTTGACGTATAGGACATAAGAGAGTGAGAAAAGTAGCAAAAAGGAGTTAAAATGAAAATATATGTATGTATGTTTGTATGTTTGTGTGTTTGTAGGTATACAGTTATTTTTTTCTTTCTCTTTTGGCATACATATAGTATTGTGTGCGTGTATGTGTGTGTGTGTGTGTAAAGTTGTATTACAAGTGTTTCTACGCATACACATGCATATAATCATTATTATATAATGACGTAGAATCACATGCATACACACACACAAACTTTAATGAAAAAAAAATTATTTTTTTCAAAGTCGAGACACGAGACACGAGACACATGGAATTAAATTACTATATTTTATCTGTTAGAAGAAGTCTTACTTTTCTTCTTTTTTTTTTTTTTTTTTGGCTAAATATTTAAAAGCAGATATATTGTTGGTATTGTACTTCGCGTGTGTCAGCCTTCAGTTTTAAAAATAAAAAATATCCAATTTCAAAAGTTTTCCTTTTCTTTATATTTCTTCTTTTTTTTTGCTGTTGTTGTTGTTGTGTCTACACCATCATGAAGAGGTCCATGATGGCATCTGTTTAACCTTTTTTCGAATGAGAAAAATCTTTAACAGAAATAAGACAACACAAATCTAGAGAATTTGATTTCAATAGAATATCTTCTGATGCCACCGACAATTTTATTTAAAGAAAAAAAAAATGTTGAAAAAGTTGAAGAACAAGAAATAAAAGAAACAAAGAGAAAGTATATTCTTCGATTAAAAAAATTGGTGAAAAACCATAAAATTTACATAAAATTTTCAAAAGAAATTCTAAGAGAGAAAAAAGAAATAAAGGGAGAGAGAGCGAGAGAGAGACAGTGAGCTTAAATTATAAAATGTAAAATGATAAGAAAGAAATTGACACAAGAATTTTTTGTTCTTGTTTTTAGAAAATGATAAGAAAGTAGAATGTCGAATTTTTTACATTAGAAGGTGAGAGAAGAAAGAGAAGAAAAATGCAATACTATGAAGAAGAAACGTTATAGATTAAAGAGACATTGCACTCAAATGTTGGTTGCGGTCGTTAGAAACGATATATAGAATTACAGACAGTCAGACAGTATGAGAAATACAAAAGTAAAAAGTAGCATCTGTTATATAAAATGCGGCCATCGCACCTTTTTATAAAAATATTCAATAAATATGAGAATTTGTTAGTATAAGATCATCTTTCTCTAATCCATTCACCCATAAGGTCATTAATCAAAAGTTTATTAATTTTAATCAATAATTTTGTGGTTTAAAAATTGTTTTAGTTAATTTTTAATAATAAATAAAAAATTAAGAAATCTGAACAAAGTGCAGAATCTTGTGCAATTGATTATAAAGTTTGACTTTGCATGATCTGACTTTAACATTTCAATACAAGTTTCACCTTGCCACTTTTTACAACTTAAATATTCTGAAAATATTATAAACCGCGCATTAAGAAATGTATTAAAATTAATTAAAATATAAAAAATTATTAATATTTTGCAGTAGTTTCACTTTTTCTCTTGTTGTTACTGTTTTTGTTTTCTTAATCTTAAAAAGCTTTACAGCTTTAACAGGACCTTTTATAATATAAAATGTTAAGATATTAAAATACATTCCGTATAAAATATTGTAGAAAAGTTTTTCGATCACTTTGTATCATCTCATCGTAATCATTAACATTATCACCATCATCTATTTAGTGATGATGATTCTACTTCTTCTTCTTCTTCTGTTTTAACCTTTCTTTTGTGGTTAAACGTTTTATGTACAATTTTTTTTTTTTTACTCTTCACTTTATTCTTTTTTTTTTCTTTCCTTTCTTTATTTTCTTCGTTTTTCTTTTCTTTCTTATGGTTTTCTGTTTTAGTTGATGTTTTTTTTTTCTGTTGTTTTCATCGTCGTCATTGTTGTAGTCATCATCACGTCAATTGTCACGTCATAATAATAATACTTTCTTTTTCTTATTTGTTATTTATCTCCTTACTAAAGGTATTATTTTTTGTGTCTTTTTCAAAAATTTAGTGACTCAGAGAAGAGGATGAATAAAAAAAAAAGATGATGAAGAAGAAGAAGAAAAAGAAGAAAAGGAAGAAGAAAAAAAAAAGGAACACAGAAAAAAAGTATAAAAGGAACAGAATATAATAATTTTTCCGTGTAATAAAACATTATTGTCAGCACCAAGTGCCGCGTAAAAAAAATACACAAAAAATAAAAGGGAGAATGGAAAAAGAAGAAAATATAAAGAAAATAAAAGTTTTTCTTTAATTTTTCTTTTGTCTCTGTTTCGTTTGTTTTTTGTCTTAAGTTCAAGTTAAAATTAGGCAACAATTCTGTTGCTGTTGTTGTTGTTGTATTTGTTGTTGTTATTATTATTATTATATATTTTGTTGTTTTTTTTTTTCGTTGTCTTTCATCTATTTAGTTAAAAAACTCTTTAGATCACACACACTGAAAATGAATAAAAAAGGGATGAGGTGTGAGAGACAGAGAGAAAGTTTTTAATTTAATAATTTTTTATTATTATTATTTTTTTTTTCCTATATTTTGTTTTTGTTGTTGTTGTTGTTGTTGTTGTTGTTTTGTTCATCTACATTTTCCTACTCTTAAGATGAAACTTTACAGTATTTTTCTCTTCGCATATAAATTGCTTATTGTTTTAAAGAAACAGAGAACAACAAAAAGAAGAAGAAGAAAAAAAATTTAAACATGAAGAAGAAGAAGAAAAATGATGAAGAAAAACGAAAAACGAAAAAGGAAAAAAAAAAAAAATTAAAATGAAGAAAATTTTTTAACGAAGTTTTTCTTTTATTTAATTTTTGTTGTTGCTGTTGTTATTTTTTTTCTCTTGTTGTTGTTGTTATTTGTGTTGTTGTTGTAGTCTAAACAGCTGTCAAAACAATGAAGTTTTAATCCCAAGTTGGGAACTATACGGATATTTTCTCTAGAATTTTCTATTTTTGTTGTTGTTGATTTTATGGGCGAGAAAGAAGGTATCTACTGCCACCATTTTTTATATTTTTTTTTTTGTTTATTTTCTTATTTAAAATAAGGACGAAGAAAACTTGTAACTTTTACAAAATAACAACAAAAGGAAGAAAATAGAGAATTAGAAATTTTTAAGCAAATAAAAGACATTTTTTTCTGTTCACTTTATTTTTCCTAGATTCTTGTTTTTTTTTTTTTATAAATCCTTTGTTTAGAAGAAGAACAAGAAGAATAAAACAGGAAAAAAAAATGTTAAAAGGGAAAAAGAAAATCATTCCACAAAAATGAAAGGCAAAAGAAAAGAAAAAAAAACGATACGAAACGAAACGAATATGAAATGAACCAAAAACCATAAATGTTTTAACCCTGCCATAAAAATAACTTTTATAGCCATTAGGGGGGCTATTTCTCTCTATACACGCATAAATTTTTTTTTATATATTTATAAAAAAAAATGAAGCATAAGAGAATAAAAAAAAAAAAGAAAAAAAAGAAGAAGAAGAAATATTTCTATATATTCATATACGTATACAGAAAGGTACATAGCAGAGATATAATATATGCTCATACTCTATACACACATGTTTACGTTATATGTAACCCATCTCATTTCTTTACTTCATCGTCCTAACCTTATATTACACGGAAGGGGTCTCATCAGCCTACCTAACGTACTACGATACGTTACATGTACATGTACCTTACCTACCTTCCAGCCAGCCTACATTATTTGTATATTTTTTTGTTTTTTTTTTTTTTTTGTTATGTTAAACCGTAAGGAGGTAACGTAACATAATTCCCTTATTTCATGTTTTATCCCAGAAAAATGAATAAAAAAAAAGAGAAGAAAATGTTCGACTTTTTTTTTTTTTGCTCTAAACTTCTGACTTGACATGACGTTTGGCGTATACACACGCACACACACATAAAATTACATAATACATGCTTTGTAAAAAGTTTGGTAAGGTCAATGAAAATACTCAATCGAGAAAGCAAGCGAACACAATAAACAATAATAAAAAAGAGGAACAACACCAACAATAACGACAACGAAATCAACAAAATACTTGGCGTCTCCACCTGAATACAATTTATATTTTTCTCTTGTAGCTCTTTTATATTTTTCTTTTAAATACAAAAACTCAAAAAACATCATTTAAAATGATGATGATTCTGTGGTGGTTTTTGTTGTTGTTGTTGTTTTTCAAATCATAAAAAAATATACAAAAATAGAAAAATACGAAGAAGAAGAAGTAGGATGAGATGAAAAACTCCTTTTTCTTTTCATGATTTTTTTTTTTCAAACAAACGATTATTTGTATTTATTCAACGAAGGAAATTTATGATGAATAACAAGGACAAGGAAGATCACACACATACACACACACACACACACACATACCTCTTATACAAAAAGCAAAAAAAAAAAAAATAAACACGCAGAAATTTTCCATTCCCTTTTTTTTTCGTTTTCCTCAATTTTTTTTTCCTTTTATCTCCTTACGTTTTGTCTTTTGGTTTTCTTATTTTTATATTTTTTTTATGTTTTCTCAAGTGCAGATTTTTTTCTTCTTCTTCTTCTTCTTCTTTGGTTTTTTATGTCTTAAATTATAATAATGTTTATACATAATAATAATATTATGTGTATTTTCTTCCTTTTGACATGCGTCGACACTTTTTTTTTTCCACACTACACTCTCTCATCATCCTCATCATCATCATCATCATCATCATCACCTTTTCTCTTCTATTGACATTCTCTCTTCCATTCATCTATCCTTATATTCCTCCCCTTAATATTTCTCCTACTTCCAATTTGATTTCTTCTTTTTTTTTTGTCTCCCACTCTTTTTTTCATCCTTCTTTATTATTCTTTTACAAAGTGTGATAATATTATGTTTTCGTCATCTTTATCTATAAAAAGAAGAAGAAGAAGATGAAGAAAAAGAAGAAGCAAAGATGGAAAAAAGAAAAAAAAAATAACAACAACACGAAGAACAGGAAAAAAAATCTCTTATGTGACAGAAAAAAAAAAGTATGAGAAAAACAAAAAGGAAGAAAAATCTTTATCTTCGTTGAATTTTTATCAAAGGAAAATAATAAGAAGATGAATTTTTTTTTTGTTTTCGTTTGTTCGATCTTTCTTTCTTTCACGTTTTGTTTTTTTTTTTTTTTTATTCTGCCCAAAACCAAAACAAAACATCAAAATTCAATTCAAACACAATAATATATCTTTCAATAAGAATTTGTTTGTTGTTGTTGTTGTTGTTGTTGTTGTTGTTTTTGTTTTTCTTTTTCTTGTTTCTATTTTTTTTTTCTTTCTCCGCCATGAAGCACAATCCTTGTGTTATTTATAAACAAACATTTTATTATGTACTGTAGTATATCACACTCTATATATATAAACGAGAGAATAGGTATAGATAGAATAGGATGAGAAGTGTTTGTTGTAAAAGCTAAAAACCTCATCTAAAAAGAGTAGAAAGAAAGAAAGAAAGAAAGAAAGAAGAGAAGAAAAAAATGTATATATTTATATTTATCGTTTATTACAGAAAAAACAACAGCAACAGAAAATAGAAGAGAAAAAAATTCCCAGTTTCCAATACCCAGTTTCAACAATTTTTTTTTTTTCCTTTTACGAAATTCAATTCACCTTATTTATTTTATTTTTCCACAATTTCTTTTTTTTTTTTTATCTATTCTTCTCCTGAATTCTCCAATTTCTTTCTTCTTTATTTCAGAGAAGAATTTTCTAGTTTTTTTCCTTTTTCCTTTTTGTCTGCGTTTGCAACATTTTCTTTCTTCTTTTTTTTTTTTTTGATCTTGTTTTTGTTTTCCTCCTTTAATTTTATTTAGGAGAATGGTCTATTTTTTTCCCCGTTTGGAAAAAAAAGAAAATTTATTATTATAAAATATTTCATTTATAATAATAAAAATAATAAGTAACCTCAAACTAAACTTATAACCTCCAAATCTCAACTTCAACCGAAGAGAAAGAAAAACTATAAAAGTGAGAAAATATTGTGAGGCAATGGGAAAGGAAATAATAACAAAAAAAGTGTCCTTCATAATATGAATATAAATCTTCTTTTCATATAAAATATCAGAAATATATTTTCTTCTATTGTGTTTTCTTGATCATCGACACAATATGCACATACAGACACATTTATTGAAAGTGAGAGAAAGATATGACTACATAACCTTTATAAGTATTAAATTTAATAAATCAACGAATAAGACAAAATGATTCCAATTTTTGGTGTCAATGACATTTTTTTTTTATTGTTATCGTTTTTCCACCTTTCTTCCTTTTGTTTTCCTTTTTTGTTTGCTTTACTTTATTACCATAACTTCTAGTGAATATGTGTTTACTTCGATCAAATTGGCTGATCATTTTGTTTGTGTATTTTTTGTTGTTTTTTAAGTTTAGAATATTTTTGTTGTTGTTGCTTTAAATGCCTAATTATTGTCGACATTTTAGAGACAACAATATCACCACGAAATTTAATTGTTAAAGTTACGTAAATATAAACAAATATGTATTAAAATATTTATTATCATGTCAACATAATTTTCATTATCAACTGGTAACAATTTTAATCAAAATTTTATCATTAAGAGAATTTTTACAATTTTCTATAAAATAGTTTTTATGGAAAAGAAATTTTATCTCGTTAATCGTTTGTAATATTTTAAATTAAATTTTGGTTGTGTTTCTTTGAAACAATTTTTTCATCGTATTATTATCGTGCTAATTATTTTGTTATATTTTCTATATTATTTTTGTGAATTTTCTTCTACAATATTATTTTGACTGGAAAATTTTCCATCTTTATATTTTCTACACGAACATGAATTAGTATTCGTTACGACATAAGGATGACGTGTTTATCTCAATATATACTAATAATATTTTGGGTACGGGAGTAAAATACCAGATGTTTCCTTTGTCAAATATACATCCTTATACATTTTCACCATTTACCACCTTCCGACACATCTACACCATACCACTTATATACTTATATATTTCTATATATATATATCAACATATATTTGGATTATTATAAATATATACCCACTTATATATATAACATTAAAGACACTTATATGAAATACATTCTCTATCTCTTTCACTTTGATTCATTCTGTCTATTTTGCTTAGTCTATTTTACTGTACGTCTTACACACTTTTCTTTATATAAACTTATTTGTAAAATAAAGGTTAAAGTGTAAATATAAGGGTGTAACATCCAATGTAAGTTAGGTGGTGCGAAAAAAAATGATAGAGAAAAACAAGAAGAAGAAGAAGAAGGAGTAGAAAAGATGTTTTCAGTCATATATATTTACACACACTTTTTAATTGTTTTCTATTTATATTGAGTGTCGCAATAACAGAAAATAAAGAAAAAGAAAAAGAAGAAGAATAAAAAAAAAACAACAATTTCAAATCGTTTTGAATAAAATTAAGATTAAAGTTTACGTTCTTTCTGTTTGTTCGTCTTTTTTTTTTTTTAAGTAAACCTAACGATATAAATGCGTGTGCACACGTTAAACACAATACTTTATGTGTGTTAACGTAAACGTAACGTTAATGTTATTTACGTTCAAAAGAAAAAAAAAAAAAAAAACAGAGGAAAACAGGAATAAAAAATTTAAATGTTAAATAAACAAAAGCCAGACATACAGGAGGGGTTGAGTGTACAAATGGTGGTAATTTCTATATTACAACAATAACAATAACAAAAACAATACCAGCACAAAAAAAAAAGAACGAAATAAAAGAAAATCAAATACTTTACGACTTAATTAATGTGAAATAAAAGTTGCTATAATTTTATAGCACATCATTTAAAATTTGTCAAAAAAAAAGAGAGAAAAAAAAATAAAATAAACGAAAATCTGATTATAAATCAATTATTAAGATTTTATTTTATATTTTAACGTTCACACGCGTGTGTTCACACTCACTGTGGAGTATTTCCCTTCTTCTTCTTCTTCCTCCTTGTTTTTTTTTTTTTTTTATTCTGCTATTTGGAGGAGGGTGACTAAATTTTTGAGTGTTATGAGTGTTATGAGTTAGAGTGAGTAAATGAGTGAATGGTGGTGGTTGGTTAAAATATATTTGTATGTATGTAGAAGACCGACCCTAGGGCGTTAGAATTTTTTTTTTAATGCTATTATATTATATTGTATTATAAACGCAATTGAATTTATTTCCAGAAAAGTTTTTTTTTTTTATATGCAAATAATTACGCTATATTTAGAAGGGGGGGGGTGGTGAAAAAAAACGTATTCACGTGACGCAACCTGAAGTATTTTCATTTTCATTTAGGTTTTTTTTTTTTCGCTCTCTCTCACTTTTTTTTTATTTTTTTAAAGGAATTTAATATTTTATTCTCTCATTAGCGTGTCGCGGGGTCTATAGAACCGTGAAAATGAAAAAATACCTGGTTATATAGTAGGTGTAGTAGGTGTGCTTGTAGAGTAAAATAAAAATAAATATCATTGAATTTTCTCTCATTCCATTCCATTTCATTACATTTCATTTTGGTCATTAACATTATTTTAATATTTTACAAAAAAAAAAAAACACATTTTTTCAAACATTTCATCGCGCATAGAATTTTTATTTTCAACATTTTATTATTATTATTTTAAACTTTTAAACTTTTATACTTTGAAAATTTACAGGATATGAGAATACACATTTTAAATCTGTATAATATTTACTATAAGATATGGGGAAAAAAGCTTTTCCGCTTTTAAATTAATGTAATATTTGTAAATTTTTTAACTAATTCAATTAAATTTAAAAATTATCTTTTACTTTGTGAAAATATTAAATCAATATTATTTCTGTTTTCAACCTTTTTACTTATGATCTTTGAAACTAATCTTTGCCATTTGGAAAATTAAAATTTATTCAGTTTTGTTTTTGTGTTTTTTTTTTTTTTTTGGTAATTTCAATTATGACAAAAAAGTGTTTTAATAAAATTCTGGTAAACAAAAAAAAAAAAAAATGCGAGTAAATGGAACAAAATTTAATTTCTTTACAATTTTCATATATGCTCTAATTCTGTCTCACTCTCTATGTCTCTCTCTCTCTCTCTCTCTCTTCCTCCTTGTGTTCTTGTATAAATTGGTGTATTTATTTTTATTTTTTTGGTTTAAATATTTATATTAAAAAATTAAATATTAACTAAAAAAATAATAAACATACCTTTTACACCTTATCACGTGTGTACACCCTTCAGAATAAATATACCTTTTCTTTTCGTGAAAGGTAGATGGGTGGCGATAACCAAATATTCTATCTATCTATCTACAACATCTAATATTACAAAATAAACTTTTCGTGATGTGTCAGGTTA
Organism: Pedicia rivosa; assembly: GCA_963082725.1. Lineage (NCBI taxonomy): Eukaryota > Metazoa > Arthropoda > Insecta > Diptera > Pediciidae > Pedicia > Pedicia rivosa. The sequence goes on along the minus strand of OY720151.1, from coordinate 13,642,950 downwards.
GAATGAATGGAAAAAAAGGAAAAAAAAAGTTGTGGCTAGTCTGTTTTTTCTCTCTCTCTCTCTCTCTTTGAACCACTGTAGTACATCGCCTATCCTGGTTTTTCCCCCTTTTCTTTTGTAACTTTTAATCAAGATAACTAAAAATAAAAAATACAGAAATAATAAATAATATTCTGATGGAAGACTTTTTAAGGTTTCAAAGTCAGCAATATTTATTTATTTTATTATTTTTTTTTTTGTCTAAATTGGAATAATTTAACGTAATGAAAGAACAACAATCTTTTTGTAAAGTTTCACCCATTTATTTTATTTCAACTCTTTTCCACTCCATTTTCTCATTCTTATTTTTTTTTTGCTTTTCTGATTCATAAAATATTCGTTTTTAATTAAATTCCATCAGTAAAAATATAATTTATTGCAAACAGAAAATCAGAACCGAATAAAGTTTTTCTTTTCTTTTTTATAATTTTTTTTTATTTATAATTTTTTTTTTCTTAATAAATAAAAAAAAACATTAAGAACATTTTTTTTTTACTTAAGTTTTACGATAAAATAAAAATAAGAAAAATGAAAAGCTTTAAAATACAAAAAAAAAACATTTGCACAACAGCAAAAAGAATCAAAATTATGATTTTCAAACAAAAACCAATTTTCATTTTTCATCAGAAAACAAAACACAAAATAAAGAGAAAATAAAGGGGTGGAAGTGTGGAAGAAGTAAAGTTTTTGAAAAACGAATAAAAAACAGAAAACTATTAAATTAAATTTTGGTATTTCTAAAGTGTGTGGAAAAACGTTGGGTCAGTTGAAATGATGAAGGGGGGGATATAAAACCACAACAACAAAATTGTTTTATCTCAATAGAAAAACTATTCCCTTTAATTTGGTTAAGGAGGGATTGACCAGAATTAAATTAAAAAACATCAAACACAAAAAAATAATAATGAGAAAAAGTGAAAGCGTAAAAGAAAGAGACAGAGAAAGAGAGTGAGAAGGGACGAAAAGTGACAGAGATGATTAAAGAGGAATAAAAGGAGGATTATTATAGTGTGGGGATGGAATCTAGAGGATCAAAATCTTTAATATAAAATCATTTTATACCTCAGGATACAAAAATTACAAATCTTTGACTGCAAAACAAATTTTTTAATGAAAGTCCACTAAAATCAAATGATTTTTCTTCGTTAAAAAAAAGTAAATATTTAACAATGAATTTAACAAAAAAAAATGGGGTTTGTCTTTTTTAAAGTGATTATTTTTTTTGTTTTGTGGTTTAAAAATATTTAAAGTTGTGAAAATGAAGATTATGTTATTCTCGGGAAAAACTTTTAAAATGATTAAAGAAAATTTAAAGAAGAACAAGGAAAACAATTTATACGATTGTACCTATTCAATTGAAAGTGGGAATCACACCATACTCATCACCAACAACAACAACAACAACAACAAATAATAAAAACAAATAAAATTTAATTGAAGATGATGGAAGAAGAAGAAGAAGAAGAAGAAGAAGAATGAAAGAATGAATGGAAGAAAGAAAAAAGTAAATGATGGGGAGGGGGAGGGCGGGGGGGGAGGTATAAATGACTGAGAATTCGGTAAAAATTCATAAAACAACAAAACCTTCAACAGAATAATATTTATTACTGTTTGTTATTTATTTAATGAAAGACGTTAAAAAAAATATATAAATATACACAAGTAAGAAGAAGACGAAGAAGAATGGAAAAAGAAAAGGATTAATTTATATTTAATTTTTGCGAGAAAATTCATGGAAAAACATTTTATTTTCATAAAAAAAAAAAAATATAATAAAAAGAAAAATAAACAAACAAACAATTAAAACGTAAAACGTTTTTTTTTTTCAAGAGAAAATATAAAGAAGAACATGAAAATTTTTCATTTTCAATTCTTTCTTCTTTCACTTTTTTTTTCGTTTTCGTTTTTTTACGTTTTTTGTTCTCATTTTCACTTTGTTTTTTTTTTAACAAAAAACAAAAAACAAAATACAAAAATATAATTTTGAAATTTATATGAAATTTATTGCTATTGAAAGAAAAAGAAAATTTGTATTTGTTTTTCACCAGCTCCCCTTTGTACACATTCACTTACCCCTATTTTCACTCTGTCTTTTGCACCACCTTCAACCCCCATCCCCACTCCTCTACCCGTAATATATTATTAGATGTACACATTCCAAATTGAAAGAAAACCCATTTTCTTTATGGAAGTCTGTTGACCTGTTTTTATGTTTGCATTTTTACAAGAAGAATAAAAAAAAAATTCACATTTCTATACTTTTTATTTTTTGTCTTACTCTTTTCATTACACAAACAGATATTTTCTCTCTCTCTCTTTCACACATTATTAAATTTTACAAAATGAATTTATTACTTTGTTTCTGCAGACACAAATTATGTTAAGTTTCTATGTTTTAATGTTGTTTTTGGTGATGAAATAAAAGAAGTGAAGGGGGATGGTTGAGAAGGTGGAAGAAGTGACGGAGAACAAGAAGAAGAAGAAGGGGGTGGAGATGTAAAGGAAAAAAAAAAATGAAATAAAAATTAACAAACAAAAATCTAATTTACAACAAATAAAGGGATTTTCTTCTGTGTTTTTCTTCTCTGTTTTTTTTTTTTTGATCTTGATGAATATAAATGAAGGAGTTAGAAAATTAAATAAGAAAAGATGTTGATTTAAGTTGAACAAAAAAAAAGAAGAAGAAGAAATGTTTAAAGGGAACACTTTCTGTTTTTTTTTTCACTCTATTTTTGCGTCTCCTTTTTTTTATCGTAATCTTGAAGTGTTACAAAAAAAAAGTGTAAAAGAAAAAGACAGAAAAAAGATGAAGAAAAAAGTAAAAGACATATTTTGCGATTATATTTTTGTTGAACGTCTCTTAAAAAGCTTTCTTTCGTATACATTTTTTTCTTGTTGTTCCTTCTTCTTCTTCTTCTTCTTCTTCTGTTCATATAAAAGTAGAATATTTAATGTTGTTTAGGGTCGATACGTGTGTTGGCTGAGTATTTTTACTCAGAACACAGAAGTGTGAATAATGGACAGAAGTGTGAAAAGAAAACACTACAAAATTTCAGATTAAGTCTAAAAGATAATTTTCCACTCACAAAGAGAGAAACTTAAGAAGTATCATCCTTTTATTTAATACAAAATTCTATGGTCAATTCTAAGAAAATTTTCATCAGTTTTCTCGTTGTTGGATTTTCACAAAAAAAAAATCACAAAACATTCTACGAAAATTTAAACAAACTTTTTTTTCGAGGAAATTAATTTTTCCATTTTTCATTTTCTATTTTTGATTGTACATTTTTTGTGTTTATTTTTTGGTTGAAAAAATGTCAACAATTTCAACGGGACATAAATATTTTTAACTATTTTAATCGATCAACATGAATTGGTGCGAACATTTTCATCAAATTTTCATTAAAAAAAAAATTTAAAATAAAAAAAATTAAAAAGAAAAACGAAAAAAAAATAAATAAATAAATTGTGGCTGCCTGCAGGTTTACAAAAAAAAAATAATAATTTCCCGTAATATACTTTCTCTCTCTCTCTCTCTCTCTCTCTCTTGTAAATTTTAAAAACAAAAATTGATTTTAAATTTTATTTTATTTGAATTTAATAAAAATAAAAAATATAATCACGTTTCATTTACAACAATCCGGAAACATTTTCAGTTGTTTATATTTATAAATTCAATTTGTTGTTATTTTATCACTGAAGTTTTTTTTTTTTTTTTCTGCCAATGCAAAAACCTTTAAAATTGTTCACCTGTTTTTTTTTTTTGCTCTCTATTTTATAGCCAATATTTGTTGTTGTTGTTGTTGTTTGTTCTTAATAAAATCAAAATTAAAATAAATATTTAATGAGTTTTTATTGACAAAAAAAAAAATGAATGTTTTAATCAATTTGAAAGAATTTATCAATGATTTCATAAAATCATAAATTTTATTGTTGGATTAAATCATATTTTTCCACGATCATTAATATTTTCGGTAAATCTAGAAGAAATGGACAATCTGAAAGTAATTGAAACTGATTCTACTTCTGATCAGTGATTACTGATGGTTACCCCAGGAATGCCCATTTGAATGTAAAAGATTTTCATGGAATCAAAAAAATTATAAAGTCTTGATTTAAATTCACAATCCAATGGTGTCACATCATTATTATAACTGAAATATTAATTAACACATCAATATGATATTATAAAGATATCAAAGCAGCAACAAAACAATGATTATATGAATTTAATTAGTCATTATCCTGATGATAAACTGATAATGATGTGACATGATTACACACACACATACATATACACACACATAAACACACACACATACGCATACAACACATGATATGTTACGTTATACATATATTATTATTTTTACGTTACGTTTTAGGTGTTATATTTATAAGTGGGTGTATATTATGTACTTTTGATTTTGTTTTACGTAACTTTAATCTTCTTTGAGAAAACTTTATATACAGGATATTATATATGCGTATGTATGTATGTTTATATATATATATATATATATATATACATTTACGTGTGTTGTTAATAAATGTGGGAATGTAAATAAATATCTATATACATATAAGGATGTATGTATTTATTTCTATCTTACAACTCCATTAAAAACATTGAACTTGAAGGAAAATTTACAGGATAACAAAAAAAAAATGGTTATATCTTATGTGTGAATCTGTTTAAAAGAAGAGTTTCAGTTCAATGGATTTAATAGTCACATTTATATATACGCATACATGAAACATACATACACACACACACGTTTTTCATCTTTCTCTCATCATCCGTCCTAAATATTTTTTTTTTTCACTTCTTCTTGTTTGAGTTTTCTGTTTCTTTTTTTTTTTTTTTGAAAGTACAAAAAAAAAAGCATAAACTTTTGATTTTTCCCAAGCAGAGACAAGTAAAAAGAATGATTTGCTTTATACTTTGATTGTTTGAAATACGTCAGTCCTTCACATACATAATTTTATTTTTCTTTGGTTTATTCCGTTGGTTAAATAAAATATGTGTGCTTATGTAATAAGAATATGTGTGGGTTTATTTTTTGTGTTCCTATCCAAAGTGCAATGACCGAATTTGTTACATAAATTTAATGAATGTATATTTTTTTATTGAAATTATAAGTGATGATATATACTATAAGATCAAGTACAATCATTTGATGTTAGTTTAGAATTTTATGATGATAGGAATAGTTGTAAAAGAGTGTAGAACATCACTTCAAAGACTTTCGAAATGTTTACTTTCTAAAGTTGAATGTTACTGCAACCAAATAACGTACTACATTTTTTTTTCTCTTTTCAACACTTAAAAAACACATCCACACGTACACGACCATACAGATACACACACACACATACGACAAGAAAATTGCCATAATTTAATATATTGCTATAAACGTATGCGGTTTATTTTGTTTTATAGCAAGATTAATTAATAAACTTTATTTTATATATATATTTTTTTTTATCTTTCTCTTTTGGATTTCCTGTTAAAGTAAATTAGGATTTATAAAATAAGGATTTTGGATTTTGTCTATTTGTTGTTGTTTTTTTTTTTTTTATTATTTATTTATTTTAAGAAAATCAATAGAAAATAAATGTGAAACAATATTTTTGTTGTTTTGTTAAATACTAGAAAAGGATAATCCTTTCTTTCTTTCTTTCTTTTCTTTTTTTTTTTTTTTTCGTTGTTCTTAAAGAGGAAATCCTCTCTCTTTTTAACCCACATCAAATCAATAAATGTCAAGTTTACTCCTGTGTTTTCTTTTTCTTTTGTATGGGGACAAAAGAAAAACAATACAGATATTGTCTATATTCCTATATAAAGACTGAAACAAAAGAGAAACACTTTTAGAACAGAAGAATAGAAAAGATGAAGGAAGGAAGAAAGAAAGAAAGAAGATGAAGAAGTAACAATATCAACTTGTAAACTTCTTGTATTTTAACCTTTTAAAAAATTAAATTGAAGTTTAATTTCAACAGAAAAAGGACAACAAGAAAAATGTCTTCTTGATAATACTTAAAAAAGGAAAAACAGAAAAAGAAAAGGAATTGTGAAAAATTGGACTTATTCTGAATTATTGACAAGAGGATTATTAGAGATTTCATATCATTTTCCATCCCCTCCACCTTTTTCCATTTTCTATTTTCGTAACATTTTTCTTCTTCTTTTGTTTTTACTAATTCTCTCTTAGTCTAATACACTTGACAATATTTACAACGATTAGACGCTAATTAATTGATGATTTATGAAAAGAAAAAAGAAAAAAAGAAATTGAATAAAAAAAGATAAAAGCGCGTTTTTTTTTTCTTTTCTTTTCTTTTCTTTTTTTTCTTTCTTTCTTTGTTGTTTTTTTTTTTTTTAATTCCAAATTAATTTCTTCAATGGTGACATTTAATTTCTTCTATTTTATGAATAAAAAAAAGAAAATAAGAAAACAATTTTTAATCCTTATTTAATAAAAAAAAAAAACGAAACGAAACGAACAAAAAATAAATGGCAAAATGAAGTAGGGAAGAAAAAGAACGATTTAAGGGAAGAAGAGGAAAAGAGGAATAAGTGAGGAAGAAATATAGATGGAGGAGGATAATTAATCAAATAATTAAAATCCTATTAAAATAGAAAAAAAAAAGAAGAAAAAAGGAATAAAGTTAATATAAATTAATGCTTGTTTGAACAGTCGCGTCGTATTTTCTTCTTCTTCTTCTTCTTCATCTTCTGTTCCTTTTTCTTTTCGATTTTTTCTTTTTTTTTGTATAAAATAAAATAAAATAAAAAATAAAAAAAATAAAAAATAAGAAGAAATGAAAAGAAATGAAAAGAAAAGAAAAAAAAAGTTCCAATAGATTTTCCTTTTCCATTTTCTTCTTTTCTTTTAATTAACTAAATTTAATTATGGCCTTCTTTTATTTACTTTTTTTTCGCTCTCTTTCTTCTTTTTCTTCTTCTTCACTTTATTTCTTCTTTCTCATGTTTCCAATTTTTTTTTTACTAAATTCAAAAAAAAAGTAGAAACAGGATGAGAGAAAATAAAGTTTAATTTTTTCTTTTCAACTCCCATTCTTCAAATTCATACAATTTAAGAGAGATGAAGAGGATGAATGAGGAAATCTTAGATTAATTAGCCTATCTTGAGGTTAACTTTTTTTTTCTTCATCTTCCCCATTTCATCTGTTACTGTTAGTGTTCTTTTTGTTGTTGTTGTTGTTGTTGGTTGCGTTATTTAAAGATGATCATCATTAATTCATCAATTAAAAAATTGTGACTTCAGTTTCGTGTTTTTTTTTTCTTCCTATTTTCAAATCAAATCACATTTTTCTGCCACCCCATCACCCCCTCATTTTTATTTCATCTTTCATCTCCATTTTGTCCATTCAATATATAAAGAACGTCTATAATATGAACCTTAATAGTTAATAGAGAGAAATCTCAACATTATAAAAGAAGCAAAGTAGCAACAGTGGGAGTAGAGACAAACATGAAGAAGATATTGAAGTGTATTGTGGGTGTTGAAGAGGAGAAATACGATAGAAAATAAAATCTCCTTAGGGGCATTATAATAATTGCGTAAAGTCACGTTCTATTAAAATATCACTAAGGGTGTTATTTAGACTGGACCGATTGTCATTGTATAAAATTTCTTTTTACATCATTTTATTTTTTTATATAAAAACGAGACACTATCAACATCAGCATTCTATTTTTCTAATTTTATCGTTGTCCCACCACCCCCTCTTGATGCCCCTATACTCATACTGATGATTATTTTCAAATGTTTCAAATGTGGATAATTATTAGAAGTTAATTATTGTGCTTATTTTTTTCACAAAGACTTATTTGATTTTCTTTCATAAAGATTCTAAAAAAAAAGTAAAAAAAAAATACAAAAACAAAAACAAAAACAAACAAAAAGTTTTATAAATTTATTTTACCAAAAGAAAAAAAAAATACAACCAAGAGAAAAACCGAAGAGAGAAAAAAAAAGTGAAAAATTAACTTTTTATAAATTTTTTTTTTTTAATTAAATAATTTTCAATATTTTTACCTTTTTTCTTTTGCTTCTTCTTTTTCTTTTGCTCCTAATTTTCCACAAAATGAATTTCAATTTTGACCAACTGTTTCCATTTTTATTTCAAAAAAAAAAACACAAGAAACAAGAAATGAACGAGAATGAGGAAAATATTAAAAATGAAAGACGAAAAAAAAGAAGAAAAAATGTTGAAAGTTTTGGAATAGAGAGAGAGAGAGAAAAAAAATGAAGAAATCTGACAAAAGTTCAAATGAAAATATTGATAAATACAAAAAATATTTCTTAACCTTCGTCAAAATGACGTTATACTTTTTTCTTTCCTTTACCACCTCACCACCCCACCCCTTTAATGTCCTTTACACCCTTTTCTATTTTACTTTACTTTTTTTTTTGACTGTCGTTCTTTTGGTCTTCATAAGATTGTTTGATGACTTTATTAAACCAAACAAATAAAAAAAAAAAAATGAAAACAGAAAAGGAAAAAAAAAATGTTTGTCTATCGAATAAAGTTGTCACATTTTCACATTTTTTTCCTCTTCTATTTGTTGTTGTTGCTGTTGTTGTTATTGTATATTTAGAGAGTGAGACAGAAAGAAAAAAAAATTAAAAGAATTATTAAACTTTGATGTTTTCTTCTTTTTCTTTTTCATCTTTTGTTTCAAAATTTTGATAAAAACTTTTTTTTCCCCTCAATTTTACTTAATTTTCCTCTTTATTTTTTTTCCTTTTTTTTTTTTTTTTTTGGTTCACTTAAGATTTTCGCATAATTTATTTGTTCAAAAAGAAATAAAAGAAAGGCAAAAAATGGGTAAATGTGTAAATGGGGAGAATGGGATAAATGGGAGGAAGAAATGAATGAAAATTATGTATAATCAAATGATTGAGGTCAAAAATATTAAATTAGCATCTTAATTTCATCTTGATTCTTGAATTTGACTGTTGGAATAAAAATATAAAGTGAAAAGTGAAAAGTGAAAATGAGTAAAGGAAAGAAAAAAAAAAAAGGGACAAAAAAGAAAACAGTGAAATTATGTCATTAAAGACACTTTATATTTTTGTCACGTTTTGTCTAAAACGAAAAAGTAAAAAGAATAAAATCAACTTGATTGGAAAACGACTTTTTATAAAAATAAAAATAAAAGAAAAAAAAAAACTGGGAGTAGAAAACTTATAACTTTTATATCTTGTCCAATCCCTTTAACTCCTGTCCTCCTAAACCTGCTTATTCTTCTCATTAAATTAGAAATCCATCAGTTGAAAGTTTACAACGATAACTTTCATGCTTTCATTTTATTGTAACAAATAAGACAAAGAATGATTCAATGACTCTTTGTCTCAAAATAAAAATAGCTGCTATAATATTATAGCATATAATTGTGGATGCCATAACTCTATGTCTCTATGAACCTATGTCTCAAAATAAAAATAGCTGCTATAATATTATAGCATAAAATTGTGGATGCCATAATCTCTATGACTCTATGTCTCAAAATAAAAAAAGCTGCTATAATATTATAGCATATAATTGTGGATGCCATAACTCTATGTCTCTATGAACCTATGTCTCAAAATAAAAATAGCTGCTATAATATTATAGCATATAATTGTGGATGCCATAATAATAAATATTAATAATAGAAATTTAACATGAACAGAAGGATCGATTATAAAAAAAATTGTAAATAATTAAACATTACACAACAACAACAAGAAAAAGAGGGTCACCTCATTTAAAATTATTTTCCTTTAATTACTGACAATTTTTTTTTTTTTTTTTTGTAAATAAAATTTTATATTAGCTAACTACTATAAAATACACTGACACACAGAATAAAATTACAACAGTCAGTGTAATAATAATAATGTTAGTGTATTTCAAACATTATATATTTTTTTTATTATTATGACGTTCAGAAAACTTTAAAACTTGAAACATCAAACGTAACCATACACATAAAAGTACATCATTAAACTGATGAGGCTGCTTCGGTTTTTATTTGTTTACATTTTTTTCTTTAAAAAACAATTCATTAAAGTTTCATACCTGTTTTAAAGAAATTTGTATCTAAAACTAAAAATAAAATAATAAATTAATTTAAAGAGAAATCATATTCATAAGTAACTGATTAAAGTTTTAATTGTTACTCCAATTAAAAATTGTCATTTGAAAAATTGTTAAAGTCTACAAGTAGATAGATACCATAATGGTGACATTATAATCTTTATGAAATAAATAAATAAAATATCATACACATACAAATATTTCAACATTTTCAATTTTGTTTTACTTACACCTAACCCCACCACCCAATTAACTACAGCAAATATTGAATTTTAATTATTATAAATTAGTAAGTGTATTTTTTTTGTTTTTTTTTTTATTTTAATGAATTTTGTGATTTTCATCAAAAATAATTATGTAGTTAATTGTTTTTGTTGTTGGTGTTGTTGTTGCTGTTATTGTTGTTCTAAATAAATGCAAAAAAAAATACATTTTTCTGAAAATTAATTTAATAACCTTAAGGCACAACAATAAAAAAAAATTTAAAATTTTAAAAATTTCAATAATTAGAGTCACAGTGGAACATTACGTTGCTATTTTTTTTATAATTTTTAATATTTATTAACGTTTTATTTTATTTTTTTTGACGTAAAATTTATTAATTAATTTATAATAACCTAACAACAACAATAATAACAATAAACAATTAAAAATAGTGGAAAATTGTTTTATTAAATTAATAGGAAAATATTTTTATTTGAGTGAAAAAATTTTATAATACGACCGAGATTTGAACACAATTGCCTATAATATTTTTTGTTTGTTGGTTTGTAAGTTGGTTCATCTTGAAAAATTTGTAATATCGGAAACTATTATTGCGGAATAATATTTATGAATTTGAAAATCAGACGAAAGAAAATATTTAACATTTAATTATAACACAAAAAAATTTCTGGATTTAACCTTTAGGCAATGAATGCATTCATTTTAAGGTTACAAAAATATTAATTTGTATTTTATGATTGTTGTTCGGGTTAACTTTTATTAATAAATTCATTCATTTAATTAAAGACTTTCAAAAGAATGAATAAAGAACTCATCAAATCGTCCATTTCATTATTCAATTAGGTAGAAATTTTGTTCAACTGATTTTTTATGTTAGGGATTATGGCTGTTCAATCATTTGTTATATGAGAATTATTTCTTTATGAATATTTATCTGTGATTAAAATCCTTTTGATGTTTGTCATAATTAAATAAATTATAGATTCAAATATCTAATTAAAACCTTTTAATTTAATTTGACACATATAATTATCATGTACGTCGTTTTTTTATTTTATATTTTTTCCATTACTAATTTTCCTTCGCCAATTTTCCTTCGATAAATACAAGAGAAGAAAATAATGTTGTTATTTTATTTTTTGCTCTTGTCTCGTTAAAAATAATTTTTTTTTTGTGTCTCTTTATTTATTGGAGGATGGAGAGGAAAAAAACGAAAGAAAGAAAGTTCACATTTCATTGAAGAAATAAAAAGTTTCTTTAATCCGTTTTTCTTTTGTTTCTTTTTTTTTTATTTTTTTTCCCCCCATTTTTATTTTGCTCTAAATGACTTTCGTCGTTACAATTAAATTTCAAAGTGAGTTGAATTTTTTATACTTATATTTTTTAATCCTTTTTACATCAGCAAATAAAATATAATGAACGATATATAAAAACTAATGAAAGAGTTGGGACATTGCACTTTGCTCATACTTTTCATTATAATTTTCACAACAAAAAAAAAAACTTAAGATTTAGAAAAAAAAAATGTTTTTTCATTGAATTGAATTGTGTTTTTTTTTCCGACTTTAATCTTTTTTCTTTCATCAAAAAATTTCCTTCGAAATTTTTCTTTTAGAATTTTATCTGATTTGTCTTGTTTCCTTTTAGTTTAATATGCAATAGAGTAAATTGAGTTTCATTTATACAATATATGAAAATATACAGTGAAAATATTCAGTTGAAGAAACCAAAAGGAGTAAACCCAAGAAGAACTAATATCAAAATTAACTTTTTTTTTTTCCATTCTCAAGAGAGAAACAAATATTCACCTATTTCTTAACATTTCAAAACACTAACTATATTATAGTCTCTGGTACAAGGTTTAACTAAAGTAACAACTATGAACAGAAAAAAAAGAAGACAAGAAGACAAGAATGAAGAATAAAAAAAAATACACAGCACACACACATACACAGACACACACAAACATAAAGTGCCATCAAATAGTATCATATAGTTTTCTGTTTTACCACACAATCAACTTACCTTGAGAATATATTCTTTTTTTTTTTTGTATTTTATTTCTTGTAATACACAAAATAGTTTGTAAAATATACATAAACATAATACACACACACACATCCATACATGCATACACACATCTCCATTATAGAGAGAAACAATTACATGAGGTTAATTTTCCCTGAAATGATAGCAATAAAAATGGCTTCTCTCTTAATAATATTAAAGAAAATTCTTTAAGAAACAAAAACAAACAAACAAAAAAAAAAAGGATTAAATCGAATTTAAGAAAAAAAATAATTTCATTAAATATATTATTTTTCTCATCTGTATTCTTTCTAATGGAAGATGAATATTTCTTTATTGTTCATTATCTGTCAGGTTCTTGTTGGATGGATACGAATATGAGTTTATTACAAGAAGTACAAATAACGATGATAAAATATAAAAATATGAAGACAACATACACAATGAAACAGTGACTCTTCCCTTAAAAAAAAAAACAATTTAATTTCTTTCGAATTTCGGTGAAGACTTTCAGTTATGAATGCCATCAATTTAAGAATTCAAAATAAAACTAGTTGATCGAACTTATCATAAACAAAATATATAAAAAAAGATCCGCAAAGATTGAAAAATTCAGCTTGGGTGTTGAAACCTAGTTGATGCCAATGCGTTGTGGAAATTTCGACTTCCGTTGTGGAAATTTCGTTGCACGCACCAATCAATCGTTCGAAAAAAATAAAATATAATTTTCTATCGAAAAATTGTCTAGAATATTGAAATTTTTGCGTACGATTGATTGGTTCGTGCGACAATTAGAAAGCGATGTTGCAATTTAGAATAAGTTAAACGATATTGGCACCAACTAGATTTCGACGATGAAGCTCAAATTTTCTATCTTTGCGGTTCTGTGGTACTTGTGCTATCAAATATTTGATTGCAAATTTGTATAAATAAACTTTTGTTTTGTCTCGTTTTATTGTTGTTCTTTTTTTTTTGTTAAAATTTATTCATGGATGAAAAAAAACTCAACAACAGGAAAAAAGAAAAAAAAATTCATTTCTATCATCAAAAGTTTTTTTTTTTTTTGTTGTTTCAGTTCCAGTTCAGTACAATTTAGTTTTGTGAAAAGTTTCTGATGAACAACAAAAACATTAAACGAAGAAGAAGAAAAAAAAAACAAAGAAAAATAAGAGAAAGAAAGAAAAATGGAAGAAACGAGAAATTTTTTGGGGGAAAATTTTTTTTCGAAAAAAAACAAAAAGAAGAAGAATTTTTCATAAGAGGGTTAGTATTATATAGTTGATGCTTGATGGTGATGGTAGTAAAACAGAAAGAGGTGGTAAAAGGTTAGAAAAGTAACTCAAACTGTAAAAGGTTAATTAAATGAATGTTTATTTGGGAATCAATTAAAAGTGATTTATACAGCCTCTTATTCTATTAAATACAATCAAATTGGAATTTATTATATTTTCTTTCTTTCTTTTCTTTTGTTTCTGTTTTTTTTTTTTATTATTATTTTTGTTCCTTTCCATTCCTGTTTGTATTAAATAATATATTATATTTTTTCTTTAATTGTGTGTGTGTGTATTTGTATTAATAAGAATATAAAATATTTCCTTATACATAAAATTCATAATCAGTTCAAAGTTTAATTGGATTGGCACGTTACACTTGGAAGAAAATGGAAGGAAATTGAAGAACGAGAAAAAAGATAATTTTTAAAGCATTTACATTTGAACGATGCGAATAATTCATATTTTTGTATTTATCGAAGATCACTAGAAAATAGTTTTGAGAAGAATTTGTGGAGGCGCCTCACTAAAATGTTATGATGAAATCAAATCACTAAAATTATGTAAATTATACTGAGTGTTGTATACGACAATATTTGATTGAGGTAAACAAATATCCTTGAATATCCTATTTAAACTCAATCTTTTGAACCCAAATTTAAATAGAAAAATTATTGAATCCAATTGAAAACCAAAAACTTTTAATCAATTTCATAATTTTCCATATTTAATCGACCAACATCAATATTATTTATTTTTAGAAAAATATATTCATTTCTATTTGAATAATTTCAAAGAAAAGATGATACTCTTTTAGGCATAACTTTAATCCTTTTAACTTTACTCCTTTACTCCTTTATATTTTATATATTTATAAAACGATCACTAAATTACATTCCAAGATATTCAATCTCTTTTATGAAGAAAAGAAAATATATATATACGTATTTATATAAATAAATATCGGACAAAAATGAACAACAACAACAGGAACAACAAAAAAACCAAAGGACTCATATACACATACAGTCACAAAAAAATAACCTTTAAAATTTTCTAAAAGAAAAAAAAAAGCTTCTTTGAATTGAACCAATATGCCTATCGATGTGTATATTTATGGGTACCTATAATATGTGTGTGTTTGTGTGTGTGTGTGTGTATGCAAAGGTAAATTTCTTTTTTTCATATACAAAAAAAAAAAAAAGAAGGTAAAGAAAAAAAAAAGACGATGTTGAATGCTTTTGAAAGATATATTTAGTATATAAATCTTAAATACTATATAAATGAATTCTATATTGGAATTTTTTGAATAGGACACACAACAATATCAAATATATAGAAAGAGAGAGAAAGAGAGAGAAAAAAAAAGTGAACACTTCAGAAGTAACCTTAGGTACCCTATACTATACTACTACAATCAATATTATAAAAATATTTCTATATCCTTTTATTCTTTTCGTCTATAGTCTATAGATATCGATGTTATTATGTATTTTTGTGGAAATAATACGATCAAAAATATATTTTCTTTCCTCCTTTAAAACTTACTTTTCTTTCTTTATAGTATTTATATACTTTTCACTTTGTGTTATTATATGTATAACCGATGAATACTTATATGCTTAGTAATATATAAAAAAAAGGGTAAGCCGAAGATTGTTTCTGATTTGCATATCACAAGAAAAAAATATTATATAATAATAAATATGAGTATCACAATTTATCTATTCTATCTACAAAATATAAATATCTATAAAAAAGGGGAATATAAATATGTTTATGTTTATGTTTTTAAAAAGAGATGACTTAAGATCAAAATGATATAAATAATTTTTCTTTACAATTGAATGATTTTACTTAATCAACAAAACGAACAAACAACAAAAAAAAACAAACAAGAAGAAGAAACAATATATTTGACGTTCAAGGGGTATAAATATTTTTCATAACTAAAGAATTGGAATTTTTTTAAAGGGTTAGGTTATTTTTGATTTAATGCTTTCTTAATGCGTTTGTTTGAAAATCGGGTTAATTAATGACACTTAATTACATTAAAATCATTCAATTAATTATATTATTACAAAATAGCGATAATATTATTATCGAATAAATATGCTTGCACGATGCTTAGAATTTAAATAATTATGTTTTCTTAATTCCACAATATACTTAAAATACGTAATCTTACAGTCACGTTATTCTTATTATGTGAATTTCCTGCATTTTCTATAAATTTCTTAGAATGATAATTACAAGAATTTATCATAATTTTCAAGAAATTTTATGTACAGGATACTTTAATGTACAGATTAGATGGTAAGTCATAATTATAATCCTGTAAAAACATAAATGCTTTTGAAATTAATTATTAAAAGTTGTATAAATTCTTTTGTTTTTCTTTTATACAAAATTTTTTTTTATAAAAAGCTCATAATGAAATTAACGAAGAATTCTTTGAAAAACAAAATTCACAAAATGAAAAATGATGAAAATGTCTGCGGGTCTATATCTGAGAAATATGAAAACAAACAATACTTTTTATAAAGAATACTGTTTTGGTTGTACCTTTACAATATAAGACAATTTTTTGACATGTGGGTTGAATAATTGAAATATTTGAATTTTGACTTTTTACTTTTGTAAAAAGGATTATTATATTTTTTTTTGAGACATGTTTGTGTGATGGAATGAATTCAGTCAGGCGTGAAAAAAAACAAAGATATTATAAGAAGGCAAAAGAATTAGATAAACAAATGTCAATCAATGTGGAAATACGATAAAAAAATAACGACTTATATTATTTTTTTGAATTTATCGTTACACTTTTGGATGATAAATTATTTGTGTCATATGATCAATGCCTTTAATTTTAGAAGGAACAGAAACAAAGTTACTTGGTAATTATTTTGATATAAAGTTTAAGTTTTTCATGAAATTTAGACGCTGATTCTTGTTATTTTAACGCTTTTAAATTTACCATAACACCAGTGGCTCCAATCCCCAATGCAAAATAATCTTAACAACAACAACAACAACAAAAAACCAATTAATCTATTATTGGTTCTTTTATCGAAAAGAAAAAAAAATTAAACCCTTAAAAAAAAAATTGGTAATCTATAAAGTTTTCGTAACTCAATGAACTGAAGAATAGAGATGAATTTGATGATTTGATTGCTGCCTAATGTAAAAACAAAAATCGTGTTTTGAAATTTAAAGATGAAAATTAAAATGTTTTAACGATTTAATCAGTTTGAATAATCATAGAAAATAGGATCAAAAAAATTTTTAACGTTCCTTAATTTTATTCATTTATCTCGATAAATAGATAATTTTTGGATCGATACACAACTTAAATTTGAGGGTGGCCTTTTTTCTAAATATATAAAAAAAGCATACACTTAAATTGGTTCATTAAGTAAGTTTTTGTTCAATAATAAAAACAAGAGAAAAGAAATAACAATTTTGTGCCGTTCTTTTTTCTTTTTTTAGCTCATCAAGATCACAATTAAATCTATAAAACTTCTGACTTTTTTTTTGTAGCAACAAAAAAAAAAGTTAAACATGTTCAAATTGTTCAAATAGAATGTTGGAGAATACTGAAATTTATTTACTATTTACTAAGAATTATTTGTAAGAACGTCACAATTATTCAGAATCGTAAAATTAAACAAAAAAAAATCGGTTTTCCAGATCTACTGAATTCAATAACCACATTGACCAATTCCTATATAATATTTATCTGACCTCTATAATTTTCTAATAATTATTAGAATCGTATCTGTTTTTTTTTATTGACATCATTTTGATTTAATTCTAATATATTTTTGCAGAATAAACCACTACTAAAAACCATTACCACACTGCAATCCATTATAGTATTATTATCTGGTATTTTGTAGAACAAAAAAATGTGTCTGTGATTTTTCTTTTGTGTTAAGAATATCGATGGACGAAAAATATTTTTGGTAAAAGTTATATATTTTTATATAATACGTTTATATAATAATATATTATGGGTTTATATATCAAATCATTCTTAGAAATTTTCCTCTTAATATAACGTATATAGACTATAAATACACACACACACACACATATATATATACACATAGTATGTAACATATACTTAAAAACATTTATACATTCACACATCTATATGTTCACAATAATATTCTTGTTGAAAAAACTTTCATTATTGATGGTACAGTTTGAAGAATTTCATATCTCGTTTTAGCAATAAGGTATATTATAAGGAAAACTTATAAACACGAAGAAGAAGAAGAAGCAAAAATCTTTTGTATCTTCTTCTCTTTATATATTCGTTCATCTTCATCATATAAAATATACGACAATAAGACGAAAATCAATTCAATCGTAAATACGAAAATGTATGTCTTTAAATAGATTTATTATGGATGTGTCTATGCATTCATTTATATGTTATTTATGTATGTGTGTGTATCAAAGAGTTTATTTTGAGCTTTTAACAAAATATCATAATAATATAATAATTTCTGTTATTGAAGATAATAGATTTTTCATTCTCTTCCATTTTTTTTTTGTGTTTGTTAAAATATTATAAAATTTAAATGATTTTCTTCAATTTTTTTTCCCAATTTCCCCCCGTGCTTCTCCTATTTTTTAAATTATAAAAAAGTGAAGTAAGAGATGATGAAAGTTGTATAAAAAAAAAGCACACACACACACACACAGATGGAAAAAAGAAGAAGTCTTCATAATAATTTTTTTTCTCTCCAAACTCCCTCAAGGGAATTTTCCATTCAGATATCCTTAATTGGTTTTATTTTTTATTTTTTTTATTCTAGTCAGAAAATATAAGATAATAATAAAAAAAAATTTTCACATTTAAAATTGATTGTTTTCCCCTTTCTTCTTCACTTTTAATTGAATTTCAATTTAAACAGTTCCAGAGAGTAAAAGAGGAAGAGATTTTTTTTTTCTTTTGCCTCAACAGTAAATAAATAATTGCATTAAATAATTGTCTTCCTATTTAGTTTTTTTTATTTCTGTTGTGAAAATCAATTCACAAAAATAAAAATATAAAAAAGTTGTTGGCTGAATTTGCAGCATTTTTTCTTTTCTTTCCAATTTTTCTTTTCCTTAACGATTTTTTTATGTGAAATAAATTTTTGGACGATATCGAAATGAAATTGAATTGACAACAGAAAAAAAAAAAGAAAAAAAAGGAAAGAAGAAAAATAAGGATAAGCATACAAATAAAATGAAATCTAAACTAAAGAGTTTTTTCTTTCTTCCTATTTTACATGAATTTCGGATATTGAATTTCATTGAATGCATTTTATATTTATATTCATATTACTAACACATTACATTAGTCAATGATTTTTAAATAAAATTTATTTAAAGTGAATCTATAAGTTACGTGATTGTAAATTTAAAACAGTTTTTTTTTTTCAAACTAGATATTTAATTATGTGAATAGATTGTACAACAGACAAACCTTCTTCTTCTATTTTATATACAAGAATCAATCACTTAACATTTTGTCAATATTTGAACTTTTCTTCTTAAAAAATATAAATCAATTTTTCAAACGTAAATTATTTATAGTGAAGAATAAGAAATTAAATTTAAAAAATACAGAATTTGTGATAAATTTTACAAGCTGTGAAAAATTCAATTTCTTTCATCATTGATTGTATTTTTCTCTCTTTTTTTTGTAGAAATTGAAAAAAAAAGTAATAAAAAATTTTATAGAAAAGAAAAGATAGAAAAATTGAGAAGTTGACTCAATAAAATATTATGACGACTTGTAAAAATTCAATAAAGAAATTGAAACCATTTATTCTATACTCGTTCAAGATTCACAAATTGTAATTCAGCCACATTGTTTTAATAAATGAAATTGTGGAATTATATTGAGAAATTGTTTCAATCAAATAATTTGAAATTATTGTTCAATGAATACAATTATAACAATAAGTCTCAATGTGTTAACTTAATCATGTTATAAGTTCCATTCAACTCTTACAAAATATTTAATAAAAAAAGTTAATAATGAAAAAATTAAACATTTCAAGAATAAATCGCCTCGTCATTGCTTCTTATTGAAAATAACTTTTTCTTTACTATAATTTACATTCAACAAAATCAAATTTCAATTACAATAAATTCAATATATTACGTTTTTCTTTAAACAGCAATTTATACCAATTCAAATGAAACTAAAAAGAAAAGAAATAAAACCTAGTGAGAATTTAAATTAATTTATGTTTTATATAAAAAGAAAATGAAGGAAAACTATGAACAGAAGAAAAAACTTTATTTCTTTCTCTTTTTCCCCCGTTTTCTTTTATTGACAATTTTAAGCTTTTCGTGCAGTAAAATACAACGATAACAAAAATAAAGAAATAAAAATCAATATTTTAGTGTTACGAAGGCGTTGCATTGCAACAAGTGTCATTGATCATGCCAACTTTAAACAAAAAAATAATAAACTTTTTCCTTCGTTCCCCTTTCTATCATTTCGATTCCCTCTTTAACAAACACATAAAGTATAGATTTTTTTGAAGTATTTTTGAACTTTCCAGAAACTTCAAAATCGATCACAATTCAATTAAAACTTTTACTATTGTAAAAACATTTTTTTCCCTTCGATGATTTTATTTTACTTCTTACAGTATATACGAAAATTTATATCTCATGTTATATTTTGTTATAATAAAGTGTAAGAAGGATAGATAAAAGGATAAAGGAAGAGATAGCATAATAATGTTTGTAATGATATTTTCCTATATAAATTTATAGAAAATTAGTTAGATGAAGTATATAGATATCAGTCAAACAGATGGTGATAATAATTTAATCTGCAGTACAAATAGAATTATGGTCTTTAAATTATAATTATGGTAGTTGAAGATGCATCATTCAAACTAACTACTAACTAAAAACTGAATTTCTAAAATTCAAAATTTTCATTTATTTAACAAAAGGTGAAAACTTTATCGACAACAAACAATAGTATTCGTACATATGAGTGTATGTGCATGTATGTGTGTGTGTGTGTGTGTATTTTATATTAAATTAGAAAATATATTCGCCTATATAACTAACCTTCCATTTCCAATTACCTTAATAAATTGTTACTATGAGCAAACCTTCGAATAGAAAAGTTTTATTGATTAAATAATATTTTTTTTCCCTTCATTCTTTTCGGACAAAACATCAAATAATAGTTTTTCCTCATAAAAGACATCAACAACAAAAACAAAAATGTAGAAAGGACAGAGACAATATTGATGAGAAAAATCCTATTTTTATATTTTCATATAATACCAAAAAAATAATAAAGTAAAATGCAAACAAATCTTTTATACTTTGTGTTCTTTATGAAAAGTAAAGTCCGCACCTCATTCCAATAATTAAAGTGTCTGAACTCTTTTTTCTTTTTTTGGGGGTTATGTATTTACGCTATAATAACATAACAATGTACTTGTTGCCTTATACATTCGTTTGTGAGCTTTTTCTTTTTTCCTTTTTTTTTTTGCTTTCTATGTTGACATTTTACTGTATTTTATGCTGTGGAAATTATTTATATAGAAATACACAGTAAAGTTAAGTGATGTTTGATATTATTATAAATGTTCGTAGATTTTTGTTCCTTTTTTAATCTAACATGTCGAGACGACATTATTATAAATAAATATAGAAAACATGGCTTCTAAGTGCATTCATATTTTATATTCCATCCATTCTCTAAATTTTTATTCTTTATAGAAGAAAAAGTTAAAAAAAAAGTTGAATAATGAATGTAATGGAATATTTAAACTAATTATAAAATTATTGGATATTTATAACTATGAAAATAAATTAAAATTCTTAATTGATAATTAAAGAGCATCAAACAATTATTATTGAATGTCAATTATTTTTCGATATGATGTTTTGATATGACTGATGTTAACTTTCATTTGAGTTGCCCAGTAATCAACCTTAAAAGCTAAAAGGTTAATAACAATCGAATTTTTCAAAATATGCCATTATCGGCATAATTTACCAATTATCTTTTAAAATACTTAATAATTTATTATTAATTATTTATTGAACATTTTAAAGTTCAAATAAAGATGATTCCTGAATTTCCACTATAGAGAAATTCTTACACAAAAATCAAATAAAAATCTAAATGAATGAAAATTGTAACTGAAAAAAAAATAAAACAATCGACAAAAACAAAAAGTAATGAATTAAAGAACTTACGAAAAAAAAGTTTTTGTAAAATAAACTTCATCACCATTAAAAAAAAAAAGCAACAACAATAAACTATTCATAATAAAGCTGTTGAAATATTCTTCCACCACAAAAATTCAAGTAAGAAAAAAAAAGTTTATTAAACAAAAAAATGTTAGAGTTTGAGGCCGCTCAACTCATTGAACAAAAGCTTCCTCCGATGCGGTCTAATAAAAACCGCATATTTTAATCAATAATTGGTTTGAATTGAAAAATTGTAAGAGAAAACAAAAAATATGAATTTTTCTAAAAATAAATAAAAATGAGAGAGAGAGAGAGAGAGAGAGAGAGAGAGAGAGAGAAAAAAAACTGTTAAAAAGTTGAAGATTTATTATTAAATAATGAACATTTATTATACCCGTTTCTATAAAATTTTCTTGTTGGTCATTTTATTGGTTCCGTGGGAAATATTTAGGTATTTGAATTTTCAAACTTCTTTCTTACTCTCCTTCCCATTTCACACCCTAAAAAAGCTTACAAAATTCAAAAAGTTAACTCTGCAATAAAAAGAAGAATGAAAAAAGACGGTGCTTTTATTATACTTTTTTTTTTCTTTTAATAAATAATAATAAATATTTAATTAATTTCAATTTAATGGACTAAAAAGAAAAAGGGATTCACACCCCTTAAAAAATAATTTTTCTAATGATTTAAATCCAACTAAATTAACTTTAATTTGTTTCAAAGTTATTATTTATTATTTTACAAATATAAATTCTGTCAATCAAAATAATGAAAAATATCCATCAAATTGAATTTCATAACAATTCACAACAACAATTAGGATTTTACTTTTGTTTTGTAATTAAAGTTAAACGTAATATTTTATGGATTATTTAAAAAAAAAAAAATAATTTAAAGTTAAGAATATTTGAATGATTCTTATTTGTTTTCTTGTTTCTTCTTGTTGTTTTTCTTATTCTGTTCTGTTCTGTCTGTTCTAATAAATTAGAAATTTGTCATAATTAACTTTATAAAAAGCTTTTTAATTAAATGAAATATTTATAGAAGAAAAATTTAAACTACAAAAAATAAAAATTTATTTAATCAACAAAAAATTGAAAAATTTTGTTAAATAAAAATGAAGAATTATTTGTGATGTGGCTTCATTCTTTTTAGAAAAAAAAAAAAGAAAACAGCTGACATTAAATCATTTCATTTTATTGAAATAAAAATATAGAAAATAATTTATATTTTCCCTTACACAATTTTTATTTGGTTGATGCAATTTTTTTTTTTTCTAACTGAAACTTCATTTGTAAATTCATTCCATTAAGTAACATATTTTTTTTTTTACCTCTTTAGAAAATTTCCCTTGGGTGGTTAAAGTGGGATAGAATAAAAAAAAAAAATAATATGAAGAAAAACCGCTAAAACCGTATTATGTAAATGTAAAAAAAAAATGATTATTATTATCTTGAATTTAAAGTTTTTCAAACAAAATATTATTTTCTTTATAAACATTTTCTTTTTTTTTTTTTTTGTAATTATTCTGAAGAAATTATATTTTCACAAATTGCAACATTTTTAAATTATTTTCATAGAAGGGAAAAATATTAAGGGAAAATGTATTACCTGAATGGTTTTTCTACAAAAGAGAATATTAAATTTCTAATAAAATAAAAAATAATGAAAACTAACAGAAAACTAAACGTAAACATTTTTTTTCTATAAATAATTTATTTAAAAAAAAAAAAAAAACGGAAGGAAAATTTTAAAGAGGATTCAAAATTTTTCTCAAAAGGTAAATAAAATATTTTGTTAAATTGAATTTTTTTTTTCTCTTCTAAATGCGATCATCTTGGAATGATTTTAATTTGTTTTGAGATGAATATTTCTGCAGACGACTATGATCGAATGGTTTTCATTTGTTCCTTTTTTTTTATGTTTTAAATTTAATAAAACGAAAGTTTATCAATTTAAATAAAATATTATCATTCAATAGAAATTTGTGTTTCTGATTTATTTAATGAGATATGACGTCATTAAAGTGACGTAAATGGTTGAAAAAAAAATATAATTATATTCTTTGCAGTTCATTTAACTAAAGTGTAAAGTTCAATTTCAAATATTTTTTTAAATGTCTAAAGATTCAAACTTTTTTACCAAATTCTTTTTCTTTATTTTTCACTTAATGCAAATAATGTTTATTTTTTGTCGCACCCACATATTTTTCTCGTCATACTTTTCTATTGCTTTTCTTTTGTAAATAAAAGTAAAAAAAAAATAATAATAATAATAATAATACATAATGCATAATAAAAATAAAAAGTGAGAGAAAAATATTGAAAGAAAAAATGAATGAAAGAAAAAACAAAAAAAAAAAAATAACAATAAATCAAAGATCAATTTGACTAAATGCTTCAAACTGTCAAAATCATTTTTTTTTTCTATTAATATCCCACAGTGAATTCCCTATTTCTCACACAGCACGATATTCTATTGTTTTCGTGATATCGTTGAATATTTATGAACATACACACACACACACACACACACACACACACACACATACATTTTTTTTGTGGGTTATTTTTTTTTTTTTTTTGTATTTTTAGTAGACTGAACTGAGTATTATTTTATTTTACTTCTTCTTCTTCTTCTCTATTATAATGTTTCTCCATGGTTTATTGCAATTTGATGTGGTTAAGCACCAAAAGCTAACATTTTTTCTTTTTCTTCTTCTTCTTCTTCTTCTTCTTCTTCTTCTTCTTCTGTTATATGATTGTATGTCACGCTCACGCTCATAAAATGAAAGGAAAAAGAAAAAAATTCGTGTATAAAACAAGAAAAACAAAAAAAAAACGAAATTCTTTTATTTTTCTTTATTTTTTTTTTTTGCGCCTAAAAAAGATTTCTCTATTATTCAGTTTTTTTTTTCGCCTCATTTTCTCTCTTTTTCTCCCTTTTCCCTTTTTTTCCCCACCATTTTTATGTTTGTTTTACATGAGTATAAAGTACTGAGTTAGACAAAATAAAAGAAAGAAAAAGGAAAACAAGTAAAAGTAACAAGTAAGAGTATTTTGTGTATTTTAGTATTGATTTTATTCTCTTGTTTTTCTCCCTCGTCTTCTTCTTCTTCTTCTTTTGTCTTTTTTGTGAATATACATATTCTAAAATGTTATTGGCGGGTATAGTTGAGTATAGATATTTGTTGATGGTATTTCTATGTATATTCATATGTGCAATTTAATAGTAAAAAATACATTGTTCTTTTTTTTTCCGTATACGAAAACAAAAAAAGAAAAAAGCTTTCTTCTTTTTAGGCGCAATAAAGAAAAAAAACTGTTCAATCAATATATTTATGTTTTTATGCTTTTTTCCGTTTTGCTCTTTTCTTTTTTTTTTTTGGAAAATAAAATAGAATTTAAGTATATTGATTTTTCAATCAAAACAACTTAATAATGGCGTCAAATCTTTTCTATTTTTTTTTTCTTTTCTGTTTTTCTTTTTCCTGTTATACTTGTTGAAGGTGAAAAGCTTATGTATAAGTAGGAACAAAATACGTTCGCACTTCTTACTTTCTTCTTTATTTTATTTTTTTTTTTATTCACCTTTTTACACCAAACACCTTTTTTTCGCGTACATTCTTCTATACCAATCTATAGGATCGAATCTTTATGCCCTTTTTTTTTTCTCTCTCAATAATCTCACACAATAATAAAAATATATAAGTCAACCGAAAATTTTATTAAAAAAAAAAACAACACATAATACGTCATGATTGGTAAAACCGCATAGAATATAAGAGGAAGAAGAAGAAGAAGAACACTTAACATGATGATACGATACCGAAAATAATAAATAAGAAAATAAATAAATAGGACGCAGATTAAATGAATTCATTTTTAATAGTTTATTTTTTCTTTTATGAACTTAACAAAATTAAAATTTTCAGTTGAATAAATAAACATAAAGTCAAAAATATATGAATTTTTATGAATTTAAATTTGAAATAATCCTTGCATTTGGTTTATAAATTTTAATTTAATACATATAATATTTTTTAAGTTCTGTTAACCGTCTAGTGCATAGATATGCTGATATACCGCACATACATTCATATTTTATCATATTCCTTTAATCCCTCAGCACTACTATACTTGAACTTCACCATCCTTGAGCATCAACCCATGAGCAACAGCATTTCTCTATTCATCACCAATCCTACCCACACATAGAATATGATTACATTTCATTACATTAAAATGTACTCCTTTAATAAATATATGAATACTAAATGAAAGGAAAAATATTATAGTGAAAAACTTCAAGTTTATCTTTTTTTATTTTTTTGTTGTAGGTTTTATTTTCTTTTGATAAAAAAAAAAAATTAAAAGTACAAAAGAAAAAATTATTGCATTTTATTATTTGATTAAAATTAAAATAAATATTCTATTAAATTTTGTGTGATGGTAGGAGAATAAATTTTGATGGAAAATTTTTTATTAATAAAAAAAAAAAAAAAACGGGAAGAAGAAAGGAATTTATGTCTGCTTTTTTTTTATTATCATAAAATATTTATCATTATTTGCTTTTTTTAGAGGATTTAACAAAAATTAAAAAAAAAAAAAATGATGATAATATTTCGCTTTTTTTGATTGAAATTCTAAAGTCTTTTACTATTTATGACAATTCAGTTTTTTTTCTTTTGTTCTTTTAAGTAAATAATTCCTTTACAAATGTACAGAATTAAGTAATTAACTTTTATTTTACTAGATACGTGGGA
Source organism: Pedicia rivosa (assembly GCA_963082725.1). Lineage (NCBI taxonomy): Eukaryota > Metazoa > Arthropoda > Insecta > Diptera > Pediciidae > Pedicia > Pedicia rivosa. The sequence continues at coordinate 13,616,277 of OY720151.1, read as the reverse complement.
TTTAATATAGTCAAAATATGATAATGCAATTAAAATATCTTCATTACATTTCGTCCCATGTGTTGTATGTCACAATTTACATAATACATACTGCACTAATGCTACATAAAGATAAAGTCAGTTTTTTTTTCTGTAACTGTTCATTTAATTATCTGTTTGGTTTTTTTTTGTTCAAATACATTTTTAGTTTTGGTTTTTCTTCTTTTTTTTTTATCAAATTCAAAGAATTTTTATTCAAAATGAATTCCAATAAAACTAATAAAATTCTAATACAACAATTACTTCGTCTCCCTCTGACAAACCATAGAAGAAAATATAATATTTTTGTTGTAAATTCAAATAGGCTTAATTTTGAAAGACCATTTTAATTAGATATAAAATAAATTGAAATCTTACCTAAATCATAATCTCATATCTTATTCTATATATAAGTTACCACTTAATGACATATAATATTTCAACATAAAAGGATACATTTTATATAATAATTCGCAAATATTATATATATATAAGTGACGTCGTATATAAGTTTTGTAAAATCAAATTTATAAAATTTGAAACTTTCATTAAATATATAGGAAAATATATAGGAAAATGATGGGAAAACTCTAGAAAAGAAAAGAAAAAAAAAGAATAAAACAAACAACAACTGTATCCTTAAGGAATTTAAACGAAAAATATTTATATAGATATTTGCGGGTTTTTAATTACATTGAAATAGAAATCATTTTTCCTATATATTATTTTCTATACCATAAAATATGATTAATTATTAAGAAGAAGAAGAAGAAAAAAAAGGAAACAGTTTATAATTTCTTACTCATCAATAAATCTTTTAATCCAATGTCATTTATTTTAATTGGACATAAAAAAAAACTGTCAAAATTTGTATATTTTATTATTATAAAATTTAAGTGTATGTGAATGTGTGTGTGTGTCTGGATGTCTTTCTCTAAAACATAATTAGAAAAGCATAACAATATATTATATTTAATTAGATTTCATTTTGATTAGATTAGAAAGATTACAATTTAAACGAAAACTAATTAAACCGAAAAAAAAAAACGGTTACAATTTTATTTCCTTACAAAGTGTAGAATTTCAATTTCTCCATTTGATTTTCCCGATTTCACTTCTGCTTATTTCTTGTATGTTTTCTTAAGTTTCTGTTTTCTAAATAATTTTTTCCAACTTCCATGAATTTGTTTCAATTAACTTTTTTTTTTTTTATTAAAACCGCCCACCTAACGTTTGAAATTATTGTCTCAATAAAGAAATTATAAAATTTGACCTAAATAAAGAAAATAATAACTGTCCAATAAAAAAAAAAAGAATTAGAAAACGACAACACCAAAATTTCGCTTTGAAATAATATTTGCCTTTATACGCTCAGAGTGAGAAAGAGAGAGATAGAGTGAGAGAGAGAGACAGAGAGGTACATATAACTCTTTCTTTTCCATCCTTCTGGTAATAAAAAATAATAATAATATAATATAAGGAAATGTTATTTTTAGCAGTTATAATAATGCAGTTTGCAGTTTTTTTATTTTTATGTAAAGAAAAAGGGAAAAAGTTTTCCTTCTTTTTCCTTTTTTTATTTTCTTGCCTTAATAATAAATACATTTAGGTTTATAACAATATAATATATTATTTAAAGAAGAAGAAGAAGAAGAAGAAGAAAATGAAAATGAAGAAGAAGAAGAAACAAAAGGAAAAATAGTGAAACTGGAATAAAAAGTTGTTCGTTTTTTTTTTTGTTGTAAAATGAAACTTTATATTTTCCTTACCATATAGTTTTGTATGCGCACTCAAGTTTCCATTAGAATTAAACTTTTCCAAAAGAAAGCAAAAAAAAAAATAAATAAATAAAAACAGAAAAAACAGAAAATATATAAACCGAAAAAGAAACAAAGAAAGAAGGAGAAGCACAAAACGTATGTTTATGACAATTGTGTATAATATTAAGTACTTTAACCGAATTACTAATTTCCGTTTGAAAAATTGCTATGTTTTTTTTTCTGTCTCTCTCTCTCTCTCTTAAACTTCTTCTTGCTTTTTATTATTTGAATTTGTGTTTTGAAGTTTTTAAAGGAGTTCTTCAGGATTGTGGCTTTTACCAGTAAAACAATAAAGGAGAAGAAAGAAAGAAAAAAAAAATGCAAGTAATAGAAATAATAAAATTTGTTTTATATGTTTTAGACAACAAACACAATTTTAATTGCTTTTATGCAATTATACAATATATTTGAAATTAGAATATTATTCAGAATTTATACTTCTTATGAAGGTAGATACAATATTTGTTTTTTTTTTTTTGTTTTTTATTTTATTTTCTTGTGAAAGAATCTAATCAACATATTAATTTAAATTGCTTCATTTTCCATTTTATATACATAATAAATGAAACTTTCAGAAAATAACTAATAAACAAAACTTGACATTCTATAGTGAAGTGAATTTAATTTAATTCTCTTATTAAAGGAAACTTAATAATAATGTTTTTAATTAAACAATAAAATGAAAAACTAGAGAAAATTGGAAATATTGGTAAACAAAGTTCTGGGAAGTGTTTTTTTTTTTTCTTTTTTATTATTAATTAGATTGAGAAAATTAATTAATATTTAATTGTTGCTTTAATTAACAAACAAAAATTACATTGACGCTGACAATATTCTTATTTAATTAAATAAATTATAGTTCAAAAATTTAATAAAATTTTCAGACAAATAAAAAATGTTGTTTTTTCACATGAAATCGAATAAAAACATTTAATAATAATTAAGGGTATAGATAAAGGAAAGGGAAAGAAAGAGAGAGAGAGAGAGAGAGAGAGATAGAGGATGATAATAAATCTTCTTTTATATGATCCTTATTCAATTTGCTGTTTTCTATATTATTTTTTTTTATCATCCAATAGCATTCCTTGTAATGAAAAAGAAAAATGTTTTAAGTCGCGACATTCTCGCTTCTCGTTAAAAGAAATAAATAAAATATTTCAATAAAAAAAAATATATATTTCTCTAAAAAAAGAGAAGAAGAAGAAGAAGAAGTAGAAGAAGAAAAAAACTGTCTTACTTTATTTTTATTTCAATAATCCTAATCGAATGTAGGAGTCAAGTGAAAGAAGAAGCAGAAGAAGTTAATGCAAAAGTAGAAGAAGGGGCAGAAGAAGGAAAAAGAAAATATCAGCGTAAATTTTTATAATAATAATAACCAATTTCCCCTTAAAACACCCTTCAATACAAAGTACTATATATCAGTTTATATATCCGCATATAAAGACTAATATACGCATCCTCCCCAACCAATAACAACAACAACAACAACAACAGCAACAACAACAACAAAAAAGAAAGAAGAAGAAAATATGCTCATAAATCATTATTGTATAATCATTTATCGGTCTTATAGACACAAAACTTATTATACCCCCATTCGTTTTTCCTTTAACCAATTCACCCTTTTCTAACCCCTTCCAATAACATATTTATAGAAGAAAAAAAAAATGAAGCCCTTTTTTTAGATATATATAACTTTCCCTAATTTATTTAGTTTATCTACTCAAGTGAAGGGATTTTCTAAGCTTTAATATAATTGAACCAATTTTTTCCTTTTTCTCTCTTTTTCCTTTTTCCGCTCGTGCTTTACGTTTCTTTCATTCTATCTTCCTGTCGTTGTCGTTGTTGTTTTCTTTTTTTTTGAAAAAAAAAAGAAACAAATGAAAATCGTAACCTTGAAAACCACAAGAAGCAATACAAAATATTTCCCCCTTTTACCTTCTCTATTTACCTGTAAGTTTTATTTTTTTTTTTCATCTTTATTAAAATATAATTTTTCAGTTTTATTTCTATTTATTATTATTTTTTTTTTTCTCATTTTCATCTTTCGTTAACCTTCTTTTGTTTTCCCCTTTAAATAAAAGAAATCTATATGTATATGTGTGCACCGTATAAATATAATACAAAAAAAGAAGAAGAAGAAGAAAAAAACGAAAAAAAAAAAACAAAAACGTATAAAAGTAATTTAAACAATCTACTCTTTATAGAAGTTAAATGTAATAAAAGTAATTCAAAAGTTTTCTAATTTAGTAAAATGTGTAAGAAGTTCGTTCATCACTTTATTAAAGGTAACAAAAAAAAAAATACTAATATAAATAAAAGAAGAAAAAAAAAAATGTTCATATCATAGACCTTACACCATTTTAGTAGTAAAAGAAAGAATATACAATTTTAGTCTAACAACAAAATAAAAATCAGTAGCGTACAAATAAATTTAAATTATTCCTTATTTTCTTCTTCTTCTACTTCTTCTTCTACTCTTTGTACTTGACTTGCATCAAGTGATTGTTTTATTGACTTTTTAAAATATCTCTTCACTTATTTTCTTTTCAATTCTTTTTGTTTTTGATTAAATTCAAATCAAAGATTATTATTTGAAATATTTTCTACCGTCAAAAATATTGTGGTGTCTGATTAAAAATTCTATTCAATTTCAATAAAAAAAAATATATTTTCCATATTAGAGGACGAATATTATTCTGTCTGTCTGTGAACAGATTGTGATGATTAAATTCAAATATAAAAAATCATACAGATGATATTACTGTCATGAACAGAACATACATTTATGTGACAACACCACTGTTTAAACTTTAAAGTATTTTAAACTTCTTCTTCAAAAAAAAATTGAATAGTTGCTGTTGTTGTTGTTGTTGTTTTTGGTTTGCTCAATTTTAATTTTTTTTTTTGTTTTGTTTTATCAAAAACCTTATTTTGTACCTTTTTACTCTAAATGTTGTACAATAATATTATAAAGTACCTTCTTATTTACATTCACATAAAATAGAATTTATATGTGAAAACCCCTTCAACACACCCCTTCAACAGAAATATATTTTCTTAAAAAACAAGAAATTTTCTTTTTTAAGTTTTAGAATTTTTTTTTTGTTTTTTGTTAAAAAAAACCCCTTTAAATAATCATAATAATAAAAATATTTGTTTAAACCTAATATATTCATGGTTTTGTATTATGATTAAGATTATGAATACAACTTAGTTTAAAAAAGAGGGAGATATATAGAGGGAGAGACAAAGTGAGAGACAGAGAGTGAACTAATATTTTATAATGAAGAAAAAAATATAAACCAAATTTTTGTTCGCGAATAATTTAAAGGAAAAAAAAAAGAAAGAAAACAAAATAAAAAAAACTTGTGTATTAGGGTAATTTTTTTACTTCCCAAATCTAACAAATAAAAATTATAAAGAATTCTCTTCCATCTTTATAACAGATGATTGTGTGTTAGACGAAGTTTATTATTTTAAGATGAAACATAAAATATACAACCAAAAAAAATAGAATAGAATAAAAATTAATTCAAAGTTTTTTGTTTCTTAGTTTTAAATGAAAAATTATACTTGCATCAGAAATTCATTAATCGTAAAATGTTTTATCATAAGAAAAGGAAAAAAAACGTTATACAAGAAAATCTTTTGCTAACACAACATTTAAATATGTACATACAACAACAATAAAAACAACAACAACAACAACAATAACAATAATTAATTCTTGTTTAAACTATTTTTTGTTATTGATTAAAAATTAAAAATGCAAAATAATGAAAGCATGATCATTAATAAAAATTTCAACACACATATCATAAACTAAATCTATTTACCTATATATTTGTTTATGAAAAAGCAAACACACACACACACACAAACATAAACACATGAGGATAACAATAATTTTAAACTCTGCATTTTATTTTTAAAAAAATAAAACAAAAAAAAAACAGAGAAATACAGAAAAATGAATAAAAATTATGTCCTGTGGCATTGCCGCTCAACATCAATTAATTGAAACAATTTTTTTCTCTGCGTTATATTTGTTTATTTTGTGTTGTTGTTTTTTTTCTATTTTTTTTTTTTTTTTTTTTTCGCCTTTCCCATTTTTAATAAAATGAACCAACAAAATTAATTCCCTTGGGAAAAATATAAAAATAAAAATGGAAAAATATTAAATCGTATAATTTTACTTTTAGTATTTTTTTTTAATTGTTTTATTTAATATGATGATGATCCAATTATGGAATCAGTGTTTCTCAATCTTCATAAAGAAGAGCAACAAAAAAAAAACGTATTTTCAGAATCAAGAAAAATAAAATCTTACAAATAATTCAAAAGTTTCGCCTTTGAGATGATTTTGTAATTAACCAGAATATATCAGAAACAACACCAAACACATTTATAATTCATACAAATAATTCTAGAATTTTATTTATGTTTAATTTAAACTAATTTAGAAAACTGAATGATTAATGGAATCTTTCATTTTAACAAGTATTGAGAAACGTTCATATTAAGATTCTTAGCCAAAACAATAAAATATTTATTATAAGTTAGTTTGAATTGAAAATAATCCAAATCTAAAAAGAGATAAGCTTTAATAAGTTCCAGGAAAAAAAGATAAATAAGATGAAAAACTCAAGGAATATAAGATCTTTTTCTATAATATAAATACAAAGAGGAAAAACAAAAAATATATACAGAGAGATACAGAATACAGTAAACTTTGACCTCAACTGCTCTTCACTATGAACCTGTCACCTTTTCTTTCATTTTATTTATATCGTATACAAAAAGTAATTTTGTATTCATGACATAAGTCCATCAAAACCATTGACTTTTCTTCACCTTCTCAACATAAAGTTCATAAATATACTCTAATATAAAGTCAACACTGTCTGTCGTGTATTGAAAATGAGTACATAAAAGGATTTTCTAAGAACATTATTTTATTATAAGATAAATAAAAATCTTGAAAAGATTTCTCATTAAAATTTAATTCAACATTTTTGTCTTTCTATGATTTTTCTTCTGTTTTTTCTCACCTTTTTAATTCAATTTATATTTAAAATGAAAATTAATTATATTTTTAGTCTACTTTATCACAGTAAACGTAAAGTGTTGATAATTTTATTAAACGTGTACATTCTTATAATGAAAATTTATTCACTAATTTAATACAAGAACCAAAAGAATTTTTCTTAAAATAAATCTAGAGGACATTACAAATGACACTCGAAGGTTGACTTCGAAAAAAATCAAATATTTACAATTAAGTAAATAATTTAATTCTGTTGCAAAATATTGTGTAATAATAAAATATATTTTACTGTACAATCACAGCTTAAAAAATGCAGTCGTTGAAGGATTTAACAAAATGATTTAAAATATTTTCTAATGAATAAATTTAAACTGTATAAATTTTTGGAAATCCCTTAATAAATTGAGAGAAAATAAAAATATTCATTTCTTATTCAAACTCTGAATAAAATAATTAATAATTATATTTTATGTTTTGTATAAATTAAAGTTGCATCATTAAACAAGAATTAATTTAACAAATGGCAATTAAATACAGTAGATTATATTAATTATTTAATAATAAAAAAAAAACGGTTAAATGGAATTTTCTTTTATAATATTTTAATAACCTGAAATTCATTAAATAATATTCAATTAAATTACATTATTATTATTCATGTTTTTCATGTTCAAAGTTTTTTTTTTTTGTGTTACTGCTATTTATTGACAGTTTGCAATGAACTTTATATAATTAAAATAACAACAATAACATCAATAAATAAAGCACAATACTATAATAATTATCATCACAATTCCCATCAGGTAATAATAATAATAATAATAATAATAATAACAATACAAAAGGTAATTTAATACAAAACAAGAAAAAAATTAAAACGTATTTAGAGTCAGGTGACGGATTGTAATTTATAGAAATCGATTAAAAAATAGTAGGGCTCCTAGTAACTAGTGATAAACTGAGTGTTATTGATGTCTCCTACTGCCTACTAATACACTTTGTAGTTAATGTATCTACTATTAGTTCAATAATATTTAAAATACAAATGTAAATATTCAAAGACAATATAAAATTTTATTAAATTCACGTTCATAATTGTATCCTTCATTTTTATTCATTGAATTTAATCCTAACAGTCAACTAGAATTTTATTCTTTCTGTAAGTATTGATTCATGAAATTGTTCTATTCAATTTACTGGAGAACTAAAAAAAAAAAAAAACAATTAAGAAACTATTGGAAAATGAGCAAACATGTTAACAATTTTCAATTGAAAAAATAAAAAATAAAAAAGAATAAAAAGAAAATCCTTAATCCTGTACTGAATTATAGAATAGAGTAATATTGAATTTATTGTACAATTTTTTGTTGATATTTATTACTCTCTATATAATTCCAAATAAAAAGTATAAAAAAATAAAAATAAAATAGGGCAATCCATATAAATTTGAATTGTCAAAACAAAAACAAAAAAAAAAAAGGAGGAGCAGGAGGAGGAGGAGGAGGAGGAAAAAAAAAGTAAAATTATTCAAAATTATAATTTTTTTTTCAAAAACTTTTCTATTTTTCATCTCTGTCGCAGTTTCCTTTATTTTATTTTTTTTTATGGTCTTAAATATAATAAAAATTCATTAAAAGTAAAAAAAATATAAATATTTTCTCTTTATTTATATTTTCTTTTTAAGAAGAAGAAGAAGAAGAAAAAACATTAAATTTAATTAAAATCAAAAAGAGAGAGAGAAAAAAAAACACGAATAAAAATAAATCATTAAAATAAAAAAAAAATAAAGATGTAAAAAATGAAAGGGAAGAAAATAGGAGAGAAAAATAAAAAAGATGGAAAATTATCACCAGGACATTTTCATCTATTTTTTTTTTTTTTACCAAAAAGAAAAAAAATAAGAACCAGAAATGTCGAAAAAAATAAAATAAGAAGAAAAAGGAAAGAAAAAAAAACTGGTGACGTAAATTGTCCCTTCTTACTCAATGCCTGATTTGGATTCTTTCTTTTCTTTTTTTTTTAGCTTGTGTCTTTTGTTTCTTTGTTGATGTTGATATAAAAAACGAAGCGTCCAACAAAAAAAAACACACCACGGAGAGTAAGAAAAAAAAAAAAAGAATAAAAGAAAGAAAGTCTAAAAGACCATAACCATAATTCCCAAACGCATTAAAGTAGAATTGTTTTGTTATTGAATGGGATGGTAATAGAGGAAGGGATTGTTATGAAAGGGATGACAATGTGGCGTTTCTAACACACTAAGAATACCAGAAGAATATTATATAAAGACGTCACCCCTCATTTGATTTAAAAAATATTAGAAAATATAAAAATTAATAATGCTTTTCCTTCACATTTTCTTTCTTTATTTCATTCATTCTTTCCTTGTTAATGTTTCCATTTTAAACGATCTAAATAATCATAAAATAATTTTTTCTTTTTGTTCCATTATCACTTTTTTTTTTTCTTCTGTTAGGGAATTCTATTCTTTATTGACGTTATTCGTTTTTTCTTATAATTTTAAGCTTTATACTTTTCACACCTTTTTAACTTTTCACCTTCAACATTAATAATATAAAACGTTCCTCTGAGCACAAAACAAAACAACAACAAAAATGTTTGGTTCTGTTTTTTTTTTTTCATTTTTTTTTTTTTTTGCTCTTGCTTTAATTTTTTTTTGTTTTGTTCTTATGCTGCTTTTTTTTTTCTTTAGAAAAAATATAAATAAAGAAAGAGATAAAAAGGTGCATATAAATAAATAATAATAAATTTATTTAAATAAAACAAAAACTGTATTTATTTATTTTTTTGTTTGTTCTTTATAGAAAAAAAGAAAAAGTTTTATTTCAACATTAGATATTTTGAATATTCATACCTAATGCATTTATATTTATTTTCATATAGAACTTTCTTGTTTTAAATTAAAATCGGATTTAACTTTTAGAATACAATCTAATATATGTAAGGTAAACTACTTTAGCATCATGTAAGGTGTTGTTCATGTTTATATAAATACTCATTCCTATAAATATATTTATTTAGTTTATACACAATTCAACTTTTCTTCCCAAAAAAACCCCAAAATTCAACATACACAAAAAAAAACATTGTTTACTGAACCTTAATATTATATAATAAAATGCATATGGAAAATGCACTAGACTTTTTCATTATAATCTTCTTCTATTTTTAATTCACAATTTTATTTTTATTTTCATAAAAGATGAAATAAAATTGTGTATTTTCATTCATTATCCTTTAAGTCCTTTGTGATGTTTTCTCCATTTTTTTTTTTTTATTCATATAACAATAAATTCAAATATAATTAAATTTAAAAATTTTTATTAAGATTTTTTTTTAGCAAAATTCCAGTAAAAATTTATTAAGAAGAAAAGAATTTTCTTTATTTATTTGTAACGTTTTTAACAAAAATTGTTTAATTTTAATATTTAGAAAAAAAAAAATAGAAATCTTCATCATTAAAAATATTATTAATTGCAATTTTATTAAGACTTAATATAAAAAGCACTTAACTTTTAATAAAGAATATTATTTTATCCTTAAATAAATTAGAAAGGACTTGTCTATAAATTTATATATAAAATATCGATGTTATGAGGAAATTGAATAAATTAAGATTATTGAAATTTTCAAAATGAAAATATATTCATCGTCACTTCCTCATATCTTCTTCTTCTTCTCTTCTTTTTTTCTGTTATCTTTTGTGTAAAATATAATATAAATAGAAATCAGGAAAATTAAGAATTCTAATTTAAAAGGAAATCTGAAAATTTCATTGCAGTAAATTTTCTTCCACATATAATAAGATTTTCTTATAAATTCTATTTTTCATTCTAATTTCTCAAACACACTTTTTCTCTCCCTCTCTCTTTCTCTCTTTCAAGATCTATGAATCTCTTACTTACTCTCATTCCTTTACTCTTTTTCTATCATGCATATCTAACACAATTCAATATTATATTTTAATTTATGGATATTTATACGATAAGGAATTATGTATAGAAATGAAAGGAAGAAAACAAGGAAATAATCTTTTAAAGGTAAACCACATCAGACTGTGTGAGTGTGTGTGTGTGATAATAATAACAACAATAATAATAATAATAATTTGTCTTTTTCTCTAAATATAGAGAATTTACATTCAATGTACAATTTAAATAATAAATAAATATAAGTAAATTCATAGGAAACCGTCTAGCTGTAGAGCTAAAATATAAATAATTTATTTATCATTAAAATGCATTTATTTATATAATAATCTTTGTTCTTACATCTATTATTATTTTGGTTATTTGCATCTTATATTGTTGCATGAATATAATTTTGATGATCAGTGCTGAATTTTATTTGTTTTAAAATTGCTTTAGGATGTTTACATTGAAAGTTATTTATTACCTTTGACTGCTGTATATCGTCACAAACTTTCATATTCATATTTTATGTTAAGTTTTGTAATTTTTGAAACTTTTGTTATGCAGAAATCTGTACGACAAACATTGTAAATAACTTCTTTTTCTGTTTATTATGAAATTTTATTAAATTCATAAAAAATGGGGATTTCTGTTAAAAACTTATCATAATAATTCGGTCAATCCAACACTGAATTAATACTTTGAAACTATGGAAGGTAACATGTTCAAAACTTCAATCTAAAAACCAACCACGCGAACAAGACATTGACAAAGCATAAATTTACATCAATTGAATTTTGTGGTTCAAATGTTTAGATATTTCATATAATATATACCTACTCACTGCTGTTGCTGTTGTTACTATTATATTGTTGTTGCTGTTGTCGTTGTTGTTGTTACTTGCTTTACAACATATAAAACGTAACATTTACTTTATTATGGTAATTTTAACACGACATCGCGATGTAATTTAATGATACTACTTTTCACTATATTTTATATATATAAATAAAATAGATTGCCCTAATAGATGTACCAACTTACCTATCTATTTATATATGAATTTAATATAATTTAAATTATCTACATTGTTTAAATCAAAATTAATTTAATGTGTGTGTGAAAATTTAAAATCTAAATGAACTTTTTATTTATTAAATATTTCCATTTTTTTTTTGTTTTTGATTTGATTAAATTTTTTTGTTTGTATTTACAAAATGATATTGGTGGTTTTTGTATTTAGTTTTTTAGTCAAATAAAATGATCCTGTTCAACTATTATACAAATCTAATTTCAAAAAGCCCAATTTTCCATTTATTAATAATTAATAGTGAAAATATAATGAAATATATCAATAAATCTGTGGATTTTGTGGTTCTTTCTATATGCGAATTTATTTTCTATAAAATATTGATTTCATATTTTCTATATTTTTTCAAAAATATATTTTATCAGAGTAAAATTTTGATTTTCTGAATATGATTTCCAAAATATATATTTCTATATAGATAAATCAATAATAGATTTTCTCTATATATTTATAATGACACTAATTAATCAATAATGCTTTTTGTTTTTTTCTATTTATTTTTTTTTTATTTTTAGTAGAATAATAGACAATAACCATAAATGTTTGGGTAAGGTTAGGTTAAATAGAAATATAGAGGTTGAGTAGTAGAAATAGTATAGACATAATATTTAACAAAACAACAAATTTAGTTATAGATGTTTGACTGACAAGTAATTCGGTTCATTAAGGGCATTATTGTACCTATATTATGATAATCGTAAAATAGACATCATTATATAGCTTATGTTACACGTACACGTACATATAAGATAACCTTATATTATTACTTATCCACATTCACAATCAATCTTCACATTTAAAGTCATAATTATATTTATACATATATAGACAAAACTAACATCCATTTAATAACAATAATTGCATATTAAATATTTGTCTTTTTTTTCTATTCCTCCCCTCTTCATCCATAATGATGCATTTTCAGTTGAATAATAATATTTTGTCAATCGAAAATAATAATTATTTTCTCTTTTAATTTGAGTTTTCTGAGAGAATTTTTTTTTTTGATTATTATGATAATCAGATAAACCAAAGGTTCATAAGACAATGTAGCCCTTAAGGTGTTTTCAACTTTTTTTTTTCCTTTATTTTCCTCCCCATTAGTGTTTGTTTGTATAATATTGCTATTGGCTGTATAATATTTTGTTTATATGCCTTTGACTTTGATATGGAAATAACTTTTTCACATCATCGTCATCATCATCATGATCATCATTATTATCATCATCATAATAATCATCTCATTCTATTTTATTCTATATAGAGACTTCATCGTGTCGTGTATTATGATAAAGAAATATGAGTTTTTGAAGTTTTTTTTTTCAAAGTTTGTTTGTTTTTTTTTCTCTACTTCTTCTTCTTCTTCTTCTTCTTTTCATCTTTCTTTATTGCACAAATGTTTGCAACAACAGCAACAACAACACCCGTGAACATAAAAAATTACTATGTAAGTACAACAACAACAACTCTATAGAATATAAAAGTTTTTTTTTTCTCTGACTTTACTTGACTTGAGATCTGGATGAGATGTGAAGTTTTTTCCTTTTTTTATTTTCAGGAAATGAAAATATTATTACGCCTATTAATGTTGTTCATGTTTAGAAGAAGAAAAGTAGAAGAAAAGAAGGAAAGAAAAAAAACTTCATAACATCTTCATGTTAACCATTTAATTGTTTCATAAACTTGATTTTCCTCTTATTTATTACTCTTAACAACAACAACAACACTAACAACAACAACAACAACAACAACAAACTTCCGAAAAAAAAACTTCGTGAAGAGTAAAAAAAAAAAAGAAAGAAAAGAAAAACTTGTGAAAAGTGAAGAAAAGAAAACAAATTCATTAATCATTTGTCGTAAAAAATTTAAAATGTCTTAAAAATTGCGAGTGTAAAAATGCCTTTCAAAAAAGTGACTTAGCATTTTTCTCTCTCTCTCTCTCTCTCTCTCTCGTCTATTTTTTAAGTTCACCTTTTTTTTTTTTCTCCATTTTACAAAATATTTTTTTATATAAATTATTGGCTGGTACAGTCTCGATAATAACCTTTAAAAAAAAAAGTAACTCTACTCTACTTTAAATTTTAATAAAGTCAATTTTCATAATAAAAAAAAATAAAGAAGACAATATGTAAGAACAACTGCTTAAAACAAAAGAATTTCGCCTTAGTCTTCATGATAAAAGTTATTTTTATTTTATCCACACACTTTTAAATGAAGATTTATTATTGGACTTTTATTTTTTTTTCTTATTCTTATTCATTTTTATCATCATTGATAATGGGGAAATATTCTTATAAAATATTTAAAATGATACAAGACGGTTAATATGAATTATTAAATAAATAAAGGAAGAGTGGATAAAATTTCTACACGGAATTTTTCTTCTTTTTTTTATTGATGATGTGAGAAAATGATGATAATTCGTTGTTCCCTTTTCTTTTTTTTTTTTTTGATTTTATTTATTTGTTTTAAAATTTATTAATTTAGTCGCGGTAAATTGTGTATTTGTGCTTTTCGGTTATTAAAGAAACTAAAAATGATTCAGTCTCACAAGTAAAAATTTTCTGTATTTCTGGAAAAGAAAAAAAAAAGAAAAACTTAATAAACAGAAATTTGTTTTGGAAAGAAATTCCATCAATAATATTTTTAGAAATAAAAACTTTTGATGGTTTTTACGAATTTATAAATCAAAACTTTTATTTACAGATGAAGATGAAATTTGTTTTTCATCTGATTTCTTATATGATTTTTCATAGTAAAAGCTCGTCAACACTAACTTTATAAAGAAAGGAAACACAAAATATTGTGTCTATCGTTGTACTTGACCTACATTATGTACCCCTTTTTTAATACAAAACACAAATGAAACAATTTCTGTATTGAACATGTGGGGTAAAAACAGAAAATTAGAATGAAATTTTCATCTTGTATATATTTTTTTATGTATGAAACGGAAATCGTAGAAGAAAATTACAATGAAAATACATTCTGTTTATTAAGAAGAAATTAATATCTGTTCTCTTCATTTTATATAAAAAAAAAACTGATTAAATTCATATTTTCCATTTCTACTTCAAAAATTTATATTAAAATGTTAAGACATTTTATCAGTAAAATATTCACACAGACACACACACACACACACACAGAAAAAAACAAAAATATTCTACCTTTTTAGATATTTAAATTTTTACAGGATTCGTTAAACTTTAAAGAACTTCTGTGATAACAAAATAAATTCAAGTCTAGAGATTACAAAAGAACTTCAGTTGACACTTGAAAATACAGTATAAAATAGCATAATTAAATATAGATTTACGCCATATTGACAATAATATCTGTCAGTTTAATATACTTATTCTTATATATATATATATATATATATTCTTATTCGATATACCTACATACATATTAACATTCTTTATGTACAAATATACCAATACATTAACGTTAAATATATTATTATAATATGAATATAGTATTATAAACTTTTCTCTCTTATATATAGAAATTTCAATAAACCTTCATTTATATTCACTTGAAAAACAAAAATGTTTTAGAAATTAGTATTCCTCACGATATATGACACAGAATAACGTGTTTATCTCCATTTGACGACACCATATGTGTCATTTTATATTATTATATACATACATACAAAGACACATATATGTATATTTTCTTCATCATCGTCTTCTTCATATATGCCAACCATCTTCATCTTTTCTGCGTTTTTCGTTTGTTTTTTTTTTCTATGTTCCTTTTTTTTTTTTTTCGTTCACTCTTACCATAAAAAAAAAAATTGTAAAGAAAAAATGGTGATTCCAGTTTAAAATTACAAAAACATTATTATACATTAATTCACCTTCTTCAACATATTTATCTTCCTTTACTTATAAAAATTTATACCCTTATAAGATAATTTCTACATATCCCCCCTTCCTCTCACTTATATAACTTCAATATAAAATATTTTTTTTTTCTTATTTAAAATTTATTAAAATAATAATATTTTACTATACTTAAAACACACACACACACACACACGCACACACACACACACGCACACACATGTATACGAATATAGTTTTATACGCACACAAACTTAATCAAAAGAACAATAACTTATTATTATACATTATATAAAAATATAATCATAAACATGATGATCATTTTCATCATATAAAAAACATCTGACGATCAGAATTATTAATAATTTTTTACTTTAAATTTTCTTTCTTAAAGAAAAACCCAAACAGAAAATAATTTAAAATTTAAAATTTAAAATGTTAAATTATTTGTTATTAAAATTTCATTAAAAAAAAAAAGAAAATTATGAACTTTGAAGGAGGGCATTATCACATGTGATGGTGACAATAAAACAAACACAATATTAAAATTCATTGGCATATTTTCTAAAAAGGTGTGACAGACGCAATGAATAAATATTTTGTAGTGATTGAGTTTCGATTGATTTATTAAAGATAAAAATGAAAACTGGGACAAATGAAGGTCTAGTCTCCTCCATATAAGATTAAAATGCAGATCGTTGAAAAGTTTAGGTTTAACTAATTACATTAAACGAACACAAAAATTTAGCAATTATATTTTATTGAATTTTTAAGAAAGAAATACAAAGTAGAAATTTCCTATTTAAAAATAAATGATCATCCACGATGACTGATGATGACTAGAATGGTTGAATGATTATACAAATTTCCTTTATGTAATATTTCACCAAAGAATTCGTCTTCCTTAATATTTTCAAATTTAACGTATAGAATAGAAAAACATGAAAATCAGTGAAAAGAATAAAAAACGACCAAAACATAATTAAAAATTTTTACTTTTCGTTTGTTTTTTCTCTTAAACCAAAAAAAAAAAAAAATAAGAAGAAGAAAATCAATTTTCATTTTTTTTTTCATTATTCAAATAAAAGTAAATCACAAAACAAAAAATGTAAAAAAAAAAAAAAAAAATTGTTTCTTTGTCAAAAAATAACAAAATTCACTTTGAATAAAACTAAAACGAAAGAAAATTCCCATTTGTCTTTTCACTTCAATTCTTTTCTTATTTTTTTTTTTTTCTCAGAATTTCTTTTATTTTCTTCATATTTTTATTTATATTTTACTTAAAGGAGACATGCATATGTTGGACGTATATTAGTCCACCTCCAACATCAATTTAAGAAGACATTGGGAATTTTTTCCCCTTTTCTTTCTTCTAATGTAAATCGATTCATTCTTTTAAAGCTTTTTTTTTCTATTTTTATATTGTTACGTCTCTCTTGTATCTCTCTCTCTCTCTCTCTCTCTTTTTATATAAATATTTATTTGTATTGTTACAGTCTTCATCATATATACAAATTTTTAAAGTTGATTTACTTATATTATGTAGAAGTATTCTTCTAACAACATCTGCACAAATTGCAAGAAACAAAAACGAACTAAACAAGAAAAAAAAAAATGTCTTCTTATTTTTTTTTATTATTCAAGTGAAATTTAATATCCTCTTTTTTCTCTCTCCCTCTCTCTCGCTCTCTATCCTTGTTTAGAAAAAGAAGAAACAAAAAGTGAAATGTCTTTTCTATTTCAATCATAAATCTTTTCATTTTTTTTTTTTCTTTCTTCGCTTGTGTTTTTTTTTTTTTGTTTCTTTTAAGAAAATTCATTTTTTATATAAAAAAGAAAAAAAAGAAAATGTCATAAAGAAAATGAGTGAAGTCATATGTTCTTTATTTTCTTTTTATATTTCTCTTGATTCTTTATTATTATTTATTTTGTTCTTATTAATGTAATTTTTATTTGTACAATGTTTTCATAGCATCCAATTACATTTTCTTTACTCCGTTTTTCCTTCTTTTCCTCGTATTTTTTTTTTTTTTTGCTCCAATTTTTTTTTTTTTCATCATTCTGAATCTAAAGAAAAATTTATTTATTTTCTTCTTCTTCTTCTTCTTTTTAATAATAAATTAATTTAATAAATTTTCCTATTTTTCCCATTTTCCTATTTTCCTTCCAATATTTTTCCCTTTTATAGAAATAAAAACTTTAGATTTTTTTTTTAGTTTTTTTTTTAATTTGTTGTGTTGTCATTTTTACAGAAAATGAAAAATGAAAAATGAAAAATTATGAAATTGAAACAATTTGTATAATTTTGTACGTCACCTTGTCCTCCATTTTTTTCTTTTTTAATTTAAATATTTCTTTTTTATTATTACAAAATTGTGTTTAATTATTTAAAAAAAAATTTAAAAAATATGAATTGAAATTAAACACGCCGACACTCATACAAATATTCATCGAAAAAATAAAAAATAATTGTCTCGATGTAATTGTATGTAATATTAACATGTCCTTATAATGCAACCAATTTGTTTCAATAGAATAATAATATTATGACATTTTTGTTGTGACAAATTTCAATAAATTTATTTATTATTTATATTTTTTGTTTCTTACTACAATTTATATTATTTGTGTCTTTTCCGGTGAGGAAAAACCGTGAAAAAAAAAAAAAAAGAAACAAACAAGTTAAGTACAGTCGGTTTTAATTTGTTACTAAATGATTTTGTTTGTCATTCTTAGCACTATTCAACTTTTGGATTGGATTTCAAGTAATTTTTTCCCACCTACTACACCCACCCGTCTCACACTAATTCCTATTAAACGGCTAAACGTTGCATTAACATTAACACAGTTTATTCAACATAAACAAAGGAAAACGGAAAAAAAAAAGAAGAAGTTAATCTTTAAGTCCTTAATAATTTTATCCCATTTTAATTTTTTTTTTTTTTTTTATCCCAGAGGCTAATTTCGTTTTCATTCTCCTCTTTTTTTTTCTTCCTTCGTCGTTTTTTTTTTTTTTATTTTTTCTTTTCTCAGAAAAAAAAATTTAACCGGAATTTAGAGAAAAATTTCACCAAAATCAATGCAAAAGTGAAAAAAAAAAAAAAGGTTCATAAAATTTTTAGTCCTTTTTTTTTTTTTAAAAAAAAAGATTTTTTTTCCCACCCAACCCTATGTATGTGTGTTTGTATGTGTATGATAGATTCAATCAAGAAAATCGAAAGAGAAACAAAGAGACAGAGGGAGAGCGAAAGAGAGAGAGAGAGAGAGAATTTATAAAATTTAGAATGACTGAGCGAAAAAGAAAAAAAAAGTTTAAAGTGTTCCTTCAAGCGATAGATTTTTTTCTATTCCATTTTTTTTTTTTTTCCTTTACTGTTTATGATTGATTAAAGAGGAAAAAAAAAATGTTAAACTCGCGGGTAAAAATGAAAATTCTTTTTATTGTATGAAACTGAGTGTTTATGTGTATGTGTTGTGAGTGTGAGTGTGAGTGTGTGTGTATGTGTCTATAAGAGACGACACAAGAATACAACTACATAGTGAGAACCATGATTCTTCCTTTTATACAACAAAAGAAATCCTTTCTTTTTTTTTTTATTTTGAACAATAGAGAATTTTTCTTATTTTTTTGTAACAATTAATTCAAAAATTTCATAAATCAATATTTGAATTTAATTTTTAGAGTTAAATTTCTATGAAATTAATTTCCTTCTTTTAATAATAAAATAACAAAAAATAAATATATTTTAGGATCGTAAGAAAAAAAATAAAAATTATAATAAATAAAAACTTAAATATTTTTCCAAAAAAAAAAAAAAAAAAACTTTCATTTTCACTTTTACAAAAGAAAAAAGTTTTTTTATTTGAAGAATCGAACTGAACATAAATATTTTTTTTTCGTCAGATTCAAGAAAAGAGTTCTTTTTTATTTTATAGAAAATAACAAGAACAAAAAAATAAACAGCAACAATAAGGGGAAAAACCTTTTTTCATTATTTTCGTTCGTCTTCTTCTTCTTTTTATTTTTGTTCGTTCATCGCTATTAAAATATATAAAAGTAAATGATTTTGAATATATAAGACCATCGATAAAAGATTTTTGAATTAACTTTCTTTTTGTTACCACACCATCCTCGACCCCCACCCCTCAACATAAGACGAGAATAGAGAAAAATACCAGAATAGAGCAAAAAAAAGACGAATAAAGAAAAATTCCACAGAATTAGGTCAAACCATTTTCCTAGAAAATAATATAAAAAAAAAAAGAAAGACAGAAGGAAAGGGAAAGAGAAAATGGGGAATGAAAAGAAAAAAAATAGGAAGAAAAAGGACGCACTTTTGTTTCATTCCGTTTTTTTTTTTTCTTTTTTTCGCTGTCAGAAATACGACAAAGGAAGGAAATAATTTGTAATTTTCAAATTGAAAGAAAAAGTATGACACAAAATTATCATTAATCATTTAATATTTTAACAATATTATTATTATTATTATTATTATTATTATTTTTTACACAACGCAATGAAGTTATAATATTTTATATTATTTGGATTCATTAATTCAAAAGGTAAGTATGTCAAAGGGGATAGTGTTTACTTCCAACAACTATGATTGTAGATATAATTATTAAAGTCGTTTTATTACGTGAACCTATTAATAGAAGTTAATGATAATCGGCAAACATTCGCACTGAATCTTTAACTAGTTAATTAAAACTAGAGGACTTAGTGATGGCTTTCTCCAGTTACGTTCGTCACTACTCCGGGAATCTTTGTTAATTTATTTTCCTCCTCTTATTAATATGCTTAAATTATGGGAGTAGTCACACATGAACTCGATCTATACAAACAAAAATTTAAAAAAAAAATACTTTTAATTTAAATTTGAGCAACAAAGTGAAATGTTTCAACATAAATTTCATGAACTAAAAATATATTTCATGAATTTTTTTTAAATCACAATAAATTATATTTATTACTTTCGACAGGAAAAAAACACAAATACACACAAACAGAAACAAACCAAAAATAAATTGACTTCAAAATGAGCAAAAAGCCTCTTTTTTTTTGTGTTCACCTTTCCCAGATCGAACATTATGATTTCCAGGATATTTTGTAAGTAATAAATCAATGTTTTTTTTTTTTTTTTATATTTTACTTCATACAAATCGCAATTAATAGTTTCCCATAAAATATTCTCATATATAGATAATCCGGGGGTATTAGTAATAAATGAACATATTTCGCTGTTCATACAGCTGTAAAATAAATGATGGAGCTGTTTTTGGGAGTCAGTTGACTCCCGTTACTCATACCCATTTAACACACATTACACAAAAATATTATTATATCGCCTTTTTATATGTATTTGTGTAATTTTTTTCTGTGTATCACTGATATTATATTCTGATATAAATATATATATATGTGTGTATGTGTTTGTAAATGTGTGTGTATACATTTGTTAAATGATATAAAAAAAAAAAAATAGGAAAAGTTAATTTTTCTTTTATAGGAAAAGAATTTAGAAATTATTTCCGGTATTAAAGGTATAAAAGTTAACAAAAAAAAAAAAAAAAGAAGAAAAAGAAAAAGCTCTATTATATCACGGAAGTTTTTGTTGTTGATGTTTGTTATTATTATTATGATGATTATTTTTATTATTATTATTATTATTATTATTATTATTTTATGTCCTTGTATTATATTACATTTATTCTCTTTATAAATAATATTGAATCAATTAAAAAAAGGAAGTATTATTATATTATAGATTTTTTAAGAATAATTATAAAGTTAGCGTTGTCATGTTTTATTATATTTTACATTTCAAATTGGCAAACAACAAAATAATAATAATAAATAATAAATAATTTAAAATGAAATAAAGTCTTAATTGTTAAGAAAGTTTTATATAATTTTTCATAACACATGTATAAATACATAGATATGAATGTATGAATGTAAAATGTTACATAAATAGTGAATTTATTAATTTATGTAAATAGAATTTTAGGTCAACAATAATAACAGAGCTTCAGTTAATATTAGATTGGAAATTTAATTTATTTTTAACAGTTATATTTATTTTATGTAACTTCCTTTTCTATATGTCTTGAGTTTATTGCCCCTGGGATCATATTTTTGCTGAATCAGAAAATGCTGATTCTTATTGTTTGTCAAGCATTCTTACTGAAAGTAAAATATCTATATGGAAACGTTTCTTCAATTTTTTTTTTTTTGGTTTGGTTTGGGGTTTTCTTTCTCATAAATTTTTCTTCATTACAAAGGTTATGTCGAAATGCATTCAATATATAATTTAGAACTAAGCTTTTAGTATTGTTTAGTAACAAGGATTAAACATTTTAGTTATTGATCAGAAATTTAGGAATTGAACAATTCCCCTTCAATATTCTTCTTTTATAATGGATCTACAATATTGCCTCGTACAATAAAATGGACAACATTAAATTCAAACCAATATTATTTCAAATTAAATTGACACAAAAAACGTGTCCTTTTTAACACCTACAAAATGTTAAAATAGTTGAAAGGTTTTTCTTCCTCTCTTTTTTTTTTTTTTTATTTGTATTTAAAATTATTCCTGCCCTAAAAAAAGAAAACGAATAAATCAAAACATAACAAAATAAAATAAAAACAAAATAAAAAGGAAACAGATTTTATTTTTAATTTAATTGACTTGAAATATAAAAAAAAAAAAAAAACAACAAACTATATCTAAAATTATACAGTAGACCCCTAGTAGACTTTTGTATCCAAAAAAATAAAACATTATGTATAATATAAAATGGAAACCCAATTTTCCTGGATCCTTCATTGACTTTGTCATTTTTTAAAACAGAAAAAAAAACCCTTTTTATTTAAGAAGAGAGAGAGAAAAAAAAATAAACCCAATATTAAGGAAGAAAGTAGAGAAGAAAAAAAATATGGCAGGACTAGAATAATTTTTTTTTTTTGGTATTCAAATTTGACCTATGACCTTGATTGATCAAATAAAAAATATTGAAATTGACATAAAATTATTACTAATTTTACACCCTTAACATTATGCCTATATGACTGTCACTGTATGTATGTATGTGTGTGTATGTATGTGCGTACATTTATCTTTTCCACTAAAATTGCGTTAACTACTTGAATATTGCGTGCTTTTGTTTGTTTTCTATACTTTATGTGCGTTGTTTTGTGGTTTATTTTCTATGTTTCTTTTTTTTCCCCTTTCTTTCATTCTTTCTTGTTGTTTTGTCTTTTTTTTTTTTTTTGAAGGCTGGTTTTGTATTTTATAACCAATTAAGGGTGAATTACCCCCATATTCAAAACCATTTAACAAGTGTTGTTAACTATGTGTTTATTGGTTTATTAACAGCGTCGGATTACAACCAATTTTTAAGGATTTAGCAAAACAAAAAAAAAGGCCCTCACTTTTTTTATTTAACTAAATTTATTCGTTACTTTTACAGCACTTCAATTCTTTCTAAATCAGATTTAATTTCATATTTGGTCAAATATTATTCAATCTTTATTTCATAAAATATACAATTGGATTAAATGGGATTATTATTTCAAGTTGAAAAAATACGCAACACAACAAATACCTGAAATAAATTTACTCAAATAAAAATGTAAAGTTATACTTTTAATCACAAGAAAGAATAGTTACCAAATATTGTTCAGTATGTCACTGTATTTAAACAGCATGTTCTTATAAGAATTAAAATATATATGTATATACATTAATTGGTATTTCAACCATGTAATTATAATTAATCCGGCACTGTAAATAAATATAATATGTCTAAATAAACGTTTTACTACATAATAATATAAAATATATTATATAGTTTAATTATACGTCTTTATTTTATATACATACACCAGCCAACCAACCAACCAACCAGCCACCACACATACGACCACGTCTTCTTAAAGTAAAAGAAGAAAATAAAAAAAAAATAAGAAGAAACGAAACGAAAGAAGAATTTATATATCTTTTTAATGGGTCTTATAATCTCTTTCTTTCTCTCCATTCCTAAGAAAATAATAATAATAAAAAAACCAAAAAAACCAAAAAAAAAATAGAAGGAAGATGACGACGAGTGAGAGAAGCAAAAGAAAGAAAAAAAAACACACTAAAATGTGTCCTGAAGAACTTAATTTTTGGTAATTATGTTTTTCTTTCTTTCTTTTTTTTTTATAATCGTTTTTTACCGTTTTGTTTCTCTTCTTTTTGTTTTTTTTTTCTGGTTCCTCCGGTCTTGTGCTGCCTTTGAACGTTTTTCTGTCGTTAAAAATGTTTCTCGCCCATATAAAGCTTTAATTAATACCAGCGACCATTAAATTTTTATACATCTTGTGTTTCTTTTTTTAGATTCAACTAAATCAGAATATGTATCGTTTGTACTCTGTCTCTCTGTGATTTTTATTATGATTATATACATTTGTACTGATGTCTGATGAAAAACAATAATTTAAAATAAGGAAACTTTCGTGTATAAATATTTTACAGTCAATTAAAATAAAATAATTGAATTATTATTTAATAATAATTGATTTTGATTTCATTGATTTCGATTTAATAAATCAAAATGCAGTAAAGAGATTTTTAATTTTGTTATTAAAAGAATTTACAGATTTGTAAATAAAACACAATTTTCCTCCAACTAAAGTAACTGTTGTACGGAAGTAACTTATTATTACAAAAATTAAAAAATTATCTAAGCTTTTGTAAATATCGTGTAAAGAAAAAATTACATTCTGAGTTCTTTCTACCAACAATTAATAAAATATTCTGCGCGATTTTTGTATAATAAAATAATTATCGAAACCAACAAATTTTCCTTTCTAAAACAATGGATTTAATGCATTATAAATTTTCTAATCAACAATGAATAATTGTTAGAGTTTTATTATCAAAATGAATCTTTACAAAAAACAAATAAATATTAACTTCATAATTTATATGAATTTTTATCATAAAATATTTTCTTTTATTATTTTATTGTAAATTATAAATTTAAAATACATTAAAGTTTACATTCACACACAACATATAATTCGTGTTGTATAATTTTAAATTATACTTTTTTCCCATTATTATGTTCAAAGTAAAGAAATAAAAAGCTAAAAAATCCCTAATCCAAATTGAAACTTGTTTTCTGCTGTTTTTTTTTTTTTATTTTAATAAAAGAAAATAGGGAAAAATTTTAATGTTGAACACGACACACACGACATATGACTGAAATGAAAAATATTTTCTAAGTAAACAGTAAAATTGACTTATGAAATTCAATTTTCTTTAATAAAATAAAAAGAAAAAAAAAACTGTTAGACGGGTCAAATTTAAAGTTCACTAATTTCAATAAAAATGAATTTGATTTGCAAATGGAAATTTTTTAGACTGATAATTCTTCATATTTTTGATGTCCGAATGATCGATAATTTCATATTTTTCTTAAATAAAATTCTAGTTTCAATAGACCAAACATTTTGACATTTTTCCAAATCATTTAATGAATGGTTTTCAAGCAAAATGTAAAATGAAATATTTGCTTCAACAAAGGGAAAATAAAAATAAAAAACGAAGATCTTATGAAAATACAAAATCAAAGTGAAAAATAATTTCGTCGTTATCATAAAATAACAGAATAATTTCAATTATTTAAATTGAAAATATTTTTGAAGCGGTAATTCTTATTAATTTAAATTGAAACAATTTATGGAGCACTGTCTTTATTTCTTATCCCATTTCTTCTTAACTTTTCTTCTTAACGAAGATAAAGAATTATTTCATAATTGTGTTTCACTCATATTTTACACCCCTTCGTTAACCCCTGTAATGAAAATCAAGAATAGTTGAAATAGGATTTTCCTACAAAAAATATTCTACAACATCAACTTTTTTTCTATCGAAAACTTGATAAAATTATTTTTATTCAAACAATTTTTAACAATTCATTATAAGTTTTTCCAATAACTTCCTAGACCAACCAGTGACAAAAAAAGCCAATTTTACGCTTAAGGGTAATTCTTAATTGATTTAAATAAAATAAGAATTGTCTACGGGTATTGTGATGATTGATTTTTATAGAAATCTTTTCACATTTAGTGCATAATCATTTGCAGGTCAGTGACGTATAGTTGGAAAATAAAAGAATAAACACGAGAACAACAAGGCATAAAAAAATAGGAATATAAAAAAAAGTTTAAAACATCAAACTTGTATGACGATATTCAGACTCCTTTTTGAAGTTTTTCTTTCTATCATATTTTCTTCTATTTTTTCTCGTTTTTATAAACAAAACAAAATTAACATTTAGAATCATTTATTTATATAGCAAAAAAACAACAGCAACAACAACAAAAATAGAAAAAATGAAAAACTTTTCCTTTCCATTGGAATATTTTTTTTTCGTCTTTCTTCCTTTTTTGATTGAAAAGTTCACGCGTGTAAAATCAAAATTGAAAAAAAAAAACGACAAAGCAAAAAAAGAAAGAAAAAAAAAACTGTGAAAGAAAAGGAAAAAAATTCCCAAACTGAATAAAACTTTTCCTTCTTCTTTCTTTCGCTTTTTTTATTTTATTTTACTTTTTTTTTGCTGCGTTTATGGCGCCTACATCATAATAACGAGTCACTTTCCTTCTTCTTCTTCTTCTTCTTCTTTTTCTTTTTCTTCCGATTTACGTATTTTATTTTTATATATTTTGTTTTTTTTTTTATTTTTGTTTCATCACCTTTTTTATTATCTTCTCATTCCTAAATTCACTTTTCTCGTCTATCACCCTCATCCACCTCAAAGAGAGAATGTTCCCTCAGTTTTTTATGCGTTTTTATTCGTTTGATTTTTTTTTTTTTCTAAAAACCGGAACAAATTGAAAGCCAAAAAAACTTCACAGGAAAAATAAGGAAAAAAAAAAAAAGAGAAAATGTAAAAACGAATATTCCCATGTGGGCTTCGTTCTTCTATAACCAAAAGTAAATTCCATGATTCTGGTCAGAAATGAAAAACCAAAAAAATGAGATTGTATTGGTTCAAAGTTCAAACTAGAGAGAGAGAGAGAGAAAAAAAAATACCAAAACCAGAAGAAAAAAAATCACAACGCTGAAAAATCCCATTTTTTCCTCTCATTTTTTTTTTTTTTTCAAATGAAAAAAAATATGTTTCTTATTAAAATTTATATGTGCTTTTTTACCAGCCCCCATAATCTACCCATTCCATACACCGCAATAATATCACTACTATAATAATACTCCTTCTTCTTTATTTAATTTTTCTTCTTCTAGTTGTTATCCTCCTATGCTGTGGTCAAGCGAAATATGTTTTATCATCTATTCAACCATTCTCATTTTTTTTTTTACTCTAAACCACCCCACTCCCTACTTTTGTTTCGTTTACTCTTTTGCACTAGCTGTCTATTCTATTCTCTCACTCTTTTGTGTATCAAACTAATATTACCTTTTTAAAATTCAAATAGAATATATTGCACTCCCTAGTGATCATAAAAAAGAGACTGATTTGAATATTAGAGTGAATATTTTTTATTTTTTTCTAAGGTTCAATTTTTTTTTCTTTCTTTTCTTCTTTTTTCTTCTTGTTCCTTTTTTTTTTTTTTCTTCTTTTTCTTCTCAACTTAAGCTTATTTTATATGAAAATTCCAGGAAATTTTTTTTTTATATATTCACTCAAATATATTTGGTTAGTAAAAAGGGGAGGGGGTTTGGTGGTGATGGATCGGGAGGGTTAAAGAAAAATTTGTATGTATTATAAGAAAATGAGAGGAAAAACTGTAAGTTTAAGGTTATATTAAGGAGAGGATCAATAATATAGATATATTTATTATTATTCTTGTATTATCAAATTCTTTTTTTTTTTGTATATTAAAAGGAAGAAGACAGAAAAAGACGAAGAAAATATTTGTAATAAAAATGATAAAAAATGAAAAGGAAAAGTATTTTTTGTTGTTTGGCTTTAAAAACTTATGATACATTTTGATTGTGATTTGTGATATAACTTCAATTCACTTCAAACATGACTTTTTAATAATATTTAGAATTATAATTTTTTATAGGTTTATGTCCAGTTAGTTTTACGAAACATTTAGTAGTCCCTTTCTTGTATTGTTCAACTCTTTTACTCTTCACTAGCAGACTGAAAAATTATTGAGAAAATCATCACTAATATTGTAAAGTTAGCCTTCAGTATATGAAAGGTTATTGTGATTCAAAATTTATACATCATTTAAACAGAAGTGTGAGGTTTTTAATGTAGACTTGATGATATTAATTCAGCATCCTTTCAAAAAAAAAAAAAAAAAAGTCATTCAAAAATCTTTAACAGTCAAAAGGAAAACATTTAATATTTACAAATAATCTGAAATTAAAACCTTGTGAAAATTTTAAATGTTTTTGTTTTTGTAAAAGTATCTTCATAAGATACTTAACATTTTGTTGCCATTGAAAAATCCTTCCATTTGTCATCGAAATGTCTATTTGTAAAATTTAAAGCCTTAAATTAATTTTGATTTTCAAACACAACCAAAAAAGCAAATGTCAAACTGTCAAATTTCATTGATTTTATAATATTTTATTGATTTCTTTCTATAAAATAAATTGTTGAAAGAATTTTTTTTTTTTCCTAAAAAATTAAGTCTTTACAGACACGTGAAGTCAATCAATTTTCTGTATACTCTTTATGAATAGACAAAAAAAAAAAACAAGAGAAAAAAAAAATCTTCTAAACTCATCATCTCTTAATTCTTTTGATATTTAAGAAAAAAGAAGAAGAAGAAGAAGAAGAAGAAAAAAAAATAGATTAAAAGAAAAGTCAGGGTCAAACCAAAGTCAATTGACATTTTTTTTTTTTTTAGAAGAAAAAAGTAAAAAAAATACAAGACGTATTTTTTTTTTTTAAATTTTAACCATAATTATTATTCTTGTAGCATTTTTGCTATAAAAATAAACAACAACAAAATTACAACAAATTATATATAAATAAATTAGAAATTAAATCGTATTTGAACAGAAAAAAAGAGAGAGAGAGAGAGAGAGAGAAAAGATGTAAATTTTATTTACAAAACGCGTCAAACTTAAATTCAAATCTCATCAATTATTATATTTTTTTTTTGTTGGAATTGTGCTTTGCTTTTTTCCTCTTAAAAAAGCATAATGAAAAATATTAAGCTTTTATTACGTATAGCACACACACACACACATACAAACAAAGAGAGGAATTAAGGAGAAAGTGAGAGAATAGAGAGAGAGAGAGAGCAAATTTTAGGAAGGAAAAACCCTTTTTATTTTTATTTTTGATAAAAATAAAGAGTGGTCCCTAGAGATTTTAATGTCTGAGCTATCAAAATCCGGATGTAGACGTCTCCTTTTGTTGTTATCCTTGAATATAAAGTGGCCATTCTTTCACTACAATAAGAAAACATTATAAAAGTATTTTCTTCTTTGTTTTCTGATTTTATTCCATAATTCAATTAAAATACAAATTGTTGTCTTACTTTTTCTTTACTTTAATATTTTTTTAGTTAAGCACAAGACTATGTGTGTGTTTGTGTGTTTGTATGTATGTTTGTGTGTGTGTGTGTGTGTTTATATGTAATTAAAATGTTTAATGAAATTAGGACGGTATAAAGAATTTTCATAAATTTTTATGGATGTAAAAGATACACACACACTCTCTCTCTCTCTCTCTCTAGTTCTCTTTCTCTCTTTTTCTATACAAACATAGATTTCATTTTCCAATATATAGTAAAGTAATAATAATAATAATATGTAGAGAGAGAGAAAAATGTAATAATTCATACTTTACTCAAGGAAAATTCTATCTCAATTTGAAAAAAAAAAAAAAAAACGAAAAAAGAAGAAGAAGGAGAAGAAAAAGTAGAGGAAGACGCACACTCCCAACACACAAAAAAAAAACGGTTTTCATATATTTCTGCTGATCTGTTATTATTATTATTATTATTATTATTATTATTATTATATTTCTTTATGTATTTTTTTCTCTCTCCCTCGCGTTCATCTCTTTTCGCCTCTCTTCAAACAACCAAAACAACCAAATAAACCGAAAAAAAAAAAAAAAAACCCCTAAAATGAAAAAGATGAAATGAATCCAAACATTTTTATTTTTTTCTTTCATTCATATTTTTTTTTTCTCTTTCTTTGGCTTTTCATCGTTTTCTTTTTTTCCTTTCTCTTTTTTTTCTGTTTTCTGTTTTCTGTTTTCTATTTTTTTTTTTTTTGTTTTAGAAAATATTTATGTGAAAGAAAATACACACAGGATATAAATTATGTGAAAGCAATCATTTTCTATTTTATTGTCTTTTTTTTTTTTTTGTTTGTATTCTCTTCTTCTTCTTCTTCTTCTCTTTTTCTCATTTTCCTTTTTGTGTTTTTGTTTCTTTTTTTTTTTTTGGTGACGTTAAAAAATATACAAAAAAAAAAATGAAAATAAAAATAAAAAACAGAACACAAAACCAATAAAAAAAAAAAAGTGGAAACTGGACTGGACTGGATATAATTTTATGGAATTTTCCATTTTGGGGTGGGATTTTTTTTTTTTTGAAGGAGAAGAGAATGAAATGTGTGTTATTGAGAAAATCATAGAATGAGTAAATGTTCTTATTTTTGTTTCCAAAAGATAATAATAAGATTCAACCATTTTTTGTCTGTGTTTTTATCAGAAAAAAAATAAAAGAAAAGAAAAGTCAAATAAAAATAAATCAAACATGATTTATGTTTATTAAACAAGAAAAATAAAAAATTGGTAGAAATTCTTAACTAACAATTTTAAATACCATTTCTCTTGAATTTTCATTTGCCTGTCCCCCCCCCAACCACCCCCATTCCCCCTACCACTACCACCAACCATCCTCCTATTTTCTATCACATTACTTCACTTAATAAATTCTTAAAGAAGAAGTGAAATTCTTCTTTATATATAGAGAAAAGTCACATCCGTATATATATTTTTCATTCTGCGATATCAAATTGAAAAAGAAAGAAAAGAAATTTTGTAATCAGTGAATGTTTCAACATAGTTGATTACCTTCCTTCTAGCACATTCATACATACATACATTCATACATACATACATACATACATACAAATTCACATTTAAGTACATTTTTGTCCTACCATTTTTTATGTTATTCAATCAGTGACCCAAATTGAACTTCATTTTCCACATTTTTTTTTCTTGTTTCTTGTTCTGTTTCTACTTCTTCCATTTCCCTTATTGAAAAGAAAAAATAATATAAAAACGCGAAAGAAAATAAACAATTCTTTCACATTTAATTAAAAAAGACAAAACAAAACAGAAGCAAAAAAAAAAAAATAGTAGAAAAAAAAATAACAGAAGCAAAAAAAAAATGTCAGAGCGACAGGAGAAAATATTTGCTAAATAAACACCCAAACATACACACAGACACACAACTCACTTTCCTTCCCACACCCATATACATTTTTTATTTTTCAACGACGATCCTGATAATACAAATTACTAGTGATATTTTAGCGAATTGCGAATGAATTGCGAATCTCTCTTCTTCTTCTTCTTCTTTCTTTTTTTATTTTTGTTACAATTGATTTTTATGTTTGGAGGCGAAATTTTTTTTCCTGTTCCTTTTTTTTTTTTTGTATTTTTTTTTGTAAATTGAAGTTGTTGTTGTTGGTGTTGTTGTTGTTGTTGTTGTTTTTTTTTTTTTGTATATTATTTCTATTGGTACATAAAGCTTCTTTTTTTTTTCGTTTTTTTGTTTTGTTTGCTCTTTCTCTCTCGTGTACACTGCGCTGCTTTTCCTATCGCTTTATTGATAGTAAGTACATAAACACATTATTTTATGTGACAGTAGAATGTCGTATTGCCGTGTGTTGTTTTTTTCTTTATTTGTTGTTGTTGTTGTTATTGTTGTTGTTGTTTTTGTTGTATTTTCCATGTTCATCTGATTTTATTTTATTGTGTTGGTTCAATTTCAAATTGAAAATTGTTTTTATTATTAAATAAAATGAACGGTGCATGGTGTGAGGGAGGCGGTTAAAAGAATAAAAGTTTTCTTGTAATTTTCTTATGTATTTTTATTAGAAAATTCAATAAAAAAACAAAAAAAAAATGTTAAACAAGATATTCTAATCTAATCTGATTAAATTTATTTCAACTTTAGTTTATAAGTGTTTGACTTTTGATGCCAATGAACAAAAAAAAAAAAAAAAATAACATTTTTATACAAGATGAAAAACAAAATGAGAATTAAAAGAAACTCTGTAAGAAATTCTAAACCAACGAAAGAGAAAACTGAACTGATTTGACCTTTTAAAATTCAGTTCAGTTGTTATTCGTAAACATTTTTAGAATAAATTTTTGTTTTTTTTTTGCCAATTTAAAGAGAAAATACAAAAAGTTAACAATCAAAGCCGCTCCCATTCCCATTGAAAATTAAAATTAAATTTTTAAGGTTTTTCAAATTTCTTTTCGTATTTAAAGCATGAATGCTAAATGATAAGAATGAGAGCTTTTCATTTTTATTCTTCATTAAATATATTTTAAGTAAAATTGCTTTTTAAAAAATTTTTTAAACATAATTTCAATATTTATTTTGGTCGTTGAAATCAATACTAAAATAACAGTGCCTATATTTTTTTTTTTTTTTAAATGACAAATAAATTTCATAAATTAACATTTTCCCATTAAAAGAAAATTTTTTGTTTCAACATTAAATTAAAGGAAAACACAGAATTTTTTCTGTTTCTTGACTTTTTGGTAAAAATGAAATAATTTAAAGAATTCGTATAATAAAAACCTTTTTTGTTTTTTTTTTGTATATTTGAACCATTTGGTTTTAGATTCTTTAGAAGAGTAATTTCTCTTTCCTTTTCTTTAATGATAAAAGAAGATCACCAGGTGTAAATTGTCATGATATAAGATTAACATAATGTGATCTATGAGAAATCAAATCAAAATCAAATACTGAATGAACACACACACACACACACACACACACACGTATGCATAAAAACTAAATAAAAGAGTGAGTGAATAAGAGTGAAAGAGTAAGAGAGTGAAAGAGTGAGAGAATGAATGTTCATCTGTTTATATAAACAAGTGTTTATATTCTTAAATTTTATAAGCATATACAAGTTTAGTCACATATGTCTGAATTTCCTGTTCCTCTTCCTCTCTATTATATTCCTGTCAATTCCTATACAAATTCGACACTATATTAACAACAACAACAACAATTTAAAAATATTCTTATATTGTTCCATTAATTTTTCATTTTCAAGTTTGTTTTGCTTATTTTTTGTACAAAAAAAGCACACACACACACCCACACACACAAATGATATGATAGAATATTATTATGAAACATACTAAAAATGGAACAAAAACAACAAAAAAAAAAGAGAAGAAGAACAGGAAGAAGGAAAAGCAAGAAACTAAAAAAAAAAATAATTCAATGCGTAGAAGAAAATGTTATTTTGTTGTTGTTGTTGTTGTTGTTGGTGTTATTGTTTTTTCTTTCTATTTATATAAAAAAAAAACACTAGTGAGTTAGGACGGGTAGAGAGAGAGAGAGAGAGAGAAAAAAGAGAATACGTGAAAGACACAGGAGTAAGAGTGAGATTGAGTGTCAACATAATAATAATACAGAACAACAACAGCAAAAATAAGAACAACTACAGCAACAACAACAAGAATAGCAACCAAAATGGGGAAAAAAGAGGAAAATACACTCAAGAAAATAATTTGCATACATTATTTTTTTTCTTTCTTTCTTTCTTCCTTTCGTATTCTGTTTATTCTATTTTTCCATTTTTTTGTTGTTGTTGTTGTTGTTGTTTTTACCGCCAAAAATAAAAAGAAAAAAGAAGAAGAAAAGTATATAGAAAAAGAAAGCTGGAAAAAATTGACGTCAATAAAACATATGTGTAGTGTAGGTATACATAATGTATAGATATGTTGCCATATATATATAATGTGTGTGTGTGTGTATGTGTGTATATGTAACATGCGTGTGTGCCGAACTTTTCGTTAAAAAAAAAACAATATTTTCATTTTAATCGATCAAAAACCTGTCATTATTTCATTTTATTTTGAAGCTTTTTCCAATTCTTCTTTATTCACTTTTTTTATTTATTTATTTTTTAAATTAATATTTAAAATTTGTTTTCCTTTTTTTCTTTTGTTGCTGTTGTTGTTGTGGTTATTATTGTTATAAACGCGATTTTCTTCCTTTATCGTTCTTATTTCTTACTTCTTCTTCTTCTTCTTCATTTTTCCTTAGACTAAAAATGAAATTGCATAAAGCCTGGAAAAAAGAAAAAATATTAAAAATTAAAGCTGCCAAAAATTGAATTTTCGAATGTTTTTTCTTCTTCTTCTTCTTTTATTTTTTATTTCATTTTCTGAATGAAAAATATGAAAAATATAGAAAATTCTAGAAAATTAAATCACAAAAATATAATAAAAAAATGTGTATGTGTGTGTGTGTGTGTGCTTTTTTTTTTTTTTTGGTTGTTGTCAAAAGAAGGGCCCTTTTACTTCTTTGTAGGAAAAAGAAGAAGAAGAAGAAGAAAAAGAAAAAAAACGAAAAAAAAGTAAATCTGTGCTTTCTATGCGAACAAAATCCAATTTCTATAAAAAAAAAAAAAAAAAGAAAAAAAATTGTGAAAATAAAGAAAATTTCATTTCAAGGCTGAAGGCTGAACAACAACAACAATAACAACAACAACAAACAGGAACAAAATGTTTGTATTTTTCTTTCAGTGTTCTTTTATTCTTGATGAATTTTCATCACAAATGAAAATCTATAAACAAAATCGCAGAAGAGAATTCTCAACTTTCTCCATCTCGTTTTTTCTCATTGTCGACTAAAAGTCGATTTATTCCCAGAATAAAAATGGAAGTAATGTAAAGATGAAGAAAAGTATAAAGAGAGAGAGAGAGAGAGAGAGAAGGAAAAGCATCAAAATCTATTGACGGCTATTGTTAACTCGTTTATTGTTCTTATAAAACAGAATCATCTTAAATAAAGAACCAAAAAAAAATTCTTTTTTTTTTTTTGATAAATAAGAAGAATAGGAAGAGAAGAAATTGAAGAAAGCATGAGGGACACAAAAAAAACTTTACTTCATAAAAATGAAGTTTTTTTTTGCTTTCAGATATTTTGACGCAACAAAAGAAAATTCAGTCTAAGAACAACAGAACAAAAAAAAACTGTCTAAAAAATAAAATAAAATTCATTTCATTACATTTTCAACCAACCGCAACCAGTAAAAAAAAAAAACGAAACCATCACACCAAACCCTCCCTTACCAAAAGAAAATAAGGAATAAAAGTTGAGTTTAATAAAAAAAAAAAGCACACACACACACAAAGCAGAGAAAATCAAAGAAGAAAAACAAAACATTATAGACAGAATAAGAGGAAGAAGAAGAAGAAGAAAAAGAAAAGATGAAAAGCAAGAATAAAAAAAGTGAAAGAATGGAAACATAAAATTATTCAAATTTATTACATTGGAATGAAATAAAAGATTGAAAGAAAACTGAGAGAAATTCAAACAAAATTTTATCGTTCTTCAAAATAAATAAAAATAAGAAAAAACTAAAATAATCGTGTCCAAAAATAAAACGAGAAAAAAAAAAGAAGCACAATCGAAAAGGAAGATGTAAAAGAAAATTGAGAATAGTTCAACTATAATAAAATTTATGGTCCATAGTGGAGACGCCAAGTAGTCACATCATAATCATAATCATAATAGATGAAACTTCTTTTACAAATATACAAAATAATAGAAGAAAATGGAATAAAAAAAAATGTAGAATACAATAGAATACAACAAAAATATCAAGAACACGGGAAACAATAATGAACAAAATGAGAGCGGATCCTATTCTAATTTTTCCCCATTTTCTTTTTCGTTCATTTACTTTTTTTTTTCTGTTCTTCTTTACTTTGAAAGTCTTCCATTTTTCAAAGCCTTTATGGATTCTTTTGTAAAGAGGAATGAACTAATAAAAAAAAAAATAAGAATTTTATTTGTTTATTCGAAGTAAAAAGAACGAAAGATTTTATTTCCTACAATTATTAATAAAAATGATTTTTTTAAGGATAAAGCAAAATACGACATCAGTTTGAATTCAATAATTCTGATTATTCTACTAAAAGAAGTTAACTGCTTCAGTTTTCATATTCTTCTCATTGCATTGTCCTTGTCAGTCTGGTTACACTGAATTAAGACAAATGAAAGTTTAAAGTGCACACACACACACAAACAGAAACACGCAACACCTACAAAAAAAAAAGTAAAAACAGAATAGAATAAAACGCAAAGTAATATAAAAATATTCATTAAATAAATTTAGTTAGTTCGTTGAATAAAAATAGAAAGAAAAAAAAAATATGGAAGAAAAATATTGTGCTACAGGTGAAATTCTTTATTCTCATTCTCTTCTATAAAAGAGGCTTTATATTTTTATGTATACACATTTGTCAGGAGTGGTCATAAAATAACAGAAAAAGAGCAAACAAGTTCTATATAATAAAAAATGTCATCGTTTCTAATTTGTTTTTTTTTTTTTTTTGTTCCTTCCATAGTGAAGAAGAACAGAGAAAAAAAACGCATAAAAAATACAAAAAAAAAAAAAAAATAAATAAAACAGTTAAAAAAGGATTTGAAATTTTATGTTAGGCAACGCGTTTAGAATTTTCTTTTTTTTTTTTTATTTATTATTTGTTTTAACCGATTAAAATCATTTTATAGATTTTCTTCTTCTTCTTCTTCTACTTCTGCGTATTTTTCTTTGTGACAGATAATTAAAATATATCCACCTACAAACTCACACACACACACACATACATTAAATATTCCACGAAAGAACAATTTAAGTTGACTGTAAAATGAAAACCTGTTGGAACTGGTTTAAACATAAAAATAAGAAGAAAACGTTTAACTGATTTTCTACAGCTTCATAAGAATTATCATAAACAAATAAGTCATTGTATCTTCTTCATTATTAGAAGAATTTTATAGAAATTTTTCTCATTTAAATTAAAGTTTTCTTCAGTTTCACAGAAACTTTAATATATGTGTCTATTCAGCTCAATCATTCTTATAAAATAAAATAGAATAAATAAATAAATGAACTTTATAAAATACAAAACAAAACCAATAAAATTTTGTTTGAGTGATTTTTCAAAAAAGAATCACATCAATCAATTTTCAAACATTTTTTTAGAGTTTTTTTTTTTGCTCAATCAAAAAGTTAAGTTGAATTTACTTTATAAAATAATTCGCAGAAAATACATAGTTGGAGTACTTATAAAATAGTTTATTCATTGAAAAACTTTCAAACAATTTTCACATCATTGAAGCATATTTGTGCTTTTTTTTCACTTTACCCAAATAAAATTGAAATCAATTAATAATACAAAATGCATTAAAAATTAATTATAAATTAATAGTAATTTTGATTTATTGAAATGTAAACATTTTTAAATTTTTCTATAAAAGAATCGATTGTAGCGCCATAATATACTGTTGTAGCCAGTAGCGGTAATAAATTCGCTATTCATTTTTGTATTCACAATGGACAAGGGAAGTAAATGCTACTCATTATTTTTTTAGATACTAGACCGATAATGGAGTACTTTTGTAGAATAAACATTATGTCTAATAATTTTTTTTCATAACTAATTTTCCAAAAGAAAACTCAAAATTCAGACATTATAGGACGATTGGACTTATGGTTCCATTTGGCAATATTTCAAATGTGACGTCATTAAATTTATATGTTTGTCTCTTTCTAAAAATATAGTTGACCCTGTCGAGTGATCAAAAAATTTCCCCTGTTTGGGCAATTCACTTTTGTTGACGATTTGACATTTGTTTACAATTTTTGACAACTGTTTTTTTGTGAATGACATTTTATGTTGAATTTCCGAAACTATTTAATTATTATTATTTCTAGTTATGTTTATGCAAATTACTTCTTAAAAGAAAACAATTAAATTGTTAATATTTAAATTTAAATGACAACTTTTTCCTTCCTGAATATCCACATCTTAATTTCTTAAATGCAAATAAAATTTTCTTTCATTAAAATTTGAATAGCATAAGAAACTAATTTAATGATTTAAAAAGAAATTCCATTCAATAATACTTGATTTAATTCAGCCTTGTTCTACAAAATTCATAAACTATTTGCATTATTTATATTTTAGTTAGTAAACTAACTAAATTTGAGATTTACTGCAACAAAAAGCTCATATATATAAGTAAAGTTCACGAAAAAATTGTTTTAATATTATATTATTTATTCTGTTTATTCCAAGCATTATAATATTTAAATACAATTATTTTTTTCATTTTTATAAATAAAAAAAAACACTTTTATTCTTGTAATCTCTTATTCTTGTAATCTGTTTAAATATTAAGTATATGGGCTTTTAGTTGTAATTCATAATTGATGTTTTATGCACGACACCGTTCCAAAAAACTAGGATATGATAGCTATTCAACAGCCAGCATTGAGTTCCATAAAGTCTTTGATCTGTATACGAAATAGTATGGTTTTGGATCGATTCCTTCACGTTTATATCCTAAAAAATTACAAATCGTTGTTAATTTTTATGTACAACAATATTGTTTAAATATATTTACCATCATCTTTTGTTACATTGTAATCTTTAAGCAATAGCATCACCAAATGATGGATTCAATTCATATAATAAATTACCTTGTGGCGATTTTAATACTCGATCAACAACATTACACACCAGCGATTCTAATCGATTTAATATGAATGTTATGAATGGATATGTTTCTAAATAGTTGCGAGCTTTGTGTAAGAAATGCCTCTTCACTAGAAATTGAAATAGTTTTAATAAAGAAGAGTGTTTTTATAAATCAAATATTTAACCAAAATAATCCAGTTTGAAAAGAGTGTCGATGGTGTTACTTCTGTATAATCCAAATCAAAATAATGACTTCTAAAAGCTTGCATGGCAACGCTACGCATTTTAAGAATTTTTGATGTATTTCTCCGCGAATACAATTAATGTTGACCTTTCAAATGCTTTACCTAAAATTTAAAAAATGAAATTAGAAACGTTTTACCATCATTGTATTCAGCATCACAATAAATATGAGAATTAATACGTTTTGAGTCACTTTCCAATTAGCCATCATATCATCATTTGCTGAAACAGCATCTTCTTTCAAAGCTTCGCTTTTGCTAATTCTTCCGTCCTTATTTATGTTACCTAAAATATTTTTTTTATTATTTTTTATATGATTAGCTTTTTTGTTTTATTATTTTTAGTTAGAACATCACACAATATAACATGATTTATTTAAACTTACCTTAATATTACTTTAAACAAATTCCATTACTTTGAACTGATTTTATTTTATTTATTTTCACAACCAAAATATATATATGACATTTAACAAATTTGTTGTGGGAAATTTTTGTGATCACTATTCTTTTAGTGTTATGTCGTGCAAATATAAAAACGCTACAACGTTATGGAAACATTAACTACAAAATTATTTAATAAAAAAAAAACTTATTTCTTTAATAAATACTCTCAGATTTAGTTTTAAATATTATTTTAAATATTAAAAAATATAAATTTTTGAATATACATTAAAATAAAACATGTTATATAAAATAATTTTCAAATATATCGGTTGATTTTTAAATAGCATTATGGTAGAGCATTGTTGTACCATCTATGATCGAAAAGCAAAACTATGAATTTCCCTAAAAAATTTTATCGTGCTATTCACTTTACTCTAATGGTTTCATACCCGTACGAAAAAGAAGGAAAAATCCATGACGTCATATTATACCTTATTTTAGGTAAGCGACTTTTTTGAACGAAATTGGATATATCTGCATTACCAGATTTTTTAAAAAATATTTAAAAACACAGAAAAATCAGAAATTAATTCTAGTTTATTGGAAAAATACTTAAAACCCCATCCATAATTTACTTCCCTTCTCCATTATTTTTTGGGAAATTACTTCATTAAATTTTAAATCACAATAAAAACAACAAAAAAACGATAGACAAAAAAGAAATCATTTAAAATTTAATAAAAACAAAACAAAAAAAAATGTATTTATTTAAAATTTAATAAAAAATGTTAATTTTTAATTTAAAGAAAAAAGGGGTTTAAACCTTAAACTGATTAAGGAATCAAATTTGCTTTGTTTTTACTTTTATAAGAATATAAAATGATTTATTTAAGACGAATATTTTTTGAACAAAGACAATGATAAACAATGTGTTAGAAAGAGATAAAAAATATATAATAATAAAGTCTTAAGAATTTCAATGAGCTTTTATTGATTAAAATATTTAGTCTTCTTTAAATTTTTTGAGTGTTACAAAAAAGAAACAGCAACAACAAAAAGCGAAAATTTTTAAACTCATTAAAAAATTACAAATTCATCCGCAACCATCCCCAAACCAAGTAAACGAAGAAAATATATTAAGAGAAAATAACCAAAAACAAAACAACAAAAAATCAACCACAACAACAATTAAGACTTTAAATTCTGATTTTTTTTTTTGAAGAGGTTACAAGAAATTGTTCAATTTGTTTCTCTTTAGAAGTTGAAATAGTTTAATTTTTGTTGATGACCTTTTGTTGTTTAAAAAGGTGCCACGAAGCTGAAGAAACTGAATAATTAAATTATATTCCTTCAATCCTTTAAAAATTTATATTTGACTGTTTTTAGTACTTAATTGAATTGATTTTAATTAAATTTAATAAGAAACTTTAATCATTGAATAACCATCGCGATTCTAAATAATTATGAGCTAAACGCTGTGGCAGAATGGAAACACGTGACTCAAACAAGGTCCGTTCAAACCTCAGCTCCGCGTGGTATGAATTCTATATTATAATATAGTAGATCCCTTGTATACATGTCCTTTACACTTCATACAAGATACGTTAATAAGTCCAAATTTTCTATCTGTCTAATTAATTAATTATGTAACTTCATTTTTTTTATTATGTGACGAGATTATAAGTTTACAAAAGGCAGAAAGAAAGAATGTATATTTTGTAGAAGAAAATCTTTTTGTTTTTTTGTAAATTTTGGTGTAATTTAAGTTAAAGAATTTTCTCACCTTTAATTTTATTTTAATAAATTTTCATAATAAAATAATGAGAAAACATTTAAAATTCAATTTGAATTTAATTCAATCATCTTCATAAAATGTCTGAAGTAAATTATCGGATTTTTGCTTTGAAACGAAAGAATAATTTAAAAAAAAAATCTTTCTCATATTAAATGAATTTTAGGCATACCGATGTCATAATTGGATAACACATAAAACTCACAGTCTTATGATTTTATGAGTAGATAACAAAGGTCTGTCTTATTTTCAATTACAAAATAATAAAAAAATGGAAAGAACATAAATGTTAAATCTAAAATAGTACCAGACAAAGACTTTTAAGTCAATCAACAACAAAAAAAAAAGTAAATCTTTTAAAACTTGAATGTAAATAATTTATGATTGACAGTTATTTTGTTTTTTTATCAAAAACTTAAACATAAAAATTTACTCTCCAATAAACTTTTCTCATTTTCCTATACAAAAATTTAAGTTTTGTTCTTTTTGTCTGCTTTTTTTTTTTTTGTATTTTTCCTTTTTTTTTTCTTAAGAAACGCTACAAAAAATAATTTTGATTTTATGATTTGTTGAAAAAGTTGATTTTCTGTTTTTAAAGTTCCTTTTGCTGCTCACATTTCTCTACAATTTTTCCCCCGAAAATACAAGAAAAACATTTTCACTGAAAAGTCATCAACATGAGTTTACAATTTTTTTTTTTTTTGTTTATTTGAGTTTTATAACAAAATTGTTCGTTTCGTTTATTTTACAAATATTTTTTGTGAAACTCAACCTGCATTTTGTCTTATTTTTCTTCTTCTTTTTCTACTTCTTGTATTTTGATGTTATCTTTTTATTACATGATCATGGTCTAGACAGAAATCATTATCAAGTTTCATTTTATATATTTTTTTTTATTTTATTTTACTGACAATTTAAGTCATTTTTGATGGGTTTTTATGCCGAATGTAAAAATTGTTTATGTTAAACCAGTGAAAAAAAGAAGAAGAAGAAAAGAAAAAATACAAAATATATGAAGAACAAATTAAGTTTAATATTTTTCAAATAAAATATAAATAAATATTACGTTTACTTTTCATTTCATTTCCACTTCAGTGCAATATATTAAG
The DNA here is from genome assembly GCA_963082725.1 of Pedicia rivosa. Classification (NCBI taxonomy): domain Eukaryota; kingdom Metazoa; phylum Arthropoda; class Insecta; order Diptera; family Pediciidae; genus Pedicia; species Pedicia rivosa. Next base: position 13,574,234 of record OY720151.1, on the reverse strand, counting down.
CGTCTGTATTTATGAAATATTTTTACGTTTAGTTTAATGGAGCCAATGTACGAGATAATAAAATTGTTAACATGTCCGGTTTTGAATTATGAGGTTCATAAGTTCAAACCCTCATTTGTTGTATAAATGTTAAATGTAACAAAGAATATTTAATGATTCATAATTGAAAATTAGTTGACCTTTTGTTCATTTTAAAGACAAATCTGTAAAGGGCAATCAAAGAACTGTCTTCCAAAAGTCAAGACAAAGTTTAATCTTTTAATCTTAAACTTAATAAAAAAAAAAAATAAAACAAAAAATCCTTTGGCTGCTTATAAAAAAAATCCTAAACTATATTTCTCACACTACCGATTCGTAAGAATTAATTAAAATAAAATTAAAAAATCTTTACCAACTAAAAATAAATTTTTAATATTAAAATGTCAATGTGAAAAAAAGCTGATGCGGATAATCAGATTTCATTTTTATTTTTTTTTATTGTTGTTATATTTGTTCTTCTTTTCCTTTTTCTGTTTTTTTTTTTCTTTCTTTCTTGATATTTTCTTTTTAAGCAACAACAAAGAATAACAGAAATATATAACAAAAACAACAATATAATCAAAAACTGCCCTAAGGATTTGGTTTTTGATTTTTCCGTAAATATTTACAAAAGTCCTTTTATATGTTATAAAAGTAGACTAGACATACACACACAGATATATATGAATATACAAATACATATTGAAATGCGAAGGAGAAGTAGAAGCCACCCACAATCATATAGTTCAAAAGTAACTCAAATATAATAAATTTTTGTGTTATAGTTTTTTTTCTTGCTTTGACGTCGTCCTTTTTTTTATTCTGGTTTTTTTTTTGTATCAATTTCTTATGTGAAAGAGTTAAAAAGTGAAGGCAAAAATATGGTATTTTCCTTCCTTTTCCCCCTGTTTTTTATTTGCAGTGAATGAAGAATTTATGACAAAAGAAGAAGGACAAAAAAAAAAAGAAGAAAAAGTTTTGCTACTCAAAATAATCCCAGCTGCAAATTCAATTTTCCTTCCTTATCCTTTTTTTTCTATTCGTTTCTTTCTTCATTTTTTTTTTCATCTTTTTTCTTCTGATATTATTCAAGAGGAGTAAAAAAAGAGGAATATCATATCGTAATTGAGGATGAACAGAAGACTTTTCAATATGCATTGTGTTTGAGACGAGATAACAATTGAGTAAGAGAAAAAAGGTACAAAAGAATATAAAATAAAATAAAATAAAATAAAATAAAATAAAATAAAATAAAAGAAGTGTAAGAAGAGATTTAGGATTACTTGTTGGAATGGGAAACGTTAGGGTATGATCTCTCAAGTGACAATTAAAACGGTATAATATTGCATTAAATTATTCAAGAATTTTATATAAAAATTTCTTAGATGTTCTTTAGTTTTTCTTTTGCTTTTAATTTTTTTTTTTAATTTGAATTTGAACGTTTTTTTTTAATTTAACCGAACAGTTTTAATCTTATTCAAAAGGTAAAAATATGTGAAAATTCTGATGAAAGTAAAAGAATGAAAAAGAAAGAAAAGAAAAGAAAAGAAAAGTAAAGAAAATTATTCGAAAAAGTTTTTTCTTTTTTTATTTTTGTATCACGTTCGCTTCTGTAATTATGTTAAGACCGTAAGTTGATTCAACTTAAATAAAAAGCTAAAGAAAAAGTGTATCGAAAATCCGATGACAAAATACTTGGCGCCTCCACAAAATACTTGTCGCCTCTCCACTATGAAAAAACAAAAGAAAAAAAAAATAAACTGAACTGGATTGAACTTTTTTTTATTTCTTGTTTTAAGTTTAAATTTGTTATTTTGAATTTAAAAAGCAATTTTAAAACCAAAAAAAAAGAATATATTTCTCTGTTTGCCTGTTTCTTTCGTTTTCAAATTTTCTTCTTCCAATTTTTTTCTTCATAATAAAAAAAAATCTTAAGAAAAGAAAAATAAACTAATATTATACAAAAATCCCTCTTTACAAATCTCTAACTTTTAAGGATTTAAATAAAATTCAGAAAAGAAGATAAATTTTAAGTCAATGATTAAAATGCAATTAAAAACCAAATTTAATGAATACTTATAAACTTTTTTTTTTGTATTCTTTCTTCTTCTTCAGAGAGTCTCCTTCTTCATCTTCACCACATTTTTTTTTCTTCTTATTCATTTTCTATTCTTTTTATCAAGAAAACCAAAATTAAAATCCTTATTTGAATAATAATAAATCTTATAATCCTTTTATATTTTTTTTTCTCCTTATTTGCTTCTTATTCTTTCTTAAATAAATCTTATATAAAATTCACTGCATCAAGAAAAGAAGAATAAATGAATGAATGAATTGGTAATTTTTCTTGTTTTTTTTTTTTTTATTTAACTCTCCTTCATTGTAAAAAATTAATTAGACTTGAAAAATGAAAAATTTTATAATGAATTTTTAATTATTATAATTTTTAGAATAAAATACAAAATGGAAATTATTATTTTTAAAATGATTTTCAATGAATATATATTTTGTTTTCTGTTCCGTCCTCCTCGTCTATATATTATTCCATTGTTATAATTTTTTAATGGATAAAAAATTAGTTTTGGTCATTATTATTTATTCTTCTTGTTTTTTGGCTCCCCCTTCATTGATAATTTCAATAATTGAGTGCTTTAAAAAAAATGGTAAATATTTTCATCAAATTGAAGCACTAAATGGTTTTTCAATTCTGTCTTTATCTCTCTCTCTCTCTCGCTATGGGAATATGTATTTGTAATTTATTTAATCTTATCATTGATGATTATAACAAAATTTACCCTAGGAACTTAAAGATAAAAAATAAGAGTAAATTATGGTTAAAATGGGGAAATTTTAGGCTTGAATTTCTTATAAAATTAAGACTGAGTTAAAAAAAAATCAGGTAAACTCAAACATTGATTATAAAGGACTAAAAAATGTCTGTGATTTTCATTATACAAAAGACATAATAAAAAAAAAGACTACTTTCCAAAGTAAATGATTTATTAAAATCTTTTTTCAAATTTAAAAACAAAGAAAATAATTATGATTGATTAAGTTTAAAAATAAAACAATAATTTTTCTAAAATATCATGTTTTAGTTAATATCACCATCGCCTTCACCTTCACATCCTTCACCAATAGTTTCCTCTTCTTCATTGTTTTCTTCCTCAGATACATGTGTCAATGAAAGGTCATTGCTGCTAACATCTGTTGAATCATCATTTACTTCTGCTGTAAAATATAATATAGCGCGTGGAACAATACGTTCTTTAAGATAATGACCGATTTCAAAATCATCTTCCAAGAGACTCTAAAATTTTACAAAAATATTTTATTAACAAAAAATGGCCAAATTAATAGTCAAATTTTGAATTTAAAATCAACATAAATACATTTATTTCATCAAAATCTATATCTTGCGTATTCTCTGGAATATGTGGAGGATCAAAAAAATCAAAGAAACTTTCCATTTTATAATTTTTCAACCTATCTGCTTATTTCAAATCAATTATTATATTTAGTTTATTATTGCATTATAATTTAATATCACCATCCAATTTCAGTGTTTTCTTAAACATTTTTTCAGTTGAATGCATATCGTCTTTCCAATTAATCTCACAACCTCGTGAATCATATATTTCTGGTCCATCAAATGAGAATGGATCCTGTGGATCAGCACTACACTTCATAAGATATTCTTTAGTCAAAACCGAATTTGTAAAATATTCATTAGGTGAAAAATAAAATTCCAGAGCAAATGATAAATCTGGTAACGGTTTTGAAGTTACTTTAACATCAATAAGATGCTAGGAAAACAAAATTATTTTAAATTTAAAAATTTTTTAATATGGAAGAAAACCTTTAAAATTGGTTCATCACCGCATGTGACTATTGAACCAATTAATGGAGAAAATTTGAAAATGTTGAGCCAAAAATCTGGAACTCCTTTTGGATTTGATGGTTCATCAGATTCCATTTTACTTGCATTTATATCATCCTCAATTGTATATGCTTGTGCTAGTTCAGTTGCTATTTTCGGATCTGAATAATCACATTCTTCTTCAGTTGGTTCATGATCACCATTTAAAATATTACGTCTTTTAGAAAAAATATCATTGTGTTTTTCTAAATAAGTCCTTTCCAATTCATAGACCATTCGATGAAATTCCGCATCTAAATTCGTTGTTTGAACTTGTAGTTTACGGAGAGCACGTATCCTTTTTTTTACCGATGGTGAAAGTTTAACCAACATTTTCTTTATTGGTTTTTTTTTAATTCGAAAATTTATTAAAATATTGAAATATTTTTGGGATTGAAGAAAATTACCTGATGTTCAATTTTTTTCATAACTTCTGCAATATACTGATTCATACAATTAATATCATTTTTTTCTCCAACAAGTTCTCTGGCTTCATTTGTGATTTTATCGATTGAATCCATTTTTTCTTTAGCGTAATTATTTTAATAATTTATAATTAGGAAAAATTATATTCTGTTTATGATGCTAATGCTATATTGTTTTTCTCTTTTAAAAAAATCATTGACTTCTTTGATTTTTTTTAAAAACTCATGGACAACTATTTTTTTTTTTGTTATTTTATTTAAAAATTAAAATCTAAGTTAATTTAATGTAAAAACAAAAATTTCCAAATAAAATAAATAATTTAACATTCTCATTTATTGTTTTTATTAAAGTTACAAGAATTAAAATTTCAAAAATTACAAATATTTTAATATAAAAAGAAAAATAATTAAAAAATACAAAAATGAGATAAATAATCTCTCCGTCCAATATTTAACGCCTGTTTTGTAGGAATTGCTTCTAATTTTTGACATTCTGTAATTCTGTGTCTTAAACCACTCTGTGATCACAAAGATCCAAATATTTTTCTGTTTCTCAACATGGCATCAACATTTTGTTTCTTTTCGTTGATTATTAACACAGGTTGGTGCTGTTTTTTGTAAACATATAAACAACTTTTGCTTCTTGTTTAACATATTCAATTTCTTGCACTACATTAATTGATGGCGCTCCAGCACATCCAACATTAATTGTTCCTGGTCTTACCAATGCATAGTAGCAGAGAAAAGTAAAGTTTGTTTTATCAATCATTCTGCCAGCTTCATCCATACAGAAATATCGGCATTCATCAAGCTTTACCATTTTCTTAACCAGCATATCCATTAAACTTCCTGGAGTAGCGACCATAAGATGTGCACCATGTTGTATCACTTCCATTGCTTCATTTACTGGGGTTCCTCCAATTGTTAAAGAAGATCTTATTTCTGGCAATATTATTGAGAAGAAAAGTAAATTTTGGAATTTATATTAAAATATATACTCATTATTATATATCAGCGGGTACACCGCTACCCATTAAAATATTACAAAGGATCTTCATTTTTAATAAATGAAAGACGAATTTCTTGTTCCAAACAGAACATCAATAACGGTAATACAAAAACAAGTGTTTTTCCACTTCCATTAAATCAGTTCTAGCTAAAACTGTTAGGATCTCTTGAACTTCAATAGATGTGGGTTTTTTGATTCCCTTTTTGTCAAGCCCATTCAAAATGTCTCTTGGAAATTTCATTTCTTTAAATGATTTTAATGGTGGAGTAATATCTATTTCCTTCTACTAAAATACGAAGTTGATTCCCAACATCATTAAGATGATTTGATTCTAGAAGGTTTTCATTGGATCTTCGTATTATCAATTTGCCAATTCCGCCGAGAGAATTTTTTCTTCTTCCTTTAATATTTTTTTCAACTGCACTGCCTTTTACTGCTGATCCAATACTAATATTTTCTTCCCCAAGCTTCTTCGGCCCTTCTTCATCTTTTTCATTCTCACTAGAAGATTTTTCCACCACCAGCATTCTGTAAATTAAACAATTATAGATACTCTTATACAATTACAAATCGTTCGTAAACATGCAATTTCATTTCGCTGTCAATGTCAACTATCAGAAGAAATAATAACAATACATATTGATATTGTTGCCGACTTCAGAAAAGACAAGAGATGTAAGTTTGCATGAAAACTTGGTTTGTTGAAAAATTTCATGAAAGTTAAAAACTTCTGAATTAGACAAAATAGCCATCTTCTGATTTTTATTGTTTTTCCCTGTTATTATTGCAAAAATTAAGACATTATAAATGTCCTAATAAAAATATTGAAGTTTTATTTAGAAAAACAAACGATACGTAAAAAATACTACTGAAATATACATGTATTTTCAGTTCAACGTTTCTTATGAATGTTGTAACTTCATATCACAACATTGATAGTGTTGCCAGAGTATAATTTTGTAATTCCAATTATTATCTGTATATTGATTGGAGTTTAGTCTTCACATTTATTAAAATTATTAAAAACTTCAGTGATTATGGTGAAAGTTTAATTAAGAAAATCAAATCTTTTTAAATTTAGTTTTACTTGAAGCATCTGCTAATGCCGGATAATAATTAAGCACAATTAATTCTTCGAATTGTATATACAAACAAATTTTAATAAATTTCCATGTTCATTTTGTGTAGTGATTTAATTTTTGCCCTAAAAAAATATAAATAAACCACAATTTCTTTGTGTACAAAATTATAAAAATATTGCGTATTTAAAATAATAATAATCCTTTGTGTTGCTGGTTATTTTAAGTTATTAATAAAAATAAACAAAAACAAGAAAAAAATCTAAATTATTTTATAGAGAAAAAAAAATCAAAAATGGAAAATAAAATCGGTGAAACGAGTGCAAAAATTTCTAGAAAACGAAGATTTTCAGCGTCTGCGGTTGAGGAACAAATTAATCAAAATGCAATAAATAACAAAAAAAAATTATCTGTAAATGAAGAGCATTTTAATTTATTAAATTTTAGCGATGAGATTCTTCTAATTATTTGTCAAAATTTAGATCACTGTTCATTATTATCATTATCAAAGTGTGTACATATATCCATCTCTTTCTAAAACTTCCGGTCAATATAAATTTATTTACATTTTTCATTTTAGAACTTGTCCAAAATTTTTTCATTTCATTTATGAAAAAAGATTATGGAATAATGTTGATTTAACAGCCGAACCATTAATGGGTGGAAAACTTAGTTTTATTCTTCGTTATTTTACTGAAGATACAAAAACAATTAAATTACAAGGAATGTTTTCTAAATTTCCATTAGATAAATGGAAAAATATAACAGTTTCAAAAACATTTCTTAGAAGGTTAGCTAAGAAATGTCCCCAATTAGAATCACTTGAAATTCAACAGGGTGTCCTGGATTTCGATAATGTATGAAGAGTTTTTTTTTTATTATTTAAGAAAACCAATTATTTAACATCTTATTATTAGGTTCAAATAATGGATTTCCCAGCTACTATTAGATGTTTAATATTTTCAAATTGTGAAACATTGTCACCACGAAGAAAAAATAAATTTTTTGCGAAAATAGATGCACATTTTACTAATTTGGAGGTGAAATACAGTATTTTATTATATTATTTCAAAAAATTAAATTTAATTAATAAAAATTGGATATATTTTTGTCGTGTTTCGATAGTTTAAAAATAAATTAAATTATAAACACGTTTCAAGTCGAAATTAAAGCTTTATAATTATATTCATTTAAAATTTAGCCTATACCATATTTTAAGAGTAATTTTAACATTGATTCTTTTTAGGAATTAAGCATTGATCAATGCTCTTGGTTTGAGACACATGATTTTATATCAATATCAAAATTAAAAAATTTACGTTTATTAAATTTAAACGGTTGTAATACTTTAAGAGATTGTGTACCATATTGTAGTTTAGCAACACGTTATGGTTTTAAACAATTACAAATACTAGATGTACGAAATACACCAATATCTGATAGTGATATACAATGTTTTAATGTAACAAATAGTTTACGTGAATTATTACTGGACTGTCCAGATTTTTTACGTAATCAAAATCCAAATAATCCTAATTCATCTACTTTGCGTCCACCACAACGAGCACATCCAGAATCAAATGTAAACAATAATATTGGTTTAGATAATGTTATTTTCCTAATTCTAAGAGATCGACAAGTTCAAAATGATCAAGTTCGGCAAATAGATCAAGCAGAAAATATAGTAAGAAATGTTAACCCAGAAAGAGAACGAATAAGACTTAATGGATTAGATGATAGATATCAAGATATGATTCATGGTAATGATGATGACGATGATGATGATGAAGACGATGATGAGGATGATGACGATGAGAATGTGGATGAACAAAATAATGAACCTGTAATTCAAGAAGACGATGGAATTCCCAGACGTAAGAATATTTATATCATTCATAAATTTATATGCAATAAAACTAATTCAATTTTTTTTCTTTTTTGCTCTTGTGAATTTTAATTTGTCATTTTTTAGACAACAGGTTTGTAATCTATTTATGAAATTTTTAATTCAAATTCAATTTATAATTTTTTTATTTGATAGACCTCAAGTTAATGTTTACCGCAGATATGATGAAATGTGGAGAAATTTTCATGTACCTCATGATCCATTTTATGAACAATTTATACAGTTAGAAAATAATAGTTCTTTATTTCGCACACCACCACTATCTTTAATAAGTGATAGAGGAATCTGTAGTTTTGGTCAAGCTGGTGAACGTATACCAGATATTGTTAATATACGTGTTGAATACAGATCACCCAATACATATTTAGAAAAACTGATTGTAAGAAATTATAAACTTGTTACAAATGTTACATTAAGGCATTTATCTACATGTTCGCCTAAACTTAAATTATTAGATGTTACTGGAACATCTGTAACTAAAGATGGAATTAATAGTTTTAAAACAATTAAACCGGAATGTATTATTATTTCAGATTTTATTGATTGCGATTAATTTATAAGTGATTTTATTTGTTAAATATTATATTTTTCATAATTGTTAATGTATAAAAATAGGATAAATGCTAATTGTAATGAAAATATTTTTAAAATATAAAAATACATTGATTAAACTGTATTTTTTTTCATTTGAAAATTTGTCGATTAATTCCATATTATATATTATATTATATATATTATCTATTAATGAGATCGGAAAAAGTAACTTAAGATATGTATAATTAATATTTAAATAACAGAGAATAAGAACTCTAATCAGGTAACCCAAATAATATAAAATGTCAGAAAATTCTTAACCTCACTTTATTTTTAATAATTTAATTGTCAACTACGTAGCGTGTGCTTCTTCTACTTCTGTTCTTATTTTCTGTGTGTAAAAACAGGTCAGTTTAAAAATTATTCAAAGTTAAATAATAGAGAACACTTTAATAGAAAACCATTAATATGAGTATTAATACAGACTGGGATGTCGAAAAGTATAAGACAGAATATGAAAGTGAAGAACATTGGGAACTAAAGAAATCATTTATTGAGCATAATAAAGATAGATTTCCAGAAGCCCGTATTATTTGTTTGGCACAAACGTTTTTTAATATTGAATTTATGGGATGCAGGTATTTGCTTTGTTTATTTTTATTTATTTAATTACATTTTTCTTTTCTTTGTACTTGAATCGTTCAAGTCATTGTTTTTATTGGCTTTTTAAAATACTCTTGTTTGATTGCTTTTATTGGCTTTTTAAAATACTCTTCTATAACCAATTACTTTTCCTTTTTTATTTTCACCTTACATTTATTGTATTTTTATTTTATTTACTTTATATTTTTATATTCATTTTATAACAATTATTTCTTTTATTAGATATCCTACTGAGACAATGTTATTAGTTAATGAATTGTCAAAAGATATAGCTAAAGATTTTAGAGATTCCAGAAAAGATCGTATTAAAAGAACTTTTGTAACTGCCACAGATGCGATTAATTCCAGAATCAAGGGCACAAAGCTTAGTAAGTTTAACACAATTTAAGAGAAATGTTTTTTGTTAAATACTTATTCTTACTTTTGTGTTATTAGAAACGCAGTAAAAATCATCAAACAATACTAAACGTTACTTAAAATATAATTAAATAATTTAGTAATTTAAGAATTAAATTTAATAAAGAAATAGAATAAGTTCATAATATTTACTAATGATGAAGCGACAATTTCCAAAAGAAACAGAAAATTTATGTAAAAAAAAAAATCGTAACCATTATTATGATGGGGAATTAATAGAAGGTAAAAGTTTTTATATTACCTTTAATTTTACTTTTGTATTAATGGCATATTTTATGTTGAAATGGAATTATTTTAGCACCAATGAAAGTTTTATCAACATTATTTAGTCAATTTATAATACTTGGTAATTTAAAGACTGAATTACGTACATTAGCAGCGCGAAATTCTAGTACATGTGATTTTCAATATAATGAAAGTGAAACCCAGTAAGTATTTGAAGAGAATCAATTTTGCATTACTTACCAACTAATTATTTTCAGTATTGCCTGTATTATTTCAAAACAAATAATTGCAGTATGTGAAGTTTCAGCATCACATAAATTATCTCTTGAATTAGTTTCAACTAAAGCTATAAAAAGGCTCCAAGAAATATGCTATACAATTGAAAAAAATGTATTCAATCCTAACTCATCTGGAGAAAATGTAAAAACAGGATATCATGAGTTACAACAAGGTGGACTTGAACTAAATAAAAATGGACAAATTGATAATAAACAGTAAACTTAATTAAACTTTTATTAACATTCATTGTTTGTAACAATATTAAATGTTCATTTTTTTTTTAGATTTTTGATAAATTATGGTAGAAACCAAAATAACTCCCAAACAAATGAAAAAAAAATAAAAAGCGTATTGCATAATTATTTTACTCAAAAAGATTATTACAAGGACCTCGTATTTAGTCCTGATTTTACAAAGGATCAACGGGCTAAAATACATTCGTAAGATGTGTTTTATTTGTAAACTTAATTTTTAAACACGCTTTTGTTAGACTATATTTTTTTTTCCATGAAACTATTCTTACAATTATTTTTTATTAATTTATTATAGAAAGGCTCAATCATTCCGCTTAGTTTCAAAAAGTTGTGGGAACAATGATAATCGTTTTTTAACAATATCGAAAAAAATTGATGATCATTTTTTATTATCTATTTTAAAAGAAGGTTCAAATCCTCATCTTTGTGAGAAATATAGATTAATACAACCAGTTTTATGTGAAGATAAAATCCAACTTATTTCTGATGATGAAATAAAAATTAAATTTTCTGATTTTATTTTATTTATTGGAAAAAATAGTGATCCAGAAACCATTTTACGTGAATCAGCGGAAATAAATAAAGCAAAATATTCCTATGAAAATTATAATAAAAAGTACGTTTTATGAACATTTTCAACATATAACAAAAAATAGAATATCTTAAAACACTTTATTAAAACTGGTTAACGATTAAAAACATTTTTTTTTTAAAATAGAGTGGCTGTAATTTTGTCATCAAAAATAATTGCTTTAAATTCAAGTGAAACAACTGCAGCCAAAAATGCTTTAAAGAGACTTCAGAAAATGTGCACCTCAGTGAAAGTAATTTAATAACTCATGATTTCTTATAATTAATTTAAAAATTTCTTTTTCGGAATTTTTCTAGAGGAAACGTCAATTTGTTACAAAAAAAATTTATGAACCAAAAGATATAAAGCAGAATCAAATTGAATCGATGGTAATTGATAAATCAAATAAAGGATATCAAATGCTCTTATCATTAGGTTGGAGTGGCACTGGTGGACTTGGTAAAAACCGCAATGGAATAATACATCCAGTTCAAACGGAAGTTTCTGTGAAGCATGGTGGTTTTGGTGCTCTTTGTATTGATGAAGATGTTTTAAAAAATATTTTTCAATCTTACCTGGATGATGCAAATTACTATGGCGATGTTGTTTTTAGTAACAATTTCTGTGAAAGTGATAAACCAAAAATTCTAAAGTAAGTTCACAAATAATTACTTTGGTTTTAAAAGTTTTATATTCTTTTTTTAATGAATAATTAATGCAAAATATATTCCCTTTTTTTCAGGATTGCTAAAAATTTAGGACTAGTAGAAATGAAAGTCTTAAATGTTGAAGAATTGATTATCAGCCGAAATATTTTTGCATTTGATTTTATTTACACGTTACAGAAAAATTTAAATGCTCAGCTCTCAAAAAAGTATGAAATAATTAACGTACCAGAATGGAATTGCATTCAGTGAACATACGTAAGTTTAAATTAATTATATCTTAGTTCTGATATATTTCATTTAATGTATGAAATTGTTTTAAAATTCTTTCAATATTATTTTGGAATTGTTCTTCAGTAGATGTTTTTAATAATAATTGAAGTTCGTTGATTGAAATCTGAAAAATTCATTAAAATAGATTAATATTAAATTTTTTAATTTTCAAGGGTAAATTCTGATTTACCATTGTTTTAATTTCATTGAAAATGGTTTCGTTTGGTATTTTTGTAATAATAATATTAAAAATACGTAATCCTAAAATTTCAATATCAGCTGAATTTGATGTTTTAAAACATTTGATTATACTATTGATTCCATTTAAATGACTATAAATATATGATAGTCCTGTTTTATTTATACTTATATTGTAAATTAACATTAGAAACATTCTAAAAGATAAAAGAAAAAATAATTCTTTTCTTTATTTAGAATGTAACATTTTAATAATTCATGATTTAACTTTATATTTTTTTTACCTTTTAAGTATTCTTCCAGAAATTGGTAGTTCATCAATAAAATTTAAGATATTATAAATTAATTTATTACCATTTTCCATTGTAAAGAAATAACTTCTACCTTGTGGTTGGGCCACAATATTTGTCAATGTTCCAAATAATGATAAAATTAATTTTAATTCATTTGAGTCTATTGATGGGAATGTAGAGTTTCTTATATTTTCCATAAATAATTCAATTGAACCATTAATTAGATTAAGAAAACTATTTAAATTCTCCTTTAAAAAACATAAAGTTTTTTTATGAATTTGAATTGTTAATAATAATATTAGATTAGGATAATGTTTTTGTAACGTTTTATTTTGTATTCTTTAATTAAAAATAAATGTAAGAAATTGTAATTTGTGTTAGTTTTCTTTTTCAAAAAAACGAGTTTTTGGATGATGGGATTTATGAGTTTTATGGGTTAGGAACAACCTTTTTATACTTCTATTTGGATTGATAAAATAATAATAATAGGCTTACACAATTTATGATAAGATCCACAGATTCTGGCAGCTTAGAAATTTTCCATAATAAATTTCCAATAGTTGCCCCCATATTTGTTGTGAATAAATTTTGATGAGCCAATTGACTTTTTAAATAAATGTTTAAAATTATTGTAATTAAATTAAAAAAATGCTGGTTTATATGAAATTATTAAAAACTTACTTTCTTATTTCAAAAATTTCATTTTCCTTTTGTTCCAATTCTTTCTGAAGTTCGTTGAATTTTATTTGCATTTTATTTGAATTAATTTCATCTTTTTGTTGATGTACTAAAATTTATTAAATAAAAATAGAAGTAAAAAAAATCTTATAAATTATTTATTACATGATAAGGAATTTAAGCATTCGTCTTCACTATTATTGTTGAATTTAATATTAACAATTTCTAAACAACTTTGTTGTTCAGATTTAAAATTATCATTTTTCTGTTTCTTCTGAATTGTTAAATATTCATTATTTATATGTTCTGCTGTCTTGGGAGATTGTGACATTGATAAATCCACGGGTTCAGTATTTGTATGCATATCAATAAATATATTAAAATTTTTACAAATTTCATCAACCATTTCTTCTACATTGGCCTAAATTAAAAATTTAGAAAAAATTAAATTAGTTCTATTTTGACAGTTGATTAAAATTTTGTTTAAATTTTACCAAAAATTCAGATTGATCAATTAAAATACTATGAGTTTTCATTTTCTCAATATTTTTCAGAGTTTTCTTATCTTGAACATTGTTTTCCATTTTTCTTCAGAAATAAAATTTATGTATAGACAAAAAGAGAAACAATTGGATATTATATATTTGCTCTGATACAAAGAACTGTTAAATTAAATGCGGATGATAAAATTACATGCTGCAAATCGACATTTTAATAATCAAACCGCCATTTTTGAACAAAAAAATATTTGTTTTTTAAATTTTATTAAATTAATTACCATTATTTATTCCTACGAATACAAAATTTATTCTTATGAATTTCTTAAATGTTTTATTTTTAATGTTATTTGTTTTTCCAAAATTATAATAAATAAAATATTTTGATTTGAAAAATAATTCCATGAATTACATTTGGATTAAACAATAAATAGCAAGAAATAAAAATAAATGATTTTGCAATAAGAAAAATAAATAAATATAAAATCTTTTTTTCCTTATCTAAAAATGAATTTCTACGAAAATTGAGTTCATTAGTTCATATCAGATGATAACAGTGTGAACAATAAATTAGGTCTTATATTTAAATTTTGGATAATAATAAATTAATGTATTTGTTTGTTCGCACACATATGATACCAGCCTACCTACGTATTTATTTTCTATTTCTTATTTTAGTCTAATCGCGGTTATTGGCATTGAAATAAAATTGTAAAATGCAAGAAAAATAAAATCTGTTTTGTTCTTTTGAATTGTGGTTTAAGAAACAAATGGGGAAACATGTTTCTTTATTTATTTATTTGTAAAATTAGCACGCTTTTTTTGGACATAATTTTCTGCCATAGGATGAATCAAATCAATATAGTTAATTGATTTTCTGTGTCTTATTTATTATACTTTGAAATACGTAAGTAATATTTAATCATATATAGTAGAAACACCCTGTATCATTTTCAATATATGCAAAATAACAACAACAAATTACAACATGCCTATATAAAAACAACAAGAAAAAACATTAAAATTCGGTATATACTTGATCTTTTAATCATTTTTTACTGTTTCTCAACGTTTAAATTTCTGAAATTGAAATTATTTTTTTTTATAAATATTGATCAGTTCAGTTCTGTTTGTTTCATTAAGTGTAATACATTTAACTGAAAAAGTGCTCTTAAAGAAAAAAAAAAAGCATAAGACAATTTTAGAATTACAAAGAGATATATATAAATTATTCTGTTATATAAAAAAGTGAGTAAATTATTGTTGTTTGTCTATTTTTACACAATTTCCGGTTTAGTCATTTTAATTAAAGTTTTTTATTTTTTTATTAAAAAATAATCTTCTAATTTAATTTTATTATTCACAATATACATCTGTAAATATTCCTAATAAACATATAATTGAATGCATACACCAATAAATATTGTTCCATTTTTATTATTTTCTTTGATTTTACACAAAATTAATTTTATTCTAAAATTCAATACGAAATTAAAGAAATCTTAAACGTGTGAATCTTTAAAAATACGAAAGAAAAAGATTAATTTTTATAATTGTCAAATTTATTATTTAATATTCACTTTAAATGACAAAAAAAAATTATCAAACATTTTTTTCTGTCTTGAAAGTTATCTAACCTTGACCTCCATCATTCAATAATAATAATAATAATAATAATGTAAATTATATTTTATAAAATACATTTACACTTTATTTATTTTATTTGTTGTTGCCATTTTATATTGAATTTATTTAACAAAAAAACATTATTATTCTACATCTACCCAATTTATAGTTTTAAGTATTTTATTTTTGTTTTTGGTTTAAATTTTGTAATTCATTGTAAAAAAAAAATAAGTAAAAAGTAAAAATAAAAGAAAGTTTCATGTTTTATTGTAAACAAAAATAAATACGATGGCGTCACCAAATCTACTGCACCGACAAATAATATTTTAAATCAGAAAAACAAAATACAAAATTACCAAACAAAGAAGACTTTGATCTGTTTTTTTTTTTATTGTCTGTTGTGATTTAATAGTTTTTTGTTTTTTGTACGTTTTCTTATAAACTTTTCGGATTATTTAATAATTTCAAATAATTGATTTGTTTCACACAAAATAGTACCTAATATTCTTTTGTTTCACACAAAAAAAAATGGCATTGTTTTGATACGGTTGTGTTTTTAATTCGTGACTTTTTAATTGATTCATTTAATAATAGGATTTAGACCCATTTTGTCTATAAATTTCTTAAAACAAATTCTTACATTATGTGGAGTCCCCAAGTATTCTTTGAAATCGTTTCTTTTTTATTTTTAACGTTTCTTAATTGTAAACACATTTTTGGCTTAATTCTTTCAATTGTGTTCTAACAAAATCAATAATTTTAACTCAAAAAAAAAAAAATTTATTTTGTACGAAAACTTCATAAATTTATTTTCTCAGTTTTTATACAAAAATTAAATAAATCAAAATTTATGTTAATTATACCATTATTATTACCTCTACAATTCACTCTAATGAAACTTTATAATTTATATAATTCATAATAATTTTTACATTAAAATTGTGCAATTTATAAAATTTCACAAAGATTCCCGTAATACGTAACATCATTTTGATGTGTTTTGTTTTGTTTTGTTTTAATTTAATTTTTTATTTATTTATTATTTTTTATTAGCTAATAAATTATTATTATTATTTTCTTGTTATTAAACAAAATTATTTCTCAGTAGTGAAAAGAAATTTTCAAACATTTCAGAGAAATTTATGAAGTTATCTTTATAGATTTTTCTTTGAAAAAGAAGAAGAAAAAAATAAATAAAAGGAAAACAAAAAAAAAAAAGTTTAAAATAAAATGAATATAAAATTTCAATAAAGTTTAAGTTTATCAAAATGTTATTATTTTCTTTATCATTTCTTCACATTTTTCTTAGAATTTTTTATATATAAAAACAAAAAAAAACATAAAAATAATATAAAAGAATATAACGAGAATAAAATAAAATAAATTGAATTTAATTGACTTTTTTCTGTTGTTACGATTGAATTGAATTCAATTGATTAGATTAACTTCTTTTTTTTTTCCTATATTTTTATAAAAAAGAAAAAAAAACTTTTTCTTTGAAAAAAAAAAAAGAAAAAAAAAAATTCAAAGGCAATAAAACAAAATAAAATAAAGTCGGTAATAATAATTAATTTTATTCTAAAAGTTAAATTCCATTGCGTCGAATATAAATCTTTCATCTTATAAAAGTGAATAAGACAAAAAAAAATTTATAATCTAGTATTCTATTTTAAGTTCTGTACAACACAAATAATTGATGTACTGATAATATTGTACACTTTTCCTTTCCACCTACACAAAATATTATATGTAGTTATAAGTTATGTATAAGAATAAAGTCTCCACCGCACTTATACTACAAAAACAAAAGATTCAATATTTTCTTTTAATATTCGAAAAAAAAAAAAAAAAAAAATTCAAATGAAAAGAAAATTAAATTATTGTCGTTTTTATTGGTGGATTTTAAAATTTAATTAAAAACAAAACATTCTGTTGAGAAAAAAATGTTTGTGTGCTTTCTTAAATAATTCTGTAATATTTTAAATTTGATCTTTTTGTTTTGAGAAATTTTAGAAATTCATTTCTTAAAATGCAGCAAGATTAATAAATGACTTCTTTGTTATCAGTCTTAATTGTGATGCATTCGGGAATTCTTCCCTTTCGTCTTTATAAATACGATTAATAAAAAAAAGAACTTCATTTTGAATATAAAAATGGAATTACCAATGGTCCAAAATAACATTGTATTGCAGTAATTGTACTTGCTAACGCCGGATCTTTAATGATCAAATAAAAATAAATGAAAGAAACTTCAAATATTGTTCAATGAATCAAAAACAAAAAAAAATTAAACTCCAATGTTTGTTTATCTTCATGAACTTTCAGATTTACAAAATTAAATGAATTAAATTAGGGCGATGCAACAAATGGCTTTATAATTTTTATCGTTTGTATTCAAAAGCAACATATGCAACAAATATTGATAAGAGAAATTACAATTATACTGTAAATTCAACGGTACGATTTGGTAATGCACACTTTATATTTTCCGCACTATCTTCAAATCACCCAACTCTCCCCCATCATTACCTACTAAACAAATATAGTAATGAGTGCAATAATAAAAAGGTAAAATAAAAAGTAATAATAATATTTTTTTCTTTCTTTCTTTCTTTTTCAATTCAGAGTGGGACAAAACAACAATAACAACAACAACAACAACTAATAAAAAAAAAAACCGAAAATGGCCGAACAAGATAAAAAATGGAATGCCGCTGCATCAAAAACCAAAAAAAATAAGAGTTCGCGTTTAATTTCATCTTCATCAGTTCTATTGAGGTAATTGTGGAAGTAACACACGCGATTTCTTCATTTGATTCCAAATATTTATTTTTTTTTTAATTCAAAAACTCAATTTTTATTCATTTTCTAATAAAACGGGTGTGCGGTTTTTGTGTATTTTTTCTTTTGTGTTTTGAAATAAAATAAAACAACAAACAAAAAAATAGAAAGGTCTCGCTGATTTAATACCAAAAATTTATATAATTAATTTTTTTAACAGAAATCTTCTTATCAAAATACGCCGCATTGAATATAATTTTTTTTTTGTTTATTTGATAAGAATTGAAACATTCCTTTTGGTTTTAAAGAGAATAAAATAAGTTTTGTTTGTCTAAACTTTATGATCTTTATGTAAAAAAAAAAATCGACCCGTTTTCTTTATTTTTTTTTATCATTATTTCTGTTGTATGTTTTTGAATTAATTAACTTAATTAAAATTTCGCACCCTTTTCTAAATTAGAGGAAAATTATATGAATATTTATATATTTTGTTTTTGTAGTGTTTTATTATTGTCGGTACTTGTGACCCTTTGTAATTCTGCTCCTCAACGACAAGCAACTAATCCAGGAACTCCCATACGTGGACAAACATCACCATCAACATCAACGCAAAGAAGACCAACTAACGTAATGCATCAAGCGTTCGCAAATGCAGGTAATTAAATTTTTTGAGTGAATGTGAGGACAGTTTGTATCCGGGAAATTTAAGTTTCTTTTAATTTTCACTTATTTTTAAATTATGAAAAAATAAACGGAAAATTTGACAAAGAACAAAAATGTTATAAAAAACCAAAAAATAAATTTACACAAAACAAGAAACATTTCAAAATTGTAACGGACTTTTTTAAACAATAAATAAAAACATTTATCATAAATTCATAATTAGAATTAATTAAATCAAATTAATTTAGTGTACCTATTATGTCAGTTAAATAGTCTTCAATTTCTTAAAACAATCAAATGTTCAACTAAAAAATTCAACTGAATTTCATCTGACGAAATAAATGTTGCGTACAACAACAACAACATTTTTCACATTTTAAATTTAAACAGAATAAAAATAACGGACGGTACAATTGTCATATACAAGGATTAACAATAATAAAATTATATTTAAACTTTAAATTAACAATAACAACAATTACTACAAATACTTACATACAGAATTAAAATCTAAAATCTTTAACTAAATGAATATTCAATTATTTTTTTGTAGGTAGAGCCAAAGGATTAGAAATCTGGAGAATTGAGGTAAGTTTTTTTTTTTGTTACTAATTTTTTATGTTATCATATTTTTCGAATTTCAAATTTCAATTGTTTATAAATACAAAAAAACATTTATGGATTTTTTTGTATTAAATTGACGCATTAAATCGGTGATGATTTGTGTTCGTCTCACTTTTACTTTAAAATTTTTAAAATCCCAAAATAAAAAACAATCAATTTTTTTTAATTTTACATTATTTTTCGCAATGTAGTTGACAGATTGTAATTGCAAAATATATCTTGTTATCAATATTCAGCTTAAATTCGTATTTTGCAAATAATAAAAATAAAAATTAATTGATTATCGGTTCTAAAATTATACACACGAATTTATCACAAAATTTTATTATTAATTAATTTCATTATTTTGATGAATTCAATTTAAATTTAATTTTCGTAAGAAATGAGAAATTCAAATTAATGTTTAATTTGTAAATTTCAAAATTCTTTAAATTGTTTATTTGGGAATTTTTTTCCCATATTTAAAATTAAACGATAAATATTCGGTTAATTTATTTGAATTATGAGTTTGTTAGAGGAATCCCATAATCGAATTAAGACAAGAGATTTTTTCTAAGCGTAAAATTCTTTTATAATTTTATAAAGAAGAAAGAATTTCAATAAGGTAAAAGTCAACGCAGTAATTATTACATTGACTGAAATCATAAATGTTTCACATAAAAATTCTCTTATCTCAAGTGAATTTTGATGATAAAAATATGTAAGTGATTCCACATAAAAATGCATTTAAAGAAAAAGTATAATTTTTAATAAGTTAAGCGTTGAAGAGGAGTTTTTTATTTCTCATTACGTTCGCCCACTTCACACAAACAGTCTCACTTCAAATCTTCAAGTTTTTTTTTTATTTTTCTGTTACATTTTTTTTTTTTATTCATTTAATTAACTTAAATTGTGCCAAAAAGAAAGAGAAAAAATGAATTGTAAAAAAAAGAAAAAAAATTGTTTTAATTTTATTGACTTTTTAAGAAAGAAAAAAAAGATAAAAGAAAGAAAAAAAAAAACACTTTTATGAACCGCAGATAAAATATTTTCTAAATGATAAAAAAAAAAAAATGTTTGTACAATTTCTCATTTTACCATTTTTACATTTTGTTTAATTTATTCAAGAAATATCTATTCACTTGTTTGTTTTTTTTTTCTTAATTTTCAATCTTTATGCAATTGTTTCACTTTTGTTTCTGAATTATTTTTCACAATCGCCACATCAGACAAACGAATTAAAACACAACAACAACAAGAATAAAAAACTAGAATAATTTATTACTTCTGTCGGTTTTCTCTTTCCCTTTTTTTTTCTTTTTGTATTATAAATTTTTCGTTCAAAATTGAAAATAAAATTTTAAAAATTCAATATAAACGAGTCAGTTAAATAAGATGCGAAAACTTATAAAAACGTTTCAAAGTCAAGGTTAAGATACAAGACAAAAAACAAAATTAACTCTTTCTTTCATTTTTGTCTTCAATTTTTCTTGTGTACTTTTTTTTTGCATATTTTATTTATGGATTGTAAAAAAAGGCAACAACAAAATGACTTCATTTACACAGCAGATAACGAATTGAACATATAATTAAAATCAAGTTTAGTCATTTTTTATTTTTATTTCTATTTTTTCTTCTCCAACTGAATAAAAATTTTATGTTCCGTTTTGCCGTTGGCTTTATTTTGTAAGAAACACAAATATAAAACTTTGTTTATTTTTTTTTTTTTATTCTGGTTTTATAAGGTTTTTATTTTAAGAAATTCGAGGTCATACAATCGTCATCATCGTCATTTTCATTATTTTTGTTATGAAATTAAGCCCGCTGTATCTGTATGTCATTCCATATGTGGTTTTATTATTTTTTTAATTTTTATTTATTTTTATTTTTTTTTTTGTAAAAATATTTTATTTGTCAAACACAAATTTTAATTTGTAAAAAAATATAAGCTTAGATCTAATCCATTCATCTATTAACACTTCTTAAGTATGTTACCCGTAAAAATATTGACTTTAAAGAAAATGTCAATCAACACAATTGAACGTTATAGAAAAAATGCAATTTGAGTCATAGCCAAATTTGAGAAGAAACCAAAAATAGTTTACTGTTTGTATATCCCGTATTTCAATTTTGATTAAAGACTACGTTTTTTTTTCTTATGAACAGGAAGAATATAATTCAAGGTTTAATTTTGGTTTTCATTTCCTTCATCATAATTATAGTTTAAATTTGATTGAAAAGTGATTAAGCCAATGGTTACGTTTGAAGTCGTCAGGAAGTAAAGCCAACATTTAAGATTCACATAAAAAACAAAACTCAGAATGTAATAAGTTTTATTGATGATTAAAAATTGATTTTTAATCGTTATCGTATCGCAGTTAAAAATTTAATCATATTATTTTTATGCGTTTTTTTTTTTTATCACAAATAAAAAATGTCTCAACCTTGAACCATTTTTAATCTATTTGTGATTTTCATTTCGTAATTTAATGCTATTTTTTTTTTCTAAAATTAATATTTTTATTCTATGAAATTTCTATAAAATTCTGTTTATCACAAAAAACAAATATAACAATCATTTTTAAATTAGTTCAGGTATTGGTACTGATTGTGTTCAATTATTATTCTTATCAAAATTAAGTTTAAAATTAACTAATAAAATAGTATCGTATGACGAATCACACACACACACACACACAAAAAATTGATGATTTACGGTTGGATTCACTTCAATTGTTTAGTTAAACGTCAGAAGAAAAAATAGTGACTGAATTACATTTTCCATTGGCTGTTCATATTTTTTAACATGATTTAAATACAAATAAAACAAAAGTTAATTAATCAGAAATAATGAATAAATATTTTATGAATTATTTCTACTCAATATGCAAATTACCGCGTTAAAATAATAAATTTTTTTTTGTTGTAATCCGTTAAGTGCGATTTCATGACTTTATGAAAGTTCCATAAAAAATAATCATGCACAAGAATCGATGAAATGAAAATAATACAAAAATAAAAATTCTAAAAAAATTTTCTATTTTTTACAAACAAAAAAAAAAAAACTGAAAACTCATTTGACTGTGAGATCTTTGTAATTAAATTATTTAATGAATTAATTAATGTAAATTATTTATTTTATTTTGTTATAATTAAATTAACAGAAGTTGTGAATATTTTGAAGTGATTTCACAGAGACTTTTTTTTTTTTGTTCGTGTAAAAATAATTTATTATTAGAAAGAAGATTTTTTTTTTCTTGTAAAGACAATTTTCGTTAATTTTTATTTCTTTTAGTTTTTAGTTAGTTTTATTTCGGTCGAGATTCGAACTCGGTACCTCCCGCTCCAAACGTTTTATTTTTTATGCTCGTTAATATTAATTTGTTTCTAAATTTGTTTGATTTATTTCAATTTTATTTTAATTGATTTTTTTTTCTCATTTAATGAAAAATCTGTTATTTATTTTTAAACGTGTTTCTTTGGGTGTCGTCTGTTTCTATTATTATCTCACATTGATTTGAAAAGGAAATTCAAAACAATATTTCTTAAATAAAAAACCATCTGGAATTTAAAATTTTAAATCTTAAAAAAAAAATACTCTATTTAATGTTGCCTTCTGACATTCAATGGTCAAAAAAGAAAAATATGGCATAATGATTTATTGGCTGAATTTTACAGATTCAATATAAAGACAGATTTATCCAATTAAGAAACATCATCAGTAAATTGTTTAATATCTATTTACATTTCTTATGATTAAAATAATAAAAAACAGCAGAATGAATTAAGAATTCTAATTCTCAGTTTTACAAAACGTTTAGCCCTCTAAAAAAAAATGTTTGTCTCTATGTTGGATTGTTCCAGTATTCCTTTCATATTTTTTACTCTTCTGTAGCAGACTAACAAAAATATCGTGAAATGGGCCATAAAATCCTAACTAACATTGAAAAACGCTTAAGATTAATTGCCCCTAAATACTAAAACGTTTGATGCTCAAACCAAACCTTTGACTTTGATCCTTTTGGTTTACAGTCTAAAGTTTAAACCTTTCGAAATTCTTTAATAAAATATTTCATTTTATTCTGTTTGTTAAAATAAAATTATAATTCTTTTTTAACTGATATCTTCAAGAATCAGGATTTCCCTAAATTAATAATTGTCACTTCTACCATTTTATAAATAGAAAATCGAACCGGCATAATTATAAATTCATAATTTTTCTGACACTTTTTTTTTCTATAAATAAAAATAAACTGACAAGAAAAATGTAATTCATCAACTGAAAGTAGAAAAAATATAATAAAATAAAGAAAGAAAATGAAAAGTTATAAGTAATAAAAAAGAAATGAAGTCAATAGTTAAATTTTGAATGTCTACTTTATTTTGTTGCTTTCTTCTTGAGGTAAAGAAAAATGTGTCGTTCATTTACTTCTGTTCTTTTTTTTTTTACTTGGCAAAATTAAACATAATATTTTCTTTTGCAAAAGGAAAACAAAATAATTTATCGTAACACTAAAAAAACAATATTTTTACAAATTCAATAAAAGACGGAGACAGTCTATGGGTAATTAGATTTCTGCTCGATTCTAAATTATATAATTTTTATTAAAAATTTTACTTTCACTTTTCATTTCTAATAAAATTTAAAGAAAAAAATTGAAAAAAGTTTATTTATAGAAAAATGAAGAAAATATTCACGATAAACTCAAATTGACAAATTGCGATGATGAAAAAAAAAAAAAAGTGAGAAATACAAAGAAAAAACTGACAATTTAATTTAATTGAAATTTACTTTCATGTATGAAACAAAAATGTTCTTTATGTTGTGAAGAAATAAAAACGAAAATGAAAAATGCCATCAAAGAAAAAATACACAAACCAATCATCCCACTTATAAAGATTATAAATTTCAAGAGTTGTCAAGTTCATGGTAATATTTATTATTATATAATGGGTATGCAGATAGTCGGCAGACATTATTTAGAGTTTAATTTTTTTGTGATGGTTTTCTATTATTATGATTTTCTAAGATAATTAATATTAAAGTTAAAGAGGAAGACATTAAACATATGGAACATTTTTTTTCTTCTTGTTCACATTTACTAAACGCATCTACTAAAAAAACTTGTCAGAATAACAGAAATTAAAAATAGGTATCCCCAATTGATAATGAATATCCAGAGGATTTTCTTATAATTTATTTTGTTTTTCTTTTTTTTTTCTTTATACCTAAATGTCGTCAAGAATCTTGAAAACTTTTCATTTCGGTAATTTAATCTTTTAATTTTTGTGGTTTAGAAATACAAATTATTACTCATCTTCCAAAAAAACAACGTCAAGTCAAAAAAATTAACGTGCGTAATTTTCCAATGTAATATTTTTTATTTCTTGTTTGATTTTAGATGACTCAAAAAATCAGTAAATCAAAAACAAAGAAGAGAAAAAAAAAAGAAGATTAAACAAAAGACGCTAAGTAGTTTTATTCAAACGGTATAAAATATACAAAAAAAAAAATGTTCCAATTTTTTTCTTAATATTTTTAACTTGTTGTAAATATTTATGATTTCTATGACGAATTTTACAGAAATTTTAGCAATCTGCTAAAAAAGAATAAATTAGAGGACGCAATATTTATGAGAAGAATTGAAGAAAGAAATAATTGTTAAGAAAATTGCTTCGTAAAAATTGTGTCGTAAAACTCTGAACTAGTTTGTTGTATTTCTTTATGGTTAAAAAAATTACATAAACAAAATATAAACAAAAGAATGGATCAAATAATGACTTCAATTATTTTCTATATTTTAACACTTATTATTTTTTATTCTAGTTTAACGCATGATTATTACACACTACTTGATATATTTTTGTTGTTAAGTGTGTGTGTGTATGTGTGTGTGTGTGTGTGTGAATGTATGAACGCATGAACCGCGAACTGTATATAAATGTACTTCTAATGTAATAAATATTGACCTTCATTATGTTTTTTTGTATATGAGTCAATATTTGTTATTATTTGTAGATTTACTTTTTTTTAAGTGAAGAAGAAGACGGGGAAAAAACAAGAATAAAAATAATAATATTTACCTCGGCAATAATGTTACAAAACCAGTTTAAAGTTTTGATGATATAAAAAAGTGCAACATCAAATTTGTCTTGTATTTTATTCCGTATATATTCTTATGTTTGAATCTTGTTCTTGTTCTTGCGTTCTTCAATTTCAAATAAAAAACTTGACCTTGTGCGAATACGAAGTTTTTGTATATAACTTTTTTTTTTGTTACATCAGAAACCCACATTTGATTAATTTTCCGTTGCAATTCTATAATTTAAATTGAAATAGAATATAGGATACCAGTTACTATTCCCATTTTTTATACTTTGGTTGTCTTCCTTAAATTAGTTTTCTTTATACTTTGAGCATATTACACAAAAATTCATTTCGTATTTTATTCATTCACAAATATTTTTTATTAAGTGAAATTGATCTCTATTGAAATTTTATCTGAATAGTTAATTGAGTGTATAAAATAACACTCGTGGTTTGATTTCTTTAATACCTGCTGATTATGATGCATCACCATCTTGCATATTCTCGTATCTTTTCTACTGCATGCAAACAAGTTTTGAATAAGAAACTTGATATTCTTAATTCATATATACCTTTTTACATAATTCTAACATGAACACAAACAGAATATACACAATTTGTTATAGTGTAAAGGAGAAACGGAAGGATACTCAATAATCTTTTTAAATAAACACCAACACATGACGAACAGATTATGACTTGAATGCTAATTTGTTTATATATTTGAACGCGTCTAAATTTTGTTATATTCTGATTAAATCATATCATAATATTGTACTTTCTCTCTCTCCCCCCTCTCTCTCTTTCTGTATAAATTTTTTTAGTTTTTAGTGTTTCTTCTATAAATATTTTTTAATTGAAATTTTCAACTTAAAATTTGTTGCAAATTATTTTATAACGATTCTACGATGATTGTAACAGTCATCTCTTCTCGTGTTTTGTTAAATTCTAGAGTTATTTTTTTATTAGGAAACTGATTTATTATTTAGTTTTAAATTTTTAAGAACTTGCATTAGCGTTAATTAATCAATCAACAAAGTACAAATAATAACAATTTCCTTTTTTTTAAAAAAGAAATTAAAATACGAATTACTTTCTTTTGAATTTTATTCATTTTTATAAGGCGGATGTGATGATGATGGGTTGAAGTTTGATGGGGATGCATGAAATATTTCGAAGAATATTTTTGTTTACAAACTTTAAAATAATTAATTTAAAAGAAACAAGATTTTAAATAAAATAAGAAAAAATGATGACGTCACATCTAAAATTTTGTTAAGACTAAAAAAGACTTTTGATTTTATTTTTTTACGATAGTTCAAGGTTAAAAGACGTAGACAAAAAATAATCAATTATATAACCATAGCAACGATGTTGGCGCCGAAGTAAATAAGAAATGAAATAGAAAGTATTTACTTTAATAGCACATTCAAATGAGTTTTGTTTTTCTTTTCATTTGTTAGTAATTGTTTTCTTTTATTATTTGTAGAATTTCCAACCTGTTGTTTATCCAGCACGTGATTATGGAAAATTTTTCTCTGGCGATTCCTACATTGTTTTAAATGTAAGTTTTATAAGATTTATTATTTTCATATTCAACTAATGTAATTAAATCTCTTTAATAATTCACTAAATATTAGACTAAAGAAACAAAAGGTGTATTCTCATGGGATATTCATTTCTGGCTTGGTGCTGAAACATCTGCAGATGAAGCCGGTTCGGCGGCAATTTACACAGTACAAGTTGATGATCATTTAAATGGACTACCCGTTCAACATCGTGAAGTACAAAATCATGAATCACAATTATTTTTAGGATACTTTAAAAATGGTATTCGTTATGAAATGGGTGGTGTTGCTAGTGGCTTCAATCAAGTAGAAATTAACGCAGCTGGACAAAAACGTTTATTCCAAGTCAAAGGAAAGAAAAATGTACGTGTTAATCAAGTGCATTTATCAATTTCATCAATGAATAAAGGTGATTGTTTCCTTTTGGACACTGGACGTGATATTTATGTTTATGTTGGTGCAAAAGCTAAAAGAGTTGAAAAATTAAAAGCAATTAGTGCCGCTAATCAAATCAGAGATCAAGATCATAATGGAAGATCACGTGTTCACATTATTGGTAAGTTCTTCATTTATTATAATTTTCAATTGTTTACTTTTTTATTCCATTTGGATGAATGATTTTTTTTTCAAACATTTATTGAACGAATTAACTAATGTCTATATTTAATGGCAAAATTCCAATTATCTTAGTAATAAGGTTAATGTTAGATAATATTTATATACAGTTTTCCACATAATGAATCAAATCAAAATGCAAATGTCTAAGTCTCATGTTAATTTTAGGCAAAGTTAATAAAATAAGTTAATTAATTTTATAAATTTGATTCTCTTTAATTAATTCAATTTTTCTTTTATTACTACAGATGAATTTAGTACCGCAGTTGATCAACAGCAATTCTTTGACTTGTTAGGATCAGGAACACCATCAACAGTTCCAGAAGAAGCAATTACTGAAGAAGATGGAGAATTCGAGAGAAACGATGCAAATAAAGTTGCACTTTATAAGGTCACAGATTCCGCTGGCACTCTTAAAGTTGAAACTATTGCACAGAAACCACTTAGACAAGATTTCCTTAGTACAAATGATTGCTTTATTCTTGATACTGGCTCTGGTATTTATGTTTGGATTGGAAGGGGTGCATCACCACAAGAAAAAAGTCAAGCAATGGTCAAAGCTAATGGATTTTTAACAAGTAAACAATATCCATCATGGACACAAGTTCATCGTATTGTTGAGAATAGTGAAACAACCCCATTCAAACAATATTTCTCAACATGGAGAGACATTGGCATGACTCATACAAGATTAATTAGAGCAGCTGATGATAATGGTTTGTAATACATTCGTTCATTCTTTAGTATTCCAAAACATATTTTTCTTCATAGATTCAGATACCGCATTAGATGTTGAAATTGATCCAGCTGTATTCCATGCCATTAAAAAGAGTGGAGGACGTGCTCTTGGTTTTATGCCTGACAATGGACAGGGACAAGTTGAAGTAAGAATATTTCGGAAATAATAATTTTTGTTTCAATATTTTAACAAACTTTTCTTTTATTTCTTTAGGTATGGCGCATTGAAAACATGAATTTAGCCTCCGTTGATCCAGAAAATTATGGAATGTTCTTTGGTGGAGATTCTTATGTGATTAAATATGAATATCAAAATAAACGTGGTGGACATGGAACAATTCTTTATTACTGGCAGGTAAGAATCATTGAATTTTAATTAAAAAAAAAAGTTTCTTGAATTATTTAATTTTCTAGGGAAAACAATCATCAATTGATGAGAAAGCCGCTTCTGCTTTGCACACCGTTCGTTTGGATAATGAAATGAATGGACATGCTATTCAAGTTCGTGTAGTACAAGGACATGAACCAAGACATTTCCTTAAAATATTTAAAGGAAAGTTTGTTCAATTTATTGGAGGTCATGCTTCTGGGTTTAAGAATATTCATGATCATGATACATATGATGTTGATGGAACTCGCTTGTTCCGTATTCGTGGTACATGTACTGAAGACGTTCGCGCTGAACAATTACCGGAAAAAGCCGCGTCTCTTGCATCTGATGATGCATTCATTTTGGAAACTCCAAAAGCAACTTATGTTTGGCATGGAAAGGGCGCTTCCCAATTTGAGAAAACAATGGCTGCAAATATTGTTACTGTTTTGTCACCAGTGGCTGTACCCGAATTTATTGAAGAAGGACATGAACCAGCTGGATTCTGGAGTGCTCTTGGAGGAGAAGGAGATTATGATAAAGAACTTGATGCTGCTGGTGCACCATTTTTGGAACCACGTTTGTTCCACTGCAAAATTCTTGCAAATGGAAAATTCCGTGTTGAAGAAGTTGGAGATTACTCACAAGATGAATTGGATCAAGATGATATAATGGTCTTAGATGGTGGGGATGAAGTTTATGTTTGGGAAGGTCATGGAGCTACTGAAGAAGAAAAAGCCAAAGCCGTTGATATGGCACAAGTAAGTTATTTATTGGATTTAGATTATAAAAGTGTACAACTGAATTATCTATTTTTTTTTTTTTTTCTCTTATAGCAATACATTCGTACAGATCCTACTGATCGTTCTGAAGAAACAGTTCCTATAATTAAAGTTCGTCAAGGAAAAGAACCAAGAAGCTTTAAACGTCTATTCCCAAGTTGGAATGACAATTTATGGGAGGTCAGTGTTTATTGAAGATTAAAAAAAACTTGAATCTTCTTCTAGCCCAGCTTTTAAAATTAGTTTTTTTTTATTTTTCCCCTACATGTTTGATTTTTAACAATTAACTATTAATATTTTTTCCTTACAATAAAAGCTTCTTTTTTTTCAGGTTTAAATTAATTTATCATAAAATTTTAGTGACACATCTTGACATTCCTGACTTATGAGATGTGGTCTTTTGATAATAAATATTTTATAATTAATTTAAATTTAAGAATTGCTAAATTAACAGAATCGAATCCTTGATTTGTTTTAATGAATTTAAAAAATAATATAACAAAATGCAAATAAAAACCAAAATGCACGCAACACCAAAATCCAATTTTACATCTTTTTGCATCCCGTAACAACCAACCCTTGTTGTAGTCTGCTTTTAAAGCTTAAAACAAAATAGAAACAAAAAGCTTAAATTGACTAAATTAAAAAAAAATTCTAAATTAATTCTAGTCTCTTTCATCAATGGAGGATGTTATGACAAAAATAAAAGAATGGAATAGTCGTGTGGTTGATTAAATAATGAAAAATCAATTTTTCTATAAGAATTTCTTTTTCTTATTATAAAATATTCGTTTTTTTTTTTAAATAATAATAATAAATGTTTATATTTAACAAACAAAAACACACAAAATAAATACAATAAAAGCACAAATACATAAATATAGAAACATAGAATTTTACATGAACATTTTTATAAAATTTACTTATGAAAATACTTTATTATGTTGAAAACGCAGTGCCTAAATTATATATTGTAAACTTTACATTTTTTTTTTAAATTTCATTGTAACAAACAATTTATTATAAATACAAAAATTATAAAATAAAAAGAACCTTTATAAATTGTAGAAGATTTTCTTTTATTTCCTTTTCTCTATCATCTTAGACCATTTTTTTTCCAGATTTCATAAAAATTGTGCAACTGAAATTTATTAATAATATTAGAAAACTTAAGTTATGACTTGAGAAGAACTGAAATTGAAAATAAATTGAAAAGCTTTACAATTTAGTGAGTGAAGCATGTACCAGATAGAAATTTGAAAAAAAAACAACGACATCTATGAATCAACACTATAACTACATTCTCTGTATTTTACAAAGTTGAATTTAAATTTGAATTTCAGCGTAATTTTCATTGCTATTCAGTGGAAATATCATAAAATTTCTGTTGAAAAATTTCACTGAAATTCTTTTAAATTTCACTTCACTTTCGTTATTAAATATACAACAAAAATAAAAGAGGGTAAATGTAATAGAAGAATAATATATGAACGTAGAAATTTTAATTCCAATTAACTAATTATACAAAACAAAAATGAAGAGAAAATGAAAAATTTATTGTAAGAATGTATTAATGCAACATAAATCAATTCAGTTAATTTTTCTTCCTTTATACCACAACAATTTTTCTTATATAGAAATACCACCCTAACATTTTTGTTCATAAACAATATTGCACATTTGCATTATTTATTTTTAAATATTAGTTTTTTTTTTTTTTTACTTTAACCATTTAAAATGGATTACATTTAAACATGAAACTATTAACAAGCTTACATATTTTCTTCTTCTTATTATTTTCTGTGTTTTCATTATTTTTATTTTAATTTTTTTTTGTTCTCCTACATTCGTTTTTTTTTTTTGCCATTTTCCTTTTTGCCTAACAAGAGAAATACGGTTAATCAAGTAAAGTGACCGACAGCCTTTTAAAGTATATACACAACACAAAAATTATAATGGTCATAAGTTATTTTTGTTGTTGTTGTTGTGTACATACATAAATAATTTATGTATTTCTCAAACTCTTTTTAAATTTTTCTACAATTTTTATTTTTCTTTTACAATCAAAGTGCGGTTTTTTTTTTCCTTCCGTTTTTAATCATTGTTATTAAACTTGATAAAGCGCATACATTTTTTTTTTTTTTGTTTAACGAGAAAATTTATAATGAAGTTCTTTTGTTTGCTATTTTATTTTTCCTTTTCTTTTTTCTATTTTACTTTTCTTCTGTAAAACATAATTATTTATTTTCATATTATGTGAAATTCATTTACCTACAGTACAGTACAGTACAGTACACTGATTGGTTTATATTTTATAGTTAGATTAGAGTGATGTTAAGAAATTTAAATTAGAAAAAAAAAAACGCAATCTTGTTAAAGAAAAGAAAAAAAAACAAACAATAACTGGAACGTCATGTCACATTTAATTTAAGGTTACGATACGTAACCCTATATGCTATAATTTCTTCTTTGATTTAAAGAAACGTAAAGAAAAGTATAGAAACGCTAAACTATTAATTAATTAATTTGTCCAAAGTAATTGTTTTTTATGTAAGAAATTTTGTATGGATTCAATGTTTTATCTAAATTTACGATAGAAAAGATAAACAACCGAAAATATGGTTTCATTTTTTATTTTACCTGAAAATGAAAAAGAGACAGTGAGAATCCATTAGCGGTAGTACTTTATGTGAACTCACAAAAGGGAAAAGAAGATTTAAAAAAAATGTAAAAGGGAGATCAATAGTGTATGACATTAGAGTGGTAAGTTTTTTTACCTTAAAAAAAAGTTGAAAGAGAGAAAAAAAAAAAAATTGTTGAAGGGGAAAGTAGATGACAATTATGTTGTCATTTTGTACCAATCAGTAAATAGATATTAATCTCTATTATATTTTTTGATGGTTGGTACTTGTAAAATTGTCAACTGGCATCAATAATTTAGTTAGAAAATCTTCTTTTAATTTCAACGTTTTAATTTTTATTTATTAGATTGAATTACAATACATCCGG
This sequence comes from Pedicia rivosa, assembly GCA_963082725.1. Classification (NCBI taxonomy): domain Eukaryota; kingdom Metazoa; phylum Arthropoda; class Insecta; order Diptera; family Pediciidae; genus Pedicia; species Pedicia rivosa. The sequence continues at coordinate 13,541,488 of OY720151.1, read as the reverse complement.
GATATTGTTTATTGTTCATTGTGTGGACAAATTTTTATTAAATATTTTTATTTAACCAGAATATTTTCTGCGATATTAATATTATCTTGTTTGTTTTTATTTAATTTCATTAAAAATTGATTCTGATATGCGGGAATTCTTATAATATTGAAACGATTTATAACATCATCATTTAAAATAAAGAAAAAGAATTTTCGTATAAATATTTTGAAATAAAAGCAGAAAAAGATACAAAACAAAACAGATAAATTAAACAGACAATTGATAATAAATATATAAAAATAAATAAATAAATGAAACATTAATCAAAATTATAGATTAGAATATCACACATCATCCATATTGGGTTACCGCAGAAAGAAAAAAATATAAAAATCGCATCATTAAATTAATTTTTGTTTATTTAATTTAAATAATCAATTGTCACTATAAATAGATTTCTAATAATCTCTGATGATAATTGTATGATCTTTGTAATTCACAAAATATAATTTTCTTATAATTATACAAAACATTTAATTACTGCAGACAAAAATGTGAATATAAATTATTATTGTTGTTATTAAATTCAAAGATTAATTACAGTAAAAGGAAATGATTTAAATTATAAAACAAAGAAATTAAATTAAAATATTTTGTGTAACAAAAAATTATGCGTGTAGTAACGCATTACAATTATTATTGGTAACTTAGTGGCAATATTACTTTGTTGTACAATTTTAATGTTATAGAAAAGTGAAGTGGAATACTTAAAATGAATAACGTCATCTAAATGTAACGTCATCTCACATAACAAACAAATAATAATTTTTATTTAGTATAAAGAAATTATTTCATTGTTTTAAAATTTAAGAAAATGAAAAATAAAAATAAAAAAAATAACAATAATTAATTTTAAATGACTTAAGTCGTTAAGTCGTTAAGTGTTAAGTGTTAAGTCACATAACTTATAATAATATACATTGTTCTGTTTAAATACAAAACAAATTTTCAATTATCATATAATTTTCAGTTTCTTTTTACTTTATTCATCCGAATATATAATTAAAATTAATTAATAATTTCTTCCTTTGAACCTTTTTTTCTTTTATTTTGTGTATAACCCAAAAAAATATTTTCCATTTTATATTTTTGTTGTTGTTGTTTCTCTTTCTTTTAAATTTCTTTTCAATATTTTAATTCGTTCTCAAGTGATTTTGATGAAAGTGTTGTGTAAGGTTACACGGGTCAAAATTGTAACTTTAAAAAAAAAACAAAATTTTAAAACAAAGAATAAGATTGTAAATTATTTTTGGTTTGTTGTTAGAGGGTTGAAAAAACTATTAAAAATTATTTTGATTTATTTATCCTCCCATTTGCGTGTGTTTTGTATAAGTGTAAAGGGGGAAGAATATAAACTATATCCCTAATATATAACAAAATTTTAAAAAGGGTTCAAATACGGTCTTCCCGCACATACATTGTTTCAATAGAACAAAAATATAAATTTATAAATCAGTTTAGCCTTCAATTAAAATTAGTGAAATGGATTTTAATTTATTTATTTTTTTTTTATAGTTTTTCGTCTGAAGTGGATCATTAAAATTTTTGTTTTTATTATTTTTATAACAGAAAGATTTCTTATATAAGACAAAAAAATATTGACTCGCGCGTTCTAGATGATTTTTTTCTTTTCTTTTTGTCTTTTTTTTCTTGATTTTTACGTTTATCTTTTTTTTTAATTTGTCTTTATAATTTATTATTGAAAAATACTTTTAGTGATGTTCTAAGTGAAGTTATTTAAGATTAATGAAGCACGTTTATTATAACTAACTCAAGAAATAACCGAAAAATCAGTGATACGAAAATTCTCGTCGTCTGAGAGAGTTGCACCAAAAACAAAAAAAATAAATAAATAAAACATTCAAAGTGGCAAAAGAAGATTTAAATCAAGAAAAAAAAAACAAAAAAAAAAAGAGAAGCAGTTGAGTGACGACCCTAAGCCCCTAATAAAAATTATGACTTTTTGTGTTGTGAGTAAAACCATACGTCACAACGAAACGGGTACGGGTTAAATTTAAAACAAACGAGAGAGAAAAAAAAAATAGAAAGAGGCAAAACAAAAAATATTCTGTTCATATTTTTTTTTTTAATTATTTATTTCCTGTTTTTTTTTCTAATAACATAAACTTATTTATTTCTTGTTGTGTTCTTGTGTGTTGTATAGGTTGTGTTAATATTATGATGGTATACTTTGGTTTATTATTCTTATTTACAGTTCAGTTCAGAGAAGGGATTAAGTGTCATCGAAAGTTAATCTAAGAAAACTTTAAAGAAAAATAAAATGTTTTCAAAATTTATTTCTGTTTTAAAAATAATAAATTAATTTTTTATTTTTACTTTTATTAATAATAAATATTTCATAATTATTAAGTGACAATGGAAGGCATGGGATGCAAGAAGCGTTTTTTTTTTTTATCCATATTCACCAATCTAAAACGAAACTAAACTAAACTAAACAATGATGAAGTGACAATTAAATTCACACTTCTGAATGTTTAGATATGTCAGTTCTGAGGTCCGCCCGAATACAACTTTTATAAGTTAAATTCAAGTCCAAATTCATGTTAACTTCTAAATTACTTGGAAAATATTGTGTTTGTGTTGGTAGATTTAAAAAACAGTTTTTTTTTTTACAATGGTTTTGGACTAATTAAATATTAAACGTGAATCAAATGTCGAATTATAAAAGAAAAATACCAATTAAAATTTCTATTTTTGTTCTTAAAAAAAAAAGAAAAATAATAAAAATGTAAGAAGTAAAAGGAGAAAATATGTAATTAATTATGAATTTATTTACATAAGAATTCCCACATAAATATAAAAATAAATACTCACAATATTCAACCCCTTCAAAAGAAAAGAAAAAAAAAATAAAAACAGTGAGGAATGAATGAAATTTTTACAACTTCCTTTCAATAAGTTTTCTTTTCTACATAATTTTTTTTTATTTTCATAAAATAAAATAAAATAAACACGAGAAAAAATGTCAAGAAACAAAAACAAAAATTAACAGTATAGAAAAATCTATATAATCGCATCTGTTCATTAAAAACAATTTTTTCCTAATATGAAAATGTAAGTACAAATTATTAGTACTGTAAATTTTCTACTCCATCTACAAACATAAAAAAAAATAAAAAAATGTTTATCAAAACAGATGCGTTTTCCAACGATACTATTTAGGTAGATATTTTATGATTGTTTGTCACGTGTTGTCTCACGTGTTATTTACACGTGTCACATGTATTATAAGTTTCATATATACACAATTTAACCGGGTCATCCGGTTATGTGATCATTTTATCCCTTATAATATTATAAATTATCCGTTCGTTTTTAACTTTTTAAATTGTGAACAAATTTCTAAAGATTTTTTCATTGAACTTTTGCTTTTCATCACAATTTTCTAAAATGTCGCTGTGAAACATAAACAAATTTCCCCTTTAACAAATATTTTCATATGAAAATGTTAAAATTGAAAATTTTTGGTATTTAAAATGCGCAAATGCAAAGAAAAGGAAAAACAAAAAAGAATAAAAAAGAAAAAGAAAAAGAAAAACTGAAACCGAATAATCTTCGGTTAAAAAATTAATTCAATTCGGATTTCTATGCAAAATATAAGGGTGAACAGGAAAGAGAAAACAATATAAGAAAATAATTTTTATATATTTTCCTTTAATTTTCTCCTTTATTAAAAATTGTTATTGTTGTCCTCTTCATACAACAGAATATTCGTATTTATCCATTTGTATGTTTGGTGCTTCATTTTTGTATAAGTTTTATTAGGAAAAATACGTAAAGTTTAGGTGAAGCCGTGACGTAACGTAATATAAAACGTAAATATGATGATGATATGACGAACAGAAGAACAACAACAACAGCAACAACAACATGAACATGAAAAAAGAAAACATTTGTGTCAGATACTGAATCTGACTGAATATTATGAATCAACGAGTGGTTTTTTTTTTTAGTATACAATCTATACGCAATACAGATAAAATGTTTGAATGTATTATTTAGAATTGTGTTGTTGTTTTTTTCTAGAGTATGTTATATATGTGTGTATGTGTGTAGAATACATTTCTTTTTTGTTGCTTGTATAGTAAATGTGTATGGATTTGCTTGTGCGTTTCTCTGTGTTATGTGTATGGGTTTGTGTTTGTGTGTGTGTGTGTGTGTGTTGTGTGTTGTGTGTGTTAACAGAAAAATAATAATAAAAAGAAAAATTTTATATTTTCTCTCAGCAAGCAAGCAACTAAAGTAAAGTAAAAACAAAAAAAAAAAAAAATACTAGCAAAAAGCAACAGCAGCAAATTCTTCACTTCTTCAATTCACTTCATTCAGTTTTCATTTATATTTCAGTCAATTCGGACACTTTCAGAGAAACGGTTGTGTTATTTTCTTTTGATTTTTATTGGTGCGTCGTCGTCGTGTTCAACGTGTATATGCCAGTTATTTTGGTTTTAAACATTTTTATTTTTCTTCATACAAAAAAAAAAAAAAACTGTTGATGTTTTTTTGAAAGAAAATAATTTTTTAAATTTTCCTTTTTTTTTCTTCTTTCAATCTTTTTTTTTTTTTCCTTTTTTCATTTATATTGGACTTTCAAAAGGGAGAAAATTAATTAATTAATTTTTGTTTACAAAAAAAAAAAAAAAAAAAAAAAGAAAAAGAAAAAAGAAAAACTAAGAAAAGAGAAAATTGTTTTTCCTTTTTTTGAAAAATTTGGTGAATTTATTTATTAAAAATTTTTTTTCTTTTTCTAATAAAAAAAAAAAAAAAAACAGAGAAAAATTTGAAAATTGAAGAAAATTATTAAAAATTGTGAGAAAAATTAATTTAAAGGATTTAAGAAGATAAAGAAGAAGAAGGAGCAGAAGAAGAGGAAGAAGAGTGTGCGGTTGTGTTTATCATTTCCTATACCGGAATCTTTTGTGTATTTTTTTCTTTTCTTTCCTTTCCTTTCTGATTGCATTTTAAAGTGATGTGATGACGGAATAGAAATTTTATTAAAAAAAAATAAGAAGAAGAAGAAATCGTGCGAACTTAATTAAATTTGATTTTGTTTTTCGCTTTTCGTTTATAATTGGAAATTTCGGAAAATTTGAAAAAAATTTCTTTATTAATTTCCACAACATTTAATTGAAATTTTTTTGTATATTTAAAAGTTGTGTTTTGTTTTATTTGATTTCATTTAAAAAAAAAAAACAATTAAAAATTAAAAACAATTGAAAAAAAAAAAGTGAAGAAACAAAAGTGAACTAAATTGATTGTCTTTGGTTGTGTTGTCTCTGTCTCCGTTTTTGTTTTCTTTTTTTTTTGGTTTTTAAATTTGCTGCACTTCTATTCGATTTATCCACGAATTGGATTTAATAATTAAAAAAAAAAACAACAACAAAACCAAAAAGGAAAACCAAAAAAAAACAAAAGGTGATTTTTTTATTTTAATTCTTTTCTTTTTAAATTTGTTTTTTTTTTCTTTTTTTTTTGTATTAAATTCATTTATTTAATTTTATTCAATAAGCAAAAGACTTTTTTTTCCCCAAACAAAAACAACAACAACAACAATAACAACAATAACAAAAAGGGAAAAAATTAAAATTCCCTCCGTTTTTAAAAGAAAAAATAGAAAAACCGAATAATTTAAATTTGTTTTCTAAAAACAGAAAGAAAAAATCTATTTTTTTTTTTTTTTTTGTTTTTCATTTTACTTTACTCCGAGTAGAGATGGGTCCATTCTTCACTTTTCCACTTTGTTCCATTTTTTTTTCTCTCTCTCTCTCAAGGGTTTTTTTTTTTGCTATTGTGAGAAATTTTTTTTTTGTATTTTCTTTTTAAATTTTGTATTTTTTGTTGTTGTTGTTGTTGTTGTTGTTTTTTTTTATTTAAATTTTAGGGAAAAATATTCCTCTTTTTTTTTTGGTGTTTCTTTTTTTTTATTATTGAATAAAATTTTCTCACTCTCTCTGACTCTCTCCCATTCTATTTCTCTGTTGCTGTTCATGTAATAAAATGAAGAAAAAAAAAACAAAAACAAAAACAAAACAGGAAAAAGTGAAAAGAAACAATTTTTAATCCTTTTCTCCAATTTTTTTTCTTTTCCTTTTTCTTTCCTTTTTCTTTAAAATAAAAACAATTACATTTTCTTGTAATGATTTTCTTTTATGGATTTTCTGTTAATATTATTGTTGTTGTTGTTGTTGTGTAGTTGTTGTTGTTGTTCTTGTACATATATTTTTGTTGTTGTTGTATATTGAGTCCTTTCAACCTGAGGCCACAACCAAAAATAAATATGTTCAATTTTAATTTTTTCCACAAACATTATAAGAAAATCTCTTTTCCTATTTTCCGTTTTCATTTTAAATTATTTCATGTTTTTTTTCTTTTTATTTTTTCGTTTCTCTTCGATTTGACCAAATCAATCAATCAAAATAAAAAAAAAAAGAAAAGAAAAAAAATGAAAAATCCTTTTTCCTTTAAAAATATAGATTATACTTTTCTTTTCTTTTCTTTATTTTTTTTTTGCTGTTTTATTTTGGTTCAATTTTCAATTTAAACCCGAGAAAAAATAAGATGAAAATCAGAAAGGAGAATGAAGAATTTGAAGGAGTTGAAGTAAAGTGGAAAAAGGACACTTTTTATAAATGATTTTGATTGAGAATTTTCTTCATTTGAAAAATGAGAAAAAAAAAAAATAAAAATTATATAAGAAAAAAAAAAAACGAAAGAGAGAGAGAGAGAGAGAGAGAGAAACGGCAAAAGGAAAATTAGAAAACTTTAAAAATAATTCAATTTTTCAATTTTTCATTTTTTTCCTTTTTTTATTTTTTTTTTTTATTGATTTTGTGATTTAAAGAATTTTAAAGGAAAAATATTGAAAAAGAAAATTGTGAAAACCACTGGAAATTCTTTAACCCTGGAAATTCAAAATAAAAATAACAGCAAATTTTTATTTGTTTGAAAAAAAAAAAAAAACGGCAACAACAACAAAAAAAAAAAAAGTTTTAAATTCAAAAGTTTTTCCCTTTTCCTGTTTTTGTTTTTTTCTGATTTTTTTTTTTTTTTTTATAAAGAAAAATCTGTCTTTTGTGCGAGAATTTTCTTCTTTCTCTTTTTGTTTTCATCAGTTTAAAAAAAATTTCCCCCCCCGGTTTTAATTTTTAATTTTTTTTGTTTTATTTTATTTTGAAAAATTGTTTTAAAGTGACCGAAAATATTTTGGTTGGTGCGATTTTTTAGGGAATTCTTCCATTTTCTTTATATTTATTTTCCTTCTTGTTTTCAGGATGAAATTCCCGTTTTTTGTTTTTGTTTTTCTTTCCGTATAAAAGAATTTAAAATATGAAAAGTAATTAATAAGAATAACACGATTATATTGTTGTTGTTGTTGTTGCCCTCTTTATTAAGGGAAGATTTTCTTCATTTTTATTTTCTTTGAAATCTTTTATTTTTGTTTCGACTTTTTCCACGTGCGTTTTTTTTTTTGTTCTCTTTAGAAATTTTAAGAATAATTTCTTCAGTTAATAAATAAAAAGGAAATTAAAGGGAAAAATCTCAGTTTTTAAATCGTATAAATTATTTAAGAAAATATAGAGGAATAAAAAGAAGGATAAGAAAAAAAGGATTAAACATTAAAGGGGAAAAAATCGATCCTTCAATTTTGGGAACATTTTTTTGTTCAATTTATTTTTTGTTGAATAGAAAAAAAAAGAGAAGGAAAATTGAGAAAAATGAAAAATCTTTTAATAATTTTCTTGTTGTGTCATTCAATTCATTTGTCGTCATTGTGTGAATGTTGTGCCGTGTGCGTATTTTGTGTTTATGTTCACGCGCACGATGGTGGTTTACGCGTTTACCTTAAAAACACGTACGTGCGGTAGGTATGTTCTTGTGTGTGTGTGTATTTGTGTGTATATATTTCCTCATATCACTTGTATACAAGAAGAAACAAAAAAAAAACATAATCATCATCATCATAATCATCGTCATCGTCATCATCATCATCATCACCATCATCATCATCATCATCATCATCAGAAGGATAAAATAAAAGTTTCGTATTTTTTTTTTGTTTTCTTTGTGTTTTCTGCGTTCTCTCTTTTTCCATCAACCAAAAAAAAAAAAAGAAAACTTTACACCCCTACCCCAGAACTCGATTTGTCTCTTGTGTATTTTTCGTGTGTCTTTGGTGGTTATGGTTTATATTATGTTGTTGTTGTTATTTATTTTTTGTTTTTGGTTGCTTCTGCTGTTGCTGTTTCTACTCAACTCAACTTATTTTATCTGCTTGTCTCTATATGTGTTTAGGAGTTTTCCTCTTCACCACACTATACTTTACGCATCTCATCTTTTAAACATAATTTTCTGTGTCTTTTTTTCACTCTCTCTCTCTCTCTCTCTTTCTCTTTCTTTTATAAAATCGCATTTTATCAAAAAAAAGCAAAAATGATGACAACATTTTTATATTTATTTTGCGCGATTTTTCTCTCTCACACTCTCAGTGTGGGTGTGTGTGTGTGTGTGGATATGTGCTTGAATGTGTATATATTTTTTACTGTCAATCATTTTTATATAAATTTTGATAACCTTCCTTCGTTCTCCTCTTCTACATACCACATCATCATATTCTTGTGTCGGTGCTTAGATGATGTGTGCTTCATATATTCTTACATAATAAATTCTTTTTTGTTTTTTTTTTGCTTTGGCGATAAAAAAACAAACCAAAAAGAAAATAAACAATAAGGAGACAAGGAAAGAAAAATGTTTTTTTTTTCTCTTGTTCCATACCGACGAAGAGAGAAAATGAACTTCTTACTCTTAAATCAAAGGTTTTATTATTATTTTCAAATAAGAATCTTTTTTATTTTGTTTGTTTTGTTATTTTTTTTCACTTGTGACCTCTGAACTCTTACTGATTTTTTTTTTCTCCAGAATATTGAAGGAGTTTTTTTTTTAGCTCTAAACTTGTGTTTTTCTACCGAAAGGCTTTTCCTTTTGATTTTTATAATAATAATATTCTTGTGTATTTTGTGAATTTTTTCTTCCTTCCTTTTTCTTCGTCATCTTCATTTCTGATATTTTTTTTCTTCTTCTCTCATTTTTATATTTCATTTTATACTTTTATATTTTGGTTGTAACACATATTCGACATATTTAGTTTAAGGGTCGACAAACCATTTAAATCCCACAAGGGATTTTATCCTTACACCAAAACATAACATACTCTACATATGCACACACACACACATACACACGGATTGAGTTTCAGAATGTAAAGTTAAAGCATATTTTGTTTACTTGTTTGTTTTGTTTGGTTTTCTTTTTCCCAATAAGATTGGATAATATAATTCATATGATTATCTGCTGAATTTGATGTCCCATTGGTCGTACGTCATACGTCTCTAATTTTTTTTGCCCCTATTTATGTTTTCCCAGAAGTTTCAGAGAAAAAAAAAATACTAAGAAAATTGAAGAATTGAAAATTTCTGCTTTACATTTTTTCTTTATTTAAAAGAAGAACGGAAGATTTTCTGAAGAAACATTTAACTTGATGTTTTTCCTCAATTTAAATAAAAATTAAAAGTTTGTCCATTGATTTTTCTTAAAATTTTCCATTAATTTATTTTAATTTGTTGCTTTTTTTGTTTTTGTTATAAAATCAAAAATTAATCAATGCAATGAAAGAGTTATTTTTTGTCACTTGACTGAATTTAATGACTTCATTTATTATTTTGTTTCTTTTGAACAAAAATTAAAATTGTATTTTCTTTTTAAAGATCTTCTCATCATTTTGTTTTTTTTTTCTTTCTTTTAAGAAAACTTCTTCAAGAAGGCTTTTTGTTACAAATATTAAAAAAAAAAAATTGATGTGAAAAGAAAGAGGGATCATTCTATATGTATATGAAATACAAAACAAAACAAAAGACTCTAGAAAACAATTGCTAAACTAAACTTCACTTATTACATTCTTCTTGACTTCTATTCTTTTCTTTTCAAAAATTTACAAACGAAATTCAAGTTCTTTCTGAGAAACCCCATTTGAATGCGCAAAAATAAAATAGTGTTGAGAATAGATAATTTCTATTAGTTTGATTATAGATAATTAGATAATAAAAAAATTATCTAAATAATCATAATTAAATTCTAACGCTGAAAATAAAAGTTGATAATAATAATGAGATTTATCTATTTTATAAACAAAATCTGTTCGTCTTAAATTGAATGAAGGGGACAGATTAAACGAAGTGTGCAATGAGGGTGATACAGAGAAATAGATTTGAACCCTATTTTGTTAATCAAAAAAATTGACCGCGTGTCAATGTGCGGTTTTACGTTCCACATGACACTTTCTTAAATTCAACAAAACTTCAACTTTCACCTGTGTCTCATTCAATCCTCTTCTTATCCCCCTCGTTTTTTTTATGTTTTTTTTTTATTTGAATTAAATGACTTTTTTTTTCGTTTCTCCCCCCGTCGTTCGTACATCGACCTTTTACTTACAGAAAGAGAAGACCACAAAACAGAAATGACAAGAAGAAAAAAAATATGTAAGAAAGAAAAATATAAGAAAATCGATTTAAAGTCAAACCACAACAAACATCCATTTTTCATCAACTCATCCACTTCACTTAGAAGACTAGGAAGTTTTTCATTTGTTTGTATATCGTTCTACCGTTCATCGTTTTCAACGTTGTCGGAGAACATTCTTAACAATTTAGCGACCCGTCTTAAGTATTTTGTACGCTATCACGCCTCTTTCGTTTCTTCCTATTTATATTTTATATATTTATTTTCTAAACATTAGAAATTTCACTCCTCTATACTGGTACTGTTCTTTTCTTTTCATTCCTTACATTGAAAGACGAAATAAAGAAAAAAAAAAAAAAAACTAAAGAGAAAATCCGAAAAACCCAAACCAAAATCTAACACCAAGAAAAACCCCTCCATAAGAATTGTCTGACATTATTTTTGTTTTGAAAGGCAGTTTTTTTTTTTATAAAGTCTAGAGAACCATTTAGCAAAAGTGATCGGCTTTTATAACGTGATTTATAGATGTTAAGATGGCCCAAAAATACAACAAAATAGGATACATACACACACACACACAAACCCCGTTCTTAGATTAAAATTGATAACTTTTTGTCTTTTGAAATGATTTTTCGTTTATACATTTTATTTATATATTTTTAGTTCTAAATTTTAGAAGTGTGAGAATTTAACTCCTATAAATATATTTATATTGAAAAAATATTTTTCATAAAAAAAAAAATGTTCTTTTAATATTCTTAAAGGATATAAAAAGGAAAAAAAAAACATTTGATGGGCGTTTGTTCTTATTCTCATAAAATATGAAAGCAATATGCGAGAAAAGAAGAAAATTTAACTTTAAAAGTTATAAAAAGTTAAAAAAAGTTACTTTTGTTTTTATATCGTTATTTATTTTTCTTTTTCTTTTTTTTTTTGGAGAAAATCAACTTAGGATATTTTTTATATAAATATTTTAAGATTATAAATTTTGAGAGCAAAAGAAGAAGTGGAAGAAAAAAATTGTGTAATGCTGTTTTTTTTTTCTGTTCTTTGATGCGATTACGTAAAGTTACAAAAAGGTAAACTTATCTAGCGAGACAAAAGAGACAAGAATAACATTATCATTTTTTATTATGAACCTTTTGCGTTCAAATTTGTCATGTTTGAAAAAAGTGAACAAAAATAAAAATCAATTTTAAACTTTAATTAAAAAGATAATTAATGGAAAAAAAAATGAAAGGAATAAGAGGACAAATGGGATAGACTTAATATGGGGTTCAAAATAAAATTTAAAATTCTAAATACGTATAAATGTTGGATTATCCGAGACGTGAATCTTTCAAATAAAAACAAAAAACAGGAGACAAAAATTAAAATTTAAACGTTTTTTATGGTCTTAGCATATCACCCTCTTTATTTCTCGTATTCACTTTCAATGCATTTTATTTCATTCTTTAATTTATTTTACTTTATTTGTGGACTTCAAGTTCTTCCCAAAAATTGGAAGATTTGTCGAACAAAACTGATTTAAATCTGACGACGAAGACGTACCATTCACATAACGTCAGCAAACAGCAACTATCTGTGTGTATTTATATAAAATCTAGAAGTACATACATACGTTTATTTAAAAAAAATTCATCCACTACACCCCACCTTTCCGTTTTTAGCAACGACCTGTTGCGCTTTTATTTTAACAGAAACCAAATAATATATTTTAGAATGTAACAAAGTGTAAGACAAAAACAATTTGTCATGTCATCGAATTTTTTTTTTCATGGAGAAACTGTAGTGGGATTTAGACTATGACTGTTCTGGATGTTATGTTGAGGAGTTAAAGAGGGAAGATGAGAAAATGGGGGAAGATGGGAATAAAATGTTATTTTATTTTTGCCCCTCTGTTTTTCTTATGAGTATATACTTTTTCTTCGTTTTTAGTTCTCGACAATCTATTATCATCTCTCCCTCTATCTTTTTGTAAAAAAAAAAAATACAGGAGGAAAAAATAAATGACAGCAATTATAAGGATGTGTCATATTATTTTTTAAAATTCAACGTCATACCACACGCCGCATGCCGCATGTCACACGCGCCCTCTTTTTTTATAAATTTTTTTTTTCTTCTCATCACGAGACAAAAAAATGTCTTACAAAAAGTCAGAAAGTTTTTCCTTTCATTTTTCCTCTGAATAAAATTTGAATTAAATGAAAATTAATTTCTATATTTTTACATTAAATTGAGTTGAAATTTCATGCATTTTTTTTTTCTTTCATTGAATTGGTGAAGGGCAAGACGGTCAACTATTTGACCGTCTGAAAAAAAAAATGGGATAAGAGAAGATGGCTATGGTAAATAAATATAGTAGAGTGTCTTCTGTCTGTGACCAGTTAATTAAATAAAAATACCATAACCAATTATCATGACACTGAACAATTATTATTTTTTATCATTAAAATAAATTCGTTTTTTTTTGTTCTGTTTCTTCTTGAAATATGTTTTTCATTTATTTGTTTTAATTAAAATATCTTTTTCACTCTTCTTATGCCTTTTCTACTATAGTCTTTTTTAATTATTCTTTGGTGTTATTATAATATTTTAAATGTTTCAATTTTAAAATTGCAATTTATTTAATAAGTCATTTTGTCTGTGTCTTATACGAATGAAACGATTTAAATTTCATTTAAGCCTCATAACGTTCAACTTATGCTTACACGTGCTGAGTGGACAAACCTAATTCTATGTAATTTAAAATTAGTTATAACCCTTCGAATTAGGGGAGGGCCATACAGATATAATAAAAATCATTCGACCGTTTAACTTTTTAAACAATTAATTATATAAAATTTTCAAGAATATTTATGTTTGTAGAACAAAAAAATAAAATTGCTTGAAAGAGGAATTCTGGTTGAATTGAAATTTGGCTAATTAGAACGATCAATAATAGCAATATAATACAACGGAACAACAATTATACTTTTTAATTTAAAATTTTAACAATTAAAAAAAATTAAACAAAGAGGTAAAGTCGTAAAGTCGTAAAGTCGTAAAGTGGAAACTAATAACAAAATAAAATGTCAGTATGATAAAAGTATTCATTATTTTTAGAGTTGAAAGAAAAAGAGACTAATTTGTATTTAATTGAAATTTAAAAATAATTTTATTTTATCTACAGTGAAAATACTAATTAGTTTTAGCCGCAGCTGCATTCTGTTCAACACAAAAGTGATACGAGATATAATCATTCTAATGTTACTGACCTTTATACTTTCTTTCATTTCTTATATTTCTTTCTTTTAACTATAAAATAATTTAAGTGCGATGAAAACAAGAGAAAAAATAGAATAAATTTATGATTGGATAACGTAAAAGAATTTACTTAAATGTTATATTGTTAAATTAGGCATTCATCTGTCTTATACATGAAATAAATAGGTGGCAGAGCAGCGACCCTTTTTCAGTATACATCTATTTTTTTTTTCATTATGTTTGTTGCTTTTCTATCATCATTTTCATCCTACATTTAGATGTTCAATCGTTTGTAACCGAATATGATCCATCTAATGACGTCATCACATATGTTAGTTTACGTTATTCCGATTAACAATGTTATACGGTTTAAACGTAACGCACATATCGTGTACGGATATTATACATATTTTATAGAAGTCATCGTCATTCGTTATACATTTAATTTTTTTTTTCTCTTTTCATATATTCATTTTTGGTGAGAGATTTTTTAAAGGATGAACATTTACCGTGGTATTTGTATGTATGATGTTGATGAGATTAGAGTAAAAGAGAAAGAAGGATAACCGAATAAATGAAAGAAATTATACAAGAGGAGACAATTTTTATTTTTTAGGATTTCTGCTTTTATTCTATCAATTAAGTCGTACATTTTGAATGATGTTTTATTTCCTTCCATTTACTTCCTTCCTTCCTTCCTTACATTTTATATGATATTATTTTTTATGTGCAAAAAAAAAAAGAATTATTTTTTTTTTCGCTTATTCATTGTTGAAACATTCATCAATTTGTGCGATGTTTATTTTATTTTATTTTATTTTATTTTATTCTATTTTAGTTTTCATTCTCACCCCTTATCCTCTCTCTCTCTATTTTTCATTTGTATTTATATATTTTTTTTTAATGACTAATTGTGATTAAAGGCTTAGTTTCATAGTGATCTGTCTTCTTCTTCTTCTTCTTTAACCGTCAAAAAAGATAATTTCTATACTTTTTAATTAGATTTATAGAATATTAGATATTTTCTATCTTATTGGATTTAATTTTATATTCGCCCTTATTGTCTTCATGTTGGATTATTAGTTCAGTATTAAAGAAATAAAAAACAAATGAAAATGATGAAAAACATTCTATAAGTTTATAGTTTTATTTGAAGGATTTCCAATTTTACTAATTATATCATTTCATTATTATTATTAACAAAACAAAACAGAAAATCCTAGAAATAAAAATTTATCCATACCTAATTTTAATTTTTAAATTCTGCGCGAAAAACAAAAAAAAAAATTGAAGTTAACGAACATCGATTTAATCTTTCTATAAAAAAAAACAAAAGAAAAAAAAATTTAAACACAAAAACAAAAATAAATTCCTAAAAAAAAAAACTGCTGAATGGAAATTTTTTTCTCATTTAATGAAAGCGAAAAAAAAAAAAGAAAGAAAGAAAAATGAAAAACAAAATATTTGTTTTTGTTTTAATTTTTTTTTTTTTTTGCTCGTTTCCCATCAGAACAAAATTATTTTCCATATTTTCCTTTTTTTTTTTGTTTTTGTTTTTGTTTTTTTTGTACCCGGTTGTCATTTTTGTTGTTGTAAAAATAATTTCATATAGTTTTGGTTTCTCCCCATATAATTTTTTTCTCTCTCGCTCTGTACAAAAAAAAAATATATATATATATAAAAGTTTCCATGTTTTTCATTCCATTCCACATCAACGTATATCCAACGTATATCCGTGAATGCAAACATCTCATCACAATTTCAACTCAAACTCTGAGTTTTTTTGGTTTTTTTTTTGGTTTTGGTAGAAAAAAAATTACCTTACAAAATCATTGCACTCATTATTTTTTTTTTCTCTGTTTTTTTTTTTTTACAAGAGAATGAAAATGAGAGAAAAATATGAAAATCACAACAACAATAATCAAAAAAAAACAATCGGTTTTATTTATCTAAAATTTTTTTTTTCTTTTCTGTATTTTTTTTTTTCTGTTATGTCAGTGTACCGGGAAATAGCTCAGAGCAATCAAGTTTTCATTGACTTTAGAAAACAAAATAAAAAATAAAAAAAAAAACAACAAAAACAAAAAAAGGAAACTAAAAGAAAAACACAAATCCTGACATTTATTTTCTTTTTTTCGTCTTTTTCCCTTTTTTCCCCTTTTTTTTTTTTTTTTTTTTGACAAATTCAAACAGAGAAGAAGAAAAAAAATACTAGAAAATCAAAAAAACCAAAAAACGAAAATGTCGACTCGCTTTTTATTGAAAATAAATATTTGATTTTTGAAAACGAAAAACAACAAAAAAAAAATAAAAAGGAGTAAAAAATAAATTTCTCCATTTGTCTGTTTTTTTTTTTTTTTTTGTTCTTTAAAGAAAACCACGTTTGTACATTTTCTTTTTCCTCCATTGCTCCCTTTATGACTTTTTCTCATTCCACAAATAATATTATTAAAAAACGAAGAAGAGGAAAGAAAAAAAAACGAGGTAGAAAATAACAGGAAATTACATTTTTTCAAGAATCAAAGGAAGTTAAAAATTTAATTTTTATTTATTTATTGCAATT
Source organism: Pedicia rivosa (assembly GCA_963082725.1). Classification (NCBI taxonomy): domain Eukaryota; kingdom Metazoa; phylum Arthropoda; class Insecta; order Diptera; family Pediciidae; genus Pedicia; species Pedicia rivosa. The sequence goes on along the minus strand of OY720151.1, from coordinate 13,525,107 downwards.
GAAAAATCTCACGATGAATATGAAAATTCTTTAATCAAAGGTGACAAAAGAAAAATATCAATTTATTATTTGTTGCGGTTAATTTTATTTTATGTAAAATCAAAAATTATTTTTATTATTATAATCCAGATGTCAGTGTAAGCGTACATACCAAAATAAAAAAAATCAACCAACCAAAAAAACCCAAGTGGAAAATTTGCATGTCAAATTTTTGTGTGTGTGTGTGTTTTTTGTTTTTTGATTGAGTCACGTTATTTAAACTGTGAAAATTAAAATAAAATATGATCGAGGTCAAAAGAACAACTAATTTATATACTTAAATAAAATTGATTAAAATAATTGGGGGGGGGGGAGGAAAAGAATGTAGAAAGTACTTAGAATTTAATAATAACGGATAGTAATTATGATGACTGACTTTACAATAATTGTAGCACTTAGAATACAAACCGGAACGTAAAAAAGTTAATAGAAAAATTATTAAACTATGGTTGTGTCCTAGAGCCACGTTGTGGCAAAGTGGGAAACACGCTCGATTCTTATCAATTATGGTACCGGGTTTGAAAAAAACTCTCAGTGTTGTAGAAATATTTAGGTTTGGATTCTATTCTAATTGTAGTTCCCGGGGTCTTAAATATGTCCTTGACCGTGTTAATATAAGACACGTTATTAAACTGAAATAATGAAATCAACGACGTACCAGAAGTACAGAAATCAAAGGTTTTTTTTCAAAATTCAAAATATTAGCTTCGAAATTACTGGTTAGAAGAGAAAAAATATTAATAAATATTAAAATATTAACATATTTTCAGCTTTAACCTTTTTTTTTTTGTTAAATAAATAAAGAAAGAAAATATAAGGGGGAAAAATATATATTCTTGACACATTTTGCGTGAGTCTTGCACTCCAAATAATTACACATAATTTTTGTTTTTGTTGTTCTTATATTATTCAAGAAATCCTCTAGTTTATAGGCACACCACCGATCTTTATATTAGATAGACAGCATCAAAATTCAACAAGCTTTTTCTTTTTTGCTTTCTATTTTTTTTTCTATTTCTATAAAAATTTCCTAAATATTTATTCATATGATATTTTGTTTGGGTTTATTGGTTGCCCATCAAGTGTCAATTTTTTTCGTTATTTTTTTTTTTTCTCTCTTTTAAACCCTCTCACAATCTAAATATATTGACACAAGTCTCAAGTCTAAAGCTAACATAAATATCGTTTTGTATAAAAATGAGAAGAAAATAATAATAATAAAAAATAAAAAAAAATCATTTTATTTTTTATTCCTCATTTTGAATTCATGATGGATTATGACAGTGAGAGACGAACGAACGAAAAAATAAAAGATGACGGGTAAATATAATATTCATACGGAAGAGGAAAAGAAACGAAAAAAATAAACGAGCTTAAAAAAAATATAAATAAACTAAATAATCAGCTTAAAGTTTATGACACTCGCTCTACTTTTATATTTTGCTGTTTGTTTTTCTATGAATGTGCAGTGCTGCAAACGTATAAGAGTAATGTTAATCGGGAAAGGGGTATGTCCAGATAGAGGGACACATATCTGTTTCAATATAATTCTTAATTAAAAAACCATTTTGTTGTTGTAACATTTTTATTTTTCACTTAGATCATGGTGCATTAGAGGATTTGTGGTCATTGTATTTTTTTTTTCGTCATGTGTTATTGTTGTTGTTCTTGTTTATCCCCAACAGTAAAAACAATTTACATTTGAATTTGCATTTGCATTTGGTCTGATTTGCATTTATTATAATAATAATTTGTAGGAATCCGCAAACATAAAATATTAGTTTGATCTTGATTGTTATATGTTTGTTAGAAGAGAAAAAAAGGGGTTCATCGTCTATCTTCTATATTTTGTAGAAAAAACACTTGTCATATAAATAGTGCGTGTCTGCATTTGTGTATAGGCTACATTATAGTGGAATATATAATAATGTCACGTTGTGTGAGCGTGTTTTATGTATGATGAAGAATAGATTTGTGATATGACGTTTTTTTTTTTGTGCAGTAGGACAAAGTTGAATTCGATTCGGATTAAAAACTTTAAACAGAATTAAATTGTACATACATGTTTGTGTATTATTTCCTGTTTTTTTTTGTTTTGTAGGTTTTAATCTTCTCATTACGTCACGTGTTTATTTCATATCAGAAGAAATATTAAAAATAATTGACGTTTTATATTTTGTGTGTGTTTGCTTTTCTAGTTTAATGATTGAAACTTTCTTTCCTTTTTTTTTTCTCTCTCAACATTTTATAAAAGTTTTCTTCCTGTTTCCTCTTCCTTCTGTTGTTTTGTATTTTAAAAGAGTTTTATTGATTTTGATCAAAATTCAGAATCAGAGCTTTCATTGATCCACATCACATCAACATCATTATCATCATCATCATCATCATCAACATCATAATCATCATCATCATCATCATCATCATCATCATCATCATCATCAACATCATAATCATCATCATCATCATCATCATTTACCTGTATATGTTTTTTGATATATTAATTTTTTTCTCTTTCTTTTATATTTTTTAATAAAAAAGTGATTAAAACTTTTTTAGTAAAAATGAAAAGTTTTTATTCTCTCTAGATTGGAATCCTCTAGTTAAATAATAGAGATCCTTTTGAAAACAAAAACAAAATAAAAATTCTACTTTACCTAGATAACTGGCCTCTTACTCAAACCAATTTATTGAATTCACGTACCGTCTCTTCAACGCAGAATTGAAACTTTTGTTCTAAGCTTTTTTTATTATTCTTTTTTTCTCTTTTGTTTGAAATTTTTTTGTTTGTTTTTTTTTTTTTTTTAATGATTAATGAAGAATTAAAATTGTAGCGTTTCTGATTTTTCTTAAATTTAATTTTAATTATGTAAATAATGTATTCAGTACGGTGTCTTGTCTACCCTTTTTTTCTTTTTTTTGTTCTTTTTGTATTATTTTTTATTTCATTTACCATGAGATAATTTGACTATAAGGAAGTGGGTTTCTACTTTATTCGTGAATTATTGCGAATTGCCCGTTTTCTCTTCTCTTTTCCTTCTGCTTCTTATTCAACTTCATCTTCTTCTTTTTCAACTGTTAATTTAATAATTTATTTAAAGAAATTTTTCAACTTTTATAGATAAACATTTGAAGAATATTTTCTTGTACAGTTATTCTGTCGGTTTTTTTTTCTCTCAGTTCTTTTTACCTTTTTCTTCTTTTTATTCTAAGTCTAAATAATACTAAATGGATTTTCTCTCTCACTCACTCGCTGCTCTCTATAAAACTTCTAGATTATTTATTTTCATCTTTGATTGAAATTTATTATTTTTACCTCTACTTCTTTAAGTATAAAGATACCTTTTTCTTGAAATAAAATTACATGCGTTACGTCATGATTTGATAAGATAGGATTACTTTCTTTTTTCTTTCTTTTTTTGCTGCTCTAAGGGGTTTATTTTATTTTTTTCCTTCTTTTTTTTTTTTTTTTAATATCCGAGAACAATTGAAAATTTAGTTTGCCCTTTTTTACAATGAGTAGACTATTTTTATGATTTAATTTTTATAAATTGAAGTTGGCAAATCATTTATTTAGTTTATTTCTTTATCATTGCGTTAGTGTCTACTTCAATTGAATTGTAGAGGTATCTCTTTTTTTTATAGTGCGGTGATCCTGTTTATTATGAATAAGAAAAAAAAATATTAAAAAAAAAAAAAAACTGTTCATGTAAAATATGTAAAAGGAAGAACCACATTGGGTTTCAATGAGTTAACATTTTTATAAAATAAACATAAATCATTTTCTCTATGGTAAATTTATATTTCTTCATTTAACAATGATTTTTTATTTTACAATATTCCCCTAAATATTTTATAACCTCAAAAAAATTGTATACAAAAAAAGAAAAAATGTTGAATATGAAACATCCTTTAACTTTCTATAAAATTGTTAAAACTAATCCGGTTTAATTCGTAATTTTATTTTTTTATACATAAAAATTTGTGTTAACAATTAAATAACGAGAATAAATTATCATGATGCTAATACAATAATTTCTATATTCATTTATTGACAGATTCAATTTAATTTTAATGATCTTATACATAAGTCTAATGGTCTGTCTATTTTGGACTTTGTTACAAGTAATATTTATATAGAAGAAGTATTGGTAAAGTTAAAATTTATCTTATAATATTCATGTTACATAATAAAATTGTTGACATTAAAGTTTATATTTATTAGAAACCTATCCTAAGGCAAAATTATCAAGTGTTTCTTAATTACAAAAATTATTGTAAATAAATTTGATTATTTACATAAGATGAGTATGATTATATAAGAATATATTTTATATTAACATATATTTAAGATGAAGATCATCATCATACTTAAACGTATTATCTAAAAAATCTTTATCATTCTATACACTGTGTGTGTGTGTGTATTTGTGTGGATACGTTTCTGTATGTGAACGATTGTAAAATATTGAAATTTTTCTTTTAAGTAAAGAACAAAAACAAAAAGAAGAATATTTTCCACATTTTCTTTTTACTTTTTTCTTTTATAGGAAATCTCTGTTCTTAGAATGAATTTTTTATTTTACGTTAATGACAGAAAAGTTAAATTTTAAATGTGGTTTTTTTTTCTCTTGCGTTTTAAAAAATGAAAAAACGAAAATTCACAACTGAAGAGTAAAGGAGAACTTCTCAACCTTTCAACTCAAAAATCACTCATATGAGTCATATTTATGTCAGACACAAAAAAAAACATTGTATGTTTGTGGGTCTGTGTATGTATATTTTTTAAATAAATTAATTAAAATGAGCTGTCATCACGTCAACATTATATACAAATTTAGCTAACGTCACGTCAACATTTAAGAATGTTGCGTTTTTCTTTTTCCTTTTGATTTTTTGGTTGTTTTTTTTTTTATTCGTATAATCTTGCAAGTAATTAAAGAAAATCTTGTGTGTACAGAAATTTTGTGTCTAGCTTTTATTTTTCTTCTGACTAATCTAGCAGAGAGTACGGGAGCAGTCTAGTAGAAAGAAAAATTTATATTAAGGCTGTTGACACTCACAACAAATTATAGAGTGAGAGATGGAAAGATTAAAAATTCGATTTGTCTTTAAAATTAGAATTTTGTATGAAGGAAATTGTGTCAAATGAAAATTGATTCAAAAATAATGAAACTTTAAAGAGGAAAAATAATGAGCTTAAAGTTTTATTTACAGAGTATTCGTTTAACATTAATTCAAGTTATGTTGTTGTAAAAAGTACACAAAGCATTGATGGAGATATGGAAGATTTTTTAATTCTTAAACTTTAATGTAGCATTTTTTTCATAATTAAAATTTTTAAATTAAATTCTTCTGTTTCTTACAAGTGTCAAGAAACGAATAGGAAAAAGAAGAAAAAGAGGGAAATAGAGAGAGAGAGAGAGAGAGAAACAAGAGAAGAACTTAAAACAATAAATCCAATTGATTATTAAGAAAAAAAGAAATGTCTTCTTTTCTCACCTTTTACTCCTTTTTCCATTTCCTTTCTCCATTTAGTCCCCACCCCGATTTTTCCTATTTTCACTTTTTTTTATTCTTTTATTTTTTATAACGCAATTTTTTTTCTTATTCTTTTTTTTTTTTTTTGTTTTGTTTTGATCTTTTCTTGACTAACGAAAAACTTCCGAAAAGTAAAACGATAAATAACATTTTCACAATGGAGCCTGATATATTTATGGTTTTCACTTTCCGACTAAAAAGGCGTTAAGTCTTTTTTCTCTTTTACACCAAAAAAGAAAGAAAGAAAGAAAAAAAAAATTTAACGAATTTCCACAAAAAGCAAAAAATAAAAAGAAGAAAAATAAGAGAAGAAAAGGAAAGAAACGGGGTAAAGTGAAAAGAAATAAAAAGAATAGAAGTTGAAATGGTGAAGGAGGAAGATGTAGTAGAATAAGGATAAGAAGGAACAACTCTATCATGAAAAATATATAAACAGAAAATTGGAAAAGTGTTTTGCTGCAAGCAGAAAGAAAAGTTTTTCCAAAAAAAAAAAAATTTTTTCTAATAATAAAAAAATGATAGAAAAAAGGAAAAATCTAAAAAGTTAATCGAAAATTTTAATATTTTCTAGCTGTAACGTTGCGTTTTTTTTTTGTTTTTGGCAAGCCTAAAGCTATTATCTTCTGTTACCATTGTTTCTTACTTACCACCACAGACAAACTATACCTTTACCACTCGAATGAGTTTATCTTATAAATTCAAAGATGTTATTTTTTTTGTTCTTCTTTTGTCTGATTTTTTTTTTTATCCATTTGGACGACATCTGTATGATGTCTTCATCCAAAAAGGAAATTGGTCTTTTATTATTTTTATTTGTTATTTGTTATTTTTTATTTGTTTTTATTTTTATCGATTTTACTCCTTTTCTGTTTTACAATGTACGTCATATTTTTATTTGAAAATCTGTTGCAGCCGACACATAAAATTTTCTCTTTTTGTCTTTTGTGATGAACTTTTGTTTTGTTCTTTTTTCTTTTTCTTTTGTACAACGAAAAAATATAATATTTATGAAATTGAATTGTTGTCTTGTCTTTCTTGTCATTTGATTTAAAGAAAATATAAAATAAAATAGAATAAATAATAATATACGAACAAGACAAGAAATCTATCTAAGTCTTTAAATATTTTTATTATTTAAAAAAAAATTGTTCTCTCTTTTACAATAAATAATTTCTAATATGAACTGTCATTTTTATAACTTTTTTGGGGACTCATTGTATAGTCGGGTCTTAGTTAAAAATGTCAAAAGTAGACATTACTTAAGGACGTTTTAGTTTTATTGTGAGAATTTAGAAATTCTAGGAGAAGAAACAGATGATGAAGATGATGATACAAAAAAAAGGTCAATGATCTCATCTTCAAAAAAGACATTAATTTGAGACGTTTTAAAAAAATATATAGAAAGTTTTACTTAATTATAATGATGATGATTATTATGATGATGATGATTTTGATGATGATGAGACAGACGTTAATTATCTATATTTTAAAATAATATTACCAATTTTAATGAACTCGCAAAAAATAAATTTTTAGGGATAAAAATTTCATATTTTTCTGTTTGAGTTGTTTGCGTTTTGAAATATTAATTTTATAAATGGAAAATAATGGAACCGCAATAAACGGAGAAAAAAAAAACTCTATAATTATAGACATAGAAAATTGTGTCCATAAATTATTTTTTAATCAATACAAATTAAACTAAATTCTTTATTTATTTACTTTGCATTTCGTTTTTTGAATTATTTTTTGTCATTTTGCATAAATCTTTAATTAATAATTAAAAATAATCAGAACGATTTTCTTTTTATAAAAAAAAAAAAGCTTTATATTTGCTATAACACACACACACACACACGCTAAATTAATAAATAAATATAAAATTTTGTGTACGACGTAAATATTAGAATTAAATTATTAAATAAATTTTATCAATTTTGTTCTTTTTTTTTAAATAAAAAGCAAAAAAAAAATGAGGCAAGAATGAAATTTATATGAAATTATGTGCAAAAAAAAAAAAACAAAATTCAAGAACATATTTAATTTAATTAATAATACAAGTTTTGTGATTATTATACACACACATAAAATACACACACACACACACATAGCACACATCATATATAAGACGACGATATAAAGTTAAGTTATATAAAGTATATAAAGGTAAAGTACACCCCGTTTAATTGTACTTTCGCATTATATTAGAAAAAGGAAGAAGACGATGAACAAGAAGAAACTAAAATAAGAAGAAAAACAAGAGAAAAAGAAGAAGAAGATGAAGTAGAATAAAGTTATAGAAGAATAAAGTACAAGAAGAGAATTATATAAAATGTTACATGTTAAGGTTTGAAGAAAAGATGATTAAATTAATAAATTTTGTAATTGAGAAAATTTTGAGATGATATATCGATAAATATATACACACACACACACACACACATACACATACACAAATACCAATATAAATATAATAATACTTTTTCTTTGAGTTTTTCACGAGTTTCCATTTCCCTATTCCCATCCGCCATGTCAACTCAATAATTTAATCAAAAAAGCACTTTATATGACTTAATTAAAACTATAAGAAAATAAAAATAAAATACTTAATATATATTTTTTTTATGACTTTACGACTCTGCGAGTCCACCAAAGTTTTCTTGTTCTTCTAAATTTTCCACTCTTTTTTTTTTTTTTTGTGTGTCTTTTTTATGTAGCAAAAAAAAAATTATGAGAGGATGCGTGGTAAAATATTGAACATATCTGCCTAAAAATAATAAAGTTAAATAAAAAAGTATAAAGCCCAATGAACTAAAATAAACATCCTATATTTATACAGTAGACTCGCGATAACATAAACTAAATATTAAAACAATTTTGCTGACAAAACTGTAACCTTTACTCTGTTGAATATTTTTTTTTTTTGGTTATCCAGTCAATCAGTCAACAATAGGATAATGAAAATAATGAATATGTTTATTGTATTCACGTACACATTAAATGTTATGGTTAAATTATTTTGAGTCTATTATTTATGGGAAATATATATAGATAGATATGAATTATAGTATCACAAATAAACACTTATGATTTATGTATTTTTCTTTTTGTATGACTTTTATCTTTTTGACATTTATAATCTTCTTCGTTTTTGCGTTTTTATTATATGGAGCAAAAAAAGAAAAAAAAGAAAAGGGAATATAATATTCAATTCGTTTAGATCAGTTTAGTTTATTATACTTTTAGTTGATGCTTTTGGGTTAATCTTTTAGTTTTTTTGTTTGGACGGTAAAAAAGAAATAATAATAATAATATATAAAATATTTTTCATTTGTTTTGTTTTGTTTTGTTTGTTTTCTTTTTTTTTTTTGTTTCTGGGAATTCTAGGAATTTATGAGATCAACTATCAAATATATATTCGCAAAAAAAAAAAGAAAAAACAGGAAATATAAATACAGAAAATCGCCTATTCGTGCATTTTTTTTCCATCCGTTTCTATTTGAAAGATGAAACCAAAATTTAGAGAAATCTATCTTTTGAATAAAATTCTCTTAAATATATTCTTTTTTTTTTGTTGTTGTTGATATTTTTACATCGTTTCACTAACCACAAAATTCAATTTTAAATATTATATACATACATATATATCTATTATATACATACAAACAGATCAATACATAAAGAAAAATTTATTATACTGATTACTAAAGATTCTGTTTAAGTTTCATTTCGTTTGGGTTTGATGAAGAAAAAAAACTATATTATGAAGATGAAAATATAGTGAGAAGAGTAAAGTAAAAGTTATAAAAACAATTTAAACTTGAGACTTTTAAACTTATATTAAAGAGTAAAAGAGAAAATATTATAATTTTCCTACTTTATAAATCTTCATAAATAGACCGCATAGAAAATGAACTGTCAACTTGTCCCTTAAATTGTGAATTAGGTTAAGAGTATTCTTGTTTCTGGCAGAGATAATAATTTTATTGTTTGTGTTTTTCTTCATAAGTGTTTTGGTTTTTGTGTCTATGTATTATATGTATGTTTCTCATATGTTGGTGATGATCATGATGATGGGGTAAAAACCATGATTGTTATATTTGGTAATGCTATATTATTAGTAGAATCTAACACAATTTAACACTCACACATTTTCATCTCATATCACTCTTTCTCTCTCTTTCTATCTCCCTCTCACCTTTTTTTTTTTCTTTACTCATTCCCTATAATACTTAAAACGTTTGTGTTGATGTTTTCTCATCCTTTTTGTCTTGTATTTCTTTTTTTCTCCTTCTTTTTTTTTTTTTATTTTCTTGAACCCAAAAGATTAAATCAACGCTCTTATCTAATTGAGTGCAACTTCAAGAAAATGTATGAGAGATACAAAAAAAAAAAAAAAAAAAGAAATATTTCAAGCGTCTCAAGACATTCCTCAACCAAAAAAAAGAGCTTTTTTTCTCAATCCAACATTTTCCTTTTATATTTTTGAGATTTTCATTTTTCAACTGAAGAGGGAAATTAGTCCACAAAAAAAAATACAATTTTGTTTCGTTTTGCTTTTATTTCATATTTTCCTTTTTTTTTCCTTCAGTCTTTTTTTTTCCTTGTTTATAGCTTTGGTAGCAAAAGCAGATGATTCTTTTTTTTATTTCTTTCTTTATTAAGTTCGGGATTTCCGAAATTAAAACCCAAAAAAAAAAAAAATGCAAATAAAATTAAAAAATTACATTTTGAAATTTTTGTTTCAGTGAGAAAGACAGACAGGAAAAAAAGGACAAAAATAATCTTATTCTCTTGAAGTTGAGTTCATTGCGTTGTGCGTGCGTATGAAGGAGTCTGTCTAAAAAAAAAAATTAACCTTTTCCTTTTTTTATTATTGCTGGTGGTGAGATACAGTAAGAAAGAAGAAGCAGAAGGAAAACGAACAAGATATACAAGCTGGATAAAACATTTTAGATTCTTTTGTAAAAAAGGAAAAGAAGAAAAAAAGCTTCACATAAATTCAGATTTGGAAATAAAAAAAAAAGTGCTTTTTTGTGTAATTTCTTCTTTTTTTTTTGTTTATCTTTTTATATTTTCATCTTTTGTTTTTTTTTTATTGTTTTGATTTTCTTTCAAATAAAATTAGTTTCAAAAGAAACAATTGAAATAATTGTGTTAGTGTATTTGTGTAGTGGTAACTTGTGCCGTAAAGTGCTACAAAATATTTTATTCACATTACTAATTTTTCTATGAATTATTTGTTAATCGTAAAATAATAAAGTTACAGAAAAAAAAATATATAGAAAGAAAGTAAATTAATTAATTAAAAGAAATGGATGAAAAAATGGGAACATCAAATAAATTAAAAGTTTCAACTGGTTGTAGTAAGTTGTTACAACATCGTCAGCACAATCAGTATAATCATCATCATAATCACCATCAACAAGAACAACAACAACAACCGAAACAACAAAAACAACAAAAACATTATCATCATCTACATTACCACCACCCACAAAATTTTATAGTGTTTCCTTTGGTGTGGCTCGCTTTAATTTTTGCCGCAGGAGAATTTAAGACTGGTAAGTTTTTCATTTTTTTCTTTTATTATTAAACAAATAAATACTTACATGACTCTCCTATAAATAATACTTAAAAAAGTGTAAAGAAAATGAAAACTGTAGGCAAAGTTCGTATCACAGAATTTTGAGAGAAATTTTTATTTCAATCAACAATAAAAAAAATATTAAATTAAATTCAGTATTGTATAGTGGCCAGTGATTATGCCCAATGATTTTCAATTAGTTAAAGATATTTTTTTTTTTTGGCAATTGAGTCCAAACATTCCCTTTATGCATAATTTCTGAAAGAAAGAAAAAATGACAATTTCTACAGGCATACATTTTGTATTTTTTTTTCCTCTTTTCTTTGAATTTTTTACGATAAAAAAATAAAAAAATTCTGGTAAGGGAAAAATGGAAAATCAAAAGTTTTCTCTAGAGTTTTGTTATTTTCTATTTATTTGGTAAGAATTACCATTTTCATTCATTGATGTTTTTTCCTGTTTTTGTTTCATTGTTTTTTTTTTTGTTTTACTTTTTTGTTTTGGGTTATGCTTAGAGTTTAATGGTCCATAGACTGATTATTAAATATTTTTGTATCCTTTTAGAAACTACATTTTTAGAAACTAAAATTTTTAGAAAATAAAATACCTACACACACTTAATAAAATTATCAAATAAAACTTTTCATATAGTTAAACATGTGAAAAAAAAAAAAACAACATAAAATGTTTATTTAATTCATCAGGTGAAAATGTTTTACAAATTTTCCAATTGGTCAAGTAATTTAAATAAAATTTTTATTTCTATTTCTGGAATAAACATTTTGTATAGTTTTTGGATTTAAAAAAAAAAAAGATAGAAACTAATTTAAAACTAATTTTTGGGGATCACAATTTGTTTTTAAAATTTATATTCTGTTTTATATTTATTTAGTGATGAGAAAAGTTTTATTTCCGTATTTTCCTTCCTTTCAATTCGTCTGATTAAATATTAATAATTAAAATGGCAGAAATAATTTTTATGTGTTTATTTTAAATTATGATTTTCATAACATTTTTTGTTTTATTGTTGTGTTTGAGAATTAATGCGAAAAATAAAAATAGATCTGTAACGTACTAAAGGCCTTGTCAAATGAAAAAGAGGCAAACAAAAAAAAAAAACTCAACATCAACAGAAAATCTAATCCATTAGCCAGGGTTAAATAAAAGGAGTAACAGTGGGAATAACATTTCTCTTGTCAACACATAAAAGTAACAAAATACTAAACATTTTAATCCATATTTTCAACAATAACAACAACAAACAAAAAACTGGTGTCCATTCCACGTGAAATGATCAAATCTTTAAAATCTTTCCTGTTGAAAATGAAACCGAAGAACAAAAAAAAAAATGTTTAAAAAGTAAACAAAAACAAATTTGGAAAGAGTAAAAAGAGTAAAAAAAAGGACTTCCTTCTGTTTTCGTTTTCTCTTTTCATTCCACTCTAATTTCTTGTGTCCTTGTGTAATTTGTTTGTCTGTTGATTCATTCGAATATTTACAACACACAACATTTTCCTTTTAAACAATATTATATACTTTTAAAAGGATGTTTAAGGATGTATTTATAATCCTAATTTCTCACGTGTGCTAGCCAAAGAACTGATACTGGAAACTCTCTAAAAAGTATTTTAACTTTTCATCCATATGTTACTCTATATATCTGTGTATGTATATGTATGTATTTTGTAGTTTAAACAAATCCCAGATGAGAAAGAAAAGTCTTTAGACCATACACAAGAAAATTATGTTTGTGTTTATAGAAAAAAAAAAACAGGAAAAGAAAATAACGAAAAGAAGGAAAATCGTTGCCAAAAGTTCACAGGGCGGAACTTGTAACATTAATCCAACACATCACCGAATGTAAGATATATTATCTCATGCAATTTTACAAGGATATTGTCGAGTATGTGTGTTCTTTAAACTTAATGGTCCTCTTTATTCACAACATGCTATATATTTTTCTTATTTCATTTTAAGACGAAGAAGAAATTTATTTGAAAAATCTATAAGACTTAATGAAAATGATTATATTCATTATCATGAATTTTAGTTTTTGTTTTCTATTCAAGTCAACGATATTCTACATTTTCCTTTATTTTCATCTTGTTATTTTTCTGTGTGTATTTAAGAATTTGATAGGAAAATTGTTTATGCTTTTAAACTGTAAATCAGACATGGTAAAAAAGGTGGTATATAAATTGGAATGAGAAGAAATGCTACAATCAAATCCAATCAATGTACATATATAAGATAAGACTTCGATCCCTTACAACAAAATATTCAAATTTTATGTACGTCGTCTTATCCACCTTTTCTTAAAAACCATTTCTATACCCACGATTCAGTTAACTCCCGTTTTCGTGAACAAAAACCAACACCAATAACCACCCCATATAACAAAATTCAAATTCAGTTTTGTCTTTAAAAATATCGAATAATACTCTTGCTCGTTAGAGGCATCTTTAGCAATCGCAAAAGTTTTTGGTTTGAAATTTCATGCATCAATATCTTGGTGAAAAATCTTCTGTTTTTTTTTTTTATTTAACATTTTTAAGAGTAACTTTTTGGTTTTGAACTTTGAAGCACCAATTTAAATAACTTTTTTTCTAAAACGTTTCGCTTTATACAATTTAATCATTATCAAAAAAAAATATAAATGTACGCTGCTTGAGTAACGAAAATCTATTTATAATCTTTAAGATGTAACCTAAAGGTACTTTGATAAATTATTACACTAAATAAATTACTAACTATATAAATGTTTTCATTTTAACTTTGTTGAAAGAAAAAGGTCAAAAACAAATTCACAATCGTGTTTAATCGAAATGTGCATGTTGGAAAAATTCATTACAAACAAAATCTATTCGATTTCTTGTAAATTACTTAACTATCACGATCACGAATATAAAAATATATAGAAATTCACATAGATATGCACACATGCACATATGTTAGTATATACATACAAACAAAATGTAATAATCATGGTAAAAAAAAAAATTCTATCCCCTAAATCCAAACATAAATATTCCCCTCTAGGGAATGCGGGAATTAATATACAAACGGACAACAACAATTAAGTGTGATTAAAGAAGCAATTCAAATTGCATCTAAAATAAAATAATAGCATGTCCGAACACATTAGATATGAAGGGGGTAAAAAGACAAAAAAAAAACAAGAATGAAGAAGGAAGATGGAAGATGGAAGAAGAAGGATCAAGCTAAGGATCATATATATCTGTATATATGTTGGAACATATATACGGAACTAAAGATTACGTGACATTTGAAATTGTGCTCATATATTTAAGATGAGGGACAACGGAAGTACATTATAAACTATAGGCGGAGTCTAAAGTGCCTTAACTATATTTAGATATTGAATTTTACAGTAGCGTCGTATAATTCTAATTGGGTCTACATACTTTTACAAAAAATGAGTTAAAACATATCGGTGGTTTTGGTTATCTGAAATATAAATATTATTTGTTTGTACTGAGACTTTCTTGATTTTTAAAGTAACGATTTCAGAATACAATTTGATAGGATCACATATTATTTTTTTTTAATATATCGATAAGATATGTTTACAGCGTCACTGTAACATTTATATAGACCCTATTATATAGTTAAGTTATATATCTCAGGGTGTATATTATGATGTTACATATCTAAAAAATGTATATAATACAACAAAAATATATATATATATTGTATATGAAATGGGTACGGTTCATGATGATTATTTATGATGTTTTAGTATTATATCTTACCCTTTTTATTATTTTGAAGGATTTAAGATCAAGTGAATTTTCTGAGATTCATATATACATACCAATAGGTAAAATCTACATACGTCAAATAATAAAATCTAGAAAGAAATTTGTGAGGAATAAAACATTTTCATAAATATAAAATGAATGTCCAAGAAAAAGAAAAAAGAAAAACAAAAACCAAAAAATTATTTTTATTATATTTTCTCTATAAAATAAACATTTTTAATCAATATGCTAATTTTTTTGTTTGTCCCTTAAAAAAAAAAAAAAAAAAAACAGGCGAACGAATATCAAATTTAGTTTAGAATTAGAACGAATATATTTATTTAAATATACCTTCTATAGATATACATACAACTAAATAGTCCCTGCAGGCTCTCTAGGTTATCAGGTGTGATTAAAATACATTAAGATTTTCTAATCCAATCAAGTTTACTTTTTTCTATTTAGGATAGAAAGAGTACGAGATTGTTTTGATTCTCTTTCTCACTTTAAAATAAATATAATCTGTATATAGAAAGAAAGTGTGAGAGATGCCATCAGGTATATGGTGAATGAGGGGGGGTCAAAAAAAATATACACTTTAAAATTTTTTAAACACCAAAAATTCCTATAAAATATTTTTCAAATAAATTTTGTTTCTATTTTCCTTCTTCTTCCACTTCTTTTACCTATTTTTTTGAAATAACATTATTTAAGAAGCAACAATAACAACAGCAACAAAGAAAAATATATAAACATAGAAAAAAAGGTAACATGTTGACGTTTTTATACTTTCAATATAATATTTCTATTTTACAAAGGGAACAAGAAAAGAAGAAAATTTGTATACATTTTTGCAACAAAATAAAAAAAAAAAAAATTTACTAATTAAAAATTAAAATTCAATATTTGAAGTATAAATGAAAATTTTCTAACTTTAATGTACACAATATAATATAAATATATATAAATATATAATATAATTAACCGGGATTTAATTAAACGCATATTTTTAAAGTGTAATAAATTTACAGGCACTCAATTATATACCCACCCAAAAATTAATTTATCCCGATTTTCATCGTAATCTAAGCAAAAGCAAATTAGAGTCCATATTATATATTTTTCTCTTTCTATCTTTTTTATACTCTTTCCATAATAAAATCCCTTATATTTATATATAGTAGATTCGTTTATATAACTCTGATGTGAAATACAAAACACAAATAAAGACCAAACCTAATGTTACCTAAGGGATGGCTTTTATATAATACAAGGGTGAGGAAAAACAAAAAAAAAAAAAAAAACAAAACGAAGTAAAACCAGGGAAAACGTAGTGGCTATTATTTAGTTTAAATACTTAAATTCGTATTTTATTTTATTTTATTTATTTTTGTTATTCTGGGGGTTTTGTGTTGGGAATTGCAATATACAAATTTTACTCTGTGTTTATTTGTTTCTTCCTTTTGTTTTCTTCCTTTTTTTTTCTGTTGTTATTGTTGTTTTTGTATTTAGTTAATATTATAAAATTTGCTACTTATATAAACGAAACCAACATTGTAATAAACACAAACAAAAGAAAATTACAACAACAACAAAAAAGAATAGAGTAAGAATAACCTAACAAGTGGATTATTACATTACACTGCCACTGTAACCGTTAATTGAACAAAATATTAATTATTGTACTTTTAATTTGAATAAAAACAAATTTCTGTGTTGACAGAAATATAATGGTGAAATATTTTGTGGCAATGTATAAAAAATTTATTAATTGGATTGAAAATTGCAATTAAAACTTTAATTTTCAGTTCAATGGAAAATTCAGACTAAATTATATAATTCTATTCTAGGAATATGCAATTAAAAATATACAATTTGTCATTAATTCCAATATAGATTGGATTCTTCAAATGCAGTATAAAATAAGGTAAAGAAAAATTGAATGAAATTTCCTTTTTTCATTCAACTTCATTCAATTGAGAAAATCTTTAAATATGTTCACATACAATTTATTTATTTGTTTGTGAGTAAATTTTCATAAATTATTTTATGGACACTTGTGACTTCTTAGTAAAAATTACCCATATTAAACTTCAAATATAATGTTAAAGTGAAACTAAATAAAACAACAAACAAAATTAATTGTATTTTGTGACAAAATATCAGAGAAAAAAAAAAAAGAAGAAATACAGAACAAATTTAATTTCCTTTTTGTTCTTTATTTTTGGTGTTTTCTTAATTATTCCCCAAAGATTTCTGAACACAATTTCTAATTTTATTTATATATATATTTTTTTGTCTTAATGAAAAAGAAATATAAATGTCTAACATTATTCCTATTTATATCATTTCAAAGTGTCACTATCACTAAATTTGTAACAGGAAAAACGAAAATCTCATAAAAATTAATAATGTGCGATTGGAAATTTTTTCCTCTAGATATTTTTTTTTTTTGACATTTCCCAGAATATTATTTTTTTTTTTAATAATTTGTTTTTCTGATACAAAAGTTATTTTTAGAGTCGAATAGTAAACATATAGATAATAAGTGCAAGGGAGTATAGTGGGTGAAATAGAAAGACATACATACATACATACATACATACATACATACATAAATATAGAGGGAAATTCTTATAAATTTTTGGTATATTCGTATTTGTATTCATATTGAATAGACTCTATTTGATGGCAGCTTGTGTTGATGTCGTTGTTGGTTTGTCGTCAGTTTCATAAAACAAAACGCACAAAAAAAAAAACTATTATTATTTGATTGGATTTTTCGTGAAGTTTCCCTATGGATAGTTTTTTTTTTTTAAACAAATTGTGTGACTATAAAATTTAATTAAAAAATATGCGAGAAGGAAAGCGACGAAAAGGAAATGATTAAAATTTTGCATTAAAAAAAAAAAAAGTAATAATGACAATTTTTTTTATGGTTCAATTTCCTGAACCTAACATTTTTACTGCTTACAAGTTCAGTAACCTTTTTATTTAAAAATGAAAAAAAAAAAAAAAGGAATCCTATTTCTAGGACTTTTGTTAAATGTTCAAATGTATTCTCATGTCACGCATCAATCAATCAAATGTTTAATAGAAATTAAAGCAAAATATTTATTCTTATTTTTCAAAAATAATTTATTTATTTTTGAAGACAATTTAAGACTCTCTTATTACAGAAATATTGTGTAATTTTATAGGAAAAGGAAAAGGAAAACATAATTATCGAATATTTACACCTACCTTCTTTTTTTTTTTTGTTTTTCTGTTTTTCTGTTTTTCCTAAATTTCTCTCAGAATATTGGAATTTCTTAAATTACAAGGAAAAAAAGGTAAAAATAGAATAAGGAAAAATATTGTCTCATTTGTGTTAAATTCATTCAACACAACACAAAATTTGTAATTAATTTTTATTATTATTTTTGTTATGATAATTATTTTTTATGCAATCCCATACGCATACACACACACACACTCGGGTTATATCTAATTAAACAATTTGTATAAATACGTAGCATAAAATGAGTCAGAGAGCTCATAGAATTTTTAATCAATGAAGGAAAGTAAATTAAATCCATGTTGTGCTTTAATTTTATTTCAGTACAATAAATTTTTATAAAAATCAAAAAGGAATAAATAAAATAAAAGTAACTACGTCAGTTAAATATATTAAATCATTTAATCAAATATTTATAAAAAGTGGCCAAACACTATTAATTGTAATCCTTATTATTAGCAATAGAATTAATAATTAAATTATTGTTCTAAATAAAAAAAAGGGAATAAAACGCACACTGGTTTTATATTGGATAAATAGAAGTAAACATAAAACGGAATAGAACAAATTTAAATGCATTTTTTATGTGCGTAATAATAAGGGGGGAAAAAAAAACTTTGAACTTGTATATGTTCATATTTTTTGATAAGTTGGAATACAAATATAAATGTTAGATCTATTTTCTAGAAGGTTTTTTTTTTTTTTGTCTTTTAATCTTGATATAATACTCATCGTACATATGCGTATGTATAACATTATACATCGCAAAGAATTATCTTTTCTTATTTCCTTTATAAATACATATAATAATATTATTACGAAAATAATGCAATAAAAATAATAATAATAATAATAATAGAGAAATATTTTCATCACTTATCCTCACTTAACTACTTGTTGACATCTGTGAACGCGCGTTTATATATATAAATGAAAATTATTGTATTATTCTTGTTTTATAGAGAAGTTTTTTAAGAAGGGAACGAGAATAAAGAATAAAAAGCAAAGAAAAAAATTCATCAATCTAATATAAGAGGTAAACATAAATAAATGTGCATCGTGTTTGTTATACTTTTAAGTGTAATTCATGACTTCTGGATTTATAATCAAATTTAATATAAAGAAAAATAGAATGGAAAGAAACTTCATACATTAAAAATAGTTAAGCAACAGTCATTTTATGGTATTTGTACGAATATAAAAGTTCATCCCTTATAAATAATTCTTGTACTCGTTACACTTTACTTATGTGCTATTGACCGATTATAAAAGTTCATGAACTTACATCCGTCAAATAATTCTTGTACTCGTTAGACTTTACTTTGTTCAACTTTAAATTTTTAAAGGTGTTCAACTTCTAGTTATTCCATGAAATTTGTTTTGTTTGACCTGAAACAATTTTCTTTTTCTGATATTTTCTATATCTGATTTTTATAAAGTTTTTTTTCTTAACGTGTCACGTCTTCACATCATATTCTTATGCTAAATTCCTCTTCATTCAAACCATTATTAGATTGAAGATAAAAAAGATTCGTAAAATTTAATAGTATCACATTCTATTTTTGAATTGAACTCTATTGACCTTTGCTCTCTATGCAATTTAAGTGCAACAATTTTACTATTTGTTGTTTTTTTAGAAACAATCAAATCTTGACCATTTGATGTCCTCTTTAAAATAATAACAAAAATAATCTTAAAAATGAATATTGATTAGATCATGCATTAATAAATTAAACAATCAAAATAAAAAAAATACAATTAAATTAGGAAAGGAATAATCTTCTTCTTCTTTTTTTTTTTTTTATAAGTGATGTAAAACCGTAGGCGGCATATTTTTTGTTAAAAGTATTTTATTGTAGTGTTGTTGTTCTGTAATTTAAGTAAAGAAGTTCAAAGAAAGAAATAGAAGACATATGGACATTTATAATGATCGGGGAGACCTTCTTTCTATTGTTAAGAAAAAAAAAAAGATGAATAAGAATATGCTTAGGTTTAGTTAAAAAATAAAAAAATAAAATATATATGAATGAATGAATGAATGATGAATAATCTCATCTGTTCATGTTTTATTTTATATTTTATATTTTGTCAACCCCAGAAAATTATTTTCGTTTTTCTTTCATATTTATTTTTTTTTTTCTTTTTTTGTTGTTCTTAAGTCGGTCGGAAGCGTTTGTTTCTGCGATATTCATTCACAATAATGTATGATGTGGGCCATAAATGTATTATAGAAAATAGATGATAAATAATATATAAAAGAATGGACCAAAAAAAAAAGTTGTCATCCAATCCCTATTTATATTCATTTGATTTTATTTCTTCTTCATTCATTTGTTGTTTTTGTTGTTGTTGTATTTGTTGTTATTATTTTATTTTTATTTATATTTACTTCCATTTTATTTTTATTCCTTCTCTTTTATTTTATTTAAAAAAAAAAAAACGAGAACAGAAAGATGTAGATTATGGCATTTTTTGTTGTTATTGTTGTTATTATTGGTTAGGTTAGGTTAGGTTTTTGTCTTTTTTTTTTTTTTTTTTTGAGAGGATAAATAAACCACTCTTTCTAATGGATATATTTTTATGATTTTTATTGGATTAAAATTGGTTCGTTCAGAGTAAAAGCAGGGTGATCATAATACCTATACATTTGTATCATTACACAACTATATATACACACACAGTATATACATATATACCAACACATTTATATGTCACGTGCTGAATGTATTTTAGATTGTGAAATATAAATTTTGTCTTTCATGAAATAAATGACCCTAAATTAGTCAACAAAATAAAGAAAAAAAAAAAAAAAGCATTAAATAAAAATTCCTTCATTCTCATCATACAAATGGATAGAAGAGAGATGTATTTATGTCACACACAAATAGAACCTGTATCTATCTCTGTTTATAATCTTTTATATATCTACGAAATATTCCTATAACCTCCCCTATACTTCAGTTTGATTCACCAATATATTATTGCCTCCTTCACAATAAAATTCCTTCTTTTTTTTTTTTTTTTTTCTTTCCTTTTTAATATAATTTACAAATAATTTATCATCATATCCATACTTTATCTAAAACGCACATATCAGAAAACAAAAAAAAAAAAGTTCTTCATCTTATTCTTACATCTCACCACTTCCAGTTTCTTTCTCTTCCAACAACAAAAAAAAAAAATGAAAATAAAAATTTGTTTTTCATCGACAAATTTTTTATCACAATCACCATTATCATGATCATCATCATCATCATCATCTGTATAATGATCATTCAAGAGAGACATTTATCGAAGTCATTTTCTATAAAACATTTTTATAATTAAATTTTTTTTTTTTTATGATTTTTTATGTGTATGGTTTTTTTTTTCCATTGCTTTTCATTTCCTTCTGTTCTGTTGAACATAAAAATTTAAGAAGAAAAAAAATAAATAAAAATAAATAAAGGAAACATCCTGTAGATGACATATGAGGAGAATTTAAAAAGAAGAAGAAGAAGAAGTATAGTCCTTTTACTAGAAATCGAATAAGGGTAGTTTCTATTTATGTTTTAAAATCGTTTTTTATTGTGATCCGTAATTCTTTAGAACCTTCTAACCCCTCAACTTTTTTTTTATATTATTATTATTATATACCGTTTCATATTGCACATGAATATGGAGTACACACACACACACACACACATACACACTTACACACAGTCAAAAACATAAATAGATTCTTTTATATTAGGTTTATATATAGAGAACGATAGAGAGAGAGAAGATAATTCGACAGTCCGGACAATATGATGATGTTATCTTTATAATTGCTAGGGTCTGAGGTTCGATGTCCGATATAGATATCATCCCCTCCGATGTACGTTTTTTTTTTCTTCTTCTTTCTTCTTCTTTTCATTTCACTCGTTAGCACAATGTATTATACGTAGCACAGTGGCGAAATTATTATAAATGTAAGAATGAGAATGTAGCCGGGCGGCCCCCCATTCATTCACTCTATGGGCTAAGAAAAATTTAAATTATTTAATAAATTATTAAAACATTTGGACGCTTTATTTTTTTTTTTTGAACGTGTGCGCTCTTTTTTTTTTTATTTGTTTTATTTCGCGGCAAACGAAAGAAAGAAAAAAAAAATGAAGAATTATTGGAACCACAAAGAAAAATAAACTTTCCTCATTCTTAAAATGAGAGAGAGAGAAAAAAAAATAAATAAATAAGAAAAATGTTTAAATATTTCTTCTTTTTTTTTTTTTTTTTTACTTATTTAATTTTCTTTTCTTTTCATATTTTTTTCTTGTTTTTATTGTGCGAAAAAAGTTAAAATTAAAATTTATTATTTTGAAATAAATAAAAGTTAGTCCATTAAAATAATAATTTTTTGTATAATAAACTTACGTTATATTGTTGTTGGTATATTTGTACATTATATTGTAAATGAAAGAGAGAGAGAGAGAGAGATAGATAGAGAGTGACTAAATTAATCGTTAATACACCACTGACCTTTATATCTATATATACATTTTTATATACTATTATAATGTAATGACGTAGATATATAAAGTGTAGGGACCAAATACAAATATAAAAGAGATGATATTAGAAGAAGTAACATCCCTGATGTTTGGCATTATTATAATAACTTTATATCATAAAAATATCTGAGGCTGCGTGATTTTGTCGCATAAAAACCAAACCAAAAAATGAAAAAAAAAAAGAAGGAAAATGGGAACACACACACAAAAATGGGAAAATGGGAAAAATGAATGAGAAAAATATATATTTATAAATTTTTTTTTTCTTTTCCTGTTGTAAGTGAATTAACGTAATTAGTTTTTTGGGTTCATATTAAATTTTTTTTTTTTTTAATTTTTTTATCTAAACTTGAAACTCTATATAGATTTTTAAGGTTTACAGAAAAAAAAAAAAAGACAACAACAACAACAACAAAAGAGAGAGAGAGAGAGCGAGAGATAATTTTGTAGTGAAGAAGAGAGTGAAGTGTATCTCTGTAGGTATATTACGATCATCGTTTTAATGCAATTTAATTTTTCAGTTAAGTTTAATGGAAAATTTTAATTGCGGTTTTTTTCAAATTAGAAACATTCATATTTTCATACACACACACACACACATTTTGCTGTGAAGAATTTTCTAAATTTAATTTAATTTTTTTTTTTATATTTTTCATTTTTTTTTTCTTCTTCTTCTTCTTCTTATAATTTTCTTCTTCTTCTTCATTTTTCTTTGTAATTATTTTAATTGTAGCAATGTTTTTTTTTTTTTTTGTGTTAAAAGATGATCTTTTTACTGTTCTCTAGAGACATTTAAAATGAGTTCTATATAAATTTCAAGGTTATCATTACGATTATCCTAATTAATCTAACTTTATCATAGTTAAAAATATTTTTGTGATATATTTTTATAGGCCCGCACATTGAATTATCTACAGGAATAATTTACAACAGAGATTGGATAACCTGATAATGTTGATAATATCTTTGAATTTTTGGTCAATATTGAATCGTTTAAGAATATTATCATAGAGGAGTTATAAGTTGTTGGCTAGACAATAATAAAGGGGGAAGGGCTAATAACTATGTGTAATGGTGGGGAATATAATTTGGCAATAATATTCTAATCTTATTAAAATCTATAATAAATGGGGCGTCAATTTAGTTAGATATTTTCTCTATTCAATTTCAAAGATTCTCTAACACATAAAGATCATGTAATAATATCCCAGATAATTACAAACAGAAGTCAGAAGTCTCATATATTTTTTTCATCATCATCAACAAAAAAAAAAACAAAAACAAAATGGAATTAAACAAAAAAAAAAAAAAATAAATAAAAAATAAAATCTATAAAAAGAAATAAATATTAAAATAAAAGAGGCGCCGGACGGCATTTCTGTAAATTTATTTGAAATTGGAGATGGATTCTAATGAGTAATGACTAGAATTAAAAAATAAACAAAAAAAAAAAACATGAAAAACAAAAAAAAAAAAAAACAAAATTTAAATGGAAAATTCTTTTGAAGTTTTCATATGCGTGACACATGACAATTTTGTTGTTCTTCTCTCATTATACTAAATACCTTCTGATATCTTCTATTCTAATTATTCCTCTCTGGAAGAAAAACAACAACAAAATATGAATAGAAAAGAAAACAGAAAAATATTATAAATAGCAAACAGAAATAATTAGCGAACTGTCGCATAATTTTATACAACAAAAAGATGTCACCCATTTTTTTTTTGTATATTTTGCTTCATCTACAAATCAACACAATAAAATATTAATGAATGAATCGTACAGGTTTTCCTTCTTTTATTTTTTTTTTTCATTAAATTTTCTACAAATTTTCTTCTTTTTTTTTTTTTTTTATTTTTTTGTACATAATTTAAAATGTTTTATAAAACAAAAAAGAAAAAAAAACGGTAAAAAAGATAAAACGAAACATATAACTTTTCAGTTTAAAAAACTGTCCTCATTACTCATAAAAAAAAAAAGAAAACATTTTCCCGGACCAACAGCAACAACAAACAACAACAAACAAACAACAACAATAAAACCATCTGGTTTTGAATAGAATTCACGTAATTCTTTTTTTAATCTCAGACACGGACTGTTTGATGTCACATTCACATACCGCATCACAATAACAACAACAAAAACAACAACAACAACAACAACATAAAGAAACAACAAATAATAAAAAAAAAACAACAACAAAACCACAACAACAAAAATAAAAGGATAAAAGGGAAAAACGTGAAAATAAACAAAAAAAAGAAAAAAAAAACAAAACAAAATAAAACAAAAAGAAAGAAGATTGAAACAAATAGAAAATATTTTTCTTCGTGGTGCGATGCATTTCCCTTTGATACTTTCTCACTATGATATTTCGCAAAAAAAAAAAAGAAGTAACAAATCATTTTGTGTGTGGGTGTGTGTTGTGTTGTGTGTGTGTATGTGTGTTTGTGAAAATATAGGGAAATTCACATGGAAACATAAAACTGAAAATAATACTATAAATCATTCAGCTTTATTCTCTATCTTTCTCTATTCGTATATCTCTGTTTCATACTTTTTTTTGTGATTAATCTTTAAAATACACACAATAAAATTCAAACCAACTCAAAAATGGTAACGCGTTATAATTAACACATTATTAATGTCAAACATTGAACAGAGAAAAAAAAAAAAAAAACAAACCAGAAGTAACACACATAAAAAGTGGAAAGAAAATATCGTCTTTTTCCTCTACTTCTTCTTCTTCTTTTTTACTGACTTTAATTTATAGCAAAAGATTTTGGTTGAGGGATTTAAAGATTATTCTTCCTCTTTTTTTTTTATGAGTTTCGCTTTTTTTTTTTGCCTTTAGTTTAGTGTTCATGTTCTGTTCTTCATTTTATTCTTGTTGTTGTTGTTATTGTTGTTGTTTTCATCTTTTGTTGTTGTTATTTAACTCTTTTCAAGGAACGAAGATGATGATTTCTTTAAAAAGAATGGTGAAAAAAAAAAATTGATATAAATCTCATTCATTTATTTGTTTTCCCTTCCATAATTATGATTTATTTTGTTATTTTGTGTGGTGGAGGCGTTTAGAGGTACCTAAATTTTTTCTTCTCTTTATTAAAGAAGTTTTTTTTTTTTTCTTGTTTCTTTCGCAACGAAAATAATAAAAAAAGTTCTTTGGGAAAAAGGTAATTTTTTTAAAAGTTTCAAATTATTTTGACTTGACAAACGTTTTCTTTTCTCTTGGTTCTCTCTCTCTCTCTCTCTCTATCGTGTCATTCGTTTGACTTTTCACGTGACGTAAATTTTTTTGGGTCGGGTCGGGAACGCATATGCTTTGTGATTTATTTATTTTTGTTTTTGAATTTTGAGTCGTTCAGAAATTAATGAGGTATGAGAATTTTTTTGTCAAATTCCATCAAATGTAATTTGAACTTTTATTTATTTTCTAAACTAGAATAAAATTAATTGTTTGATAATCCAAATTACTAAAATCTGGTGATCCTTTATTTGTTGTATTTGTAAATAGTTCGAAAAATTGAACTTCTTTAATAAAAGATCGTTTACAATTTCAGTATTTTACAAGAAAGTAATTGAATTAATAATAAATAAAATAAGACATGTTCGAATTAACGAATTAACCAATAACAAGTCAAAAAAAAAAAGATCGATGTTCTTATACAGATTTCAGAGTGAAATGAATTATAAAGATTTTACAATGGTTTTAGACTGGATTACCATTTGCCTTATTTTGAATGACCTGGTAATACAAAATTTCTCAAATTGTATATTTGAATAATATTTTATTATTCAAAAGAATAAGATCATTAATAATACATTCACTCTCTCAAGTCACTCTCTCTCTCTTTCTATCACACTCAGTCGGTATATTTGTTTCTTCAATATTCTGACTTCATAAAAAAGAAAAGAAAAAAAATAACATTAAAGAAAAAAAGAAGAGAATTTTTGTTTATACAAAAATTGATTAATTCTATCAACAAGTTCTTTAAACATCCATCAATAATAAAATGTTCTTTTAGTTTTTGTTTATAATCATCAGTCTTAATTTTATCTAATAATAATATTTATATCATTTGTTTGGACTTGATCAAGAAGACGTTGCAACACACACACACACACATATAAACACAAAAATACTCAGTCTAAACATACAAATACAAACAGATAAATGAAAATAAAACAAGAAAATAAAATGGATAATAAATATTTGATAATCGTTTCAATTTTCTTATTTTATATTCGATTTTCTATAGATTTTTGTCTTAGAAAAATATTATTTTAAAAATGTTCAAGAGATAAAAAGGTAACCTTTTTCACTCTTATATTTTTTACCTTTAAATTCAATTGATTTCTTATTCTTTTACTTCATCTTTTATATGAAAGATTATTAGGCCACCGGTTTGTGTGTTGGTGTTGTGAATGCTTTTATTTTTGTCTGTTGATGGATAAAAAGTAAACAAACACACCGTAAATATTATTTTTATTTATACAAAATTGACGGGTGATTGTTTATTTTTAAACAATCATCCACATCATCCACATCGTTCCCATCATCCAATTCTTCATATCATTGCAAATAATGTGAATCGTATTTTATTATTCATATGAATTTAAGTTCATAATAAAAAAATAATAAACTATCGAAGATATCTAAACAACAAATAAAATAGATTTTTTTTATTATGTTGATGTTGGATGCTGATGTTGAGGATATGAGAGGTTAACGTCGTTTTGTTTATATAAACTATACAATACAAAGTATTTGTGCCCTTTCAACAATCTATGAGAGGGAGAGAGGAAATTGCACCACTTTTTTATTTGTAAAATAAAAAAAAAACAAAACAAACAAATTCTGTTCATCCTCAGGCGAATATTATTATTTTTTTCCTATTCTGTTTGTTCTGGTTCAATAATATTCAAGTAATATAAATAACTTCATTCACATCATCCCTAGTTGTTACATTATTCTAAGTAAAATAACAGAAATCCTCATAAATAAAATTTCAAGTTGATCAAATTAACATTTAACATTGTCAAATAATGGCTTTTTTATTTCGTGGCCATGCAACTAAAAAAACAAAAAAAAAATAGACATCATAAAAAATTAGGGTAAAAGAAAAAATTGTGTCATTATTTCCGATCACTTTTCTAGTAGTTTTTTTGTTGTTGTTGTTGTTTGGGGTACGAATTTCATTTTCTTCCTTCAATTTCATTTTTTGATCCCTTATACGATGAGGGTAGATTATAAGAGGGTAGGGTGTAGAGATTTATTGTAGATAGAGATATCATTTTTTTTTTTAAATAGACAAAATATAGATAATAGATGAGTCTAAATCGAATAGTGTATCAAATCTTTCAACGATCTCTTATGTCAACTTTTAAATTTATATACAAATGAAAAAAAAAAAAATTATATGAGATCAAAATAGCGTATTTAATGTAAAGTAAGTATAGAATAGAATAAAATTTGTCACATTCATTTTTTCTTTCTGTTTTTTTTTCTAAATTTCCATTCATAACCAATTTCGTTGAGTATATACTTTCCCTCCCCCTTTTTATTATTAGTTTCTTATTCAAATATACTTATTTTTATATTAAGAGAAAGATAGGAAAGAAAAAAAAAAACTCTATTTGATTTTCAAAATGAATCAGTGTGTTGGGTTTGTTTTGTATTTATTTATTGTATAACGACACAAAAGTCCTCCCCAAAATATTCACATAAAATATTATAATCTTAAAATAAAAAAAATAGTGCGTGAACTTATTTAGTGCGTATCGTCATAAAAAATACCAACAATAAAAAAAAACAACAACAACAATAACAACAAAATAAGCCCAGAAGAATAAACAAAAAAATAAAAATGAAACAACAGAGAGAGAGAGAGAGAGAGACAATCAAATAGTCTGTATAGAATAAATAATAAATAACAATAAATATAAAATAAACCCAAGAGAACAAGACAAAAGAAAAATATAATGTCAATTCAAGTGGTTTTCCCATCTTCATCATATTTGGCCCATTTTGTGGTAAAAAAAAAACAAAACAAAAATTATCCCATATCTTTTACTTTTGTTGTTGTTGTTATAGATGAATCAGGAGTAGAGAATACGCTGCATTATCCTAGTTTTCTTTTTTGTTATATTTGTTATAAAAAAAATAATAATTTGATTCAATAGAAATTTTCCCATTAATATTTTTGTCATTATTATTATTTTTTTTGGGTTATTGTATTTTTTCTTCCCCATTTCATTTTGCTATTCGTTTATTTGTTGTTTGTTGTTTGTTTCATTTTTTGTTTTTTTTTTTTTTTTTTTGTTTTAAGACGAAAAAATAAAAGGGTGGAAAAAAATTGTCGTCTTATGATGAATTCTATTGAATAGATAAATTCTTGTTTTCTGTGTGCTCCCCATTTTCTAATATTTAAGGGTTTGAATTTTTAAAAAATTATTTTAATGAAGAATTATTAGCGTGAGAAATGCTGTTGTTGTTGTTGTTGTTATTATTATTTTTTTACTTTGAAAAACAAAAACAATTTTTGTTAATTTATAAAAGAAAAGGGGAAAAATTGTATAATTTTCGTTATTATTTTCCCTTTTTTTCTTTTAATTTTCTATATTCATTATTTATTTATTTATTTATTTATTTTTTATTTATTATTAAGGAAAAAAAAGAAAGAAGGAAAAAGATGATTCCTGTAATGATTATTTATTGTCCTAATTTATAAAATAAATAATTGATTTAATTGATTTTTAACATTGCTGTTGTTGTTGTTGTTGTTGTACTTTTAATACAATTTTTTCCGTTTTGTTATTTGTTCAATTTCACTTTTATTTTGTACAAAATGTTCAAAAGGGAAATAGGGAAAACTAATGGCATACGCATACACGCACACACATTAAATTATGTAATCTGACACACATGCACACACACTTCAATAAAACCACACTCAAAATTGTCATTTCGAAAATATATAAAATTGTGTCAATGTTTGTGTAAACTGTATGTGTATGCGTGTGTGTGTGTATATTGAATGATTGAGGTTGGAAAGGGTCTGCAAAATACTCTTGTCTACATTCAGGTTAATTGGTTGACCAAACAAATCATTTTACATGTTTAACCGCCTTTTTGTGTTTATTTTCTTTCTTGGAAAATTTTTTATATATTTTCCTCTTTATAATCGAATTGAAATTTCTTTTTTTCCCTTATTAAGGTAAAGGAAATTATTTCACTTTGGGATTTTCATGAATTAATAATTAAACGCCTTTTTTTCTAATTTGCCTTAAAAAAAATCATTTTTTTTTTATTCAAATTGGTTTGTTGTTGTATTTATGAATTTTGGGATTATGTTTTTTTTTTGTTATGACTTTTCAAACGTAAACAAAGAAAACAAAAATTCAAATCTTAGAAAATCCTTTTTAAATCCGTTTAAATTATGATATTGTTAGAATTTAAATCAAAAAAAACAAAAAATAAAGGAAAAAATAAAAATCTGATTTAATCAGAGAAAGTTTGCAAGACTTTGGTCAAAAATTCCCATTTGTTTATAAATTATCATTTCTTAGTAACGAATTTATTGTAGGAAGCTTATTTTCTTAGATTTTAATCAATAATTTAAATGAATAGAAAATAACCACAAAAATGTTTCTTTATTGTTTTTCATCCAACTCATATTAATTTTGAACCTTTTACATTTCCTACTCTTGTACTTTTAGTTGTGTGGAATTTTAGATCAAACTATACTGTAAATGTTTAGGATTAATCCAATAATCCAATTGAATTTCAATTGATTTTATAAATAATAGAAAATATATAAATTAGCATCCATACAGCATCCAAAAATTAAATTGATTCAACTACAACATAGTTTTTTATTTTTCAAGACGGGTGTTTATCTTGAATTTTTTATTCTTCGTCTTTCTTTCTGTTTTCTTTCTGTAAAGACACTAAAAAAAAATGTACATAATAAAATTCGTCTATCTAATCCATTTCTCTTCTATAAAATTTACCTCAACAAATTTACAAAATTTATATTATGCTTTTTAATACAGTTTTCCAATTTTCTTTTGAACAAAAATAAGATGAAGAAGAAGAAGGCAAAAAACAAAAAAAGCAGAAATAATGAAGAACCAAAACCAAAACAAAAAATAAAAGAGATTTAAGTAAAATTGTAAAAATATAAGTTGAAAATGTCCAAATCTCATGAGATTATCTGCCAAAATGTAAAATAAAAAGAAGACAAGAATGTATGAATAAAAAAAAAAATCAATATCGAAGAAGAGTTGTTCCATTCCAAACAGAAAAAAAAATCAGGAGGAGCAGGAGACTGGGTGGAATATTGACCGAAGCAAACATTTTTTTTTTCTGTTTTATGAAAATTATAAACTTTTTCATTACAAAAAAAAAACCCCCGTCCTCCCACCGTCCGATCTGTTCATATTTCTGTCGAATTGTTTTTTTTTTCTCTTCATCTCTCTCTGTCTAAAGTTCTTCTTCATATATTAGTGGAATGTTTTTAGTTGGTTTGCGATTTATTTATATGCAGTTTTGATGATGATTAAACTGAATTTTCACGTTATTTTTTTTTTCTCCATTTTTCTCCATATAAATGTTCGGTTTTATGGAATTTTCACGATTAAAAATTTAATATTTAAAAAGGTAAAAAAAAAAAACAGAAGCAGAACCAGACGAAAATTTCAATAGGATGAGTGAACGAGAAGAAAATGGAAGTTGTAAAGTTTTATAGTTGATTGTTGTTAACATTTTCTGTGTGTGTTTTTTTTTTTATTACTGGAAAAATTTATATCATCTAACGTGATCTAATTTATAATATTTATGAAATAAATAATAGTTAAAAGAAAACTATGACGTTTGAATTTTTCTTATGACTTTTGATGATTCTTCAACATGATTAAATGAATTGAATTGTGAAGGAAGGAAGTGTAAAAGTTTAAGTTTCTCTCTCTCTCTCTCTCTCTTTCTCTTTCTATTGTTTTTAACAAAAGTAATTTATTATTATGTTTCAAAAACATACAAAAAAAAACACACACACACACATAGACCAAGAAAATGTAGAAAAACACAGTAGAAAAAGATGATGAGAAAAAATTGGAGAAAAGTGGAAAATAAAAAGAAAAAGAAAAAAAAAAAAGCACAAACAAAGAATTAGAGAAGAAAATCAAAAGAATCGATCGACCTAATAAAAATGTAATATTTATATAGAGAAAATAAGTTGGAAATCATCTGTGAACATACATAAGCTTTGGAAAGAAATACATATACACACACACACACATATACAGACACACACACACAAACACACATATATACAGACACCTATTGTAACACATGATCAAAATGAGCTTTTTTCAAAACAGAAAATTCTGACAAATCAATTGAATAATCAGACTGGTTTTTTTTTTCTCGGTCTATTTTCTTTTTGGTTTTATATTTTTTGTTCTATTTTCTTTCAGTTTTATTTTCATAAATCACTCATTCGACGTGTTATTTTCCAAATATCGATTTAAATTTTCCATTTTCTTGTTTTCCATTCTATTCTCTTTTTTTTTCCAACTTTTTCAACTTCTCTTCTTCTTCTTCTTCTTCTTTCTTTTCTTCCTTTTTTCCGTTTCTAAAAGGTGAACCAAAAAAAAAAAAAAAAAATAAGAACTTCAAACATGCGTTAATTTGCACGTTCCGAAAATTCAGTTGAATTCATGAGTTTTTTTTTGGAAAAAATAATATCGAGATTGAATATTTATTTTTTTTTTTTTACCTGTAAAGATTTTTGGTTCAGCAAGAAAGTATGAACATGTTTTTTTTTTCCTTTATCTTTTTCACGGCCTATCGAAGGGAACGAGATAAGGAATCATCGTTTTTATATATTTTTTTTTTATCTAAAGAAAAAAAAGAAGAAGAAGAAAGTAGTGAAAAAAAGGGAAGAAAAAAAAAAGGGAATATTTTTGAGAAAAGAGCAGCAACAAACATCAACAACAAAAATTCAATAAAGTGTTTTTTTTTTTTGGAGAAGAAAAGTAAAAAAAAAAGAAAAGAAATCGAAAAGGAAGAAAAGTTTTCTTTTTTTTTTTTCTTTACACGATAATAAAGGAAAAGAATATAAATTTGTTGTTGTTGATATTGATATTGATGTGTGTGTGTGTGTGTATGTGTGTGTGTGTGTGTGTATGTATGATCGATTTTATTTAATATTATAAGAAATATACAATGTTCGTATATGTCGTATTCGTATTATCGTTATTATTATTATGAATATCATGTAATTCAATGCATGTCAATTGCAGATAATAATCTTTTTTGATGGAAGTAAAATGAAAGGCTATACTACTATACGTATATACATAATATATCCCTCTTCATACTATTCTTCAATCACACACACCCCAACAACAACAACAACAACAAAAATATCTCCCCTTCCAACCAAACAACCAACCCATTCACCTACTATCCTCTTATCCAATCCATAGGTTAAGGATCCTATCGTTTAATACAAAATAAAAAATAAAAAAAAAAAAAACAGGAAAAAAAAGGAAGAGGGAAAAGTGTGAGAGAGAGAGAGAAAAAAATAAAAGTGAGTCAGATAAATAGAAAGTACCTGGGTCACTGACAATACAAGTGTTTTTGTTGAATATATTATAAAATATTATTATATAAGTTGAGCATCATCATGAGACGTGTCACGTACTTTAAACTAGAAGTTGTGTTTGAAAAGAAAAAAAAAAAAAAAGGTACAAAATAAGACGAAGAAGAAAAAAGAAAAAATATATAAGAAGGATAAGAAGGTATAGGAAGGTATAAGGATAGGAAGGAAAATCGATTGAACTTTATTATATATATTTTATATAAATGCAATTTTTATACGGTTCGTGCAATTTGTTTCTTTTCTTCATTTTTCTTTCTTTTCCTTATTTTTATTTTACCAAATTGGATAGGTAAGGTACTTATGTGTCGTTTGTTTTTTTTTTTTTTTTTTGTTTTACTGAAATTGATGGATTCGAAATTTATTACCAAAAAAAAAAAATAAGATTTGTTGGACACAATGACGAATATTTTTCCACCTTTGACCTAAAATATCTGAAGACAAATTTTTTGTAAGTTTACTAATAAGTTATGCATTAGTAACGGAAGAAATTTATCCAGGAATATTGTCATATAGTTCTAACACACGATGTAACTTTTTGTGTTCATCTTTATTTGTCCCCACTAAATAAAAATATAATAAAACGAATAATCAAAGTTCAAAAAAAATATTCCATTCATGATTTTTATATCGAAAAAAAAAAAAAAACAGAAAACAAAAAAGAATTAACTTTATTATACCAATCACAGTAGATGATGATAATGATTATGATGATGATGATGGTTTCGTGTCATGATGTCATATCGATGTCATATACAGAAAAAAGAAAAAAAAACAACACACACACACACACACACATAGAGGAAAAATACACAAACACACATGTGAACATATTTTTTTTTTTCGAAAGGTTTTTATAACAAAAATACAACAACAATAACAGGAAGAGGAAGATAGAAAATATAGCGTATGGAAAATGGGGTGTTAGAATCTCTTCCATATTTACATTATGTTTTTTTTTGTTTTTTTGTTCTGTAATATAATTTTTTTTTGGATTATATTGA
Source organism: Pedicia rivosa (assembly GCA_963082725.1). Taxonomy (NCBI): domain Eukaryota; kingdom Metazoa; phylum Arthropoda; class Insecta; order Diptera; family Pediciidae; genus Pedicia; species Pedicia rivosa. The sequence continues at coordinate 13,490,701 of OY720151.1, read as the reverse complement.
CTTTTTCCTTTTATTTTTTTTTATTTTATATTTTGGCTTTTTGTTTTGGTTGCTTTTATTTTTATTAGAAAATTTGGTTTGATAAAAATCAAATTAATAATATTATTTTTTTGTTTTTGGTTCTCTTTTGTATTCTTTACAAACATTTATTTTATGTTTAATCAAACTTTCATTTTCTTTATGTTTTTATGTGTACTGTTTATCATTTTTCTAGTTTACACAGAAAAATTTACCAATTTTTTTATATAAGTTACTGGAAAACATTTCTACAAGTATATAGAGATAGGTTTGTAAGGCATGATGTCATACAAATACCCAAATTAAATTTAAAAAATATAAATATAATAAAGAATTTTTTTGAATTCAGAGCTAAGCTTATAATAGCAGCTCGTAAGTTAAATAAATTTAAGAAAAAAAAAAAATCATTGTAAAAATGTAATAGTTAAGTAATGTCATGAATAAATGAAATGAAATGAAATGAAATGTATATAGAGATAAATATTGAGATTTCATTTTTAAACATTTTTTTATGTACTGAAAAACATTTGTGAGGTTTCTTCAACAATTTCTGATAAAAGATTTTTTTTTTCCGTCAAATTATTTCCATTCTTTTGTGTTCCAGTAAAAGGAACAAATTTTTTTTAATGTTTTCTTAAAGATATTTTCTTTCATTTTGATTGAATCTTTATTTAATTTTGATAAAATAATTTATCTTTACTTTAAAGTTGTAACCACATTTTTCGTTTTAATTGCGTTTTCAATTAAAATTTATTTTCTTTCTGCGCAGTTGATTGTATTCGTCTCTTTTTTTTTCTTTTTACTTTGTTTTTGTTTCTTTTTTCTTTGAATAGAGAAAACTTCGTGCTTTCGCTTAAAAATACATTTAAATTGAGGTAATATATATTTTATCATAAAACTAACTTATGAATATAGAAACTATAATGGGAACATTTTAAAAGAAAAATGTTCTTTTGTTTTGTGTCTTTTTTTTTATCTTTATAACAATTTCTTTTCTATTTTCTTCTGTATCTTCTGTATCTTCTTACATTTTACCATTTTATAATTTTAATTATTTTCAATTGTAATTTTCTTATCGTTTTAGCGTAAACCACATTTTTCTTTTAAGTCTAACTGATTCTGCTTTCTATAAAATTAAAAATAATAGAAATTTATTCTATTTTAAAATGGAAATGAAATATTTTCTCATTGTGAACATTTTTCACAATAAAAAAATATTCCTAAAGGAATGCATCCTGTTAAAATATCACAAGTAGGAATATAGAAAAAATAGAAAATGTATTGACTCATTGTCATTACTGAGTGAATTTTTCATATCGGAAGTGCAGTGAAAGTTTCGAAAGGAAGATTTTTTAAAGAATCCTAGAATTAGAAATGAAACTCAAAGGAAACTGGTGAATTGAAAATTAATTATGAATTTAGAAAAATTCTTTATCAAAAGAAAATTGAATATAACTGGACAGAAATTATAAATGACAATTTAACCATTTCTGCAAATATTCCCCCACCCAAACCACCAATTATATAAAAATTCAATTTAGAAATTCCAATAAAATATAAATCATAAATTGTTTAATTTTCCATTAAATTTTTCTGACACATTAAAAAAAAAAGTGTTCAGCTTTTTATTTTCAGTTATGTGTGAATGAAAAAAGAAAAAATCGTTACAATAACATTAAATTTACCGTCGTTGACCAAAAAAAAAAAAAACACGGCTACTTTGTAATTTTATAGAGCAAATTTTGTTCATTTTCTTTTCTTTTTTTTTTTGCGCAAACAAAAAGCGATACAGCAAAAAATGTATTCAATTGTTCAATGCATTTTATGGACACAATAATTTTTGTTTGTTTGTTTTTTTTTTTTTTTTATAGAAAAGTTAGAAATGAAAGAAAATTTATTGAAAGGGTTACAAATTCCACAATTGTCCATTTATGTGTGTGTGTGTGTATGTGTTTGTGTGTGGGTATAAAGTTTTATATAAATGTGTACTTACAAAGTCCAAATGGCGACTATAAACACATTTTATGAAATAAATATTTTATTTTTTTTTTATATTTATTGAAGCAAATTATGTTCAGTATAAATTCCAGTATATTTTTTTCCATTTATTTGTTTATTTATTTATTTTTTTCAATTCCCTTTCCATTGAATATTGTAGTTATTCTTCAGCAATTGTGACAAACTTCATTGTAATACATTTTTAGTTTTCCTCCATAATATTTTCCTCCATTATCATTTTGCACTCAAATTTTCGTTTTTTTTTTTTTTTTTTTTTGTTACATGCATTTGATGTAGAATTTTTATTATTTGTATTGATTTAAATAATAATCGAGTTTATGATTCGTGATGGGTTTTTTTCAAAGCAGATAGAACATGAATAATAATTTGTGATTTAATTGAAAGGTTTAGGTACACTTTGGTTAGAATGCTGAGGGAAGAATATTATTTTGATTTAATGCATTATTTAAATTAAAGAAAACCGTATGTGTTAATATGGTACTTTTGAATACAAAGAAATTTGTCTCATAAGATTTCAGATTCCCTTTAGATTCCCATTAAGGACAGTGGATATTATTCGGGATTCTTTTTATTAATAAAAAAATTATTAAAATGTTCAAACGATCATAACTCTGACATAGTTTTCTATAATTAATTCATTTAATTATGAAAAAAAAAAAAATTATTGTCATTATTTGAAAACTAAACGTAAACTTTGAACTAAATTTATTATATGGAAAAATTTTATAACAAAAATATAGTAAATCTGTTAAAGACTTTTACCTACAATGTAATAAACCATAAGTTTTGTTAGAAGAAAATTAAATTTAAGGTTTAATTACTCATATTTAAATTTATGAATAATAGTTAATAAATTCATACACAAAAACCATAACCAAAATATGAAACGTATTAAATTATGCTTCCTTTTGCTTTTCACATAATATCTTCTTTCTTTTCTTTTTGTTTTTTTTTTTTTACTAATTTTTTTTTATTTCGGCATTGTGTGTGTGTGTATGCTTCTATTTTTTTTTTTGTTTTTGTCTTTAAAGAGAATATAGAACCCCATCATATAAAGATAGATAATAACATAGAATATTATACAGAGAGGGTATATATGAAAACCACAAAATGTTAGTACATTATTACACCCCAATGGCAAATACTCTTACTATAAATATATATATTTTGTCGGATATGTTTTATAGCAAATTTATTTATTATAGAGTCAGAGAGAGAGAGAGAGAGAAAAAGATGAGATACAAATTATGTATTATTGAGATTCTATAGTAAAAAAAAAAAATAATACAACCCATTGTATAGTTTATATTATACATATTTATATATTATGAGATGCACACGTCATTTATCATCATAAACATACAATAAATAAAATATTTGTGTTTTAAGAAAAAAAAAAAAATAAAAGAAAAGAATAAAAGAAAAGAATGAAAGAAGAAATATTAAGTAGAATATTATCTGTCTATCTGGAACTGTCTATATTTTATAGTAAATATAAAAAAGAAAGAAAATATTTTGCCGATATCAATAAAATATTTATAGACTTCAGATACAGAATATAAGGAGCGCGCCCTCCAGTTACTGCATTTATGTATTTTTGTTTTTCACAAAATTTCTACACAAAAAAAAAAAAAAGGATTTTTCGTTTTGATACAAAAGGAAACATTGTTGTTGTTTTTTTTCATTCTCTCTCTCTCTCTCTAAGAAAAACAGAAATTTTCATAAACAAGAATTTATTTTTACAAGAATTAATATCGTCTTCATAATGAACTTAAATAACCTTTAACTGTCTTTCCTTTAAAGAAAAAAATAGAAAATATAAAATTCAAATTTTGCGTGCAAATAAATTTACTGTAAATTACCTTAAAAATCGCGTTTCTCTTAGATTTAACCTCATTTAATGTGTTTAACCATAATAATTTTTTTTTTGTTTCAATGTCCACTTTTTTTTTCTTTTTTTTTTTTTGTGCCTTGCCTTTTGTTTAAATATATGTAGAGAATGAGAATGAGAATTAGAATGAGAATTAGAATGAGAATGAGAAAGAGAAAAATAGAAGAAAACTACTTAAATCTCATTTAATTTATTTCTATAATAAAATCATCATGCGAATTTCATTTTATTCCATTCCATTCCATTTTTCGTTTTCGTTTTCATTTTTATTTTTATTTTCATTTTTTTTCTTTTTTTTTTTGAATTTATATTTTCCTAAATATTTTACTTGCGCTGTGTGGCTATGAATTTGATGGCTGTTGGCGTTAGCTTCAAAACTAACCCACAAAAAAAAAAGAAAAACAGCAACGAAAAAAAAAATGAAAGAAAGAAAGAATGAAAAAATAAAAACCAGCACACAAAAAAAAAACATCAAGTCACGTTTTTAATTGAATTAAATAATAATATAGAAAATGTAGGAAAAAGTATATGTTTTTGCCCAGCATCTGCAATAGAAGTGAGGTAGAAGAAGAATCAGAAGAGTAAGGCATCGTATATATAAGGAAGAATCATCAAAAACATTTCTAAAAATTTCATGTTATCCAGATGGATAAATCAAAGAAGAAAAAAAAATACTCTAACTTTATAATTTATATTCCATTTATGAAAGAAAAAAAAAAGAAGGAATTTTTCGTTTATATTTTTGGGATCATAAAAATGGGCGCCATATCAAAAGAAATATGATATCCTTTGAGTGTTTATTGGTGCATTTGGACATAATAAAATGTTTGAATGAAAAGATGAGAGAATTTAAAAAGAAAAAAAATAATCACAGCGGGGAAACGTAAAATAATAAGTGTATGAATTAAAACCGTTTGCCATTCCCCCTTTTTTTTTTTTTTTTTTGCTAATGGTTAGGAATAAAGAAACCAATTACCCTCCCAGTTTCCCAAAAATTTCTATTCCTACTTGTAGAAAAAAAAAATAAAACCAACTTCAAACTCAGTACAGAATTTCTGAATGTTGTATGAAATAGAAAGAAAAAAAAAAAAAATCTGCACAAAATGGTAGAATTTTTTTCGGTACTCAATTGAATTGTATACACACACACACACACACACAAACATATATACGATTACCATCATGTGTTTTGTTGTGTCAATTGAAAAAAAAGGCGGTTTCTTTATGTATATTTTTTTTTTTTTGTGCCTCAGTTAGTTTCTAACTTTTTCCTATTCTTTTTTTCCTATTATTGCTTTTGTTGTTGTTATTCCTTTCAATTCTTATATTATTATTATTTTTTTTTATTTATATAAATCCGAATCCAAAAAAAGAAAAATTCCCCCCCTCACCAGTTTTGAAATTTTTCTACTTCTTTATAATACAAAGTAGAACAAAGATTAGTTTATTTTTTTTTTACTTCTTCTTCTTCTTCCAAAAAGGCGTTTATAGTGTAAGAATAGGAGAGAGAGTGTGTAAAAGAGATAACGATATTATATTTATAAAAAAATGCAGATTAAGATTTGAAGATTGAAAATGAAGATATACATAAATGAATATAAAAATTGTCGTTCTTCCTTCTTTTTTTTTTAATTTTTCCCTTTTTTTTTTTTTCTTTCGTTTTTTTCTTCTTTTTTTTCTTTTTATTTGCTGTTGATTTTCAAATTAATGTGTTTAAGAAATTAATTGAATCAAAAACCTCAATTCCATGAAATTAAAAACAACAACAATAAGAAGAACAACAACAACAACAACGAAAAACAAAACCAAATAAAAATGAAAATTGTTTAATCTACTGCTTCGAGTTTTTGCTTCTTCTTCTTCTTCTTCTTCTTCTTCTTTTTTTTTTTGTGTTTTTAATTTTCCCTCCAAATGATAAAAAAGCAAAAAAAAAAAAGAAGAAGAAGAAGAAATAAATAAAAATGAGAGAATGAAAGAAAAATAATACATAAACCCATCCATAAGAAGGAGAAAAGATTTTCTATTTTTTTTTCCCTTTTCTTTTCGTTTTTTTTTTTTTTTGTTGAAAGATGAAAATTTTCCTGTTTTGAAATTTAAATTAATGGATTAACTTTTGTATAAATGTCCTAATACGCGGAGAAAGAAAGAAAGAAAGAAAAAAGAAAAATGAAAGATCCAATTAAAAAGGACGAAAGTTTTTTTTTTTTTTTCGCTTTTTCTATTATTTTTTTTTGTCTCTCTTTCTTTGTCGTTGATTTGATAAAAGAGAGGAAGAGAGAGAGAGAGAAAATATTCTACAATAAAATTTATATAATTTTTAATTGCAAAATATGTTGATGAGAAAAATCTGTATAAGTGGAAGGAGGAAAAATAAATAAATAAATAAAGAATAAAATAAGATGATGATGAAGAAGGAAAAACGGATTTCCTGTTATCTGGGTTTTCTTTCCTATTTTTTTTTTTTTTTCTGTATTAAAAATAATACTTGCATGGAATAATATTCTTAAATCCTTCTTGGTATTTTCTCTCTTTTGTCCTTTGTTTATCCCATCAGCTTTCAGATTATAGAATTTTATAAATTTTTACTGATTTTGAAAATATATAAGCAGTTTTGAAAAAAGAGAATCGGATTAAAAGAAGAGCAAAAGTTTAAAGTCTTTGTAAGTCGACCAACAGAAATCTTTGAATATATTGAAAGAAAATTATTTTCAAATTATTTTAAATAATCAGAATTTTATGAATTATAGAAAAAGATTTTATAAAAAGATTTCCTCAATATAATTGTAAATTACTAGAAGATTAGAAACACAAATTCAATAAATGAAAATTATAGAATTTTACAATCAACCGATGTAACTTTGTAAGTTAATAGATAAACAAAACTAACTAAAATTAAATTAATCAAGTCAAGAATATTTTAAATTCAAATTTAATACAATAATTAATTAATTTGTTAAAACTGATCAATTTCTACAATTCAAATTAAGCCACTAATTGAAATTGGTCGATTTATTTATATGGAAATGTGTTTATAGATTTTATAGTATTAATAATGTCTTCAATTTGTAATCTGATTTAATTCATTCTCTCTATCTAACAATATAATTGATTTGATATTCTCTTGTGTTTATAATAAAATTATTGATTTTTAAATTTTATAAAAGATTTGATGATGAAAGAATAAAATAATTGAAATTGAAGTGATAAGATATTTGTAATCTGTATTTGTTTATCAATTAATATCTAACATCATCTATCACAATAACTATAATTTTGAATTAGTTATCATTTTCATTATGAATATATTGAAGGAAATGAAATTAATACACACACACACACACACATATATATGCACATACAAAATTGGGATTGATTGATATTTAATAGATTACTTTTGGTGTGTGTGGGTGTGTGTGTTTTCTAATACAATCACATTATTTGAGGTAAAAAAAAAGGAGAAATCTTAATGCATTATGATTAACGTAAAATGTTAAAGATGATTAAAAGGATCGTTACCCTCTTTTTTTTTTTTTGTTCTTCATATAAAATGTATGGATTTTCCATAAGATTTAATTTGCTCGTAAACTGATAACTGGTAACAGTGATATTTACAAAATTTCTTTATTTTCTTCCTCAATCACTTAACGTCAAAACATTTTAAATCTTCATTTATCAGAATTCTATAATTAAAATTAAGTTTTTTATAAAATTTAAAAAAAATTTCATTATAGAAGGAGGTTCAAGTACCTATAATATTATTTTCCAACAATTTATTTGTAATATTTTACTGAAGCTTCTTTAACAATTAAATATTCAAAAGAATATATTCTTAGAATTAACAATTTATTTTTTTTTTGTTTCTTGTGAAATCTTTTATTCTCTTATCACTTTAATTACTGAATAACAAAAATTTTCATTAAAGTCTATTTTGTATATTATGTCAAAATAGGCTAAGTAGAAACACACGTTTTATGTTTAACCTTTCTTCTCTATATGTATATACATATATATATATGTATATATGTATATATACGTATAAATTGTATTTCCCTTTAATTTTCCCATTTTCCCCTACACCTATACATATTATATAAATCTAAAATCCCTTTTAAATGAATCAATTTTAATGTATTATAATTAAAATTAATTAAATGAAAAGGTCATTTCAATTCAATCAAACACTATAACTAAATGATGTTTTTCTTCTATTCTTTAATCATTTTCCTAAATTTTCTATTCAAATAATATACATACATATAAATAAAATGATGTTAAAATCTGTAAACTTGTATATAGTATAAAAGTTTTTCATATACAAACCCATATACACATTGAGTCTACTGACAGGATAAAATATAGTTGTATGTGTGTGTGTGTGTGTATGTATGAAAAAAAAAAGATATAATGTTTTGTATAAAAGTATAAAATTCTTGTATAAAAGAATAAACGATGATGATGACGCGCAAACCCCCATCGAAAGTAAATTGTTCAATAATGAAGCGGTTTAAATTCCTAAATAGTCGTCTATATATTTATATATTTCAGTTTTTTTCATTCTTTATTTTTTTCTTTCTTTCTTTCTTTCATTTTTTATTTTCAGGAAAATTTTTAAAGTCGTTTTATATAACATTATCAAGACTAAAGTTGAATATAGGAAAAAGGAAAAAGAAGGAATGTATTAACATATATCTCATTCAAAGTTTTAACCAGAAAAAGTTCTATTTATATATATACAACTTCCCCTCTACATCTCTCTTTTCTTCTTCTCTTATGATGGTTTAAAATAATTTATAGTGAAAGAGACTTTTTCCATATAGCTTTTAGCTCATATTTTGATTGCATATTTAAGTTTGAATATAAAAAAAGGATTTGCTTTTTTGGATTATCCTGTTTTTTATTTGTTTATCAAAAGAAAGTACATACACACACACACACAACATACAGAGAGAGCGACACACACGTTTATAAATATATTTGAAGAGGGGTAAGAAAGTACAATTTTTTTTTTTTTTTGGTGCTTTTAAATTGTTTTTGTAATGAGGAAAAAAAAGGGAAAAAGATACAGGACAAACGAGGGAAAAAAAAGCCGATGAACGAATGGAAAAAGGAAAAAATGTAATTGTTTTTATTAAATTTATTTTATTTGGTTTTATTTTTTATTTTTTCTTTATTTTCAAATAAAAAAAAAAAAAAAAAACGCTCTTTAAATTTTTGCCTTCATTTGTCATTTTCCAGGAAAACGAAACTCATTCTTTTTCTTTTATCAGATTTTATTGATTTTATCTGAGTTTTCAACAAAGACATATAAGACAAAGAATGAGATGAAATTTCACCTTCAAAATTGACTATATAATTTATTATGTCAAACGACTAAGAACACCAACATGATGCAGTTCTTTTTTTCTCTCTCTCTCTCTCTCTCTCTCTCTCTTTTGTATCAAACAAGAATTTTTTATTTTTACGACTTCTTCATCTGTCGCACCATATTCTTATATTTGTCTTCTTTTTCATCTTATTCCTTTTTTTTTCAAATGAAATTTTATTTTTTTTAATGACTTCAAACAAAAACTTTAGTGCCAAACATACACATGCAGACAAACACACACACACACACGTACTGTACTGACAGAAGTAGTTACATTATAAAAAAAAAATACGCCATTCAAAATCCAAACGATATAACCAAAATCGTTACGATGACAAATTTTCCATTTTACCAAATAAATTTCTAACGAGAAGAAATTTAAAATTTAAACAAAAGGATTAAAATAAAAAGGAGAATGGTGGGGGGGTTGGGATTTAATAATAAAAAAATACGATCGATAACAATTATTATTATTTATATAAAAAAAAAAAAAGAAAAAAAAAACGGAACAAGAAAAAGCCGCATAATTTCTCGCGCCAAATATTTATTATAAAAAACAAAAAAAAGAAGAAGAAGGAAGAAGGAAGAAGGAAGAAGGAAGTAAAATATGTACGAGCTGAGTAGGGAGTAGGTATAACCAAATATAAATAAACTAAAACTTTTACTCGTTTTTTTTTTTTTGATTTTGTTCTTTTTGTTGTTGTTGTTCTTGTGTTTTTTTTCCTACACTTTTTATAAATACCTTTTTCACGCTTATTATATAATCAAATATACATAATTTTCTTTTTTTAGCGCAAATGAATGAAGGGGGTTGAGTGGAACGAAAGTTAAATTCGTTTAAAAAATAAAAAAAAAAAAAAAAAGAAGCAGAACCAAACAAAATTTGTTTAATAAAAAAAAAAAATGAATAACGCGCACAAAGTAATTTAAATAAAATAAAACGTTTAATTTCTTTTAAATAGTTTTTCCTTCGTTTATTTTCCTTTCTTTTTTTTTTTCCTTCGCACTACAAATTTTTTTACTTTATTTATCTACTAAATATTTTTATGTTTTAAGAGAGGGAATTTTCCGTTAATAATGAAGTGATTTCTATACATGCAATTTTTATTTTAAATCTTTACCTTCATGCAAATAAAACAGATCTTCTTTTTGTAAAATTTATTTTGTATTTATACAAATTTTCTATTTTGTTCAAGTTGACTACAATTTTTTGTTGTTGTTGTTGTTGTTGATCGTGTTTTTTTTTTCCTTCTAGAGTTTTTTTTTTATTCTAACAATTTTTCTGTTTTTGTTGTTGTTTTTTATTCTAATTAAAATATACATATTAACTTTATGATTTTTGTTTTACTTTAACAGTTTTTTATTTTCTTTATTTCTATATTTCAGTTCTAAGCATTTTCTATTTGTATTATGCTTCTGTAAATTTATGAATTTACACTAAACATTGTAACATGTGTTTTGATTTAATTGGAAGAGTTTTATATAAAATATAAAATATAAAATAATAATAATAATAATAATAATAATTTCTCAACACAGTTATATGTAATTTGCATATTAGTTACATATTTAATAAGCAAAAATGGTAAGAGGTTGTAAATGTGTATATGCAAAGGCAGAGTTAAGTGATGTAACGCGCGAGTTAAAATAAAAGTGCACACATAACAGATGGTGTAATGATCTTCTATGATATGACTGTAATTAATAAATTAAATATCTTTTAATTGGAACTTTAATTATGGAGTGTGTTGTTAAGGGCATTCCGTACACAAGTTTACATATAAATATATTGTAGGGAATCGCATTAAGAATAAATATTTGCATTAATTTTTCTTTATAACTAAATTATTGATAATTTAATGTTTGACTAAAGAAAAACTAGATTATTGTTTGACAATGTCACTAACTCCAGATGTCACGTCAATACAAAAAAAAAAATTTATAATTCATAAAAGTCCACGTGTTGTAGGTGGTTGAACTTTTTTTTATTTTCCATTCCCTCTAACGTTTCACTTTTCCTTCTTTCCTTGTTTTTTTTTTTTGCGTGTTTCTTATTTTTTAGTCAAACAAATTAAAATGAATGTCTAAATAAATATTAAAGAAAGGAAATGATATTCAAATTTATGTCACTTCAACTTCAATCAAGAGAGTTTTTTTTTTCTTCTATTAAACTTTCTGTCTAAATTTCTGACAAGAAAATAAAAAATAAATTCAGGGCGTTAAACATCAAAACATTATGTACGAAAAAAAATATAAACACCAGTAATATAAACGAAGGGAAAGGACAAAAGTCTTTAATTTTTATATATACACTTTACCTTCTAATAAATTCTAATAAACCCCCATTTTATTTAAAAATTGTAACACCACTGATCAACATTGATTTATATTGAATGTGAATTGTATAAATACAAAAAAAAATGCACCATAATTTAATGCAATTTAATTTACAATTTTTCATTCTTTATTTTGTTTTTTTTTTTTTTTCTTTTCCCCCAATACAGAAGTAGAGAAAAAATATCAAATCAAAAAAAAAATTTATTGAAATAAATTAATAAAAAAAGAAAGGAAAAAAATAAATAAATTATCTATTATAAAAGCTGATGGACAACTCGCAATTGTTTTATAAACAAAAAACAAAAAACAGAAACAGAAACAGAAACAGAAACAGAAACAGAAACAAAAAAAAAATGTATAGGAAGAATAATGAAAAATTAGTTGTTTGCTTTTATCATTAAAAATAACTTTTTTTTTGTATTTATATTCAATTTTTATATTGAAAATAAAAATGAATGAAAGAAAATAATCGAAGGGAAATGTAAATGATTTAAAAAATTCATTTGATTTTATTCGATTAATATCGATGACGATGACAATTTAATTGTCTTTTTTTTTTTGTGTTATGGTTTTTGTTTTTGTTCCAGTAAAAAGATGTGTCAATAAAAGGGTTTTTTTTTTTTACAATTCAATTTAATTATTTATTTATGCTAGAGAATTTGACGTTTGTTGAAATAATTTCTATTTGTTTGTGTGTGTGTTGATTTTTTTTTTTTGAATCCAACGTTTTTTAATTTTTTGTTTTGGTTGTATTCTCGTTATGTCTTTTTTCTTCATAATCAACATCTATTGTCCTGAACGTACTGAAAGATTTTAACTTATTACATTTATACTTTTTTATAACAATTTTTTTTAGTTCACAAATATTTCACAAAACAACAACAACAACAAAGAATGAATTAAATTTTTCATAAGAATATTTTGGCCACAAAAATTGGAATAAGCATCAATTTTATATTTCATGGAATCAGGGCCGGTTTTAGATATTTTTGCGCCCGGTTGAATTTAAAAAAAGGCGCCTTTATGAGTATAACATTTTATTTAAAAATAAATGCATAGTGAAAATAATAAACAAAATGCGCCCCAAAATTATTGCGCCCGGTTTTACTGAACCATTTGCCCCTATGGACGGACCGGCCCTGCATGGAATAAGTTAAATATGCAAAGAAATATATTTTTGCTCTTCAGGAAAAAATGTTTCTTAAAATGTAGCGAAAAAAATTTCCGAGATATAGAAATGTCTGTTTCTATATTTTTAAAATTTACAAAAAAAAAAGTATAAAAGTCAAAGTTAAAGTGAAAATAAAAAGAAATGAAAATTGTCCTGTAATATGGTCAAAAGGGAACGAAGAAGAGAAAAAAATAATCCTGAATATAAATTTTATATAACAAATATTTGACGTACATTATATTATTTCCATGTTTCTTCTTTTGTGCAGAAAAGTTGGAAGAAGAAAAAAAAAAACAACAAATTTTCTTTTAGTAAAAAATTTATAAAAATTCAGTAAAAAAAAAAAAAGTAAAAAAGTAAAATGTAACAAGGAAAAAAAAAGGGTAACGTATAATACGCAAATACCTAAAGCGTTTCAATTGAATTTTAAAATTTTCTACCTTATAAAAAGCATTTTCTAAAATAAATTCAAAGGAACGAGTTTGAGGATATGATGGGTTTAGTTGACATTTTGTTGTTGTCGTTGTCGTTATCATTGTAAAAAAAATTATTCTACATCTTTTATATATATTTAAAAAAAATAAATATATTTAAATATTAAATGTCTGTTACATATGTCAGTTTTATATAATAGGATATGCCTATAAATTCAATACATGAATAGAATTTCGAATATATAATAATAATAATATATGGGAAAGAACAACAATAAAATAAAAATCTTTTCATAAAAAAATCTGAAACTTTTATCAAAAGAATTATAATTTAATAATAAATGTGTTTTTCTTATGTCCTTATAGAAATTTTTCTTCACTTTATAAATTTAAAAATTAAACCTTAAGCGTTTTTTTCCCCCTCTTTTAATTTGATTTTTTTGCATTTAATTTTTTAATTAATAAATTAGAGTAAATTTATTAAGATGAACGACACACATATAGGTAGAAAACTCATTTACTATTTTCATTTTATTCAAAACATAAGAAATAATTCAATTTTACAAAACTAAAATCTTAAATGAAATTCAATTGGAATAATTTCAATTTGAATTTATGTGTGTGTGAGTGTTTGATATGTGTGTGTGTGTGTGTGTTTAGTGTTATGTTTGATGATGAAAACATGATTTGAAAACATGTTCATTTTGCTATTGAATTAAAGTTTATATTATTGCTTCCGTCCGCCTTTGATGTTCTTCAACATCTATAAAATATAATGTACATGCATAAAATTAGAATATTATTGCAATGTTAATTAGTGCCAATCAACCTATAAAATATTATAATTAAAATGTCGTTCATTTATAAGTATGTATATTAGAATTGTACGAATATTCTTCAGGTAGTCCTTAAATGTACTGAAGTATATTTGTTATTATATAAAACATTTCAATTGTATATTGTAACCTACCAAAAAAAATATATATCTACAAACAATAAAGTTATGGGAAAATGACGGAGAACTTTATAATACAATTAAAACTTGGAGAATCAATAAACTGGAGGTCGTTTAGAAAATACAAAACAATTATACAAAATTTTCAATTCACTTATTTTAAAGGAAATTAATGTAGAGAAGCAAAACAAATCAAATCTTTCAACTTATTTCATAATTCAAGTTCTGTTGAAGCATTTGCATAATACTTGTTTTTTTCTTTCTAAAAATTAAATTACTTCTAAAATTCGAAGAAAAAAAAAATTATTTTAACCAAAAAGAAATTGAATGACTTGCGAAGTTGAAGTTAATTCCTAACATCCAAGAAAATACTAAATAATTGATTAATGTTTTAGAAATTGAAAACTAGTTTTTTCTTCTTTATAAGAAATTAAAATCGATTAATCAGTCAATGAAACTGAACATTTTTCTCTTATAATTTTTTTCTGATTTACCAAGATGCATAATTTCGAATGTGAACAATTACTTTGTGAAATTCAATCAAAGTTTAAGAAAAAATTCCTGTTGAACTTTGATCATTGAGTACAAAAAATAAAACTCATAAATAGAGTAGAATCTAATGTCCAATAAAAATAAAAGTGATCTTTCTATTTTCTATTTCTAATTTTTTAACATCCTTTAAAAAATAATCATTGTCTTATTAAAGGAACGTGAAGGATATTTCATACATGTATATCCTATGGGATCCAATAAGATTAACAAACTTGTTACAATTATTTTACGACACTTTGATAATTTTAATCAGGATCTAATTATTTTTCATTACATCCTTTTACATGAAAACTCATTTTCTCATACCAATATTTCCATTATTTCTTGCATCATTTTCTTAGAACATAATTCGATTTATTGAAAGATTTTTAAGTGAGTGAAAAGGTAAAAGAGAAGAAGAAAAATGAAAGAGTTGAAGATAGTAAATTCAATTGCTTCAATCTTATATAATAGAAATAACTAAGTTTATATCTAAGTGTAAGTAGAATGTCATCAACATTGTTGCTTTAACTTTTATAATGCAAGAAAAATATACGTACCAGAGTATATAGATTTATTTATAACTTACCATCGTGCTTAAATGACAATCTATTTAATAATAAAATTTATTATTGGATTTATATAAGATCGTGTTTTTCACATAATATGCTTATTAATAACAACGTCTTCCTGAATATAAAAAATCAATAATAAATGAAACTTTTTTAATTTTCCCAGTTGCTATTCTTTTTTTTTTTTTGCTCCTTTTTGTCTTTGCTTCCTGATTGTGCAACATTTTAACTTTATCAATAAAAATGAAAAATAATTTAATTCTTTTTATTATTTTCATTGAAAATTTATTGGATTTATTATTAATTTTTTTCCATAAAAAAAAAAAACTGTGACATTGTTAAAATATTTGAAGTTAATATTTCTTCGTTTGTCACAGCAGGTGAATTTTTTATTTTTTTTTTTTTGTACATTTTCCTTTAAATCAAACAATTTTTTATTCTTTTCCAGGAAAAAAAAAATGATTTGAAATTTTTTTCCCGATTCAATTATTTACAAAAAAAAAAAAAAATAAACGGAACCGATTTAGTTAAAAATTAAATTTACTTTTCATAAATATCATGTCAAATTTTGACCGATTTTGACAGAACACTTTTTGTACCATTTTTATTTATTTCAATTTTTCCATAAATTGAATTGCAAGGCTTGTCAAAGCAATTTTTATGTCATATAACGTCAATCAAATTATCATTATTTTTCTGATTTCAATTTTCAAATTTAACCCCAAAAACAAACTCCCAACTTAAAAATTTAAAACATCACAACTTTTCAACAACATAAAATATGAGATAAAAACAGACTTTCACAATAACAACAACAACAACAATAACAACAACAGCAACAACAAAAAGAAATGTTTGAAATTAATTTGATTTCATTTGAAATGTTTCACCAGAATATGAAGATGACGTATGTAAGATTATTTATAATACAATGTTTCTTATGATTATAAAAGAGTAAGATAATATATTTATAGATATGTTAGACATCTTTTTCTCTAGATATATAGTATAACTACCTTCATCTTCCATATTATATATTATCTAAATACTAGAGTAGACTAGACTATTTATATAAATAAAATAATATAGATAGATGTAGACAATCGGACATGTGTAAGCCTTTATATGATTATACAAGTTTTTTTTTTTTTTTTCGTTCTTCTTTTTGAAACGAAATATTCTACATTAGAGTTATAGTTATAATCCGTTTAGAACTGTCTCCTTCACTTTATATACACGTTTCAAATATACATAAACACACACACACACACACACACACATAAACCCACACATATAAGAGATAGATAGACAAACAGTAAGATATAGTTGAAGACATTTTATTTTATCTGTTTTTTACCCCCCATTTGTTTTTTTTTTCTTTTTTTTTTTTGCATTTTGATAAAAATATTATTATGAAATAATATGATAAATTCTATTCTATTCTTAACACAAAAGCTCTTAACTTTATTGAACTATCAATCTAGTTCTAGTCTAGTGTATTATTTCTCATTTTTTTTTTTTTTTTATACTTTTCCCTATATGTTTGTTATGAAAATAAATGAAGAGGATTAAAATCAATTTGAAGGTATACGATTTTATGTATTAAATTTATTTTCATATTCATAATAATAAAAAATTTGCATTTATTTTGTACCGCACTTAACATTATTAATAAATTTTTTTCATTTTGTATGAATTTTGTTTATTTTTTATCTAAATATCACCTACATAATTGTTTAAATTTGATTTCATTAATTAATGTAAAATAATAAATGTTAATTAATCAAAACGTGTGAAAGAGAGAAACGAATCGATGAAAGAATTAAATAAAGTCACGATAAGATAAATTGGATTGACAAAAAAATAAATATATTTCTGTTAAATTGTTAGACTTGTTATTTTAGGAAATCGTCAAAAAGAAAACAAAAGCTTACAAATAAACTTGAGAATTATTAATTATTCAAATTTAAATTATTTAAACGATAAACAGATTTTTTGACACAATATTCAACTTAGTTTCGTAATAGTTGAATAACAAAACTTTATTTACTACATTTTTTTTTCTTTGTATAATTCCAGAATCGTTTTATAAAAAAATCCATATTACGATTCAAGAAAATAACAATGAAATATGGAATTATATCAGTGCATTGCATACCAGTACTCAATAAATTGAATTTCTTCTTTTTTTTTAAATTCCCCGTAGACAAATCCTTTTAAATTAAGTTTTTTTTTTGTGAAAAAAAAAAATATTGCACAATATAATATTTTATTTATTGCTAAAAGAAAAATAAAAATAACAACAAATACAAATATAAAATTTCATTTCATTTTTTTTCGTATTAAAACCTCATAATATTTCTATAATAAAAATTCATATAAATAATTCAAAAATATGTTTTATTATTAATAAATAGAAACATTCATGGCAATCAATAAAAGTAAACAATAAAATAAACATAAAGCAACGATAACGACAACGACAACGACAACGACAAAAAAAAAAAAATAATAGTAGTTGTAGTAGCAGAGACGAAGAATATTGCAAAAGAAGAAGTGGGTGTGAGAGTTTATTTGGGAAAAAGGAAAAACTAAAAGAAGAACACAAATTGTATTATTATTGTAGTAGTTGTGTGTGTGTATGTGTGTGTGTGTTATATGTTGAAAGTAAATATAATTTACCTCTTTGTCAAACCGTATAGAGAGAAGGAAAAACAAAACAAAACATAACAAAAAAAAAAAAAAAAATCAAAACAGAAAAGATGGAAAATAAAGTTACTTAATTACAAACAAAAACATAAACAAAAATTCAACGTAACTTATAACAACAATGTGGGTATGCCACATGAAAGTTACACATATTTAAATATGATAGAATTAAGAATGTGTAAAATTATAGAATTTTAAAATTTTCTCATTATTTTCTACTTTTTTTTTCACGTCACGGTCCTACTAATTATTTATTTATTTATTTTACATCGTGAAGAATTTTACCGTACGAGAAAGCAATTAAAATTTTTATCGATTTGTCCTGTGTGTGTTTTGTTGTTGTTGTTGCTGTTGCTGTTGTTGTTGTTGTGCAACAAAATCAGTGCTACAAAAAAAAAAGGAACACATCCAACCGGGAATATAATAATGAATATAAATAAAATATTATTATTCTGTCAAAACGTGATTTTTTTTTATTTTCCATTTGTGTTGGCTGCTACAAGCACAACAACAAAAGGGTTGCGTTACACATTTTTTTTTTCCTCTATTTTATTTGTTGTTGCTTTTATTTTATTTTATTTTTTTATTCAATTTAAATTTAATTTTAGGCTTTTGTCCAATCGAACAGAAATAGATATACATTTATAGATATATATTTTTTATCATGGGAAATTGTTTTTCTTCTTCTCCCATTTTTATTTATTTTTTTTTTATCTCTCGTATAGAAAATTTCAAATTTCCAATGATACGAATTTTCAATAAAAAAAAGGGGTTTTTTTATCCTTTTTGTTTTGTTTTTTTTTTTTTTTTTTGACATTTTGGACTTTTGGAAAATTAATTAAATTTTATAAAAAAAAAAAAGTGTAGAGAAAAAAAAAAACACACACACACACAATACGATACAAGGTCCAAAAAGTCCTTGAATTCAATGGGTGTTGACTTGAAAATGAAGATTAACTTTTGTTGACGAAGACAAATGAAAATTGGGAACAAAAGGAAAGAATGAAAGAAAAGAAAAGAAAAGAAAAGAAAAAGCATAGAGTTTCAAGAATAAATAAGATACCGGAAGTATGCTGGAAACATTCACGTATATAAATTAAGTATACTAAATCCTTTTTTTTTTCCACAAGGTTATAAAATGTTTAAAGAGACGACGTTTAAAATTAGAATCCTTGACGATATATTAAGTCCTTTAGGAAGAGAAAACAAAAGAAAAATATTAATAATAATTGCATTTACCTGTATTACCTGAATAATAGTGTAGAGAAGTATAGAGATGATGAAGAAAAAACAATTAACAATTTGTATATAAATAAAATAATGTAAAAGTTCAAGGTTCAAGGTTCAACGAGAGGTAGAGAAACACAACATGAATTTAATTTTGAATAATTTACCTTTACATAAATATATTTGATTTCAATAAATTTCGATTTTTCACTTCTTTCTTTCATTAAAAGAAAACAATCGATTCTTCCTTTTGTGTTTGTTTCTTGCTCATAACTGGAAAGTGTTGAGTGTTTTTCTTTACCAATAAGAATCATAATTTATATTTAGAATATTCTTAAGAACTATTTAAGTATTATTTATTTACAAAATCAACCTACAAATTAGATGACCAATAATCATCATTGTATTCTTGTTTTATTTATTTTAATCAAATAAAAATATGTTTCGTCCTTTTTCTTTCACTATCTCGATACTTTTTCATTTGACTTCCTTTTGTAGCTTTCTATAGATTGTACGTGTCTGAAATAGTATTTTTAACGATTTGTTGTAACACCAATAACATAGAAAATTATGCAAAAATTTTAATCGTTTTATAATTAAGAGAAAATTTAAATTTATTATTGGCTTAATAATGAGATTTACGCTGTCATTAGTAATGAATAATTTATGATAAATAATATTAATGTGACAGAAAATGTGACACATTATTAAGTAGATATTTTCATTTGCTAAATTAATTATTTAGGACTTTACTAAATGGCAAAAAAATATACTAAACTATTGAATATCAATTTATTATTCAATGAGATTTTTGGAATAAAGAGCGGAAAAATTGTACAATAAACAAAATTATATACAATATTCCATTTATACTGATTTATTATTGATTATTGATTATTGATTTGTGTTTTTTTTTTCTCCCCTTTTTATATTATAAAATATAAATAATAATATATTATTAGTAGAGGGGGGGAGGTGGAAAAAAACACTCCGATTTAACCACAACTATAATAATGTACTTCCTACATATTAGCGGTTTAATTTTCTGCATTATATAAATTATTCTCATTCATAATCTAAAATAATATTGGTTTGTATTTTTTACCGAAATTCAGGTCAAAAAAGCAGAATTATTGAGGGGAAAAAAAATAAAAGGATAATAATAATGGGGGTGTGGAGTGGATTGGTAAAATTTTTCATTATTCATTTTTTTCTTCTTTTGTTTATTTTTTTTTCTGGTTTGTTTTTTTTTTTAGTAAATATAAAATGTGGCCTCAATTGTTTAAAAAAATTTTTTATTTAATTCTATTAAAAATAATATTAATTATTATCTCTGATCATTTGAATTTGAATTTGAATTTCAATTTCAATTTGAATTTGAATTTTTCATCTGAAAGAAAGGAAACATTGTAAAATGTTCCACTTAAGTTTTATTTTCTATTATTTTGTTTATTTTATAATTTTCTAATTAAATGTCGTTTTATGAAAAAAAAAATAACAAATCTTTTTGTATCTTCATGCTAATAAAAAACAATAATAATAATTTTGATTGATGTCAGAACATTTTTTTTTGTTCTCTCTTTTTTATTTCCAATCAGATTAAATAAATCCAATGAATTCTAAGAATTTTATCAATTCTCTTCATTTCGTAAAATATTTATTTTCAAGAATTCATAAATAAATTAATAATATTTTAATTAATTTTTTATTTGAAATTTATTTTCAATCTAATATCCTGAATATGTGATTTAATTTAAATATATCCCAACATGATTTTCTCCTATTATTTTATATATATTATTTTTGGTACAATTTCTAAATAATATGTTCGTGTTTTCTGACTGATAAAATACCAAATAAAATATTATATTAAATTGTCTACATATATTTTTAGTTCATATTGTCAGTGGCAATATTATTTTTATATTAAAGTCAAAGGTCATATTATGCGATTGAAATTAAACTGTGAACATTATTATGGTATTTTATTTTATTTTTTTTTTCTTGTTTCAAATTGATTTGCTTTGAAAATTGAATACCAAACAACAAAATTATTTTATACTATTTTAGATTTTGTGTTTGCGGTTAAAAGTTTGTTTATAAATAGTTTTGTAATTGCCTTTTCTTGTGAGAGATACCATTCTTGGTATTCATCAAAAACTCATATTGTGTGTTGGTGTGCGTGTGTGTATGTATAAATAAATTATAATAGAAAATCCTACATTTATGTATGCAATTTAAAATATATTTTGAGAAATAAATATACAAAAAGCTTAAAGTGTTTTTGATCTATTATCCTTTTCTTCTTCTATTTTTTTTTCTTCTTCTTCTTTTTGATATTTTTGTTTGCTTACTTGCTTTGTTTTTGAAATGAAAACGTTTTGTAATCAATCCATTAAAAACATACAATTTTCATATATAATACAATGCAAAACGTATTTATTTGTATGACATTTCCTATTTATTTTCTACGTCAATATTATACCACAGAAGGTTTTTCCTGTAACAAATACATTTAATTTTACTGTAACATACAAATATACAAATATACAAATATATATATATATAGAAACATACCATCATATAAACACATTAAATAGATACTATATAGACAATAGAGGGAAAATTTTCGTCTATTTAAATTTCTAAAAGCTAGAATTAGGTACGAACAAAATAATATTCACATATATATATTTTTGGGGTTTTCTAATGAGAACCAACTACTACACATATTTATAAAGAGAAAAGAGTAAAAACATGATGTAGTATACAGATATAAATGTACATTTTAAATGAGGCAACACTAAATTTTCAGAAAGCTCACAACACATACATACAATTCAATATAAAACAGATTCATGTACAAAATAAAACTGTCAGAATATGAAAATGGCTGAGAGTTAATTTGGATAGAGAATCAAGAGGAAACAAGTCAGTGATACTTTGACTATTTGAAGTTAGGAGATAAAAGGCTTTATATAAATATTTTGCATAATGTGATCTCTTTGTTTTATAATCATTTAAATTATTAAGATACTGATATTTTACAGGGATATAAGTTTAAAAATGAATCTAAAAACATTTTTTCACTGTGCTACCAATTTCAATATTTTTCCTTAAATGAGAAGCAGTTGAACATTATGAGTTATAACATAAACGTAACACCAATATCTTCAATTTGTATGATATCTTATCCTTATATAATTTTCTCTTTGGCATCAATATAAAATTCGTATTTATACTAAAATGAAGAGAACGCATATTTATATATATAAATTTCACATATAAAGAATGATGGTATGTGTATATATGATTTTCTATTATAAATTTTCTAAAAGTACCGATGGTGATGAGATTCACCGGAATACCAAAAGCCTATATTGTTGACGTAAATCGGATTTCCTGTGTAAAATATACGCAATTGATCATGTTTTAACACGCAAACATCGTAAATATGTATAATAATAATAATAATAATATAAAGATGTATACAGGGTGGATGTGGATACATGTGTGTGTGTTTGTGTGTATGTGAGTATGATACGATTTGAAAATCAAGAGGATTATTTCACCAAATTTGGTGACAAATGACTGTGAGAAAATTTATATACAAGACTAAAAAAAAAAAGCACAGAGAAGATGGAAAATGTTTTAACACCACGCGCGTTACGATACATAAAAAAAAAAAATTCGCGCCATGATGCGCAACATACACACACACACACCAATATTATTTTTTACATCCATTCAACAAAAATGAAATGGTTCGAAGAGAAAGAAAATGAAAATGATATAAACGAAGAAAAGAAAAAAGGGTACACAGACAGAGAACAAAATGAACGAAAAAAAAACAACAACAACACGAATAAAAAAAAAACGAGAATCAAACACAAACAATTGACTTTCACTTATTTAATTTTATTCATAAAAATTGATTTGATTTTCAAAAATGTTTTGATAAACAATTGAAAGTAAATGATAAAAAGAAATCAAAAACAAAAAACGAAAGTAAAGAGAATAAGAAAATCGTGGATTTTCCACTTCAAATAATTTTAAAGGACTATTCAAAAAAAATGTATATATGGATTTTGATTAAATTCTCAGGGAGTTTAAGAGACAAGAACAAAATATTTTCTCTATGGAAATAATTTTCCAATGAAATTTATAAATATTTTTCTTATTCTGTATTTGCGTGTGTGTGTGTGTGTGTGTGTGAATGTTTGTTTGATCATTTGACTGAATTAAAGTGTATATTGTAGTATATTTGCATCCTTTTTAATTATTTTTTCTAATGAGTTCCATTCACATTTTCTTTTATAAAAAGCTAAAACTTTTTCCCTGTCTCTTTAATTAATTTTATAAATTTATGTGGAAAGAGATAAAATTAAATTGACTCACTGACCAGATAAAAAAAGCTTTTCAACAACTTTAACTATACTTCACTTTTGTATTTGTTATTTTATTTCTATTTTTCTTTTATTAATTGACAATGCCGGCGGTTTTTCTATTTTTTCTAAAGCAGTTTTTTTTTTAATTAAAAAAAAAGAAATTATTACAGCAACAATAATGGAGGGAAGTAAAATTGAAAGAAATTTCTATTGAAAAACTAATAAAAGAAAATTAAAAATAGTAACATTACGTCTATACTGGATATAGAGAATGTAAGTCTATCGTGTTAATTAGTTAGCTTTTCAGCATACTTTTCAGAATGACTGTATCCGATTAGAAATTATTTTTAAAATTTTAATGAATAAAAAATTTAATTCTTTTGTTATTTGTTCTTAATCTTTTTTCAACCATATCCTGTATGAACAATTAAATCAAATACAAATATAGTATGGAAAGCTTTAATAAGTTTTAATGAGCATATAAAATTAGTGTCAGGGTTTGCCAATGGCAAAAGTTTATGTAACATCAATGAAAATCTTTATTTTATATGATAAATATTGAAAATTATTGATTCTTTTAGATTTTATATCAATTTTTTTCACACGTTTTTCTATTTAATTTTTACTTCATTCGATTTTTCTTTTCTTGTGAAACTGATGAAAAAAAGAACAAATAAGTAAAAAAATAATCAACCCTATAACAATTTAGATCGCGTATAGAAAATATCGTCAGTTTCATGATTCTAAACTGTGTGTGTGTGTATGTTGTATGTGTGTGTGTGTGTGTGTGTGTGTGTGTTTTGTGTATGAAAAAGGATAAAGAGAAAAACTTGTAACTGAAAATTGATTTGTTTAATAGGCGATTACGAGGACTTAACGAGCTGAGAAAACAAATAAAGGGAACAAGAAACAAAAAAAAAAAAAAAATAACAACAAAAAAATAAAGAAAAAAATAAAGAAAAAAAAAATAAAGAAAATGGAAAAGACGTGAAAAACGATGAAAATTATTATACAATTTTTTTTTTTTTGCTGTTGTGATTTTTTAGTAAGGTTACCGGAAGTTGGAAAAACTCTAACAAAAATTACAGAATGTTATCCATTGTTCATAGTAGAGTAAGAAAATCTATAAATAGAAAATCAAAACATTTACAAAGAAACAGAATTTATGTTTAAATATCTAAGAGAAAACTTAAAAATAAGAAAAAAAAAAAAATTTTAAACATGTTGTTAGAATGAAGAGAAATAAGATGAAGAAGAAGTAAATCCTTAAAACCACACGGATGAATAAATAATTCAAAGTATTATTCATATAAATACTCTTCAACCCCCCCCCCCCCCCCTTTTTTTAATACCTAAAATATTATTATATTATGCGGTTTTGTAAATTAATTTATTTTAAAGCAGGAAAATTTTCATATAAGTATGTATGTGTATGGTGCGTATATTAGAGAGAAGAGAGAGAGAGAGAGAGAGAGTGAAGAGAAAGAGTAAAATATACTTTTGTTGTTTGTACGTTAAAATGAAGCCCAAAAAATAGAAACTTATTAATCCCTTAAGTGTAAGAGTTTTACTTTGATATACAAAAAAAAAAGAAACACATTTTCTTCTATTAGAAATTTTCATCTTTTGACATTTCTTCTGTTTTTTTTTTTTTTATTTGTTATTTTAATAATAATTTTAACCTGGAACCAGGAAAAATAAAGCTACGTGTCATTTCAAAGTTATCGTGATAAAGTTCAATAGGGCAAAAACAAACAGAATGTTAAACAAAAAAAAACAGAAACCTAATAATGGATGTGTGTGACAAGGTGATTGAAATTGGTTTGAGGTTGATGGATTTATTGGGTGGTAACTCCACTTATACTTTATTTTATGATGTATAAAACGTTCAGATTTATTTTATATAATCAAAAAAAAAGTAAACACACACACAGCAACAACAACAACAACAAAAAAATCATAATTAATCAATTTATAAACAAATTTTTTCCCTTTTATTTTTAATGAAATAATTATTAGAAATTTTCCATTTTCCTTTTTTCCTTTGTAATTTGTTGTTGTTGTTGTTTTATTATATTAGTTTTTTTTTTGTTGATTTCTTATCGTGTCCCATGAAGAAATAAAATTGTTTCGTTTTAAATGTCATAATTTTTTTTTTGTTTTTCCTTTGCGTTGACTTTGTTGTTGTTGTTTCATTTATTTAATGATTTTTTAAATTCTGTTAAAAAAATTTCTTTTCTTGTATTTTTTGTAACACTTTTTTATCTCTCTAATTCACCATCCCTCACGTTACACTTTCTTTCTCCATTTCATATTGTAAAAATATAATCTAAAATGTTCACCTTAATGTTATATAACTGGCCTAACTAGGGGGATGACGGGGTAAAGATGACGATTAAAGAATACAAAAAAAAAAAAGGTGAAAAATAATCGCAAGAAAAAAAAAAAAAAGAAAAGAAAACTGAAATCATATGTATTCACCAACAACCCCAGCCCACCCCCCATCATCCTTTTTTTTTCCTTTAATAATAAATACAACAACAAATGAAAATATTCAATTCAAAAGAAAATATTTCCCTTTTAAAGAGAGAAAGAAAGAAAGAAAAAAATAACAACGTAGAATAGAAATTCTTAAGAGAGTTTGTTTCTTTGGTCGTTTTCTTCATTGCCTTACGTTAAATGAAAGAATTAAACTAGGAAAACTTTAAGAGAACAACAAAAAAAAAAAAAATGTAAACACGAAAAAGAAATTTTTATTTAAAGAAAAAGGAACAGAAAATTTTAATATCCTTCGGTATTATCATACTTAATTAATCTACCCTCATTTTTATTTTTAGTTAATTTTTTAACTTACTTTTATTATTTTTTATTATAATTTTCTTTTTACTTTTCCTTCTTTTATTTCTCTAATTTTTTTTTTTCTTTCATTCTTCATTTTTTAATTCTTTCATCGTTTTTTTTTTTAAGAAGAAACAAAAGAAAATTTTCTTCTGGATTCTAAGACAGAATTATATTGTGTTATATGATTCTGACTAATACAAATAAAATATTATGAAAGATTTAGTGAAATTATCTGGTAGAATTTATATCGAATAATTTATCATAATTGTTGACTGAAATTATTTGTTAATTCTTTACTAAATTTATTTTCTAGTTTCATTCAAAATTTCACGCCATTTTTTCATTAATGCGATTTAAAAATAAACGAACTGTTCAGATTATAATAGTCCTGATCAGATCTTAGTTCTTTAAAAGTCCTTCGATATTTTATTAAAAAGTTATGAAACTTAAAGGTATTGTGCGAATTAAATTCGGTTTCATAGAATTCAAAAATTCAATTTAATTAATTAACTTAACAGAATATTAATTAATAGCAATGATCAGATTGATTTGTGTTCACTTTTTCAATGTCAGATGCGTGATTCAACAGAATTTAAAACCTAAAATTTTGAGAAAGATGAAAAGAGATTTGTTAAGTTATGTAACGTGCCTGTATTAACTATCCAAGAAGAGTTTTCTTTAAAAGATAAGAATAAATATGGGAAATGGAATAAATGAAAATTTCTCTATTTAAATAATAACTTGGATTAAGAAATAAACATAACCTCTTAAGTACAGTTAATGTTATACATAATGTATGCATTTAAGTTATCTTATTAAATAATTTTTATTACAACTAAATAATAATAATAATAATAAGTTCATGAAAAAGCTTTATATTTATAAATGGATTAGATTAAATTTATGTTTAATATTTATATTAAAGAATATAGAATATAATTTGGTTGAAAGTTATTTAATTTATGCGGAAATTACGTTCTTTTTTCTCCGCTTGTTGTTGTAGTTGTATTTATTGTTTAATGACTCCTTTTCA
Source organism: Pedicia rivosa (assembly GCA_963082725.1). Classification (NCBI taxonomy): domain Eukaryota; kingdom Metazoa; phylum Arthropoda; class Insecta; order Diptera; family Pediciidae; genus Pedicia; species Pedicia rivosa. The sequence continues at coordinate 13,463,210 of OY720151.1, read as the reverse complement.
CTTCACACGTTGAAAGAGAGAATAGAAGAGAGTAATTCTCATCTCTGTGTTTTTTTTTTTTTTGCATTTTTTGTTGTTTTTATTAAACAGTTTTTTTTTTAAATGGGGATATGAGGAAATGGTGAAAACGGAAAATGGGGGAGTGAACCTTTTAATAATAATAATTATAATAATAATAATAATAATAATAAAATAATTTATAAAAATAAAAACATTGCAGAGTATATTTTGTGAGAATTACCGTGCTTATTGCCATCCAAAAAAAAAAAAAATGTGCACACACAACATCAACTCTTAAAATAAAGCTACTCGGTTTTGATAATAAACGCAACAAGTATTACATATTTTAATGTGCTTTTTGTATACATATGTGTTGTGTGTGTGTGTATGTGTATGTGTGTGCATGTGTATGTGTGTAAGTTTGTGGATTTGTATGAGGCAATTTTATAAGGACGGTTTTTTTTTGATCCTTGTTTTCTTCTTCTGTTTCTTTTTTTTTTTTTTTTTTGCTGTTGTTGTTGTTGTTGTGAAAGACCGAAAAAGTTAAACAAATAATTCATATTTGCATATTTAACGGTATTTCTCTTTTTTTTTATTATTATTATTGCCTAAAACAGGAGAATGAGAATGTATGGATAAAAGATAAGGATGGCGATGGTGGATTTGAATGTATGAATGTGTGTAAAATTGGTTAGGGGTTTGGAAGGTTTTGTTGTGTTAGAAATCGCGGTGACACTAATTTTTTTTCTCTCTCTCTCTCTTTTTTTATTATTACGATTGCAATTAAAATATAATTAAGTTAAATTTATAGCAACAAAAAAAAAAAAAAAAAACTACCTAAATCTTATTTTATACATAACATAAATATAATTATGACCGCACAAACATTTTTCTGCTATAAAATGACGTCACCTCTTATATTTATTATTATTTTTTTTTTTTTCATTTTATTTTATTTTCATTACTTTGATCAATATCTTTATAACGAAACACAAAGAGAGGCAATGAGAGTGACAGAGAGTGAGAGAGAGAGACAGAGAGAGAGAGAGAGAGTGAGAAAGTTACCCACGAGCGTAATGAAAGAAAATATAGAAATGGAGAAAAGAAGAAGAAAGAAAAAATGAAAGAAAGAAAAGAAAAACGTTAATGGCATAAAAAAAATGTATAAAGTACAGAGGGGGTGATTATAAAGGGGAGAAGAGTTGTTATATAGTGCCCGCGGGATAGTGTACTGTACACTGTTGGTTTAGAAGCACGGTAGGGGTTCTATATGCAAAGAGACACTTTTCGTTTTTTTTTTTTTTTCTTGAAATTCTTCCATAGAAAATCGATTAACTTTTATTTTTGCGCGCATTTCTTACCTCAGACATTTTGTCTAAATGAATTAGGTAGGTAACTTCTTATTTACTTTTCTTATTTTTTTTCTACGAACTAAAACTCTCCTACAATTCCTTTTCTTGCTTGTCGTTATTGTTGTTGTTGCTTTTTTTTTCTATTGATTTTCATTTTTATTATTAAATAAAAAAAAAAAGGGGGTGCCGGGATGGAAACAAAAAGTTAGGTGAAAAGAAAGAAATGTTGTTCAATTGAGCTAAAAACCCCAAAAATGTTTTATTTTTGTTTGTTCGTCCTTCCTTACAGTCCTTTAGTTTTAAGTCTTTTTCAGTCTCTCGAGGACACAATAAAAAGAAGACGAACAAAAAAAAAAAGTTTCATCTCTATTTTTTTTTTTTTTTGTTTCCCCAAATTAAACAAAAAAAAAAAAGTTCAAAAATGAAGTTTTTTTTTTCTCTCATTTTATTGAATCTCGCAAAAAAAAAAGACGACGACAAAAAAAGAAAAGAAATTTATTGTGTGAAAGGACAGAAAGAAAAAAAAAAAGTTTTATATAGAATGAAAATAAATAGGACGAGACGTAAAGAGAGATGTTCAATTATTTTTCTTTATTTTTTATTTTTTTTTTCGGTTTTCGTCTTTTCCCAAAAAAAAAAAAAAAGAAGAAGAAGAAAAAAAAAAGCTTAATGTAAACAAAACAATTTCATTGGTTGTTAATTGAGTTGAAAAAGTTAAAAAAAAAAAAGAAGTCGTTTTTGTTGTTGTTGTTGTTGTTGTATACAGTTAAATGCTATAATAAAATAAATAAAATTGAAAATCATTAAACCATAAAAAGACGATTTTTCACCCCTCTAAAAAAAAAAATAAATAAATAAAACACAAAAAAATTTCGCAATAAAAAGAAGAAGAAAAAAAAAAGTCAATTTTTTTTTTTTTGATTTGAAAATATTAAAATTTTTTTATATATTTTTTTTTTAGCTTTTATTGATTTTATTTTAAACTTTTTATTTTTGTTGTTGTTGTTTTTTTCCAGTTTTTATATTATTCACTTATACCCAGGGGTTAATTACTTAAGACACTTGTAATACCGAAGAATATGAAGGATCGTTGAAGAATAAAAAAAAAAAACAAAAAGGGTGTTTCATTGGTTCATTGGTTTGGTTCGTTATTTTCATTTTATTTTTTTTATTTTTTACTTCTCTAAAGTGATTGATTTTTTTTTTTTTGTTTGTGTTGATTTTATGTTGCTTTCCTTTTTTGTTCTTTATTGAATACTTTTTTGTTATTTTGCTCAAAAATGACTTCAAATGATTCACAGTAAAAACAAAAAAAAAAAAAAAAAAAACAGGGAACAAGAAATGTAAAAAGAAAGAAGAGACATAACGGGAGAATTTTCATTGTTCAAATGTCAAGTTTAAAACATTGATTGGAATTTGTATAAATCAATCCTTTTACTTATCCTTTTTTTTTTTCTATTATCCTCTTCCCACTCAATCCCTCACACTCCCCACATTTGTGATGATGATTTCAATTTATATTCTATTAAATCGTTTTCTTCGTTCTTCTTCAACATTATTTTTTTTTTATTCATTCCTTTTTTTTTTAACTTGACATTTTCTTTTTTCATTTTCATTTCAATTTTCATTTTCATTTTCATTTTCTGTATTTTGTCAAAAAGAAGAAGCCAATTGAAGCGAATAATTATTTTGATTGTTTACCAAACGGGGGTGGCGAGAGGAGATGGGTAACGAATAAAAAGGAGGGAATTTTATTATCGTCCTTTATTTTATAATAGAGAGGTTAGGTAATACCTATGTATATATTTTTTTGTTATATCCTCTTGTTCTTCAAATACAACAAAAAACAAAAAGAAAAAAAAAAAAAGTAAAAAGAAAAGTAGGTTGGTTAAGGAGGTTGGGAAGGAGGAAGAAAAGAAACAAAAAAAAAAAAAGGGACCCTCTATTCTATGTATATATACGTTAATGTAATGCTGCTGATGTCTCTCTTATACAAATTATAAATATTTGACGAAAATTTTAACTCAATTTGTTGTATTTATTTGAGGGGAAATGTTTTTGAGTCTTGTGTGTATGGAATATATTAATTAAGGATAAGTTTACCAATAAAATTTAGAGCTTTCAAAGTTAAAACATTAATCTTTGTGTTGTCGAAAGTAGAAAATATCTGTATATAAATATATACGTGTATTATATTGACATTGAGTGGGTTGGTTTTTGGTTGTTTTTAGTAGTATGAGTTAGATATTTTTGGTATAAGGTATAAGGAAAAAAGGGTGTAAGGTTTTGTATTTATATGCGATAAAAGTATAAGGTGGGGAGCGTTTTTTTTTTTTTTTTTGTGGAGTTTTGCAATTAGTTTCTGTCTTTTTATTTTTTTTTATTTTTAATGTAATTACATAATACCAAAGTGTCTCTCTATATATAGTCACATTTCACATATACATATACAACAACAATAAACAATAAGAGCAAAAACCAAGGTAATATTATTTAAGTTCTAATTAAGCATTATATATTATATTATATTTTTAGAAAGTTTTATAAGAGAATTGACACGACAATCATTTCAATCAAATACAAAACAAAGAAAAAAATTGTTTTTCACCTTCACCCTTCTCTCTCTTTTTATTACAGAATATAAAGAAAAAATTATTGGTATAATTTAACTTTCCACATCCAATAATATACATTTTCTCGTCATATTTTTTGTCTTGTTTTTTTTTTTTTTTTCTTTTTTAAAATTACACTGCAACATGCAACCCCATCACATTATATAATTATTTATATTTGTTTAATTATAAACATAAGTTCACATTTTATATTCATTTTCATTTTCTTTTTAGAAAATTGTGGATGTGTTTAACCTTTAATAATGACATGTTATTATTATTGTATTTTTGTTGTTGTTATTGTTATTGTTGTTGTTCTTTATTTATATTTATTAAAAGTTATTGTGACAATAAAATAATTGATTACATATCTATGTCTATTTTTATTTCCTTATATGTGAAATTCAATTGAATTTTATTTCAATATATTCTTGTAATAAAAGTAACAAAATGTTAATACTGTTAATTACTTATTTGTTTTACTTATATGATGAAGAAGATATTTATGCGGGATTAAATAGGGGAAAAGTATTTATATAATATAATCTGACAATATTTTGTATAAATATGAACATTTCTTATAATTTTAATTATGAACTAATTTTAGTTGAATTAAAAATAGAATAATTTGTTTTCCTAATGATTTAATAAATTTTTGGAATAAATTAGAAAAACTTCAATAAAATAAATTCTTTTTTTATTCGTTTCGAAATTATTTTAGTTAATGACTTTATGGGACTTTATAATAAAATAAATTTAGATCTGATAATTCGTAACGATCAGATGGAGGGGATGACTTAATTTGATATTTAATTTTATATGAGGAAAATCCGATTTGTAATGAAACGTATAGTTTTGGATTAATATAAAGAAAAGAAAACTAGTGCATATTACGCGTATTTGAATAATTACACAATTTCAGAGTTTATAGCGTACTAAATATAAAAATAAGTATAAATAAAAGAAGAACGTATAAAAATCTACTAAAAAACATTTAGCTTTATTTTATTGTTAGTGTAATCAAAAGGAACAAAATAAAAAAAATAAAATGGTGGAAAATATAAAAAAATCTATATAATGTCACGATTACCTGAAGCATAAACTCATAAATCACACCCATCACTGATTTATCTCCCCGCACCTCTTCAATTATTATTGTCATTTTCTTGTCTTTCTTGGTAAAATGAATAAATTAATTCCGCACAAAATACTTTGATTTAAATTAAAAAATATTCATAATGCGTATAAAAGAAAATGAAAATGGTAAAAATGGGAAAAGGGTCTTTACATAATCATCCATTTTCCTATACCTTTTGATTGATGGATTGATCCAAAAAATCCCATAAAAATGCATTACTTTTATGAAATGAAAAAATAAATAAATTAAAAACATTGAAATATTTTTACTGAATATTAAATTATTTTTGTAAAGTTTAAAAAAGGGCGTTTTGGTTAAAAATCACTTTTCTTGAAATTTACATAAAATGCGTGCACGATCTCTTAATTATATATTTTATTGACTAGAATTATTATTAGCTAAAAATTTGACTATCCTAAATAACCATTTATTCTATACAAAAACAATTTTCAGTGTACAACAAAAAAAAAAGAAAATCAAAATCAAAATAAAAAAATTGTTTTTGTTTTTTTTAATAGAATTTTGATGAATTAAAAGTGAAAATATTTTCTTCTCTCTCGACAATAATCTATTACATATTAACTTCATACAGATTTTCTTTTAAAAATAAGAAATATAAAAAGCAACCGAAAGTTTGGAAGAAGGAGAAAAAAAGGTTACCATCCGAATAACATTTTACTAAAAAAAAAAAGAAGAAAAAAAAATGTGTAGAAAAGAATTTCTTCTTATTTTTTTTTTGCCTGCGCTTGCTTGCCTTTAACCTTCCCTAAATATCAACCCAAATTGTATATATATTTTTTTTCATCCCTTTCATTCAACCGACCCCATATATACTAAAGCATACTGTCATTGAACTTTATATAATATATAGAGGAAAAAGCTTCACCAATTTGTAGACCTTAACAGTTTCCGTTTTTTTTTTTCTCTCTTTTGACCATTTGTGTTTGTATTTAGGTATAGGTAGGTATATTGATTTATATGTGTGTATGCATTTATTTGTGGTACGACTAATAGTAAAATCCAGAGTTAACATTGGAAAATTCGTAATAAGGGGAAAGCATACTTTATTAAATTCAATAAAACAATTTATGATCACAACGTGTAACGTTAATTATAGTTTTGCATTTTTCCTAATAACGCAATACAATAACGATTAAGTTAACAAATATAAAAATTCTATGATTGGGGCTAGTTTTTCTTATGAAATTATAGAAAAATTCAGTAAAAGAAAAACCGGATGATGTTAAAATGGAGAACACAAGAAAGAATAAAGTATGGAGAGGAAAAAGAAACTAAAATTTATCATCGTCCTTTTTAAGGTTCTTAGCATTACTATTCATGTTTCATCGTCTGTTGATACACACACGCACACACACACACACACATATATACATATACATATACATATACATATATACAAACACACATAAATAGACAGGCAGCCATATAATGCTTTACTACAAAACCCATTTACCCATTTTCATCTTCCGGTCAATGAATAACTTCTCTTTTTCTAGTCTATTATTCCTTAAATTGAACACTGAACTGAATCATGACTCTTATTAGCTTTTGTCTTCTTTCACTTTTTCTTTTCTTGTTTTGATTTTTATCTTTACTTTTATACTTTTCTTTAAATAAAATAAAAACAGCGAAACAATTCTTTTCATGAAAATAAAATCAGATGAAAGTTTATTTCTTTTCAATATTCTCACTTAAATCCTTTTTTCTGATTTCTTTTTTTTTCTTTTTTTTTGCTTTGGGGTTATTTTTATTGTATTACAATTGCATTCACATTTTAAATCTTTTGTCACAAAATTGCATTCCATCAAGTAAAGAAAAAGTCTTAAAGACTTCAAAACTAAATAACTTTATCATAAGAGTGAAGAAACAATCAGAAATTGTCTTGGAATAAAGAATTAAAGGGTAATTGCTGTAGACTTTTGACATTTTAGAATTAAAGGTGTGTTAAGTGAGTCATATAAGTATTAAAAGAAGACTAAATTCTCTCTTGAACGTAAGAAACGTTTTTTAATGTTAAATGCCAGTTCTGTTTTTATAGAAATATATACATAATGGTACGAAAATGTACAGTCACGGAATACATGCGTATGATCGTGATTAAGACAAATTTATCAGAAATACCCATATATACTTATATTGTAGGACCCATATATTATATTTTCAAGTAATGCATAACTAATTTACGTAATTTATCCACCCCTTTTTTGATTAAAATAGAAGCACCTTATTAATCGACTTAAATTATTTAGGCAATTGCAATTCATTAATTGTTTTCTTTTTGAATTAACATTCTTTTATTTTTTTTATTTTTAAACACATTTTTCAACCCTTTCTTTAATTATTTTTTTGTATTTGTATTTGTGTGTGTGTGAAAATAAACATTCGTATATACACATAACATCTTCTTATCTACATCTATATTTAGAAAATATATACATTTTTTTGTTTCTAATTTCCCTCATTTCTTCCCCCTTCTGTTTGTTATAATGTTTGTCTAGAGTTTGTAGTGTAATCAAACATATAAAAATAACGTATAAGAAATACTAGAATAAAAATACATTACAGACTAAAACTATCATCGTTCTATGGAAGCGTATTGTAGTACAACTTTTTTTTATATACTTAATTTTTATACTATGAAAAGAAAACCACATCAAAAACAACAACAACTGGAGCAACAACAACAAGAGCAAAAAAAAGTTTATATAGTTTTCTACTACCTACTACTTTTTGTTTTTGTTTTTTTTTTTGTTATTATTATTGTTGTTTTTGTTTTTGTTTTTTTTTCTTTCGGTTTATTAACCGCAATGCATTTGTTGTAGTTAGTAAATATAGTTTTAGTTTTTGTCTTCTAACCAAAAAAAAAAAAAAAAGAAAAAGAAAAAGCAACTCTAAACAACAACAACAATATAGGGAAAAAAGTAAATAATAGAAGAAAATCTCGTCCTCGTCCTATTTTGTTTTTTTAATAATTGTATCTAAATATGACCATGTGTTTGTATAAATCTGTGTGTATATGTGTGTGTATGTGTGTGTCGGTATCATATTATATTATTAGCTTAGTTTTCCTCTTATATAATATAAAACTTTATAGGATTACATTTTATGACAATAAAAATGAAATTGAAATAAGGGAATAATGAAGAAGAAGTAGAAGTAGAAGAGGAAGAGGAAGAAGAAAAAAAAAATGTCTAAAGGATAGAATAAGGAAGCAAAAAAAATATATAAGGAAAATAATATTCAAAATCGATTCAATTTTACTTCGCCAAATTGTCTGTCTTATATAATACAAATATAATATTTTTCTCTTTTAAAAGGAAAGTTGGTTATCCTTTTTCTTCTTCTTTTTTTTTATAAATGTGCGGTCGTTGTATTCAATATTTTCTATATGAAAAGAAGAGATTTTCTTCTTCTATAAACTCAGCATATTTTCAATTTGTTGGCTTTACAAATATTATATGTTGAATATTACCGAAAAATAATAATAATAATAATAATAAGATAACGAATCGTTTCTTTTAACGGATTGTCTTTTTCTTCTCTATATTTTCAATTTTCAATTAAATTAATGTCAAAAAGGATAAAAATGAATTGGACAAAAAAAAATTTTTTTTTTTTTTGGGTATTTGTTGGCAAATGCAAAAAGAGATTTTCTAAAGGAAAAATAAATACCTTGCTCTTTTCAGAATTAAATGTCATCTTTAAATATTAAGTCTTGTTAAATTATATTTGCTGGTGTAATATAGATATGAAATTTGTAATGTAATTACAGTTAAAAGTATTAGAATTGAAATTTCCTTTAAATTTTCTTTAATGTTTTTTGATATATTTTTTCTGGATTTTTTTTTTTTTTGCGTACAACAACGTCCTGTATATTTCTGGATATCCTTTTGATATGGTCTTTGAAAATAAAATCAAATCATATTACCAATTTTGTATCTTATATTAAATGATGAATGTATGGTTGTCTGGAATGTGTGTGCATATAGATTATAGAGAACTCATTTCAAAGTCATTTCATCACATCTGTATACTATGAAAGGATAAAAATAAGAAGAAAAAGAAGAATGGGAAGATGCAAAAAAAAAAAGAAAGAAGGGTGTGCTATGTGATTTATATTTGATATCCAACATGAAATGAATTTGTGACTATAACATACAATATAACACACATAATATAATCAAATAAAATATAAATGGAAAAGGCATCTCATCGTTGCACAGTCAGTATCACAGCAGGATTCTAATGTAGTGCAATTTGAACATATAATTGAATAAGGGTCATAAGAGAACGGAAAAAGTATCAACCATAGTCCAACTGGGTAACTTTTCAATTTACAAAAGAAAATACATGAAAATGTAATCTGATTCTCTCTTCATATTATTCTCCATCTCATTTAGATGAAGTCTCAATAATAAGATTCTTTTTCAATAAATTTCTTTATAATAAAATTTTTTGTCGTTGTTTTTTTTTTTTTCTTTCTAAAATTTCATTCATTTTTGAAAATCGAATTTCATTTTGATGTCTTTCGTTATGTCAAATATTCAATGGAAAAATTGAAGGAATTTGATCCATAATATAGATTTTGGATTCAATGAAAATATATTTTGAGGTAATGATGTAATCAGGATAATTGGAATTGCATTTTATCTGAACTTTCCTAACCAGTTCTGGTTTGTATTCAATTTTATTTTAAATTAATAATTGTTCTCAGCTATTGAACAAAGTTGAAATTAAATTGTACAAGTTGTCACTTGTAACAACTCAATTAATACAATTTACTTTTTTTTTACAAATAAATGGATTCATTAAAAAGAAAAAAAAAAACAATCGAAAACTTTCACAAACAAAATATAAATTCAATCAAAAAAATAAATATTTACACACACAAAAAAAAAAGTTATTTTTCTATTTTCTGTTTGTTTTTGTATTTCGATTATAAGTTTTTAACCTCAAAATGGTTTGTATTTTATTCTAAAACAAGGACAACAACAACAACAACAACAACAACTAAGACCAAAGAAAAAAACCCTTTTTTTTTGATATTGTCTCTTTTTTTAATGTTTTCACAAAAGTATTTTATTTTTTCGTCCCAGACAGAAGAAAAAAAAACTTTTGTTTTGTGATTATTTTTTTTTTGGTGAGAATAAAGTGAAGTGAAGTAACGATAGGTTTTTTACACTAGATAACGTCATATTATAAAACACAAGTGAAAAAGAAACAACATAAGAGTGAATGAGAAAGAGAGAACGTATAAAAAAATAAATAAAAGTTTCAGTTTTAGTTTTAGTTTTTCTTTTTTGAATAAATGTGAAAACTTTTGTAATCAACATTCATTGACACTTGTTTAGGGTTTTCCTCATCCTTTTTTTTCTCTCCTTTTTTTACTCATTCTACTTTGATTGGTTGAGAATGTTTTTTGTTGTTGTTATTATTGTTGTTGTTTTGATAGTGTGTAACTAATTGAGTTTTTGTTTCTGTATTTCAATCGTTGTTTATTATTTTAGAACAAAAAGAAAAATGTATTTATTTTTACAATAATCTGCCAAATTAAAATATTTGTAGTAATTTTCCTTACATATTCTGACTATAATAATTAATTAAATATTCGAACAGAAATTCAATTTTTTTTTTAAATATTTAAAGTCATCTGACATTATTTTGTTTTTATTTGATATTTTGATTAAATCAAGAAAATACAAATGAAAATGTAAACCTAAAAAGTTTGATTTTGTAAAAATTTCAACGAAACGACGTTTCTCGATTTAATCTTTTTTCTTTTTTTTTTTGTTACGTAGAAAATGCGTATATAGAGAAAAAAAAAGATGGAAAGAAAAAATGTAAAAGGAAAAGAAGAAGAAAAAAAGAAAATATGAAAAAGCCATAAAAAAAAATAAAAACATCTAAATTATGACGGAGAGAAAGAAGAAGAAAAAAAACATTTCGTTCTTCATCCTATTTGAAAAGGACGACAACGACGACGACGACGTAAATATATATATAGAAAGGAAAAGAAGAAGAAGAAGAAGAAGAAGAAGAAAAGAAAAAACATAAAACAGTAGGAGAAGGAGAAAGATGGTTGGATGGATGGAAGTAAAAAAAAAAGAAAAAAAAAAAAGAAAAATCTTGAGATGATTTCCACTTCACCACTTCAATATTATATATATATAACATCACTATTGTCATCCTCATCATGATCGATATATTATATACAATATTTTTTTTTTCCTTCCTTTATTTCTCCCGCAAATCCTCCAACCCTCACACACACACACACACATAATTTTTTTCTTTTCTTTCTTTTCTTTCTTTCTTTCTTTCTGTTATTCTCTACAATCTTTGGGTTTGGTGTTATACTCAAATGACGATACTTGAAAACGTTTTCGTTTCGTTTCGTTTTTTTTTTTTCCCATATTATTTTTTTTTTTCCTTCTTCTGTGTTCAGTTCAGTTCTTCTCTTCAATGACCATAAAAATTCCGAAACCCTAATAAGTCGTTATTTGTTTGTAAGAGAGAGGAAAAAAAAAATACATTTTTTTTTTTTGTTGTTCGTATAAGAAAGAAAATAAAGGAAAATGGAAGATAAAAAGAGATGATATTGTGGAGAAGGTTTGGCAAAAGAATGAAGAGAGGCAACAAAAAAAAAAAAAAGAAAATGAATTGATATCCAGTTAGAAAATTCTGTACTTAAATTGTGGCTTAGCACCCTCTCTAAAGAGAAGCAAAAACAAACAAAAAAAAAAAAAAAATTTATTGATTTATCAATAAAAAAAAATACAAAGAATATTTTAGAAGCTTTTCTATTAAAATTAATTTTCTCGTCCATTATTTTCAAGTTTTCTTTATTTTTCCACATGAAATTGATGAAAAGGACAACTAATGTTGCATCACCTACGAATTTATCTAAAAACTAAATTATTGTCTTACAATTCAGTAACCAATTTATATGAATAAAACATTTAGTTTGCCATTCAATTATTTCACATCAAATTAACTATGATTTTTCTGTTACAACAACAACAAAAAAAAAAACAACAAAAACAACAACAACAACAACAACAATAAACAAAAAATCAAAAAACCGACCACTCGATTAATGTACAAAAATTTGTAACACCAACAAAACAAAAAAAAAAAAAAAGGAAAAAGGAAAAAATTACCGCAACGCACAGAACGAACACAATAATATGAAATAATAATATTTATCAACGGTCTATTAATTTCACATTTGTTTTAGTTTTATGATTATTATTATTATTATTATTATGATTATTGACCACCCTCGACAGGCGTCATAACTCATATTATAATAAACTCGGTTAAAAAAAAAAAAACACACACACACACACACACACAAAAATACAAAATTAGAAACACCAAACAATAAAATATATTTATTCAAAATGCATAGATTTATACACACACACAAACACACACACACATACTGTCATTTGACAAAAACTATGTATGTACTTGTGTTTAATATAAAATTGAGAAAATATAAAATTATATATTCCTAATTTTTTCTTTTTCGTGCCACTTTATTTAATAGAGGTCGTGTCGATCAAAGAATCACCTCAGACTCTATACCCTATTACCCACACAAATAATAATTCACCTATATATAAATAATAATCAACGATGGATTATAAATTACAGTCATGCCAGAAAACGTTTTCATTCAAATTATTATACATTTTTTTTTTGTTTTTTTTTTTTGGTTCATGTGGAATAAACAAACAAGAAAAAAAAGAAGCAGAAAAAAAATTAAACTTGCAAAATAGTTTTGCCTCTGCAATAAATCTCATATAATGGAGGTGTTACAATGAATTTTATTCTCTCGATTATTCTATGTTTCTCTCTCTCTCTCTCTCTCTCTTTTTCTCTTTCTTCTTCTGACGATTTTCTCATTTTCTTCTTTGAATTTTCCGGTGTTTTTTTTTTTTTTTGTTGCTTTGGAAAAGAAAGTTCATTTAAATATTTTAATTTTTTATTTTATTATAAAAAGTTTTTGGATCAAATAAAATATAAAATTCATAAAAACAAAACGACTTGTTGCCAATTATTTAAATTATTTATACAGATATTTATTCCATATTTCTGTTCACTCATTGATCCTATTAAAAAATTGTAAAGAAAAAAAATGGGGAAAAACTACAAAACTAAAAGGAAATTCCACGGTAATAATCAGAAAGAGAGAGAGAGAGAGAGAGAGAGAGTGAGAGAGAGATAAAAAAACAAAAAAAAATTTGTGACAAAGATTTTTGTGTCTATAAACACGAATTTCAAAGTAGAAGAAAAAGTATATTTTTTCAGTTATAAGTTGAAGATGGGAAACTTGAAAGAGAGAAGACAAAAAAAAAAAAAAAGAAGAAAAACAGAAAGTAAGAAAACCATCAACGTTTCATTCAATTTAGCTTTTAGTCATATACACACACTTCTATTGTTCAGCAGCAGAAGAAAAAAAAAAGAAGCGAAAAGAAAATAAAAGAAAGGAAAGAAAGAAGTTAAAAAGAACAAAAAAAAAATAAAGGAACGAAGAAAAGAAAATAAGAAGAAGAAGAAGAAAAGTTTAACATAAAACTGATATAACGTAATATATTGGAATATATTCGATATTCACCCCTTGAGGGAAAAATATCTAAAGGGAATCAAAATTTTTGCTGTACTTGAAGCAATAAAAGATTAAAAAAAAGAAAAGAAAAGAAAAGAAAGAAAATAAGAGAATGAAAGAAAAGCGAATAGAAAGTTCACTCTCAAATGGAGATAAAAATTTTAACGATTTCCTTCTTACCAAAGGAAAAATAAAAAGTATACATTTTCTTTTACTATACGAAACAAAACAAAAAATCTAAAAAGAGGAAGAAAAAAAAAAGAGGAAACGTGTCAGAAATGATTCTAACAACTCAAATCCTAGACAAATTAATATGGACTTTCAAATCCAATCCACTTTTCTTTCTTTTTCTTTTCTTTCTTTTTTCCTTTATGCTATAAAGACATGTCACATTTTATTTGAATTTATATTTTCCTTTCCTGTATTTTCATTTTATGGACCGGAATTTAAGGAAGTTGAATTGAATTGTTTCATACTATAAATTAAAATAAAATTTTTAATAAAAAGGGATCAAAATTTTAATAATCTTTATATAAGAGGCAATTAAAATTTTCCAATTGTATTCATTCCGTTCCGGATTTTTCAATTTTTTTCTTTTTTCAATTTTTACAAAATGAACATTTTTATGTTTTAATTTTCGGCAGAAAAAAAAAAAAGAAAAAAGAATATTAAATGGAACTTAACAAAAAAAAGGATTAATAATGGGATGAAAAAAAAATTGTAAAATTTAACATAATTATACAAAAATTGTTTCTAATTGAATAAATCTATTCAATCAAAAGTCAGTTACGTCAAATGTTTATTCAAAGAAAAAGACAATTTCTAGGCAATAATTTTGTTTTAAGAAATATTTATCTCAGAAATCTTAATTAATGGTTTTTCATGTAATTTAATGAAGTAGATCAAGTGATAATTTTCTAATTTCTCTTTATTTTATGCAATTAAATGGACAATAAATTTATTGTACTGTCTCAAACTCTTAAAAAAATTCTTATATTATATTCCAGTATAAAGCTTTTATATTTTCACGATTGTCGTATATTATTGTGGGAGACTCTAAGTTCAGACTAGACAAAAAAAAAAAAAAGTTAACAAGGGAATTTCATAGTTTTAATAGAAACTAGTCGAGTATATTTTATAGAAAAAAAAAACGATTAATTTAAAGTCATCTTAAAGCAATGCCTTAAAAATGCTAGTTTATCCTTTAAGAAAATGTAGAACGTTAAAAGAAGTGGTTGAAAATTTAACACTTTAACTATTTTGATTATAGTTTTGTAATCTTAAAACATTAGAATATATCTATTCTGGTAAGAATTTAAAATCAACCCAGATAACCTTATACCCTAAAATAAAAAAAAATAAGTAAAGTAAAAAAAGTAAGTAAAACACAGATCAACATTTTCAAATTGAACATAATAAAAAAACCCACAAATTAATTACATAAACTCTATACAAGAAGAAGAAGAAGAAGAAGAAGAAGAAAAGGAAAGTAAAAACAACATACACACACACACACATAGACAGAGAGAAAGAGAGACACATATATACTCACTCATCCCAAATAATTTAGTTTTATAGTGTTGCCATATCGTATATAATATAATAAAAGAAAGTCTCAAAATAAATGGTCGTTTTAGTCCTTTTTATATTCGTCGACTAGTTGAACGTTTATATGGCTATGAAAATAAAATTTATTCGGGTCTAATAAATATATAAAGTAAAAAGAAAGAACGAAGTAATTTTCTCATCTAACATATATAGTTTTTTTCATCATATACATACACACACAAAATAATATAAATAGGAAAAATCTTCTATTTTCTTTTTCTTTCTTTTTTCTCGTCTAGTTTCATCTTCTTCTTCTTCTTCATTTTTGTACCAAAAAAAAAAAAAAAATTTAACATTTAAAAATGGGAAGTTTCAAAAATTTGTGTGCTTTGATGACTCAATGCTTTACCATCGTCTGGTAAAAAGGAAGAAACAAGTCGAAAACATTTATTTTATAGAAGAATATAAAGGAAGACAGAAATATATTATTGTGAATAAATGATCTTTTAAAATGTTGATTTGTTTCTGCGGTGAAAAAAAAAGAAAATAATTCTTTATAAGATGGTTCCTATTTTTTGTGCGGCTTCTATTTTTTTTTTTTTTTTTGTAAATTTCATCCAAACAATAAATTACCAAAATTTATATATTTTTTATTGAAATTAAATTCATTGGCAATTTTTTTTTCTTCTTCTTCTTTCTTCCTAAATCTAAATTTCGACGACCTTTTGAGAACGAAAGAAAAAAAAAAAAAACATTCAATAATCCAACATGAAATATGTGGGGTGGGAGAGGAACAAAATAAAAAAAAGAAGAAGAAGAAGGAATACAGGATAAAAAAAAATGTATATATAAATTTTATTTTAATGTGACGGCCAAGAAGAAGTGAAGGAAAAAAAAACACAACCCCGAAATCAAACAACAAACCAAAATACGAAGAAGAAGAAGAAGTGGAAGTAAAAGCCGAAGTAGGAAAAAGAAAAAAAAAATAATAAAAACCCAAGATTTCAGATTAAAAGGGATGATAAGATAGTCTTGAAAGCCTATAAACCACTCAAACCATCTTTTTACCCTTAAAACCAATTTTTTTTTTTGCGTTTTCTCTTTTCCGTTTTCGTTTCTTTTTTTATTTTATTTTCATTTTTTCGTTTTTCTTCTTTTTTTTTTTCTTTGCTATATCATAACTCACTTTGTATAAATATATTTATATAGAAGAGATTGTCGCGGAACCATCGCCACACTCATTCCTAATATTTCGTGGTACAGTACCACGCTATAAAAGTTCGGAGTACAATACTTTCAACTGAGAACCTTTAAAACGCGGAAGCACAAAAAAAAACATAATGTAAATATAATCGTGTATAGTCATCTGTGTATGTATTTGTCTGTGTGAGTGTACATGTATGTGTATGTAGAAAAATAAACACATAGTCTGAAAAGTGAAAAGCTATGAGAATTTTCTCTATATGTCACATCATAATAACCAACCATCCTTTTACCATTCTAAAATTTCCACCACAACACACATTCACTCGTTTTATTTTAGTGGTGTATGCGTATATATGTATGTTGGTTATATAAGATATAATATGTGTGTAGAGAATAACAAGGGAAAACAATAAAACTTAACGCATTGTAATATCGTATTTTAAAAGCATTTAAAAACACAAGAAAAAATGTACGAGAAAAAAGCAAAAAAAAAAAAGATGGGAAAATTATGAAGGTGAAAGTTTTTATACTAAATATGTTCTCAGTTTTTTTCTTCTTCTTCTTCTTCTTATTTTTTTTTTGTCTTTAGATTATGCAGCAATGGTAATAATAATAATAATAATAATAATATAAATAAAAAGAGAAGAGGACTTTTTAAATTGTTTGAATAATAATAATAATAATAAAATGTTATTAACACAATATTATCCAATTTTGTTTATAAAGAGTAAAATAGTCATTCGCTTTTAACCATTATCTAAAGAAGAAGAAGAAGAAGAAGAAGGAGTCACAAAAAAAAATTTATATAAAAAAAAAGGTAACACCAACCATCTAATTTTGACAACAACAGCAAAAATGCAAAGAAAAAAAAACTACATAGAAAATATAAAATGGAAAGCAAACTCAAAACACTTAATAAAAATAATAAAGTTCAACTTAATTTGTTCATAATCATCATCACTTTATTAAAATTAAAACAATAATATCCATATAATAATAAAAACATCGGATGAGTGAAGGGATGGAGGGGTTTGGTTTTTTTTTATATGTTATGACAATAGAAGAGGGTTTGAGAATGAATGTTATATGTCACACAACACGTCACACAGGTAAACTTCTGGTATTACAAGAGGCATCATAATCTCAATATTTATACATGAGTGTGTGTGTATAATTGTGTGTGTGTGTGTGTATGTAAGTGATAAAAATGTTAATAAAAAATATATTGTATAATATGAAAGAACCGATTAAATTTGTTTTCACATCTTTTGTTTAATACGTTTACAGGATAATTTTCATAAGTTTAAAGCAATTTTAAAGAATATAATAATTTTTTGATTAATTAATAAAAAGTGAGAAACTTTTTATTAACCCATTTACACCCATAGTTGAAGAAAATCGAACAATGAAAACAGAAAAGTAAAAAAAAAAAATGGAAATGTAAATAATAATTTTTGAATTTAATTTTACATATTTTCACTCTTAAGTCTCTCTTTCTCTCACTCATTCTTTAAACTATCTCTCTTTCTCTCTCTATCATTATCTTTTACCATTCGAATAGTGGAATTTAAAGCTTTGAGTAAGAGAAGAAGATGTAAAAGAATGAAGATGAGGATGAAGAGAGATTAAGAAAATTATACTTGCGATAATATAAATTTATTTTTATGTAAAATTAAATGAGTTTTGTCGATTGTTTCATTTCATTTTTTCTTTTTTTCTTCTTCTACTTCTTCTTCTTCTTCTTCTTCTTCTCCAATTTTTCCGTATAATAATATTGTCGTTTAATAGGAAAATTTATATTAAAATAACAACAAAACAAAAGCAAAACAAAAGAGAAAAAAAAGAAGGACATTAATTTTTATTGAAGAATAATAAAAAAAAAAAAAATTTGTTTTTATGCGAAATAAAAAGAAAAGTAAAGTAAAGTGAATTAATTAATAATAGAATATTGTTAATTGAATTTGTTTTGTTTTAATTAATAATTTTTTTTAATTGAACAATTTTTTCCCCAGCCCCCCACACACCCTCCTATCGTAATAAACGTAGAAATACCTCTTCTCGTCTCAATAAAATAATATACACAGCTTGTAAGACAATTGACTCAAAAATATTTACATAATATTTATATAAATACAAAATTGGATAAAATTTTTGTCTCTTAAAGTTTTTCCAGTTTTTTTTTATTTTTCTCTGCTTGTTTTTTTGTTTTTAATTTTATTTTATTTTTTGTATGAAGGGAAAATTTTCAAATTTGAATATTCAGAAGAAAAAAAAAAAGTCTATAGAAGTAAAATGGGAAAAACAGAAAACCATTAAAATTATAAGGAAGAGGGCAGATCCCTTTTGGCGGAATGGAAAAAAAAAAAAGGAAAATATTTGAATTCAATTTTCATTATGAACACAACAAAAAAAAAACATTTCATTTTCGAAAACATTTTTGAAATATTTCATAAAGGAACATTTTCATTTTGTTACATTTTTGAATAATTTACAGGATTTTCTCATTTTTCACATAAATTTTTAAATGATGGAAAATTGTATTTATTTAAGACGATCAATTTAATAAAACGAAAGCAAAAAAAAAAATTTAATTTTATTATTTCAATCAAGGAAAAATGTCTATTTTTAGCCGCAGGTTTTTATTTCATTTCAATTTTTAGTAAATTTCAATTTTCTCTTAATAATTTTTATAAAGAAAAATTTCGCTGTTTTTTAACGAAAATTCAATTGAAATCGTAAGGAAAATTTATATGAAAAAAAAAACGTATTAAATCTTACAATTCTATTTCTTTTGACTTTTGACTTTTGTACGTCGTTTATTGATTGATTAGATTCTATTACCAAAGTGTTAACAGTGTAAATTGGCAATTGAGAATAATAAATTTGATTGATGAGTGAAAAACCAAAAAGAAATAAATTTAGAAAATCGTAACGTTGAGATGATTTTAAATTTCGTTGGGGTCGTTTTTAAGTTTCATCATGAAGTCACGCTCTGGCAAAGTGGCAATGTCATCAATAGAGGTCTCGGACTCAATTCTCAGCGTTGGCTTTAATGACCCTGACAATTTATGCAAGTCAAAACAAAACGTGAATAATTGAGTTTTCTTAAAGGGAAGCAACATAACAATTCACTTTCAATTGAATAAAATTGATGGTTGATTAAAATTTACTTTAATAAGATAAAAGATGAATCTCCTAACTTCGTCCTCTCATTGTTCTACAAACAATTACAAAACATTTATTTACAAGACATTTTAAGTGCAATTATATTGTTTGATTATAAAATATATATAAAAGCTCCATTTTTTTATCTCATTCTACTTATTTTACTGTTAGCTTTACGCGCACGAAAATAAATAATAAACACCTGCTGAGTTTTTTCTTCGTTATTTTTTGTTAACACAACCAAATCACGTGTATGTGTTTAATTTTTTTTTTCTCTCTCTCTTTCTCTTTTTCGTTGTTGCTTCTTCCTCCCTTATTTTTCTACTTTTCTCTTTTTTTTTTTTTTTTTACTTAGCTGTCAACGATCTATAAATCCAATAAACAGACAGATTTTCTTATTTTCCGGAATATTACACTTTCTCTTCCATACTTCTTTACGTCCAATGTTTTATACTATGATGCTTTCACTCTTTCTATTTTCTTTTGCTTTCTTGTTTCTTTTGTTTTTTGTTTTTGTTTTTTTCGTTCTTTCTCCTATAAAATATTATATAACATTTTTCGTTTCTTCATTTTCTTTCATTCTCTTACACTTATTCACTTGTTATTTGATTCTGTTGTTTCCATTTAATGTTCACAGCACAGAATAAAAAAAAAAATAGATACCTATAAGATGAAGAAAGAAAATAAGAAAAAGTATGTAGATATGTGTGTGTGTGTAACGTTGTACGTATTAAAACAGTGAAGAAGAAAAAAAAAATCTGGAAAAATGAAAAAAAAAAATACAAGAAAAAAAAAAACAAGTTAAAAGTAAAAAGGAAGAAATAGAAAAGCCCACAGGAAACATCATCAAATGTATATCAACAAGTCATCAGTTATTTTCTGCACGTATTTTTATACTCTTCATATATAGAAAAACTTTGATTCAAGTCTAAAACGTGTGTCATTTAAAAGGAAGACAAAATGAAGACAGAAGGAGATAGACAGAGAGAGAGAGAGAGAGAGAGAAAGGGACTGAAAAATAATAACATATAAAATAGAAACAGAATTTAAGGAATAACGCTGAGCATAAAAATTGTGTGTTTGTGTGTTTTTGTGTGTGTGTGTAAAAATAGGATAATTTTATGCAAAAGAAGAAGAAGAAAATCTCTATTAGATAATAAATTCATGTATGTTTTGTTGAATACTATTGGTGGAATAGGATGAAGAAAAAAAAAACGTGACATTTAATTAAATTATTGAAGTTTTTTTTTCTTTTTTCTTTTTTCTCATTTCAAGTTTATTAAAAAAATATATTTTCCAGAGATGAAAATTAAAATGAAAATTCTAAAATAGACAAATAGACAAGCGTGTTCCTTTAATTTCTGATTTATATATATGAGTGGAGTCCACCATTCCCAACGTGACATATTGTTTTTCTATTCAATTCTTTTACATTTTTGTTTAAAATATTTATAGAATGCAATTTGTGCTTTTTCATTTAATTATTTATATGTCTATGTGTCTCTATATGTGTGTACGTTTATTATTGCAATATTGCAATGTAAAATTTTCAATATAGAAATTTTCAAATAGAATTGAAAATGATGATCGATGATGAAACCAAATAATTTTACAGCAAGAATTAATGTTTTTAAAAAATTCTTTATTTTTTTTTGCATTGGGAACAATTTTTTCTCCTTTTTTTTTTTTTGTATAAAAGGAATTTTATATTAGGTTCTGAAATAGGGGAGAGAATCATAAATAGAGGGAATACTTTGTGCGATGGGGTGTTGGGGGTTATTTCCTATTAAATATCAATCAAAATTCTTTTTTTATTAAATTGAATATGATCGAATGCAGTTTTTTTTTTAATTTCTATTTAATAAAAAAAAAGGCAAGAATTTTGTTTGCTGGAGAAAATTTTGTTTTTGGAATTTGCTGTAAAATTTTTATTACGTCTCCTCTCCATTATTTTGTTTTATTTATTATTTTTTTTTTTGGAAAATTGCAAACAGAATCTAATCATACAACACGTTAATCTAAATCTGAAAAAAAAAACTTTAATTCAGCTGATGGTCAAAACCATTTTTATAAAGGATTTCTTTTTGTACCAATATTAAATGGATTTATAAAAGATTGATCGTTTCCTTCGTTAGTTTTACTATTTCTGTGGTTTATAAGGATTTTTTTTTTTAAAAAAAATATTATTAGTAATTTTGGTTATTCAAACATGAAGATTTTATACAAAAATTAAAGAATTCCTAATGCTTTAGGGCAATATTTATGGACATGCAATTGAATATTTGAAAGATTTTTGGAATATTTCCTTATGGTAAAGAGAAGAAGTAAAATAATTCTATGAATATATTGTAAATTTTATAAAAGGAATCTTATATGTGAAACAATATAACCAAAAGAATTGTAAATATCTGAATTTATTTTGTGAATGCAGATGCATATGAACGAGATAATAACATTTAGTTGATGTGAAGTAGATATGAATTTCAATAATTCAATTATCAAATCTAATTACTTTCAATCAATCTATAAAGTTATTTCTGAATTTCTCTTGAACCGATTCAGTTAAATAAAATTTAAAAAAATTTATTAACTGCTTTGGGGGGGAAAAAGAAATTTCTATACAATTTTTTTTTACAAAGTTTTGAATATTTTATTACAAAGAAATTGGTTCAAAAATTATAAAGGCCAATTATCACAGAGTCATTTTTTCTGGTAAATAAATTATTTAATTTATTAAATAACGTTTTAAAAGTAGTACTGATATATTTTGTTTTATTCCATTCAACGTTTTTTTTTCCTCCGTTAATCCTTAATTCAATTTATTCAAATTTAATAAAATTTTTATGAAATTTGCTTTATTCGTTTTTTTTCTTCCTCATTTCACTGAAATAAATTTATAATTCCATTTATGAATTTCTACATTTTTATCCCATTATTTTCATATTATTCCAATTGTATTGTACAAAATAAAAGCTCTACTCATACCCGTATTTTATTCTCAACGCTGCATCCTTTTTTTTTTTTCAACTTTCAATTCAAATAAAAATGTTTTGTTGTTGTTGCAGTTATTGTTGGGGGGTGAACAATTTTTCTTCCTCCAAATCAACGATTATTTTCATCTAAAAGAAATGATAATATTAGCTTGTCGCGCTTACTTTGAATTACCTTAACGATTTTTTTTTTCTATCTTTCTATTTCACAAAAAGAAATAAAATAAAAAATAAAGAAGAAAGAAATTGATTCTTGTTTCACTTCTTTTTTCTTACTTTTTTTCTTTCTTTTTTTCATCATCATCATTCTCATGTTCAGAGTACACAGAAGAAAAACGAAAAAGAAAGAAAAAAAAAACGAAGACAATTCAACTTCTTACATCTTTTGTAACTTTTCTTCACTCTATAAAATCGAATATCGTAGACACACTTTTACACATTTTATACATCATATTGTATTTTCTTTAACCAATTGTTACAAATAAAAAAAGACAAGAAAAGAAAAAGGAAGAGAAAAAAAAGCTCAATAGAAAAATAAGAAAGAAAAAAAAAAAAAAGGAGTAAAATGGAAAACGGTTTTGTATGTTAGATTCAAGGAAGTAAAAAAGTATTTCTTTTATTTCTTCACTTCTCATCTGTTTTGACGTATCAAAATTCGATTTTATCGCGTTAAATTGAATGTAAATGTTCCTTTGGGGTGTCACAAAATGATTCCACTTTTCTTGTCTTAAACAACTTTTTTTTTTCTCTCTTATATTTTCTTCGTTGTATGAAGAAAATGATGATACAAAAGAGTGAATGAAAACGGATTTTCCTATTATTATTTTTTTTTGTGTATGTCTGTCTTTGCATTCAAATATATTATTCATTTGATGAGAACAATTGTTGTTGTTTTATTTTATTTTTTCTCTTCATACAAATTGTTACCTTCCTGGCATTAAATTTTTGGTGTCGCCTTTGCATTTTTTTTATTTAATAGTTTCAAATACAAGTTCATTTTAAAGTTCTTAACAGATAATTTCTACACAGATAATTTGTTGACTCTGGTTATCTTATATTAACTAGAATTTTTCGTCTTCATGTGTGTGTGTGTGTGTGTGTGTGGCGTGTTACTCAGTAAAACGAGAAGAAGAAATGTTCTCACAAAAGGGGAAGGTGAACGTGTGGGTGATGATGACTTACCTCCAATCTCAGCTTCATTCCCTCTCATCAAATCTTTTTCAACATTATTATTTATATTTTATTGTTGAATTTTTTTTTTTCTTATGTAAATAACGAAGGAACAAAAAATTTGTGCCGGATTTTTTGTTGCCTTCTTTCCTTCCTTTATTTGTGTACAAAAATTTGCCCTTTATTTATTTTTTTTTTGTTGGGGAAAATATTATCACACGCGTTAAAGTTTTATTATATTTTTTCGTTAAAATTTTACACCAAACCAAAGAATAAAAGAAAACAAAAAGTAGAATAAAGAAAGAGTATAAGGAGAAGATGGTAGCATTTTAACAAATATTCTTCACGTTCCGTAATCCGTATTACAATAAATTTTAAGTATTTTTTTTATTTAACTTAACTTTTGTAGTACAGTGCTGTGCTTTCAACGAGTCTCAATTAACTTTTGTAACCAAAAGTCATATAATCGGTAACTAAATTCTCATTCACAAAACTATTCCATTTAGGTTTTACTTCTTCTGTTCAAACAATGATTCTGTACAAAACTTTGATTGGCATTATAAAATTCTGACCCACATCATTCACATACAACAAATGTATACATTCACTTTGCAGCACTGCTTTATAATAATAATAATAATAATAATAATAATAATAATGATTTTATTCTTACATTTGACATAGATGGAACATAGAACATAACACACACAGAAAAATTGTATACATAAAACATAAACATCAACAACATAAAAGTGTCATTTTAAATAATATTCTGCAGATAAGAGGAAAAAAAAATGAAATAAAAAGAAACTTTAAATCGTATTTTCTTCTTTTTTTTTTTGTTTTTTTTTTTTGAGATTTTGCCATGCATGTACAATTTGTTTTTTTTTTTTTTTTTCATTTCTGCCATATTTTTTCAGTGCAGATTTTCATATTGAAAATTGTATTTTTCCTTCCTTCAATTCATAAAAAAAAAAAAATAATAAAATATGACAAAAAAATTATTGGTATAAGAACAAAAATAAATACAATAATGTTTGTCATTTGTTTGTCATTTGTTTTTTTGTATTTTACTTTAGATTCTTTTATTTAAATTTCAATATTTTAAAAGCTGGATTGATGCCAGTGTGCCATTTATGTCAATTGATGATTTCATATTTGTATTCCGATATATAAATTTAAATAATCGTTATTTTTCTGTTTCTGTTTTTGTTGGATATTTTTTTTTTCAGTCAATATTTTGATGTTTGAATTTTTGAAAATAAACTGTTTGATTTAGAAAAATGATTGTAAATTTATTTCAAAATGCAAAACTTAAGAAAACATTTCATTTTAACGGCGGAAAAAAAACGTGAAAATATTTTTATTTGTCATGAAATTCGATTAAATTTTTATAGTTTATTGTTTGTCTTTAACCAACCATAATTCGGATGATATTTCTTAAACAAAGATTTACCATAATCATCTGATAGTGTTTGGTAGCTCACGTTATATCAGAGTGGCTAACATTATAATAGTAAATCTCGTGTCTTACATGATCATCGCTGTTGATACAAGACACTTTAATAAGTACAAATTATTAATCAAACTTTATTCAATAAAGAATAAGGAAATAACTTCATGTAGGTAGAATCTATTTAATTGTATAATTATATAAATTCAAGGACAACTTTTAGAATTATTAAATTTATAATTTATTTCATTCAAAAGCATAAAATTACAATAATTTTCTATCAAATAAAAAAAGCTTTAAAATAAAAACAAGAAAGAGTGAGAGGAGAATAAAAGAAAAAAAAAGAAGCGATATAAAACATTTCAATTTTATTTCCATTTGAAAAGTATCTTTTAATTATTAATTAACAATCCAGAAAATGTAAATATTGAGCAATTAAAAGGAAGAAAGAATTAGAAAATATAGGAATAAATTTCTTGTATTGTTTCCTTTATTATATAATTTCAATTTCTATGTTATTAAATTATTTAATTAAATAAAATTAAATTGTATTAATTATAATTAATTAATTATTTATTTTAATTTTTAATTTCAGTTATTGCTATCAGCCAGAATAGTGTAAAATTAGAGCCTATGTTTATAACACGATCAGAGACCTTAAAATTTGTTGCAGGAGAGACAATGTTGTTACCATGTGAAGTAGCCAATACAGGTAAAAATTTAATTATACATTTTTGCTTTTATTCGAATAAATTAAAAAATACTTTGAATGTATTGAAGTAAGAATAATTTTGGACAAATTTCAAATTCTTGAAGCTGAACTAATCAATTTCAATATATTATTATTTTCACCTACTATAATTTTCATTTGTTGATTATATATATTGTGTTGATGATGATGATGATGATGATGATGATTTCAATGATTATGTTGATGATGAATTATCAAAAATATATGTTCTTGAAAATTTAAACTTTATCATTATTATTATTATTGTTCAGTTCTTATACTTTTTTTCTTCTTTCTTTGGGTGTAGCATATTTTAATTTGTTTATATATGAAAATTTTCTCTATATTATATTTTCTGTTTAATGCCAATTTCAAAAATAAAATATCTTCTATCTCTGTCTCATTCTCTCTGTTCTATTCTATTCTATCTAACATTCTAATTCTAATTGTATATAGATAGAACGAGTGTAAGTACGAATTCTATTGTTATGATTGTATAGATGTGTGTGTGTGTGTGTGTGCATGTACAACATAGAGTGTTAGTCGAGATCCATGTTTTATTAAATATGAAAGGAGTTGGGTGAATTGAAGCAATTTAAAACACGTGTTTCAACCAACAAATCTCATCATTTTCTCTTTCTCTATAATAAGTGTGTGTGTATATGATGTGATGTATGTGGATCTGTTTATGTATAAATATATACCTTTCGAAAATTGGCATAACTAAACAAACAGAATTTAAATTAAATTTATATTTTCTATTCTTCATCTTTCTCTTTTTATTTTAATAAATATAAATAAATAAATATGTATGTATATATGTATATGCATTCAACATCATCAACATGATCGTCATCATTATCCTTTACCAACTTTTTTTAAATTATTTTTTAAAGAAAAAAAAAACATACACACACACACACAAGTTTTAATTTTCTTTTATAATTATTTTATTAATTGTTCTAGAACCATATATTGTTGCATGGAAACGTGGTATAGCAATATTATCAGCTGGTACAATAAAAGTGACACCAGATCCTCGTGTACGTTTAGTTAATGGTTTTTCATTGGAAATTAGAGAAGCTGTA
Organism: Pedicia rivosa; assembly: GCA_963082725.1. NCBI lineage: Eukaryota > Metazoa > Arthropoda > Insecta > Diptera > Pediciidae > Pedicia > Pedicia rivosa. The sequence continues at coordinate 13,436,123 of OY720151.1, read as the reverse complement.
CCACAAGATGCCGGTGATTATGCATGCCAAATAGCAACATTAAATCCAATAGAAATAACACATACAGTGGAAATTTTAGGTAAATATTAACTTTTTTTTTTAACCATAATTTTTTTTCCAGCATTAAAAAATCAACAACAAAAAAAAAAACAACGAGCAGTGCTAAATTATACTTTTTAAAAGCTTCAAAACTTTTTATTTTATTATTATGCTTTCTTTTTTTTTTTAATTTCTGCAAAAATTCAAGTCAAAGTTCTGATAATTGAAAAGATAAAAACCCATAAAATAAAATCAAAAACAAAAACAAAAATGGAAAAATGGAAAAAATTAAAATAAAGTAGAATTTTGAAAACCTTTTAAAATGGTAATGGTCAAACGATGAACTGGACTTGACTAAAAAAAAAAAGAAGAAAAAAGGTCAAAAGGTTAAAGTACGAATAATTATATGGATCTTCCGAATAATTTTAAAGCTAAACTGTTATAAGGGAATACTAATTATATATAATAACTCTCTCTCTCTCTCTATATCTATCTCTTTCTGTTTGCTAGTCTAACCCCAAACTAACCCCGATAATTTTCTGATATGAAAATGACAGTAGCATACATGACATTGCAAAAAAAAAAACAGTTCAAAGGTTAGAAAATCGGTCATTTTGTACAAAATTGATTTAATATATTTTTGTCTTACGTTTATATCTAATATTTTGTTTCGTCTTTAGTTTGACTTCATTTTAACCTTGATGTAGATCAAAATTGTATACGACCTTTTCATTGTTTAATTTAAACAATTAAATTAACATAAATTTAATATTTTGACTGATGGTAATTAATAATTATAATAAAGATTCTTAATATCTAGGAATTAATTTAATTAAGTCAGCTGTTGCTTATAGAAACGTTGATGATTCTCTCTCTCTCTCTCTCTTGTCCAAAAATAAATATTTTTTATTTAATTTTTTTTACTAAAAAAAAATAACAATTGATCCTTTTCACTTATAACATTTACATTTGATTGCCTTTCAGTTCAATAACAGTCTACCTTACCAATCCTTTTAATTCTCACCCTCTGACATTAGAAAAAAAAAACTTAATCTTTTGTTAAAATTCTTAAAAGAAAAAAATTTAGAATTATTATTAAAACCCATCCTTAGACGGATATTTTATTTATTTACAAATAATTTTATATTCTAACAAGAGTCTTGAATTTTGATTATTTTTTTTCTTCTTTGGCATAAAGACTCACCTCACACTTTTACAATTAGTTTATTTTATATTAAGTAAATTTATTGCTAGTCAGTTCCATTATAGATTTTCGTTGTCTCTTTCTGTCTATCCTTTATTTTCACTTTGAAAGAAAAATGTTAACTCTATATAAAATAAACTCACCCCCCCTTTGCACATGAAAAAGTCCATGATTAATGTCAGTAATAAAATAGGCGATTTGATCAATTATTGTTTTTCTATTCGTTAGATGACGCACAACAACAACAACAAAAACAACAACAAATAAACAAAAAAAAAAAAACAGAAGAAAATTATTATATATATTTAGTCGATTGCAATTAACAACCCAAAAATATATATATATATATAATGTTTATTTATTGCGAGATGTTTGTTCCTTTTTCTTTTCTTTTCTTTTCTTCTTCTTCTTCTTCTTCTTCTTCTTCATCTTCTTCTTCTTCATCATATTCTTCTCCTATTATTTTTTTTTCCTTTTTTGTTATTTCTTTTTTTCTCTCGTGTTTTGTTCATTTTATTTATTTTCTTCTGTTCTGTTTTGTTCCTTTTTTTTTTTTTTTTTTGTTCTGTTCTTTTCTTTTTCTTTTGGGAGGAAAAAAACATTAATTTTAAAAATTGGATATTTTTATACGCATCCCTTTTTCCTTCCTTCCTCCCCTTTTTTTTCAATATGAGTTATCGATAATAGGAGACCTTGAGTATATATAAGCTCCTGTTTTTCCGTCTCTTCATATAATTTCCTAATATCGGTCATCAGATTTCCCCTTTTCTTTTTTTTTTTTCATTTTCATTATTTAGAGAAAAAAAAAACCAAACTTTTTTCACTTTTTTTTCTGTTGTTTCATTTTTCTTGTTGTTATTCTTCCACCGACCCTCCCTCCACACCATAAAAATTACTTTTTTACCCTCTTCACTCTTTCCTTTAAAAACTCCTCATCAACATCATCATAATCATCATTATTTCAATTCAATTGATAGAAAATATACAAAAAAAAAAAAAAAAAACACCGGCCCACTCCCAAAAAATTTTAACAGCCCGCATAATTTATAACAACAACAAAAAAAAAAAAAAGAAGGAAGAATAATATTATGATGATGGTGATGGTACTGGCAGAGACATCTACCAGTATTAAAATCAAAAAAAAAAAAGAAAAGGGAAAGAAGAAAGGAAAGGAACAGAAAAGAAAAGGTTTTTCTTGACATAATAATATAGACAAAAGTTAGTTCAACTATTGATTTCTTCTTCTTCTTCTTCTTCTTCTTCTTCTTCTTCTTACTTTACCCAAATCACAAAAAAAAAAAATTATATTTTTCTTCACTGTTTGATTTTGTTGTAGAATAAAAAAACAAATGAAATTTGTTAAAGAAACGATCTTCTTTTGTTCAAATAAATTTTCCTTTTGTTAAAATTATTCTTGAATCTTTAAATAGAATTTTTATTTTTAAAGAAAATTTTTTTGTTTGTTTTCGTTTTTCTTCTTCTATTTTTTTTTTTGTTTTGTGGAAGAAATTGTGAGAAACGCTCTTTATGAATTTTTTCTTTTTATATTTATATCAGTTTATGTTTGACTTCATTTTTTTTTTTTTCAATAAAAACATAATTTCTTTAACCTTGACCCATTGCAACATTATTGACTTATCCCTTTTTTTCTTTCTTTACATTCTTCGTCCGTTTTCTATTTTATAGATTTTTCTTTTTCTTTAACTTTGAACAATAATTGTCTTATGTCAGCCGTTTTCTAAAAGATATCTATCAGCAACAAGTTGTATATCCTTTCAACCTCTTCCCTTTTTTTTTTTTTTTTTTGATCAGCAACAATTTAATCTTTCATCCCTTATTACATTGGCCACATTTTCTATATTTGTATGTTTGTGACTATAAATGCTATTCAGTCATCTAAAAACTTTTCGAATATTCAAAAGTTTAAGATAAAGGTCAAATGCAAGGACATTTTATCTAAAGCAACATTAACAAAAAAAAAAAGAAACAAACGAAGTAAAATGTCTAGAAAATATCCGGCGATAGCAAAATGTACGAACGTAACAGAGTCAAATATTTGGTGAAACGAAACAATGGAATGAAAATGATTTGATATTTGATTTTTCAGTAATTGGTTTATATCCAATAATTTTTTTCTCTGGTTGTTTTTTGATTAACTGAAATCATGAAAAGTTCTTCTCATTTGTAAAAAGTATAAGAAAAGTCTCAATGATGGCATTCGATTTAATCGGAAGCTTTTGAGACACGTCTAAAAACTTTCGTTTAAGTAAAAATGGAAGGAGAGAGAAAAAAAATATTAATTTAGAATTGAAATTTTTGTTTGATAAAATTATCTTTCTTTATTTTGATTTTGAACACAAATTCAATAAACAATTCCAATCTAAAGAATTGTTACACTGGTCGCCATATTGATTTATATAAATTCTAACCTTAAAGAGAGAAAGGGAGACAACAAAAGATAGAGAAAGAAAAAGATAAAGTGAGATTGCCATTAAATTTTTTTGCGAAAAAAAAAAAGACAGAAAGAAAGAACAGAAAAAAAATAAAGAAAAACAAAAAATTCCAATGTAACATTTTTCACCCTCTTCTTATTGCCAATAAATTCAGTTTTATATTGATAATTTATCTCTGAATTTTCTCTTTTTTTCTTTTTTTTTTTGTTGCCTCTCTTGAAATCTACATTTTCTTCTTTTTCATTTTCTCTGTTGGTTTTTTTTTTTTTTCATATATATAAAATGTGTTCTATCTATTTATTTTGTTCTCTATTTTTCTTTTTATAGTTCCACCAAGAATTCACCATATAAGTTCAGGAGGTCATTTACCAGTGAACAAAGGTAATGGTGTACGTATTGAATGTTCAGCATCTGGGAATCCAAGTCCGAATATAACATGGACAAGAAAAAATAATATTTTACCAAATGGTACGTATATTCAGGGGAGGTTTGCTTTTCTTCTTTTATTTTTTTTTTTTATTATCATTCTTTATATATAAATTTTTTTTTTCTGCTCATGATTTCATGAATGTAGACTTTTTTTTTTTTATGGGGCAGATATTCTTCTATTTCTGCTTCTTTTTTTATTTTTTTGTGTGTGTGTATTTTGTGGAGACTTTTTTTACTTTTGTTTTCTGGAAATCTTTTTATATTCTTCAATGTCTTTTTTTCTTGTGTATATGATTTAAGACAGTTTGTGATAAGAAGAAAAGAAACCAAAAAAAAAAAATAATATAAATGCTATGGGGATAATTTAAATATGAGACTTCAGGGGAATATGGTGATTTAATTTACAACAAAAAAAAAACAAAGAAAAAATAGGAAGAAGAAAAAAAAAATACTAAAGTTAAATTTTCATTTTTTATTAAGAAAGAAAGAATTTTTTCATATTTTTCTCTCATCATAATTGCATATTTTTTTTTTTTTTTTGTTACAAAATAAAGAATAATATTCAGTAATGAGATTTTTTATAGTCAACTAAATACTAAAGGTCACCAAATATTTTCTCTATATAATATTATTGAAAAGATACACGGCAATCTTTTAAGGTTTTAAATTTTTTTTGTTCTTTTGTTTTTCCTTATTATTATTATTATTTTTGTCTTCTTCTTAAATTTCTTATATCAATAGCAATTTTTTGTTTACATCACCAATCACCCGCACATACACACAAGACGAGCAGGAAAAAAAAAACACTCGACCTAGATTTTAAGAGAACATCAGAAGAACAAAAAAAAAAAAAACAAAAATAAAGAAACAAAGTAGAAAATATAAGAAAGGAAAAAGAAAAAAAAAATATATATATAAACGTGAAAATTTCCATTACCATGGAATTTATGTATTTAATAAAATTTATCCTTGATTTTTATCTACAATATTTTTTACACTCTCTCACTTTTTTTTTTTTTTTCATTTTTAAAGGTGAAGAAAAATTATTTTCATCAATTTTAACAATTGAAAATATGGACCGTCACAAAGGTGGTATCTACATATGTATGGCAAGTAATGGTGTTGGACAACCAGCTTCAAGTCAAGTTCAATTACATGTATTATGTAAGTACATAGAGAATTTTTTTTTTTAAATATTCTTATTATTATATTTTTATTATTTAAGATTTTATCCATACGTACATAAAGGGATATCTCCGTATAACACGGAAATAATGATGTACTTATTCTTTTATAATAAATGATGTCTGTATTGTAATGTACTTAACTCTTAACATAAGTACATTAAAAAAAAAAAAAGTACAAAAACGACAAAAATAAAAGAAATGAAGAAAAAGTATAAAAAAATATAAAACGTCAAATGGGGTGTGTGGGTTTTAAGCTTTAACATAAAAGAATATAAATCCTAAAGTTCAATTCAATAATTTAATAAAAGAAAATATATTTATGATTGAAGAGTAAAATATCACATTCGTGCTTTTTTTTTTATTTCTTTTGATTTTTAATGAAAAATCAGAAGAGAACTTTGCATTATTTATTATAATTAAAGCAATTACCGAGAATCTTTCATTTATACATTTTGACCTTCAAATAATAATCTCTCTGAAAAAGATCTGTATATCTATATATACTTTAATTTCTTAGTAAACCATTAGTGAATATACCACATCATATAATTTATAAACATATGTCTTCATAATATGTTTTTCTATATAATATATAGATTATATTAACACTTATGTCCTGATTATATTCCATCTCACTACATTCATATTATATTATATATGTTTTTAGATATGAAGACACTGTCTATATAATATCCTAAACTACCTAACAATTTTCTCACAGAATAATATAATAACATAGAAATGTCTATAATGTACAGACAGACAAACAGATTTGTATATTGTCTATATATAGATATAATATACAAATCATATATAAGTCTTGTTATCACAAGTTAATATCGAGATTATCTCACATTAATACATAAATGATAGGTGAGAATTACATTTAATAATGGATGTTTAATGTAATATAATTTTAATTATAATCAAATATTATTTATATGTTTAAAGTAATTCGTTATAATAATCCATAATAATAATAATAATAATAATAATAATAATAATATTTTGATTTCATAAATTATTATAAATTACACAATTAATATGGTCATCCTCTGTAATTGTTGAACAATTAGTTCACTATATTTGACTTTTGTTCAGAGGAATAAATAAACATCAACATTTCTGTACATCATAAAAATTCGTTTAACAGAATAATATTCTATTGAGTCTCAAATTTTCATAAGAATCCCGAATATTATGAATGATGAATGTTGTATTGGAATGATTTTATTCCAAATCAAATTATTGCAGTAAAGCCAAACAGTTTGATAGGAATTTATCTAGATTCTTAATTAAATTGATTTCAGATTGAAAATTTTCATTATGTTTTAAAATCTAATTTTTGTTTGGTATTTTCTATATCAGAATGAATTATTGTTCGTGTTCCAGATTACAAAGTTAAAAGAAAAACACATTAATTTGATGTGAAAGAATGTTAAATCTTATGATTTTAAAGAAAAAGATAAAATGAAGGAAGAAAAAAAGAAAAGGGGGACAAAAATATGAAAAATATACACCTAAAAAATGTCTGAGCTGATTATCCTTTTTTGTCCTTTTTATTGTTCTTTTTAAACCGCATATTTTCTTTATTATAAGATTAATTTCTTCCGTAATTGAAATTTATTTTTTCAAGTTATTTTTCTGGGTAGAAAAAAAATTTCTCATAATTCTTTGATTCATTTTTAGTAATTCTTCTTTCATTGTCTTGTTAGCTGATGAAATTTTTAGGAATTTACAAATTTTTGATTTAAGTAAACTGATTTAATGGAAAATTATCTCTGTAAAATATTTGATTTGATAAAAAGTCACGAGATCTTTCACAATATTTTATAAAAGCGTTAATTAACGATAACATTTTTTTTTTTAATGAAAATATTAAAAATATCGTGAAATAAAATAAAGAAACATGCAATGTCTTTATTATTTAAAAATTTCCCTAAATGTCAAATTACGGTAAAATTGATGTCCTAAAATAAAAGTGGATTTTACTGAGATAACGCACACAAAATGCATTAATTTATCTTTTTTTTTTTTTGTGAGTTTCATGTGTGTGCCCGGGTACTGACAAAAAAAAAATATTATCTTATACACCGCTACCCTATAAAATCCACAAAATTATTATCTTTAATTTTATTCCATCACATATGACTGGACATCTAACTCTGAACACATGCGACATTATATGAGCACGTTTTTTCATCTACCCATAAAATATTTTTGCATAATCATATATGCGGTTGTGTGGTTAGTATGTGTCCACAATTCCTATCTTTATCTTTGTCTCTGTCTCTCTCTCGTTCTATATGTCCACGTTTCATTTCCAGATACGTTAATGCTGATAACACAAATTAATTACTATAAAATGTTTTGGTTGACGGTTATTTTTATGTCGTCTCCTTTTTTGTACGATGACAGAAAAAATAAAGATAAAAAAAATAAAAATACTGAATAATTCTGTCAAATTGAGATTTAGAAACGACAATCAGAAATTTCTTTTTCTCCTTCTTTTGGATCAAAATCCAATCACCCTTAAGATGAATTAATAATCTTTATCATCATATCTCATATATTCTTATTAATATCATATTTATTTTATTGAAATTGAAATTGATTATTAAAAAGAAAAGAAAAGAAAAGTGTCATGACCAGAAGAACAGGTGGATTGAAGAATATAATCCCCAAAATTGTTTATAGAAAGAAAAACATATAAAATCCTACAGAAACAAACATTTCATTTTGCAATTGTGTTTTCCTTTCTTTTCTTTTCATTGCTTTTTCTTTCTGTTTTCTCTCATCATATAATTCTTTCTTCTTTTTCTTATATCGACTTTCTTCCTTTCAATTTCTTCCATTCTTCATCATATTGTTCGTTCTCTATATATTTTCTTTTCCATTCTTAAAATATCTATAAATGAGTATAACAGTAGAGTATTGGGTATTTGATCGTGTGTATATGTGTGTGTGTGTATGTATGTATATATTCTGAAATTGACAGATCCTTCTGTATTAATTTTAAGGATTTAACAAAACACAACCACCAATGACTCGCCTCTTTTTATTATTATAACACCGTTACAAACACACAGCACAAAGTACATATAATACACACACACACATACACATAAAAAACACAACATAAAACAGTAAAACACAAAAATATAACCGTTCGTTTGTGTTCTTTGGGGTTTGGAAGGGAGATTGATTTGTGGGTGGTATTTTCGAAGTTTTTCGACAAATATCGATTTCTTCTTTTGTATATCGTTGATTTCGCAACAAAAACCAAAAAAAAAAAAACATAAAAAAATCATAATAAATGTTTTTGTTTGAAAAAAACAAAAAACGGGAGAGAATTATAATAAATACAAAGCAGAATAAAGAAAAAAACCAAACAAAAATCGGTGTAAAATCTTAATATGAATTTTTTGTTTTGTGTCCAACTAAAAAATAATAAAAAAATAAACAAAAATTTGTTGTGTATACTCCTCCAATGTTTGACGTCCATCAGTGAGAAAATAATGGGTGTTGTTTTTTTTTCTGTTTGAGAGGAATGAATGTTTTGTGTTTAATTAAACAAACACTCACATACAGGATATTTCATTAGAAGTGGTTTGGGGTTGGAAAAAAAAAATGAAAATATTCACCAATTCCATTTTTTACAACAAAATAATAAAATAATAATAACTGTTGAGTCACTTTCATGTTAAGCGGATTTTTTTCTTTCTTTCTCTCTTCATTTCCGTTATAACGATAATTACTCAATTTTTGAACGAAAAAAAAAAACTACAACAACAAATGAATAGAAACTTCAAGTTCAACGGCTAAAATTTAATGCCATTGCCGCACGTGACGTAAACCATTCATAGTGCGCGTAGCTTCAAACTAAATATAATTCACAAGTAATTCGTATTTTCAGTTTTCCTTGTCTAAATGGAATTGTGTGTGTGTGTTTGTGTGTTTGTACGACGTGTGTTGTGTGTTGTAGATCCCAATATATCCTAATTAAAAAACTATCCAGTGGATTTACGTACACGAATATAAATATATGATTGTAATAAAAAGTGAAGTATAAAATAATAAAAAAAATGCATCCTACATTTTTATTAGATTTTTTTAACGGTGGCGTAATCCAATTTTTTTTTTCTATATATTTAGTTTCTATGTAAACTCATTCTGAATTCGAATTAAACCCCTGAATTGTTAGTTCTAATATAATAAAGTTTCTTTTTTCATTTTTATTTTCTCTCTCTCGATGTTTAAAAAATGAACACAAACCGTAGTTAAAAACATTTCCAACTAAAACTAGATTGTGTCCTCCTCTCCGTGATCTGTTTTCCATTTTTTTGTATGCACATATAATTTGTAAATTTTCTATATGGAGATGTGTGCTGTGGTAAGCTTCTTTTTTTTTCGGTACGTTGAAATAAATATTTGTGGAATGTTATTTGTTCTGTCATTTTGTCTTTTGAAAATTTTAAAACAATTAATTTTTTGTTGGTCATCAGTAAAAAAAAAAATATTGCAGAATATTGAATTAAAAGTATTTTTATATGTAAAAAAAATTGAAAAATAAAAAAACCCAAAATAATTTAAATAAAATCTGTGCAAAAAAACAAAAAACCCAAAATTTGATTGGAATTGAATTGAAGCAGCTTTGAAGATGGAATGATGATGTTGCTAACTTTTAAAATAAATTTTTTTAAATATTAATTCTTAAGAATCTTAATAGCATTTTAAGACAATATTTTCCTTTATTTTCCATTATCCTATTTTTTATCTCTTGGTTGACTTTATTAAACAATAATTTAATTTTTCTTCCTCGTTTTATTTTCATTTAATTTACTAATTATGAAGAAATTTACATACATCCTACGTTAATTTGATATAAATAAAATTTGTTTTATGTGTATGAGTGTATGAGTATTTGAATGGGTGTGCGTGTGTGTGTGTGTAAGAGAAAGCAAATTTGAGCTATGAACCTATTCCCATCTATCACTTAACTTGAAAAACACTAAACCAAAAAAAAATAGAAAGAAAAGAAAAACCACCCACACGCACACAAAGCAATTGTTTCTAGCGACATCTTATATAATTTAATATTATTTATATACAAAAGAAGACAACAACAATAAATATAATTTTCTTTAAGAAACATTTTTTATTTTGTTGTTTTTTTTTTTTTTTTCTTTTTAAATAAAAACACAATTACAAAAAATAAGTGTGAGTTTATCTTTATGTAAGAGACAGACAGAATGAAAGACTGACAGTGATATAGAAAAGAGAAAGAGAGAGAAAGGGAATTTCTAGGAAGACATCATATAAAATATACACAACCTATGGCATATTTTTTATACAAGAAAAAAAAAACAAGAAAACAATAGAAAATAATAGAAAGAAGAAGAAGCTTTTGAAGAGAAAATTTTTGTGGAAAAAAAAAAAAAATTTCTTGAAAAACCCCAACCGCTTTAATCGACTTTGTGACAAGAACAAAATAAAAAATAACAACAAAACAAATTTCTATAAAATCTTATATATTTAATAATGGGAATGGAATGTTTAGAATAGAAAATAAGAAATTGTATGTATAAAAGATAAAGATATACATGTATGTCTGTATGTTTTTAAACAAAAGAGGAAACGTAAATATAAATATAAATATATAAGAAATCGTTTAGGCGTTAACACAAATCTCACTGAATAATTACATGTTAAATTATTTGAGTATTTAATTTAAAAGCACTTATGTCATTACGATTTTCCTATTTTATATTATATCCAATTATAACAAGAAAATTTTATATTATATTTTCCCTCTGTATTATTATTATTATTATTATTATTATTTTATATAAGACAAATGTACATATACAAATACATACATACACATACAAAAAATATTTATGTATAGATATGTTTATATAAGATTGTGTGTAAATTATTAAACCTCAAACAATCTTTGTATTATATGGTTTATAAATTATTTATTATATTATATATATTATTGAAGGTCTTTCAGATTTTCGTTGTAGGAAGCTTTTGATTTTTCAAAAGCATCAAAATGAAGAAGAAGAAGCAAACAAAAATATTCTGTTATTTATATTATTATTATTTTTCTTTTTTTCTTTCCACAAATTACTTTCAGTTTTTTTTTCTTTGCTCAATATTATGCTTTGTGAAGGTAGACCAGTTTTTCCACTTTATCTTTAATGAAAAGATTTTTTTTTTTTGATTTCTCTTTCTCTCTCTTACTGCCCATGCCATTTTTGGTGTGTGTGTGTAAATATATGGTCGATATTTTGTATGTCAATTTGTGGAACAATTTCTTCATTGAATTTATGTTTTTGTTTGTTTTTTTCTCGTCCCTGTAAGAATATTTTTTCAATGCAATTTTGTTGTACAAATTCCTTATTAAATATGTACCACAACAATATAAAAGACGGTTCTTTTATTTATCCCGTATACATATATTGGTTAGATGCGATTTACATTTTACAATTAAAACGATTTAATTAAGCTTTAAAGAGCTTTATAACGTAGATTTTAGCTTTCTTGGATTTTCTGAAATTTAATTTTACTGTTGTGTCTTAATTATACGAATAAAATAAAAATGAAAAAGAAATTTTTGCAACTGGAAACATTGTAGCAGGGAGAAGAGAACTTTTAAAATATTTAATGAATAAATATCAATTAATTCGTAGAAAATAATTCTTGTGGAAAAATTGTGAATACAAATAATAAAGAAGAAGAAGAAGAAGAAGAAAAAGAAGAAGAAGAAGAAAAAGTCACGTTTATATTAACTATATACATTCATAAGAAAGTGAGAAAAAAAAATATATATATAGAGATTCTTCTATATCGATCCTCTTACAAACTCATGACTTCCACCTAAGTGAGTTTTCATGTTACTTTTTCTGATTAAATGTCGTTTGTAGTCGTCTGAATGTATAGTTTAGTAAAGAGAAGAAAAAAAGAAATACACTGAAATAGAACAAAAAAAATACTCTATAAAACGTACACGTCTTAAATAATACATTTTGACAAACACAAATTTTTATTGAAATCACCTAATTATTTGTACCCTTTAACTTTTACCCATCGACAATAAAATACAATAAACTATAACAAAATCCAATTACTAAACAACAACAACAATAATAGTACACGTCATACATACACAACACACATACAATGTGACATACATTTATTTTTCATTCTTGTCGGTTTAGTAATCGGAAATCATAAAATGAAAGTAATCACAGAATAAAAAAAGTAAAAATAAAACGACACAAAAAAAAAAAAAATTTGTTTGAACAAAAAATAAAAGAAAAGAAGGAAAAACTACTTTGTCTTGACCCTTTGCATTACTTAACCCCATTTCCACAATTTTCCAACAATTTTATAATATACAAACATACCAATTTAAGCTCTAGTATATGGTTTGTGTATGGTTAGAAAACGTTAAAACCGGATGTAACGCATAAGCCTTGTATCAGATACGCTTTTGTATAAAATATACTCTTGCTAAAAGAAAACAAGAAAAGAGAAAACTCTTTTCTTCTATATATATACTTTTTCGTCTTCGCCTTCTTCTTATTTTTCAACTTCAACTTCTTTTTCTTCTATAATTTTCTTCTTCATCCTTTTGTATATATTGTTGTTGTTGTTGTTGTTGTTGTTGTTGGTGATTTGTTGTTGTTATTGCTGTTTGTTTGCTTGTTTGTATATAATATGTTTTATTTGTTATATAATATTATATACCACCACCCCTATTCGTGTGTTTATCCCATTATGGTGTTGCCTTTATTTATATACATTAATATCCTAAAACAATTGAAGGCAACCATTTTCTGTTTTACTTTTTTTTTTCTATTTTATTTATTTTGTACCGATGTAACTGAAATGAAATTGCATTCATTTTGATAAACAAAAATTTTACAACACACAAAAAAAAATATTATTATTATTTTATAATTTACTTTTTAGAATTTAAAGTTTATAAGTTGTAAAAGTTTAACTCACATATTTATTTATTCTTTTGTTTTACATTGGGAAAATTTCTGTTCAACATGATACTGATATTTGTTTTTTTTTTATGATTTCACATTTTCAGTTAAGACTTAAAGAAAAATTTGTTTATTTTAATATAAAATTATAAACGAGAATTAGTTTTCTAACATCTTACTGATGTTTACAACATTAATGGAAAATTTTTTATAACAAGATCTACAAAAATAGTTTAGAATTTTCTAGCGTGTAAATAATTACGATAATATTCAATTGAAAATAACGTGTAGGAAAATATTTAGCCAATACAAAAAAAAACTTAATATATTATTTACTGACATTTTGATATTTATTGATATTGGTTAAAAGTTAGAAATAAACACATATGAGATCCTTAAAATGTTAAAGTAGATAAATGCAATGTTTATCTTTTATATAGAAAATTTATTGATAAAATAAACGTTAAGAAGCAATTCATTTTCACAACAGAAAGATTTATATTGTGAATAAATAATAATTCACTATAATCTAGAAATTAATATTCCATCTTATCCACAACTCACCTATACTCTGTTATTTTTTCTGTCTACGCACTAAATACTTTACTGTATGATTTAAGGGGTACAAACATAAATTTTATTTTAAATTATATAAATTATTTGTTAAAATATCGCACCTTTAATAATTTCTATAAGAAAAGAGAAAATAGAATTCTCACAAACAACAATAATTTCATTTTCAATTATTATTGTCTTATTTAAAGAAAGGAAAAGAAAGAAAGAAAAAATAAAGAAAAAGAAAGAAATCAAAATTGAATCATTTTCTTTATGTAAAAAGAAAAAAATAAATTTATAATCACTACGAGTGTGTGCTTTTTGTAAAAACTTGAACTTTTATATATAAAAAAAAAATAATAAAAGTTTTTCTTTCATTTTTCTTTATTTTATCGTATCGTAAAGCAAAAAAAAAAATGTTGATCAAAGAACATTTTCATTTGGAAGAAAACTCAATAGACTCCGATCTATACATATAAATAGGCATATTTTAATGTTGCGTCTATTACATCATGAATATAATAAAGGAAATATTATGACCTCATTTTATATTATAAAGAACACACAATGTGGTAATACTAATACTCCTTTTATACTTACATTTATTACGTCAGTATTATGGAGGTTAAACTATAAAATAAATGAAGAATTGGGGGGTTTTTAAACTTACCTCTATAAAATAACTATTTTGTTGCAATTTATGTTATTCATTAATTTATTACAATTTGAAAATGGAAAATGGAAAATTATGTTTAATTTTTTGTAAAAGTTCAGTAGAGTAAAACTTATAAAAGTTTAAAATTTTAAAATAAAAGTTTTCCATTATTATATATTTTGTTGTAGTAACGAAACTTTTTCATGTATTAAGTTTACGTAGAAATAAAACTAAATTTTATTTGTCACAAATTTCTAAAGAAAAATTACGTAAAAGAAATGAAAATTAATTAATGAATAAATTTCATATGTTTAAGCACATTATTATTTAAGTTCATTCCTGTTAAAATGTCAGAAGGAAAGATTTGAATAAAAAATTAGTCCTATATGAAACGATCGGATATAATTAATACACTATTATCGGTATACATCGGCATACCGCGTACAGATTACGTACAACATACAACAACATAAACACACATGATGGAAAATATCCAAAATAACAAAACAAATACTCCACATATAGTAGTCCATACCTGTGAAATGAAAATAAAAATTTATATAGAGAAAAAAAAAAAAATGAAACCAGAAAATATGTTTGGATTATTATCCTAATAGAAGAACTAACCACCTGTGATAGCTACCACGCAAAGCTGATTTGAAACTGTTAAAGTGCTTTTATATATTTACAATTTATTATGTTATTTAATGTTGACGTTTGAAAGATTCATATTTATATGTTTTTATTGATGTTTTTTTTTTCTTCTTCTTCCCTTTTTCCCCTCCTTGTTTCTCTGTTTTTCATACTTTAACGTTTGCTTCACTTTACTTTCTTCTTTTTTTTTATATTTGTTTACATTCTCTTTCACGCCACTCACATTTGATGGGGTGGGTGATACACACTGATTTGGATGGTGTGTGTGTGTGTGTATGCGTATGTGTGATGACATAAAATTGTGTTTTAGTTTGATTTTTTCCTTTTATTTTTTGATAAAACAAACTTTGAAAAGTTCCTTCTTTTATTTTTTGGTCAAATTAATAAAAATATCAACATAAAAAAAAAAGAAGTCAATCATTTTAAATAATATGTGTTGACATGACGTCATGTATTTTTATGAGTTGATAGTATTGTTGTTGTTATTATTTGTAGATACGTACGTATATAATACAAATATTTATTACGTGACGTGAGTGAGGTGTCAACTGCACGAAAATTAAAAGAAAAAAAAAATAATACGAGAAATTTAATTTAGGGTAATTTTTTTTCATCCTCCCGCGCGCGTAGTAAAATAAATAGAAGAAAAAAAGGAAAAACGATATTTTAATCAGATTCAGACGCGTATCTTTTTTTTTTTTTTGTTATTTTTGATGCAATTTATGGAAATGTGCCAGACATTATGTTTTGTCACGCGATATATTCTTTTAAAAACCCATTTACACCTCTGGAGTTTAATCAGTCCTTCATATTTTTATATAAACATTATTATACATATTTTTTACCACCCCACCACCACCACCACCTTTTATATTCAAAAACCCAAGACCCACTATTGCTGTATTCCAACAATAATCTCTTTCACTCTTTCTCTATTTCTCTCTCCCTCTAACATTTTAACAATGTCCTGTTCTTTTTTATTATTATTATTTCTTTGTTTAAATAATTACCAGTAACATCCAAACATGATAATTTATTAATGTCAAATTAATGGCCATTAAACCCTACCGCAAGAGTTAAAATTAATATGGTCATTAACCAGTCACATTAAAATTTTCGGATTATTATACAATTTTCTCGGATACATTTTTTTATTCCTGTTTTCATTTTTTTTTTTTTTTTTTTTGGAGTTAAAGCTGAATATGAAAAGAAAATTAAAATCCATATTTTAATCCTATTTTTCGATAAATCCAAATGACCATCTCGTCAATCCTTACAAAAGTAATCAAATTGTATGTCTATCTAAAATTTACAACTGTAAAATATGTGACCAAAAATTTGATGAGAACATTAATTATTGTCATATTTCGATTTTCTTACAATCATAATATTTTATATTCTGTTTATTATACTCGTCCCCCTATTTATCTTATTTTATCTTAGAAATACAATCACCAAAAAAGACACTAACATATCACAAAACTAGTAAAATCAAATGCAATTAGAATGATAGAAAAATAAAAATATCTTACTTATATTTTTACGATATAAAAAGAAGACAAAAAAAAAAAAAAAGAAGAAAAATAAATAAATCCTTATAAGACTGAATATTTCAAACTAACGATCTTTATCTTTACGTATATACAATTTTTGTTATGCTTATGTATATAAAATAAATGACTTATGGTTTTACTAAGTTAAGACTATATAGATTTATTTATAGACATCATTGTTACTATTTATACATGTTTTATATTATTGGTGTTAGTCCTTGTTTCTTTATGGTTGTTCTTGTTATTTGTTCTTATATAGAAAAATCAAGGATATTTTTAGTGTCGTTTCTTTTTGGTTTTTTGTTTTTTGTTTTTTTTTTTGTTTTTATATCAAAATAAATATAAAATAAAAATATAATAAAATAAACATTTTGTTTTATATTTTTTTATATTTTTTTGTATTTTGTTGGTTCCAAAATCTTTCTTTGAATTTGATTGATTACACCTCACTTTATACTTTTTTGTTTTATTTATTATGGAAAATGAAATAAAAATTTATTTTTGAAGAATCTTTACTAAAGAAATGTTTCCTTTTCTTACTTGGTTTTGCTGCTTTTCCTTTTCTCTTTCTCTCTGTATAATTTATAATAAATAAAAATTTGTAATCATCGTCATGATTTTTATTTCTTGAGTAGTTAATGTTTTTTTTTTTATTATTTATTGTTGGCCTATATTCATTGGTAAGTATAAGTTAGTTCAGTATACGTAAGGGTGTTAGGTAAGTCAATTATATGGATTTTGTAAGGAAAATAAAATTGAAGTGTTTTTTTTTTTTTGTCATTGTTAATTTATATAAAGTTGTCACAAAGTTTATTTATAAATGAAGAAGTTCTTCAGTTTATTTGTTATATTTATTGTTCATACAATTCAAATTGTTTCTTTTAATGTTTTTGTATTTTTGTATTTACTATATGTTGATCATTATTCTTTGATCCTTTTATATTTATTTTAAGATCTTTGGATAAAGATAAAATGGGAACTAAATGGAAATTATTAAACATTAATATTGTAAAAGGGTCTAATTACCTTTTATGCCATTGTTTTATTATTTAATTTCTTATTGGACTTTATGCATTATGCACATGGGAATCAAGTACCATGACTGAACATAACACGCGACAAAAAAAAAAAAAAACATCCGTACATATACACCTTTTATATGCAAATAATTTACAATTTACAGAGAACAATATAGAATGATAATGGGGTGCGTTCATTTAAACAAATAAATACAAATTTAGTGGTAAGGAGTGCAATGACATTTTTGCAAATGCATTTTTTTGTTTTGAATTTTTTACTTTTATATTCACTTACTTCAGTTCAACTAACCTAAATCAATTATACGTGTTGTGTTTAATCCCTAAAAATTATTATTAATTAAATCAATCGATTGGATCTTTTAGAAATTTGAAATTTGAATTGCGTTAAAAATTAATTCACAAATAATGTTTTGTTTCTAAATTTGCATTATGAATGTTTTTTTTTTTTTTGAAGAAAAATCCAATCAAATATTTCTTACCACGGTTAAGGAAATTAAAAACAACAGAAGGAAAAAAAACAATAAGGGAAAAAATCTTATTCTTGTTTTTTTTTTCTTGTTGGTAAGAAAAAGGGGGGAAGCAAAATATAATAATAAAAATATAAAATAATATATTCTTGTCGCATATTTTTACTTACGTAATGTACCAACGTCTATTATCATGTTTAACGCTAATACATCATGTCACATTATATAATTTGTTTTTCCTTTTCCATTTTCATTTTTTTTTTTTTTCTTTTGCTGTTTTTTCCAGTTTTTTTTTTTATCCTTCTTTTTTCTCTTGTGTAATTAATTCTGTCAACACTTAACACGATTTGACGCACACAAGTAGAATATTACTCATATATTCATCAACTATCCAATTAAAAGGTAGAAGTTCTTTTCTTCAAATCCTCCTATTTCTACACCAACATTTAGTTAATCCTTCGTAATCTTATACTGTGCGTTTGCCATTAAATCTTGATATAATATATCGTTGTCCTTGTTGTCCCTTGTCGTCCTTGTACAAAATAAATGAAAGGCAAAATAAAAAAAAAACAAAAAAATATGAAAATATGGAAATGTTTGAAATGAAAAGAAAAACGCGCGGATATAAAAATTATAAGTGTAGAAAAATTTCCCTTTTTTTTTTTCGTCTTCATCTTTTTTTTTTTTTTTTAGAGAAAAAAAATGGGAATTAAGAAATAAAAACGTTCTGAAATTTACGCTAAATTACCTGACCGTAATATTTAATTTTTGAATAACTTAATTATTCGCAGTTCAGGTTTTTCGTCTTTTTCGTCTTTTTCTTCTTCTTCTTCTTCTTTTTTTTTTTCTGTTGCCATTTTCATTTTATTTTCTTCCACACTTTCTGCTCTTTTTAATGTCTCCACTCGTTAATTTGATTACAAATAATTTTGTTTTATTCTTCATTTTACATTTTTTAAAAATAAAAATTCCCTTCGCACTCATGAGTTTATTTTTTTTTTTCCTGTAGAATTTTCCTCCTTTCCTATACGTTGGAATATAACAAATAATAATATTAAATAATTTATAATATTTTCCTTATTTTTTCTTTCCATTTCTCCTTTTTTTGTTTTTTTTTGTTGGTTGGTTGTTGTTGTTGTCTTCTGTGGATAAATTAATTATCAAAATGGAAAGATATAATATACTACAACAACAATAAAAATAACCAAATATAAATAAAAAAGAAAAGGAAACTTAATGGAATTGTCAAAATTGTCATCATTATTCATTCAGTTTGTAACAATAATAACAACAACAACAAAAACAACAACAAAATGAAAACAACAAAAAACAATAATAATAATAATAACAACAACTACAACAACAAGAAGAATAATAATAATAAAAAAGTAAAACAAAAAACAGTAACAGAATAAAAAATAATTTTCTAAAACAATATTACTGACGACTGAGGACAACTTCCAGTCAAACAAGCACACTACAACAACAACAACAACAACAACAACAACAATAAAAGTGATATTCGTCAAAAATAACGAAAAAAAAATATACAAACAAAAATAAAGGAGGAAAAAAAGGAAAAATGAGAAAAAGGAAAAATACATCAAAAAAAAAAACAAAAAATATAAAAATTGTGTATATTTAATGATATAAAATATTCTGAATGACAAAGTCAGTGGAAATTCTCTCGTTATCACACTATCTCACTCTATAATTCTGTCCTACTTTTTCTTCCTTGTGATTTCATTTTCATTAAATTACATTTTAGACTATAGTTTACTGGGCTTCATAACGTATTGTATAGTAAAACAGCTTTTTTTTCTTTCATTCTTGTTGTTGTTGTTGTCAGAGTATACAAGGGTTGTATTTGTTGTTAGTTTTGTCGCGTGATAGACGTGCATTTTCTATAAATGTATGTTTATGTGTATGTGTATGTGTGTGTGTGTATTTATATTTGTATGTGTGTGGTTATCTGGCCACTTCGAGGTCAACAGAAACGTATTGCTTATACAATTTATGTTATAGTAAAATGTAATAAATTCTTTGGTTTAACTTCTATAACCTGATATGTATATATGGGATGTTTAGGTAGCAAAGGTAGTTGTATTAGATATAGGGGTGGTAAGATGAGTAGATTGGGTTGAATATGTATATATATATATATGTTTGTCTTATGAAATGGAAATAGAGAAAATAACCATTATACATACAAAACATTTGTGTATAGACAAATTTTCACATAATCCCCTGGTTGGACAATTTTATTTATTAATGAAATGATAAATTCTGTTTGTAAATATTTCTTCTTTTTTTTTTTTTTTTATTAGGAAAAATTATTAACTTAAGCGAAATTTTTGTTTTATTCTTTATTTTGTTCCCATTCTTATTTTTCTCTTTTCTTTTCATTTTTCTATTCAAAATTTATTTTAGATTATGTTACAATACTAATGTGTTATTTTCACATTAGTTTAGTTGTGAATAATGCATTCGTATAAATGGAAAATAAAATTGAAAATTGTTTAAATGTTTTCTGTTTTTTCTTTTTTTTTTTGTATAAAAATAAACTTTATTGTTGTATAAACGTTCTTACAACATTACATGAACAAGTAATAAGTAAATAACGTAACATAGAAAATAATCAAGATTTAACTGTAGACTGTTGAGTCTATACTTTAACTAATATAGACAAAAAATTTGTATTGAAGACTTTAATCTGTTTGATTATTTATAAATTCTGGTTACTCTAGACTTACATCGTACATATTTATTTTTTTTTGTGTCATTATTTGTAAACGTTCAGATTCAGTTTACCAATGTTTATATTATGGATATTTTGTAAACTTTTATCTATTTCATATAGAAAAGTTCTTGAGAATTTTAATAAAAATAAAATAAACTGAATTTCAACGAAATTATATTCTACAATAGAATTATTTTAATACAATTAATTTCTTCTGTTCTTCTTACATAAAATTGAAGATCTAAAAAAACCCTATAATTTATTTATAATATTCAATTAATGTTTCTTTAAAATCTTTAGTCTATTTTTTCTCCTATTTATTATTTGTTGGGTTAAAACTCCGTATAAATCAAGAAACATCAACTGTGATAATTATACACACACAAATGGACAACAACGTTAAAAATTAAATTTTAGAATTATTCTTTTTATTAGATTAGAAATTATAGTTTGATATACGTTACCCAACTCTATTTTTATTCCTATGTGTGTGTGAGTGTGTGTGTGTATTGTCCTACATATAATAATATAATTGTGTTATGATTATTGGGATAGGAAAAATATAATTATAGTGTTTGATAAAAAAAAGAATAGTGATTGTAACCAAACAATAAAATTATAGGTTACGTAAGTTACCATAAAAAAAAAAAAAAAAGAGGTAAAAAGGTACAATTATATGATTGATAATAATCATCAGAATACTTTATATTATGTATTGTATGGATTATTATGGAAATAAATTTATATATTGAATTAGAAAAAAAAAAAAAATGGTTTTTTGTTAAATAATACGCGCGCAGATAGAAACTAACAAAAAGATTATCAGAAAAAAAAAATAAATAATAACAACAGAGAAGGAAAAAAAAGAAATATGCTGTAGGGTTTATTTCAATTATATATTTATTCACTTAACCTAAAAAATAGTGGTCACGGTGGGTGTTCTATTTATGTATTATAATGAACATATGCCTTTCAGTTTTCTATTGATACCATCAAAATATTCTTCCACAAAAAAAAAAAAGAAGAAATATAGGAAAAATGGAAAAATACCTAAATCTAAAATTCTTTCTTTCAAAAATGATTTGTTAATATTTTTTTCACTGTTATTGGTTGAAATTATGAAAAGTTTCAATGTAATAAATATTAACGTGAGAAGTCAAAATTTTGTCAGATTTTAATACGATAAGTTTAGTTAACTTTATATTTTATTAAAATATAAAATAAACATGAGTATAGTCTAGGCATAAGAGAATGATTTGTGACATCCTAAATGTCTAATGTCAATCATTGTGCCTTATTTGGACATAATATTGTTGTAAATAAATCAAAAAAGATTTAATTTCTATGCATAAATTTTTAATATAAATAAATAGAGAATTAATTATGTCAAAATTTAATTTCATTTAATTTTAATTAAAGTTACAATATTAAATTTTAACTTCAAAATAAATAAGTAAATGAAAAAAAAAAGACGTTCGCTACAAATATCAATCTCATTGTTCATGTCTATAAATATCTAAAATACATAAACAATATAATACGTTCTTTAACTTGTGATATATTCCCCTTTATTCCCTATTTTTTTCCACTTTCATATCTTTTTTTTACTTCCCAAACCTATCACAACTTAACTTAACCTCTTTAAAAAATTTCAATAAAATTCAAAAACCATATCCCGTTTATTTTGCTCTAATAATAAACCCTTAGATGTTTTCACATATTCATATTCATCCGTTTGAATGAGTTCATATATGACGTATTTATTCTCCCTATTTATACATGTACGAGTATTTGTGTGTGTGTGTGTGCATTCCACCAAATGATTTCCGGTAACATATATTCCCCAATCCCCCATCAAATCAATTTTATATAAAATATACAATTTTTTTTTTTTTAAAGTTTTATTGACCTTATATAAAATAAGAAAAAACAAGGAAATTATCTTATATAATCTGACGGAGGGAGTTCCATTATAATATAGAATATTCCAAACCCAATCCCAAATGCATATATTCTCATACACATACACATTTATACAAACAATACACGCAAACACAAATACATTATGAAAAAAAAAACCTCAATAGTCAGATATCTTAAAGAATCAAAAAAAAAAAAAGAAAAGAAAATAAAAAGAGGAAAAATTGTTTCAAATTGATTTTTATGAAGAGAATATTTTCGTCTTGGGTTGCTGTTGAGTTTGGTATGGGTTGAATGGGTGATTGAGTGGGGGTGGTTGTTACATCGAAATAGAAGAAGTTTAGAGTAGAGAAAAGAAAAAAAAAAAAGAGGGTTGAACGGTTGAATAAAACATAAATACAAATGCTTATATCATCGGATTTCGTTTCGTTCGTTTTTTTTTTTCTCATTTTTTAATAATCGAGTTGTAAATCACTCACTCGCTGAAGATGAAACGATTATTGCCACTTGAGTGAAGAGGTGACAACTCAAGTATTACTCTTGTTCATTTCAATTTTCTATTTTTATTTTATATTACAGTGAAAAAAAAGGGGGGAAGGAGAGAGGAAAAAACAACAAATAAAAAAAAAATCAAATGTGACGGAAATGATAAAGGAAAAAAAAAATATATATAAACAGAAAAATTCACGCACGCGTTTTATTATTAAAATACAAAAAAAAATGTTGTGTTTTCTTTTATACAAAAAAAAAAATAAAAAATACAAAATCGAATAAGAAAATGACAAGATAGAAGTAATAAAGTGTAGATAGTACAAATATTTTTTATTCTTTCTTTAATACGTAAAAATATAAGAAACAAAAAGAAACAGAAGAAAAAGTGCCATCTGTCTTATTTCTATTCCAATTTAATATAGATAAATTTTTAATAGATAAAATGAAAAACTTTCCATAATATTTCTTCAATAATTTAATAAAGTTTACATAACTATAATATTTTATGTTTGAATAATTATAACTATGTAAAACCATATACCTAACCTAACCTAACCTAACCTACAAAATATACCTACACGTATATATGAAAGATACAAAAAATTTTTTTGTTTTTTTTATTGTAATCCTTATGTTATCGATAAAATGTTTAAAATTTAATATAATTAATATACAAGCTTATATAGTTTACACTTAATCATCTTTATAAAATGTATAACTATATTACCAATGAACTTGCTCTTCTTATTTATCTTAAGAGAAATCTTTATAGAAAATTAATTTAAAACTTGTATTTATCATTTTCTCATATTTTAAATACTTTAAATTTAATTGTGTTAGTGAACTTTTCATTACATAAATGTTTGACATTTATTTGGGCATTTTGAATTGTGGTCCGTGTATGGAATATTATCACATGTCCAAATGATAAACTATCTATTAGATTGCCATCAATAATTAGTTTATTGAAGCAACTTAATATATTGATGACTGTCAAAATATTATGACAATATATATTTATAGAATTCCATTATAAATTATATTGTCTTTTAGAAAATTTTTGAGTTCCATAATATTCTTCTTTCATTGAAAAATACCTTTTATGTTATATAAATTGAACCTCATTTATATCTGATTGTTATGATGATAAAATACTTTACTTTTACTTACTTCTTCTTACATGAGAAGAAACATCTCTTAAACCCTAATCAGCTCAGGCTAACAAAATTCAATATATATATATATATAAGAACGAAAAGACAAAGAAGAGAAAACAAATAGTTTTGTAATAGTTTCTATGTTTCTTTTAAAGGTAACATTTAATAGAGTTACAAGATTGCTCCATTTACCATTTTTACCCCAAAAGAAATTTTATTTTACTTTCTTTTTTTCTTTCTCTTCTTATTCTTCTTTCTAGAAAAGGGATAAAGATGATCATATATAACTAAAATATATACCCAAAGATCTTTACACACATACACATACAATATACATATAGATAACCTAAGTGACAAAATGTGTGTCTGGCTGTGTATGTGTGTGTGTGTATAAAAGAGACTATGTCAAAGTTCATTCCAAGCCAAACAAATCTGAGTTAAATGTTTATACAAAATTATATGATTTATTTTATATTTCACTCTCAGGGATGAAATTGCTGTTATAAATTTATAAATTTTGGATTATGTTTGGACCCAAAATAAAATTGAATCTTTAGGTAGAACAATTGAAATGTTTTAATTGAAGCCAAACATTTTCACTATAAATGTTTATTAAAATTGTGATTTTTGTAATTCTCGTGATTATCGTGATACAAATCAATCAATTTTTTTCCTTCCGTTTCTTCTTCTTCTTCTTCTTCTTCTTTAAATCAAATTGTTTCACAATTGAGTTTTTCTTTCCTCTTTTTCATTCGTATTGTAACGAACAGTTTCTATAATTATAATTATTTGTAATGAACATGAAAATCTTACACAAAAAAAAAAATATTTAAATATAGAAAACAAATTTTTCATCCATGAATGAAAAAAGGAAAAAAGGGAAAAAAGGACAAAACATCTTTTTTTTTTGTACCCATAAAATAAAATTTAAAACTTGTTAAAAGTTTTTACTTACGCAGATGCGCGTGAAATTATTAATCTGAATTTATTCATGGATAACGATTATGTTAATATAAATATTTATACAAATAAGGATATATAGCTGTTGTAGTTAGTTGGATTTATTTAATTTGTATTAAAGTTTTTTTTTTTTCTTTAAGATATTTCGTTAAGAAATAGAATGAGATAAGATTCCAAGCTAATTGTATTCAGAATAGTCAGAATCTCTTCGTTCAAATAATAAATGAATGCTTTAAAGAAATTACAAATCTTATCTGACATTTTTTCTAACAGAGCTGCATTCTTTGCAATAATTTTATATTGGGAAAATGCAATAAATACAATTTTCTTAAAATCGGAATTGTTATTGTTCTTAATCCAGTATCTTGAGTATGCCTCGAATTATACTGGGTTCAGTCTACCTGCCAATTACTCACGAGGCCTTTAGTTCGTGTTCGAAGTTTTACAAAAATCTAATTGTTTCAATTACAGTTAAAACTTATTGGTGTAAAAGTACAAAACTTTTCCCTTTTTTATTTAAGTTTTTCATTTTTTTTTTTTTTCTAGAAAAATAAATGAAGAACGGATAAAAAAAAAGTTATATTGAATATTTGTTTGAGGTTATGTTACAATTTTTTTCTATCTTATTATTATTCTTGTATTCTTTTGTTAAAGATTAAGAAAAGATCTTATTTTATCCATTAAAAATAAACGTTAAGAAAAGGAAGAAGAAGAAGAAAAAGAAAAAGGAAGAATATCTGTTACTTATTATTATTATTTTTGTGGATATAAATAATTTGAAATTGAATTCAATTGAATTAAATTGAATTGAACTGAAAATGTATAACGGAAAACTTTTTATTATTTCCATTTTCATTTTCATTTTCATTTTAATAAAATATGTTTTTCTTCTTTCTTTTATTTTTTTTTCTTGCAATCCTGTATTTGGTTGATAATATTGTTCAATTATTTATCTACATCTTTATGTAGGTACAGAAGTCCTTCATATTTTGTGTTCTATTTTTTTCTTTCACATTTTTTTTTCTTGCTTTCTTTCTTTATGAAAAAAATAAAAATAATAATATTAATAATGGATAAAGGAAACTTTTCGTCGTCTGTCGTCTGTCGTCTTCATTCTATATTCTTGTACATATTTTGTTTTTCTTTTCTTTTCTTCATTCTTTTTTTTTTTTAACCTTTCTTATTCTTACTCTTCTTATATTACCAAACACACCACAGTAAAAAAAAAAAATGGAAGAAGAAGGAGAAACCTACAATAACCTACTACTTTTTATTCCTATCCAGATGTCTCAACCGCACATTTGGACTTTTCATCTCTTCACAAATATATTAATTTACCAAAAAAAAAAAACAAAAACAAAAAAAAAATAGAAGGAAAAGACAAAAAAAAAATGAAAAAATGAAAAAAATGAAAAGAAAAGAAAAACCTCAAGAAAATAAAATAAAAAAGCCAACAAACAAAACAGAAAAAAAAAATTGTATTAAAGTCAAACCATAAAGTGTCAACGTTAAAAATTACTTCAATATTTTTCTCAATCTTCTCTTCAAGATTTATAAATTGAATTGTTCTTTTTGTCTTCTATTCGTGCTTTGTGTGTAAATATTTAAGTGTGTGTGTGTGTGTGTGTTTGTATTTTGTCCTTTCTTGTTTTTTTCTTAAGTAAATAGGTCAGTAATATATATAGGTATATTTTACACACACACACACACACCTAACTTATTCCTATAAATCATTATACAATTTTTTTTTTTACATCAAAAATATAAAAAAAAAACCTAGAAATAGAATTTTTCCATGTTTTTCATTCGATGGTAAAAATTGAGATGCCAATGTCAGTGACAGTGACTAAGGGACAATTTTTTATAATGACAAAATATATTCAAGGTAAATTGTCGGTTTTTTTTTTTGTTTTTATTTAAAAATTTGAAGGCTTGTTAGAGGTGACTATTTTTTTTTTTCTTCGTTGTTGTAAGAAAATTCAAATTTGTTTGCTTTTTTTTTGTGTTTTCAATCAAAAAACATTTTTTTAAAAAAAGCAAAAAAGGAGAAATTTTTTGTTGGTTTTATACGATTATTTAAATTCATTTTTAGCATTTTGATTTTGGTAGAAAATAAATATTCAGGTGTAACTGCTGCTATCATTCAAGAGAGTGGTAATTGACTCTCATCAATATGATCTCGGGATTCTAACCTCAACATGGCTGAAATAATGATTTTCCATCAAAAAAATAGATCCTGGTATCTTAAATGTTCCTATTGTTGTGTAAGAAAAATAAACAAAAACTTCTAATCAAATTCAATTATTCAATAGAAACCAATTCCACCGAAATTAATTAAATTTATTTTAACAAAAATTGTAAAATATTTTCTAATTAAGATTTGAGAATCAATCAAATTCCAAAAACAAAAATAATACCCAGAAAAAGATCAAACAGAATTTTTCTTTTTTTGTTGTATATTTATTTGAAAAATCACTTTGTTATTTTTCGTATACAGAAAAAAAATAAATACTCTTCACATACTTCAGTGTTGAGTAATATTCATATAGAATATTACGAATAAATTTTTAAACGGACACATAATAAAAATGTAACAAAGTATTTTCCTTTCAGTTTATATATTTTTTTTTTTTTCAACATACACAAATTAAAGTTCAGTTCAAATATTTGTTTATTTGTTGTTTTTTTTTTTTTGGCTCAAAGCATATAAAACACAGAAAATTAATCTAATATTTTTGTAACCACATTTGGGTTATATAAGAGAGAATTTCTATTTTATGTATATAATTTAGAATATATTTTTTGACCAATTTCCTGGTCCAAAAGGTTATTTCATTCATATGAAATATTTTTAACCCATTTAATAAAGAAATAAAATTTCAAATTAGAAAGTTTTTTGTTGTTGTTGTTGTTGTTGTTGTTACAATTTCAGGAATTTTTTGTTCATTTTCAAATTATATTTTATTAATAGAGTAAAGACTTTATCAAACCTTTTACTTTTTTTTTCTCCATTTATTTAAACTTAACAGAATAAAAATACAAGTGAATATTGAAACTATTTTTCTTACCCACTTATGACTTATTAGAGACATAAATAATTCCCATAGCACAGTGACCACACAGGGTATACGTTTATTTTGACACACACACACATACACACACAATAAAAAAAAAAGAAGACAAATCCCATAAGAATTTCAATAAGAAACAAAATAAAATTGTTTATAAAAGGAAAATGTCAATAATTTTTGTTTTTGTTTTGTTCCTTTATTTAATTAGAGCCTAAAATAAAATGTTAAACATACAAATTTTTAAAAATATAAAATATATTGTTGTTGTAAAAAGAAATGAACAAAAAAAAATTGTTGTTGTTGCTTCCTCTCATTCATTGAATAATAAAAATATCGATTACTAAGAAAATAAGAAGGTAGATTTTATTGTTTTATTTCAATTGGTGGATGAACCAAAAAAAAAAAACAAAAAAAAAAACATAAATGAAGAAGAAGTAGAAGTAAAATGAGAAAAAGAAAAAGGAACAAAAGAAAACAAGAAGAAAATTCATTTTCTTGTCATGTCTCTTTACTTTATGTCTTCTCTTTTCTTATGTCGAACGAGAAGATGATACAAAAATTTCTCTATCTATAGAAAATATCTATATAGATATAAAAGGAAAGACATTCTTGTACACACAGACACACACACACACACACTTTTACTTCTTTCACACACAAGTTTTAAACTTGAACTTTTCGAAGAAACAAATTAAGCCTCTGAGGTATTTAACTATAAAGTTTAATTTTTAATTTTGTTTATTGAATTAATTTTAACATGAAATTGATTTTCTTTTTCTTCTTCTTATTCTTCATCATTTTCTCCTTTATTTTCTTGTCTTCCATTTTTCTTGTTATATTTTCGTTGATGTTACTGTTGTTGTAGTTGTTGATGTTTTTCTTTCTTCTTTATTTTTAATTTTTTATTTTATTTTATTAAATTTTTAATTAAATTTAAAAATTAAAATATTTAGTTAGGAATTCGATTAAATTCTATAAAATAAAAGAACAAGAAAAAGAAATGAAGAAGAAAGAAAAACCGAAGCGTATAAGAACAAAAAAAAAAAAAAAACGGAGAAAATAAAAGAAAAACCTTTTTCTTTTTTCACTAAGATACAAAAGATAAACATTAATTCAGTAAAATAACAATTTAGTGTTTCAATCCAACCACCACCACCATCCCCTTATAAATATATTTTTTGGATCTTTACCTTATATATTTGAAATGGAAGAAAATGAAGAGTATGAATATGTGGGTGTTGTTGAGTGTGAGGTGATTTTATTTTTTTTTTTTTTTGAAAATAGGCCAAAAAACAAAAATAAAAATAGACAAATAGAAAGGAGGCTGGTAAAATGTATATATACTTTTCATTAAGAATAATTTTCACCCTTTTTTCCCCCTATTTTATTTCAATTTATATTTTAAATTAATTTGCAGATTCCCCCCTTAACAAAACAATAACAAATAAAATAACAACAATAATAAATGAACGAGAAAAAAAAAAAAGTGTAGCTTCTTCATAGATTTTCTTATGTATCCGTGTGTTTCCATTTCTAAGAAAAAAATAAATAAAATAAATAGAAAGTTAAAAAAAAAAATATGTAAGAATTTCCCAAAAAAACCTAAAAATATTTTTATTGTCAATTGTGACTTAGGTGAGAATGTGTGTGTGTGTGTGTGTGTTTGTAGGTTATATTGTGACGCTATTTTTATCATCTGTCGCCGTCAGATTGTCGTCATCAAATATGTGTGTGTGTGTGTGTGAATTGAATGAATGCGATGTAATAATCATAATAATAATTTACTTCCTCCTATTTTTTTAAGGTAAAAAGAAAAAATGTAGAAAATACTTAAATTTTGTCATACAGGATGGCAACACAACTAAAAAATGTTGTTAAAATTCATATGTGTGCTTGTGTCTGCGTGTTTGAATTGATACTTTTTCCCCAGGTAAAAAAAAAAAACAAAAATGGTACATTGTACCAATCAGAGGTACAATGCTTATATATTTTTGTCAAGATTTTAATTCGACGGAAATTGATGTTGGTTTATTGCAACAAAAAATAAAAATATTTTTATATTGTGTTGTGCAAAAAAAAAAAAAAAACATCGTTATTTTCTATATATTATTTATTTATGTATTTTTTTTACTAATATTTACTTTTTCCACTTTTTTCATCATAAAAAATAAATGTAACGTATAGACATAACCTACATTTACGTTTCGATTTATGCGTTGCATTTATGATTTATTTCTAAAAGCTTTCAATTCTTTATTTTATTTATTAAAAAATTGAATGATTTTTTTCCTGTACATTGTACATTGTAGCTGGGACAATTAAATTCGATTAAATAATGTGCAATGTAACTACGTAAAGAAATTTCTACGCAGAGTTCAAATTTGTATTAATTTTAATTTTTAAATTCAAAATAAATAACTCAATTTAAATTTAATTTTTCATAATTTTGGTATGCAATAAAATATTATGTGAAGAAATCAGATACAAATAAAATTTACGAGAGAAATAAAACATTATAAAAAATTTGTAAAATTTATCCTTTTGTGTTATTCGAGAATCCTGAATAAATAATCTTAAAAATAAATACCTAAAAGCTTAATTTCACATGAGGTAATCATGACGAGTTTTAAATAAATAAATAATAATGGATTTTGTTTTATGTTAACCAAAATCAGAAATTGTTCCACTAATTAATTTACTTCACATATATAAATCTGACCACTATTTACCAAATCTCTTGTCATTTAACAATGTTTGTGGTTCACTACATTTCACCCTTCTCTCAATCTAATTTTTTATTCTCACTCACTCTTTATATGTATGCCTCTCTTTCTACCTTTAAACATATTTCTATATGTTTGAAAACATACATTTACCTACACTACATACACATAGTGATAGATCATTCATCTAGTAAACTTGTAATTTATAAATTAACAAGTCAATTATTGAAGTCATAAAGTCATGTTACAATTCTATGAAAAGTACCACCCATTTATTTTCTAACCTTATCCCCTCACAATTTTCTTTTACTTCATCTTTTACTTATTCCACTTATTTTTCTCTCTTCTTTCAGTTCAATTTGAATTGTAGATTTATGTTTTGATGCAAATCAGTACACACAAAACATTAATATATTTGCTGCTTTCTCTACTCTTGGGGTAATTTTGATTTTTTTATTTTTTTATTTTTTTTATTTCATTTTCTGAGTCTATATAAAATTTGACTAACGACCATAAACGGTGGAAAATGATTCATATTATATATTTTCATAATAACACCTTTATATATATAAAAGAAAATATACCCCCTTCAACGCTTGGGTGTTACTGTTTCTTTTTCTTTTTCTTTTTCGTTTTTCGTTTTTCGTTTTTTCTATATAAAAAAGAAATATACGTAAATAATAATATTAACATTATTCTGCACTAACTCAAACATTAAACACTTTTTGTTGTTGTTGTTCTTCTTGTTGTTGTTGCTTTTTGACAATAAATTACGTTCTGATCGTTTCGCTGATATTAAAATGACTAATATTTTGTTAATGTTTGTTTAAAAAAAGAAAGAAAAAATAGAAAAAGGAAAGAAACAAAAAATGTGTAAAGTAAACTGAAGGAACGCAATACTGAAAAAAAAAACTAAATGATAATGATAGAAAATAAATAAAGTAAAAATTGTGTTTGATTAAAGATAAAAGTATGAAGTCTCTAAAGATAAGTTTATGAATTTAATGTACAGCTCTAGACTTAAATCAGTTAGCCAATATTATTTTTAAAATTTTTCAAACTTAATGAATAATAAATGGGAACACCCAATTCAAAACATAAATAAAAATTTCAATAAAATGAATTATGCAATAAAAAGCATAATTGTATTGAAAAAATTTTTCGTGACTTTAATTTTTTATTTGAATGTATTTTTAATTAAACTTTTATTCTTTAGCGACACATTTTTTTTTTTAAAGATAAATTGAATCTGTTTTCGTCAATCGAATAGAAAAACTTAAAACATGTGAATGTATCGTAAGTAAATTCTCTTGTTTTTTGTTATTTATTTATGTCATTAATTTGAATATTTATCCGCATATAAAAATGTTAAAGAAATAAAATTGCCCATTATACAAAATCAAGATTTAAAATATATACGGTGTCGTGCGATAATCCACAAAAAAACAAAACAAAAAAAAACCCCCCTTATATAATTTTTATTGTTAACATTTTTATTCGTATTTAATAGGTACTTAATATAAAATCCTTTAATGTCGTTATAAACTATAAATATTTTATTCATTGACCTTTAATTTCACCAACATAAACTTAAACCTTAAAAAAAAAAAGAAATGGAAAAAAAAATCGTTATCGATATTTTGTTTCCTTTCTTATAATTTTTTTGTGGTTCGCACAATAAGAATTAAGTAAAATATTATTTATTTAAATCCAAATCAAGAGAAATAAAAGAAAAATGAAAATGAAAACGAAAAGAAAATCAACAATTTCTCATTTAAATTATTTCAAAGAAAAGGAACAACGAACAACAAAAAAAAATTCAACTAAATTCAAATTCGGCGTTTTCTCGTTTATATTCGATGATTTTTGAGAAAATTCTTCCCTCTCATTTTCGCACTAAAGAAATAATAAAAAAAAAAGGGAAAAATAAACGCGGGTTGGGATGGGAAAGAAAATGAGTAGAGTGTGAGTAAAGTATGCAGAAAAAAAAAAAAAAGAGAAAAAGAGAAAAATATTCAAATTATACTTATGAGTTTTGTGTTTGGAAAATTATTTGCATTCAATTTGAAATTGATCGTTTTCTGTATTATGGAAATTGTGTGGAATTAATTTGTTATTTATTGATTTGGACTATATTATGTATTCCATATAAAATATACATAATCAGCTAACACAGTAAGTTTAAGAATGTGTATACAGAGAATTTAGTACAATAAATCTAACCTACAAATGTATAATTTTATTGTTAAATTAAATTATTATTTTGTTGGTTGTGTTTTTCTTTTATTTTTCTCTGTTGTTTATTTCTTTGTTTTTTTTTTATCAAAAGAAAAAAATATAAATAATAATATTATTTAATAAATTCACTTACATATGATTTACCTACACACACACGCACACGCACACACACACACACATATATGAACTGAAATTCATTTAATTTAAAAATAATATTTTCGAATGAAATTTGGTAATTGTTGTTGTTGTTGTTGTTCTTCTTATGCCGAAGATTTTTACGTTGTTGTTTTTTTTTTTTTTTTGTTTTTCCAAATTTTTTTTTTTTTTTTCTCTCTTTTAAAATTTAACTTTTAATGTTTATTGAATTTCTTAAGGGCATATCTGTGTCTGAGAGTTTATACGTATGTATAATAAATATTAGGTAACTTATATACATTACATTTTTATTTGTATCGCCCTCATTTTATTCAACAACAACAACAACAACAACAACAACAACAACAACAACAACAACAACAACAACAACAACAACAACAACAACAACAACAAAGCACATCGTAAAACAACAACAAAAGTTCGCTTTTCTTCCTTATTTTTTTTTTGTTTTCGCTTGTAGATAAAAAAAAAAAGCAAAAATAAAAAATAGAAAGATGATGGGAAAAAAAAAATCTGTATTACAAAAATTGAATAAAAAAAAAAAAAAGAAGAAGAAAATGTTCCAACATTTTTTTTTTTTGTTTTTATTGTTTGTATAAATTTTCTTCATTTTACGTTTTTTTTTTTCACTCTGTTTTTTTATATTATTCAAAATTTATGGTTTTCATTAATATATAAATAAGGTTATGGTTAAAATGAATGAATTGTACACAACAAACCAACAGACTTTCACCGATATACATTATCGTCTTATTCTATAATTTTATTCACAACAACAACAAATAAATTATCGGTCTTAAATTATTTTTTTGGTTCGGTAAAGTAAATGTGTGAGAAATGTTTCAACCAAAAAATAAGGAATTTTCTTTTAATAATTAATTAGAACAATCATTTTCTTTCAATTAAAATTAAACTAAAATTTATTAAATTAAAATTAGAGATTAGAAATAATTAGGATTTTAATTATTTGTTAATCCATCTAAAAAATATTAAGTCTCCTAGTTACTAATAATTTTAGTAGTTGACCCTAGTACATCGATACAAACTAAAGATTTAAAATACTTGTGAAAAAATTATCATACAACAATGGAATAAAAATTTGTTAAACAAAATGAATTAATTTGTGAACGATCTTTCATGATTTAAAAAAGGATGAAGGATTCCTTTGATGATTTTAAGAAATATGTATTATTAATTTCTTTCGACAATACAACCATTAAAATCTTTCATTTCTATTTATAATTTTATTATTACACAGCAATTAATTTATAACAAAACTTTCTAATTTCTAGAATAATCAAACATTCTATTTTTGCTTTTACATTTTTTTTTTCTCCACTCCGATTAAAATCACAACAATAACAACCAATAAAATTGCCAATGTTTTGACTAATTTTCACACAACACAAAAACAAAATATATAAAAAGTAAATAAAACAATTCTAGAAAATAATTTAATCAAATCGACCAATAATTCAAAATAAAAACGAAAAAAAAATCTCTTTTGCTCTTGTTAGAATTTTTACCTTCAGGCATTTTTATTTCAACCTCATTCTACTTGTTGTTGTTTATCCTAATCATTTACAGTACATTTTATATAATGAATATCTATATGTATAAATATAAGTACATAGAACATAGAGTTATATATATATCTCACATAGCAATTTTCCAACAAATTTTCATTTTGTATCAAACATGAGATTAGTCTATCAGTACAGTTGAGCCAATGTGATAGATATAGACAAAATGCAATCAGAATAACATTTTTATTTATTTCATTTTGTATTTCTTTTTCCTTCTCTCTCTCTCTCTCTCTCTCTCTATCTCTATCTCTCTTTTCTCTGTACGTTTGTTGGTATTCCCTTAACGTTATTGTTGTTGTTGTTGTTGTTGTTGTTTTCTATTTTAAATTAAATAAAAGGACGAAGAAGAAATATCAGATTTTTTTTTTTGTTAGTATCCGGCCAGCAATAGATCCGCCACCTATCGGAAACATTTTTCAACCACACTGTATGCTGTTTCTTTTTTATATTTTGTTTGTTTTGTTGTAACAGGAAATAGAAAAATAAAAATTGGAATATAAAAAGTGGAAAAAAAAAACAAAATGAAAAAGAAAAAAATGAATTTATATTTTGTTTCGGTTCGCTTGAATTTTTTGTTTTTTTGTTTTTTTGGTTTTTATAAAGTTTTCTTTTATTTTCCAATTGAACGCCATCATAAAACGTGCAATCCATTTTTATATTTTATTTTCTTTTAGTTTATTCTTCTTCATTGTTTTTCGAATTTATAAAAAAAAAAAAAACAACAACAATATTTACCCAATTTTTCTTTTTCTTCTTTCATTTCTGTTTTTTTTTTTTATTTTATTATTTTCCCCAAATTTATTTAATTTGTTTTTCTTATAAACAATTTTTCCGTAATTGTTTTCCTATTTTTTTTTTTTCTGTATTTTGTTTGAGAAAATCGAAAATAATGGAACCAAAAAAAAAAAAAACGCGCGCGCGTCAAATATTTTATTGGATTTTATTATGAAAAAGTATAATTTTTCCTAAATGACTCTCTACATAAACCATCAGCACTATAACACAAAAAGTTCAATTCAACGACCTCTTCCTAAATCACCCATCAAACCCCTTCATACCTTATCATAACCCTGCCACCCCCTTCATACCTAATTCTAACATTAGAATGAACAATATAAATTGTATTATGGTAATAAAATAAATTCAATAAAATTAGTACGGCAATGGCGAGTAATTATAATGAACTAGATCGAATTTTGGAAAAAGAAAAAAAAAAAAAAATAAATAATGGAAAATATTATTATTATTATTATTTGTTGTTTTGTGTTTGTGTTTGTGTTTGTGTTTGTGTTTGTGTTTGTGTTTGTGTTTGTGTTTGTGTTTGTGTTTGTGTTTGTGTTTGTGTTTGTGTTTGTGTTTGTGTTTGTGTTTGTGTTTGTGTTTGTGTTTGTGTTTGTGTTTGTGTTTGTGTTTGTGTTTGTGTTTGTGTTTGTGTTTGTGTTTGTGTTTGTGTTTGTGTTTGTGTTTGTGTTTGTGTTTGTGTTTGTGTTTGTGTTTGTGTTTGTGTTTGTGTTTGTGTTTGTGTTTGTGTTTGTGTTTGTGTTTGTGTTTGTGTTTGTGTTTGTGTTTGTGTTTGTGTTTGTGTTTGTGTTTGTGTTTGTGTTTGTGTTTGTGTTTGTGTTTGTGTTTGTGTTTGTGTTTGTGTTTGTGTTTGTGTTTGTGTTTGTGTTTGTGTTTGTGTTTGTGTTTGTGTTTGTGTTTGTGTTTGGTTTTTTTGTTTGACTGAATTATAATGTAGTGAATTATTATTACTATTATTATTATTATTTATTTATATTTATTTATTTATTATTTTCCATTTTCCATTTTCTTTCCTCTATTTTTTTTTTTTTTTTTGCAGATAAGAAATAAATAATAGAGAAAATAACTCATAAAAATGTCTACTCATTAATACTTGTCAAAAGCAAGTGTTTTTTATTAGTTTTTCCTGTTTTTCTTTTTTGCTTTTTTTCTTTATTTTTTTTTTATGAAAAGTTATCGAAAAAAATTTATCATTTTTACTATCCTCAAGTCCAAAAGTATTTTCACTAAAAGGCAGGTATCGCTATGTGTATGTGTGTGTGAGTTAATCTAAATTATAAAAACAAAGATAAAATAGGAATAAAAGAGAATGAGACAGAAAGAGAGAAAGAGAGAGAGAGAGAGAGAAGATATTACAATAAATATTATTTGTACACACATTTTCACACTTTCTTTATTTTCTTTTGATAGAAAAAAAAAACGCTGAAATCAATGTAAATTTGTACGCACAAAAAAACAACAACAAACAATTTTTCATTCAAGTTTTAAACATTTTTTACCAATTTCCACCAAATTTTATGATTTTGTTTTTGTTTTTATTTCAAATAAAATTTAATTTCATTTAATAGTTTTTTTTTCTCTTTTCAACAACAACAGCAACAACAAAGCACAATAATTGTTTATTTGTGTATATGAGTACACCTGTGTGATGATGTGAATTATATTGATGTTTTCATTGCGTTTTACCAAACGTCCCCCTCGTTTAATATAAATTATATTTTATCTATCGTATATATTTTTTTTTTTTGGTATTATTCTCCCTGCGTTACACAAGTGGAATGGTGGAATTGACAAAAAAAAAAAGAAAGGGGGAATGACACACAATTTCGGTTATATAGAATAAAATTGGCCACGATGAGATGATGATGGTTGTTGCTGGTGAGAGAGTGAATTATTTATTGATGCGCGCTAATAAACAACTTCTTGCTTTTTTCTTCTTCTTCTTCTTCTCTTAGGTTTGTACTTTTTTTTCTCTGTTGTTCGGCACACGCTCAATTGATGTCAAATAAATTTTATTATATTAGGGGTTGGTGAATTTTTACTTC
Source organism: Pedicia rivosa (assembly GCA_963082725.1). NCBI lineage: Eukaryota > Metazoa > Arthropoda > Insecta > Diptera > Pediciidae > Pedicia > Pedicia rivosa. The sequence goes on along the minus strand of OY720151.1, from coordinate 13,397,995 downwards.
ATAATAATTGTAATTGGTTTTCTTATTATTATTATTGCCTTGACATCTACACAATATAATACACATAATACTGACATACATCACATGACTATATCGGCATGAATCATACACACACACACACACGAACACATATATTAAAATTGGTTCACATACAAACAAACGCAAGTTGAATAAATAAAGCACAAGAGTGTTATAATAACAAAAAAAAGAAAAAAAAAAAGAAATACAATAAAGCTCATTGTTCCGATACAATATTCAACTATACCAACACATATACTAAAGTTATGGTGTTATATGAACGAACAAGAGTGTGAGAATATGAAAAGTTTTCTTTTTCTTACTTCTTTACTTCTTTTTTCTTTTTAGGTTAAGACATAACATGATGTTCATCGATTTGGATTTTGTTAGCTTTTGTGAAAGTTCAGGTGTTCGAAAAAGAAAATCTATTTTAATAATAAAAAAAAAAAAGAAAAGAAAGAAAGACAACAAAGAATAAAAGCTTTTCAATCCGCAAGGATACGATTTAATGTTAATCGAATCCTGCCATAAAGATTCTTATGAATTTTTTATAACAAAACAAAAAAAAAAAAAATTTACGTTTATTTTTTTCTAGAGTGACACTTTTTCCTTTTCTTTACACTTAATTCATTAAATTTAATAACGTTTGTTCTTATCAGTTACCGAAGACTGAAGTTAAGGTTTAAATCTTTACTTTCAGCTTAAAAAAATGAGAGGAAATTTTCTAACAAATAAAATGAAAATTAATATAAAAGTCACACCTCCTTAAATTGAATATTTTCGTTTATATATACTAAATGAAAAATGATTGTTTAGGAAATTGATAACAAGAATGCTTTTGACAAATGTGAAAAATAGAAGTTTTCAAAATATTATATGGAGTTGAAGTTTGAGTTAATTTATAGTTAAAATTGCAGACTCATATTGTAAATTTAAAGAAAACTTGAGAGTTGTTCATATTTATGGGGGTTGATATTATGTTTGTACTTGTTTTAATGTTTAAAGCTTTCAGTAGATTTACCTTATCACATTATATGTATCATCGTATATTTTTGATGAATTAAAATTTAATATTAAAATTCTGACAAACAAATAATATTCTTGTATATTCCTTTGACTATATTCTAAAATCCAGTATTTTATAAGAATAAATTCGTATATGCATAAGACAAAAATTGCAACCAGAGAATATACTTTTTCCTTTATTCATGAACTAATAAAAAAATAAAATCTATGAACTGTTTAAAGTTTATCTAGGAATAAAAACAACAAAAAAAAAATGTATAGAAAAAAAAACCTTTTTATTATATTTAGATAGGGAATAAGATAGTTTTGTTTTGTAGCAAGAAAAAAAAAAAAAGAGCCCCACACGCCTCATAAAGTTTCATCTTAAATTCACACTAAACACTGTGAAAAAAAAAACCACAATAAAAAAAAATGAAGAAACTCGAAGAGAAAAAGAAAAAGAAAAATAGAAAAACGTATTTTATTCTCACAAATAAAAAGGGAAAAGAAAAAATGTACAAAATAAAGATGAAAAAAAAAATAGAAAGAAAAATAGAGAAAATCCTCTTCAAAAACATTTCGGAATTATTCTCCTTTTTACTTATATTTATTTATTTTATTTCATCGTTTTTATTTTATATTCTTATATTCTTTCAGATCCACCAGAAATATCAGTTGAAACACCAGTAGTATACTCTGGAGAGGGACAAGAAGCAATGTTGGTTTGCATTGTACATGGTGAATCACCACCTGAGGTAAAAATAAAAACGTCTTCAATTCCCTTATATTACTCCTTCTTCTTCTTTCGTTTCTTTTTTTTTTTTTGTTTCCTTTTCCTTTCCTTTCCTTTCCATTCCTTTCCTTTAAACCATGTTTATGCAGATATTTATTTATATTTTTTTTTTCTTTTCCTTATTTCGATTTCCACTTTATGTGAATATTTATCTAAACTAAAACACATGTTTTAGTGTTTGTTTGTGTGTGTGTGGGTGTGCGTGTGTATATATTTTCTATGTTTTTCTCAGATTTTAAATCCAATGTGTGTTGGCGTGTGTGTGTGTGTATATATTGTGGGTTTGTAATATTTGTGAATGGTGAAATACTTCTTTACTTTAAAAGAAAAAATGGTGAATTGATATGAGATTATGATAATCATGCATGTTACACAATATGTATGTACATAAATATGTATATTTAGATGTGTATGTATATGAATGTGTGTTCATAAATAAATACAGAGCAAAAGAAAAAAATCTGTTCGACTTATCTTTCATATTTAAGGAGTTCTTATCATAAATAAAATCTTATACATAAATAAATATAAGTCTTTCACTCTATAAGGATATTGTTAATATTAACGTGCAATGTATTGCAATTGAGATCAACTACAAGCTATCAAGGTTGAAATTCACAACAATCTGAATGAGAGCCGAACATATTGTATCCAATTGACCAACAATATTTCTCAACTATTTATAAAGTGACATTAAAGTTTTATTGAAATGATTGCCTGAAGTATGTTTCTACAAATGAAATATTTACATACAATTTTCATTTCAACTTAATTAAACAATTTTAACCTTCATTTGTAATGTCATTTTTTTTAATTGGTGCATTTTCCCAAATCAAAAATACTGAGTGGATGTAAATATTTTTCTGTAAAGGTTAATTGGACACAAAGACCCGTGTTTTTTTTTTTGCTTTATTTTTTTTTCTTTCTTATTGCCTTTTTTTCAGATTAATAAATATGACAAAGCGTTAATTTAGTGTCAATAATTATTATTTTTTTTCTGCTTGTTAACAAATTTAATATTTTCTTATTTATGTTTGTACCCACCAGTCAGTCTGTCTGTCTCTGTATCAATAAACTGTCACTGGAAAGGTGAACACTGATTTCTTTCTTGAATTTCAAATATTAAAATAAAATCAATAGAATATTTTTTATTTAAAATTTATTTTCGTAAAGATTCTTCGATTTTTCTGTGTTTCAGTTTATCCAACATATTCAGTTTTTTGCCTGAATATTTTCAATCAAACATATTAAACGGATCATTTCTTTCTGTGTAGAAGAAAAAATACGATTCAAATTTCTTTCTTTGTACCTTCAATTCCATAAAAAAAACATCGCAGTCCTTGCTTTCACCATTTTTAGATAATAAAAAAAAAAAAAATATACACGATTGTAAGAGAGAGATAGAAAATATATAATAATGGGAAAAAGGATATCCGAACTTTTCTATTGTTGTTGTTGTGAAAGTTGTCATATATTCCTACGTATTGTGCTTCAAGACATGTTTTCTCTCTCTTTCTCTCTCTCTTTATTTCTCTCTATGTCTCTACTTCTTTTTATAAATAATTTTAAATAACTGAATTGATTTTGATATCAAAAGAAAATTGAAGAAAGTTTTTTTAACTCAATATTCTTGATTTCTATTTAAAAAGAAAAAAAATAAAAATGGGCGATGCAATTGAAAATTGAATATTATCTTCTCTACAATAGAAAATCCGGTTATTTTCTATAGCAACTCTATACGAATGGGATGGTTTCCATCACTATGTTTACACATTTTAATAAATAATAATGAAAAAGTAAAAAGAAAATCTTTAAATTCATAAAAGTAAAATAAATTGAAACAGGGAATTTCATCGTTATTTTCTTTTTTTTTAACTTTTAAAGCGATTTTTTTTCTTCTTCTTATAAGTTGAACGAAGGGGAAGAGACAGTACCTACGATTATTTATAAATATTCCTTTTATTTTAAGTTTTTTTTAACAAAATTTCTTTTTTTTCTGTGTCTTGGTCCCATGAGAGAAAAGATTAACGGAAATTTTCATTATAATATTTTTAGTTTATAATTTTCATTCTTTTGTTTCATTATAACTGCGTGCATTTTAATATTATTTTATTTGTATAGAAATTTATTCGTTCTTACAACATATTTTTTTTTTTCTTTAAATAAATAATAAAAAAAAAACTCAATTAAACAATCTTATCGTATTGTTGCAACGAAAAGAATTAAAAAAGTTTTATAAAGATGATAAGACAAGGTTGAATGTTGACAACAAGAACGACAGATTGAAAAATTAATAGAAAATATGGTGAAAGTCAAGAAACTTGGAAAATTTATTCGTTGTATCAAGATTTTAATCTTTTCACATTTACTAATTTTCTATATTTTATTTCTCCAATCTTAAAACTTAGTTTAGTTTTAGTTGTTTATTTTTGATTGTTTCAATAAATAAACAATTGAAAATCCTTTTATTTTATTTAGTTTTCATTCGATTAAGAAAATGTCTGTCAAATGGATTTTATGTTCATATAAAGGTGTCGTTTTTATGTCCATTGTGATTCAACGCACACACACACACATTTTTATTCAAAAATTTCATTTTTAGACTGTATATGCCTATGATGGTTTCATTGTCTCCTGAGTCACAACCAAAAGTCCTAAACTAAAAATCTTTCCAAGAATAAAAAGGAGGAAAATATACGAACTTAAATGAAAAAGAAAAATAAAGAAGTAAATAAATAAAATAAGAAGAAAAATCAAGTGAGTACGAGCAAAAAAAAAAGAAGTTGTCAGAAACAAATTCTCTCACACATATTTTACCTTTATCAGTATAATGTGTATTGGTGAAAAGGTGTATGTGTGTGTATGTGTGTATGTGTGTGTGTAATACATACTGATATGTAATTCTGTGGAAAAAAGAAAGAAAAAAAGGTATAGAGAGAGATTTTTTCTGATCCATCATCTTCACATAGATGCCAAAATAATAAATCTATAAAGTAAAAGTTCGTGACATGTCAATATCTACCTCAATTGAACGAGACAAATTATTCAAATATAAGACGAAAAAAAAAAAAAATAGAGGAAAAATGGGAAGAATACGAAGAAAAAAAAATAAATAAGAAAATGGAAGAAATTTTCAATTGAACTTTTTTTTTTATCCTGAAGTATAATTTTTTTTCCTTTCCTTTCCTTTCCTCTCCTTTTTCTTTCTTTCCCCAAAAAAAGAAAATCTTTCTTCAACCTTCATAATAAACGATAAGAAAATAAAAGAATTATTTTCTTTTCCCTTCATTTTATATCTGAATTGCTTTCTTCGGTTTCTTTCAGTACAGCAAAGATATTTACGTTTTAGATAGGAAAAAAATAAATGAAAATCAAATCAAATTTAATTCTAGAAAAGAAGATGAATAAAAAAGAAAAAAAGGATTGATTTTAATAAGATCAATTTTCTTTTTCTTCCTCTTTCTTCTTTCTGTTTTTTTTTTTCTCGTCTCTATTTTTTCTTCTTGGAAGAACAAATATTTGAGATGATGACGACAATGATGAGAACATTCAATGATAACAGAAGAAGAAAAGAAAAGAAAAAAAAAAACGACTCAATTGTGAATAATAAGATTTAAAATATTTAATAGTTTTTTTTTTCTTTCATTCTTATATTCCATATTTTCCGTTTTCTCTTTCTTTTCTCTGCAAACAAAAGGGAAAAAATTGAAAAATTGAAGAATAGAAGGAAGAAAAAAAAATGTATAAAGAATATTTATTTTTTTAAAGGAAAAAATATAAGAAAACATTTTATAAGAAAAAATCCTTTAAGGATAACAATATTTTTTTATTTTTTATTCTTTCTTTCTTTCATCAAAATAATAATTTTGAAATTAAATTTTAATATGATTTTGTTGTTGTTGTTTGTTGTTGCTTCTTCTATTTTTCGTTTTTGTTGATATTTTTTTTTTATTGTTGTTGTACTTTCAATATTTGAATTTATACGGTTTTATTTTTCATGAAAAATAAAAAAAAAAATTGTCTGTTTTCCTCTTTCTTTCTTTTTCTTCATTTTCTTCTTCTTCTTTCATTTCATTTCATTTCTTTTCATTCACGTATTTATAATTCTGTACTTTTTCTTAAATGATTTTTATTATTTATTTTATTAAAAAAAAAAAAACGTAGAAAAAGAAGAAGAAGAAGAACATGGATAAATTATATTCTATAAGAATGGAAATAAGGATATTAATCATAGTGCTCATTTTCTCGTTCTTTTTTTTCCTCTTTTTCCTCTTTTCCTTTTTGGTCGAAAATCTTTGAAATTTTTTTTAAGGTTTTTTTTTTGTTACCCAAAATGCAACAACAATAAAAAAGATTTTCATATGAAGATTTCTAATGTCATTTTTATACGCTTAAAATTAAAGAACGCGTTAAATTTTGCGCAAAAAAAATTGTCATGGAAGCGAGAAAGAGGAAAGAATAAATTTAGAAATAATTTGAAAAAAAAGAAAAAAAAGAAAAGTGTAAAAAATAACAAGCAAAAATTGGATAACAGTGAAAAAATCTCATACTAACAAAACAACACACACACACACACATACAGAAATTACGCACATCAAATCTTGAAAGACTTCAAGAGTCAATTCAAATATATTTGACATAAAACTCACTTTCTTTTTTGGTTTTCATTAAGTTTTCTTTCTTAAAAGTACAAAAAAAAAAAATAAAACTTTTATACAATTTTTTTTTGTCTTCTCACTCCGATTCTACAGGGGGGTTTTTTTTTTTGAAGAGCTTTTCTCATCTTCTTCTTCTAAAACTTGAATAGGTATACCCCTGTGTGTGTGTAAGTATCGTTTTGTTAGTGTCATCATATCGTTTCATTTCAAAACTTTCTTCTTAATTTTCTTTTGTTTTGTTATTTTTTTTTTAACGTTATTTTTTTTTTTTTTCAAGTATTTACAGGATGAAGATGGGTACATTGTGTGGTGGTGGGTGGTGGTGGATGTTATATAGATTGGGACGAAAAACCTATAATATACCTGTACCTTTCCTTTTTTTTTTTCCTATCTTAGATGAATGGTTTGGGTATATTATAATATTTTATAGACGATGCAAATGAAGAAGAAGAAGAAGAAAAAAAAAAACCGTCGTTAAAAAATGTAAATGAATACTCTTGTGTTGTGCGTCTTTTTTGTTTTTTTTTGTTTCTTTCTTGATTTTGATTAAATTGTAACAGCTGTCAAAACGTTAAAATAACACCTAAACAAGAACAACAACGACAGGAATCAACAACAATAATAACAACAACAACAATGAAGAAACAAAAAAAAAACCCCTTTTTTATCTCATTTTCCTTTTATAGAGACAAAAATTTTTCATTTACTTTTCTGCTTTTATTTATTTAATTATTTTATATTTTACGTTGAAATTAAATTTTTTGTTGTTGTTGTTTTGCATCAAACAAATGAAGAGAATCCAGATTTTTTTATTTATATTATTTTTTTTAATGCAGAAAAGAAAGAAAACCAAGAAAGGAAAATGTTATGTAATTTTTTTTAATTAGAAAAGAAAGAAAACCTCAATAGATTTGAAATTATGGAAATATATTAATAAAATTATCGTTAAAATTTTAAAATGAAAAAAAAAGAAAAATGTTAAACGTTAGCAATTATTTTTGTGTGATAAAAAAAAAAATATACAAAAGGAACGTGACATTTGGAATATTAAAAAATTTAGGAATTGTCGAAACATGGGTCAATTTTCATTCTTATTCTTTTTAAACGAATTTCATCCAATCACATTGATGAGCTTGCAATTTAGAACATTCCCATTCTTTATGACGGTTCGGTGAAATTCGGTTATAAAGGAACCCCACTTATAACGAACTTTTCTGTAGGCCCAACTTTCATTTGTATGTTGACAATGTTTCGGTTATATCGAACATTTTTTTTTGTCCCATGAATTTCGTAATTACCGAGTTTCACTGATACTTCGTTATCAAATAATTTGCTTAAAAAAAAAGCAACACAATTTTATTTCGTTAACTTTTATTTAAAAAAAAATATCGTTTCCATCTTCAGGACTTGAATTTATAACCTTTTATTATTTTATTATTTGGTGTCGGTTAACTTATAACACAATTTATTTATTAACTTTTAATATTTTTACCCAACAAAATTACTAAATTACATTAAATAGACAATTTCATTTCCTATTTCACGTTATAACAACAACAATAATAACAACAACAACAACAAAAGAGGAAGAAATTATAAATTTAATTACTGAATTTTAATTGATTTGAAAATGAAATTGATCAAAAAAAAAACACCACAAAAAAATAGAAATGGTTTTTTTTTTTTTGGATTTTATAAAATCAACAAAATCGGATCAAAATCAAATTTAATTATTGATAACCAAAAAAAAAAAACCATTCGTTGGCCAAATGATTGAAATAAATTAAAATGTTTTTATTGGAACAAACACAATTGCACTTAATAAATGTAAATTCAATAAAAATAAAAATTCGTTTTAAAGAAATAAAAACAACAAAATTAAATCAACAGATGAAGTTGAATCAAAACAAAAAAAAAAAAACAAATGAAGAATTTTTTTTTAAGTTTTATAAATGAAATTTTTATTGCAAAATGTAAATTTCGCTGTTAATTTTTTTTTTTGGAATTCATTCAGACTTTACTATTTTTAATCTTGTATTTTATAATTCAAAATTAGGTGGGTGTGTGTGTGTGTGTGTGTGTGTTGTATCTTTGGTTCTCATGTTGCTGTTTTTTTTTTTGTGTTTTTCTATATTTCCCGAAGCATCGATAAAAATAAAGAAAGTTTTTGCATCGAGATGTAAAAGTTAAGCTTTTGTTAAATGAATTCAGTTTTAAAACATTAAATTTGGTTTTCTTGTTTGGTTCTCTCAGTTGTTTGTTTTTTGTATTGTATTTTCTTTTTTTTTCGAACTTCCTTCTACTGTGGTTTGAGTTAAATGGAACCTGAAAGTTTTTTGATCAAGAAAAGAATGAAAAAAAAAAAGAAGAAGAAAGAAGAAAGAAGAAAGAGAAACTGATTTAATATCAAATCAAAAACATTGAAGAAGAACGCTTTAAAGTTTCTTCTATCGTTCTTCTTTTTTTTTCTTTCTATAATATTTTATGATTGTTGAAAAGTTGGGGTTAATAAGTGTGGGGGGAAAAGAATTGTTAAAAAGGAGGAAGGGTAAGGAAGGAAGAGATCAGAATGAGTGAGATGGTTGTGATTTATGATATCTTTATTTCGATATGTTTTATTTATTTTATTTTTTTTTCAATGAATAATTTTTTTTTGTAGAGAAAAAAATTTCAGTTTTTCAGTTTTTTTTCTCTGCAAAAAAAAAAAACAAATTAACGTTTTTTTTTTTAAATAAAACTTTGCAACGAACAAACAAAAAAAAAACAAAAAAAAAACATTAAAACAAAAACAACAGAGACAATCAAATAAAAAAAAAGGGAGAAGTTTTGAGAAGATTTTTTGCTTTATTTTTTTTTTTGGCCGGATATGATAAAGCTGTTGTTGTTGTTGTTGTTGCTGTTTTTTATTACTTTTGAATGGGTTTTGTTTTTGTTTTTTTATTTTATTTTTTAAAATAATAAAAATAATTATAATAATATTCTCCCATTGAAAGCTTTATCATTAGCTTTCAATATTTTTTTTTCATTATTGCTACAAAATATTTATATCCTGTTCTGTATTCTGTTTTTTGTTTCTGTTTTTCCTGTTTTTATTTTTGCCTTTTGATATTTGTTTGTTTTTTTTATTCAACGTCAAAGCAATTAAAATGATGAATGCGAGAGAAAAAAAACTTTCAACTATATTGAACAACAAAATCAGATTTTGGAAAAATAATAAAATAAATGTTTATTGTTTGGCGTTTATTTTTTTTTTGTGTCTTCTACGTCCCTTTCGTTGCCCAATTGGGAATTCTGTATTTTTTTTATACGATCATAATATGAGATGAGTTTTGAGATTTTAAACAATTTAGTCTTCCTATCCTGCTGCATTTTGTTTTAAATAATAAATACAATACACACACACACACACACACACACACATAATTGTATTTTATTTTTTAAATTGTTTTCAATTGTCATTCGGTTTTTATTATTAAAAATTTATTTTCAACTTTTTTTTATATAACATTTTTTTATCTTTACTTTTTCGGAGTTTATTATTTTTTTGTTGTTAAAATTTTGTTTAAAAATAAAAACAATGAAAACGTCAAAACATTAAAAATAAATATCTTTCATAATTTAGGCCAATTAAATTCCGTTTGTTTTTTATTTGATGTAAAACGACAAAGTTCCGGAGTTCATCAAAAAACAAAAAACCAAAAAAAAAAAAGCCAAATATAAACTGAATCAAGATTTCACAACAACTCTGCTGTAGGTTTGTTTTTTACATTTAGAATTTGAAAACAAAAGGCCAGTAAACATAACCATAAAAAACAAAAGAAACAAACAATTTAAAAATTTTAAATCAATTTTGGAAAAAAAAAAACGATGCACGATAGTTGGATCTTAATTTTTTCCTAAAAAGGAAAAAGTAAAAAGCTCAACTAATGAAAAATGTAATTTAACTCTCGTCGTCATTCCGTCATTCCGTCATTCCGTAAATAATTTTTACCAAAAAAAAAACAACACCAGCCTTTATCTTCTCTTCATCCATTTTCTTAATTATTTGATTGTTTTGTTTTCATTAAAAGAGAATAAATTAAAATTTCTTTGAATTATTCCAATAAAAGTAAAAGCTACAAATAAACTAAAGCAAAGACAAGATTGAAATCAGAATAAGGAAAATTTAAGAATCACAAAGTAGTAATCAAGATGAAAGCTTTTCTACAAGAATTGATTAAAAAAAAGTGACAAAACCATTTTATTTACTTCTCAGTTTGTTTTTTTCCAATTAAATTAAACCCAATGAACTTACAAATATTTAACTTGTTGTTATTCCACGAAGATTTTCTTTTCACTGTTTTGTTTCATTCTTAAAAGTATTAAGAAAAATACTGCAATTAAAAGTCATTTATCTTTTGTTTCATAATATTTTTCATTATTCAGAGTTACTTTACTTTTCTCTAATTTTCCTTCACTTTCATTCATTTATTTTCTTTCTTCATTTTCTTTTAACTTTTTCATCCTTTGATATTTTGTATTGTTGTCTTATTTGTATAATTATTTGTTGTATGCCATTTATATTTGTACATTGTACAAATATTTTATTATTTTATTATCAAATATTATAAATTTTCGGTTGTGAATAAACTGAAAAAAAAAAAAAAAATAAGAAAGAAAAATAAAAATAAATAAAATTCTATAAAGAGAAATTTTTGTATTTATTTTTTTTTACTTTTGTTTTTTAAGAAAGGAAAAAAAAAATGGTGGAATAAAAAACTTTAACGAATGTGAAAACTTTTGTTTTTCAATATTTTTCTTCTTGTTTTTATTTTTGAGAATATTCTGAGAGTTTTCTTCTTTGTTTTTTTTTTGAGGTTATAAAATAAAAAACAGAAAGAAAAGAAAGAGATAAACCTGAGACTGAGATGTCTGGTTATTCACTTATTAACAATTATCATAAATTTCAATCAAATTTTTCGTATACATTTTTCTTTAACAACTGCGATAATGGTTATAGTGACTGTCTGTAAGTCCCTTATTCTAACCCCATCCCATTTCTATCTATTTGTGGATGTGTTTATATTGGATAGAGTGTAGCTATTATACCATTTTCTTTAAGACAAAATTCTTATATTATCTACAAGAAAGAAAAAAAAAAAGTTACTTTTTTATTCACTCCAAATGTTCTTCCCTTTTTTTTCTCTCAACCCCCTTTTAAAATTCACTTTTTTCTTCTTCTTCTTCTTCATCCATTTTCCTTACATTTTTTTTTTTTTTGCTTTTGTTTTGTTTTTATTTTTTAAGAGTAAAACTTTGACGATAAAATGAGGAAAACTTTTCACTTTTTTTTTCGCATTTCTTTTTCTTCTTCTTTGTTTTTTTTTTCTTTTTCTTTTGCTTAAAAAACATATAATATTTTTTTATCAGTGAAAACACATAAGCATATTTGTCTATTATTATGATAAATAAGTTTTTTTATCACAAAAATGTATTCTGTTAAAGGAAGATGAGATGAGATGAGAAAGAAAGAGATAGATATATGGTTGTGTTTCACTTTAAACACATTTTTCTTCTTTTTCTTTCGTTTAGAATTTTTTTTTTTCTATTTTTCTGTTTAGCTGATATTGATGGCTTGGGAATATAAAGGCCAATGTTTTTTAAGATATCTAATAAACAAAGAACTTAAATGCAGCTTTTTTTCTTCTTTCTTTACTTCTTAGAATAAATAAACAACAACAATATTTTTTTATTACAAAAAAAAAACGCTTTTTTTCTTCCTGTTTATTTCAAAGTTTCGTGAAATGAAAAAAGAAATGAAAAATAATTTCTTTTCTCATTTATGGAACAAGAAAAAAAAACAAAAGAAAGTTGTTTGATTGAAGGATGTTTTGTGGTTGTTGTTTTTATGCTTTTATTTTTCACTTTGTTGTTTCTTTGAGATTTTTCTTTTAAGTGAAAATGAAAATACATTCATTGTCGTAAATGTCAACCAAAATTAAGTTTCATTCAAAATCTATAAACTAAAATTAATTAATTTAGAAAATATAAATGCATTTGATAAAATTTTGTATTCTCAACTTCAGACCGAACCCACTTGACACCACTTTACATTAAATTACATTAAATTTCATTAGCAACGTCAAAAAAAAAATACTTGTATTGATTAAATTTTCAGTTTAATCGTCGTCAAATTATTCCAAATACATACAAAAATTTATTTTAATCTCACTAATGTAATATATGAAAATCAGAAAATGAAATCAAAATCTGACATTTTAGTTAAATGCAGAAGAGAAATTTGTTTAATAAAATTTAATTTATACCCTGCAGCATTAACTAGTGAACTTTATAGATTTTGTAATTATTATTATTATTATTATTATTATTATTAATGTTGTTATTGTTATATAATATCATCATGAATCTGTTTCTCAAACAAACTATAATTACAAATAATATTAAACATAAACAATCCAAATTATCGAATAAGAACAAAAAAGTATAAACATACAAACAACAACAATAAGGAAAGGACGAAAAGCAACAACTTTCAACAAAAAAAAGAAATACAACCAGAAGAAAAAGAAGAAGAGAAGAAGAAAGTTCCAGTAACTTATAACTTACTAACACACGTCACGTACATTATTTATTAACTTATAATATTTGAACGTTTTCAAACGTTTATAATAAAAAAAAAATGCTTGCTTGCTTCTCAAATCAAAATAATAACCTTGCGTTTTTCTTTTTATCCCCTGCCACTCACCAACAACATACACCCACACCATTCTTCAAAGAGCGCGCTATAACTTTCTACCTCTTATTATTTCTCAGTGATCCATCCAAAACCAAAACCAACAGCAGAGGCAAAAAAAACTCTAACCCAACCACCCATTGACTACTATACACAATGAAAAACAAAAAAGAAAAACATAACAGAACAGAACAGAACAAGAGAAAATATTTATAAAATATTTCAATGACCTTTCCCTTTTGTATTTTATTTTATTATGTTTGCGATTTATAATTTTTGCATATTTGATTACATTAAACTTGAATACCGCCAGTAAACCATTTCATTTCATTTTAATTTTTTTTTTTTATTTTCCCTCACCCATTTCCCATCCTACAATTTTCTTCTAATTCTTTAAAATACAAAAAAAATAAAAAATCATATTAAGTGAACGTAGAAAAAAAAAAGAAAAAGGAAATAAAGAAAAAAAAGGTAGAAAAAAAATTCCATTTCATTATCAGGCCCAGCAGCATCCTTATACGATGTGGATTGTGAAACCAAACCTTTCATATTTATTCTATACTTATTTTTTTTTTATTGTATTTAAAATTATTTTAAACTGAAAAATGACAACAGCCACAAACAACAACAACAAGAAGAAAAAAGGATATTTTTTTAATAATAAATATTAAGGATTTTCTCTATAGAATTATTTTACTAACGTTCATTTCCACTGTTTGACTTTTATTATGAGAATTTTCTCTGACAGTCACTTTTGAATTTGAAATTTTATTATTTAAGACAAATATTTAACCATTTTCTTTTTCATTTCTTATAAATGTCCATTTGTATGTCCATATATCTTCTATTTGGTGTGTGTGTGTATGTGTGTGTAACACAGTATATTTGTCTATTTATGTGTGTGTGTGTGTACTCAACAAATTTAATAAAACTATCTAATAAGGATTTATGTGATTGCGTTTTGTTGTTATATATTTTTTCTTTTTATTTATTTATTTTTTCCCCTGTGTGAATTTAGGGAGAAATGACTGTAAATGGTGGGTTTTGTTACAGAATCAACCCCACATATATATATAAATTTTTTATTTTGCCTTTATCCTCTTTATACACACCCTCTAAATGTACCGTCAAATTCACCTTTTTAATGAGTTGAGTTTTTTTCCCACACCCCTTATTTTCCTCCTTTTGAAATAAAACTCAAACATTCGTAATTTTCTTTCTTTAATTTAATATTTTCTTTTCTTTTTTTCTTGTTGATTTTCTTTTTATTGTTGTAATTTTGTATTTTGTTTTTTCACGTTTGTAAATAAATAAATGAATAAATAAAAATATACTAATTTTGATTTATTATCGTAAAAATTAACAAAACAAAAATAACTTGTGTATATTTATAGGTGATTTGGTTTAAGGAAACTATGCAATTAGATACAACAGAAAGGCATATAATGGAAAATCGTGGATCACGTCATACACTAATTATAAGAAAAGTTCATCCACAAGATTTTGGTAACTACTCATGTGTTGCTGAAAATAAACTTGGTAAAAGTCGAAAAACTTTAACACTAACAGGAAAACCAAATACAGCTGTATTCTTATCGTCCCCTATAAGTCATTATAAAGACAAGTAAGTAAAGTTTTCTTTTTTTTTCCTTTTGTTTCTATATACATTCTTCTTTTGTTTCTCTTTTCTCCTCGATTTCAATTAAAGATTTTCCTTCTTTACTTTTTTCTTTTTTCTTGTCTTTACGTTTTTCCGTTTTTCCGTTTTTTTTTGTTTTTGCCTTTTTTACTTTTATTTATTTATTCTTTTATTTTATTTCTACTTTTTTCTCTTTCTTTTTTTTTATAGATATAATATAACATGGTCTGCAGATTCTCATACACCAATTGAAGAATTTAAATTATTCTTTAGAAGGTTACCACAAGGACATGAAATAGATAATACAATAGAGGAATCACAACCATTACAACATCAAAGTATACAATTGCATAATCATCGTGGTTATAATAATATAATGCATTGGCCTAGAAATGAATGGCGTGATGTTGTATTACCAGCAATGCCATTATCACATGATTATACACAAGGAATGAGTTATATGATAAGAGGTCTAGAACCAGATCAACAATATGAAGTTAAAGTTCAAGCAAGGTTAGTTAGATTCTATATAAAAGTATTTTCATCTTTATTATTTTATATTCTTGTTTAAACAAGCACAAAATGCAACAAGCATCATTTTTATATTTGATTTCTTTCCCCTTTTTTTTCTATTTTATGATCTGCGCAGACATTATTCATCTTTTATTTTTTTATAAAATATTTTATTTTATGTTCTATGTTCAAAAATCCTTTTCTTATTCATCTTCTTATATCACAATATTCTATATGTGTATAGTGTAATAATTCTTTTATTCTCTCTGTCATGCGAATAATAATCACGATTATTTTTTATAAAGAAGAAGAAGAAGAGAAAAAAGACAAAAGAAATACAAAATAAAAAGGGATAAAAAAAATGAGATTATTATTATTATTATTATTTTAAGTGGAAAATTATTGTATTATACTTCATTCAGTCGAGTGTTTAATAAACACACGTGTTTTATATTTTCTTTAGGATAAGAAAAAATTTATTATGAAATAAAGCCATGTGACTTTATTTTATTTTATAGAGAAATTTATTATAATGATACATTCGTAGAATTCACTCAAAGCAATACTACGTTTGATTAAATTCCTCTTAGTTTAAAATCAAATGAAATTATTCATTGGCAAAAAGCACAAATTAATTCATCAATTTATTAATTATTGCTAAAAAAATTCAGTGCAATTCTAAAATTAAAGTAAAATTTGTGAATTTTGTTAAAACAAAAATAAAACACTCTAAGCCAAATTTAAAATATAATCAATTTATCTTTATTATTAATTGTGAACATCAGACACATTTCCCATACATCTATAAATTGTAGATGTGAATTTAACGAATGGTAATTAATATAAGAATATACACTAAATACTTAAGAGTAAAATATAATTGTAACAACTTAAAGATAAAAATAATAAATAGAGAATTTTTGATCAAATAATTTAGTCTGAAATTTTCTATAGAAAAAAAAATTACTATGAAACTTTTATATAATTAATAATCTGTTCATACAAATAAATATATTGTATGTTGATAATACTGAATATTGAAATTATTTATTGTTCTTAATTAAAAACAAAAACAAAAAGTAAAGAACCAACTAAATAAACAAAACATCCAAACAAATAAAATAAAAATACAAAACAAAACAGACAATACAAATACAAAACAAAACAATCATAATGAAGAGTGTTAAGTGTTTCTTTGAGTGCACATAGACTTCAATATATTAATTTGCCTCTTTAATATAAAATCTAATTCTATACAAAACTATATTTTATATTTATATGATGTCTTAAGATTTCTCTTTATATTTTATTTAAGTAATAATATGAATGAACGATAATAATAATAATAATAATAATAATAATAATAATAATAAATGGGATAATAATTAATAACACTTGATGAGACTATCCAAAAATATGAATGCATACATACATACACACACACACATATAGACATCTGTTTCATCTGAATGTCTCTTGTCTTCTGCACTCTTTACATTTCTTTAAAAAAAAAAAACAAAATTCAAATATAAGACAAATATCTGAAATGTGAATTCCATTTTCTTAACCCTGTTAGTGCAATTTTATGAAAAAAAAAACTTCTTTT
The DNA here is from genome assembly GCA_963082725.1 of Pedicia rivosa. Lineage (NCBI taxonomy): Eukaryota > Metazoa > Arthropoda > Insecta > Diptera > Pediciidae > Pedicia > Pedicia rivosa. Next base: position 13,381,030 of record OY720151.1, on the reverse strand, counting down.
GTCCATCGTATCACTCATAGACAGATCGGGGATAAGCGTCAATTATATTATGTTATTCCAAAAAGTTTATTGAAGATAATTTAAAGAAAAACAAAAAGATAATAAAAAGGAATTAGGATAATTAGCTAAATTAAAGACAAATGATTCCATTGAAATGAAGTCATGAAAGGGGATAAATTTATTTTATGAAAATTGTCTGTCACTGATTGCATTAATATCATCTTACATCTTACAGTCTAGATTTAAGAAAATAGGATTTAAAGTTAGTTTAAAATTTTGCAAATTAATTTATTCATAAATTTTTCTCTATTTTTCTTTTACAGAAATCGATATGGCTGGAGTGACGTTTCAACAAGTTTCTCATTTAGTACATCAAGTAGCGGTAAGAAATCACAATTTCTTATTTTATTCTTTTTACATTTTTTTTTCTATTCATTTTTTTTTTTTTTTGGTTCTTTCCATTTAAAATATAATTTTCTTTCCTATTGTATTTTTTTTCTCTTTGGTTTTGCCCATTTTTCTTCACAAATCTTTCTTTGTTTTCTTTATTCTTTTCTTTTCTTTTCTTTTGTTTTTATGTTTTTGTTTTAAATTTTAATTTTATGAGAAAACAATAAAGAAAATAAATTATAATTTTAAAAAAAAATGTAAAAGAATTTTCTTCTTCGTTTCTTTTCTCTAAACGAAACAAATTTTTTTTTGTTTTTAAAATTCGTTCGTTTCATTTTATTTAAACGGTTTCATTAGTCAACTACACACACACACACACACACACTCAGAATTTCCGTATACAAAAAAGAAAATATAATAAAGTAAACTACTACATACACACACATACTTACACATAGAACAGTTTAAACTTTTGATATTAAAAAAGAAAATGAAAAAAAAAAAAAAAAGTTCAACCTTTGAACTTTGCTTTAAAAAAAAAAAAAAAAAAATAGAAAAAATTAAATAAATTTTTTTTCCTTTAATTTTATTTTATAAAAAAAAAAAAAAACGGAAACATTTTCACTATGAAACACTTCTTCTAATTTACTTTTTGTGTTCTTACAAAAGAAAAAAAAAAAACAAAGACAAAAACAAAAACAAAACAAAGGAGGAAAAAGAGAGAAAGAAGAATGGAGAAGAAAAAAGAAAAGTTAATTATTTCACTATAAGAGAAAATTCTTTATGATGGAAAAAAAAAAATAGAAAAAAGAAAATAAAAAAGAGGAAAAACTGTTGGGGAGACGTTACAAAAAAAAACAAAAAAAGTTTATTCCTTTTATTTAACGCAGTTTAAAAAACAGAAGAAGAAAAAAAAAAGTGCTCAATTTTTTCATTGCTGTATTTGTTGTTGTTACTCGTGAGCTGTTGTTGTATGTTGTATGTTGTATGCTGCTGCTGCTTTTAAGTTTTTATAAAAATGTCACAAACATATACAACAAACATACAAAGGAAATATAATAAACGTACCTACTCTTGTACAATTATTTTATTATAATAATTTTTGCCTTTTTTTTTTTTACTTCTTGAAACAAAACAAAAAAAAAACTGTTCACACTTAAATTAAATTTAGTAAGAGACAGAACAAACACATCAAATGAAATAGAAAGAGACAAATAATAAAAAAAAAAAAAAAAGAAAAGTTAATTTTTGAACGCAAATTTTTAAACAGGAAAATTTAAAGTTGAATAAAATCTGTCCTCTCTTCATATTTGATCATTTTTATTGTTAATTTAAACAAAAAAGAAAAATGTTAATTATTTTTTTTAAGGCAGCAAATTAGCAAATGAATAAAAACAAAACGAACTAAAACTGGGAAATTTTTACGGGGTGGGGTAGCGTTGGTGGGGGAAACATTTAAATAAACTGAAAAGATTCTATTTTTTATTATTCTGTTTATAAAAGAAAAACTAAAATTTTCTTCTTCTTTTTCTTCTTCTTCTTCTCTTCTTCTTCTCTTCTGTTCTTTTGTTTTTTAGTTTAATTTTTTTTTTCGTTTTTTTTTTTAGTTGTTGTAGTTGTTTTATTCTATATTTTTTACTGTACTTTTCTTTACTTTCCTTTTTCTTCTTCTTTTCTTTTCGTAATTTCTTTTCCTTTTTTAACTTTATTCTTTGTTGTTGTTGTTGATTTTTTTTTTTGTAATAAAATATCTTATACTTTTGCCCGCACTGTTTTTGCAGATGTCTTATCTGATCTCACTTCTTTTCTGAATCATGGTCTGTCAGGTTAGTTAATTTTCTTTTCAGCTTATCCATGCTTTATGCTTTTTAACGACAAAATAAGAAGAAGAAAAATAAAAAAATAAAAAAAAGGGAAGAAGAAGAAGAAGAAAATCTTCTTTTCTCTTTCTTTTTGACTCTTTTTTTGTTTGTTTTATTTATTTTTTTTTTGTGCTTTTTTTTTTTATTTTTTCTTCTTCTTTTCCGTTTTATTTAAGTTAAGGAACAAAAAAAAAAAAAAGAAAGAACGAAAGAAAGTTAAATTCAAATTAATCTTTAAGAAAGTTGATTTTCTTCGCTTTAAAGTTTTTGTTTTATTTTCTTCTTCTTTTTTTTTTTTTGATTATTATTTTAAAGCTTTTTGTTTTTGTTTCGTTTTTGTTTTGTTTTTGTTTTGTTTTGTTTTGTCTATTTTTTTTTTTTTTTTGTTTTTGAAAGAATTTCTTAGACGTGATTCTGTTTATTATTTTTCGTTTTATTTTGCTTTAAGTGATGAAGTGATGTAAATCAATTAACTAAGTAGAACGTATAACCGATAAATTCATTGAAAACTATTTACTAAAAAGGTGATAAGATAATTATACTTATAAAAGTAAAAACTTAACATTAATATGCGGCTTTAAACTTCAAAACAAAAACTCTTTAGGAAAATCAGAAGCACAACAACAAAATCTTTAATTAAATTTCTAAAGTTTTTTTTTTTTTTTTTGCTTGCAAATTACTTTGAATAAAAAATTCTCAACTTTCAACTACTTCTGTTGTCCAATAATTATAAAAGTTTTAATAAACATTTTTGTATAAAAAAAAAAAAAACAAAATTTCTTTTAGAGAAATAAAATGATTTTCACTCGTTTTCATTGTTTATGTTTTTAAAGAATTATTAAATATTTTTAAATGTTGACCGAAATTAAAAAACTAAATTTTTAACTTATAAAAATAAAACAAAATTTCACCGATTTTCATTTTTTACGTTTCTGTTTTAGTGAATTTCTTTTCCTTTCTATTATTTTTTTTTTTTTTGCTTTTTCCCGTTCTTCTTCTTCTTCTTCTTCTTCTTCTTGTTTCTTTCACTAAAGTGGAGACGCCACACGAAATACTATAATTTATTGTTGTTGTTTTATTTTATTTTTTTATTTTTAAATCTATATACAATTTTTCCCCAACCCCTCTCATTCTCAAACTGTTTTCATATTTTAATTTTTTTTCTTCTTCTTCTTCTTCTTCTTCTCCTTCTTCTTCTTCTAATTCTCATTCTAGTGTAAAATAAAATTATATATTTATTTTTTATTGTTTTCAGTCACGTTTTTTAAGTTTAACAAAATAAACTTTTTCGTGGTTTTTTTCTTTTGTTTTTTAATGCCTATAAATGAAAGTCCGTTATGTGAAACTATTTAAAAATACACAAGAAGAAGAAGAAGAAGAAGAAGAAGAAAACGAACGTAAATTACGTGTTTTTATGAAATCAGGAAAATGATTTAATTTTTGTATAAATTTTGTTGTTTTCTTTTCACTTAATTTTTTTTTTCCAAATTCAAGAGAAAATGGAAAACAAACAAAGTTTTATACGATTTATAAGAAAAGCAAATATAAAAAAGAAAAAATGTCATAATTAAAATTGAAAGAAAAGAAAAGAAAATTCAATTGTAACTGTTAAGGGTAGTCACATTATTTTGTTAGTTAAAAATTATAACAACGCAATTATAATGCACGCCAGTTGACACTCGACAGTGTTGACAGTTTTTAATTTTCATTTTAATTTTCATTTTAATTTTCATTTTAATTTTCTTTTTTTCTCTTTTTCAAATTATTTTACTTTTATCGTCGTCGGAAATAAAATGTTTTCATTACGTTTTGTATATATTTTTTTTTAAATTAATTTAATTAATTAAGAGAATGAAAAATATGAAAACATAACTTAACGTAATGGTATGTAATGCCACGTAATGCCACGTAATGTCACGTAATGTCTAGTAATGTAAGAAAACAAAACAATATTTAAAGACAAAAAAAAAACAATTAACTACGAAAGAAACTTTATGCTTTATAAATTGTGACAAACAAAAAAATAGTATTCGGTACTTGAATCTCAGTTGTAACAACAAGTTTTTTATAAATAACATATTTTCACACAGCACACAAAGTAATGACAGTATTTTTAATGACTTTATTTCCGATGAGTAGTGTAGACGTTACATTAAACATTGTAAGGACATCAATAATTATTGTAACGTCAAGAATGTATTGCCTGTAACTGTAACTTCCTACGTAAGATTGTTTTTGATTAATGAATATTTAGATAAGAATTTGTTACAAATAACAAATGGCACAAATGCCTACTAAATTATTCTGCTTAGTCTGGGTCAAAAGAAAATCTAGTTTTTTTTTTTAAATTGAAGACTTGGAACGGAACACAATGGAAGTTCTAATCATAACTATCACAAATGAAATTACACAGAAAGAAAATGCAGAAACGGAAAATAAATTGTGATCAAAGAAAATCACAAATTTATTGTTTTGTTTGAATTTTTTAAAAAATATTATTTTGAATTTTATTGAACTAAAAAACAAAAATTCTTATTTTATGTTTCTTCCATTTTTTCGTCAGTCCATTTATTTTTTATCTCTCTCTCTCTCTCTCACTCCTTAATTTTCTTTATTATTTTGTTTTTTTTTTCTATCATTTTTCTTTTCATTACAGATTCTGAAATGCGAGATCTTGGTGTAACGTATCTTGGTAAAGCATCATCGTCAGCACGACTTTATCCAACTCAATTTCTATTAATAATTGTGTCAATATTTTATTATTATTTTATATAAAAAGAAAAGGAAAAAGAAAAGGAAAAAAAAAACGGGAGAAATTAAATTAAAGAAAAATAATGTAAGGTAAAAAAAAAAGGAAAGTAAAATAAGAAAATTAAAGGAAAGTTACATTATAATAAATATTTATTCCATTTGCCAAGAAAAAAAAATAATTAAATAGAAAAAAAAAAATAAAAAAATAAAAGAAAGTGAAACAAAAAATGAATAAAAAGTGTGTTTGAAAAGTGTGAACAAAAAATAAATAAAGTAAATTGGAAAGACCGTGAGACAGTGAGTGAGTGAGATAAAGAGAGAAAGAGCGAGAGAGAGCGAGAGAGTGAGTGAGAAAGAGTTGTAGTTGTAGAAATTCAAAATCTATGTAAAATATAAAGTTTAAAAGAAAAAGAATGAAAATCTTGAATGTAATTTTTTTTTTTTTTTTTACCAAATTTTTAACTTTATGTGTAAATAATCAGAAATGCACACCTCCCATCCCTAAAATTAAAATCCTTCAAAAAAGAAGAAAAAAAAATAATTCAACCCAAAGAAAAAATAAATAATAAAATAAAGGAAAAATGGAACAAAAAAGAAAAAAATGAAAATGAAACAAACAAATAAACAAAACACAAAAGAAATTTAAATTAAAATATAAAATTATATATTTGTTAAATAAGAATATAAAAAAAAAAATTGTCATTTTAAGGAGCTTAGAATAAAACAAAACTAAATATTAATATTTCACATACATTCCTTATTATAAAAAAATTGAATAAAAAATAATTATAGTTAAAAAGAAAAAAATGTCGTGCGATGATTTGACACCAAAAACAAAAAAAAAAGAAAGAAAGAAAAAAAGAAAGAAACAAAACAAAACAAGAAAGAAAAAACAGTGGAAAACAGCAGAGCGTATTTTTCCAAGATGGTAGAATATGAACTAATCTACCATCATGCGTATTTCACCAAAAATATTTAATTTGAATTAAAAATTTTCCGTATTCCATGATTGTCCATTAAAAATGTTTGGACACAACGTGACAAAGGACTAAAGTGACTAACCAAAACAACAAAATATAAATTTGTAACGTCAAAGTAAATATAATTCAAATGTTCAAATGTTCGCTTCTTTCTTTTTTTTTTTTTTTTTTTTTCATTGGCTGAACAAAAATCAAACTTATTAATTAATTAACTCTATACTCTGATCGTCCATTTTAAGAATAAAGAAAGAAAAAAGTATTATAATTAATTCTATATAAATGAATATAAAAAAAAAAAAGAAAACATACATTTAATTTTAACATCCAAACACCAAAATTTTATAATTATATAGCAAATGTATACACCCAACCACCCTCCATCACACCTACACACCAACCCCTCTCTGTTGAATTTCTTTAATTATCTTACTGCAATATCATCGTGAAGAACTAAAAACAACAACAACAACAACCAAACTATTTTCAACAGAATTTTTCATAATGAAAGAAATGAAGGGGAAGGGGGGAAAAAATAGTTGCAATTTTCTTCATTTTTTTTTTCAATTAATATTTTATCGAACAAACATTTTTTTTTTTTTGTTCAGAAAAATTATTCATTTAATTATTGAGCTTGTGTGAACGAGTGAAGGAAAAACGGAAAGGAAAAAAAACAGGGAAGACACGAATAATTTAATAATCGGGATAAATACTTTTAAGAATAATCGTTTCGTTATTTTTTTGACGATCGTAAGTCACAAAATAATTTATCTTTCAACTTCAAAACGTTAATTACCGCCACAAATAATTCAGATAAAATGTCGAAGCTAGGATCCTGTTACGAAACCTTTTGTTCATTGTTTTAAAGTTTAAAATTTAAACTCCTGAAGAATCAAATGGTAACAATAAACTCTAATAATATTTTCTCTGATCTTCAGTTTGAACTTAATTCTCATAAAAATCATTTTTGCTTGAATTTTTTTTATCTCATAGAAAATAAGAAAGAAAACAAGATTAACAAATTCTAATAAAGTTTAACATCAACTCTTCCTTTTATTTGACGAAATCCAAAATTTTTGTTTAGATAGAAAAACTACAACAAAATTAATTAATGAATTATTATTAATCTGCTAAATAAATAAATTCAAAATTCCAACCAACAAAATTAAAATTTAATGAAATAATTCAATAATTATAACAAATAATTCTTTTGTATTTATTATGGAACAGTTTTTTCACAGTTTTTCAATTAAACTTTTTCTCTGGTTTAAATATTAAATTATTTTTTATGATGAGGGGGGGTCATCACCCCTGTTGATTTTTTTTTGCATTTTTTTTTTTATTTACTGGTTTTAAATTTTATCAATTAATATTATTATGTATTGGAATTATTTCATTTAATTAAAATCACAACCACTCAATTATTGGTGTCGTGTTTTGTTTTAAAAAAAAAAACAGAAAAAATAAACACACAACACAAAATAAAACAAACGAAACAAAAAAAGTACAAATTACCGAAAAATATTTTAATTACAAATTAATTTTTTTTTTATTGAGAAATTTTTGGATAAAAAAAAAAAAAAGAAGAATAAATTTTGATGTCCGATGATGCGACTAAAATTTAAAAGGGGGGGTGAGAAAAAAATATAAGGGAAAATCAAGACAAATTTTTTAATCATTTTCTTTAAATTTTTAGAAGTAAAAAAATTCAAATTTATTTTTTTTTCACCATTTTACATTTTAATGAAATAAAATTGTCTTGAATGATTTAAATTATTAATTTTCCTTCTGTTTTTCTAATTTTTCTTCTGTTCTTTTTTTCTTCCCGAAAATAATTTCTACAACAAAAAAAAAAAAACGAATCTAAACTCCGACCTTTCCACCTTTCCACCTTTCCACCTTTTCACAAAAAAAAAAAAAACAAAAAAAAAAAAAAGACGAAAAGTAAAATTCCAGAACAGAGGCGCAAAATTAAACATCTTTTATGTGTGTGTGTGTGTGTGTGTGTGTGTGTGTGTGTGTGTGTGTGTGTGTGTGTGTTTTTTTTCTTTCTCTTAAAAACAGAGAAATCGCCTTTTTTTTTTCTTATTTTCATTATTTTCATTATTTCCATCATTTCCATATTCCCTTTTCCATTTTCTTTTTCTTTATTCTTTTTTTTTGTTTTTGTTTTTGTTTTTGTTTTTTTTCTACAATTATATATTTTTGAGACAGAAAATAAATTATATTTATAGGATTTTACGTTTAAAAAAAATAAAATAAAAAAAAATTTAAAGAATAATAATAAAATATTTATACCTAGATAGTATTTTTTGTGTTGTGTTGTGTTGTGTTGTGTTGTGTAAGAAATAAAGAAGAGTGATGATTTAGGTAAGAAGGAAACTCTTAATCTAGAGAGAGACAAAGAGAAAATATGTGTGTGTGTGTAGAGAAAGAAAAAAAAAACAAATAAATAAATAAATGAAGTATAGAAGAAGTGGATGGAAGAAGATGGGTTTACTTGTGTGCGACAAATGACATTGTCGCATCAGTTTCATTTCGTCTTTTCTTTTTTCTTGTTAGACAGAATCACAACAGTCATTTTATTACTCTCAATATACTTTTTAGTCCAATTTGATTATTACTGATTGATTAAATCGTTCATGACCAAAAAAAGAAAGAAAAAGGAAAGAAAAGAAAAGAAAAACACAAAATGTCTATTTTGTCGAACACATCATCTGAACCCATCTCAAAAAGATGAATGAAAGACGTAAGAAAATAATGATTAAAATCATGACAGGATAAAAAAAAGAAGAAGAAGAAGAAGAAGAAGAAAACGTAGAAAGTAAAATAAAATAGTAAAAATTATTTTATAAGAACGAATAAAGAGGAAGGGAAAGAAATGAAAATGTTTTTCTTTTTTCTCGCTCTTTGGATCAGTTTTTTTTTTTTTTTTTTTTTTATATAAAACAAAAGAAGAGAGAAGGAGGAGGAAGAAGAAGAAGAAATTATTGTAGTAAAAAATTAAAAATGGAAGAAAGAAAAATGTTATTTTTAAGAATAAATTTAAAAGTTTTAATTAAATAAATAATTAATTAATTAATTAACAATAAAAATTAAACTATAAATAAAAAATTAACATTAAAAATAATATTAAAGATTTATTTAAAAACTTTAACTTTAAACTTTAACCGTTAAATAAAAATCAAAAAAAAAAAAAAGAAGAAGAAGCAAAAAAAAAAAAAAAAAAGCAACCCTAAAAAAAGCATTTAAAATTTAAATTATAAAAAATAGAAACAAAAGAAGAAAAAAATTATGAAATTAAATTAATGAATTGAATAAAAATTTAAATTTAAATTTAATAAATAAATTTATAACAAACCCAAAAAAAAAAACAAACTTTATATAAATTAATTAAATTAAATTAAATTAAATTAAAGAAAAAAATTTTTAATAAAAATAAAAAGTAAATAAATTGGAAATAAATAAAGAAACAAAACAAAACAAACAAACAAACAAACAAACAAACAAACAAACAAACAAACAAATGGGAAAAAAAAACAAATGAATGAAAAGAAATAATTAAAATAATTCAGAATGAGAGGAAAAAAAAAATTTTAATGGAAAGTAGAAAAAAAAAAAAAATTCATTTAAATTACGTAAAAAATTTAATATTTTTAAAATAATTTTTAATTTCTTTTAATTTCTCTTGTATTCTTTTATTTTCTTTTACAAAAAATATAAAAATATATAAAAATATGAAAATGTATGAAAATTCTTATTTTTGAATTGATAGAAAATTTTTGTAATAATTTTTAATATTGACAAAAAAAAAACAAAAAGAAGAAATTGTTAATGAAAAGTAAAAGTAATTAAATAATAAACAATTGGATTAATAGTTTTAAAAAAAAAAAAAAACAAATAAATTAATTTTATAATTGAAGTGAAAGAAAAAGAAAAAAAAAAACAAAAGAAAATTTAAAGAAAACTTAATTTTCTTCAATTATTTTTTTTAAAAGTTTTCTTCTTCTTTTTTTTTTGTTTTTGTTTTGTTCTGTTTTGTTTTTGGTCTAAGGAACAAAGAGAACAAACAGAGAGAGACAGAACAAAACAGAAAACAAACAAAAAAAAAATAAAAATGGAGGAAAATATTGAAAACAAAAAAAAAAAAAAAGTATAATTCTAAAATAATAAATTATGGAAATAAATAAAAAAAAAATAAAAATAAAAAATAAAAAATAAAAAAAATAAAATAAAGAAGAAGAAGAAGAAGAAGAAAGAAAATGTAGAAGAGGAATATTAATAAAATAATGACCATTAATTAATTATATTTTATATACGTGTGTAAAATGTAATATTTTAAATGTCAGAAACAAAAATAAAAAAGTAAAAAAAAAAAAAAAACCAAAAAAAAAAAAATGAAAATGAAAATGAAAAATAAATAAACAGAAAAAAAAAAAAACTGAAAATTCATAAAAGAGAAAATTTTATTTTGTTTTAATGGTTGGAAAAAAAAAACAACAACAACACAACTTCCACTGAACTTCTTGTCGTCCTTTTGTCCTTTTGTCCTTTTGTCCTTTTGTCGTTTTTTTTTTCTTAATTCTTTTTCCTCTATTCCATTGTTGATTTTCTTTTCTTCTTATCATTTTCTTTCATTCACTTTTATAGTTTTCCATACTTATTTTTCCATTCTCTATGAAAATTATTAATGTGTCCATCTAAATCCTAAATACTAAAATTTATGTATAAATGAAAATATTTCTTTCATTATATTTTTGTATCAACCGAACTGAATGAAAGGAAAAAAAAATAGGAAACTTAATAACAAAGAAAGAGTGAGGGGAAGATCATTTGTTTCTTTTGTCTACTATCTTTTCAATCTTAAGAGTGAAATTCTCGTTATAAAGAATTATGAACAAAAGTGAAAGAAAATAAGTAAATGAGAAAAAATATTTGTCTATTTGTGCATAAAATAGAACAGAATCTGAAGGACAATATTTTAGAAATTAGAGACAGAACTAACTACAGGCTACAAGGTTACTACATGTTGTATCGGGTCATTATTCTTTCATATATTTTTATTGAATGTACAAACTTCAACTCCTTTACAAAATTCTCAACTTTCCCAACAAAATCAAAAATATAACATCGAAGCCTTTTTCTCATTTCAGAATATTTATTTTTCAACAGAGTACAAGAATCTTACTGAAACAAAACAGAAGAATAGGAAAAGGAAAGGAAAATGAGAAAAAAAAAAGATTTTATTATTAAAAGCAATTAAGAAAAGAAATTCATTTTTCTTTTTATGTAACATTATAAATACTTTTGACTGACTTTGACTGCACTTATTTAATGTAATCAATCAATGTTACTTTTCTGTTATTTTTTCTTTCTTTTCTCTTTCTCTATTTCTATCTCTTTCTCGCTACAAAAATATACTGTTTTTCATGTAAAAAGCCGTTCATTATGAGAAAAAAAAAATGTTATTAAGTTACGCGTAAAATGTCATTATTATTATTTTCTATATAATAAACAAGAATGAAGAATGTTACCCGATTTAATTTATTTGTATACAAAATGAGACAGGGGTGGTACATGACATTAAACCTACTAAATTATACAGTGGCATTAACTCAAACTTAACTTTCATAACAACATATAAATCTTATTGTAAACAAAATCAAGAAGGTTTTTTTCTTTTACATTTAAAATGGGCGGTTGATATATGCGTTTACAGTGGGCAACAATTTTTTTTGTAAATTTTCCCAATAATAAATTGTTCTTATGTTTATCCAACTTTACATAATTAAAGAAGATTTTCTTTTTAACCAGAAAAATTAAAAATAAATGTAAATTTCGTATAAAAATGTTCGGCAAAATTCAATGGTTTTCAACAAGAGGTTGATCGTGTAATGGTTTTATTCGTTTCACCTTTTATACATTATTTTAGATTAAGAATTAAGAAAGGGCCAAAAATATATATCCATAAGTAATAACAAACAAACGAACAACGAAAAACAAAAAGAACATCCAAAATAATAATAATAATAATTATATAAATTCGATCTTTAATTAATTCTGAAAAAAAAAAGAAGGTAAATGAAAACACATTTAATTAATTGAACACAATTCCAACTAATTATTATTATTTTTTTTTTGTTTGTTTGTTTGTTAAATTCTATACCATAATTTTAATTCTATACGATATAATATATTATGAGGCTACATCCGAAAGTTTCACTAAACTCGATTAATCTCCCTAAACAATTTGAAAAGCTTTTGGTGTTTCCCATTATTTTATGTCAAAATACAAAAGTGATCAATAGTCAGACTATTGAATACACTAGTTTTCTATTTCTATTTATTATTCAATCTTTATTGTTGATTGTATTTGTATATTGAAAATTCACTAGTTGAACTTTCGGAAATATCCTAAAAAATTAATAATAATAAATATTTTTTGGTCGATATTCATTTATTTATATATTTATAAATTTAATTTTACTTTTAGTTTTTGATGTTTCTCTGTATTTATATTTCTTTTTTTTATCAAATAAAATTTCATTTGAATAATTATTTCTCTTTTATTTCATTAAAATTAATGTAATTAAAAAAGTATTTGTTTCACTAAAAAAAAAAAACAATACAATTATATTGAATGGAAATGTTTCTATACCGTGTCCAACCCCTTTCACTCATCCTTAAATTACTCTTTTTTTTTTTATTCCTTCTTTCTTATTTATAAAAAGTTTTTGTTTGAATCCGCGCTCACGATGTTATAATTTAAACATCGTGCTTTCTATTAATTAATTAAGTCATAATTAAATCTTCAATTAAATTCTATCTAAATAATTAAGTTTTAATGATTTTTTTGTCGTTATTTTTTTTTTTTTTTGTTTCATAAGAGGAAAAGTCAATCCATTTATTTATTTTTATGTCTTAATTAATTAATTTCAAATCGATTAAATTTCTTTTTCATTGTTTTTTATTATTCTTAGTTTTTGTTTTTGTTTTTTTTTTTAGTTAGCGCGTGGTAATTTAGAAAGAAAGAAGAAATTTTTTTTGTATGGAATTTAATTTATTTTCTCTTGAACGAAAAGTGACCGTGAAGCATGTGGATTCTTTGATATTTTTTTATAATTTGTTTTTTTTTTTTTTTTCACATTCTACTTGTTTTTATAGTCGTTTCTGTCTAGAAAATATTAAACAATAAAAACAGCAGCCAATCATAAAAGAAAATAAAAACCAATTTAGTATGAGATTAAATTTATACAAAAATCTTTTCATTTTTTTCTATTTTTATTTGTCACTTTAATTATTCAGGCCATTTTTTGTGTTTCGGGGAAGTAATCGAGAACTCAGTCAAATTTAAATTGATTTCATTTTTCATCTCGTCTTTTTCACTCTCTCCCTATCTCTCTTCCTTTCACACATATAAACATTTTCTCACTGTTCTATATTTTATATTTTAAATCTAATAAAAGGGACGATCCAAAGAAGAAGAAAAAAAACATCACAGAGTAGAATGAATTTTAATTAATTTAATTATAAGATTAATAATTAATCTTTAAATGAAATAATGAATAATAAAATATATTTGTTACTTTTAAGTCTATATAATATAATATTCAGAATCCTGACCCCCCTTAACTCTGGCATTGACCTTTGACATCATTTTCCCTTTAGAAAGAAAACAAGAAAGCAGAAATGAAATGGGGAAAATTTAGTCCTTAAGAACATTGGTAAACTTTTATTTTGTTTTCTTTTTTTGAACAAGAACAGCCTGATTGGTTGTTTCTGTGACTTTTCTATATTTCTTAGAGACATTTTTCTGAACTTTTTTTATCCGTTTTTCCAAAATAATTTGAAGTCTCCTTTTTCGTATTTTTTTTTTATCATTTTTACTTTAATAACATTCTGTCACACAAACACTTTATTCACCTTCACCCTAAAAATATTAACCCTAACCAATATTATTCTTCATTTTCTAAATAACAATCTAACAATCCAATTAAGGTTGTTGAAGTTACAGGAAATATCCGTTTATTAAGTAAGTAAATCGAAAGAAAATCATCAATATTTTTCACTACATTAATTTCGTTGTGCGATTGCCATAATAATATAATAATAACCTCTTTCTCTGCATACACCTCAATCAACTACCCATTTCCAATCTATCTCCACCCCCTTTACATAACCACAAAACATTAAAGAAATAAATGAAGTGAAACTGTACAAATTCTTTTCTATTGGTGCTATGTTATCCTGTGTATTATATTTAAGAAGAGAAAATGAAAAAGAAATCTTAATCCAATGGAACAACAGTTTTTTGGCACATTTTTACTTCGTTTTAATGAGTTAATTTTGGACTAACCATTTAGCAAAATTTGTGGATTAAAAGCAGAAAAAAATATAGAAGATAATTAGAGCGTGTAAATTATTTCATTCTCTCTCTTTTTCTCTTTTTATCTTTTCTCTCTGTCTCTCTCTCTTTCTCTCTCTCATATTTTTTTCTTTCATTGTACAATTTTTTCTTCAGAATCATGAGAATAAAAACAAAATTTATTATTTTATATTTTTTCTGACTTTTCCTTCTTGTTTTTTATATTTTTGTCCAAAGAAGGAGTTTTTTTTTTTATTCAATTTAAAACGATATTATCTTCACTTGTTATTCCATGAATTGAACCGTTCATTGATTAGATTACAATGGGTATAACGATTATAAGCTTGATGCCCATTGAAAATCTTTTACAGCCATCTGTTTTTTTTTTCCAGCAAAAAAAAAAAAGAAAGGAGCGAACAAAAAAAAAAAAATTAGAAAGAAAAAGAAATAATTAGAGTTTACAACAATTAAAAAGGATTTTCATCAATTTATTTTTCTTTCCCTTTTCCTGTTTATTTAAAAAAGTGAAAACAAAAAATTATGAAAATTGAATTTTCAATTCAAGAAGAATTGGTAAAGTGTAAAGGAAAAACAAAAACAAAATTAAAAACGACTAATTAAAATTCACGAAATAAAATCTAGGTAAGTTTAATTTTATAAAATTCAGGAATAAATCTGCTGCTCAGAATGAAAATAAAAATTATTTCGTTTGTTAAACTTTTCTGTTTGGAATTATTGTTGTCCTATGATTCAACTCTGATTTGACAAATTCACATACAGGAAAGCCAAGTCTTACCGTTTCAAATATGTTAAGTCATTTGTTTTCTTTTCAAGTCAAAATAAAGTTACACATACGCTTACCACACAGGAGTAGAAAACAAATTCATAACCTTACAAAAAAAAACATGTTATTTTTAAACAAGAAAAAAATTGCAATTGTCGCTTTTTATATTCAAAGAAAAAAAAAGGAAAAAAAGGAAAGAAAAACAGAAAAAGAGAAAATTTTCTTTTCGTGTCTTTTCTCTTCCTTTTCCTCTTTTCTCATCTTCATTCCTCTCAAATGATATCTAAATATTTGCTTAAACTTTTTTTTCCCCCCTTCCCCCATTAAATTGTTTTTCCTTTTTATTTACTTACATTTTTTTTTCCTCTTTTACTTTTCCTTTTCTTTTTCCTTTTTCTATTTTTTTTTTCCTCTTTTATTCCACTTCTTCTTCTTCTTCTTCTTCTTCTTCTTCTTCTTTTTTTTTATTTCGTAAACACATCCAAAAATGTTTATTTGTTTGTTTGTTTGTTTGTTTTTTTTTTATGTTTTTAAAAAAAAAATTTTTTTTTGTACTTTACTTTGAGAATGTTTGTACATGTACAAGTGGCTGTGTATGTGTGTGTATGTGTGTGTATGCATGATTTTTTTTTGTTTGTTTGTACTTACATGTAAATATCTACATATAATATTTTCTCTTCTTTAGTCGGAAATAAACAAATTTTCTTTAGCTTCTGTTTTTCCTCTTCAAAGTACCAACAAAAAAAAAGAAAAAGAAAAAATTTGAAGAATAAGAAGAAGAACAAAAAGTAACCAAACAAATAGCATAAAATCTATTTTCTTTTCGCTTTTTACAAAATAAAAAAAAAAATATGTAGACGCCGATACAAATTATTTTTGCCAGACAGTTTAAATTCCAGTTTTATGATGGAAATTCTTAAAGAAAGATGGAAATAGTTTTCGGTGGAAAAGATTTTTGTTTTGTGTCTTTCTTAATATTTTTCTTTTTTAAGTATTTTTTTTCTTGTTGTTGTTGTTTTTGTTGTTGTACTTGTAACCGTTTCACCAACATTTTTTATTCGAACAATAAATTTTGAATTTTTTGTATTTACAACTTTTTGCATATTTTTTTGAAATAACTTACAACAACAACAAAATGTAT
Source organism: Pedicia rivosa (assembly GCA_963082725.1). NCBI lineage: Eukaryota > Metazoa > Arthropoda > Insecta > Diptera > Pediciidae > Pedicia > Pedicia rivosa. Next base: position 13,364,760 of record OY720151.1, on the reverse strand, counting down.
TATTTGTTCCATAAAAAGAATTCTAGGAAATCATTTAAACAATTTTTGTTGAATGGAAATTTTTTTTGTATTTTATATTTTTCATTCAAACTAAATGAATAAAATATGTGTAACAATTGTAATTTTTTAGGATTCTATGTGGAATGAATTCCGAGTAAAATCTTGAATTGGATTTGTCTGGTTTGTCTGATGTGACCTTATAGTAAAATGATCAGACAAAATACAATTTTTGTCATTAACAACAATTTGTAACAAATTTATTAGATTTAGAACAAAAATTCTTCTTTTCTAAAGATTATCACAAATATTTTGCCAAAAACAAAAAGCACAAAAACTCTGCCAAAAAAATAAATCCCTTTCTAAATGTGACAATTTAACAATTTTTATATCATAAATTTTACTGTTGTTGTTTTTTTCTATATTTGGTCCTCTGTTCCCTTTTTTCGTTGTTGTTGTTGTTGTTGCTGTTGTTTTTTATTTTTTTCTGGATTTTAATTATTTTTTTTTTATTGCAAATAATCAAATGAAAAATTTAAGTGCGTGTTTATCGTATTATGTGATTTTCAATTCAATAGATTGATTTTTTTTTGTTTTAACCGTCCATATTATTTGTCAACAAACAATTTATTCAAGTCAAATGAATAATAATAATTTTTAAACAAATAAAATAGGGGATTTTTTTTTGTTTTTTGTTTGTTGGGATTTTTATTTTATATGCAATAATTGTTGAACAGAAAATGAAATATTAACTATGATTAATTTATTGTTAATATTTTATTATTATTATTATTTGTAGAAACAACAAAAAAAATTTATATGGGTTGAACGGAATTTATATAAAAAAAAAAAAACAACAAAAATTACACAATACTCACTAATAATATTTATTCCTCACCATATCTGTTCTCTGTTGATGGGCATTGTCCACTCAAATATAATTCTTTTTTTATTTATTATTATTATGGTTGCTCTGCTATAATTGTTGTTGTTATTCTATTTTTATATATTTTTTTATGACAAATTATCTGAAGATTAAAAATTGAATAAAAAGTATTTGATTAAAATTGAATTTTATTGTGCAATTTTACCTTTAAAATATACCAAAGGAATATTACAAATAATGAACGCACCGCACCAAAAGAACTTTATTTGTCATTTGTAAAATTGGCAACAAAAAAAAAAGCTTCTTAATTTTTATATTTTGCTTTTTTTTTTTCTAAAATATTGAAACACATTTGGTAGCACATGCTTGTACTTTTTTTTCTTTTATTATTTGTTCATCTTTTTTTACTATCATTTACTGGTTTCGATAAAGTAAAGCTCTTTTGGTATAAGTATGGAAAAACAACAACAACAACAATAAAACAGCAACAACAACAAAAACACATAATTTCGAATTTATTTCTTTTATATAAATTTTTTGTTTCTCTCTTTCTCTCTCTCTCTTTCTTTTTTTCCTAACATAAAAGAATAATCTAAGCCTTAACCTAATTAATTCAACATTGTTATATATTATAAGATATTTCAAAGGCTTTTTTGTTTTACTTCTCTCATACCCCTCTATTGTGTTGTGTTGTTTTTCTCTTCTGTCTTTTTACCCATAGTCTTACCATACGCACAAATACGTACATACACACTTTTGCGTGATAAAATATAACAAAAAAAAAAAAAACAAAAAAAAATAAAAATAAAAGAAAGGAAGATTTTTCTCGCACCCAATATTTTTATCGTTAAAAGACAATTTTTTTTATCACAAGCTTTTTTTTTTCTTCCTTTTTTTTCTTTTCTTGTGCTTTTTCCTATAATCTCTCCGTTGTTTTTGTTGTTGATGGCATTGGCTTTTGGATCTACTTTCTTTACATTATAATAATATAAGAGAGTAGATAGATAGATGGATAGATGGATAGATAGATAGATACATACGAAGTCTCTCTCTATATATGAAAACAATATAACGCACCATCATTTTCATCTTCCCATCAACCCCACTGTATCACTCATACCTACTTACCATCTTTTATCTTCTCGCACTTTTCGTTTTCTCGTTTTTTTTTTGTTTTTTTTATATAAACTTTTTAAATATTTTAAAAGGAGAAAAATGAGAGAAGGACTTTTTTTTTTTTGTCTGAAGGAAAAGAAAAAGAAGATTTTTTTTTTATTCTTAAAAGCCAAACAAACGCCTTCAACCATTTTATGGAATGAATAATAAATAATGTATTCATTTTTATTATAGTAGGTGCCTTCATACATTTATCTAAAAAATAAAAATAAAATAAAATGAAGAAGAAGAAGAAGAAAAAGAAGATGAAGAAGGGGAAGGAGGAAGAGAAAAAACCAAAACCAAACCACCCAAAAGAAAAAATATATAAAAAGAAACAAAAATAATAAATACACAAACACACACATCCACCCACACACACACACACACACACACACACACGCATCTATATAAAGACAATATTATTACATATTATTATTTTATCTAAGAAAATTTATCAAGACCAGAAAGAACCGAGGAAAAAAAAAAAGCGTTTGTAAGATAAATTTTTTTAACATTGAATTGAATTTCGGTTTTGGCTGTATAATAATTTAATATGAAGATGGTGATGAAGAACACAAGCGCCAAAATATATATTGACTACCACCCACCCTCACTATGTCATCTGACTTTACAATGTTGCCCATTTAGATTCTACCTTCTCCTACCATTTTAACATCTTTTAAACTTACCCTCCTCTGTATACGTCTCCCTAATTTAAGTTTATATAATAATATTGAAATGCTTTTAAAAAAATGTAACCAAACTTACAGCAACAAAGAAAAAAAAAAAACAAAAAAGTTTCGTAAATGATGTCGTTATTTTTTTTTTTAAGTTCATTTAAAATGAACGAAAAAAAAAAACAAGGAAAGAAAGGAAATAGAACACAGAGAGAATTTTATATATCGTCTTTGAAGTATCTATATTCACACCAATACACAACACTTATTGTTAAATTTTTCTACACTTTCACTAAAAAAAAAAATGTATAAACACAAATTTCCTTCCTTTCATAATATTCAGGATAAATAATAAAAAAAAAATACTCAAACCATGAAATACTGAAAACTTCTCATAATAATAAATGTATAAACCACTTTACTATTAAATTTTCTATATGATAAATATGCAAGCATTTATGTTTATTTGTTATGAAAATGAAAGAAATTTTCTTCACTTCTTTTCTTTTCTATTTTATTTTTCCCTTTTATTTTTCTTCTACTTTTATGAATAGATATTTATTATATTCTATGTGATCGATATGTACATATACGTAACATTTAACTAGTGGTTTTGAGTTCATGTTAACATTGTTGCAAAAAAAAAAAAATATAATTATTTATAGATTGAAGAGAATTGTATAAAATACGATTTTAGTTAACGATCTGTAAAATAATTTTGATTATAAATATATTTTATTACAAAATATTTTACTTTATTATTTTTGTGAAACATTATACTTTTGGTTGAATATCATTTAGTTCTTAGATTGTCAAACTGTGGTCCGTTATGATACTTATTCATACAATTTAATATTTGATTCTTGATAAGTGCAAACAGAGGGACAATGTTGTTCTTATAATTCGGGAAAAACTAAACGATTGTCATTTAAATTTTGAAAGAAAGATAATGATGAAATCCTGAATGTGAAACGTTGAAGAACCATTATTGTAGATAAATATACATGAATCTGTATTTTATTATGCAGATGCTATAAAAAAATAAAGTCAATGCATAACAATAACAAAACAAAAGAAGTAAAATAAAATATATTCATCATCATCATCATAATCCATTGGTAATATACATAAAATATGGAATTGTAATATAAAATGCAAAAATCTTGCAACTTGTTAGCTTTTCAAATTATTATAGAAAATGATTATCTTGATATGATTTAATAAAAATTTTGACAGAGAAATAAATTGATGGATCGTTTTTATATTCAATTTAATTGCAGTTAGTATAAATAATGCAGAATTAATTATTTTTCAGACAAATTTCTTATGATTTTATTTGTGTTTTTATACTATGAAATTTGTTTATCTTGAAATTATGTATTAAAAGATTTAAGATACTTTTAATGCATGCAAAACAACTCGTGCCTTTGGAAAAAAATTAACAGAAATTTTTTATTTATTATTCATAAAAGTTAGTAGAAGTTAGTAAAAGTTATGAAAGTTAAAATTATATATAATGAACTTCTGATTCTATTCAAACATGCATGATTAGATATTTTTATCTTAAAGGTTAAAAATATTTGGATATAGAATAAAAAAAAAAAGAAAATTTAAAAATTTAAATAGAATTTTTGGTTTTCCTTTTTATCTAAATTCCTAAACATTTATCTATAAGGAAAAGTAATAAAAAAATGAATATGTATATAGTATAGGTATAAGAAAAGGATTATCGCTTATTTAAAAATTCACATCAATGAACAATAATATTAGAGTCTCTTTCTCTTCATCTTCCTCTTTCTCTTCTTTTTCTTTAAATAAAAATATTTTAATTTTTTTTTTTTTTTTCGTTTAGAAAATGAAAAATAATCATTTATATGTTTGTTTATCCAATTGAATAATATAAAAAAGAATATGAAGATATTCTTAAGTTGACTCCTACATACACACACACACACACACACATACATAAATGTAAGAACGAGAAAAATCTTTTCCAGACATTGATTAAGAATGAATAAAATAAAATAAAAATGAAAAGAAAAGAAAAAAAGAAAAAGAAAACGAAAAGATGGAAAATAAGAAGACAACCTAAATTTATTTGTTATTGTTATTTTATAGAATTGAACCAAACGTAAAACCAAAACAGAGAAAGAAAACAAAAAAAAAAAGTAACTGAAAAATAATAAAATGTGGAAAAAAAAACAAGAAAAGAAATCTACTGAAATTATATTCTGGGTGGTTGACTGAGGCTGAAAGCTGAAGGTTGAGTGCTGAAGGCTGTTTGTGCGCGGCTGTTTAAAAAATGATAACACCAATTACTGACTTTATATATATTTATTTTCTTTTATAAAAAAAAAAAAAAAAAGAAAAAGAAAGAACACGTAAAGAAAGAAATGAAAGAAAACTGTTAATCGTCCAGTAATATCTTTATTATATTCATTTCTTCTTCCTTTCTTTAATTTCTTTTTTTATACATTTCTTTATTCTTTATTTTCTTTATTTTTCTGTTTTGCTTTGTAAGAAGAAAGAGAGAATTTTCTTTTAACGTTTTTTTTTCTAACGTTTCTTCTTCTTATATTCATTTCTTACGGAAGGTTTTTTTTTCTTCTCTGATTCATAATAAACATTTGAAATATAAAAGCACAAAGATATTCTCCATTTGTTTCACTCTTCTTTCTTTCTTTCTTTCTTTCTTTTCTTTCCATTTTATTTTTACAGAAGAAAAAACACCCTTAAGACATATATTCATCCCTAAATTGTTTAAATTTAGATTCATCTCAAAAGCACGATTATAATATTTTTTATATACGTCGCGGTGTAAAAAAAAAAAAAATAGATGAAGGAAGAAAATTTTGGCTGTTTTTTTTCTTTTATAAAAAATCAAAAGAAAGAAAAAAAGAAAGAGAGAGAGAGAGAGAAAGAAAATAAAATGAAACAAGAATCGAGAAATTCATAATTTTTTTGTATTCTTTTGTGGGAAACAAAAATGCGCCAAATTGAATTAATTTGTATATGTCCTTTAGTTGAAGCAGTACATACATTTTCACCGCGTGTTTTCTTCACTTTCCCCACACCCATCCCCTTCTAATATGCCCACATTTTCCATTTCTCAATTTACCATGTTTTCTTTTTACTTGTGAAAATTATATTCATGTTGAGTTAAAAAAAAAAAAAAATAAAATAAGAGGGGTGCGTTGCTTAGATATTGCATTTAGAAAATGAAGATGATAGAAGAATGTATAAGAAGAATCTGTGATTTATTTATCCCTCAAGAACGACAAAAAAAAATAAATAAAATAAAAGAAAAATTGAACAGCTGTTACGGACTGTGTTGCTACATTTATGTGATATTTATTTATTTATTTTGTACCGGTTTTACCTTATATACAAATTTCTGTTTTTGGTAATATTTGTTTACCCCAAAAAAAAAAAAAAAAAGAGATTCAGATTTAGATTATAAGTAGATTTTGTAAATAATCAAGAAAATGTATTTAAAAAGATTCATTTTCATTTTAATCAATCTTTTTAAATTTTTTAAATCCTTTTTTATACAATTTTCTTCAGAAAGAATTAAACTTTTTATAATAAAAATTTTGATGGAAAATTTTAAACTGAATTCTTAAGAATGAACAAATTTTTGGAAATTGTTTAAAACGTTATGAATAACAAATTATTAAAATTACGTTCATTAATGAATCATAATACACAAAATTCTAATTCTGTTAATTTGAATTTTGTACTCACAAAATATGAATTTTCTATAACAGAAATTATCGGTTAACAAATTAATTTCAATTTATTTAAATTAAAATAAAGAAAAATTCACAATCAATTCAAGAAGTGAAAATTGTTTATATTCGATTAAAGAATATTTAATGATAATTTCAGGAATTTCAATTAAAGAATGACAAATTTTTTGATATAAATTGTTATTTTTCTAGTTTTATGTTTTTTGTTGCTTTTCTATTCTAACTTTCAATAATTCGCAAAAACTAAGTAAGTAATAATTCAATAAAAGTTTGTTCAATTCGATCAGGTCATTTAAAACATCTGCGCATTTTTTTTCTTGAAGCACAAAGCTTCAATAATTTTTAAAAGTTTCTTTCTATAACTTTAAATTCCATAAATAAGTTAAAGCTTATTGTTAATGACTTACAAAATTTAGTAGATAAGTTTAAAATGTTTAGGTTTTAGTCTAAAAAAAAAATTAACTAATGAACTAAAAACGAGATCCAAAAAAAATTTAACTCAAAATCTTTTTCTTTTCTTTTCTTTTTGTCTTTAATTGGAAAGATGAGAACGTTTGTTTTTTTATTGATTCTAATAGAAATTTGTTCTGTATTTTTTTTTGCATCAGAAATTTAATCTGGGGAGAAAACCCTTTTTTTTCTTTATTTTAAAGAAACAAAATAATCAAGAAAAACTTTCATATTTTAAAATTAACTTTCAGCAAAGCTCTTTATTATAACATTTAAAAGGATAATTAGGTGCAAATTAGGTCTAATTAACTTTTAAACTTTCTTATTATTATCAAATAGATTATTGTCATTTATATTAAACCAAAAAAAAAAGTAGGATTTATCCTTCCCTTAGACAACAACAACAAATAAACTCCGGAATATGCAATTGAAACTTTTTTGTGTTTTTGTTTGTGAAATTGAAACTTTTTTCTTTTGTGTCTTTTGTTTTTTTTTTTTTTTGTGAACAAGATACAATGTTTTTGTATATATTTAGAGAAACACAAAATCCCATAACATTGCTTTAAAAAAACATTCATCCCAATTTGTACGTTATTTTTTTTTTGTTTTGTGCTTTACTTTTGCTCCATCCACCCATGGCGAACCATTCCAAAATTATTTTTTTGTTTAACTTTTCATCACCACTCTTCGCTTTAAACGCCCGCCACTTCACGTAATCCAACACGATCTTAATTTTTCTGTCTTAAACAAAAAAAAAGGAAGAAGAAAAACCTTGATTTCAAAACATTAAAAAAAAATGTACCCCACGCCTGAGATTTTTCCTCTTCTTCTTCCCATTTTTTTTTTTTTTTAATGTTTTTTTTGTGAGTGTAATTCTAATTATATTCCGCAATTTTATTATTATTATTTTTCTACTTCTCATTTTCCATGCTCTTCCATTCTTTCTTTCTTTCTTTATATTTTTTTTTCTTCTACTTTTTTTTTTGTTATTATTGTCTGCCATGAAATTTTTTAGGAGGGTATATTTTTCTGTTGTTGTTGTTGTTGTTGCTGTTGTTGTTGTTGTTGGCTGTTGTTACTTTCCCTTGGGCAAAGGGCGGCACTGATGAACAAATCGGTTTTTTTTTCTCTCAATGTGTTCTTTGTATTTTTTATGTGACTGTATGTGTATGTGTGTGTGTGTATATGTGTGTATGAATACCGGGGTCTTTATATTATAATGAAGCGTTTTCATTTGTAAATGTTGAAAGAGAGAAAAACAATCACAATAATAAAGTCTATCAAAAGCACATAAAAATTTATTAAATGGTGTGTGTTTGTATGTATATCTGTGTATATATTGTATGTATTTAAATAAGGTAAAAAACTACCTGCTGTAAATATATATAAATACAAATGAATATAAAAGCTCTGGGGGCAGAATGCAGTTATCCTAATTGCTCATGGAAATTAGAACAAACTTCTTCTTTTTTTTTTCTTTTTGTGTTTATTTTATACAATACAGTTGAAGGTTATTTAGAGGTTATTTTTGTATCATATTAAAAGCTCTAGGTATATATTTTATATCTTCATTTTTATTTTTATTCTTTTTCTACTTTCACAGTATAATGATTCAATTCTTAATGCAGTACTGTGTAATACGTCTCTATAAACAGCACAGTAAATTTTTCCTTAAATTCCAATGAAATTTTATTAAAGTATAAGAAATTTTTTTTGTAAGAAGAAAACTTAAGCCATCTCACGTTCATTATTGAAATTAAATTAGGAAAATATTTTGCACAATTCTATTTTTTTTTTTTTATATATTTAGCTTCTTATATTGGTATTTTGAATAACAGAAGGTATAACATGGGTCGGAAGACTTATCTTCAGGTATATATATATATTGGTTTAATCTGTCAAGAGAAAAATAAAAAGGAAAGAAAACTCAGTAAAGAAAAGAAATGAAAAGCAAAAAAAAAGAAAATAAACAGAATAATATAAACTTTCCTATTTTTTCTTGTGCAGACATTTTTATGTTAGCTTATGATTTTGACCTTTATATTATGTGTGTGTGTATGTTTTTTTTTTTTGCTTTATTGTTATATAAAAACCTTTAACACAAAAAAAAAAAATCTGATATATAAAGTGAAGGAAAGTCGACACTTCAGAAACCTCAATTTTACAGGCACACATATGTTCACATAATTGTATGTGTGTGTGTTTGTGTGTGTATATATGTAAACGAACTTATAAATCAAACAATGATTGAAAAGAAGAAAAAAAAACACAACAAAACACAATTTACGCAGAAAAAAAAAACACACACACAAAAATTGAAGAAAGATTTAGATTTTGACGACAAAAAGATACAAAAAAAAAAGGAAGGTAAATTCAACAATGGGAACATTCGTTATACATTATAAATTTTTGACTATTTCACCATACACACACGATAAACATTTATGTTTTGGTTTGTCGAAAAAGAAATTACAACATTTATTGTCTTTAATCCTTTAACAATAATACTTTCTTTAAGCTTTTAAACAAAACAAATGGATTTTCTTTTAAAAAATAAAATAAAATTGAGTCCGCTTCTGAGTAATCATCAGTAAGAGAAATAGAGAAAATCCTCAAATGCCCAATACATTCATTGAAAAACAAACACCTAGAAAGGAAAAAACAAAAAATAAAGGGAGATAAAAACGAATATTCTTCGAGCTTCCTATATAAACAGTCAAAGACTATATTTTATTATACATACGTAAGGACTAACATATATATGAAATAGGAAAGTAAACAAACTTCATCAGATGAGACTAGTCAAGTATATTATTCTTACAAGATCATTTTATGTATATTTACTTTTTCATTCACTTCCGTTTATTCTTTTTTCTTTTTTTTTTTTTTTGCGTTCCGTTTCTTTTATTTTCATTTTATTTTCTTTCTTTCTCGTCAGAAAAAAAAAGAAATAAAAATAAAACTTGAAATCTAAACAGAAAAACAGAAACAAAAATAGAGTTTTATATTTTGTTTTATTTTTTTATTTTTTTGTAAATGAAAGTTTCTTTCATTATTATTTATTCATTTCTTTTCTTTTCATTCGTTTCATTCTTTCATTATTACTTTTGTATGTTTATTCTTATTTAATGAAGTTTGCATAATATTAAAACCGTATAAATATAAATATAATGTGAAATGGGTTCAAGTTACTCAAATGTTCTAGTATCCACTTATATAAAGAAGTATATTAGTTTGTATATATATATATATTTATTATATTGTTGTAAGTAAATAAAAGACTTAACAAGAGGCTTATGTTCTTTATATTTATATTTAACTAAATAACTTATTCTCATAGAAATAAAAAGTAGAAAATTTAAATATTGTAATTAAATACAAATTAAATAATTATATTTCTCTGAAATAGAGGAATTTCTAAATTGTCTGCGTTTTATTCAATTTTATCGTATCACTTTACTACAGTAAATAACAACAAGCAACATCTACAATATTTAAAGAACTATAAATGGATCGAGATTACCTACGGTTTTCCCTCAAATGGTTTTCTTCCAAAAAGTGCATAAGTTAAAAAATTATAGAACTTGTGATATTTAATTCAAAAGTTGAATTTTATGACAATTAAGGTACAAATTGTACCTTCGAAATTGTACTTTCGATATCAATTGTAGTAATATCAGTTTCAAGTGTTTATTGAAGAAGAAATATAAAAGACACTGGGAACAATAAATCATTGCAGTTTAAACTGTGATTTCGATTCAAATAATAAAAGTTAAATTGCATCCATCAGTTCTGTTCTCCTAAACTTTAGATCATTTACTAAAATAATTCAAAGTAATATTTTAATTTCTTCATTTTACAAAGAAAAAAACACACACACACCAAAAAAAACTCCAATTTCAAAACAACAATTTATTATTTTTATTGATTCAACACAAAGACAAAATAAATTAAATTCTTTCATAAATATTGAAATCTTTCAATTGATTCAGTGGATTGATTGATTTATGAAAATAAATATTTTTTTAAGAATCAGGCAGAAGAAGAAGAAGAAGAAGAAGAAGAAGAAGAAGAAGAAGAAGAAGATAGGAACTTAAAACTGTCATATTCAACGTGGAATTTTCTTTCTTATTATTTTTTATTTCATTTTCATATATTTTTTTTTTCGTCCTTTCTACAACAAACGACATTTTTTTTTTTTTGCTTTTCTTCTTGTACAAATTTTTATACTCACAAGAAAGAAAAAAAGTGTATTACAGAAGAAGTGTATATAGAGAAATTTTCTATTCATTTAATATTCTATTATCGTACATAAAAAAAAAATAACGAAAGAAAAAATGAAAGAAAGAAAAATGAAAAAAATGTAAAAAAATTGATGAAGAAAAAGAAGAAGAAGAAGAAGAAATTGTGACACACTGAAATATTAAATTTAATATATTTTCATTAGAATTTTTTCCATTTTTTCCACTTCTTCATTTTCTTCTTCTTCTTCTTCATCTTCTTCTTCTTCTTCCATTTATTAAAATCAAAAATATGAAAAAAAAAACAGGAGAATAAGAAGAACATGATTATAGAAAAATTACCGACAAAAAAAAAACCAAATACCTAACGATAGAAAATGTGAATTTTTTAACATGTTTATTCTTTTGCTCTCTGATGAAAATGAATTTTTTGTTTTGTCTTTAACGCGTTCTTCCACTTGCATCAACCTAACATCATCGTTGTTGTCATTCAAACCACATTTAGTGATAGTGACTTAAAATTAAATAAAAGGAGACAGAGAGAGAGAGAGAGAGAGAGAGAGAGGGAGAAAGAGATTGATACAGCGACAAAGTAAGAGAGAGAGAGAGAGTACTCATTGTCATAATTTAAAATAATTGGAAAATTTATACGGTCAATCAACGGTCAATCTCAATGATAACTAAACTTAATAATTAGAACAGAATAAATGCAACAAATAATAATATTCATTCAATAACAATAACAACAACAACAGGTTATTAAAAAAATATGTAAACATTAAACACATAATATATACATATATTGTGTCATGTCTATATTTTACGTTTACTTTACTTTCTAAAATATACACGATACAATATTCTATGCCTTTCTTTTATATAATAAACAAAAGAATGAATGTTGGCGTTATAGCTTTTGTCAAAAGCTCTATATATATATATATATACACATAATCATACACGCACACATACACATATCCACACATATTTACCTTCTCAGTAAAGCTTCATCAATAATAAACACTTGATACCGAAAAAGAAAGAAGAAAAGAAGAAAATAAGAAAAAAAATAGAAACTTTTCTTTTCTGTTAAAGAGAAAAAGGAAAAGAGAAAAAATTGGAGACAAAAAAAAAATTGGAACAAGAAAAGAAAAGAAAAGGGTAGGATGAGATGTTTGTAAAAAAAAAAAGGCTACTCTTTACAGTCTTTTCTTTCTACATTTTTCTTTATTTTTCTTTTTGTTGCCTTTCATTCTTTCCTTTTCATTTTGTATTGAAAAGTATAAAAAAAGTGTGAGTGTTAAAAGAAAAAAAAAAAAAGGAAATGAATAACAGACGCCAAAAGACTCTTGGTTTATTTTTCTTCTTCTTCTTCTTCTTCCTTTTTTGCTTGTTTTTTTTTCTTGTTTTAAAAACACAAGAAAACAAAGACAAAAACACAAGAAGAGGGAATAAAAAAAAAATATATAAAACAACGCGATGTTTCTTGTAGTGGATGAGTAGGAAGAAAATAAAAGGTGATATTCTGAAAATGGTTGAATGGAGTAGGTCTATTATCGGGAAAATTGTTTAAAAAAAAAAAATAAAGAAAAGAAAGGAAAAGAAAAGAAAAAAAAAGTCTGAAACAAAAGGGAATAAAAAAAATGGAAAAAAGGAAAAAAGGAAAAAAGGAAAAACTTTGATGACAATGCTTTTGTCACTTTTCGTGTAGATTGAGAAAGACAGAACAAAAACGAAAATAGGGAAGAGTGTATGGAAAAAAAAGCACACAGAAAATATTTAATTAATGACACTTGAGTCGATTTGAAAGCAAATTGATTTTGATTGATTTTCATAATGAAGAATTCATTTTATTAAATTTCTTCTTTTTTTTTTCTTTAACTTGTCTTTTTTTTCCTTTATTGTTTCTTGTTGTTATTGTCGCAATAGAAAATGACAATTATTGTATACATTGTTCATCATTTTATTAAATAAAAACAATAAAAACTGATAAGAATTAAAAAATTCTATATTTTATTTGGAAACAGAAAAAAGAAAAACGATGACGAACGAATAAGATTTAGTCATCCTTATTTATTTTAGTCGAATCATTACAATTCACCATCCTTTATCATCAAGAATTAATAAAGCAAACGTTTCCAAACTAATCAATTACAAATGCCCATCCATTTAAATCAATCTCTGTTCAGGCTTTATATCACATGCATGTCCAAATTGTGACTTTTCACAGATTTTTTGTTTGTTTATTTCAGATTCATAGAATAAGTTTCATTTAATAAAAGAGAAACGTATATAAGGAAAAACAACAGAACAAATTTAATTACAACATGTGAATAAAGTAATACGGACACCTTGTTGCGAACAAGGATGACTAATTCCCTTCTCTAGTGTTGGTGTTTTCTCCTTACATTTTTTTTCTCTTTGAGAATATTTTTTTTTAAACACAAAAGAAAAATTAATGTAAGAAATTTTTCTTCTTTACAAAAAAAAAAGAATATAAAGATTAGCCTACTAAATAATAATCCGAAACAAATGACTTGATATGACCACAAAAAAAAAAATTCTCTCGCATACTAAAACACAAAACACACTTTTAACACTTGCACCATAATTTTCCTTTTCATCAAAGCAACCAACACAACAACAAAAAAAAAACATTGTTTTTTATTCACCATCAAAAATTGATGACTTTCTTTTCTTCACGTTTTCTCACTCTATGCCTCTATCGCTCTTGCTCTTTTCTTCTCTCTTTTGTTTACTTAATTAAATAAAACTTTTTTTTTTTTACTTTTGTTTTTTTTTTCTTCCTCATTTTTAAGAGACAGAGAAGTGGGGGGAAATGTGGTTGGGAGAATGTTGATGGTGTTTTTTGGGTTTGTATGAGTGTGGGATGTTACGAGCATTAATTACCTTTTATATAGCACACAACACAAGTGCTATTAAACCCTGATTTAAAAAAAATAAAAGTTAAGAGGAACAACAACAACAACAAAAACAACAACAACAACAAAAACAAAATGAAAGAAGCAATATAGAAAAAAAAACCTTGAAACAAAGAAAAGGGGGAAAAAAAATAAGAGAAACACAATTCTTAAATTGACTTCACTTCTTTTTTTTTCTCGCGTAAGAAAAACAAGAGAGTGAAGAAAAAAAAACGGGCGCCCCCGATTGGAATTTTTTTTTTCCTTTCTTTTTTGTTTCACTGTTTTTTCAATGAATTTGTTTTTCTTTGTTCTTATTTTCCTTTTTCTTGTTGTGAAAAATTTATATTGACAAAAAAATAGAAAACATAATAAATATTGCTGCTTGTTGTTGTTGTTGTTGTTGTTGTTGTTGTTATTATTCTTCATCATTTTGTTTTGTTTCTCTTGCGACTTGAAACCACTCTCATGGATTTAATTGTAGTACAGTTTGTTCAATTCGCTTGTACTTATGTTCATTTAAAGAAACAAATGTAAAATGAAAAATGAAAACTGATTTTCTTGAAAAAAAAAAAAAAAGAAAAAACACAAAAACAAAATTCCACGAAGAAAAAAAAAACTGGCGCCTCCACACAATTGTACGATTTTGAGGTTTGTTTTGATGCTTTTCTATTTTTCCACTGTTATTCTGTTTTCTGTTATTATTAAAGTACTTTTTTAGCTTCGTCTATTTTTGGTTTTTTATTATTACTTTTTTATTTTATTCTCATCGCATAGAAATAGCGAAAAACTCCCTTAGCTGATTCTTTTCTTTTCTATATTCTTTTGAATATAATAGGTGAAGTGTGGGGTGGGGGTTGTAGAAAATTTATAGAAGAAAGAAAAAAGTATGGTTGTTTTTATGCGTGATTGTTAAAGTTTTATTGTTTATTTTTTCTTTCTTTTCTTTTCTTTTCTCTTTTCTCTTTTCGTTTTCAATGTGTCTCAGTTTCTAATTGGTTTCAGTTTATTCATTTTATTATTGTTTTTATTTGATTTTATTAAGAATTTTTTATTTTGTGTCTTCTCCTCATTATTATTTGGTTATTTTCATTTATTTTTTGTTGGAAGAAAAAAGAAAAATAAAAAATGTTAAGTGTGAGAAACACGACTACTCAAAATTTTACTATTTGACATTTATCTTTTGTTTGTTCCATTTTCATTTAATTACAAATGAAATTGTTTTGATTATAAAATTAATGAAATAACCAACAGTGATATATGTTTAACCGTCCCACACACCCTGTAATTGTTTTAACTTAATTAAAAAAATAAATAAATTAATTGAACAAAAAATAATAACAAAAAAAAAAACTACTTTTAACCTTTAAAACTTTTCCCTGAAGGAAGAAAACTTTTCTTTTTTTTTTTAATCAAAAATACAGAAAATTTTCTTTCATCTTAAATTATTCTTATTAAACTTTAACATTTAACAATTTACAATCTTTAAATGTGAAAAACTAATTATTTCTCTCGTTTATTATTACACAAAAATATATTTTCCATTTCAATTTAAAAATTTTCTTAAATTGTAGTAAAATATGAATGAAATTCTGATGTCCAGAAAATGTTATCCAGACAATTGACAACTTTTATGTTTATTAAATTTTTGTTTAAAAGTTTAACCCGATTAAATAAACAAAAAAAAAAAATGGGTAGACAGGAATAAATGCAAGTAAATTTTCATATTTAAATCAAAAAGAAAATTCATTGAAAATTGCAGACATACATACATACATACATAACATATGTGATCATATTCTTTTATTATACAAAGCATCAGATCATATCAAAAAAAAAAAAATAGGAAACCTTTAAAGCTTGAATAGAATTTGATAAGCAGTGGTGTCACTGCTGTCACTGGATGGGATTAAATTTCAATTATTTGTTTTTTTTCTTGTTTTTGTCTAAATAATGAATAAATAAATGAATTCTAAAATCATGTTTCAATAAAAAAGAATTCCTCAAGGATATTAATTTTAATTCAATTCAAAACAAAAGAAATTTTATGCCACAAAAATGAACAATTTTTTTTTTTTTTTTGTTTAATTTCATTTCACGCCTTCACTGCATAATAAATAATTCGATCTAATCTTCATGTATGTGTGTGTGTGTGTGAGAGAGAGATATCTGACGACACGACACAGATAATAGAAGGATAAAGATGAGAGACATTCCTCTATTCTATATATTTTTTTTATTCTATATTTTACCTTCTCCTGTCATCCTCTCCAATAATTGTGTACCGACAGCAACAAAAAAAAAAAAAAAAAATGGGAAAAATGAGCGAAGAAAAAAAAAACTGAAGGAAAATTTCTCAAAATTGTGAAAATGTGAAAATTTCTTTACATCAAATATGATTATTGAATTGAAACAGATTTTCTTCATTCAATTTTTTTGATCTTTTTTTTTTTTTTTTGTGAACTTTATTATTATTATCAGCCCAACATGATCTTCATCTTCATTTTCATTTTTACCTTCAATTTTTATCACCATCATCTCTATAAATATTCTATAATATTGATAAACTATATTATAATATTTTATTGAATTTTCTTCTTGGTTTAAAAAATGAAAAATTGAAAGATTGGAAAATACTGAAAATGTAAGATAAAAAAAAATTATTTTTTTTTGTTGAAATTAAAATGAATTTGTGTAAAATTTTACATGAATAATTTCTGTTTCTTTCTTATTTGCTGGAGGGGTTTTTTATTCCATCATATTATTTATTGATGTTATTCCATTATGGTTTATTATTAATTTAAAATAAATTTTTGCTATTAAATAAAGAAGTGAAGAAAAGGAATGCATTGTGAATTGAATCAGAGTCAGGATAGTAATTATGACTGCCATCATATTAAAATCGTATTTTTATTTTCTAGTACAAATCCATAGACAATTTTATGGATTTTGGATTGTCTATGTATTGTTTATGTACTGATTATGGACATAATGTGAAAAAGTAGAATAATTAGAATTTAGGTTAAAAGCTCTCAAATCCTGAAGTTTGAATTCAATAAAAATCTAATGGATTTACAAATGCAAGGGACGACAGATATTTGGTTTGTATATTTAAATGAATCAGAACAAAAAAAGTTGCTTAGGTGTAATACACGTTTTAGATAGATATATGTTAGGGTCATGTAAGACACGGTACCTAATGGATCTAATGGAATCCAAACCATTATTTCTACAACGCTGAGGTTTGAACCCGGGACAATCCATTATTGGTGAGAGTTGAGACACGTTAGTGCACGTACGTTAGAGCATTTACAGGTAGTTACTCTGTTAACTATTTTTAAATTTAGTAATTACAAAAGAAAATTAATAAATACACACAGTTTTTTAATACGTTCCTTTTTTTGTTGCTGCCACAAAAATTTTAATTAAAAATTTAATATAAGAAAATATTTTAATAATAAAAAGGAATATAGAGAATTAATTTATAATTTAGAGTAAAAAAAAAAAACGGATGATGTAAAAGAGTTAAAGGTTAAAAAAAAAATCAAAGAAGAATGAGGAAAAAAAAAATTGTGTAGAGGTTTATAAATATAATTGAATTTTATGTTTAAAAACCTTCTGCTGATGGATGTTTTTTCCACCCATCTACCCATCACCTTACCAATCTTATATTCAACATATTATTATTATAATGTTGAATTTATAAACTTTATTTATATTGCTGGATACAATATATAGATAGCATGTACCTAAAAACCTTTAAAACCACATCATATTAAGATGCTTTACTTCTTTAGATCAAATACACATGAAGACGAAGAAGAAGAAGAAGAAGTAAAAGAGAAGAGAGAAAAAAGAGAAAGAGTAAGAGCGAGAGAGAAGAAAGAAAAAATAAATGAAGAAAAAACCCCCCAAGAGACGTAAATTGTGTTTAGAGGATCAATATCCGGACAAAAAAAGGGAAGAGAAATCCTATATAAGAAAAGTGTGGAAAAGAGATGGTATAGAGAGAACACAAAATGATGGTTATAGAAAAACCGCACATTGATAGATATTTTAAAATATTATTATTACAAGATAAAATATGATGAAGAATATGATGAAGATGTTGTAGGTATATAGGAAGAATAATGTAACCTATATATATACAGTTACGCAGATATATTATTTTTGTATCTTCTAACATCATACCATAATTATATATTTAGACGAATAATGTATATCCTTTTATTCGTATATTATTTTTATATTTATATATAATATTTTTGTATTTATTACAAGAATCAATAACAATATTTAATATTCAGTTAATTTTATATACAAAATATATATACTCACTTTTAATTGATTCATAGAATAAAAAAATTTTAAACGAAATTCAAATTCAAATGAAATCCTTGAAAAGAAAAATATTATTGATAATTTTTCTTTTAATTTTGAATGATGAGTTACTAGGAAAATGTCTAAAGAAAAACGTTTTGTGTAATTGTTGACAAGCTTTAATATTAACAATATTAATTCAGTAATCTTCCCTTTCTTAACGACTTTAATACTAATCAGAGTAAATACAATTCAAAGAATTTATTACTTTACTTTAGGTACGCATGATTTGAATTATTTGCGATTTTTTTTTTTTTATTTTTGTTCATTAAATTGAATTTTGATGATAAAGAATTAATTAAAATTAAGAAATAATTTACTTTTTTTTTTACCTAATTTCTTCATGAATATTTTTTATTTTAATCGAAGATTATTCGTATTAGCAAAAAAATAAAGATTAAATTATATGATTGTGTAAGAAAAGTAATAACAAGATAAAGTCAAAGTCAAATCAGTATAATGCACTCAATGACAGGTTGAACGTTTTATAAGATTTTATACGTTTCTATAAATTTTTCTCGATTTCTTTTTCTTACAATTTCTTTATAACAAAAATAACGAAATTCACGAATTTACCATTTGAATTTTTACGTTTAATCTTGAATGTAAAATGTTAAAAAGAAAAAAGTATAAAGAGAAAAGAACAATTTTTGTTTTTATATTATTTGATATTTTTTTAGAATTTGTACCTACGTTGTTACACTTCTTCAGAGCCAACTTGTACAAGAAGAAAAAAAACCAGAAAAAAAAAAGAAGATTATTTTGACTTTGAGAATAAGAGAGTAGCAAATCCAAACAAAATTGCATCTTCATAGATATTTTGGTTGTTTGTTTGATTTTCATACGAAATGAAAAAAAAAGAAATATAGATTTCAATTCAAACGATGTGAAAGAAATGTGTTTGCATCACAAGTTGACTTTAACGTCTTAGGAAACTATTTTTCATGATTGAATCAATTTTATTCTAATAATAAGCTCATCATTAAATTGGAATATATTTTCGCTTCAAATACGATCGTTGAATCAAAAATTTTATTAATGAGAAGCTACACAGAAACTTCTTAAAGTAAAACAGATTTAAAGAATTCAATTCTTTTTAAATCTGTCATTTGACATAATTCAATAAGTTTATAAAATTAGTCAAATTTTGAAGCTTTAATTTAATGTTTATTTACTCAATAATTTTCATTTCTATTCTGATAAATAATTTTTCTGTTTATAGTAAGATTAACATTCTAAATGTGACAAGTCAATTACAATTACGTATAAGCAATTTATTATTTTTATTTTCCCTTTATTTTTGTTCTTCAAGAAAATCATCATTAATAATACATAATAAATAATAATTATGATTTACTTGTGAAATCCTTAACTTAAATACCTGCTAACAGAAACAGTAAAAGCACGCAAAGCTTTTGACATCATTAAGAAAGTCGCGTCATAATAAAGTTAATTTAATATTTTCTTTCTTCTTATATTTTCGTCTTGTTTTTTCTTCTTTCCTTTTTTCCTTTTTTTTTTTTGCTTTTGGTTTGGCAACATCATTCTTTTGGTCATACCTACCACCCACTAGACGGCCAAATAAAAGCACTTTTTTCTTTACCCAAACTAACTAATAAAGTTTCATTAATTAGAATTTCTTTTTTTGTTTAAAAAAAAAAAGGAAGAAGAAGAAGAAAGTAAAACTTTTTATATTCCTTTCTTTTCCAACAAAAAAGAAAAGAAAAGGTAAAGAAAATATCCGCAATGTCCGATTATTAGGATTATTTAAGTTTCTTTATTATGAATGAAGTTCAAAAAAAGGTCAAACCGAGAAGTAAAAAATATGTTTTATGATTAAATTGATAGACAAGAGAAAAGAGAGAAGAACAGATAAAAGCGAAGAACACGTAAAAACAATTGAACCCTCTAGAAGGAACTTTATCAAGATGATAAAGATGACCTAGAATAAGAAAGTCAAGGTCATATAGAAACAAGACAAACATACACACATACATATCTATACACCCACTCTGACTAACTAACTTTAGAGTTGCTTTTTTGACCTTTCTCTTTTTTTCCATAATTTACTCTCTTTATGGAATGAAAAAAGAAAAAGCACACAAACTGACAAAAAGTTCAAAGTAATAAAAGATGGCTCCTTATTTTCTTCTTTTCTTTTTTTCTTTTTCTTCATCTAAGAAGAATCCCCAGTTTAATATTATTTTATTTTGTGTTTGTAGATACTTTCTTTTACTTCATGTACTTCGTTTTGTCTCTCTCAAGTGACTTATTAGTTAAAATTGTACCCAAAAGAAAACTGAGATTTTAATATTTAATTTTTTATTTTATTTGCTTTATTTTTTTTTTTCTTGCTTCTTTCTTTTTTCTACTTTTTTTTTCTTGGCAAAGAAATTATAAAAGTTTTTTTTTTTTTAGAAGGATCCTTCGTTTATTCTTCTTCTTCCTGCCTTTGGATTGACACAATATTTTTTATTTATTTATTTTACTTGTGCTTGTAAACATTTCAATTCTCGTTTGTTAAAAGGAAAAGTTTCTCTCCTTTTGTATTTATATTTATCTTCTTTTTTTTTTTTTTTTTTGGTTCCAATTTCAAAAATACGATTGAATCTTGTGGCATAATTTCCAATTCATTCATTCTAAATTATTTAGAACTTACGTAAGTGGCATACAAATTCATTAGTCACTTTTAAAGAAAAATGTTACGAGTGAATTTATTGAATCTAAGAGAGTAAAGAATTAAAGGGACACATATAAGTTTCTAGATATCTAATTCACTATGCGGTTTAACAGAGAATTACAAATAAATCTTTTCCAGTGTACCTTCTGAACATGATCTCATTCTAAAAAAAGATTACATAATCATTGAAAAAACTTTTATAAAACTTTCACAAAAACAAAAATAATTGAAAAATCCTTGAAGTACTTTATTTTTAGTCATACGACGATTAATAATATTATCACTGTATATACTTTGTTCTTCTTTTTTACTTGGTAAATTTTAGACAAAACTTTTTAAATTAAAGAAATTTACGGATATTATTAAAAGTCTCTTTTTTAGTTTTTATTCATTAATCAATATTGAAGTTTAAAATTAGTATTATGTATTCACAAAATAAGCTATAATAACATTTAATAGACAGTTCAAGAAACAATCATTTTACGTGACCAAAGTTATCTACATTTCTATCTTTAATATTATCAAACACATTTTTTTTTTGTCTTTCATTTAAATGAAAATATTTATTTTTATTTTGTGTAAATATAAAATTTTTCTATTTTTATAAGAAGATAATATTGCACCTCATAATCATCTTAATATATTCCTTTTATTCCTTGTACAATAACAATAACAACAACAACAAAAATAATATACATTTCACGTACAATAACAAAACAAACGATGAATCCCAACAGAAAACATTTTCATTTAAATATTCACTTATTATATTATTACATTTTTCTGTATTTTCCTTCTTTTACCAAAAAAAAAAAAGAAAAAAAAAAAAAAACAAAGAAAATAAATAAAATTCCTATCCGAATAGCAATGATTTTCATTTTCCTTTTTATTTTCCTCTGATTTTTACGTTTATCTTCTTTTCTTTTTTTTTGTTGTTTTCTTTTCCTTGTTATTTCATTTTCTCACTTACAATTTTGATGATGAAATGCGAGAAAATGTTTTTCATTTTCTATGTTTGTTTTTATAGGATGAAATAAATTCGCTTGCTTATGGAAATAAGAAGAAAAACCATTTTTTTTTTGAATGAATGAATGACTGAATGATAAGGAATGAAGGGAAGACGAAAGAAAAAAAAAAGAAAATGAAAATAGGAGGAAAAAGAATATCAAATCTTTGCTAACATACAATTAACAATTACAATATTCATTAGGATTTTTATCTTTTATGCAGAAATAAGGAATAAAAGATGAAGAGAAAAAAAAAACAACAAAAACAAATTGACTATCATTGTTTTGTATAATTTGATTTGAAATAAAATCACTGGTTGTTTCGATTTATTTTTCAGTTTCATCTTTTATTTACTTTTCTTCTATGGCAAAACGTCAAACGTCATTCAAAAAAAAAAGTACGATCGTTAAATTTTTCTGATGTAAATCAAATGAATAAAGTCAATGAGTGAAAATCAAAGATCATCAATTCTTCCTCCAAAAATTGTTGACCAGTTTTTTTTAAGAATGGGCAATAAAAAAGTTCATTTTGTTTCTGTTTTTTAAATTAATTTAGATTTTTATTTACCATTTTATTAGAACAGACAATAATTTTTTTTTCTCCTGTAAATTGTCTAATTACAATTAATTTTTAATATAAAAAAATAAACACAAAAAATTGTTTTGCAGTTTCGTTAAAAAAAAAAAAAAAAGAAGAAATACGATTATTTTTATAAATACAAAATAATAATCATTAAATAAAAAATAAAAAAAATAAAACATGAATAAAAATCTTAGAAAATAAGTTTCAAATAAATATTGGTTTTATTTCGTCGCTTTGAAAAAACAATTATTAATTATTATTATTATTTCTTTGTTCTTGTTGATTGGTACATAATAAGGCTCTTCACGCATTTATTCGAATAATAAAATGATTTTTCAAATTCAATTTTCAACATGTACTAAAAATTGTTATCAAACAATTCTATTTCTTAAGTAATGTTTAATTAAAGCAATACATGTTCTTGCATCTTCAGCACTGTCATGACCAGCTTCTATAATTAAATAACAATAAAACATAATTGAGTAAAATTCTGTATGAAAGACAAAGGTTATAATTTTTATATTACAACAGAACCGAATTCCAGTTGATTTTATCTTATTAACGTTAATAATAAAAACACACATACTAAATATAAAATTCAATTTATATTCTACTTTACCAATTATTCCAAAAATATTTAAATCTTATTAAAATAGCTGTACCTATTTTATAAGACTTTATTTAATTGAAAATATAAAACTGTATCAATGAATCAATAGGAGTTTAAAAAACGAGAATTGTTATGGTAAATGTTTACTTTTAAATAATAAAATAATAAATAAATCTTTAAACTTACCATTTTCCTGAATAATAATTTTTAAATTTTCAATTGATAAAGTTTTTAAAGCACGTTTTTTCGGTGGTCCCATTTTGTGTGGAAACAATACAGATGTATCAACAACACAACTATGAATTATTTTTAATGCCTTTAAATCACTGTCCAGACTGTGCCCAATTAATATTGTTTTTGCATGAAACATTGATAATAGAATTGCTTGAACATTACGTAACGATGTACTAACATTACGTAACATGGGTTCTGTTATTCCTGAATATCTGAAATAATTAGACAAAATGGAATGGATAAATTCGTCTTATACTTTGTTTAAATTAATAAATGAGTTAAACATAAATAAAACTAATATAAAGAGGAATAAATGCCAAATGCAGTTATGATAACCTTTCTTAATAGATGAAAAAAAATTGGTCGATAAAGTAGATTATTTTGTTATATAATTTTTAATTATAGAAATACATACGTTGTATTATAATCTATTATTTTATTATCCGGTTTAACCAATGCATCATAAATGGTTTTTTCATTAATATCAACAACTGTTATTCGTGTTAATTCTAATCCAATTGTCGTGTAACACATTTCACAATCTAATGCAAACACGTCTTTTTTAGTTAAAATATAATCTTCATCCTTTTCTATTGTCGTAACAAAACCAGTTAAATTATCATAATCAATTGAATCTGCTACATGATAATTTCCGTACATACATCCAGGTGTTCCTAGAAAGAATAATTTAATTAAAATACTTAGTCGATTGAAGAAATGGTTAACTTTTATAATTTTTTTATTCAAATCCGCATACAAACCTAAAAACTAATTATATTATAAATAATTACCAGCTGGTTGTTGGCAACATCGATGAAGATTATCAGCAAATCCACGACGAAAACCAGTACTTTTCGGATGATAGTTGCATTGATCAACTACTTCATCTTCATCATATAAGTCAAGACGAAATATTTTGGAGCAACGTATACAATAGCGTTCAAATTTGTTATTTGGTTTTGGACGATATTGAACCCATAGCACCGCTTCACCATTTTTCGTACCTGGCCGTGGATAACCATTTTCTTGTAATTGTTGATCTGTTAAAATACACTCCGATACTAATTTGTATGCTTTGGTTGCTGTAAATAAAATTAAACAGACATATTTATAAATTTCACATTCATTATTTTGTGTTAATAAAATAAAAGAACAAAAGAAATATAAATAGAATACAAACCATCAACAGCATCCAGAATATTTTGTGGACCGGAAGCATCGGTTTTTCTGAAAACCAAAATTTATGTAACTAAATTCCATAAAGTTAGATCTTTTAAATTCTTACAGTTTTTTATTAACACTCCATGAGATTTCTTGTCCCTGTTTTCCTGCTAAAATAACATCATGAGAAATAACTCTATTTCTTTCGGTTGGAATATTTCCACTTTCTAAAATAATAAAATATGGTTACAGTTAAATAAAATAAGAAATTATGAAAATTTGATAAAAATTGTAATTAATTTTAAATAGAATATTTTATTCAAAAATAAAAAGTTAAAGGAAACAAACCTATTGATTCCTTTTTTAAATTATTAATAGCAAGCAAAGCACTTCTTTTATAAATAATTGGTGTTTGACACTTTTTCATAACTCCCAATTCTAATGTTTGCGCCTGAATTATTAAAAAATATTTAGTTAGGTTTTTCTGTTGGAAAATATTTTAAAAAAATTTACCCGATTCCATGCATCTTCACAATTTGGATAAATACTTAAACAATGTTTAACCATTAAATTATAATATTGCGTTCTAATATTGTATGATATTTTGGTAGACATTGGTTCTAATATTGCTGGTGCAGCTTTAGTTTCCTAAAACGAAATAGACAAAATATTTTAGTAAATGATAAATAAAACATAATAAATAAAAAAAATACAAACATCAATTAAAGCTGGGTTTACGTGAGCAATACGATTACCACCTTTGGATGATGTTTGTGCTGGTGTTTGAACTGGTGTTTGTTGATGTATTTGTTGATGTTTAGCCATTCGTAACATTTCAATTTTCTTCTTTGCATTTTGTAGTGCAATTACATTTGAAACAGCACCAATTCTGGCTACAAATTAAAACATAAAATTCCAATAAATATTTCTCTACTTTTAATTTAATTTAAAAGTTTAAATATAATTTACTTGGTTGTTTTAATGAAGAAATTGTTGTCAAATTTGTTTGTTTTGATTGAATTGGTATAATACTTTCGGTATTTAATTGTGAATTATGATTACTATTATTATTAATATTATGATTATTTTTATGATTATTGTGTGAATGTTCAGATTTCTGTTTTGTACTCTGTTGTTGTTGTTGTTGTTGTTGTTGTATGATTTAAAGATGTTTGTTCTTTAACTGGCATCATTAACTTTTCTTTTTCTTTAGCTGCATCTAATTGTTTTTTAACAAGATTTTGCCGCATAAATATTGACTGAAAAGAAAATAAATAAGGAAATATTAATTTACTAAAAAAAAGAGGAAGGAATGTAAATTAATTGAACATATTTTTTCAATTCTGACAATTATCTTATGAATGACTAACTCAAGCTAAAAGAATAAAGATATTGTTTCAACTTAAATGAATCATTATTTTCTGAATAATATGCGCTAAATAAAAAAATGTGGTTAAATCTTAAAAAAAAAAAAACAGATAAATAATAAATAATATTGTTTGCAGATTAAAAAGTTACTAAAAAAAAACATTTTTATTCAAACATACCTGCATTGCATTGTGTAAATGATTAGCTTTTGGTGCTGAAGGTGTTACTTGTTTTATATAAACATTTTTTATATTTTCATGTGCTACCCTTTTCCTTTTCATTGCATTTTCATCAACGATATTTGTATCTTCCAACTTGCTTTCGTCGTTATGTGAGTTTATTTCTACTTCAGCCTAAAAATGAAGAATAACATTTGGTTAGAGGTGTGTATGTTTTTGTACAAAAAGGGTTTTACATTTTGGGATTGAGTATTTGTTGTTGTGAATTCTTCTTCAAAAATCATTTTACATTGTTTCATAATTTCGTCTTCATCACTGTCAGTATCAAATACAGAACTAGGTGAAACAAGTCCAGACATTTCATAATCATTATTTTCAATAGTTTCTTCTGGTTCAATTTTTTTTGTTGTTTTACTTTGTTTACTTGATGATGATGATGATGATTCTTTACTATGTCCATTATTTTTATGATGCCTAGATGATGATGATGATGATGATTTGTGATGATGATGCCTAGATGATGATGATGATGATTTTTTTTCAGATTCTGATGAACGATGTGACCTTGAATGTCGACTACTTGAATGACGTGATGATGAATGTTTTGATGAACTACTACTTTTATTGTGATCTTTTGAAGATTCTTTTGAATTTGAACTTGATTTATGTTTATTTGTAGAGGAATGTGAAGACGATGAAGATCTTGATGATTTTGTATTTTCAGATTTTGATGATTTCTTCTCGTCGTCCACTACTTTATCGACTTTTTCAATATCCTTTTCAACTATTTTATTTTCAGTAAGTATTGGATTTAATTCATCTGATTTGGGTTTATCGAGAATTTTGGTCGGTACATAAATCATTTGTTTACATAATTCTGATTCTGTTAGCTGACCATTTTCCTTTAATGCATCGTTTTTTTCTGAATTAATTATTTCGGATATTAAATCAAATTCTTCATCACAACCATCTAAATCAATATCAAAACTATTTCCATTTATATTTATTATTGATGTTTCAGTTGTTGATGGTGTTCCTATTGTTGTTGTTGTTGTTATTGTACTACTTGGTATATAAATACTACTAGACGATATTTCATTTTTAACTGATTTTGGTGGTTTTGGTACATATTCTAATTTATGATGTTTTTTTATAGCACGTTTTTCCGCTTGTTTATCAGCTTCCAAAATACATTTTGGTGTTGGATTGTAAACCGCAGTGATTGTGGTTTTCTTTTCAATTTTTGGTTCTTCATCTATGTAAGAAAAAAATTAATTATAATACCGGCGGAATTTTTTCTGTTTAATTACTGTTTAAGGTTAAAATTAATTGAAATTAAAAAAAAAATAATTGGAAATCTTTTCCTAATGCCTCTCAAATTATATTACCTTTTTTGGTGTGTTTATAATGACAATACGGCCTGTTACATGTATTATTCTCATAGTAAGGACAATTAATTGATTTAAATAAACCTGTTGAAGGTAACATTTTTTTTATTTATTAAATATTTTGGAAAATTATGTAAAAACTATATTTATTTTTTAGTAAAAAACTTTTATTATATTTTTCATTATTTTAATTGAAACACTTAATATTGCTCTATAATTTGCTACAATAATTGTATTTAAAGTATTTTATTTATTTATTTAACTTCATAATTAAAAATTAAACTATCGCTCCTTTTTTTCTTTCTTTATATTTTTAAGTCAAAATATTATGTGTGAAAATGTCAAAAATTTGACATTTGTTTTTTATGCACAATATTTTCAGTTCAATGTAGAAAAAAAAGACATAAAGATACGGCCATTTTACAATAAAGCCAAAATATTTTTGTATTTTTGTGAAATAAAATCAGTTTTTTAAATAAATTAAATAAAATATACCGATTTAGTATTGTTAAATAATGTCATCAATACAAGAACGGCTTCAGTTAAAAAGGGTTCCATTAGATAAATGGTCAGTTAAAGAAAAACTATGTTTAGCAAATCTTGTATCATCTTCTTGCTCTGGTGAAAATTGGAATTTAGTGTCTAGATCGTTGAAGTTATTGTGTCAAGCAAATCGTCCAAGTGATTGGTTTTCACAAAAATGTTGTGCTGCACAATATGGGAAATTATTGGAAAATGTTGAAACACCGAAACGTAAAAAACGTACCGCTTCTGAGCGTGAAGCTGTTGTTGAAACACCGAGTGAATCGATTTTACGTAACCTGACACAAGAAAGAATTTCTGAATTAAAAAAATTAATACATGAAGAGCAACAACTATATATGAAAGTTAAAGATGAGGTTTCGGCTGTTCAAACCTCAGATGAAAATAAATTACGAGAAATGTGGAATCAAATTGAAATGGAAAAGAAACAAAAAGAAAAAGATCAACAAATTCATCAACAATGGTTAAAAGAGAGAGAAGAACGTAA
Organism: Pedicia rivosa; assembly: GCA_963082725.1. Lineage (NCBI taxonomy): Eukaryota > Metazoa > Arthropoda > Insecta > Diptera > Pediciidae > Pedicia > Pedicia rivosa. The sequence goes on along the minus strand of OY720151.1, from coordinate 13,336,061 downwards.
ACAAGAATTAGAAAGAGCATGGCGTCCAACAACAAATTTATCCAATCCACAAAATAGTCCAACACAATCACCTGTGTCACAAAAAAGTTCAACATTAACATTAAAAATTAAATCAGAAGATATGGAAGTTGACGAAGTTACATCAAAACCAGGAACATCACCACTACTAACATCACTTCTTAAATCTCCATCACCAGCACCAAATTCAACCACAACATCGACAACACCAATTATTCATACACCAACATCAGTTAGAAATTTAGCCCCTACAATTACGAATCTTCTTCAATCACCCGATGTTAATTTGCATACAATGGATCAGTCTATTCAATCAATCCCAGTAAATATTATTCAAGTAGCACAGATAAAAACGCAACAAAAACAACAACAAATACAAACGCCACTACAATCTCAACAGCAACAACAACAACAACCTACATCATCACAGTCAGCACCAACCCTTTCAATGTTACTTGAAACAAAACAACAAATGGCGGAAATTATTAATTCACCTTCGACAACAACAACAAATGAACAAACGGTAATAAAATATGAAAAAGAGGAGGAGGAAGAAGAAGAGGAAGAATTTGACCATAACGAAAAATCAAATATTTTTCAAGATATAATTGATTCAGATGAAATACAAAATGAAGGAAATATAAAAGATGATGAACAACAATTAATGGACGTTTTTAATGGAATGATACCAGATAATATTGATGAATTAGCTGATATTTTAACAGAAAACAATGCAATTATATTGGGACCAGAACTTCTAGAAGATGAAGATCCAATACTTAATAATGTTGATTCTGTTATTTCAGAGCAAACCGATAATCAAGAGAAAATTTTAGATACTAATAAATTTATTGAGACAACACCATCTTTTCCAACAACAGAAATTATAAATAAACCAGAATTAAATGCAGCAGAACTTCAATCAAGAGAAAATGCTGAGATTGAAGCTTTGAGAAATGATTTGGAAAATTTTGAAGAAGAAATTAAAGTGAAGGTAAAATATTTTGAATTAAGTATTATGTGTCTAGTGTATTCATTTCTATATTTTCCTATTTCAGAGTCCAATTCCCGTCTTAATGCCTTCACCAAAAATCGAAGAAATAAAATTGCCAGAATCAGTTCCAAAACCACCAGTTACAAACATAGTTGAAATTAAAACTATTGAGGATAAAATAGATGATGATGTTGTACTTGTTGAAGAGGAAGAAGTAGAGGAAATAATACAAGAAAAGGAAAACATCAATCTGAAGGAAAATGTACAAAAAATTGATGATACTAAAACTGAAAATTCAATTCCCACAATTACTGATGAACCAACAATTATAACAATTACTGATGATAAACAACCAAAGAAAATTAGTGAAAATATCGAAGAAATTTTCAGTAATGAAAAAAATGAAGAAGAAACAAAAAATGAAATAAAAGAAGAAATTTTGACAGAAGATGAAAATGAAAGTAATTCAACTGTTAAAAAGGAAATGGAAATTTTAGATATAAAAACTGAAAGTATGGATGTTGAAATGTTTAAAGGAACTTCAGGGGAGGATAATATTATTGTGGCACCACAAAAAGAGGAACCCAAAGAAGAAGAAGAAGAAGATGACACTGAAATAACTGAAGAAAGTCCAGAAATTCTAACAAAAGATGAAAATGTACAAGATGTTGAAGAAATTGAATGTAGTTCATCTGTAAGTGAAAGAAAATTATCATCTGACGATGAAGAAATTTATGAAGAGGTAAAAGATTCTGACGATACATCAAAGGAACAAGATGATAAGAATAATAAACAAATGGAAGAAATTGAAACACCATCAATTAGTTTAATCGATACTGATGATGATTCGCCAATTGAAGTTATTAAAGAAGATAAAATAGGTAAAACAAAACGAGATTATTCAAGGAAAAAGGGTGATTATCAACAATTAGAATCAACATCGTCGAAAAAATTAGATAGTGATAATAATGATGATACAAATAAAACAAATTTACATATTCGTATGAAATTAAAAGACCGTGAACGTTCAGAAAGTCCATTTATTGTTGATGATGATTGTAATGATGGAATACCAAGAACAAGACGACGTTATTCATCTACACCAAATATTGATTCAGTACCAAATTCACCAGCATCTAGTGAAGATCGAGATTATAAAACATGGAAAAAAGCTATATTAATTATTTATAATCGTTTAATAACCCATAAATACGCATCAATATTTTTAAAACAAATAACAGAGGAACAAGTTCCAGGTTATAAATCTGTAGTATTACGCTCAATGGATTTACAAACAATTAAACGTAATATTGATTCTGGTATTATAAGAACAACAAATGATTTTCAACGTGATGTAATGTTGATGTGTCACAATGCAATTATATTTAATAAGAAAGATACGAATATATCTGTTATTGCTAAAGAAATGATGTCAGAAAGTATACAAATAATTGAAACAACAATGGATAATTGGAAACGAGATGAAAAACCAAGTAAAGGAAGAGGTGGACGTAAAAGTTCACGTGTTTCCGCTGTTTAATAATTTCTGAGAAATTTTTCTAAACAAACAAAAAAAAAAAATAAGAATTACAAATATTCGCTCTTACTTTTATTTCCATTTTATTATAAATTTGAAAAATTTATAATTTTAATATTTCGTTTTAAATTTTTGTGATTTTTTTAAGAAAGAAATTTGGACCATTTTGTATAATCTTATTTTATCCTTTTCATAAAATTTCGGACAAAGGAATTTTGTTGGGAGCAAGATAAAAATAAATAAAATTTAATAAAATATAAAAAAGTTATTTTATTTTTGTTATAAAAAAATATTTAAGCGTGTTTTTTTATTTTTTAATTAGAAAATTAATTAATTAATATTTGTAATATAATTTAGTAAAAAGCTGAATGAAAAAAAAATTAATAAATTAAAATGATTTTAGTGTTTCATAATTAGTAACTCAATCAATTGTTGATCCGGCTGCAGCTGATGATAAACAAACAGGTGCTTTAACACCCATCAGTCCGCATAATTCATTTCTAATCGGACGTACATCTGCTAATGACATTCCCCAATCTGTTTCTGATAATAATGTAAGTACCTGAAAGGGCGGATATGTTTCATCAAAAAATATATTGATTAACATATTCGTACCAACCTCATCTAAATTATCTTCTGGAATACTACTGGTATCACCGTACAATGTAAGAGCATCATATAATTTTGAAGCAGTTGATTTACGAATATGAACATGAGTTAAGCCAAGGAATATCGACATTTTTGTAAGGACTTTTGGACAAAGACGTGGTACTTGAATTAATTGACAAAATACATTTATACTTGAAACTAATTTATAAAGTTTTTTGTGTCCCTTTATTTCAGCATTAACTAAACGAAATATTTCATCCGAAAAATGTGATTGTTCATCGTTTAATTGAGAGTTCAATGTTCCTGTAATATAATCATTTTTAGAAAAATCTAACTTTAAGAAAAAAGAAATAAAATACCTGACGATAAAATTAAATCCAAAAAGTTGAGCATTGGATATGTAACACGTTCATTTAAAATGTTCTTTTGAAAAACGTAAATTATTTCATCCGCTAAACGTGGAATATCATGAGGATGTGATTTTAAATAATGAAACATTGATGCAGATGAATATTTAATCTAGTGGAAAAATAATTAAATTAAAGTAAAAAAAATATATTCAGAAAATTTATTTTAATTCATTTGTACCAGAGATTCAGTTAATTGTCCAATACTTGCACTTAAGCCAAGGATAAGTTTTTTAGAATATTCTGGTAATTCTAACATTGAACAAAACATTGGAAATGTATGATCGGCAAACAGCCATAAAACTTTTGAACTATCAGCTGGGAATATTTTTTTTATTTCTTCGTGACGTTGAATATAAGGAATTTCTGGGGAACTAAAATATATTAAAAACTTTAATATGAATTCCCAAATTTTAAAGAGAATAAATATAAATAAAAGATTATTAACTTACTGATGAATTAAATTACAAAATAATTTTCCAGCCAAACCTCTCGTTCTATCAATTTTTTCAACTGATTGTTGTGCAAAGCCAGACATAATTTCATGTATAATATTTGGCTTAAGAAGTTCTTTTGGGCAAATTGTTACCAATGAATATAATGCATTCATACTTGCTTCACGTACCCATGCACCAATATCACCACGATTATCTAATGTATATTCATCTAATGCTTTTAAGAAACAATCAAATATTCGATCCAAATAAATAGGATTCGCCATAGATTCATTATCATTTTTATCAAAGCCAATTGTTTGAATAACATTTCCTAATGCTTTAACACTATCGCGTCTTGCTTCTGACCAATTATTTGTTATTGGATTTTCTGAAATACGGGGCATATTTTCTTGCAATAATGCCGCAACTTTGGGTAATAACGATTGACGAATAAGTATTGATAATATTTCATTCAATTTTAGCTTTAACATAAACTTTGGTAATGCACCAATTGCTGAAATATAACCCATACGAATATGTTCTTCTAAATCATTATTACAACCTTTCAAATATTTCTCTAAAATATTCAAATTCATTTCAAGATGTTCAGGATTATCGTAATATGATTCACACAAATATGTTAAAGCTGATATTGATACATCACGTATTTGATCTGTTTTGTTAATTATACATTTGTCAATAATTGTTTGCCATGATTCTAAAAAGGAATAAATAAATAAAATTGAAAAAATTAATAAAATCAATAAGATTTTTTAAAACTATTATTTGTTTTCGTTTCGCGTCGATAAAGTTCTACTAGACCGTGTCAAATACGTTTTTTTTTCAAAAATATACCTAATCGATTTTTTAGAACAAAAATTATAAATCTATTGTATGTATACAACTTACCAATACATTCTTTAGTAGCTGGAATTTTTGCTTTACTATTATTTTTAATAAAATCAGAACAACATTGCTTCATTATTTCACCACTGTAACCACGAAATTGATCACGTGAAATAAATTTACCAATTAAATCATTAACTTCACCAATTATTTTTAAATTTAAATATTTTCCAGGTGATACTTCTTCCTGTTCAATTAAACTTAATGATAAAACAATTTCACCAATTGCTAAAACAGATCCGTGCCTTGCATTTATATCAATTGAATTTGTCATTGTAAATAATAATGGGAGTATGTTTTCTGCTAAATAACTTGGTGTACGTTTGGTTAATTTATTTAATGTTTTTGCTGAGAGCTCACGAATAGCTGTATCCCAATGATTAATTTTTTTCTCAATCAAATGATCAATTAATGCATTTGTATAATCATCATATTGTGCAACAAAATTACTTATTTCTAAATAAGAATTACTACGAAGACCAACTGAATAAAAGTCAGCTGTTGTTAATATATCAATTCCATGTGGGAAATTTCCCAAACGTCCAACATTTTCTTGAAAAGCAGCAGACGCAGCTCGACGACAATTTATCTAGAAAAACAATATATATTTTTGATATTTTAATCACAATGTTTTTAAGAAATTAACTAACTTCACGATCAAATACAGTTGTTACAATTAATCCAGCAGCAATTTTTTGTACAAATGGTTGTAAATCAGACGGATTGTAAGCCCGCGCAAATGCCCAGCTCATATAACAAGCCGAATCACGGATGTGCTGTCCAACAGACATATAACCTTTCATTTCATCATAAACTAATGCTTGAAGTAATAATGGCACCATTGCTGATAAACGATAAGGTAATAATAAACCACGTTTAGCTAATTCTGCAATTGCTAAACAAGCACCATGCCAAGCTTCATGTGGTTCCACTGGATTCAATATTTCAATCACAGAACCAACAACTTCATCACCAAACGTTTTTGGTAAACGATTTGTAACACGACCAATACCTTTTGCAGCTAACCATCTAGAAAACAAAATAAGAAAAGATTTTTTTAAATTACTCAATTTAGTTGAAAAAAATGAAATTACCTGATGTCACTGCTAGCGCTTCTTAAACCTTGCAACAATTCCTCCAAAATCTCTTCAATTTCTTCAGGCACATAAATTTCCTCATCAGGTTCGTCAACTCTTCTTGACATTCCATCATTTTGAGTTTCAATAATTTCGTTATTAGGATCAGCAGAACCCAAATTCGTTGTTAATGAACGAGATCCTCGTTGGTAACGCCAATTAGCTAGACGCGGTTTTAGAAAAACCAAACCCAAACGTTGAATAATTTTTATGTAATATTTATTTTTTAAAAAATCACTTGTTTTTTTATAATCACACTCAAGTATCCATTTGAGTAAATTTTTTGCATGATCTAAAAGATCTTCACGTTTACCATGTTTCAATATGGCAGCAATTGCAGCTAATTGACCAAATTTTGCATCAAACGTATCTGATTTATGATGTTCAGCAACCCAAGTAAAAAATTGTGGTAAATAAATTTCTTTAATATCAATACGAATTAAATATCTTGCACATAGATAGGCAGCAACCATTGAACAAGTATCATTTACTAAGCAATTATTTTGACAAATATGAAAAATTCGTTCCATTTTTGTTAATTCACCCACATGATTTGTTTCACCTTCTGATCTACTAAATGCATCCAATCTTGACATATGAAATGGATTTAATACTACTATTGACATCCATAATAATAGTACATATCTTGTTTCCCAATTAGGTGAATCATCTAATTTTTGTTTTTCCAGTGCATTTAGAACAAATTCAAGGTCAGATAGTTCATGTGGAAGAAATTTAACTAATACTTTATAAGTTCTTACCTTTGAAATTTGATATAAATATTTAAATGAGGCATGAAAAAGTGTATCTGGTGATTCAGGATTTCTGATATGAATTAAAAGGGCGTCAATTAATTTATTAATATGTGGATCTAGTAAGTGTGGTTGTTCTTGATATCTTCCCAATATTTCAGAATATTTTTCGTAGGCTCGTTCAAATCCATCATTATGGACAATTTTCAGATCATTAATTATTTCAAGAATCTCATCTAATTCAGTAAATAACTCAAGTATATTTGATGGACGATCATCATCCTTCAAATCATCACTTATTTGCTCCACTTTAACCATTTTTAAACAATTTAAATATCACAATTTTCTTTTCTTGGTAATGGCTTCCTACGGTCTGGGATTTTAATTATTCTCTGTCTTTCTAGAGGAACTTTTTTCGATTTTGCGTATTCAATCAATCAATTTTTTATTAAACAAAAATAAAGGAATTGTCATTTACTTATGGAACACGTTCACAAACATTTGGAAGTTAGAGTGTGTAATTTGAGTTCACTGGAGAATAAAATTTGAAAACAAAATTAATTTGTGTTTTTTTTTAATTTCTGCAAACTTGAATGAAAATTAATAATCCTAAGATTAACAGTTACAGAAAAAAACAAATGAGAAAAATTTAAATAAGAAAGAATAAATATTATGACTTATGAATAAATTTTAAATTTTGAATTATAGTTACGTTCAATAACACATTTAGTAAACCCTATATGTTTGTGAATATACCTTTTCTGATAAGAATTTTTTATTGAGTCATTAAATTTTTATTATTAATTTATTGTTGCGCAAGTCAAAGTCAAAGTGAAAATCACAAGATAGATAAAAGATAACCTATAAAATATTCTTTATCAAGAAGACTTCAAAAGAGTGAACATGTTTGCAGGAAAGGTAAGATTTAACACTTTTTTAAATTTAAATTAAATTTAAATTAATTTTTTTTTAATAGATAATTACTTGTAAAGCGGCAGTTGCATGGGAAGAAAAAAAGCCGCTAGTTATTGAAACAATCGAAGTTGCTCCCCCAAAAGCAAACGAAGTGCGTATTAAAATAGAAGCAACAGGTAAATTGTTTACATTTATTTTTTTTTTCTCATTTTTAAATAATTTTTTTTTATAATTTTAAGGGGTATGTCATACTGACGCATCCACACTCGATGGATTAGATTCTGAAGGTTTGTTCCCTGTGATTTTGGGGCATGAAGGCGCTGGAATTGTTGAAAGTGTGGGTGAAGGTGTTACCAAATTCAAGACAGGTAATATTGGTGTTCTTTTAAAATGTAAAGTTTGTGATAATCATTTTACATCCTTTACAGGGGATCATGTAATTCCGTTGTACATTCCACAATGTTATGATTGTAAATTTTGCAAAAGTACCAAAACGAATTTATGTCAAAAAATAAGAGCAACCCAAGGAAAAGGAGTGATGCCAGACGGAACAAGCCGATTTACTTGTAATGGAAAAACCATTTATCATTATATGGGAACATCAACATTTTCTGAATACACGGTTGTTGCTGATGTTTCTTTGGCAAAAATAGATGATAAAGCACCGTTAGAAAAGGTGTGCCTTCTAGGTTGTGGAATTCCAACCGGTTATGGCGCTGCTTTAAATACAGCAAAAGTTGAATCAGGAAGCACTTGTGGAGTGTGGGGGTTAGGTGCAGTTGGTTTAGCTACTGTAATGGGATGTAAAAATGCAGGAGCATCCCGAATAATTGGAATTGATATTAATCCTGCTAAATTTGAGATTGCTAAACAATTTGGATGTACAGAATTTGTTAATCCAAAAGATCATAAAGAACCAATTGAACAGGTTTTAATTGAGAAAACAAATGGAGGTTTAGATTATACATTTGAATGTGTAGGAAACGTTCAATGCATGAGATCAGCATTGGTAATACGATGATTTCTTTTAAATTAATTATATAATTCATTTCGAATATTTTTTTAGGAATCCTGTTGTAAAGGTTGGGGCACTTCTGTAATCGTAGGTGTTGCAGCAGCTGGCCAGGAAATAAGTACTAAACCTTTTCAACTTGTTACTGGAAGAAAATGGTTGGGAACTGCGTTCGGTGGTTGGAAAAGTGTCGATAGTGTTCCAAAATTAGTTGATGATTATATGAATAAAAAATTAATGGTTGATGAATTCATAACTCATAAAATGGGACTTGATCGTATTAATGAAGCATTTGATTTAATGCACGAGGGAAAAAGTATCCGAAGCGTTGTTATATTGGAATCTAAAAATTAATTTACCAAATCTGTTAATATTTTTTTATCTAAAACTTTTGTAAAAATCAATTTTGTTCAATAAAATGTTTATCTGAAAATTGTTTTCAATTTTTATTAATTTATTTAAATGGAAATTTTACACATGAAATAATTTGTTATTAACTTTTTTAATTGAATTATTACCTACATTTGATTTAAATAATGTGTATTTACATACTTGTGGCCAGTTTCACATTATAAAATCCTTACCTATTTCCTCTTTCATTTATAATTAAGAATTACCATATACGAAATAAAAGAGAAAACTTTATTATCGACATTTTAAAAACGAAACTACCCGATCGACTTAAAATTGTTGTGAAAGTAAAATCTTTTTTGTGTCTTTTTATAGATTATTTTTTACTTGGAATTTTATTTAAACATTATCATTACAAAAAAAAAAAAAAACAAAATAAGAAATATAATTTATAGATTATTATACATTTTTTAAGACTAGTTTTCATAACGTCTTTGGAATTATCAAAAATACAACTAAAAATCGGTATTCTTTTCATTAAATGAATAATAATAAACTAAATTAATTAAATTATGTATTAAATTGATTCTATTAACAGAGATATGCGTTTGTATATGTATAATCTAAATTGTTTCTCTTTTTTAAATAAAATACTTCAATGGTCGTTATTTTTTTTTTTTTTTTTGCTTTTTTTTTGTTCGACTCAAATGGAAAAATTTTAAAGGAAAAATCTCTTTTTCTCACCTTGTCATATTTTATTTTTGTATAATAAAATTAATCTGTTCCCTCTTTATTTAACCATAAATCGCAAAGCTTTTTTGTTTAATACGAAAAGCTAATAAATTAAAATATAAATGTCTGACTAAAACGATGGATTTTATATTGTAGTTTTTTTTGTTGTAACCTGAGAACACAATTAAAATATTTTCTTGTTGTCCCAATCTATTGAAACTAATAATATCAAAAAATATATTATTTATTTTTAATTATGTATTTTTTAATGTTTGTTTTTATTATTTAAAAGAAAATATAGATTTATAGAGGTTTCTTATTTTCATTAAAATTTAACTTTTTGGATTTTTACGTTTTTGATTTACTTAACTTTTGTTTTATTTAATGGTTTGTTATCCTATATTTATATATTTTTTTTTTGACATAGAAAAATATAATTTTTCTTACTGATATATTTATTTTTAATTTATATTTAACAATATATATTTTTAATTACTATTAATCTAATTTTTAATTAATATAATAACAAATCAGTTTATTTATTTTATAGAACAAATTTAATTTAAAAACACAAAAAAAAAAAATCACAGAATTTATTATAACATTTAGATATTCGTTTAGTAATTTTAAAAATAATTATAAATTAAATGGAACAAAAAAATAAGAAAATGTAATCAGTGGACTTTATTTATTAAAAAAAAAAAAAAATTTGAACTTTCAGTCCAAATATAGAAAGAAAATGAAAGACCAAATAACATAAAAGTTTAATTTCTTATGAAATAATTGTAGCTGGTAGGCTTTTACTTTTTCACATTATGACTGTGTATATGAAGATAATAAGATAGAGAGAGAGAGAGACAGAGAGAGTAAGAAAATTTATTTTTATTTGTAGGTTTAGATACCTTTTTAAAATGATTTCCTATCCCAAAGACACAAACTGTAATTTTCATTATTTCGGTCAATTTAAAATTTACATATTAGATCTTTGAACTTTCTTGTTTTACTCACCTCTTTATCTCTCTCTCTCTCTCTCTTATTACATACATACCTTTATTTTGATATACATAAAAAATATAAACAAAAAAAATATAAGTTAGATTAAATAGGTTTTAGGTAGGTACATTCATTGTTTTTTTTTTTTTTTAAATTTAAAACATTTTTAACTATCCGATAATGTTCGTTTTAATTTATTAACACTTTTATTGGTATGATTATTTTTTTGTCGATCAAATATATGAAATAAACTGGAATGTGTATTAGGTGGAAATATAAGATTACTAACTACTCTTAATGGACTAGATTTATGTATTGTCTCACTTCTAGATCTTCTAAAAGCTCCAGTATTTTTCTCATTGTTATTATTTGTTTTTTTATTAATATTATTATGTTTATTATTGTTGATACCATTTTTTTTTGTTGTTGTTGAAACAATTTTTGGTGTTGGTTTTGATGGTGATATTTGTTCTGTATCCTTTTCAATAAAAAATATTTTTGGTGTTTCATTTAATTCTGTGAAATTTTCATCACTTTCATTATTTGAATTTTCATTATTATTTAATTTTTTTCGTAATGAATTTTTTATGGCACAACTAGGGACACTTGATAAATCATTATCAGTATTACAAGAATGAAGTGTTTTTGATATTGATGTTAAACTTTCATCATTTTTAATTGAATCCTCATAAAATGGAAGTTCTGTTGAAAAATAATCAGTTGATTCAAATGAATTAGAATTAATATTGTAGGAAAATGCAATATCATTTACTACATGCTCAGTATAATTATCTAATTTTGGTTCTGATGATGTGGGTGACATAAAAACATCGTCATCTTCATCATCATCATAATAATTGTTGGAATATTCTTTATTATTTTCAAATGATGTTTCTTTTCCACTATCACTACTTGACGTTATGGAATCTCTATGTTTTGTTCTTATTTGAATATCTATATCGGAATTATCAATTGTCATGTTTCTGCTACTCTCTTCTGCGGCACTGGGTACTTCAACAATTCTCCACATTTCACGATTTGGATCAGTCGTTACGGAAGCAACCGCTGTAACAGTTTGATGAAGACCATTAAGACTACGAGTTATAATTGTTGATCCATTTCTAGGTGGTGACTCACCGTTTTGTTGTGATCGTAACCAGATTGGTGAATCTTTAAGGAAAAAAAAATATTTCTAAAGAAAGATTATGGCTTTAATTTTGAATAAATTATTTCTTACCAATATAAATTCTTGGCTGTAAAGAAGCACGTTTTTCAATCATCGATTGAAGTCTTTGTTGTTGTTGATTAGCCAAAGATAAACGATAATTTAATTCTGGATTAGGTTGAGATTCTGCTCCAAACAATTTCATAATAAAACTTTTTAATGCTGCACGAAAATCTCTTAAATGATAAGCATAAAGAAGAGGATTGACAGCTGAATTAAGATGTGATAAAATAATACAAAAAAATGTTAATTTTGGATGTACATAACAATCTGGACAGAATGCTTTAACACAATTAATTGTATATAATGGTATCCAACAAATCATAAAAAATAATACAATAATTGATAAATTTTGTGTTGCTTTAACTTCACGTTTTTGTGCAGCACCTAAAACTCTGAGCATTGTTCCACCTTGATGACGTGTTGGACGTTGATTATTATTATTATTATTGTTATTATTACTATTACTTTTTGTTGCTGATGATGAACGACGACTATTTTGTCCAACCGGATTCATTGTTACAATTTGACGGACCTAATTAAATTAAATTGATGTTATTTAATATTATTAATAAATTATAATTATAATTGGCTATAAATTTATTTGAGTTAAAAAAATAATAAAGAAATGTGTAGAAAAAAAATATATTTACCTGCTTAATAATGACACGATAAATATGAGCATAAAATGCTACCAAAATAATTGCTGGTGTTATTATTGTTGCAAAATATAAAAATACTAAATAATTATAATCCATAACTTCAACAAATAGACATGGTTGATTTTCATTAGAAACAGCTGCATGCCAACCAAATAATGGTAAAAATCCAACTATACATCCAGCCAAGTAACATAAAGCAATTATCACTGTAATTAAAAAAAAGTTTAAATAAATATTTCGCATGGCTTACTTTTAAAATTTTCCATTTTTAGAAATAACATTAAAATTTACATTTGTTTTTATTTTAAGTCTAAATTCTTGAAAACGTTTTTTCAAAATTTTTCATTGAAATTCAACATTTTTATATAAATTTTTATATTTTTTTCCAAATTATTGTTTTAAATGAGGGAAATTCTTCATATACAAATGGGTCAGTGCGGAAATCAAATAGGGACTAAGGTAATGTCAAATTTTACTTTGATTTAGTACTAAAATTTTATTGTTTTGATGAAATTAAAGTTTTGGGAAGTAATTTCGGATGAACATTCTATTGATCAAACTGGATGTTATTATGGAAACAATGACCTTCAACTTGAAAGAATTAACGTTTATTATAATGAAGGTCAATGTCAAACATATGTACCTCGTGCAGTACTTGTGGATTTAGAGCCAGGGACAATGGATTCAGTTCGATGTGGACCCTTTGGTAAAATATTTCATCCTGATAATTTTATATTTGGTCAGTCAGGAGCTGGAAATAATTGGGCCAAAGGATATTACACCGAAGGAGCGGAAATAATTGATTCTGTTCTGGATGTTGTTCGAAAAGAAGCTGAAGGTTGTGATTGTATGCAAGGATTCCAGATGGCTCATTCACTGGGTGGTGGAACTGGATCGGGAATGGGAACACTATTACTGGATAAAATTCGTGAAGAATATCCAGATAGAATAATTAATACATTTTCTATTATTCCTTCACCAAAAGTTTCCGATACTGTTGTTGAACCCTATAATGCTACTCTGAGTGTTAATCAATTAATTGAAAATACTGATTACACATTCTGTATTGATAATGAAGCACTATATGATATTTGTTTTAGAACATTAAAATTACCGAATCCGTCTTACAGTGACTTAAATCATCTTGTATCTATGACAATGTCTGGAGTAACAACATGTCTTAGATTTCCTGGACAATTGAATTGTGATTTACGGAAACTTGCTGTTAACATGATACCATTTCCAAGAATACATTTTTTTATGACAGGATTTGCACCTCTAACAGCATGCGGATCTCAACAATACAGAAACGTTTCTGTACCTGAATTAAGTCATCAATTATTTGATACAAAAAATATGATGACTGCATGTAATCCAAGACATGGTCGTTATTTAACAGTGGCTGGTGTTTTTCGTGGAAGAATTTCTATGAAAGAAGTTGATGAACAAATGCTTAATATTCAGAATAAAAACAGTACGTATTTTGTTGAATGGATTCCAAACAATGTAAAAACTGCTGTATGCGATATTCCACCAAAAGGATTAAAAATGTCCGCAACATTTATTGGGAATTCAACAGCAATACAAGAAATTTTTAAACGAATATCTGAACAATTTACGTCAATGTTTAGACGAAAAGCATTTTTACATTGGTTTACTGGTGAAGGTATGGACGAAATGGAATTTACAGAAGCTGAGAATAATATGAATGATTTAATATCTGAGTATCAACAATATCAGGATGCGCCAGTTTATGATGAAGATTTGATTTGTAATGAAGAACAAGAGAATGAAGAATAATTAGAAATTTAAATTTTATAACATAATTTAAGGATAATTTATTTTGATGATTGTTTTTTTTTTTTGTAAAAATTGCGATTAAATTTTTTTTAAACTGAAAGTGTTTTTTTTTTCAACAGAAAAAATCTTCAATGAATTTAAAAATTTAGAAAGAAATAAAATTGATAGAAATTAAAAAGCGTATTCACATCTAAAAGTGAAGATGTTTTTGTTATAAATAAAAAATCTAAATTGAAACAAAACAGAAAAATAAAAAGAGATTAAATTCTCAAGATGACGTTGTTATTGTTATTTTAAAAAAAATATATTTTCAATTTTATTCAAATTCTCTCATTTCTATAATTGTGTCAAGGATCAATATAAAATTTTAAATTAATAAAAATTAATCAAGATTTATAATTCTGTGACAGAAAAAAAAAACTGCTCTACACAATTATTTTTTATTAGTCCATTTTCTTTAGAGTTGATACATTTTTTTTTTTTATGTAGGAAGGAAAATGTTCAATAAAAACATAAATTTTCTCCTTCAAAAATAAAACGAAGTGTTAAATCGCGTTAATTGGAAGAATTACATAATTTACTTTGGTTTTATTTATTGAGAAAGTTAAATTTTCAATTTAGTAATTAAATTAAAATAAATAAATTAAGAAATGTATTCAAAAAAAAAAAAAAATATAAGAGTGAATTAAAAAAAAAAATTCAATTAACTTATTTTAAATAACTTTTTAACGATTATTAAATCGGTTTTTTCTCTGTTTTTTATGCCATTGTTATTTAATTTAATTTAATTTAATTTATCAAATTTAATTTGATCCCATTTTTCACAATTAACCATTTTTCTCTTTTGTTATTTTATTTTTAGTTATTTTTGTGTCCTTGTACGTTTGTATTGTGCTTTTCCTTTTTTATTTTATAGTATTACCGTCCAATATAAGCAACACACATACACATTAATTTTTATTATCAACGCACAACAAAAGACGAAAAGGAAAGAAGAGAAATCAACAAACACCCATCAAACAGGATAAGTTCACAACTACGATAAATCTAAATTGACTCTAAGTTAAATTTTTCGCAATTTGTTTATTATTTAGGAAAAAAGGTTATAATTAGGTCAACAAGATGTATTAATTATCCAATCTGTATTGTGAGTTAATCGTGAAAAGCTTATAAGTAACCAAATCTCTTTCTAACAAAATCAATATAAAATTTTAGATTTTTACTCTGCTAAATCTTAACACAATATTCTATTTTTTTATTGTATGAATAAAAATATAAAGCTTAATATTTGTGAACATATCCCAGGACTATCATGAAGATAGCATCATTTGTAAACGCGAAGGAACTAGAATATTTATATATTATAAAATTTTGGATGCTATACTTTTATATTACTTGTTACTCTTTCCTTTTTTTATATTTTAGTGTGTGCGTGTATTATAAACGTTGATCCAATTTAACTGTCGACTAAATTTATGTAGACAGAAAAAATGCAGACATATGGAATTGGAAATACTTGGAATTAGGAAATAAAATAATGTGTGTTTATTTATTTTATTATTTTTCTTTCTTTCTTTCTTTTTTATTTAACACGTCAAGCGGAGTGTCAACGTCAAGATAGATTATTAGTTTGTAAACAGTAAACTTAGTGTAAGTTAATTTTATTTTGTTATTCTTTTGCATTATATGGAGACGCCTGGTATTATTACAATATTTTTAGTACGAAATTATCAAGTCAAAATATATGTATTACATTAAAATGAAGGCTTAAAAATGATGACTTTATTTTTGGAAGATTTCGCATTAAAACTGGTTCTTTCGTAATCGTAAAATTTACAAATTATGAAATCAAAATCTGCTCTATGACCAATCCGTGTTTTAATTATTTTTTAATTGAACTTTATGAAGAAAAAATCGTACCTACGTTGAAGTTTAAAAATTTAACTGAAAAGAAGATTTAACCTTCAAATTTAATCGACAAATTTACAAGCAAAAAAATGGGATAAAGAAAAATGTAAAAAATCAAAACCTTTCTTTTCCACAAGGGAAATGTTATTTTGTGTGACGTTTTTTTTTTGATTTTATAATTTTCTTTCTCTTTCCTTATTCTCTTCTGTTCTTTTTTTTCTAATCATATTTTCCAGTAGAACAAAAGGAAATTTATGAAGCTTTCGACCAAAGAAATGGAAGAAAAATGAACAAAAGAAAAGAAAATGATTGGATGGAAATGAAACAAAACATTATTCAATACCCGTACACAGAAACGTATATCAGTTTTTGGAAAACATGAGTTTTACGTGATAAAATTACTTTAAAAAAACACACACACCAAAAAAAAATATGTGAGAGACTTTATTACAGTTCGTTCATTTTTTCTTTTTATCTTTATTTTCAAACAAAAGAAATTGGAAAATGGCTGTAGGATGTGATGCTGTCAAAAAATTGATGAATTGGAAAAAAAAAAAAGTTGAATTCAATTAAAAACAAAAAAAGAAAGTTGATTCCCTTTGTATGTTGAAGGACATACTTTTATTTTAATTGATTTCTTCATTAACTAAATCATCCATAGAGACATAAAAAGAAAATGTCAAAATATCGTTTCTAAAGATATTAACGAAGTTATTATATAATACTAATAATAATAACCCATTTGTAAGATGAGATTAATTTTTATTACACTTTGCTACAAAGTTTTTCACAGATTTTTATTTTTTCAGTTTGTTTTTTTTTTCTTTTACCAGAAATATTGGTTTTTACAATTTTTTTTTTGATCTCTCTTTTTTTCTTTGTATTTGTGCTTGTGCGTGTAGGTAGATATAATAATAATAATAATAATTCGCCGTAGTACGGATAAAACCTCAAAAGTTTTTTGTTCCCTTTTTTTTTTTTGTCTTCAACATCGTATTTTCACTTGAAAAGAAATTAAAGAAGTTTTCAGATTAATTTTCGATTGAACTTTTTTTCCCATTTTCTGTATGTTTTTTTTCGGTTCTTTATTACGTTGTAAATTGTAACAACTTGGATACCAAAATTAAAATGACATTTTTGGATCTTTTTCTTTCTATAAAAAATAATTAATATTTAAGAACGTAAACATCGCAATTCTGTGGTACATCATAAATTCCATTCAAAATTAAAGAAATTAAAACGAAAGAAATCAAAAGAAGAAAGATTTAATTTATAAAAATCTGTAACTCAATATTTTTAATTTTATTTAATAAAATGGAACTCTTAAAAAAGTAATAATGATCTTCAGATATATTAACTTTAGTCCTTAATTAAATCATAAAATAAAAGAAGAATTATAAATCTTAATTAATGTGTGAAAGGAGTTCAATTATTTTGTATTTAATAAAAATGAAGAACAATTTTGCTGCTGTCTTGTTTTCATTGTTAATATAAAGTTATATCCTTGCATTGCACATTTATAATGTAATTAATGTCATACTAAAAAAAAAAGTTTAATATGAAACATTTTATGTTTATCAAACACCCCCACAAAAAAATATAAAGAACTTCTTGTAAAGTATAAAGAAACGTAAGGAAAAATATAAGGTTTACGTGTCAATTTAAAGAAGTTTAAAACTTTTATTTCATGTTTGTTAGACGGCATAAAGTGGTTTTTCTTTTCTTTTGCCATTTAAAAAATATTTTACAAGCAATATTTGTTATTTCATGTTCGTGTTTTTTTTTTTTTTCTTAAAGCTTCAACATTCAAATATGTTTGATTTTGTTAAATATTTCCTTCTCATATAAACAAAAATTAAGTTTGTGTGTGGGTTCAATTTGCAATTTAATTTACATTTTTAGATTCTGTGTTTTTTGTCAAATTGAAAAATGAAATTTCATATAAAACTTGTGTCTTTAAATTTAAAGTATAACCTTAATAAAATTAAATTACAATCATAAAATAATAAAAACACCATTCAAAGAAATTTTCTATCAGTAAAAATCGAATGCAATATATAAATGTATACCGTACTATATGTTTTTTCTTTGTCACAGATAACAAAAAAGTCTTTGAAATCAGCGAAAAAAAAAAAAAAATTCCAATAGATTTTTAGTGGAAGAGAATGGCACAATTTTTATTGTCGGCTAATTTTACACGTTTTCTAAATAAAATAAAGAATTGTAAAAGATAAAACGTATAAAATGCAAACGATTTATTTTATTAAGTTAAAAATAAAATCAATGCGAATGACTTGAAAACATTTGCCCGCCTGTTCTATATTCAAGTAGAGAAATTCTATTGTTGGAATTTCATTAAAATGCAAATAATTTCATATTTATCAGTTGTTTTAAAAGGAAACGCAAAATAAACAAAATCACTGCGGACATTTTTTTTTAACTTTGGACATTTGTGTTTGTCTAAATGACATACTCAACTAACTACAACATATTTTATTATCACGAATAAAAATGTAATCCTAAAAAATATGAAGAATATTATAGAAAATGATTTTCAACCCTTTTTTGTTCTGTTTCAACATTTTTACAAACATACAAAAAAAAAATCTGCTCATCCTTAGAAATGTCATCATTAAAAGTAAAACAAAAGAAATAGAATTATATATCCTTCCTTTTTTATATTTCTAGTTTAATAATGTAGTTGTAAATAGATTTTAGTGATATTAGAGAATCCGTATATAACAGACTAACAGATTTTCATTTTTTGTTTTTACTTCTTTAAATAATGATTGACCAATTTAATGAATGAGTTTTTTATTTGACTTGTTGGCTTTTTTTCATTCCTTCTTTTTTTTCAATGTCGATGACAAATTTATAACTTAACACACACACACAAAATCATAAAAGAATAAACACTATAGAGACAGACGAAGTAGAAAATATACTTAAATTTTTTTTTGTGTACCCTCAATTTCGCAGAAAAATGTCGTAAAAAGAAACTGAAAGGTAGAAAAATAATAATAAAGATTTACTTTAGTAAATAAAAGAGATTCAGTTGTTTTTTTATTGAAACAAAGTCTGGGCATAAGATCTGAAGCTTTATTTTTTTATTTGTTATATTGGATCAATTTGTGGCTTACAATTGAGGTTTTTTAGGTTAAATTATTAAAGGTGAAGTGCTAACATCTGCGAGTATGATAATTAGTAGATTGAATTAAAATTTATTTGATTATAAAGATAAACATTTTATTAAGTTAATTTTTGGTACGGTCGTCCTAGTAAAATCTGCTTTTTATCGATTTCCATAATTGAAATTTTAGGAAAATATAAACGATATTCTATTAATTTTCTATTTCTCAAATTCTGAATCAATTTAATTTAATTTAATTAATTTGATATTGTTATCGTTTCAATATTCTCAAATTCCTAAATTTTATACTTTAACAAAAATCCTTTAAATATATTTCATATGTTCGTTAAATTTAATTGTAAATATTTTATCGTTTTGTTACCAAAGTAAATAATCACATCCGACGTTAAGATCAAATCAAATCAATTCATACATCTTTTTCTAGTCTTCTTATATTGTCCCTATCTTCTACTTTTCATCATTTATTTATTTATTATTGTGAATGTATGCGTTTTACCTTATATACGTAGAAATACAGACGACCAATACCAACTTATATCAAAATCTTTTACTTTATTTCTTTATTTTCTTGTTCTAAAGGCAGAATTTTTTTTTTTAATCATTTAATCTTAATAATATATTTTGGTATCAATGAAAGGAACTTATGACTTATAAAGTTAATCTCTTGGCTTAACTATTATCTTATCTATCAATAGCGGTATCAATGGAATTGCAAAGAAAATTTATGATAAAGAAACAAAAAATAAAATCCTTAAGAACTTCTGTTCACTTTCAGTTCTACAATACAAAAAGTGTCCCTTGATAAATTAATTATTATTGATTGAACTTATGAAATGTCAAAAGCAAAAAAAAAACCAAAACAAAGAAAAAAAATAGAAATTAAAAAAAATTACATTTTATAGATAAAAGTTTATTGTTGAAAGCTTTCAACCAAAAACAACAGACTGGTCACGATATATAATAATTTTGCGTATACTAAATGTTTTTGAACCTTTAACAATTTATTATCAAGATAATAAAAATATAAATTTCTGCGCTTTATCATTTCGGTTCTGTTCATTTTAATTTCCAAAATGACAATATCATAAAACTAATTTTGTTTTCTTATCATATTTTTAGTATGTGTAATAGTTTTAGTTTATTGATAGTTACAAGATAACAAGATAATAAAAAAACAATTGACTATTAATGAGTCAAACCAATTTACCTACCTACTTAAAAAAAAAGAAGCCATTTCTCCATTTTTATACGTAAACAATAATTAAAAATACATTAATAAGTTACGTGAATGATGATACAAAAAAAAAAAAAAAAAGAAGAAGAAGAAGAAGATAAATTTACACGTTTAGATTAATGGAAAATTATGAGATTTTGATTTTCTTGTTTGTTGTCTGTCTGTTATGTAAACGGTATTTTTTTTATATTATGTTTACTGATTGTTATCTAAACCAAAAAAAAAGAAAAAGAAATCTTTTCGCAAAAAAAAAAAAAAACGTCCTAAAAGATCAAAGTACCTAAATCTATATAATAATAAACGTGCTTAACACACTTCTTTTTTTTA
Source organism: Pedicia rivosa (assembly GCA_963082725.1). NCBI lineage: Eukaryota > Metazoa > Arthropoda > Insecta > Diptera > Pediciidae > Pedicia > Pedicia rivosa. The sequence goes on along the minus strand of OY720151.1, from coordinate 13,314,955 downwards.
TTCCTAAACAATATTCGCTGGTGTTTGGTGTTTGGTGTTTGTTAATGAAATTGAACATAATTTTTTTTTTTAATATTTTTCAATGTTATCATATTTCTTCGCATACACATACAAACATACATTTATGTTCTCTATAGAAAAAATGGTAATAAATAGAATGTATTTTATGGAACTAAATAATAATGAACGTGATCGATCGTAAAACTAAACAGGAAGTAATTCACACACCTACACACACGCATATATATTCATTAAAGTAAAATAGGAAAAAAATGGGTGTTTTTGTTGCACGCGCACAACAAATAAAATATTGAAAAATATAAATATAATGAAAAATTGAAAAACGAACAAAATGACAACAGAAAAAAAAAAGTAGAAGTACTTTATTAATAATAAATAACAAATGAAATAACAAAAAAAATGTTGATGATGTGATATTAGTATCGTGTTATGTTCGTGTTTTGTTTATTTATGATTCTCTTGTTTATGTGAATAAAACGTTACGGTAAAAAAATAATGTTTATATGAGGGAAAACAAAAATTAATTTCAAGTTTAAATGGGGAAAAAAACACACTTTTTTTCTAAGAAAGTTTATTTTAAGTGGAGGCGCCTAGTTTTTTTTTTATTCTTAATATCAACATTATTTTATTTGATCCGTACAGATAATATGGAATAGTATATTTTATTTGAGTCCAACAAAGTACTACATATCTAAAATTATTCTTGATTTTGTCTTCGTACGGTGGCTCTCTAATATAATTGTTATTTATGAAGAATAAAAATTAATACATTTGTTGTTGTTGTTTTAACCATATAACTAAATTGTTCACGTCTACAAATAAAGCTTTTTAATAATTTGTTATACAATAATAATAATTATTTTTAACTTTGTCTTTATTAAAAGAATTAATTTTATTATGAAACGTATTCTTGTTGTTGATAAATATTTCAAAGAATATGAAAAAGCTTATAAATAAGAGAAACAATAAGATACGATCGTTATATATTCCATTATTATATTGTATGCAGAAATATAAGAATGAAAGTTTACTTAACTTTTGTTTTCTGATAATATAAGACAATTGAAGGTCATATAGGTTAAGGTCGATCGACTAAAAGGATAAAGGAGAAAGAAATAAAAACTATAGGGAGAATGAATACAAAACTCTTGTGTTTATAATAAAAGGTGTTCTAACCATAGTTTTATGTATAGTTTATTACACTTTAGAAATAAATAGATTTGTAAACAAATTGATGGGTGAGGTTGTATTTTTGAACTTTGCTTAGATTGGAAAAATACTTAAATTTTATTATTATTAAAAAGTGAAAACTTACCTATAGCAGTTTTAGTTCGTACATTTCTTGAATATGCCATCGGATGTAAAATAGCCCAATATCTGTCAACTGATACAGCAACAAGACAAAATATTGATATTGTACAAAGTACCACCAGCAATGATAAACTAAATAAACATGCATGTAAATTTGTTGGTAATCCAATTGATGCAAGTATTGCAAATGGTACACCCAATAAACCAACTAATAAATCAGCAATTGCTAATGATACAATATAATAATTTGTTCTTCTTCTAAGACGACGTTCTTTTTGGAATACAATTATTACCATAGCATTTCCAATAATTGCAAGTAATCCAACAAGACATTCAAATGATGTATAAGCAATATTAAGTTCTGTTGGTGGTACATCCTCTGATTGTTCTAATCTATTTATTGTTTCATTTAACCAATCATCTGAGTATGGTAATTCATCTAATACATTATATTTTGTACTTATATTTTTATATATATTCACATTGTTTTCACTCATATTGTTTTAAAAATCAATTAAATAAAATAATAAGAACAAAAAGAAAAACAAACAATAAAGATAATTATTTTTAAAGATTTTTCTTATTTCTAATTTAATTTAATTGTATTTTTTTTTTCATCTTATCATTCCAAGTTTGTAAGATTTAGATAGAACACATATCTTAACACATTTTTAATACAATATTATATTCCAATAGAGAAAAAAAAATACAAACACATAATTATTGAGTTTATTTTATTTGAAAATATTTTTTTCTACAGGGAATCACAGTCTTCAATTTTTTCTTTCTTCTCTCTCTCTTGTTGTAATTAATTTTTTAAGACAATGAACTACGTGATATTGTATAGAAGCACGTTACAATAATTTAGTTAATTATAATTATTTTTTATTTTGTTTTTAACTTTTTTTTATTAATAAATATTTTTCTTAATGAAATAAAATTTTATTTTGTTTTTTTTTTTTTTCGTTTTAGAAAAAACAACAAAAATTATTTATGTCTGTAATAGAATTTTATCTGTATGTTATCATGTACAGGTATATGTCTGTTAATATAACATTCTAAATTATTATCAATCTTTCATATCCTGACATTATTGATTCATTTTCATCAGAAAAAAAAATGTATAAATAAATATGAAAGATATGAGAGAATTGTTCATCTTAAATAACTTCCATCAAAATCAATTTCCATTTCGATTTATTCGATTTTTTTTTCGCTCTCTCTCTTTCTCTTTTTTATATTTTTAATTAAATTTTTCTTCTTTTTCTCGAGAGTGAAGAAAAAAAATGATGATGTTGAAGTTTTCGCGATGGCGTCAAAATGTCAGCTCCATACCTCTTAATTTTTACGTTTAATTCTGTTAGGGTTTATGCAGTTTTTATTTTTTATTTGTTTAGGTATAATTTTTACAGGAGAATGTGTCAAATGGCTTCATAATAAAACGTAATGGTGTATCCAATATTAAAATCAAATTTTCCATTATAACAATATTGACCATTTTCTCTTTTGATTATCTACTGTTCGTATGTCCAATCTTTCATTATATTTATGTTCTGTTTCAAATATGATTGAACGTTAGGTAAATGGAATTAATATTTTAATTGTTGAATAAATCTGTATTATTCTCAGTCTGTTTGTGATGGATTAAAGTGTCTCTTCATACAAAATATTAAATCTTTAACAGAGACAATAACTCATATATTTGCTGATGATTCTCTATTCAATAGAGTCTAATTGTCACATTCTAATAACTATGTTGTGTTGAATTGAATCTGTCAATAAAAGAGAAAAATACAAAATAATTATAATAGAATAATTTAATTGGTGAAAAATTCGTAAAAATTTATAAAACCTAAAATTATAAATTGCAAATCCAAATTATGGATATTTATAGATTTGCTTTAAAATTTTTTTTATAAAATCACAACGAAATTGTATAGAATTATATATGATTAGTTCAGATTACAGAAATTTAAAACTCGTACTTATTTGTTATATGGACAAATCTAAAATATCAATATCATACTATATTATTATATAAATATATAAATTAGGGTTAGGGTTAGGGATAGCCAATAAGACATAAGACAACGACCGTAGGATTAGTTTTCCTATTTTCTTTTTATTGCTGGTTAGACGAAATTTAATAACATCAAAAGTTTTTCTATATATGACTTATATAATATATCCCCCCATCCCTCCTAACGCTTCATTTTTATTACGAAATAGCATTTTATTTAACTTGTTTCTTATTATTAATTGATCTTCTTCTTCTTATTTCTCTTCGTCTTTATTTAAGCAACAAGTTGTTATAATAATTTTAATAGCAATTTTCCCGTAATAATAAGGGTGGTTTAACATTGTATATTGTATTGTACTTTTGTAATATCTTTTATAACTTTTACATTTAAAAAGTTTCCGAAAATATATTATTCAATTATAACAAAAAAAAAAAAAGATGAAGACAAACAGTCACAAGTGTGAAAGGTCCTTATTATTATTGACAAAAAATGTTCGTCATTTAATTCACACAATGAAATCTTACACTTCTAATAAAATATTTTTATTTTATGTTTTTTCTTTTGTATATTTATTATATTTAATTATTATTACTTATTATTACTCTTATCGTATATTTATTCTTGTCTTATATGGATAAATATCAACGATGAATGTGTATGATTATTAATAAAATATCGATTATGGATTTTTAGAATTGTTTAATAATCACATTATTTAATTATTATTATGATCGTTTTTGTCAACAATAAAAATATTGATAGATTATTATATGATATTTACTCCCCCTTATATTCCTCTCTTGTTCCTCCAACGAACTTATTTATTCTCTACCTACTACATTTTTTTACAACTAGCGATCTTAAATCTTAACATAATTGTAAAAGTTTTTCATTATTATTTCAATTTTTTTTGCAGACGTCATCTATCATGCGTCTGCAAAAAATAAAAAATAAATCTATAAAATATTATTATTTATTCTGACTTCTTATAAGAAACGGATTTGAAGAATCAATTAATAAAAAAAATGTAATTAAAATTTGGTGTGTATTAATAGAATTTAATGTACATAAATAATTAACAATCAGAGATTATTTTTCTTCTATTTTTTTTTTCATGACAATAAATAATAACTTAATATAAATTCATGTTGCAACCATGATTTAATCATAAATGTGTGTTTGTGTGGGGTTCAACCAAAAATATTAATTTTAAAATCATTCCATTGTTGATGAATATTGTGAAACATTTTATATGATCGAAGTGCCATCAAAATTTATAGCGAATATTTCTTTGAAAATTATGATGTTGATGTTTTATTAAAAATAAATTTGATATTTTTGTCTTACAAGACGATTCCAAATTTAGATATAGATTTTGTTGCTTTGCAATAAAAAAAATTGGGGTTTTGTTTTGCATTATGACAGTTTATGAAAATATGTATCTATTTAAATATTTTGTTAAAAAATAACAAAGACTTATGGATGTCATATTGTATCCCTCACTTTATTATGGAAAAATATTGAAAATCCATTTGTTTTTGTTTTTTTTCTTCTTTCGATTTTCATAATTCATTTTCCCTTCTTTTTTTAATCATTTTCATATTTGAAATTTATTGTTTATTAATGGTTTTGTTTTTTGTTTAACAAATTTGAATTTAATCGAATTCATTTATTTAAATAATAATTTTAGTGAAATTCAAATAATTCAATCATAAATTTTCTTTAATTAAATTTTGGAAAATTGTATTTGATTTAATTGATTTTTAAACAAAATAAAATAAATCACAATTTAACACACAGACGTAATACGTACATTTGTTGTAAATTTTGTTCTAGATTCTTTTTGTTGGGTTGTCTCTTTTTTTTTTGTTTGGACTTAAAAAATTACAGGGAATTTCATAAAAATTACATTAACAAATTTGTATTTGAACAAAAGGATCTAAATTTATTGGAGATTATAATTTAATCTGTGGATGGAAAATATGTTTGCTCTTGACCTTTTCATATATTAAATTATGAAGATAAAAAGGAAAACGACTGTCAGGGAAGAACGGATGAATCAAAATTGTGTGGGAATATTTTTTTTAACTTTATTACATAATTTTTTGTAATATTTTATTAAAATACAAAAAGGGCAAATAAAATTCTTCAGTTCTTAACAGAAATGCAAATAATACCTTTAGATTATCAGAGAATAAAAAAAAATTTCTTTAGGCAAAATATTTGTATCCTGTTGACATTTCAAAGGTGAATAACAATTCCTTGTCTTTTATGTAATTTAAGATTCTATGAAAAAAAAAAACTAGTAAAGTTTAATATGAGTCAAGGAACAAGTCAACATAATTTTGTGATATAAATTGTAATAGAATATTCCATATTTTATTAGTTGGAAATTAAATTGATCTTTTTTAATTTGCTTATTTTTATTTTATGAATTCAGAAAAGTTTATCCGTTCTAAAATTTTTCTATGGAGAGAAAGAAATAAGGTTTTTAATAACTTTAATCTAATAAAATTCAAATGAAAACTTATTATGATGAAATTTTAATTCAAAGTCAAAATGAAAATTTTTGTACGATCGTTAGATGGAAAAAATCAATGGAACGAGTTGATTTTGAAGTTTCGTTTGTAATGAAACTGCGGCTAAACGTTTATTTTTTATCGCGTAAACAATTAAGTTTTTATCATTTTAAATGCTTTTAAAATAACAACAAAGAAAAATAATTAAAATAATCGCTTAAATAAGGAAACAACAAATTTAATTAGAAAAATTGGATGATTCATAATAAACCAGATGATAAATTATTAAATAAAATTGAAATGGAAAAATAATAAATAACAAATTAAAGTTTTCATATCTATAATTTGAATTTTGAATTTCAATTGTCGGTTCTCCACGTTATCAATATAATATTGGTTGAATAAATTCATAAAATAATCTAAAAACAAAATCATCCTATACAACAATCTTCTTAAATTACAAATATTTTCGTCTGTTCAATTTTTTCACTGAATCAATAATTTAATTAGTTACAGCGTTTCAAACATTTTTCTTTTCATCTGGAATACTAGAATATTATCGTTATCGTATCGTAGTTTGATTTAGCTCTATGACGTCGGTTCTAATTCTACACATTCAATACATACAATTTTCCAAAAGAAAAAAAATATTAAACGATGAATTACGTGGGTTTATCTTAATTTTAATGAAATACAAAAAAAAAAAAAAATCTAGAAAAGGATGTAAAAAAATTGGACCATAATCATTTGTACATTTATATTTAAAAAATATTGTTTAATAACAACAACAAAACAAGAACAAAAACATTTATCTTAATTATTTTAATAAAAACGTTTTTACATAAATATCCATTACATCCTCTTTTCCTTCCAACTTTTTTTTTTTAGTCATAAATATGTGTAGTTAAAAACACTTAATCAAAGTGTCATGTATGAGAAAAGTGTAACTTCAGTGTACTTGTACAGGTATAAGATTCTCTCTGTTTTATTTATTATATTATTATTTTATAAAATTTGATATAAACATTTTTTGTTTTAACACAATAAATAACGAAGGTCATGAGCTTAACATTTTATGAACTTAATGTTGTGCTTCATTGTATTTTGTTTCTTACTGCAAAATTTATAGATTTTTTTTTTTTCTATCGAATATTAAATAGAATTTTTTTTAAAATAAAACTAATAAACTCCGTTAAACTTGACATATTTGTTGTCCCTTCAAAATATAGAAAAAAAAGGAACATAATTAACCAATTGATTTCCTGAACAGAATAAAAGTGTTTTTCTATTAGTTAAGTTGATTGATTAATTATCAGTATTCTCTTTGTTGAAAACAAAAATTGTTTCTTCATTAAATGAAAAAAAAAAAAAACAACAAAGAAAGTAAATTGGGAACAGAATGTGTGTACGTGACCTGTGTCTGTGACATGTCATTAAAACAACAATCATTTAATAGTAGATTGACGTCATTTATTAGTTAAAAGTTATTGATATTAAGCACAATATCGTGCGCTGAAAGGTTATATTTTCGGTGGAAATTTGGTCGCAATTTATTTAAATTGGAATTTTATCATTAGAAAAAAGAACGGAGTTACAACATTATCGAACTAAGAACTTTAGAATATTTTGAATTTGGATTGACCGAAAATAAAAAAAAAAACGAATTTAAGAAAATATAATTTATTGTCCTTCTGGAAAATTTTGAAATAGAACAAAAAATAGCAAAACCATGTAGATGACAATAAAACGTAGAATAATTATATGATGGATCAAATAACTTATATAAAATGACCCTGAGGTATAAAAAGGACACTTTTTTCTTAATGAATTTTTACAAGATTCATTTTAATTAATTTTTGTATGAAAGATCAAATTTAGATTAGAACTCATATAATTTTGATTTATTGTTCTCTTTTCTTACCTACAATTTTCAGGTTATTTTCAAGTTATTTTAGTCTATAAAATTAGGTTCTAGTGTTATAATTATTCTACTGCGCTTTGAAAATAGCCTGTGTTTATATTCTAAATTAGGAAAAGATGTAAATTTAATAAACACGATTTTAATTCTAATTCGTGTTCATTACATTGCAGAATTTGTCAGTATTAGATTTTCCATTTTTGCGTGAATATGATGGTGAATTAAACAGTTTCTGAATTATGTATAATCAACTGAATAATATTTTCTTTTTTATCATTATGATAAGGATAACATATTGAACTGACGGGTATACATTTCTATGAACATATATATGACTGATTATTTTATTTGAATAGATTTAACATCAGAAGATTAATAGCTTCTGAATAATTGATAATATATTAGGGTTTAATGCCGACAAAATCAATGGACTGTCTATACGGATATTTCTATTTTTCAATAAATTTAAGAAATATAAAAGCAGATTATGAAAATTTAAGCAATTTAAAATGTTAAAAAAGTTATTATCAAAATTGAAAACAAACAACTAATATATGTTTTGGATCAATTTCTTATAGCCTAGACCTATACAAATTAAAAAGTTCTTGTCTATGGGGATGAATCGATACGCTATTTACATTAAATAAATTTTTGAAACTGATCATTTTTTTATCTTCTATTTTCATACACCATAAACGTTGTGCAAATTTTGAATAATTTCTCAAAACATTAAATACCATAAATATATTTAGACAAAATGAATTTATATAGAAGAAGGAAATTCAATAAACATTAAATATATCGAAAACTGATTTCTCAAGAGTAGTTTATTTAAATGAACACACACCACAACAATATAAATGAATAGATAATTTCAAATCTCAAATGTGAAATGATTATACGATTTAGAATTTTGTACGTTTCTATAGATAGATCATTGAACATAAATGCGTTTCATGCTGTGATGTAAAGCAATTACCATTAAAAGCAATCTGTCACATGAGAACTGAAAATTGTGCCATTTGAATAGAATTATTTAATTCATAGAAATATGTGTTATGTTTGTGTGTGACGACAATATAATGTTAAAGGTCAGTTGCTAAAGCAGAACTTATAATTTTTTTTTCTGTAGTTGCCATTCACAGTTTCCTTTCCTATAAACCTCGTTTGCATATTATTGATTTATTAAAGTAAGGAATATTTTGTATCATGTTATTCAATGCTAATTACATTTGTAGTAAATACATAAGAAGAATAAACAATCATCGTCATCATCATCATTATTATCATTACGGTTAGACCTTAATTAAATTGAGTGGTTTAGTTATAGATTATCATTAAAATATGCTTCTTTTATTTTATTTTTCTGTACAAAAATATTTATTCTGTTTTTTAGTAAAAAAAAAAATTCAATATTTTTAATATTCTAAATTTCTCATAAATATTCACCTTCTTGATAATTATTGCTTAGAAACTACATATTACTATTTTTCTTTCAAAAATGTTTTGCTGATGAAAAAATCGATTCGATAATTAGGTTAATAATATTTCATTCTAAATGAAATTTTCCATTACTTTAGTATTTTTAGTATTTTTGTATATTTTATTTATTTTGTCTTCTTTTAAATTTTTGTCTGCTGAGGTGTCAATGTACTTGGTTAATATATTAAAAGCGTGTTCACAACACGCATTCAAATTTATTTCCATATATGATATGATCCAATTAAGGAATCTTCACAATTTCAATGTTATATGTTTCTCATTCTAGAAGATTCACCACATCACACATAACATTATTAGGTAACCCTCTATAAATATATAAAGAACAACCGCGAACAGCAGTCACAAATTAATTCTTCTCTTTTATTCATTATTAAAATTGTGTCGCTTTCTTATAAAAGTTTTGCTGTTAAAACATTATATGATTTTTTACCTTTGAAGTTTTAAATATTTATTTAATTTAATCAAATCAAATTGTTTTAAAAGACAATTCAAATTGACATTAATATAATATAAAGTGAGAGATGATGAAAATGAAGAGGAAGAAATTTGTTTAATGTTTCAATTATTGACTAACTTGTCCTTATTGTCAAACAAAAATATTTCTTTTTTCTCAAACAATATTTTTTCCTTTCTAACCAGAAATAAAATTTGAAGGAAATTTATTTGTTGTTGAGAAAGAAATCTTTTTAACAAAGTTCTAATGAATTTTATTCTATATTGGAAAGTTTTTCCAAAAGCACAAGAATTTGAATTATTAAGATAAGTGATTGCACGTTATTAGACTTTCACAGATAAAATTGTTTGTTGTTTTTTTTTTTATTTGACGCACTAAAATTCCTAACCAAAAAAAGGAGACATCTTTCAAGGCTCGAAGTATAACTATCCGTTTTTATAACTTATAAAATTAATAAAGTCCTAAATAAATACGTCGAATAAAAAAAAAGAAAATAAAAAGAGTGACAGTAGAATTTCGTTTACTAAAGAAGGGCTCGTACACATTTATATTTATTGATGTGGATTTTTATTATGCCCTTATGCGGTTTGTGGAGTACTTTTATTGTAAGTTATTATTATATCGCTTTATAAAACTACATGTGTGTGTGTGTGTGTAGTTATGTATATATCGGATTTTTTATAAATTGCTATCGGATACGCACTTTATTAAATATGAGACGATGACGTAAATCTATAAGATGTGTGAACTATAGAAATAATGTTATATTTTTTATTATATTGATAGAAGGATGTATTTGATTATCCTAATATCAATTGATTATCTGAGATTATTTTTGTTTCTATATCCTGACTTTATTATATATTTTTTTTGTTTCAATTAATCTGTCAAGTATATGAAAATCATTTTGTCTCTAATCAAAATATTCTGATAAAAAGTAAAAAGGTTTTTTTTTTGTTCTGCTTCATGAAAATTAAATAAAATTTTAATTTATTATATTTTTTTTATCTATAAATAAAACTGCGGCAAAAAAAAAATGAAAATTAAAAAAAAATACAATAAAGGAAAATTCATAATTAAATTGATAAATATCTTTTTTTTTTGTGTGTGTTAATTTTTCGTACTGGTGAAATTCAACAGGTGCGCGTGTAGGTTTTTGGTTTATTTATTTTGAGTATTTACTTTATATTTCCCTTCTTTTTACCTTCAGCACACCAAAAAAAAAAATATATGTAAATAATTCTACTAATTCTAGTATGAAGAATAAAAATATTCAATTCAAAAATGTTCTATATTATTATTTTGTAATTTGGCACAATTATATTTTTTTCTGTTCTGCCCGCTTATTTAATATTTTGTGTCTATGGACTTTGATTTGAATTAATTTTCTTTTGCTCCCAATTAAATTTACATTGATTAGGGGTTGTTTTAATTTTCTAAATTTTCTAAAGAATGTAGGAAGGAGTAGCAGTGATTATTGATGGAATTATAACTAATTTATATTCCTCTCACATTTTCATTCGTTAACTCATGCTGTGTTTAAATGAAATTTTTTGGTTCAATTTTATAAAACATTTACATTCTTAAAATTGTTGTGAACTTTCATTCAAAATAGGAGATGATACAATAGATTATCATCGATAGAATACGAGTCAGTAATACGCTTCGACATTGTTATAGTGAATAAATTTTAATAATCCCTCTGTCAAGAGTCTTTATGTCCTTGTAACACGTTAACTTTTATAAATAAGGTTGACCTTGGCTGACATCATTATCGCATAGATACAAAAGCTTCAATGTGGATCTCACTGATTCATTTGGAATACTAAACTTAATATTGCGTAAAATAATAATCAAACCTTTTTTTAATGTTTTGACATTTGTGCAGATTAAAAATGTTAAAATATTGTTTATATTTGACTGATAATCATAATTTTTTTTTCACTTTTAATCAAGGTTTAGGTCAATCAACTATATTTATAATGTATCAGTTGTGTTTGTGTTCTTATATCATCATTTCATGAGATTTGATTTATTCAAAAGTAAATAAACAATCATAAGAATCACGTCACGTTTTCACGTTTTCACGTTTTTCACAATAAAGGAAGTTTATTCTTTTTTTGGTCCTTTTCTATTGTATTGACGTGAAATAATAAAAATTCATAAAATAAAAACGTGTTCAGACAAAAAACTTAAAAGCAAAGAAAGAAAATATTTTTTTTAGAGGTGAAAAAAGAAATTTGAACAAAAGTTAAGCGCACTGTGACGTATTTTGGGATCCATAGCAACCATCAAATTTTTCTTCTTCTTTTTTTTTTAAAGTGTTTTGGTTTGAGCCATTCATTTATCAACATAAAAAATGTATATTTATGAGTTTTTTGGTTTTCCCCCTTTAAAATGGAAATCCTCTTATAATCAAGAAAATAAAAACAAAAATAATCCAATTTTAAATGTTCAATTAGAGACAAAAATTAAATATTTTCATAACATTAATTGCTACTTAGAGACAATTTCCTGTAGAAAAGTTTTAATCTTAATTGACATAATTTTGAAATTTTGCCAAAAATAAAAAAAAAAAAAAATCTCAATTTACATTTTTTTTTTCTTTCCTAACGTATTCGGTTATGGTTATTAAGTCTTCTGTCAGTCTTGATGACTTTATATCGTGCTCATAATAATTCCAGTTTTTCCAATTAATAAAGTAAATAATTTTAAAATAAAAATAGAATAAAAATCTTTGTTTCTTACAACTAAAATTGTAAAGAAAAAAAATATATATTCTTGCACTCTGAATTCTGATTAGTTGTGTGTAGCCTTCAACGTCAATCATCTATTTTATTATGATAATGTTGATATGATTATTATGCCTCTTATAAAACAGTATACGTTATTAGAGTTCAGTATAAAAGTAAAACTAAACACAATTGAAAATTTGTACAATTTTAACAAAATTCAATAGAAATTATCTGAAATTAATTTCAGAGAGGGAATTGAGGAGGAAAATTTGTCGTATAAATTTTTAGAATACTGATTTCATGGGCTTATAAAATAACAATCAATACCAAGAATTTTACTCTGTAGTGAAATTCATTCACGTTATTTAAAGGGTTAAAGTAAACCCGTAAAATGATAAATGAATAAATAAATTGTTTAGGTATAAAAAAATAAAAACAAAAACAAATTTGAATATTTACATGAATTGACTTTTAAAAATTTTAAATTTTAAATTTCAATAAATAATCAAATCCTGCGATTTTTTTTTTATTTTTATAAAAAATATAAAAATTCTTATTTTTTATTTTATTTAGAATTATAAAGAATTCAAAATAAATCAAAAGAAGAAATATTTTATATATACTTATAGAAAATATAAATTTACAAATCATAGTGAAGAGTCAACAACAACAACAACAACTAAACAACAACTAAACAACAACAACAACTAAACAACTAAACAACAACAACAACTAAACAACAACAAATCTGTAATATTTTCATTATGACAGTAAGATATTTAAATGTAAAAAAATATTTAAAAATAATTCATGAAAATACCAGAGAGAGTGTATAAACACTGTTTTATAGGATTTCGTTGTTGTTGCTGTTTTTCATTCTTTCTTTTATCTTAGTTTAGTAAATTTTTGTGTAACTTTTTCTTTTTTTTTTTTTTGAGTGCGTTGGTAAAATATAAATTTTGAAATTTAAGCTGATTATATTTTGGAAAAATGGTTTTATATTTTTAAAGCAAAAGAAAAAAAAAAACGAAAGATGGTTGAAGGGTTTGATATTTTTTGAATCTAATAAAATATGACATTGCAGATGTTTTCTAAGAGAAAAAAAATATAAGCTCCAATCAGAACGAATAATAATAAAATCTTGTCATTTTAATAAATTAATTTGGACTTATTTTATGTTTATTTTATGGAAAAATTTACGATACATTCATGCTTTTTTTTCTAGTTCGTGTCGTCATAATATTTTTTAATGCATAAATTGACCATTCAAAAAAAGAAAAATGTTAATATTATTTTCAGAGTCTTCACAGACTTTTTTTTTCCTCTGTACACAATTCACGTTCACATTCTTAACAATTCTTAACAAAACAAAATAATATCCATGTTAATAAGTATAAGAAAAAGAAAAGGATGAGGCAGTGGGGGTAGGAGAAAGGGATGTAAGATTTTTTTATTGTGGTGATATTGAAAATAATTTCCAAATGTGGAAGAACAGAAAAATTCTGTTCTTCCACATTTGGAAATTTTATGATTCAGAGTAACAAAAAAATAATCAATAATCTAAATGATTTAAAAAAAAAAACACCAAAAAATGTATGAAAATATATTTTAGAACAAAATTTTCGTTGCTTTGAATATAAAATATTGAATTAAGTTATACAAACAGGAAGCCATTATTTAACATTATTCTAAACGCCAATTTAAAAATTTCATTCTTCATTTAATAGATTGCATGATTTTTATTTATTTTTTTTTACTTAAAAAAATTTATTTGTGTTCGTGTGTGTATTTATTCACCGAATATTTATTATAATTATCATAAGATTTTTCTAAAATTTAGCAAAAAAAAATTCCACCAACACAATTTAATGTTAAAAGTTAAAACAAATTATTTTATGAGGAAATTCGAATCAGAGGCGTTTTAATCAATGAACGAATTTAAAATTTTGGAAGTCTTAACGGATTACTGTTAAATATTTTTATTCTCAACATTTAGACCATTAATGTGGAGGAAATATAATTTATCTACACAAATCAAACATAATCTCAAGCATGATCGTTCATAAATTCTAAATTTTTGATTCATTTATCTCCGCCACTGTGATAATAATTGAATGATGAGAGTTTATATTATTATTATTATTATTATTGTTATGTAGATATGAGATGGCATATATTACATGCTGATATTATATTTAAAGATGCAATTGCATATGTATTTGTTGAGTTATAATTAATTCATAAACTAACAAAACTTTTAGACATTGTATAATGCAAATAACACGAGATAAATACAATTTAACAACTAAATTCTTTAAAATTATATAAAACAAAAGCATAAAAATGCAACAAATGAGAGAGAGAGAGAAATATTTTGAATATGTAATTTTAACATTCCAATGTAAGCATCATCTTAATCGTTTATTATAATTTCTTATTTAACTTAAAATTTATTATAAGAAATTGTTTAAAAGTTTCATGTTTATTGAATTTACTAATTAATGGGAAAATAAATACAAGAAAATAGTTTGAAATTCTTGAGGCGCCTTCAGTTCTTTTAATTCATGGTTTCATAAGACTTTTTCCAAGTTGAAGCAACTCATTCATTTATTGCATTCTTTTTTCAATAAATAAATAATGTATTGAATATTTTCTATTAGAACTCAACTCTTAGAGGTTAACCCATTTTAAATTGTTTTGTATCCTTATCCCAACATAATATTGTCTTCTATATATTTTTGACAGTGTTTTAAATCGGATTTCATAGAATTTTAATTGAAACAACAGCAAAGTATTTTTAAATCGACAGAAAAATTAAAGTGCATTCAATATATAATTTGCGATTTAATTTAATGTGCATAAACATTGCATTCCGTGTAATCTTAAAAATGAAATAACGTAAAGGAAAAAATAATATTCAAAGGAAAATTTAAATAAAAAAAAAAACAAACAGTATAAGAATTTTTAACGTCTCAATGGAAATTCTAAAAGAATAAGCGAGGAATAAAATAAGAATAAAAAGAAAAATTCATTGTAAAAATTTCAGTGTTTATATTAATTAGATTTTTTCTTCAATATTTCCGTATAATATATTTTTTCAAGTACTTAAGAATCAAGAATTTTAATCCATTGTATTCTCTATAAAATAATAAATATGAAGGTTTATAAGGATTAAAAGGATATAAATTTAATTATCATTTTATAAAGCGAAAAGATAAAAGTTTTCAATTAAATCTCCCTTTTTTTATACTTTGTTTTTCTGTTTACTTAAAATTTTTTTTTAACGTCTTTGAATAGAATGCAATTGTATCATTGAGTTTTTAATTATTATCTATTATGTTACAAATAAAAATACGATGGAATTTTCTGTAACTTAGAATTGAAAATTATTACATTCTTCCGTACACAATAAAAAAAGTTGATGCCAATGTCAGAAACCAAAAATCTATTTCATCTGTCAATGCATGGTGTTGAAATAGATTCAATATGTGGCAGAGATTTAACAATTAATTGATTTTCTGTAACACAAAATAAAAATAAAAAAAACAGCAATCCTGCATTCGTAGAATTCAATCATTATACAAATTGTGTAGGATGGTTTATTGATTTAACTAAATCCATTTGAAATTCAATAAAAAGAAAATTTTCTGATCAACAGAGCAAACCAAAATAATAATAATAATTGTGTTACGCCCCTGAATTTATTAATTCATCATAAACTTTTTAATGGAATAAAATATTATAGTATGACACGAACGTACATAAAATTCAAACTCTTATAGAAAAAATTATATAAAAATGCAATAAATTCTTAAACAATACAAACTGTCAAATGCAGAGAAATTTAACATTTCTACAGAGAGAAAAATAAGTGTGAAAAAGATAAAAAATTGTAAGTTAAAAAAAAAATCTTTACATCAGAATAATTCTTCATCTAGACATGAGAGAGATTTGCAGAAAATTACTTAATAAAAATAATGTCATAAATGCAAACGAAGAACAGAATAAAATTTGTGAATCTACTCAAATTTTGTTTGCTTGTTTGCTTGAAGAAAAACATTCGAAATACTTTTTTAAAAAATGTCTGAGAGTGAACTTTTTTAATATTAAAAAATCGAATGCTGTCCAAAATGAATCTTAAACAGTTGAACTAAAATTCGACAAATAAAACAAATAAATTTTAATTTAACACAACTTTATATAAAAATTGAAATTATCAAATATATTTTGTTTTTATTTAATGAAACAGTAACTTAACCTTTGACTTATTTTGACGGTATTTTTTTTTTAAATCAAAAATAAATAAATAATAAACCACTGTATAAATTATTGACGTTTTTTTTTTTTCACTGATTAAAATACAAAAACGTTCTGTTATGTTTATAATTAAAAGAACGAGCCTCTTATAAAATATTATTCTTATCAAAAATTATTTTTATAAACAAAAGAACGTTTGCCAAATGTAATGGCGATATTTGCGTAGCTATGGATAATACGTCTTGAAGAACCCAGTACCGTACTGGTAAGTGAGAAAAATATTTATTATCAGTGAATAAATATTATCGTGTCAGTGAATAAATATTATCACAGTGAACTGAATTTATTCGTGAATTAATTTTTGTAATCAAATTTTCTTAAAACAAAAATTTGGATTTGTCAATTCAACGAAATTGGCACAGTAATAATTTCATAGAGTTGTATAAATATGTCTGAATAATATAATAATATCGTCTGTGACTTTACGTAATTGATGAACTCTTCAAAATTTAATTAAATAATATCAATAACAATGATATTGGAGTGATATAGAGATACATACACACACACACACACACACACATGTATATGTATAATTTGCATAATTGAGAGACAATTGAAGGTAATAAATTTTGATATGATTAATTTGTATTGTTAGAATGATACGATGATATTCAGTTAATAATTTTATATAAAATTTCTTATAAATTTAATTGAATTAAATATTTTATTATATTATTTATTTATGAAAAGAATTTCAAAAAGATTGATGTTTTTTTTTTTTATTCTTATAATCTTTTAAGAAATCTTTGGCATATAAATTTGTTGTTGTTATTGTTGTCATTTAAGAAAATAAAACTGGTTTTTTAAACATGAAATTCAAGTGAATTTTGTGTGTGTGTGTGTGTGTGTGTTTCTTTGAATTTCTTGTTTCATTTCAAAATTGAATCGCAAGTTTAAATTGCATTGACAAGAAAAAAAAAACCAATTCGTAATGTGATTTTGATTCAAATTTTTTTTTTAAAATGTAAAAACAGAAATATTTGTTTCTATAAAAAATAAAGATAGAAAAACGTTTATCAGTGATTTCTAATCTGTGCAGCTTCCTTTGCACACTTATAATTTTATATTTTTTCATATAATCGTTCAAAATTGAAATTCTAAGAATTGTATGATAAAACATGACAAAAATTAAACTTAATTTTTTATAGTGAAATAATAAAAATATGTCATCGCACCTAAATTGATAAACATTTTTGTGTTAATTTTAACCTTCTAAACTATTTTTTTTTGGTTTTTGTATTTTTAGAGAGTCCAACAATTATTTTGTATATTTTTTGTTTTCCTTAAAAATTAATTAGTTCACTTTGAACGTAGAATTTTATTAGAATTTATTTTTTGTAATAAAATGAAACCAAATTTCTCATTTTTAAAAATATTATTTTTTATGGGTTTCCACTGTGCTTGACTGTGACTGTTTGTGTGTGTGTGTGTGTGTGTGTGTGTGTGTGTGTGTGTGTGTGTGTGTGTGTGTGTGTGTGTGTGTGTGTGTGTGTGTGTGTGTGTGTGTGTGTGTGTGTGTGTGTGTGTGTGTGTGTGTGTGTGTGTGTGTGTGTGTGTGTGTGTGTGTGTGTGTGTGTGTGTGTGTGTGTGTGTGTTTGTAGACTGTAGCGTATGGATATTTTTTTTTTTTATGAAAATTTTCAAAATGTACAAATTGTACATTTTGCGTTCATTAATTACTTTATAGCCCAGCAAAAAGAAGAAATCAAAACTTTTATGATTTTATTCAATTAAATTATTACTTTTATTTTTTTATTTTGTTTTCAAATTTTTGTTGTTGTTGTTGTTTGCTCTTGTCTTATTTCCATAATTCATTTATTTTGATAGATAAAACAAAAAAAAAAATAAAGCTGACAAAAACTAAACAAAATAATATTATTATTAATTTCTGTGACTAAGCAAAATGAACTGAAGGGCAAAAATTTACAAATGAAAAGTGTAGAAATTCACGAATAAAAAAAAAAACTAACTATGAATTTATAAATAAAGTTGTTCTTTTCTGATGATTTGTTTTATTTTTGATTTGTCAATCATTTTTTTTTTTTATTATTATTATTGATTAGAAATTGAAATGATGAAAATATGATAAAAATATAGAAAATTCATTTCTTGATTATTTTTATTAAACTAAAATAAAAATGTAAAACCTAATTTATTTATTATCGTTTATATTGTGTTTTTTATTTAGAGGTCAAGTGTGCCGCACTATCTATAAATAATTATGTTATCAAAATGGATATAAAACTCATCAATTTATTCGTCTAAATAATGACGGATGTTAACTTAAGTCAACTTTACATCACCATAAATTTTGCTTTACTTAAAGTTTTACTCGTTCCGTATTTTTAAAGTGAAAAATGATTCAAAATATTTTTTTGTTTAAAAAGTTAAATTGAATAATTATTATATTGACACGACAACTGATTAATTATGAACTTATTAATTATGAATTGGAATTCAAAGAAACTTTTGATTACACCAAAATTCATAAATTACTTTATTGAACGTATTATTTCTTGTCACAATTAATAAATTATTTATTTACAGGCAATAAATGAGTGCCGGTTTCATTATGTAATTAATAATTTAATTAAATGTTCATATCGTTTACTAAAGTTTTAGTACGCAATTTTTGAAGAATTTGAAAGATTTTTGTGAGTATGTAAATTATATTGGATGAGGTACATATCCGAAGAAGACATTCTGAATGACGCAATAAATTTAATTGAACAATTGTCACTGAACCACACGAATGTATGATTTTATTAAAAGTGGGTTTACCTCTAAACTATTCAAATTTTTTTCTTCTAATTAAAATTTTTTGTTTATGTTTTTATTACTTTTTCTTTTATTGAACTAAAATTTATAGACACTTTCACTATTTTTATGTTTTATAAAACTTTAAAATAAATAAAGAAAAAAAAACTAACACAAAAAACACTGACTAAAGATTAAAAATTAGAATAATAATTATGTCACTTTTTATAAATAAATTATTTATAGAATTTCATCGTTTTATTTTGGTGATTTTTTTTATATATTAACTAATTAATTAAGTTTACGTTTTAATCATATTTGGGTATTTTATTTTAATTTAAACCAATTCTAATTTAAACCAATTTAAATTTATAAAATTTAATCACATTTATCTGATACCAAATCACTGTCCAAAAATAATGACTAAGAAATTAACACACTAATTAAATATGCGAAATAAAATTTTATATAACTTTTTAATTATTTTTTATTTCTTAAAATTTTAAATATTTGTGTTTTGTTTGTTTTGTTTATTTTGTTTATTTATATTTTTGTTTTTTGTTTTTTTGTTTTTCTTACTTCCACTTTATACCGTTGACAAAAACAGACTGAATATGAATTTAAAATATAAAACTGACTCTGTCTGAAATTCATTTCTTTTTTTTTCTTCTCTCTGTTTTTTTTTTTATTATTTTGCTTTGCTAGTCAAGTAGAACACGATAGAAACGAAATTTTCAGTCAATGTATAAAATAATTTTTTGTTTTTTAGCAAAGATTCAAACCACTATCATCGTCATATTCATTCTGTTGTAAATTGAAATAAATTGTAAAAAAAAAATATATAAATAGAGAATAAAACAGAGAAAAAGGTAAAGAGAGAGAGAGAGAGAAAAAATAAATAAAACGTGTTTAGTTTATTTATATCTTTTATTTGTTAACTGTTGACTTTGGGAGAAGTTGTAACTTTTTTTTTTGCATTCAATTTTTTTATGCTTATATTCAAGTCGCGTTCGCGTGCCTTATCCATATCGGTGGTTTAGTTTTTTTTTTTAAATATTTGTGACCATAACCATGAAGTTGAAAATATTCATTCTACATTTTATTATTCAATAGTTGCAATATTATGAATGTTTGTATAAAGTAAGTGAATATAGAATACATAACAAACATTATATTAAAGTTCAACAATTTTCCACATGTACACGGACAGAATTGATAAGAATATAATGGAGGAAATTTTTTCTTTAAATTGAATAAAAATGACCAATTAGAATTTATTATATTTATTTATTCTTTTCTTTAACGTTGAACTTGATTGATGATTATTTGACCTTTATCTTCATGTTGGTCATGTCTGTACTTTATCGTACTTGATTGTACAAAATTTGGATTTGATTTTAATAATCAAAAGAAATTTTAGTCGCTAACATTTAACATTCAGCGATTTCTTATATGAGTTAACTGCGTTTTATTCAACACTAATTCGGGAATACTCTGCTTATAATTTTTGCATCGGAAATACTTTTTTTTTTGCATTAGCAACAAATGTGACATTGTTTTCACCATAAAAGTTTAAGTGGGCGATTTTAAATAACAAATACAAAGTATATCATTAGAAAGTGTGCGACAAAAATTTGTAAATTTAAAAACAAAAAATTAAATTTTAAGCGCGCGATTTTAACATCCGGAATTAGTTTGATTATTTTAATTTTTTTTTTTTTGTGCGAACAATTTATTCTTATTGTTGATTAGATACCAAAATTAATTCATTTAAATGATAATACTGGGCACATGATGATGTAGATACAGAATGAAGTAGCAATGTACACACACACACTTATATATAAAATTATAAAAAAGAAATTAGTTTTAATGTCGCACAAGTTGAATCACTTAACACATTCAATTTTCAACTTAAACGAATTACAATAGAATTTTTTTGTATCAACTTTTTTTTTTTTTTTTTTAATAATAAAATATAATTTATTTTACTTTTTGTTATAACACTTTTGTTAAATTTTAAAATATTTTTATTCAATTTTCTTTACCGCACCTCATGGAAATTTTTTTCGATAAAAATTCCTGAAATGCATTGTTTTCTCTCCAATTTGAATTAATGGAAAAGTTGTTCTTTTTTTGGGATGAATAACATAAAAAAATTATTGCCATAAGAAAAGTTCCTTTGAAATCATTTTATACGATTCATTTTTGATTAATTTACAAATTACAATTTCTATAGAATTTACGCGTAAAAGTCAATATTGAAATTAATTTCTTTTTCAATATATTTGTTTACTTTTAATGTTCGTTCATTGAGTTATTCATCTCATTTTTACCTACGTATAATAAAATGCAAAAAGGCTTCTTCCTTTTTTTTTTAACCTAATACACACTTTATTATTATTGATTAGATTTTATTGTTTACAATTTACGTTAATGTATAAAAATAAGTGTGCGTTTATTAAATGTCGTAAGTTCAGGTCAAACTCTCATAAAATGTGTACATTAATAAATAATATTCATACAATATTTTAAGTACGTTAACTTTGTTGTGTTATTTTTTTGTTCTCTCTTTTTACAATAAGACCAAATAATAATAATAAATATTAATATTTTATTTTTTGGTTAAAAAAATAACAAAACATATAAATGTTGTGGCTAGAAAAATAATAAATTGTTATTAGATGGGTTGGTGAGGAGGATTTCGCAAGTGAAAATGACGTAGATTTTTTTTTTATTGTTATAATGGATTGGAAGCCATAATATTATATATGTTGAACGGAAAAAGCGTCAAACATTTTTAGAAACAAAAAAACAAAACATAAAAGACAAAGAAAAAGAATATACACGCGTCAAAAATTATATTAATAAAAATATACGTCATACATAATGTCGATTGCAAATTTACTTTATTTATGGGCCTAACACAGAATACACTTCTCCGCCATTAGATCACCATTTAAACCGCATATGGATAGCAAAGATATATTTTGTCTGACGGAAACTTATATAATCAGAAGTGAATTGAGGAGGTTATAAATTCAAATACGAATAAGTCCACTTTTGATCAATTTGAAGTTGAATATGCGATTTTATTGATATTTTAAAATTGAACAATGCTATAAATTTTATTGTTGAAACAAAACCAGTTAATTCATTTTTAACGTAATATAAAAAGGATAATAAAGGATGATCAAATATGCTATTTAATAAGTTAATTAATCCTCAATTTCAGTTAAATTAAAAGACGCCTAAAAGCCGCGCTTATTGCAGGATAGTTCCTCTTTTTGATTCTTATCCAGAGTTCATCAGGAAAACCCCTAAAACATAAATCTTATAGAATTCATGTAAAAACGCCAACATACAGAGAGTCCACATCTGTCAATCTGAAAGTAGGGTGTGTGTGAATCAACCCAAATATTGTTAGTTTTTTGTGTAATTTTTCCCCTTTTATGTGATTTTTTTTTTTAGTCTTTCTAAAATCAATAAAATCAAAAAAAAAAAAAGAGTATATTAGATCAAGATTTTATTTTCTTCTTCATTTATTGACAAGTTTAGTTGACAAATCTACCCCATTGATATATTTACAGCCCCAATTTACATGTCCTTTTTTTCTATCTACATAGGTAGACGTCATGTCACGTCTACGTGTGTATATGCGTGTGTAAGCTAAAGAAATCAAAACTTATGAGAAGAAAAAAGTAAAGGAGGAACAAAATATTATTATTAAATTTATATAGAAAATATTTGAAAATCAAAAAGGCAAAGATTTATTTTTTTTTTTGAATTTAATTTATTTTCTTTAGAAAAACAATTTTGGTTTTTGGTTAAAAGAAGAAAAAATAAAAAAGGAAGAAGAAAAATTGAAAATATTGAAGAGCAATAGAAAAGTAGAAGGGGGTGGATAATGATGTGAGCTTTATATTAAGAGTTTGAGTATATTATATAAAGTGATTTTTTTTTGTGTTCAGAAAGAGCTTATTCTGTTTAAATAAATACATTTTTTTTTTGTAGAATATTTTGTTTCAAGATAAAAAGATTTATCATGAAATTTACGTCTATTTGAATATCCTTAAACCAAATCAATATTGTAACGTAAGTGTCAAAAATTGACGAAAATTGGAATGATTCTCATACCACCCTTTATTTGTACTTATTTTTTTCTTGCATTTAGGATTATAATGGAGAAATCAGAGAAATTCTTAAAAAAAATTTACAGACATCCTATGTGCAAAAACGTGTATATAAAAGATTCTTACCGTTTAAAATGTTAATCTCGCAATAAATATTCAAATCATAATGAAAAGCTCCACCTCAGTAATGCGAAAAATTTCTACGATTGAACTTTTTCCTTAAATCACAATAACGCTTTCTGTAAAATCCTAATTCAAATGAAAAGAATTTCATTTCATGTAGAACAGACTGCGTTGTAATCGCATAAATGCACGAAAAATAACCAGGATTCTAACTAATAAAATTGTATTTAATACTTTATGTAGACGTCGCTACGAATTCTTTAAGAGAAAAAAAAAATGTTGATTTGATAAATTTATAGGAGGTAATATTTAGATGGAAAATCCTGGAAACATCTTAAAAGATTAATCAAATTTGTAAAGTTGTTTGCATACGCATCAAGCATACATGATTCGTGTACATTTTACATAATTAATTAGAAAAAAAAAAGAACGAAAGAAAAAAAGAAAACTTTTCTTGTTCACAAATTTTACGATTTTCTTTTTCTTTCCTTTTCGTTGTTTTTTTTCCATATTTTTTTTTTTTATTATTTTAACATGAATAAAAAATGTAATTTCGGTAAAGAAACAAAAGACATTAATGATTCAATTTAAAGAAAAAAAAAACCATGGTAAATTTTGGAGTCTCTTTTGGTATGGTAGACATTGTTTGACATTTTGTATGAATTTATTTCTTGTTAAGGTTGTTGTACTTTTTTTTTTGAAAAAAAAAAACGAATATCTTCAAGAACAGTGGGGGAACATTTTATTCATACTTAGTTTGTTTACCATTAGAAAATTAGTAGAAATAATGAATAGAATAATAAACACACACACACGTACACAATCACATGCATAATAAACTAATTTAATTTTGAAACTTTTGTAAAGTGTACAGTTGCATTTGGTATTATTCGAGTCTAGTCGTAGTATTTAATTGAAAAGGATTATAACATTAAATTCTTGATTGTATGATTTTAGGTCAACAAGGATACTTGTTTTGGTGAAATTATTAGTCTCTGTTTTTTTTCCACTTAGAATTTATAAACATTAAAAATGAATTCAAAACTCATAATAATTTATTTAAATTTTCTAAAGTTCCAAATCAAGAAAATTACATTTTTCCATTTTCTATCTCTCTCATCCGTGTTTCATTTTCCTTACAATTATTTTGAAATATATATTCTTTACTAGTTTTATTCTTGCTTATTTTTTCTTTTGAATATATTGTAGAAAGAAGTTTATAAAATAAATCAAGTAAAATATTTGTGTACAAATAAAAATATGGATAAAAAAAAAATCACTTACACACACGGATCATTAAGGAAACTTTTAAAGCTTAATAAAAAATATATTTATAGAAGAACCAAAGAAAGAAAAAAAAATTGAAAGAAAAACTAGAATATATTTGTTGGTATAAAATGGATTTTCTTATAAATTTTATTTTTTCTTTAAAATTAAAAAAAAATAGAAAATATATTTTTAAGATAAAATAGAAGAAAGGAAGAAGATGTTAGTTATGAGGGTTGTGATAGAGTCACTTGGTTGAATCAAGGGAATTATTTTGTAAAATAATGCGGTTAGATATGAAGAATGTTTTTTTTCTTTGGTTGTAACGTAAAAAAGAATTCTGTATTTGTTGTTTTTTTTTTAATATAAAGAAAGAAAGTAGAAGTAAAATTCTGAAATATTTTTGTGATGAAAATGGTAGAGAAAACTAAAGGATAAATATATTAAATGAAATGGAAAAATAAAGAATAAACTTCTAGAGAAAAAAATGTAGGAGTTTTGAAAAGTTTCAAGGCAATTTTTTTCTTATTCTAAAAATAGTTTGAAAATTATTAAATTAAAGTTCAAAAAACCCCCAACACTTTTCATAAATTATTTTCAGTTATCTTTTTATTTATTATCGTCTGTCCTTATTTTTCTTTTTATTATTGTTTTTTTGTCATTGTTGTTGTTTGTAAAATGGGAGACTTTTAATAGATTTAATTTTGTATTGAAAATTTAAATGAATTTTTCTTTGATTATTTATAATTTTGGTTTATTTAAAATAAACATGAATTGATTGATTTAATTTTGAACATCCTTTTCAATACATTAATTAAATAAGTGTCCAAGAGTGTTAATCCTTTATATTCAACTAGTTGCTTTCACAATAGAAAAAGTTAAAAAATAATTACTGATTCCTATAACTTTTATAGGAAAAGTTAATTTAAAATTTAAAAATTACTTCAAAGCTTTTAGTTTACATACATTTATTTTTAGGTGATGCCTCTGTTAAGGTCCATTGTGCATCGACTATACACACTATTAGTTTGAGTTGAATTGAAAGTTAAATTTTTAATTAATTTGTGTATAGTTTCACATGGATTCGGTACGATTTGGATTAAGAGTTGGAATAGTTTAGATTTTAGACTTATTAACGTGTCTTGTTTCAATTGCCAAGGTCATTTAGGACACGGTATTTGGAGTTGACAAATAAAACTGAAATATTTATTTTGTATTATTTGTAAAATATATTTTCATAAAAAATATGGGGAATAAAAAATAGACGGAATTTTAATTGTATAAAACGAAAAGCGAAATAAAAACCGCGAACGGATACACACAAAAAAAAAAGTAAACCTTTACAAAATTCAATATAATATTCTGTAAGCAGAAACAACCCCCTTTTTTTCTTATGGTGTTGTTGTTAATTCCAAGGAGAAAAGAATCCCAATTTTTTTGTTGCTTTTTATTTTATTTTATTTTATTTTATTTCATGTAAATAAAAATTGAATACAAGAGAGAGAAAAAAAAAACCCCGATATTTTTTCTTTTTACTTTTTTCACAAATATTTTCTTCATTTCTCTTTTCGTCCTTTTTCTTATCTTTCATTCCCTCTTTTCCTTTTTTTTTCCCCTAAATCTTAACACACAAAAGATTATCCAATTTCTGTATTTACTACAATGTTCATCATTTATTCAAAGATTTTTTTTTTTTTTTTGGTTAAATATTAATGTTAGAATATTGATTTCTTTCTCTGCTTTTATATATAGCATCAAACAGATCATTGAATTATATTATTTGAATAACGAAAGATGAAGAAAAGAAGAAGAAAAGTAAAAATTGTACGACAAAAGTGGAAAAGAGAGAGAGAGAGAGAGAGAGAGAGAGAGAGAGTGAGAGAGAGAGTGAGAATTCAGATACTTTTGGCAGTATGTCAATATTTTATATTAAAATAAATTATATAATTGTGATAAAATATGATTTATTAAAATGTGTAAATCATAAATCAATAATAAGAAAAAAGAATAAAGAATAAAGAAGAAGAAGAAGAAGAAGAAGAAGAAGAAAAATAAAAGGATATTATATTACAAGACACGATATTCTTATCCTTCATAATCCCTATATAAATATAACGATAAAGAAGATGGCTAGAGTAACATTTAACTATTTATTTTCATTCAGTTTTCTTCTTTTTCTTCTTCCTCATCATCGTTTTTTTTTTTTTTCTGTTATCAGAATTTATTTTTGATCTGTAAACGATAGATTTTGTTTGATTACATTATTCAAAGTGTAAAGATTTTAGATGAAAATAAAGAGGAAGAAAAAAAAAAAAAAGAATGAAAGGAATTCATTGGATTATTTGGGATTAGTAAAGATTTTCATCTGATTGGGAATCTTTAAAATGTTAAATTCACTTACATGAATTTTAACTGAAATAATTTTAATTTTGAATGAATTTTCTTTAGAAAATTGAGAAAATTATTATTTTCTTTTTTTTCAATTAGAAATTCGATTCATTCTGTAACATGAATTTATGTAATCCTTTTCAAATTTATATTAACATACAAATCATTTTCTCCCTACGGACAAATTCTCTAATTAAATATTATGAGGTTTTTCTTAATTCCAGGAAGAGTTTACATTGAATTCTGTCAATTATATTCAAATTTAATAAAAATTACCTGATTAGTTGAAAAGAATAAAATATGTATACGTGAATTACTGAATACCAATTCTAATTTATCCATTGTTACGTTAAAATTCTGTTCCACCTTTCATCGATATAACAATTGAACAAAAAATTTATTCTTCTTCCTTTTTTTTTTTTTTTTTGTTTTCGGTTTTCTTCTTTTTCTTTTTGGAAAGCCAACTTTTTATTAAACACAACAAAAAAAAAATGATTGTTAGAAAAATCAAAATCATTGTGAAAAAAATTCTAATAAATCATCGATAAAAACAAGAAAATTTCATAACATAACAAAAAGAAAAAGAAAAAGAAAAAGAATTTCAACCGAAAACAAAACAATTCACTTTGTATAAAAAAAAAAACAAAAAAATTACTGAATGTAAAACTTGTGGGGGTGAAAATTTCTAAAGTATAAAACATGGATTAATTCAAGTAGATGTATATACAACAATCTATATTTTATTATTTTTTTTTTCTGTAAAGCAGCTTCTACCTAACTTCTACCTACCTATTTTTTTTTTTTACCTAACAAAAATAAAAAATAAAAGAAAAAAAGAAACGGCAAAAAGAAAAAAAAAAAAGAAAACCTTTGGACTATACACAAAATGAAAATTTCAAAATGGTTCAATTGGCTCAAAAGTATAGGCACCACACCAATTTAATAAAATATTCCCTTGTTTCCTGTTTAACAACAAAATCACTTAATTTTAGAAAATTCACTTTGGTGAATTGGGTGATGAATAAGAAGAAGAAAAAGAAGAAGAAGAAGAAGAACAAAGACGAAGTAAAGAGAAAAACGAACAAAAAATAATCATTGCGTAATGATTTATTAATGGACAAAAAAAAAAAAATTAATGATCGAAGTTTTCTATGAAGAAAGCGGATTAGAATGTATTTATAAAGTTTAGTTAAATAACTTGACCGTCAGGGATTTAAAGCTTTTAACCCATAACAAAAAAAAAACAACACAACACAAGACGGAACCAAAGAAAAATGAGTTATTCTTAAATAATTATAATATGAGAAAGAAGAAAAAAAATTAAAGAAAACACAACAAGGGGAATAAACCAACAAAAAAACAAACGCAAAATTATTTATAGCAATTTTATTCTTTCTAATTTTTTTTAACAAACGGATATTAGCCCCTTCACTTCAAGTTAAAAATATTGTTGTTGTTGTTGTTTTTACATTCTGCACAAAAAAATCATTTACGAAATATTTTTCTTTCAATGATTTTTCAATTAAATTTTCTGTTTTTATTTTATAGAAAAGAAAAAAAAAAAAAAGAAGGATTCAAAAGGTCTGAACATTTGAGTGTAAAGAAATAGACAAAAATAAAGTGAAAATGTGGAGGCGCCTGGTCGGCAAATAGAATTCTAAAAGTGTTGTGAGAATAAAAATAGAATAAAATTTTTTGAAGTCGTCTCGTTTTCTTTTTTTTTTTTCATTTTGTTAATCTCGAGGGGGGTTTTTTTTTTTTGTAAATTTAACCTTCATTAAGTATCGGTTTTTATTTTTCGTTTTAATTAAAAATAAAAATAAATTTAAATCTATTTCTTTAGAATTTCAATTTCCCCTTCTTGTTTTTGCTGAACTTTGTTATGCTATTCACATGTGACATGTAACATGTCAGATGTATCGCCCATGCATTTTTTTTTTTCGATTGATTTATTTTTCTTTCTCGTTTTATTATTTTTGTAAAATATTAAATATAAATAAATACAATAAAAATTGATTATTTTGTGGGTACACATATGAAGGCGTACCTATAGAGTATAGACGAACAAAAAACAAAATATAGAAAATTTTCATTGATAAAAAAAGTATTTTCGAAACGGAAAAGATAAACACAAGGGAAGCGAAATACAAAAAAGAAGGAATTAAAAAGAATAAAAAAAAAAAGAAAATTCTTTGAAAAATTTAATTTTTTTTTTTTTATTAAAAAAACCAAACAGATGAAAAATGCAACAACAACAATAACAAAAAAAAATCCTATAAATTCCAGTTCTAGTATTATATATATATATATATATATACTTTGATATGCCAAGGCTTTCTTTACTCTCTACTCAAATGTCAGCACATATAACTAAAGAAACAAAAAAAAAACAGGAGACGGAAAAATAAAAGTAAAAGAAGAAAAATATCAACAACAACAACAACAACAACAACAACAACAACAACAACAACAACAACAACAACAACAACAACAACAACATTGATATTTTTCTTCTGAACAAGAGTTATTGAATTCCGTTCTCCTGTGCGCAAAAATAAAAACCTTCTATACCACCCAAATCTTTATGGATAAATATAAAATGTACATACATATATCTGTATATAGGTACCTGTTGACACAGACTTACATATACACAAAAAGAGAGTACTTTCATGTTTGTTTTCTTTGAAAATGCCTCTGCTATAAAATATATACTTTATGGATAAACAAATATCAAAAGACAAAACTTAAGAGGATCAAACATTTTCTCTCTCAAAAATAATATTTTATTGACATAAAGGTTGGGCAGATTATTGTTTGTTTTTCTTATATAACACATACATACATCCATACATACAACCATACATATTGTATTCTACATTATTATACATTTAGAGATATCTATGTGGTGTATGTATCTATGTTTGTGTTTATATGTATGTATGTATGTTTTGGTAAGTATATATAAATGAATATATGGTGTCGTTTATTGTACATATTTATTATCATACAATCATATTATATAAAAAGAGGTAAAAGAAAAAAAAAAAGAGTGTAAATGGTAGTTATGTCTGGTACATTTTGGGACTTAAACATTTCTGTTTCTTTTTTTTTTTTTTTTTGGGGGGCCAGATGGGAGGAGGCTTATGAAGAATATTTTCTTTTCTTTTGTCAAAAATATATATTTTTTCTTCTACTTCTTTTTCTTCTTCTCTACTTCTTTTATTTACTGAAATTTCAAAATTCTGAATTTATAGAAGCATATAAGGATTATTTTGAATATACCTTTTACATTAACATACTTAAGACAGAATGAATGACAAATGCTGTGATAAATACAATATATAAGATTGTTCAATAATAATTTTTAATTTTGTTTACTTTAACAATTTAAATTCACATGAAATTCATAAGAGACAAGATAAATCTTTTTGGAAAATAACAAATGATTTTTTTTTCCTTTCTAAACAATTGCAATTGTCTGTGTTTTATTAAATTTAATTATTTAACATTTTATTGTTTTCACACATTTGCTTCCCATTATAAAAATGTATATTCTAAGATCATCTTGTGTTCTAAAAATATCTGTTTTGTTAAATACAAATATTTCTATCACTATTATTTGTCAGGTAATTAAAATGATTTATCGTTTAATTTTTTAATTAAGAGAAAGGAGAGAAAAGAAAGTTAGAGAAAACCCATAGAATATTTTAATATAATTGATTTTGAAGAATCAATTAAATCGTATATTATCATTGTGAAAATTGAAACAATATTTTCATTATTCCCACTGTACCTATATATGCCATTGTATTGTAAAGTTAAATTTTCTAAAGACAAATCATCATTAAAATGCATGTGAACAACTTTTGTCTCTATTGATTTCTTGATAATCTAATTGATTAAGTTTCGTTGAAAATTTTGTAATCTATTGAGAGATGAAAAGATTACAAGATGGTATGATTACATACGTTCTGTACCAATATTTTTATCGTTTTGGGTTTTCTTTAAAACTCGTAAGTTAAAAAAAAAAAAGTTAAATATTTTTTTGATTGAAAAATATTAAATAAATAGAAGAAGATGAGGACGAAGAAAAACATGATAGGAAATCTTTTAAGAAATTCTTTTCTTATATATAAAAAATATTGGAGAATAATCTGATTTTTATACTAACACTAAACTTTTTATTTATTGTTGTTCGATGCTTCTTAACTTTGCTTTTGTCAAAGAAAATTGTTTGTATATTTGTTTGTTAGTTTTATTTTTTTTTCCTTCTTTCCACTTCTCCTCTCTTACGTGAAAAACTTTTTCTTCATCTTTTGGAGAATTTTTCTTTTTATATTTTTCTTTTTCTTTCTTTCGATTGATAGAAATTTGAGTAAATCGTTTTCTACTTTCTTCTTTTATTTTGATTTTGATTTTGATTAAAATATTAAAGAATTTGATTGACATTTTTATAACTTCAAGTTAAGAATAGAAAAAGTTTTGTTTCTTTCGTCGTTTTTGTTTTTTTTTTCTTTTTCTTTTTTCTCAACAAATAAAACAACAAAAACTTTTATTTGTTATTCGATATTTTTTTATTTTATTAAAGTGTTTTTTTTATGTCCATTTATGTCATGTTATTGTGACATAGTTTTTCTTTTTTATTATTCAACGTAAAAATTGAACTTTAAATTCAAACGTTGACACAATAATAATTTGTACTTTATTAATTGATTTTGATGCACAAGATGCTACAAGATGCACAAGATGTTACAAGATGCGACTAGATGGTACACAACTGGTCTTTGACTGTATTTAATTCTAATAATCTATTTGCCCATATCAGAAATGTGTCTATGCATTTTTGACCTTTAAATTCTTTAAAACTGTAACTTTAATTGATTTAAGAATAAAAATGTTGTGACGTTTAAAAGTTGTTATTCAGAATCAAATCATGGGTTTTTTCAACAATATAATATTTTAATTGAATGTGGAATGAAGACAATATAAATATCTTTAACTCAATTTCGAAATAAATGACGTTTAACAGTTTTTTATAAACGGCGCCTCATAATCACTAAAAAGTTTTTATTTTTGTTGAAGGATTTTTTCCCATCAAAAGTTTTACTTTTTTTTTTTTACTAATCTACGAAAGAATTAATTCTTCATTAACTGACCAAAAATTACCATAATTAATTGAATTATTTTTAGAAATTCTTATTAATTATATCAAAATATTTCTTCATAATTACTTAAGAGTTAATTGAAATTATTTAAATAGAATAAAATGTACAACAAATAACAAAAAAAGTAATTTTTTATTCTATTCCATGTAAGCACAAAATTTGTTAAATGTAAGGAGAAAAGAGAGAAGGAAGTAGAAGAAGAATGAAAGAAAATATATTATTTTTTTTTTAGTTGAATTTAAATTGATTTTTTTTTCCTTTTTTGTTTTTCTTTGTCCCTTATTATTCTCATATGTCACGATATGCAACAATTATGTTTTAATTGATTAAAAGGGTGGATTTATTTTCACTGTCAATACATATAGAGAAAATAGGAAGAAAGGAAAAATCAGTCCCATTTGATATTGATATCTGTATAATATAACATATTGATTTTATTTGAAATGTTTTATTGTTTTCTATTTTCACCTAAAATGTGATAAGACCAAATAGGGTTTTATATGGATTTTTAGTATGTGATTTTAGTGTGTGACAACATGAGTAATTTAGATCAATAATCGACAAGCAGTTCGATTATATTTTCTTTTCTCTCTCTCTCTCTCTCTCTCTCTCTCTCTCTCTCTGTCTACATAAATAAAAAGGCAGTAAATATTTTTTGTTTCTCTACGTAGAAAATAACGGAAAATAAACAGAAAAATACAAAATTCAATAAATAATTTGGAAAGAAATTATCGGTTAGAAAATTAGTTTGATTTTAAATTTCAACTTGAAAAATTATTAAAGAATATTCTATGGATTATCGATTTAATAATTTGTTGAAAAAAAAAATAAGAATTATCAATTATTTTATAATAAATAATTAAAATTAATTGTTAACGCCAATTATGAAAAATTTAAAGAACTTTGTGTACAAATTTTTTTCGGTTCGGAATGAAAAAATAAATTTTTAAAATTATTTTTGACGAAAAGAAAAAAAAAGGAGAAGAAAATTGAAAAAAGAAAAAAGAAAAATTAACAAATCAAAATTAAATCGCTTGAGAAGAAATTAAACAGAAAAAAAAAAACAAAAAAGAAAATGGAAAAAATGTGAAAGAAGAAATTCCAACCAAATAATCAAAGATGACAATTTCCTTTATTATGATTTCAATTAAGTCTGAGTTTTTTTTTTATCATTTTTACCCACCGTTTTTTCATCTTTCTTTCCATTTTTTCCCGCTCTTTCGTCTCCCTTTTGTTAAGTGATTTTCTCTGTTTATATTATGAATTAAAACAAAAAAAAATTATTCCAATAATAAACCAGAAAAAAAAAAAATTACGAAAAAATTTCTGGAATGAGAAATGTGAAGCGTTCTTTTTGCTAACAACGATTGAGCTGATTTTTTTTTTAAGCGTTCTAACAGGCAATTAGGAAATGGTAATTTAAAAATTTAAAAATGCGAAAAAAAAAAGAAAAGAAAAGTAAAGGAAAAAATACTAATAATAATTCCCGCATCAAAACAGGGTGAAGTAGAGGAAGAAGGAAAAAAAGGGATCAAAAGAAAACGATAAGAGAAAAAAATGAAACAAAAAAGAAAGTAAAGAAAACAAAAAAGGAATAAGAAACAAAGAAAAAAAAATAAAATAAAGCTTAATTTTAATGACGAATTTGGGTTGATTGAATCTAAGATTTATTATGTGTGTATGGCTTTATTTTGTTGTCTATAGTTATGAATGTGAATGTGTGTGTGTGTGTGTGTGTGTGTGTGTATGTATCAATGTTCTTAATTTTATTTGAACGGACATTAGATTAAACTTTCCTAAATAAAATTAGTTAAGCAAAATAACAAACCTTATTATAATTTGACACTTTTCTGAGAAAATAGCCATCGGCAAATACCGGTTATATTTCAGTGATACCAGTAGAGAATTATTTTATATAGAAGTTAATGCATTTGAAATTCTAAACACTAGTTTCAAACTAATTTGGCTTTAGTTTAAAGTTAAGGGAAAAAAAACTCAAATATTCCTAGCCAAGAATATTTTTCCTAATCCTATTTTCTATTTAGTTTTTTTTTGTTTTATGTTTTCGTTTATTTGTGTGTTTGTATGTGTGAAATTATATACTTATGTGTGTGTATTTATTTATTTTTATAGTATATTTATCAAACAAACAATTCTGGTGTTAAGCCAAATATAGATAAGGATTATAAGGTAAAAATTATACGAAGAGACGCCAGACATCTCCTTGTTATTTTTTTGGTCTCTTCTTCCTTCTACTTCTTCCTCTTCTCCTTTTTTCTTGTAAGTGCTTTTATTTTTCATTTGGAACAAAAAAAAAAAGTTTTGTTATTTATTATAAAAGATACCAAAAAAAGAAAGAAAAAACAGAAGAAGAAAATTCAAGGTTAAACGAATATATTGACGATGATGCCGATATATTGATAATGATAATATTTTTATGTTGAATGTTGATGATGGATTTAAAAATTGATTGATTCTTTTAAATAACAAAAAAAAAAAAAACTAAAGTTGATGTACCTACCTATTTCATGTCTTTTTTCCCAAACTCTATTTTGATACGATCAACAACATTTACAACAAAAAAAAAAAATAAATAAAAAAAAACACACAACTCAGATTTAAAGACTTTAGACTTTAAAATACGACTGTCTATTTTATTTTCATTTGAATTGTTTTTTTTCCTTCACATTTGGTCTGGATATCTGGTTGGACATTTTACTTTATCTTTTTTTTTTTTTTTATTTCGAATATTATTCTACTGTCATAACATTCTATAATTAGATTTATAATAAACTCTACACAAACAATTATTTATACCACTTTATTGTTGTTAACAAAAAAAAAATAAAAATAAATAGAAACTAACATTGCTTTGTTACTTGTTACTTGTATAAAGATAAAAACCAAGTGAGTTTAGAAAACTTTTATTCATTCTTTTTTTTATTATTATTTCTATTTGTTGTTTCTATTTATTATTTTATATAAAGTTATATATTTTCTTCTGTTTTCTTTTATTAAATATGAAACCTTGCAATGTTGCAATACAATAGAATTTTATTCGCCATATATCAACATAAAAGTAAATGACACAAATTTCGATTTAGTTTTCTTTTTTTTTTTGTTTATTTTTTTTTTTGGTTTTGTTTTTCCAGAGTTTTACCTTTTTTTTCTTTCGGTTTTTCTTTTTATGTCAATTGAAAAAAAATAATCTTACAATTGAATATTATTCTATTTATATCCACTTGTCGGACAATTCTATAAATATAATAAAGATGTCAAATTTAAACAAGGACAAAATGTGTCAAAAGTTTATTATTATTATTATGATTATGATTATTATGATTATTATTCTCAAGAGAGAAAATATTATTTGTGTGTTAGTGTATGTGTGTGTGTGTGTATGCATTGTGTCAAAATAATAGAACATGAAAACCCCAAATGAGTTTCAATTAAAATATTCTCTAATGTATTTTAAGAAACATTAATTTTATTAGAAAGTTTAAGAAGGCAAACATAATTCTTTGCTACTATTTTATATTTATTTTATTGAGATGAAAAACTTTTACCAAATTTATTTTACATTTATAAACAAAATACAAACAAACAAAGAAACAAATAAACAAACAAATAAGCAAAGAAACAAACAAACAAGAGAAAACATAAAAAATAAAATATAATTTTGTTGAAAGATTTTAAAGAATTTTTAAATTACAAAAAAAAAAATTCATCTTTAAGAAATTGAGGCTTCGAACTTGAACCTCTCTCTCAATAATTACACCAATAAAATTTGGTCGAAGAAGAAGAAGAAGAAAAAAAAATCAAGTTATACAGTTTAAATGAATTACAACAATTTTCTTATACATAAAAGGAACATCTTATTGTGTAAAAAAGAAAAGAAACATGAAAAGAAAAGAAAAGGAAAGAGAGGAAATGAGAAAAAAAAATATAAGAAAATGTTTGTTAGAAAAACTTTTTGGGAGTCTCTACGAAATTTATCGTATTTGTTTTAACAAATGCTATCACAAAAACCTCCACCGAATCCTTTTCTATTTTTTTTTCTTCTTCTTCTACTTCTTCTCTCCACCATTCTTCTTCTTCTTCTTCTTCTTATTTTATTTTATTTTAGTAAAAGTTATGAGTTACAATAACCTCAATGGAATGGAAAGTTCATAAAATGAAATACAGTAACCAAAAAGAAACAGAAAACAAAAAAAAAAAAATAACAGAAGAATATTTTAGTGGTGGTGTAACGAGTGAGAAAATGGGAGAGGAAGAGAGAAGATTAACAAAAAACATATTTTTAATTCTTTTCTTCCACTTTTTATTTACCTCTGTTCATAGATATTTTCTAAACAATTTTTTTTTTTTCGTTTCTAATAAATAAATAAACAAAAAAATTTCTTATTTAAAACAGAAAAACGAAGTGAAAAAATATTAAATATTTTATTATTTGTTATTTTTTTTGAAAGAAAAAACAAAACAACAACAAAATGTGTATTTTTACCTCTTAAATTCTTTTCGTGTAATTTTATATTTTATATTTTATATTTCTTTATTTTTTTTTTTTTTTTGTTTAAAGAGAAGAAAGAAAAAGAATAAAGTTCAATTGAATTTTAAATAAACAAAAAAGAAAAAAAAAAAAATAGAAATATAAAAAATGGAAAACAAAGTAAAAGTTGTAATTTTGATCTGTTTCAATGATTTTGTGCGTGGATTTTAACAATTTTGAAAGAAAATATTGAAAGAAATTTCACCAAAAAATTCATAAATATTTAAAGCGTGGTTCTTTTGTCTCCTCATTTTTTTTCTTTCTTGGTTACGTTTTTCTTTAGAATTTAGAAATTTTTGAAAATCCATTGCTTTGAAAATATGTGAACTCAATTAGAAGAAAAAAATTGAAATGTACCGATTTTTTTTTTTAAATTGAAATTAAAGATAAAATACATTAAATTAATTTCACTGCATCCCAAAATAGTTAATAAATGAATGTAGAGCAAAAGTGAATGAGCGAAAAAAAAAAAAAAAGAAGAAAGAAACTCAACTCAACGGAAAATATCCTCTTAATAAATTCCCCTTTAAATTTATACATACACAGGTACACAATACATACACATACTAATTGTAAACACAAATGTTGGAAAATATAATACAAACATAGAATATTCTGTGAGTGGGGATAAAATAAGCTTTTTCTACGATAAGAACAAATTCCACACGAAACTAGACGAACATTAACCGATTTTCCAATGTTAGCTTTTTATCGAGTTTCTGTATCGGGTTTCTGCTTCATTTTCAACATTTTCTTCTTCTTCTTTTTGTTCGTTTTTTTGGTTGTAATTTTTTTTTTTTTGTTTTTGTATGTTGAAAAGAAAAATTTATATATCACTTTTTTAGTCGTATCGTTGCGGTCGGTCGGCGTTGATTCATTTATTTTAATAAAACAAAAAAATCTTATAAAGAAAATAAGTACAGAAAAAAAAAAACAATACAATACGGAAAAAAAGAAATCTACAATAAAACGGAAAATTTAACCAGGTTCCGTTTATATTTTACATTCGTGATTAAAATTAATTTGTTGTTGTTTTATTTTATCTTATTTCATTTGACGTTTTATTTCTTGTGGATAAGAGAAATCTGTATTGTTTTATAATTCAATAATTAAAATTGAACGAGAGAAATTTTTAATTGAAGAAAAATGAATAAAAAAAAAATACCCCCACAATAAATAAATTGTCAAAATAGAAGAACAGAAGAACAGAATATAAAGAAATAAAAAAAAAAAAGAAAAACACAAAAACAATTCAAAATGGATAAAGTGATAAAAAAATATATTTATTTAATAAAATAAAAAAATAAAATAAAACAGAGTGAAAATGGTGTTAATTTAATTTCATGGTTTTTATGTGAATTTTATATATAATATACCTAAGTGTATGTGCTTCTGTGTGTGAGTGTTAAGTCATCAAAATAAGAAGAAATAAAAAAAAAAATATATAAAAAAAAGAAAAAAAAAGAAAAAATGAATTTAAAGTTAATTGAATTATTTTCATATTATTCAACTTTTTTCTTCTAACATCCAGTTGTAATACACCATTGATAATATTTTATGTAAAGATAAATTATCTATATACGCCGTATAGATAAATAAAAAGTAAAGTAGAAAGAAAAAAAAAACGTCCTCAATAAGGACTAAGAGGAAGGGGGGAGACTAAAAGAATTAAAAAGTACATTTCAATTTAATTGATAAGAATTTTTTTTCTTCTTCTCTTCATCTTCTTCTTCTTCTTCATCTTCTTCTTCTTCATCTTCTTCATCTTCTTCTTCTTCTTCTGTTGTAAAAGAATCTTTTGAAATTAATTTTCACTTTTTTTTTTGGCTCTATCCTATTCATCCTTCTTGGATCAATTTTCAATTGAACATATTTTTTTTTCTTCTTTCTTTTCTATTTTATTTTTCCTTCAGGATCATTTCTTCTTCTTTTTTCTCGAAGAAAAAGTGATGAAACTTTTATTATTCTTTTTCTGTTTGTGTGTGTGTGTGTTTTTTTTCTATTCTCCCTTTCTTTCGTCCTAGATGGAATATTCGAAATAAGATTAATGCGGGAGTGAAGAGATGATACAAAAAATAAATAAAAGAATATCACATTTTTGAATGTCAATCGATGAATATTATTTTCTGTTGGGACTGTCTTTAAACATGTCTTATGCCATGTCATGTCTTATGTCTCTTGTCTCATGTATCTTGTCTTATATCCTATAAGAAAAACGATTTTGTATTTCTTCTTTTTAATAATATTTTGCTTGTATTGTTGTTAGTGTATTTTTTTCTTCACTATTCCGTTTCCGTCTCTTTGTTTCTCTTGTTTTTTTGTTCTTTTTTTTTGGGATATGATAAAATGACACAAATATGCGACATGTTCATTCAATTAATTTGTAGTTTCACTTTTAATAACATCAAAAACAACATCAACCACAACAACGGGGAAAAAAAAAAATAATAATAACAACAACAACTAAATTGGATGAATTTTAAATTTAAAAAAAAAATAAAGAAGAAATTACCCCCATTTAGCCTTATGGCCCCACTTCATCTTCATCTTTTTATTTTTTTTATGC
This sequence comes from Pedicia rivosa, assembly GCA_963082725.1. NCBI lineage: Eukaryota > Metazoa > Arthropoda > Insecta > Diptera > Pediciidae > Pedicia > Pedicia rivosa. Next base: position 13,275,203 of record OY720151.1, on the reverse strand, counting down.
AAACCCTCTAAATTTTCAAAGCCCTTATAGCGTGTCTCTACTCATGTATATGATTTGGAAAGATTTTCTGCTTTCTCTTTCGGTGATTTGCATTTTAAATTCTAATAACAATATTATTTATAAACAACAGATTATCCTCATCAATAATTGGTTTAGATGTATCCCTTTTATTTTTCTCTCTTCTGTATCAAAATTCCTACACTCGTTTTTTTCTGATATTTTTTTTCTTCTTAAAAGAAAAATCAATTTTTTCTTTTTGGAAAAATCTTAGAAATAAACAAAATTTGTTTTTTAATTTTGAATAAATATTTATTTTTCAATTTGTAGCATTGAATTTTCGAAGAATCAATTGATTAAAAATTATTCCGATTAACAAATTTTTTCGTATTTTTTTTTCGGATTAACAAAATGTCGTAAATATTTTTTATCAAAAAGTTTACACGAAAAAAAAAAAAAATTAAAAGAAAGAAAATAAATTAACAGAATGGAAATAAAAATTGTAGAAACTGAAAAAATTGAGTACAGAACATTAATTTTCTAAATGACACAAATAAAAAGAAAAAAATTCCCTTGTTTTAGTTTTTGTTTTCGATTCTTTTTTCTTTTGATAAAATAAAAATATTTATTGGAACTTACCCAATTTACTTATAAAAAAAAAAGAAAGAAAGAAAGAAAGAAAAGCATAGAGAAAATATACGGAGGAAAAGAAAACAAGAACATTTCATAAAAGTTTGTTTTAGTCATAAATATATTATTTTCCAAAGAGAAGATAAATAAAATATATTATTTTGCTTTGTGCCAATTTTTTCCTTTCTTCTTCATTTTAACATTTTTGTTTGTTGTTGTTTTTGTGTATATTTTTTTTTTTCGCTTTTCGTTGCGGAAATTTATAAATACAGTTTTTTTTTTTGGTGTTTTTCTTCTCCTAAATTTTCATAAGAATAAAATCAGAAATAGAATAATTACTGCGATTGTCTCATTAAATGAGTTTCACTAGAGTTTTGTGGGTACCATTTTTTTTTGGAATTTCTTTAAGAAAAATCTTGTGCGTTTACCATTTTTCTGTTAAAATTTTGTTGTTGTTTTTTTTTCTTACTAATTTTAGTACGTAGACACAGGTGAAAATAAACACAAAATTTATATTTATCAAAAGTTTCATACTTTGTCACGTTTAGAGGATTTTTATAGTGTTTCATTAAAAATGTAAAAAAAAAAGAAGCAAAATTAAACAAGAGACGAATGTGAAAGAATGAAAGTGAAGTGCATCAAGTGGCTTGAAATAACTTTTTTTTCTTTAGAATTCTAAAAGTTTATAAAGTTAATTAAAACGTCATAAATTGTAATAGTTTACACCTAAAAGTTTAGTTATCTCAATGCCGAGCTCAATGTAATAGGGGTTGCCAAAAGTTGTTAGAATGTTCAAAGTAAAGAAGAAGTTTTTAAATAAAGGGAAGTGTTACTTGAACGAACGGTTTTCATTGTTTCAAATAATACAAATTTTAACATGAATTTAATACAAAACCATTTAGACATGAAACATTAAAAATAAAATATGCTGACCTTTTTTTGGTGGACGACAATATTGTTACAAAAATTTAATGATTTTTTTTTACCCAACCAAAAAAAAAAAGAAACAAGAAGGAGGAAAAATTAAAAAACTAAACCAAAAAAAAAAAAATTATATTCAAAAGATTTAACTCGAAACATTATTATTATTTTTGTTTTGTTTTGTATTTTTTTTTTTTTTTTTTTGGTTCCCGTCTCCTGTCTAAAGCATTAAATTAATGGTTGTGTGTGCGTTATTTTCTCTCTTAAACAACCTGTTGTTTACATCTCGAAGCTTTTTAAGCTCAACGAAAGACGAATAAGAAAAAAAAAGAAAAAAAAACAAAATAAAAAAAAAAAAGAAACTTTCTTGTGATGGTTGAAAAACGGGTAGAACGTAGTGTGGGTGAACTGGGTGGGATTGAAGAAGAAAATTAAAATAGAAAAGGATGAGTTGAAATTTCAGTCGCTTGTTATTTTTCTGTTCTTTCTTCCTTTCATTTTCTTTTTTCCTTGCAATGTTGAATAAACTTCCCTGTTTATTATTTTTAATATTTTCTAGTTTTTTCTTCTTCTTCTTCTTCTTTCACAGTGTCTCTGTTCCCTCTTTTTGTGCTCTTATCATATTCTGGTTTGTGAATTAAATTAAATTCATGCTTCGTAATCATTCGCTATGTAATAATAATAATAATAATATTATGTAATGGCAACGTTAGACACAGAAAACAAAAAAGGAAAGAAAACATATAAAACCGACGACTTCCCTTTTTTATTCTTCTTCTTCTTCTTCCTTTTATTTTTTAAAGGAAAAAAAAAATATTGCTTCTTGGCATTTTTTTCTTTTAAACTTGTTACTATTAATTTTATATAAAAACAGTCTTTCTCTTTTTCTTCTTCACAATATACGTGTGTGTGTGTGTATGTGTGTGTGTGTGAATGTGTGTGAGCTGACTGAATATGGGGTTAAGTTGAACAAGGGTTTTTACATTTTCTTTTTTCTTTTTTTTTTGCTTCCCCCAATTTTTTATGTAATCCGAAATGAAAATATGTATTCATTTTTTTTCCGTTTGCTGTTTATTGTTGAGGATGAATTTATTTATATTTATGTAATTTTTATATTCTTCTATGACAAAAAAAAAAAAAAAAAACAAAATTCCAGAGAACATAATTTTTTTGTTACTAAAATAGAGTCAACACAACACACATTTTGTCTATTTCAATTTTTCATTTAACTGTTTGTGATTCACTAAAAGGGGGAATAAAAAATAAATACAATTGCAAACAAGTACTAGACTTAAGTAACGAGATTTTTGTTGAATCCATATGAATTTTTTTTTGTTGAATTTCTTTTCGTCTGTCACAAGGACCTTGGAATAGATATTTTTTTTTTATTGTGTGCGCTCTCATTTAACAAAAATAAATTTTGTGTCGCCTTTATGAAATTTATAAAAAAAGAAAACTTTGTAATATTGAAATAGAAAATGAACAACAAATACAAATACAAAGAAAGAATTCATAAGATGAATGACTAATAAAGAAAAAAAGAAAACTATCTCGTTGCTTAATAAGTAAAGTTTATAAAATATATTGAAGGAAAAGAGAATAAGAAAGAAAGAAATATTTTTGGGTGAATGTTTAGTGTTTCTTTTATTGCCATTCCACTCCCACCACTAATTCTCATCACCATTTTTGTTATGAATTATTTACATAGAATATATTTTTTTTTTTTGTTACATTTTAATAAATTTATAAGCAAATAAAAATGAAGGCAATTTTTTATTTGTACTTTGTTGTTCTTCTTGTTGTTTCTCGTTTGTTTTTTTTTTAAACAAAAAATTATAATTTTTCCTTTAAAAGTCCACGCGCGCAATAAGATAAAGAAAATGATTTTATATGAACAGAAACAACAACAACAAAAAAAAGAAGAAAGAAGCCAGTATAGATAATCTTTGAGAGAGAAAGATGAACAAGAAGAAAAAAGAAACAACGTAAAACAGAATAATCATACTAATCCCATTATGAAAGTTGATATTATTATTATTTGTTGTTTTTATAACAAAATTTTCATTTAATATGGATTTTGAACAAATATCAACAATTTTTGTTGTTGTTCGTTCATTCTTGGTTGTTATTATTTGTGTTGTTGTTTTTTTCTTTTAATCCTTAGAACGATAAATATTCATTATAAAATATTTATTTAGAAAAAAAAGGGATACGGATTAAATTTGAAAATATGAAAATATGAAAAAATGTATAAAATGGAAAATCACAAATAATGTAATTTAAAAAGCTGCGAAAAAGACGAACACAATCTTTTTTTTTTTTTTGCTTGAAAAAACAAGGATTGGAATTTTCGTTTCCAAATATCACCCTTAAAATTTTTTGTTTCTGCTCAACGTTTTTATTTTTATTTTTTTTTATTGAGCGTTGATTGAAATAAGCGTCACGTCAATCATCGCTTAGCTAATAATATATAAGTTAAACCCCACGATTTTCAATCTTATCACATCATCTCTTAGTATATACGCACGCACACACACACACACATATATATACACACTTATTTAGAAAAATATAGACATCCCAATCAATATTCCCCTAATATTTTGTTTTTCTCTCTCTATATGTTTGATGCCAAGATTCCCCAAATGTGCACTTAACTTTTCCATAATCTATCCAGCTATAAATAATGGAAGATTAATCTGATTCCAAAGATAAAAGTTTTTTTTTTTATTTTTTATTATTTTTATATTCGAATTCGAAGCTTTTTTTCTTTCTTTCTCTCTTCTGGCATAAATCAAAGTTCTTTTATAGATAAAATTAACTTCTTTCTGCTACTGCAAAGTGTTTTTTTTTCTTCGTATTTTAAATTATTTCTCTTTGAACTTTATTACTTCTAATTAGTTCCCCCTCTCTTGTTCCACCAACAGTTTTTTTCCTTTTTTGCACAATTTTTAATAAATTGTTATGCCTTTTATGTCGAATGATTTTCAGTTTTTTTTTTCTCCTGTTTTTCCTTCTCTCTCTCTCTCTCTTTCTCTCCCGCTAAAACTTTTACACATTTTTGATAAAAAAATAAAATGTAATTTGAAATTCAAATTTTAAAAGAAAGTTTCTTTTTTTTTTCTAAAAACATAATTTATTGTTTTCTGATTGACATCGATTGATTGTTAAGAAGAAAAAGAAGAAGAAATTTCAGAAAAATATAAAAAGAAAAATGGGAAAACAAAAAGAGAAAGAAAGAAAGGAAATGATAAAATTGTTTGCCATTTTTATTTTCTTCTTCTTATTTGGACCATCGAACAATAAATATGATTTGTTATTTCCGTTTGGAAAAAAAAAATAACGAATCTAGAAAAAAACAAATTCATTGGAAAAACAAAACGCGTGTAGTATTTTGAGTAGAAAATAAAAAAAAAAGAAAAGAAAACCGCACAAAATAATGTTAAAATCGATTTATAGAAAGAAAAAAATATTTATTCGGGAATGAAATAACGGAAATTTAAGGAAAAATGGGAGGAAAATGGCGGAAAAAAAAATATAAAGAATATAAATAAATCGTATGTTAGTCAAGTTTATGCGTTATTCATTTCTTGTCTCATAAATAACGAATAATACGACAATGTCAAAGTGACACGATCTTATACACAGAGGCAAAAAAAATAAAAAATAAAGAAAAGGAGTCACAAGTTAGAGAGACAACCACCCATTTTACCAATTCATACCCATCAACTTCTTTTTTTTTTTTTTTTTTTGTTCACCCAACACAACAACAAGAGTAACAGCAACAACAAGAAGAAGAAGAAGAAGAAGAAGAAGAAGAAGAAGAAGAACACGAACAGGAGGAGAAAAAAATCAAAACCCATATAATATATAGGATTTGACACAAGTTGTTGCTTTTTTAATAAATCGATATTAAACATTTAATCCCCGCAGGATAAATTTCATCGAGAAAAAAAAAACAAAAAAAAGAGAAGGCAAAATAATGAAGAAGAAAAATACAAAAAGAAAAACGATTGCCAAACGCAAAATAATAAAAAAAAAAAATATATATATTGAATGAAATTTCGATTCAGTTCAGTCGGTAGGCGATGACAAATCCATTGTTGCTTTGTCGGCCATTTCTTCCCTTACTTTTTCACTCTCCTTCCACTTTTGCGATTTTTCACAATATTTCATTATTTTGTTGCAATTGTTTAATATTCTGATTTAAAAAGTTACGAGACCAGAAGGAAAATCCAATTGAAATATTTTTTTTTTTTTGTTCACCTTTAAAAATAATAAAAACAAAACAAAAGAATGTAGCAACAGACAACACAAAAAAAAAAGTATACAATTTGTATAGAATCTTTTGTCATCCGTTACAATTTAATTTTCCAGACCAATTATTATTGCCCCTCCTCACATTTCTTCAACTGAATAATAATAATAAAAATAATTACATATTTAAAAACATAAATGTATAAGATTTGTCCTTCTCAAGCGAATAATATTGTAACCATCAGTTGCACTTTAAAAATGTTACAAAAATTACAATCTTAATGTTTTTTTCCATTAAATACAGAAAAAAAAAACTTCTTTTATTTTTATAATAGAGAATAAACGAATGCTATACACACACACGCTAATACACACTAATACACAAATTCACACATAAGCCAGACGACAAGAATCAGTGAAAAAAAAACAAGAAGAAAATAGTTCAACTTTATACTTTCAAAAAGGAAGAGACAAACGAAATAGTAAAAGAAAAAACCAATTTTCATTTTCTCTTAGAAATTTATTTTGTTTATTTATTTCAACGTTTATATAAATTTTCATTCGTTCTGTACAAATGTACAAAAAAAAAAAAGCAGAAAAAAATGAGAGCAGCAGCAGCAAAAAAATCCCCAAAGTGTTTTGAGTTGGTTAAATTATAAACAAAAGAATTTTTAATTACATGAAAATCTTCTTCAATTTTCCTAGAGAAAAAAACGAACAAGAATAAGAAATTTAAATGGAAGTAAAATGAAAACGTCGCAAATAAAAAGCTATTTTTTTTTTCTGTTTCGGTTTCGGTTCTTTCTCCACCCTCCACTCTCCCCATCATTAAAATAAATTATTTTTGAATAATAAATACAAAATATTATTTTACACACACATTTCTTTGTCTGTCTGTATTATATTTATATGTGTGTCTCAGTGTGTGCGTATATTACAGATGAAAAGTGATGTGAAAATTAAAAATTTATAACTAATAAACAAAAAATAAAAGAAAGAAAAGAAAAATGAAAATCTTTCAACAAAAATGTTTTTTTCCCATTTGTTGTTTTTTTGTGTTTTCTATGAAAATTTTGCTTTTAAAGGGAAAAGATGAAAAAAAAAAAACTCAAATTTGTCTGTCAAATATTTTATTAATTTTCGGTGACCATTTAACTCTCTTTCTCTCACTCTCTCTCTCTCTCTCTCTCAGTCTCTTTCTCACTCTCTCTCTCACTCTCTCTCTCTATCTCTCTCTTTCTCAGTCTCTTTCAATCTTTATCTATCAAATATCGTAGTTGTTCTTTTTTTTTTTATTGGTTGTTCCTTTTGTAATAAAATTAAAATAATTATTGTAAATAAAGTTTTCTAGGATAATTAATATACACTAACCAAACTAACTAAACTAACTAACTAACTAATTAACTATGTAACTTAATGAACTAACTGTAAAAAGTTAAGTAATGAAGTTTTGAAAATAAACTAAATAAAACAAGAAGAAGAAGAAGAAGAGGAAGAAGAAGGAGAAAAAAAATAATAAGAAGGAAAAATAATGAAAGTTTCTTAGAAAATAATGATAATGGTTCGTTCGTTCATTTTTTTTTTAATTTGTTTCTTTCTTTTGTGAAAATAGAAATATTTCTTTAAATAAAAAGGAAAAGAGTTAAATCAAGAAAAATAAAAAGAAAGTTTTATAAAAAGTGAACAATAATTTGGTTTAAGTTTTTTTTTTCTTCTTCTTTGGGATTAAAAATAATTAAAAGAAAGGAAAAGAAGAAAAGTACTTTGAATTTCCGAAAATTTCAAATGAGAAAATTCTTTTGTTTTTCTCTTTTTGTATATATTTTTTTGGATAAAATGGCAACAATTACAAATTGATAAGGTAAGAAATAAAAATGTTGTTAAATAAATTATTAGAGATTCCATTTTCATAGAAATTCTCATATAGGAATTCTTTGTCTTTATACTAAAATTCTGAGAAGTGTACGAATCAAAGCTACTCACAGTTGTGAGTAGCAAAAACTTTAATTCTGTTTATAAATGGAATAATAAAACATGAAGAAAGATTAAATGAATAAAGCAAAAAATTATAATATGAAAACTATACGCTTAGAAAAATATACTTTTATTTTACTAACTCCATTTCCGTCACAATAATTCTTATCGAGCTTTTAAAAGAAACATTATTTCTTTCAATCCTTAATTACAGTAGTCAACAAGTTTAATAAATCCACACGCATAATTTATTCCTTTAAGTAAAAACGATTTAATTTAATATTCTTATGAAAGTTTTTTTTTTTTTTTGGAATATTTTGTTTTGAAATTAAATGTACGAAACTAATTCTGATCAGAAAATTGATTGAAATTTGATTAATTAATTAATATTTACTGATAGCACCTTTTGAAATAATCTTTTGAGTTATGTTTAAATTGTTGTTTAAGTAGAATTTAAATGAATTAAATATTTTAGAAGTAAGAACACAATAAAAATGGGTTTTCAAAAAATCAAGAAAAAATCAGAATGAAGAATTAAAATTGCTTCACTATTGATTGACATTTAGAGCACGCACAAAATAAATCTATAACTATTTGGATTTCCATTTGAGCTTTATTATATAACCAATATCCTATCTAATCTAATACAATCAATTAAACAAAAGAATTTAATGATCATGTCCAGAGGCCTAGTAATAATTGTAATCAAATCAAAATCTTTGAAATTAGAAAAATAATATTATGCGGTTGAAAAAATTATAATAATTATTTTCTGACCTAAATTTGATTTATATTACTGGACTCTATATTTTGATGAAATAATTCAACATATATATACCATCAACAATGACCACAACCAACCAACTCCCTTCCATCTTCTCATTCCTTCGTTCTACCACTTTTTTTATATTATACGAATGAATGGACATAAAAAACATATGTCATCAAAAATCAGATAAATCGTTGTATATGATTCAATCAAAAAACGTCAAAACGATACATGGAACAAAAAAAAAAAAGAAGAAAATTCAACATGAAGAGAAAGAACATTTTCGTAAATAATAAAAATAAAAAAAGAAGAAAATGTGAATTCTGATTTTTCTTTTCTTTTCTTTTCTTTTTTTTCCAATTTCTTTTCTTCTTTTTCTTATTCTTTTCCTTAAATCGAACAGACAATTATCTCTTTCATGTTTTGACATCGTAAAATTTCTTTGCTGGCTAAATTTGTTTCTTCTTCTTTTCATTCCAATTTATTCTTCTTTTTTTTAAGATGCTTACATAAAATTGAGGTTATGTATATAGGATACTGTTTGTCTCTCTCTCTCTCTCTCTTAGATAAATACCATTATGAAAGATTTCGCATAGTAAAGCAGAAAAAAAAAATCAAAAACTCGAAAGAAACAATAATAACAACAACAACCAAAAAAAAAAGATGTCGTCGTCTATAAAATATCCGACATTTCTTTTTTTTTTTTTCATTTTGTTGATTGTGTGACAAAGTGTTAATGAACTTTACTTTTTCATGAGAAAACAAACAAGAGAGAGAGCAAAAAAAAAAAATCAAAAATCATTGTATAGACAAAAAGCTCCTTTCGTAACAGAGAAAAGGAAAAAAAAAAACAAATAAACAAATAACGAACAAGAAAAGATAAATAAATATACGAAAGTAGACTTTCTGTTTCACTTTTTTGTCATCATCATCACCATCATCAACATCATCAACGTCATCATCGTTGTCTTTTAGCTATTTTAAAATATACACAGCTTCTAACCATATTCTTTATTTTAACTTTAAAATGTGGGAAAATGTGAGTGCGTGTGCGTATATGTATGTATGTGTACGTTGAAATAATTTCATTTATTAGTCATGTCATGATCTTCGTATAAACTTCATCATCTATATTTTATTATTATACAGAAAAATTTATATCTAATATTTTATAAGAAGTTTTCAACAACTTGTTCATTTTTTAGGCAAAAATAGAACAAAAAAAAAAACAATATAAATTAGTTGACGACTGTAACAAGGTTTTTCTTTAGTTTGTATTATGAGTTGTTTAACATAATAACTCTACTGTACTCTTGTACTTGATATATATTAGTAGATAGGAAAGGCCGGTCCTGGACCCTCCTCCTCCTCAATATTTTGAGGAGTGGTTGATGTCTCTGATATTTTACCACAAAGGATTGAGTCTGAGATATTTAAAATAACGGATTAATATCCAAGACACAATTATCCATAAGTTTGATAAGCTAGGGGATGGAGAGGGGGTCGGGGGGCTAAGTGAGGTGAGGTAAATAGTGTAATAATTGTTAAAAACATTAACAACTGGTGGTGTTGATGGTACTTGTGTTATCTAATACACAATTATCCAACAGTTTTTGGATCTAGAGGGGGGTGAGGTGAGTGGTGAAGTAATTATTACAGATATTAATAATGGGTGGAGCTGGTGGGTGAGTTGTATAGCTAAGATATTTGTGAGGTGAATTGTGAGTTAATTATTAAAAATATTAATAATAGGTGGTGCCTACAAGTGAGTTGTTTTACATAGATATATAAAAAAATCAATTCTAAATATTCAAGACATCGTTTTATGGTTTAAGCATTCGCTTTATCGATTAAGGTTATTGACTAATATGCAAATAAATTCATTAAAAATGTGTACAAATTTATTGTTTTTTTTTTTTACGATATTATGAAAGTTCTTTTAAAAAAAGATATTTTGATAATACACAAATAAATATATTAAATCTATTTAATTCAATTAAAAACATGCATCGGTTTATAGATCACTGTTTAAAAATTTTTACGTGTTTAATTTGTACAAGACCTAAATGTGAAACAGCAAACAAACAAATATTTTCTTTATATATATTTTAAACTTCTCTGATTTCTTTTACTACATTATATTCTTACTCTATATGTGTGTTTTATACTTTTTTTTTTATAACACTTGATGTATGCATCTTATAATTTATTATATATGAATTTCATATAAATAGAACGATAGAACGATGTATGATAGAAAATGTTTCAGTTTATTCACCCGTTCACATTAATAATTGCTGGTCCTAGTGGTTCCGGTAAAACAACATTCATACATAAACTAATAAAAAATATTGATAATTTGATAACTACGGAAAAATATCTTAAAGTAGAAAAAGTTGTTTGGTGTAATACTAATAGAAATGCTGTACCAAAAAATCTTAATGTTGAATTTAATCAAGGAATGCCAGATGACAATATGTTACAAAACGATTCTCACATATCAACTCTTATAATACTTGATGATCTCATGACCGAAGCATATAATAAAAAGATTTGTGAATTATTTACAAAAGGTTCACATCACAGAAATCTATCAGTAATTTTAATTACACAAAACATATTCTATCAGGGTAAAAATTGTCGCGACATTTCTTTAAATGCCAAATATTTAGTTTTATTTAAAAATCCTCGTGATCAATCACAAATTTTTCCGCTTGCTCGTCAATTGAATCCAAAAAATTCCAATCAAATATTAAAGGTATATAATGAAGCAACAGCTAAACCATTCGGTTATTTACTATTTGATTTAACACAAAACATCAACGAATTATTTCGTTATCGAACAAACATATTCCAAGAAGGCGTTTTTGAATGTTATTGTAATCGTGATTTATTAACTTCATGTGATCAAAATGAAACGATTGAAGGCAAACAAGTATATGTTACAAGTACTTCACAAAGCTAAACCAAAACTCAGAAAAGCTATCATTAAACACTCCGATGATGAATTAATTAAAACTATATGTGAGATAGCTAAAAACACGTTAAATGGTAATTCAGAATTAGGAAAAAAATGTAAGCTAAAACTTTGCAAGTATAAAAAAGAATTACGTTCATTAATATCTCACAAATTACCTTTGAAGAAGAAGAGACATATACTTGTTCAGAGCGGAGGTTTTTTACCAGTTTTAATTGGTTCCATTTTGACAGGAGTTATAAGTAAAATTCTAGAATCAGTTTAAATGAGTAATTTACAGCGAATGATTGTTATATCTCCTGAACTATATCAAAAATGTGAAGAGATTTTATCAGAAGATAAACAATTATCAAATCTCGATAAAAAAATGAAGAAAATTTTACAAAACAAGAAATTAGGAGAAATTGATAAATGGTATCTCTACCGTCAACAATTGATTTTAAAACCATCAACCAAAAATTATGTATCAAACTCATCATCATCATCATCATCATTATCTTCATCATTATCATCATCTTCATCTCCTGAAAAACCAATAATTTCTTCAGAAACAGACAAACGACTTTCTGAGTTAAATAATAAAATAAATAACAAATCAAACATGGAGGTATTGCCAATATGGCAGCATACACAGACTCCGAAAATAAAAGAACGGATAATCGTTCATGAACCAAATGATGATTTTAATCAAAATGTTTTTAGTGAAAATCATACAAACTATTTCAATGATAAAAACTCAGATATAAATATTATAAAAGTTAAAAATAGACTTGAAGACCAGGCGAATAAATCATTATTAGATGAAAAACTTTTACAAAAAGCTCGGTTATTAGCTTCAACTCCTAACATAAATTTAAGACGAATTTCTTTGTCTGGAACTGACTGTCAAACATATGTTGAAGAAGAAACAGGAAATGTTGTTACTTCATGTTTATCATCTGAAGAGGAAGATGAGTTTTCTCCTATTAAAACAAGAAACCAAAGAGCTGACTTAAAGAGGAAAAGACTTGGTACGTCATTTAATGATGATGTTATTAGTAAGAGAGTGAGAGAGCAAAAATGGGAAAAATATTAAAATTTTAAAAACATAATGTACTTATGTAAATGTATATATTAAATTACAGAATTAAATTAAAAAAAAAACTATATATATAAGTGTATCTCTTATCTTTTAGTAATGAATATCATATCATATCATAATGAATGAACAAGATTTTTATGTGTGCTGTTTGAGTAATAGTTCATTAAATTATTATCTTAAAAATGTTCTTTCTGCTTTTACTAATTTATTAAAAAAACCATGTCAACTAGATGAGCATTGGGTTGTTGGACTTTCAGAAATTTCCTTTAATCATTTTAATGGAGAAGTATCTAAGAGTAAACGATCTGTTACACATCAAATCGAAATCCATATTGAGAATACAAATTTGGAAATGAAAATAATTGAATCAGATTTACATAAATATGAATTTAAACCATTTTTTATATATTTTCACAAATTCCTTGAATTTTTACAAAATTATGAATTTCCGTACAATAATTTAAATAATAATATTACTGCAATTATTTCAGAAATATTAAGCACTGAAGATTGGTTAAATTTACCAACAATTTCGCACGTGAGACATGTTCAAGAGTTCGCGCTTATAATTCCCAACTTAAACTCGAATGATTCAGAAAAAGTTATTTTAAAATATAAAAAATACGATACCGTGAGAGGTTTTTTAACAGAAATTATCACACAACTACCAAGAGAGAAAAGAAATTTAGATTATTTGAATAATATCTTTAATATCCCACAATTCAAAATAATAATAGCTGATAATGATGAAATGATGGAAGAACCCATCCGTACTATTGTTAATGGTGTACCAACAATGATTATTCCAAAAGAAATGAGATATATGATCCCAAAAATGCATTCGAAACAAGAAAAATTTCTTATCAATTCAGATAACTTACAAAATATGTTTATGTTTCCAAATGAACTTCTCCCACATGAAAATAAAAAAAACGATATTAAAATAAAAAAGAACACAGATGAGTTATTTTATGTGTATACAGATATTATTAAACCTAGATTAATTGGGGATATTCAAACAAGAATTTTACGAATATTACCAATCACATCAGATAAACGACATTTCAGATTTAGTCATATTGAATACTGTCCTTTAGACAAATCTAATATAGATAGTATCTCAATTCTGATAACGGATGGTCAAGGAAATCAAATAAATTTTAATGAAAGCACATGTCCAACTTATGTTACGCTACATTTTAAAAAAAAAATCAAAGGTTAAGAATTTAATATAAATACAAGTGTTCGAGTCATTATAAGATCATTTATTCATGCACTTATTACTATGACTAATTACATTCGTTACTATTCAAATCAATGTGGAAGTGGGTTAACGGATATTGGTGAGATATACCATACTCCACTTATTCGGCAGAGTGGTAGAGGAGGAATTGGTAACTTCTTCAGTGGATTAATAAAACATTTAAGACCACTATTATCATCAGGGCTAAATGCGATAAAAGAAGAAACACTTAAATCGGGAAGTTCTCTTTTAAGTGAGATAGGCAACAAACCTTTTAATGAAATTTTAAAGGAACACGGAAATATTACAATTGAAAATCTTAAAAAGAGAGGTATTAAAAAGTTGAATAAAATGCAGAGTGGAATGGGGTGTTGTCAGAGTTTTAGTATAAAGAGAGATCATTCCAATAATCGATCCCAGTTACAACAGAAACGTTTAAAACCGAATCCAAAAAAAATTATTAAGAAAAAAAAAACTAAAATAAAGATAAAAAAAAGTTTAAAGAAGAAAAAAAACAATAATAAACAAAGTAGGAAACTTGATATATTTGATAATTAAATAAACATATGTATAATATAATGCAATAGATGAAATAATAAGGAAATGTTTACATAATGTATGATATGTAAATAAATTTATGATTTCTTAACAATATTAAGTATTTTTTTCATAAATCTAATTAATGAGGTATTTGAGATGTTATAATATTCATAAATAGACCATGAAAAAATATATATAGAGGTTGAAATGAACAATCCACCACAGTTTAACTTGAAACGTATAAAACTAAGTATAATAAATCTATTATCATTTTAAATTTTAGAAATAAAAATGTCATTAAAATATAAAGAATGTATGAAATCTGAATTAGATCTTTTTACCACCCCATCAATTCAAACAAGTATTTTAAAAACAGAGGAGATACCATTTAAGCCCACCACCTCAGTAGAAAAAGCTACAGTTCTTGAATTCAGATCGTTAGGATATGGAGATACTTATCGTGATTTATCAAGTTCATATATTAGATTAAAGATCCGAATTTTAAAAGATGACAAAAAAACAATGCATGATGATAATTCAACTGGAGTCATCAACAATGTTTTACATTCACTAATACGACAATGTACAGTTACTTTGAACGGAAAATCTATTTCACAAGTAGATACAAATTATCACTATAGGTCATACATAGAAAATCTCTTGAATTATGGAAAAGATGCAGCAACAACACATTTAGAAACAGTCGGTTGGAAAATAGATAAAGGTGAACTAGATTTAATTGAAGATACAAAAAATAGCGGTTTGGATAGTAGAAAAACAGTTTTTGGTAAAAGTGGAATTGTAGAACTTGAGGGTAAAATTCATGCTGATATGTTCAATCAACATAAATATTTAATGAACAATGTGGATCTTCGTGTTGCACTATTTCTTGAGAAACCCGAATTCTATATGTTAGAAGCTGATGAGAAAACCTCTCAAATTGAAATTTTGGATGCAACATTATATATTAATCACGTAACAGTTAATCCAGATATTCTGTTGGCTCACCAAGCAGTTTTAGAGAAAAAGAACTGTGTTTATCAATATAAACGTGTTGAAGTTAAAACTTATACAGTATCTAAGGGAAATCAGTCATTATCACTTGATAATATTGTGGGTGGACAACTACCAAATTTAATAATTTTTGGTATGATAGATAACGAATCTTATACAGGAAAACGATCGAAAAATCCATTCAATTTTAAACACAATCATATCTCACAATTTAATTTATCTGTAAACGGTGTTCAAGTACCAAACGAACCATTGGAATTTGATTATTCTCAGAAACCATATATCAGTACTCGTGGATATTTATCTTTATTTAAAAATACAGGAATACATTACTTTGATAGAGGACATCAAATAACAAAAGATTTTTTTGATCATGGGTGTTTTCTTTTAGCATTTGATTTAACGAATGACTTTTCGTACAATAATTCTTGCGCTAATTTATTAAATAAAGGAAGTATACGTATCGAAGCTCGATTTTCTAAACCTTTACCACATACCATCACCTGTCTGGTTTATGCAGAGTATGATGCACAATTAGAAATCAATAAAGATAGAAACGTTTATACAAACTTTTAGTTATTTTATACATATTTTGATACAATGAACACTTTAGAATTAATTGAAAGTTTAAAAAACAACCCAATTACTAAAAAACATTTCAAAGGTGTATTTTCGTGTGATAATTTACCATTAAAAATTCGAAAGCCTGCATTTGTTGTTGCGAATACAGATTCTGCTAATAAAGAAGGAGAACATTGGATCTGTTTTTATCTACCTAAATGTGGACTTCCCGAGTATTTTGATTCATCTGGAAATAGACCCACGAATAAATATTTTAAGCAATTTTTAAAAAGAAATTCATTAAACAATAATTTTTTACGAAACATGAAGCGGTTACAAGGAGATTTTACTGCAACTTGTGGTCAATACTGCTGTGTTTATATATATTTTCGTTGTGTTGGTAGAAGTATGAATGAATTTTTAAAAATATTTTCCTCAAGAGATTTTTATTTAAATGATAAAAATATAGTTAAAATGTATAATAAATACTTCAAGAAATTACAATTGGGTGGTAAATATTTCAATCAAATTTGTAAATGTATTAGTGTAAACTAAAAGTATAAATTCAAGATGAAACATATTTATAAGTCAGTATAATTATCATCAATCACGATGGATCAAAAAAAGATAAGAAAAAAAAGTATGAAAAAAATTAATAAAAGTGAAAATAAAAACTGTGTTTTACCTGAACTATTACTGGCTTATACATATTTTTTAAATGAGGAGCACACTTGTTATATTATACTGGGATTTGATACGAATACTTTTGAATCTAAATTATTAATATTCAAAAATTCCTGCTTCATTTCTTTGACTGGTGACGATTGGATTAATATTCTTCAGAGATTAAAAAACTGTACATCTTGTATGTTTTCTTCAAATTCTGAGAACAATGAATTATCTACGAGCAGATACGAAATAAAATTAACCTGTTCCGAAAACGCAGAAAAAGGAGCAACTATATCATCAGAAAGGGAAGTTGTCATCTTGTCAGAAATTGAATTGAGAAGATTAATTTCGCTATCTGAATTCTTACTACTTGTTTTAAAATGGAATAACAAAATCCCAAAAGATATAGAAAATTTCTATAGTTTATATTTTCAAAAGTGTATAACACAAAATGTATTTAATTTAGAAGCATCTGATTTCTTTTTACCATTAAATGTTTATAATTATTCTTGTAATTATTCAAGATTGTTTTATGAATTATCTACTTTGTGTAGAAATAAATTAAATATTGATTATTATAATCATATTTGTAAGAATCTACAATAAATATTTTAAAGATTAAAAAATACACAAATCTTTTTTTTTTTTCTATAGGTTTTTTATTAACTATTCTCATTATTCGACACTTGCCACAGTTCTTATATTAAATGAAATTTCATTATAAAAACTCTAATAAAAAAAAAATATATATATATATATATATAAACACATAAGGAATTAGGTAGAAACAATTAAAATAATTTTTTTTATTATTTTATATATTTTTATTGCATATACTAATCCCAATTCTCGGGATTGATCTTAAGACTTTTTTCCAAATATAATAACAAACCTAATACATTTTTTAATGGACATTGATAATATATACAATTTTTTATTGGACAATTCACATCTCGATTAGGTAATATCGACCATGTCCACCCTGTACTAAACACATCAATAATTGTTGCTTGAGGTAAAATGGTCATCATCAAACGTCTCTTGAAACTGCCCATAACAAAAATCTCATAAAATTCGTAATTGTATGATGATAGAATTTCATGTAAATCATCATATCTTAGTTCTCCATCATTCCATCGGCTATTACCTTTTTGTACTTGGAAGGGTGGGTAATACGGAGGCTTAAACAAGAAGCTTTTGGCTGTTAATGATCCAGTAGGTATAAATGCTAGTTCCTTAACGAAGACCGATTTATGATCTCGAATGTAAGTGAAATCAATGATAATAGTCTTCCCAATCGTGGCTTGTAACATCTTTCAAAACAAAACACATAAAAATTATTTTCAGATTGGAAAAATAAAATAATGTTAGAAAAATACCTTTTTTCTTTCTTCTTGTGTTTTACAAAAATTAACAGCACAATTAAAAAATGATTCAAAACTAAGAGACTAATTTAAAATTATTCTTATTTATATAGTTTATATTGGTCACAAAAATTTGATAATTGATAACTATATCCCATCAAAGAAAAAAATGTGCTGACTAAAAATTTTATTAACCATGAAAATTTTTATAGAATTATTTTTTATATATTAGAAAATATTCAGAAAAATTATTTGTCTTTAGTTTTAATTGAAATATAATATTTTCATTTAAATAATTTTCATCTTTATTCTCTTCTTCTTTGTTTATTTGTCTTTACGTACAGTGGAAAAAATGTGCTGATTGAAAACTTTATTAACCTTGAAAATTTTTATAGAATTATTTTTTATATATTAGAAAATATTCAGAAAAATTATTTGTCTTTAGTTTTAATTGAAATATAATATTTTCATTTTAATAATTTTCATCTTTATTCTCTTCTTCTTTGTTTATTTGTTTTTACGTACAGTGGAAAAAATGTGCTGACTGAAAATTTTATTAACCTTGAAAATTTTTATAGAATTATTTTTTATATATTAGAAAATATTCAGAAAAATTATTTGTCTTTAGTTTTAATTGAAATATAATATTTTCATTTTAATAATTTTCATCTTTATTCTCTTCTTCTTTGTTTATTTGTTTTTACGTACAGTGGAAAAAATGTGCTGACTGAAAATTTTATTAACCTTGAATATTTTTATAGAATTATTTTTTTGTTACCAGACAAACAACAACGTATTTTAACAAGTGATCGGTTTCATGTTCATTTCCGTTTGAAAAATTTTATTAATAAATAAAATATATTAATTTTTATCTTGTTTTATCGTGTTATTTTTTTTTAAAAAAGAAAAAAAATTTGATGACCTAAAGTATTTGAAAACATTTTCCCACATACCTTAAATCCCCACCCCCCTCCTATACATTAGTTTTTGTATATAAATTGGAAAACAATTCAAATTAAATTAATTACGAAAAGTTAATCTATATTTATAGTGGTATTATAATTGCTAGAGGAAAAAAAATTTAAAAAAAGTTTAAAAAATGGTAAGTTATCAAAAAAAAAAAAAAAAAATAAAATAACTTAAAATAAATAATTTAATAAAAATTTATTTTATCTAAATTTCAGGATTTTTTAAATCAGTTAAACAACATTGGAGCAGCCCAAACATTTTTACCGTTAGTCAGATTTGACGAATTGGCGCTGAATAAAATTTACCCTATAAGAAGACTAAGAAGGGTTACAACTAGATTTGGACCGAGGATCATAATCGACATGGAAGAAACGAGCACATTTCTGCCAAGTAAATTTGGCGAAATGATTTCCCAAGATGAGGTGGATAAATTTAATCCAGACCATCTTCTAACAATGAAGATAACGGGGGTCGAAAAAACAATTTCATTTGAGTTTCAAAATAGAGAACCTCTATAAAGAGGTGTGTAAATAAAAGTTTTTGTAAAATTTAATAATAAAAAAATTTTATAAAATAATTTCTCTTTCAAGTTTATTTATTTTCTACTCATTTTAACATTTAAATGTGAATTATATTGGATATCATATTTAAAAATGATTCACTAATATCAATCAATATTTCAACAAATTTGGCATAGGCATTTGGTCCTCGGTGTGTAATTTTTTCCAACAATAATTGCAACTTTACATCTTCAATCATTGATTTTTTTTCAATATTGCTGATCATAACATCAGTAACAACGTTTATGTTTAAACATTTTTTTTTTAAAACTTCAAATTTTATTAATTCCATTAGTTTTGGAATGTTATCAATAATCAATAATCTATGTTTATCATTCATGCTTCGCACTTTAATTTAAACTGACTTATATCCAGGAAGTAGAATCATATACACTTAAAATACACCTGAAAATATGATAAGAAAATGCGCGAAAAAAAAATTAAATTATTTGTATTAATTAAAAGTTTATATATGTACTATAATTGAAATATTATTTAGAGAGAAATTCTATGTGTTGGTAGAAAAAAAAATTTATAAGGTGAAACAAA
This sequence comes from Pedicia rivosa, assembly GCA_963082725.1. Taxonomy (NCBI): domain Eukaryota; kingdom Metazoa; phylum Arthropoda; class Insecta; order Diptera; family Pediciidae; genus Pedicia; species Pedicia rivosa. The sequence goes on along the minus strand of OY720151.1, from coordinate 13,255,128 downwards.
ATCATAATAAATATTTGTTTTAAATAATTTTTTATGAATTAAAAAAAAAGAAGGAAACAGAAATTTTGTAATTCCTGTTCATATATTAACGAGCATATGTTTACTTAAAAAAAGTATTTGCATATAATTCGCCTACCTACTTATAAATTATATAAATAGTTGTACAGATGAGCACAAAGTAGTAGAACTACTACAATGAGTAGAAAGGACATTGTACAAGAACTTCATAAACCCGCACGAAAAAATTTCATTCGAAGACATGTAATAATTAAAGGTTTTGATGATTTATGACAAGCAGACTTAGTTGAAATGATTCCTTATTCTAAAGAAAATCAAAATATGAAATATATACTTACCGTGATTGATACCTTTTCTAAATATGCATGGGCAAAGCCTATAGAAAAAAAAAAATCAAAATTTGTTGTTCAAGCTATGTCTGAAATCTTCAAAAAAAATAATCGTGTTCCTCAAAATTTACAAACTGACAATGGAAAAGAGTTTTTCAATAAAGACTTTCAAAATCTTATGAAGCAAAAGAAAATTAATCACTACCATACTTACAGTGTAATGAAAGCTAGTATAGTTGAAAGATTTAATCGAACATTAAAAGAAAAAATGTTTAAAATGTTTAGTATGAATGGATCATATAAATATATTAATTATTTGGACTTACTTGTTGAAGATTACAACAAAACTAAACATCGTACAATAAAAATGAAACCGATAGATGTGACCAAAAAGCAGGAAAAATATCTTATGAGAACAGTTTATAATCAAAATAATGCAACAAAATTAGTGAAAAGTAAATTTAAAATTGGTGATCATGTACGAATAAGTAAATATAAAACAGTTTTTGAAAAGGGATATACACCAAATTGGACAACAGAAATATTTGTAATTACTCACGTAAACAACAAGTTTCCAGTAACATATTTATTAAAAGATAGTCAAAATGAAGATATACGAGGACGATTTTATGAAGAAGAACTACAAGAAGTTAAACATCCGAATATATATTTAATCGAGAAAATATTAAAGAAAAAAAATGATCAATATTTAGTGAAATGGTTAGGATTTAAGGACTCATTCAACTCATACATAGATAAAAATAGTTTAGTTTAATTTAAGATCACATTTATTATGTTTTTTTTTATTATTTTAAAAATACATCTTTACATAATATAATATATAATATAATAAACAAATTTTTTTTTGTTTAATCATCATAATTTTCATTTATTTTATAATGTCCCCATGCTAATGTATCTGTAGAGTTTGATATTAAATATCGTTTATCGTCCTGTCCACTTAAAACTATTTTATTTATATTTATTGTAAATACAATATGTTTTATTGATTTAAATCTAATCATGGATTTAATTAATAATTCATTGGTGTTTAGTTTACTTAAATAATCATTAAAATTAAAATTATCTACTACCGATTTATTGACACCTTTTGCTTTTTTTATTATTTTATTCTCTACTATCATAGAATACATTTTCGATCTGAGTCCAACAAATTCTAATAATATAGACCCAGCATTTTCATCTTTCATTAATCCTAAAACCTTATTATTTACTAAAGGTAAATGAAACCTATTATCAATTGGATAGTTACTAGTATCAAATTTATTTAAATCAGATTGTATATCTTTATAAAAATCATCAGTCTTTATATCATATACAAGAGAATCGGTATCAGTATATAATAATTTTGCACAATTTTTATACTTTTGAATTATATAATTATAATGAAAATCATACATTAAATTTTTTGATAATTCTAATACAGTGAAACCTAAAAATATTGGTTTATCATAACAAACTTTAATTCGATTCATTTGAATCGCAACAAAGTTCTCATTAAATATGGTTGAACTATGGAAATTTGGTTTGGCTATTAATTTTTCAGCTCCTAATCGTTTTCCAATATTTTTCCATCGATTAACTAATCTTACATCTACACGTTTATCAACATTTTCCATTGTTTTTCCATAAATTGAATTATTCATTAATTTAAAAAAATCTTTTTCAAAATCATTTTTAGCTTGTTGACGTTTTGTTGTATTCAAATCAATGTATGATTTTAACCAAGGAGCTTGATTAAACTGAAGTATTCTATTAATGGATTTTAATCTAAGGCCGGCTTTCATGCATTGTTTTAAATTTAAGCAATTAATTATGTATTTCGTTTTAGATTTAAGATTCGGTATTAATTTTGATTGTGAATTATTTGGAGGTGAAATATTCTCAGCACAAAATGGTAAATCGTTATGAACATCATGTAGACTAGATGGATATTCTAAGTCAACTTCTAAGACATATCCAATATTATCATTATCAGTAACATTATATGGATTGAATTTTTTAATTTCTGTTTCATCCATCCAACGGAAACCACCATATGGTAAATATTTTGACATAGCCCAACCGTAAAGATTATTAGCGTCAAGATAAATAAGATAATTTGAATCCTTAGATTCATCGTAACCATCTATATATTTATTATTTGCTTTACCGTATCTATTTGAACATTGACTTATTCCACCTCTAATTCCCATTTTAAAAAAATTAACCATATCAATGTCACACAACTGTTCAATTTTTATTTGTGTTAATTTTAGCATTGCATCCCAACTTAATCCCGGTGCTGTATAATAGTGACATGGATCTAAATTATATATTCCCATACAAATTGATCGAAAATTTTCGAAGATATCTGTTAATAATAATACATCCGTTTTCAAATAAAAATCTGAATATTCACCTAAGTTACGAATTTTAAAATTTGTCCACACGTTTTGTGCGTGCTCATATTCAGATATCCTAATGTTTTTATTTTGAACTTTACTGAAAAAACATTCAATTGATGGTAAAGATTCATTTCCAAATTTTTCCCAAGTATCTATAAAATCGTATGGAAAAACTCCTTTACGTGTTATTAAATTAATATGATTGTCATTAAATATTTTCCTCAGTTCAATAAACTGCGTAGAGTTTAAACCAGCAGATAAATTATCGATACTTGTTGACATAAACCGAAATGAATCCAGAAATCTCATTTCAATAAAAACCGATTTAGAATTTATTTTATCAACAAATATCTTCTGACTAAAAGAAACATATTTTTCTTTATTATTAGGGATCACATTTATTTCATCATTAAAATATTTGGCTAGCTCGGAAATAAATAAGTGTGAATCGTAACCACTCAGATTGTGAAAAAAAATCGGTATAAAATTGGGAACTTTTAAATTTAAATTACATGAATTATGTGCACTTCCACGAAATTTACCAGTTAGATGACAATGGTCCGGAACTTTGTCATACAAATCTAGATCTTTATTACAAATATGACATTTTTTAGAATACAAATAATGTTCTTTTTCCTCAACGGTTAAAGGTAACATAGCAACTATTGGTTTTAGATATGTATGATATATAGTTTTAACATCCGATCTTAAATTTTTAACAAACGTTTCAACACAGTCGGGATTTCGATAACTTACATATTTCGACAATGATTGATTATATTCACACTTAATATAGTAACCGAAACTACAGGGTTCATGACGTTGGATAGTAGTTGTTGATGAATTTTGGGGATTTGGAATGCATGTGCTAATTGGTCTTAAGATCGATTCAAAGTCCGCGTAAACGACGAATGGTACTTTGAATTGTTTATAATGATTTTTAAATTCAATTATATCACCTTGTGATGGTAAATCCGTTTTTATTTTATTGCAATTATTTTGATGTGATAATAATCCATTTTCTGAATTAAAAAATAGAAGACATCCATCACAAATCCACTTCCTATGTTGAGTTTTTGATAACTGATATCCAATTAATTTCGATAAATCTTTGATCCAACAATAATGGGATCTTTCTCCATCTTCAACGTAGAGTAAATTTATATGCACATCTTTTTTAGTTTTAGTATAATGTAGCGGTCCAATAACTTCATGAACCCTTAATTTATGATTAAATTCTAATCCAAATATATTTATACTTATATTGTTTAATAGTTCTATTTTATGCACATCTATTAGTTTAACCGGAAACTCAACACCACTAAAGTTTAAAATTTCACTAAAATGTGGATAAGATGAAACACGATTAATATGTTGTGTTGCTGGTCTAAGTGCAGATACTATTGACCAAGCAAAACATTTATTATCATGATTCACTATATTCACACATGCATGTTTTTTTTCAATATTTTTGGGAAGTTCAATAAAAGATGAACCCCTCAGTGGATTATATTTATTGATATTAACTTCCAAATGTAAAATATTCAACAAACTCCATCCACTTTTACGTTCTTGAAATTCTTGAACTTTATTGTTTATCATAGAACACATTTCATCATAAATTGTATTGATGTTCGATGACTTTGTAATCACTTGGTTTTTCGTGATGAAAGATTTAATGTCCACTTCATTTGTTGTTGGAATAGAATAAAGGGAGAATAGTTCTAGATGACATTTAATTGTATTATGAATATTTAATTGATCACTAAGCAATGGAAGAACAATGTTTTTTATAAACTGTAGAAATTCAATAGGATTTAGTAATTTTTCATTAGTGTTTTTTATTTTGTATGAAGCAATTCTACATTTAAATGCATGTTCTATTAATTCAACATTACTATTGAAACTTTTACAACAATTTGCTTTGTGTGTATTAGTTCGCAAATGAGCTGAGAATTTAAATATAGGAACATCAATTTGACACTGTAAACACTTTTTATTATTAACACTATATTGGGCTCCAGATGTAGATGGCATTGGATTAGATATTGTTGGATCAGATGTTGATGGTACATGATTGGATGTAGATGCCATTGAATTACTAACGGAGCCCTTACCATTGTGATTCACTATATGTCTTTTTAAATTATCATTTCTACTAAAACTTTTCTTACACAGATCACACGAAAATATAACAGATTCACTAGTCATATGTCTTTTCATATGTCTAGTTAAATTATCTTTTCTACTAAATTCTTTTACACACACTTGACACTTAAACATTATTATGTTTTATTATGGTATTTTTATATAATGAAAATAAAACTTATATATTCAGTAAGAGATTTTTAAATAATGAACGAAATCAGAGAAGTTAAAAATATATAAGCCAAACAAATATTTGTTTGTTTGCTTTTTCACATTTAGGTCTTGTACAAATTAAACACGTAAAAATTTTTAAACAGTGATCTATAAACCGATGCATGTTTTTAATTGAATTAAATAGATTTAATATATTTATTTGTGTATTATCAAAATATCTTTTTTTAAAAGAACTTTCATAATATCACAAAAAAAAAAAACAATAAATTTGTATACATTTTTAATGAATTTATTTGTATATTAGTCAATAACCTTAATCGATAAAGCGAATGCTTAAACCATAAAACGGTGTGTTGAATATTAAGAATGGATTTTTTTATATATCTATGAAAACAACTCACCTGTAGGCACCACCTATTATTAATATTTTTTAAAAATTAACTCACAATTCACCTCATAAATATCTTAGCTATACAACACACCCACCAGCTCCACCCATTATTAATGTCTGTAATAATTACTTCACCAGTCACCTCACCCCCTCTAGATCCAAAAACTGTTGGATAATTGTGTATTAGATAACACAAGTACCATCAACACCACCAGTTGTTAATGTTTTTAACAATTATTACACTATTTACCTCACCTCACTTAGCCCCCCGACCCCCTCTCCCTCCCCTAGCTTATCAAACTTATGGATAATTGTGTCTTGGATATTAATCCGTTATTTTAAATATCTCAGACTCAATCCTTTGTGGTAAAATATCAGAGACATCAACCACTCCTCAAAATATTGAGGAGGAGGAGGGTCCAGGACCGGCCTTTCCTATCTACTTATATTATTATTAGTTTTCTTCTTCTTCTTCTCTTTTCTATTCCTTTCTCTTTTTTGTCTTCTTCTTCTTCTTCTTTTTCTACAGCTACTTATCTCTCTTCACTCTTCCACTTCTACTTAAACTTCATCTTTTATGTAGAATATTGTACATAGATATTATCTATAACTTTATATCATGACACGAAATGTTACTACATTCAAAATAATTTCTCTACCAAAAAAAAAAAAAAGAAAGAAAGGAAGAAAGAAAGACAGAAAGTTGTAGAGTAAACTTCGACATGGTATAAAAATTTATAATTGAATCATCTTGTCACAAAAACCAAAACCCAAAAAAAAAAAAAAAACAAAAGTTTGATAGATTTTTTTGTTTTCTTTCTTTTGGTTTTAGTTTTTCATCATCATTCAAAAATAGAAAATAGAAAGTTAAAATTTTCCCATTTTTTATTCTTTATTAAAAATATTTTCTTATTTTAAAAAATAATAAAATTCTGGTTCCTTTATATCCTTTTTTTTCGAGTCATACAATACCTTTACTCACACACACACACACACATTGTTATAAAGTCGATGGTTTTTTTTTTCAATGTTGTTGTTGGTAATGAAAAAAATGAAAATAAATAAATATTTTATAAAAGTTCTTCGGTCTTTAATGTAGATAGACTGATGGAAGGAAGGAAAAAAAAAAGAAGCAGAACTGAAAGTCTTTATATAAAAAATCTACACAAAGAAAAGCATATGGGTAGATACACTAAAGACTATATTTAAACAACAACAACTATGAAAAGAGAGAAGAAAAAAAAACTACCGTGAAAACCCCAATTTTCTTCAAGAGAAAATGCTCACTAAAGCATAAAAAGCAACACACGAAATGTGTCTTTTTTTTCTTCTCTTCAGTCTGATTCTTCTTCCTTTTTTTTTTTTCTTCGTTTCTGCTTTTTTTTTTCTTTTTCATCTTCTTCTATGGCGATTGAAAGTCAAGAGATTTCTTAAAGTATTTTCGATTATTATTTATTATTTATTATTTCTGTGTTTTCCCATTTTCGTTCGTTTTCTTTTTTTTCTTTTTCATTTGGAATGAATGAAAATGATTTTTGATTTAAAATTGAAATAATTTATTTTTTTTGGTTATTGGAAAAGAGGAAAAAGGATTTTCTTTTTGTTCAAATAAAAAAAAATAAAAAATAAGAGAGAAAAAATAGTCAAGTATAAAAATCAATTTTCTTGGCGCCTAATCCAGATCCATATAAATAAATAAATATAAATGTAAAGATATTTCCAATTGTGGAATTATAACCAGCAGCAGCCGATGAAATAACAACAACAACAAATATATAAATAAATAAGAACTTTTTTTCTTACACAATAAAAAATCAAGTCAAAAAGAAACAGAAAAAAAAATATGGAGAGGAGGAAAAATTTTGATAGAAGAAGGAAATTCTTTAACAAAAGAAACTTGGAAAAGTGCGTCATTATTCAGGGTACTCTCACATCACAATCAGTCAATTTGGAATGGGATCTCTCTCTAAACCAAGTGACAGCTTATAAATATAAAGTGTCAATAATGGAGTTCAAAACTCACTCTCTCACTAATGTATCCTTTTTTCATCGTCTCCTTCATCTTTTTTTCTTCTTCTTCTTCTTCTTTTTCTCATCTTTTTCTTTCTTTCTTTGAATAGGATTTATTTTTTCCTGATCGAGAGTTAAAGAAAATCTCAATCAGTATATTATTGAAATGGTAATTGGTATTTATGGATGCCTGGTAAATCCAAGCGAACACACTCATACACAAATCTTTTTATTCATTTTCTCTTTCATTCTTTCATTCTTTCTTTATGATTTTTTTTCTTCCTTTCGAGTTTATTGAATTGTGAAAATTCGATAAAAATTATGGTGATTTATGAGATTTTGTTTTGGGTGCGAACAGTTTTTCTTTCGTTTCATTTCATTTTCTATTCCAGTTTTTTTTTTCTCTCATTTTCATTTTAGTTGTACAACAAACAAACAAAAAAAAAAAAAATAACGCGAACGCGGTTAGATGTTTCTTCTCGTTCTTTTTTTGTTTCGCTTTTTATTTTTTTTTTTTTTTGGTTATAAAATATTTTATTTATTTATCGGCATCGTGTTCAGCTACATATAACAATTTTTTTTTCTCGCATTTTTTATTATTGTTGTTGGTATTTGTACTACACCCCACAATACATCATCCTCTTGAACACACCATTCACTATATTTTCTCACTATATAGAATTCTACTCGATTTTGAATGAAAGTAATTTGCAGGGAAAAAAAAAAACACAACCAACAAACAAACAAATATTTTTCTCTTTTTATCGTTTTTGTTTATTTGAAGTTTTTTTTTTTTTTGTTGTTTTTACTTTCGGTGGGGTGGTCGAGTATTTTTTTATTTTACTATTTTCCCTTTTGTGTTGGTGAAGGGGAAGATTTTTTTGGTTATTTTTTCAAACTTTAATATATGAAAATGAAAATAACTGAACAACTTTATAATAAATAAAAAACAAAAAAAAAAACAAAATCCAACAAAAAAGAAAAAGGGAAAAAACAGAAAGAAAGAAAAATGAAAAATCTGTGGCCCATTCTATTGGCTGTTAGTCTCATAAACGACTAAAGAGAAAAAACAACAACAAAAAAAAAATAACCATAAAGAAAAGGAGAAGAACCAAAAAAAAAACAAAAAACAAAAAAAAACTTTTCTTTTATTGTCTCAATTTCATGGAAAAGACTAAAAAGAAAAATGGTAATAATATGAAAAATAAATACAATAAAAAGAAAAAGGAAGAAGAAGAAGATGTAGAAGAAGAAGAAGATGGATAAAAAGATGGAACGATGGAAAGACAGAATAAAAAAGTGGACATCATGAAAAATAACAACCACAACAACATACAATATTTTGTGTTTGTCTTTTGTTTCTCGGTTTTTTTTTTTTTTTATTCCAGTTTCCACTGAAAATTCAGTTTCTTTTATTTTTCTCTATATTTTTTGTATAATATTTTTATGCGGGAAAAAATGTGAAATCTTGTTATGACATTGAAAATATGATTTACAGAAAGAAAAAAATATATCTAGGTGTGTGTGTTTGTGTGTGTGTGTGAGTGTGTAAGGGAATAATCTTAATCGACAATCAAATTCAGAAAAAATATAGAAGAATAAGAAGAAATTGAAGAGAAAAGAGAGAAAAACTGTTAGATTTACTTTTAGTATAGGTACGTCAGAAATATAAGAAAATCTGAGTACAGTGATCTGAAAGTGTTATTTAATTTTCAGTTTTCTCATTTCCACTCATCTCGATAAATTCTTTTCTCGTTGTATTATTATTTTTTTTTTCTTTTTTCTGTTTGAACGATATTTTTTCAAGTTTTTCTTCTTTATCTTCTTCTTCTTCTTCTTATTTTTTTTTTCTCCCAAAGTACAAATTGATTTCAGAAGGAACAAAAAAAAAAAAGAAATGAGATGAGGCACCACCATCGTTGGCAATGTTGTGTTGAAAGTGGATGTTTGTGAGAAGAAAAATATATATATTTAAGGGTATAGTATTGTTGATGTTGTCTCACACCTTTTAAACAAACTGATGTAGGGAGGTGGGGTTGTTGGTATGATTTGGAGATGGTACTGGTGTAAATATATATATTTTTTTTAAAGGAAAGAGTGGAGTAGAGGGATGGTTAGAAGTTCGAGAGTTATTCAATATCAGAGTTAGGTTATACGTTTACTTTTTTCTGTGTTTGGGAGAGAGAAAAAAAAACACTAAATCAATCAAATTGGACCAACATATAATCTTCTTCGCGGCACAAAAATAAACTGAAAAACCCCTTCGACAGAGTGAAAAAAAAAATTAAAGATGAAAAAAATAGGGAAGAAAAGCTAATTAGTGTAATGAAATGAACGCATAAAGGACTAATAAAATTATTTAATTATCATTTACACTGTAAGTTAAGTAGTCCCTTTTTTTTCATCAGACTTTTTTTTTCTGGGTGTGTATGTGTGTGCCGATGAAAAAAAAAGTCCTTTCGGTTTAGAAAGGGGATTGTGGTTGGGGGGTTTAGAAAGGTTTTATCTCAAGAGAGAATGAGTTGAAAAAAAATAAGTGTTGATTGTGCGTGAAAACATTTTGTGTCTCTTATTGGATCCACTTCCTCTGGACCCTTTTTTTTTCGTTCTCATCTGAATCAAGCGCGTTTCTGTCTATTCTTTTTTATTTTTATTTGTGTTTATTCGCCACTTTTTCTTCTTCTTCCACTTTTTCGTTTTATTATTATTTTTAAAGCTTTATAAATAAAAGAAAGCTCTCTGATGTCTTTTTATATATTATTTAAGTTGTGGTTTGAGTGAATGTCGTGTCTTATTTCTGTTCTTTTCATAAATGTTATAAATCTTTTTGCTTGCATTCAATAAAAAAAAAAAACTTTTAAAGATTCTTTTATTACTTCTCATATTATTATTATTATTATTTTTTTTTTCCTTTAGATTTCTCCTTTACTTCCTCTCCACCCTTAAACATAAAAATATAAAAGTATAATTTTTTTTTATTTTGTGTCTGTTTTGAAATGTTTTCTTTTCCGTATTCTTTTTATAGTCTTTCTCTTATGCTTTCTGTTTTTTGTTTTTTATGTGTAAACAAATCTGCATCAGATCAATGTCAGAAATCATCATCCTGATTCATGTAAGAAATGTAAATATTCTGCTTAAAGATAATGAATATTTTTGTGGGATTAAAGAAAGATTTTAGTGACTTCACAAATGATTAATTTTATTAGAATTCAATATTTTGATTAAGTTAATTCCTTTTTGTTATTTGTTAACGTGCCCTTACATGTCCATTTTTATTCACTTACTTATTTATTTATTTATCTTTCCTGTGTATTTAGTATTTCTATTTTTTTTCCGTTTAAAGGTAAACAAATATTATGTTTAATTTTGAAATAAAAAAAAATTGTATACGATGAAATGATGATAAAAAGAAAAATCATCCCCACCCTAATTCAGACAATATTGGAATAACATAAATGGTTTAATGGGCCGAAACGTATACAACAAAATGAAAATGTAAATGAAAAAAAAAATCGACCATAAGCTTTTAAAACATTTCATTTTTTCTTTTTTTGTTTTTTCAAAAAAAAAAAAAAAAAACACAACTCTCAAAACAATTCCACCAGCTGAAGAATATTATCCCAAATGGTTTAAAAAAAAAAAAAGAAAAACAAAACGTAAAAACAGGGAGAAAAGCAAATAAAAGACTAAACAAAAATTCTTTGGTTCATTTTATAGAATAAAATGTTATCATTGAAAATACCAATTACTGCTACAGTTTACCTCATTCCATTTTTTTTTGTTGCTCACAACCCCTCAACAAAAAAAAAAAAGTTCCCTCTACCGAGAACCGACATTAAATTCTGAATCCTATCAATTCTCATATTGTTGAAAAATTCACTTGGGTTGAATGTAGAAAAAAAAATACTGTGGAATAAACTTGTACATACGTACATACACTGGTTACATACACGTATGTTAGGTGTATGTGATGTAGGAATACATGTTAAGAAGAAGACCAAAGGGAGAAAAAAATTTGTAAGATGTTGGCAAAAAAGAAAAAAAAAAAAGAAAGAAGAACAACCAGAAGATATATGTTAGAATTTTACAACCTTGAATGATTTCAACGGACCTTTGCGTGAGTAATTTATGATTATTCTCTTTTCTCTTCAGTAATAATGGATAGAAGGAGAAGAAAAAAAAAGGGATTTTAGAGGAAGAAGATGGATCCTCCCCCCTTCTTTGAAACCACATACGAATATATACACATATCTGGATCTAAATGCAGATAATAAGGATAGTTTTATGGCGGTATAATGAAATTGGTTTCGATTATTAGTGTGTTGGTATGTATGGTGTCGTTTTTATAAATAGAATATAAGGTTAAAGACATTTCATTCTTTTGTTATGTCGGTTGAAAGAAGTAAAAAGAAAAAAAAAGAAGGAAACTAAAAAAAAAAAATGGGTGGAGGTATGAGAAAAGATCATGGACAGTAAATTTTGTACGAGAATACATTTTTGTATTTTTTTTTTTTTCCATTTTGAGGAACAAATTTTATATACACAATTTATAAATAAATGTGAAAATATGTATGTGTGTGTGTGTGTGAACCCTCGTTTAAATCTTTTATCAAAACATAGAATTTTGCGTGTATTTCCGTCATTTAAACGAGGATTTTTGTGATGTGTCTCATTTCCTTTCCCTACCCCGGCCCAATTTTTTCTTATCATTTTATTTTCTGAGCTATATAATCAGCTTTGAATATGTTTATGGAATGTAAAACGACCCTACGTTGTTTATGTTAAAAAAAAAAAAATAAATAAAAGTAAAAAGTAGGAAAATAAAATGAGGGAAAAACAAAACCAACACAAAATAAAAATAAAGAAAAAAAATAAAAAAAGAAAACAATTCAAATTCAAGGAAAGGACTATAAATATTCGATTAATCATGAATAATTTTTTTTTTTTTGGTTATTTATTTATTTCATAAAAATGCTAAAATATTTTGTCCGTTTTTTTAAAATAATTTCCAAAAAATTTGTTTCTTTTTCCTTTGAAGGTAACTTTTAAAAGTCAAAAGCCATAGTCAAATGTAATCATTTATTAAAGTTAAGCTTTCGTTTTTTGTGGATGTGGATGTTGATGTTGCAATTGTTGTTGTTGTTTAGTATTTTTTATATTTAAAATTCCATGAAATTGAACAATTCCAATTTTTTCCTCTAGAAATGATAAAAAGAAAATCATATCAATTTTTATTCGTCGTTGTTTTATTATTTTTTTTCTTGTTTCTCTTGAATGAAAAAAAAAAATAAACAAACGGATGACGAAAGAAAAAACCAATTTATTAGTCTAGATACCAAAACGGATATTAAACCAAATGTAACAGAAATTTTATAGAAATCTATTATTTTTTTTTTAGAAATAAATTGATTTCTAGTGAGATCTTCTTATCTTCTGTCTCAAAATAATGTTCCTACATACAAGATATTGTTTTAATCAAAACGTATGAATTTTACTGAAATTTTGTTTCTCCATATATAGAATTTATAAAGTTTAAATGAATGGGCAAACATCTTTATTTCGAGTCTATATAAAATATGAGGGTAAATTTATTGGTGTGCTGGATAATAGAACGCATAAATAGTTTCGAATGTAAAGATTTCAACTCTTAAGAACAAGTTGATGGCGTCGAGTTACATTTGTTCCGAATCACTAATTTTTTTCTTTGTGGAAAGTTCAAATTGATTAGGGACATTCATAGATTAACATTTTACATCTGTTTTTTTTTTTGTTACAATTAGTTTACACAAAACACTGTGTTGCTCTTTTCTTGTATTTTTTCCCCCATTCTGTAAAAAGACAAAAATTAGATAAGAAATAAAAATAAACATAATTGCTGATCAAAAGATGGATAACATTTTTGGGAATAATTTATTTGTTTTGTTATCTTTATTTATGTTGAATAAATTTTTCTTTTAAATTAAAGAAAATAGAGAAGAAAGTAACTATTTACTAAGAAACTAAAAAATATAAATTAGATTTTTCTATTTTCTATTTTTTCTTAAAGTAAAACTCAAAAAAAAAACAGAAAAGAAGAAAAATAAAACATGGCAAATAAATTGCATTTCATCTTATTGTTCATTTTATTATTTCTGTTTAAATGAAATGAAAATTGTATATAAATAGATGTGATAGATAATATATTTTCTATACTTATTATTTTTTTCCGGTACGAATATTTTCATCTATCATTTTTTAGAAGGCAAAAAAAAAAATGAAATGAAAATGAAAAGAAATTGTAACAATATTTATATGGAGTGTCATATCCGATGTGTATATATTTATGATATACTCTACGTATATTATGTATACGATGTATATATGTATGTATGTACATACAATATTATATATTTGTCCATTTACAAATTCTAAATTGTTATCATCTTCATCTTAAACCGAAGAAAATGTTATTATTATTATTATATTTTATATTTTTCTTTTCTCTTTTTCTATTTCTTCTTCTTCTTCTTACATCTTACTTCTGTCTTCTGTTTTTTTTTTTGTGTTTTGTGTGTTTTATTAGATGAATGAAATATTTCAATTATATCATAAAATATATGATATGATATGATATGATAAAGATAACCTTTCTATTTTTTTCTTTCTCTCTTCCTTTATTTCGTTCTTTCTTATTTCTGTCTTATATAATATTAGACAGACATACATCCTTCTTATTTATATACGGAAATATATTTTTATTTCATATGACAAACACACAAAACTGGGCAATTTTGAATGAAACAACAAAAAAAAAATACATAAATAAATAAGAACAAAAAAAAAAAACAAAATACAAAAACAACAAAAATAACCACAAATAAAATAATAAGAAGAAATAACAAAAAAAAATTTTTTTTTATATTTTTCTTTCTTCTTCCTTTTTTTGTTTGTTTTTGTTTTTGTTTTTTTTTTTTGGTGGGTGTTTATGTGATAAGGATAAAACTAACACTCACATGGGAAAATATATATTCCATTTTTATTTATTCTTGGTGTGAGTGGAGTGTGTGGTTGGGGTGGTGGATGGATGGTTGAGGTGCTGAATAAAAAGAACAAAAAAAAAACATAAGTAAAGTAAAGGAAGGAAGGAAGGAAAATAGAAGAAAAATATTACATACATTTTTATCTAATTCTATCTCTGTCTTCTACTTATTTCTTTATTTCTACGGTTCTTTATTTATAGATCGTTTTTTGGTCTTGTATATTATTATATAAAGAAGGTAGACAAAATTTTTGTTGTTTTTCTGTTTTTCTTTTCTTTTCTTTTTTTTTTTGTTTTTTTTTTTGAGGGTAAATCTAGCTTTATTGCTTGTCACCATGTGTGAAAATGAGTGTATATTACGTGCAATATATGACTAAATGTATCGTGAAAAATACTTTTTCTTCTTCTTATTTTTTTTTTCTTTCTTTCATTCTTTCATTCTTTTAGTTTTTTTTCTACAAATGTGTAAGTGTGTGTGTGTGTGTATGTAATTTCATTAAATCATAAAAACATATGTTTCTGCACTCTAAAAACGAACTCAACTCAATATTATATAAGGAATCATAGTCACAGAGAAACTTATACAACACACACACACACACGTAGATATATAGATACAAATTGTTAGTGAAAATAAAATGGGATAATACACGAAAAAACAGAGAATATTCACATTTTCACATTTTATATGAGTCAGAACTAAGATGTATGAAAATAAGAAAAGTGCTTGTGTTTTTTTTTTATACATACAGATCTAAAACCATTACGATTTAAGAAGAAGATCACAAAATTGTGTTTACTTTTTTTCTTCTTTCTTATATATTTTTTATCAAATAACGAAACTGACATCCTGATTTTTTTTGGTGATTCACTTTTTTTCATCTTTTTCTTTTTTTGTATTTCTTTTTTTTTCCAACTTTTTCTCTTTTCGTTGGTATCCATTATGAGAAAACAAAGGAGATGAAGAAGAAGAAAATATTCAATTTCCGTGAATTTTAAACTAAAGTTAAACAGAGAGAGAGAGAGAGAGAAAAAAATCGCATACAGAAAGGAAGAAGAAGAAGAAGAAGAAGAAGAAAATGTGTATTAGGAGAGAAAATAAAAAGTTGAAGATCAACATTTTCTTTTTTTTTCATTTCTTCAGTTTTTTTTTGTGTCTCTTTTTCTTGAATAAATTTACCAAAGATATTGATAGATTTTTGATATTCGATACAGTATAATATTTTTCCTTTTTTCTTCACTCATCTTGTTTTTTTTGCGATTGTTTCCCAGAATATGAGTTTTTCTTTTCTTTACTTTTTAAGCTTAAGGGATTCGTATGAAAAAAAAAAATCATATAAACTGTATTTTCTTTTTCTTTATATATTAAAATGGGCATAGACATTGAAGGTCAGATTTCTTGTCAATGGATTTTTCTATTTATTTCTATTATTGGTTTTGCTAATGTGTTGTCATCACAATTCACTTATGTATTTGATTTAATTACAACCTTTTAAATTATTCACTGTGAATTATGTACGTATATATGAGTTAAAGTAAAATTTCTATGTTCAAGAGTGAGATTTGTGTTTAATATAATACATTCAGCCTCCATAAAAAATACTTAAAAACAAAAAAATTAATGTGAAGAAAAGAGAAAGACAAATAATGTTAAACGAACTGTTTGTTGTTAACATGCCCTATATATTTTAGAGTGTGTGTATGTGTGTGTGGGTGTATCTCTTCACAAAATCAAATTTGAAAATTCATTCTTTTGATGTCAAGTTGATAAAATATGAATGTGAAAATTTATATATTCTTTTTTCTCAATTTTCTCACCCTTTTTTCCTATTGCTTTCTTATATACATTTTTTTTTGTTGCCTTTTTGCCATTTTTTTTGTGTGTTAAAGAGCAACAAGAAAACACACACACACACAAAAAATAAAAAGCACAACAAAAAATAACCGACTTTTTCCAAACAAACAGAAAGAACAAAACGAAAATTCGTTTTATGTATTCCAGAGTAACTTTAATATTATAAACACATAATCCCTTTTGAAACCAATTTTTTCTTTGTTTTTTTTTTTTTTTGTGGGTTTTGAAGGTACATATCCCACACAGACACTCGTAGAACAAAAAAAACAAAAATAAAAACAAAACTGAAAAAGTAGCACCAACCAACCAACCCTTCTAGCCCTTTCCCAACCAGTTCCCGACATCCCGACATCTTATTACGAATTCGCATTATGTAATTCCTGCGTGATATTTTAAAATTTCATGCGTTGTCTCTTCAAATTTATCACGTTTCTTTTCCTTCCTACTTTTTTCGTTTTATTTTTTTTATTTTTGCGCGTCTCCAGTATTTTTTTTTTTATTTTTAGTTCTTTTTCCATCATCATAATATAAAAAATAAGAATAAGAAAATGGTGAAAGATTGTAGAATTTTTACACTTTTCTGTTCGTACAGTCATATCATGTTTTATTTGTTAGTTATGCTTTTCCATGTGACACAATTCCACCTGTCACACACCACTTTCTTCTATACAATACTTAGATAGAAGTCTTTTATATGATGACAATATCTTCACATGTTTACCCACATAGACTCAGTCATACATACACACAAGATATAAAGCTGAGCATATTGAACGATTTCCGATTTTGATATATGAACATTTTTGTCCATTCCACTTCCTTCATTTTCCTTCCATCACCCAATTTTTCCTTGCTCCTCTTCATCTTCTTCTTCTTCTTCTTCTTCTGAAAAGTGTTCAATAATATAAAAATTTGTGTATTTGTTTTGTCATTTTTCAAAATTGAAAAATTGATAAAGAAAAAAAAAAACAAGAAGAGGAAAATATGGGAAAAAAATAAAAAGAAGGAAATGTCAGAAAATTATTTCCCGTATGGAAAAAAAAGTGTTGACAGTTTTCTTCTTTATTTTTATTTTCGAATATGCCGTTGTCTATTTTTATGACACATTTCGATTTTCCTCTCATTCTTGTTTTTTTTTTATTTCAATTTATTTATAGGAAAAAAAATATCCGGGAGCTTGTATTTCATTCATATTCTAATTAGTAATACGGAAAATTATATGGTCATTATATATTGAAAATCTCTTCAGTCTGAAAAATACTTCAGGAGTACATAAAATTGATGAATTGATCAATAATCAAATAATTGGGACACATCATTATTATTTAGCTTCAGACTTTATTCATTAGTTTGGTAGTCTTTAGTTGATCAAGTGATGTCACGGAATCATTTTTTAAGTTCTTTCTCAAAATACATAGTTCTCGTTAAAGTTCAACTTTTATTGTTTTATCCAATAAGAATTTTCAATATTAATTTTCTACTACAAAAGTGAAATTCATAAATATTGTTGGTTATGTAAATTATTATAAACTGACTTTTATCTTTTCATCCAATAAATGATCATCATCAACGTCATTACATTTTAGTAACTGAGTTGATAATATCAACATACAAGAAAAAACAAACTTTTAAATTCAAATTAAATCTCTAAAATATTTTGTGTTAGTGAATAAATCATAAGAATTAACCCATATAAATATTTTTCAACCGACAAACAGAAAAAGAGAAAAAAAAAAATGTTAAAATTATGAGAAGAAAAATTAAAATGAAAATGAAAAGAGTAAACTTTGAATATGACATTAATTAACTTCCTCCAGGACGACGACGATGACTACCGTAAGTTTTCTGCAGGCATTATATACATTAGTATGGGCATTTAGGTAAATTATTATTTTAATGTAAAGGTATTCATATGTGTGTATGTAGGTATGTGTACGTAGTTAAATGTTTTGTGCATGAATATGTCCTTTTTTTTCCTTTTTAGTTTTGTATTTACTTTTTTTTTTCTTCTCATTTTACCCCCATCGTATCGTAACACAAAACAAATGCAATAAATTTAAATAATAGAACAATATCAAATAACTATATGTATATTATTTTATGTACAATGTTTTACTTACGTAACGTAACATTTTATATTTACAGTGCTGTAATATTTTGACCTTAAACAAATTAAGGCGTTTTCATTTGTTAGATTAATGTGAGTACCTAAAATATTTTCATATTCTGAATTTTGTAATCAATAATAATAGAGTTTATACATTGACTTCAAACAAAATTTTTATGTCATACCATAGATCAAATATTGTTTGTCAATATTCAATTTTTTTTTTATTAATAAATTTACAATAAAAATTCCATCCCTGAATTTGTTGTTACAAATAACAAAAAAAAAAAAACTTTTCTCAAATGTTGGTACATACTGAAAAGTTTGTAATTTTGTAATAGTGCTGCTATATATACGCATATACAGATATACAGATATACAGATATACAGATATATATATATATATATATATATATATATATATATATATATTGTGTCTCTTGCGCCGTTCGTATAAACATATAAGGGATGTTACCTGCTATGATGGTTACAAAATCAATACAATGAAACAAGAAAAGCTCTACTTTTATTTTTTTTTATTCATTTTTATTTAAAAAAAAAAAAAAAAAACAAAATAACAACAAAATCACAAAGTACTGAGCACGTATACACGTTCATGGATAAACACGAACACTTTATGGGACTTTATACTATAAAATGAATGGTCCTATCCCAATAATTTTTCGTTCTATCTGTATATATTTATTTTCTACTTTCTTTTTTATTTATGGTGGAAGAGAAAAAGATAATCTAAAATTACTCTTTAAAATTCACTTTTTGTTTTTGTAAATAATATGATTATTTGATAGATTAAATGGGCCACGATAAAGCTCATGATTACACGATTCTTTTTCTTGTTTTTTTAAAAGTATAGAATAAGATGAATTTCTTTTTCCTTTTTTCCTTCCATTCTTTTCACTTTTCGTTTTATTTTGGTTCTTTTTTTTTGTGTACTTGTGACAAAAACGTTTTATACTTTTCAGCTTGTACTCAATAATATTTAATTTCATTTTTAGATTTGTCATGGACATACATTCGTATAAAATTTTATTTGTCTCATAAAAGTTCTAAATTAAGCTTTTATCTTAAAATTCACTCTCATATTCTCTTTAAATATAGTTCTTAGATCTTGAATTATGAAGTTGTAAAAGAGAAGAGAAAAAATATATTTGCCTTTAATTCTGAGAAAAATATATAAAAAGATAAAGAAGGGGGGAAAAAAACCTTAAAAGAGAGAAAGAAAAAAAAAACGAATTTATGATGAAGTGTTACTTTTGTGTCTCCCAATCCATCATGCTTTCAACATTGACACAATTTTTTTTTTGTAGCCTCTTTTGAAAGCGTATATTATCTCTTTTTTTTTTTGTAAGCCTAAGTGTACGTATGTATGTATACGTGTGGGTGACTTAGGATTCTTAGTTGATTTACTTTGTGGAAAATAATCCATTAAAAAGGTCAACGAGAAAAACTTCGAATGAAATTGCTATTTTTATTTTTTATTTCTTTTGAACTTGGAAGAAGTCGAACAGAAATTTTATTTCTTCTATTTTTTTTTTTTTTTGTAAAGAAATTTAAATAATTAATTTTTTTTATGCGTCTTCCAAATATTCATAAATAGAATACACGAAGGAAATCTTTTTTAATTAAGGAAAAAATGTGCGGATGGGGAATTTTGTTTACAAAAATATTGTAATGCTTTGTATTTAATTATGAAGTACTGTATAATAAATAGTTATCTTTACTTATCTTTGGTCCTAAACTAGATTTTAAATTGTCATCTTTCTGACTAATGAAGTTTTCTAACTTTTAACACATTTAACCCATTTTTGATTGGTTAAATTTATCGCGACAATATCTTTTTGTCACTCAACTTTATCTTTAGTTAGAAATACTTTAAAATTTTAGATGAATCTCATATCTGATGTTCCTTCATTTTGTTATTATTATTATTATTATTATTTGCTGTTGTTGATAATAAAAAGGGGTCACAATAATCATAAGTTCATTCTATATCCATCCCTTCCGGTTGTATGTCAATTATTTTACCCTTAAAATACATATATACAAAGAAATACATATACATAAATACTGACCATATAACCTGTCAATACCAATTGATCTCATCAAAAATAAATGTCATTTAATCGAGATGTTTTTCGATTTTCACATGACGAATTTCGATGGTCATTGACAAACATCACAAAAATATTATTCTATATCTGTATTGGTGTTATTGGTATGAGACATTTTATCTACGTTATTCTTTTTTTTTTTTTTTTTGTTCAAATATATAATTGATAAGAAATATATTTGAGATGATCGGAAAAAGGAAAAAAGGAAAATATCTGAAAAGAAATATAGAAAAAATAAAGAGAAAAATAACGAAAAAGAAAATATTTTTGTTTTTATTTTTGAATCTATTGAAAGTTTTTAAAATTTAATAAAGTTCATCTTTGAATCAATACATGGCTTCAGTAGTCAGTTTCATCTTTAGAAGAAAAAAACCGTCAAAGTTTTTTTGCTTTTGTTTTTTATTTTTGTTTTGAGATTTCTGTCTAGACAAAACAACAAAAATATTTTCAGACATAAAATATGAACGTTTTTCATTTCTTTCAATTTTTATTTATATATTGTTGTCTTAAAGAAACAACAAAAAAATTGTTTCTTTAATTTTTTTTAAATACATAAATAAAGTATCTTAGAATCTAGAAAAAAATCTTATAACTTGATAATGATAAAAAAAAACAACAATATAAGAGTTAAGAGAACTAAAATTAATCACCTTAGGATATAAATTTATTATTTTAGTTATGGTGGTTCAGTATTTTTCACTATCTCACAATTCTTATCATTAAAAATAATATAAATTATACAGTAAAGAATTAAGACGATGAACTTTCAATATAATTACAATTTATTTTGTTATTTCTGTTAAGATTATACAATAATCATTCACGTGTCTTTTTTCGATAATATCTTTGACGTCATTGCTTTTTAGCCTTTAAGGTTTGACCCATTATTTTTATTATTATTATCCAGAATAATTTTTGGTGAATGACGTCACAAATTTAATTTCTTACTTTATTGATTAAATAAGTATCCAATATCCTTGACATTATTTATTACCAAAAAAAAAAAAAAATAAAGTAAGAAAGAATTCTAAGGAATGAGAAATCTTAACTTTTTTTTTCTCCCTATAATTAGTCTTCACTACTCTTATATTTATATTAACATCACTTCATAAGTTGACTTGATATAATGTTCTCTTGTTATCGGTAGGTGGCCCTATATTTTTTTTAAGTGTCGAATATAAGTTCATTAACCATTTAGAAAATACAAAGAGATTTTCACTTAAAGATCAATGACTGATCAATTATTATAATTTAATATTTTCAAAATAAAAATAAAATCTATAAGTTTATTGTTCTATGAATAAAATAAAGGAAGGAATGGGAAGGAGTTAAAATAAGAAGAAAATCAGAGGAAAAAAAAAATAGTTGTTATAAAAATAAATATTTCATGATTTTCACAGTTGAATAATTAATCCGTTATAATATTCAATTATATTGAATAAATCAACCGAGAAATTAATCACGACACATCCGTGTCATTCACATTTTTATTACGTTAAATTATCTACATTTTTTTTTCTACACTTTTATTGTGTTGTTTTTTTTTATTTTTTTTTGTAAATCATTTTTATTCTCTCTTTTTTTTTCACGTACGTGAAAAGGAAGGGGAAAGTTAATAAAAGTAGGAAAAAAAAAAACAAATAAGAAAAATATAAAGAAAAAGTTGAACAAAATTCTTCTTGTTTTTATTTGTTTCTTTTTTGTTTTTCAATTTTCTTCACTTGCTTGTTGTTGTTTAAGTCACATTAAGACAAATACAACACAGTGAAAAAAAAAAAGAAAACAAATCACAACTTCCCACTTAAGAAAAAATATTAAATTATATTTATTTTTATAAGAATAGAAAATCTGTTTCACAGAATTTCTCTCTATCGTTCAATGATTTTCCTAAGTATTTAAATGTATTAGAGGATTATTATCCTTTAACAACTGCCAATAATAACAATCAGATTTATTTATAAATCTTTCCTTTCTTTCTTACATAAAATAAGTTTTTTTTAAAGTCAACAAGTTAAATTTAATCATGCGTTCCCATTTATATAAAATAAGTAACATCAGAAAGTCTCTCTCTTGTTGTGCGTAAGTAATTGAATTATAAATTTTGTTAAAAGTGTTTTTTTTTCTAAATCTAAATTAGAATATTGTTCACCTGTTTTTTTTTTCTTCTTTCTCATTCTGTTTTTTTTTTGTTTTTGTTAAAAATTTCAAAGATGAAAAGTTATATTGATAAGAAATTTGCGTATCTTTATATACAGAGGTATATAGATTTATCTGAATGAACATAACTCAAGTCAAAAGAGAGTATAAAATCTAATTAATTTATAAAGCATTCATAAGGATCTTAACGCACCGTCAACATTCATAGTCTTTCCATTTTATTCTTGTTACACCTCTCAATAATAAATAAAAGAAGAAAAATTGTTCTTCCTTCTTTTACCCCCACGACATTATTATTTTCCCTGTTTATTCTTATTTTCCCTTTTTTCCACCCCCCTTTTTTATTACGTTTTTTGTTTTTTTTGTTTTTCCCTTTCAGCCATAATCGTAAAACAGAAATCGTTAAAGATTTTTCTTATAACTAATTAATTAACAAACAAGAATATATTTTTAGTTATACAAAAAAAAAAAGGAAAAAGGAAAAAGAAAAAATTACTTTTTTTGTTTAGTGTGTGAATAAGAGGTGGAACTTTTTTCTTTCCTTTTTGTCGGTTTGTGTGAAAATTTTATGAATGGACAAAATTTGATTTAAAGAAAATTTGATAAAAATATAATTCGATTTTCATATTTTATGTGGGATAAAGTCCTGTCATAAATTTGACATCATTTTCAAGTTGAATTAAAATTCTTAAATTTAAGGATTTAAATTTTTAATTTAAATAAATATTTTGACCCAAACTTTTTGTGTTTTTTTGAAGTACAATTTATTTTTATAGACAATTTTTACAAAATCTCTAAAGTGATATTCTTTTGTTGTATATTTTGAAATAAAAACATTTTAGTAGAATCCCTTTAAAATTTTCTGTTGATCATCATCATTATTTTAAAACCACCATACATACATTTTCACATCATCAATCTTAACAGAAAGTAAAAAAAAAAAAAAAAATCATATATGAGAAAAATATATTATTAAGACCCAAATTTAAGGACTCATCCTCTCATCCTTTTTTTTTTTTTTTTTTTTTTGAAAAACAT
The DNA here is from genome assembly GCA_963082725.1 of Pedicia rivosa. Classification (NCBI taxonomy): domain Eukaryota; kingdom Metazoa; phylum Arthropoda; class Insecta; order Diptera; family Pediciidae; genus Pedicia; species Pedicia rivosa. Next base: position 13,231,343 of record OY720151.1, on the reverse strand, counting down.
ATTTTCTTTTTGTGTTACTACACTGTTGTCCTTCAAGTATTGTAGTAAATCTTAAAAAAACCCGAAGAAGAAGAATAAAAAGAAGAAGATGAAGAAGAAAAAGAAATGATATAAAACTTTGACCTATAACTTCCTTTACTAATTTACTTTTAAACTGACTTCACACACAATGATGACGGCTTTTTTTTGGGGTTGTTGTTGATGTTGTTGTTATTATTCTTATACAAAAGAAAATAAAAGGGTTGAAATGGAAGAAATAATACATTTTTCAAAATCCAACAACAAAAAAAAAAAAAAAAGGGAATGGGAGGAGAGCAAAAAAAAAAAAAATAAAACGCGACAAAAGAAAACATCTTCTCTCCTTTGAGAACAATATCAATATATTTCAATAAACACGCACAAGAAGAAGAAGAAGAAAAAAAAAGAAAATAAACAGAAGAAAACAGAATCTAGGATGATATACAACATATATAGATATAAAATACAAAACAGAAAGAACGACAGAATATATAAGATAAGGAGATTCTTGAAAGCTTTTATCTTTCCATGTCTCGATATGTTTTTGTGTTTTAAATATGCCCCTTTTTTTTTTTTTTGGAAAAATAAATGGCCCTCGAAAAACATCAGAATTTCCATATAACATACACAACACAATACCCAAAAGGCACCAAAAATAGATCCCATATCGTGTTTGAACTGAAAAACTGGTGAACATTTTCAGCGATATAAAAAGTGATTGATTATCGTCAAATGTAATTTTCTTCTTTTTAGAAGCAAGAGAGAAAAAAATAAATAAATAAAGAAAATATAAATAAAGAAAGAGAGAGAGAGAAAGAGAGTTAGAGAAGGAGATAGAGTGAATGAGAGAGCGAAATATCAAGATAAAAAGAAGAAGCCTTTTATAATCCAGATAGAATATTTTAAATAATTTATGTTCATGACTCAAAAAAAAAAAAAAAGAAGAAGAAGAAGAAAAAGAAGAAAAGTTTTTGTATAAAAAAAAAAAAGAAAAGGCCTACACACAAAAATATTATATTCTATAATACGCTTCGTTGTGATTTTAGATGTTTCAAGTAAAATGAAAGAAATGAAAAAGAATATAAATATAAGAGAATGAAAGAAGTTTGTCATAACTTTGGCAAACCTTCAGATTTTTCCTTTAAGTATAAAAATTTCTTTTTTTTTATATATTTTTATGATAAACAGAGCGAAAATACCAATTCACTTTTGTTTGTGAAATGGATTCAACATTAATAAGTTATAAAATATGAAAGAGAAATAAAAAAAACACAAGAAGAAGAAGAATAAGAAGAAGAAGTACAAGAATATTTTTGTATCTTTTTTTTTTTTTTTTTTGTTTCCTCTTCTTCTTATTTTTAAACTTTATATTTTTTTTTTGACCTTTGTCTTTTGTCAAATTTATTCGTTCTTGTATAAAGAAAATTACCTGACCTGACCTGTCATCTTTTTTTTTCTTAGTCTCTTTTCTCTCCTTGTTTCCCATGTTTTGTGTTGTTGTTGTTGTTATTTTTTTTTTCATTTTTTTGATTTTTAATGATGAAGACGAACAGTAAAAGATGAATACATCCTCTTCATACCCACCAAAAAAAAAAAAAGAAGGCATTTTCACAGACTAAATAATTTTCCCTACAAAAAATTGTTTCCTTTTTTTTTTTTTTTTAATTTCAGTAATCTAAAAACAACACAAAATTAATTTCAAAGAATAATAAAATTTGAATAAAAAACTTTTCTTTCGTGTATTTTTTCTTCGTTGATTCTGTTCTTTTGTTGTTATAATTATTATTGTTGTTGTTGATTTTCATTCTATTTTACCCTTAAAAAATATAAATTAAAATTTTCTAATATTGGTCTATAATATTGATTAAGATCAGTAACGTGAATTTTCCATAAAAAAATTTCTTTTGCCTTGATAAAAATCAAAGGGTGGAAACAATTTTCTATTTTTTTTGGTTTTTTTTTTGTTTTTAATGATAAAAATCGAAAGTTATTTTTTTTGTTTTGTTTTATTTTTCCACATTTTAATTATATGAAATCCGGATTAGAGAATTTATTATTAAAATTAATCAAAATTTTTTATTTCAAGGCAATTCTATTGAAACCCAGAGAATTTTTTTTTGTTGTTTACTAAATTCTCTTCAATATACAATATTTTTGTTTTTAGAATTTCAATTGAATTTTAGATCAAAAATTAAAAAAAAATAAATCATGAAAAAAACATTTTCTATATTTCCCAGAAATTACATTTTCTTTTTTTTTTTTTGGGTTATGTTTTTATTCATTTTACATTCTTTTCAATCAGCCAAATTAATAGCTGTAGGTGCAATGTAAATTGACGAATTAAATTGTATAATTAAAAGATTGTAGAATTTTTCTTAAAATAGAAAATTATTTTCTGAACTAGAAACGTGTCCGGAATTTATAAAGGAAACACTTTCCAATATAAAAATTATAAATAAAAATTTATAAAGAAATAAAGAAATTAGTAAACAAATTAAATATAAATATTAATGCTGTTTGATTTTATATTGCTACACAAATATTAAACAAATACAGAATAAATGTAAATTTTCTTCTTTAAAAGAAACAAAAAATCTTTAAGAGGCTGTAAATATTAATCGTTTCTGGAATATGGATATTTTAAAGGGCAAATGGTAAATGGAAGAAATTAATAATTTATTAACCTTAATTTGTATAAATTTAAAATTAAATTAATGAACAATCAATAATTGTTTCTTGGTAATAAAAAAGAAGTATAAAGTAAGACTTATAAGATTAAACATTAAATTGTTGTTATAAATAGAATCCAAGTGACCACAAAATTTATTGTTATTGTAAATAATATAAAAAAAAACACCAACCACATTTCCATAGCAACTAAGAAATAAAAAATCTAAATTTGTTTTTCTCAAAAAATAAATCTCCATAATAATAATAAAAAAAAATATATATAACAAAAATATCCAAATCGGTTGAAACACACTTTTTAATTCCATTTGAATGGGTTCATTTAGTGATGCTGTATAACGAAATATATACAATAAATCTTTGATTTAATAAAAAAAAAAAAACAAACAAACAAACAAACAAACAAAAATACACACACGCATATAAAAATATATATAAATGAAAATATAATCCAGTACATGAATTGAAATTCGTATTAAACATAAAACGAGAAAAAAGTGTGTCATAAAACAGAAAATAATGTTTTGTTTGGGGAAATAAACATAAAAAAAAAAAAAAAAAAAACAATACAAGGAAACAAAAAAAAAAAAAAAAGAAAAAAAGAAAAATGAAATAAAAGAAGAAAAGCTTCATATATGAAACAGTGTCTTGATGTTGATTCTTTATCCCAACTACATCACATCAAAAATATACATTTATTATAATATATTGTATAGAAAAATATTATAAAGAATAAAGGATAAATGAGTGTAGGAAGAAAATATATAGATCTTATTCTACTCCTACTCTTAGAATGTAGAAAAACAAAAAAGGAAAAGAAAAAATAAATAAAAAGAATAAAAGATGAAACTAGAACATTTATCGACTTTCAATCAAAATAATTGGTCACGACAAAATCGGTTTTCTATTAACATTTCTTAGGGGGGTAGGGTGGGGTAGGAGGTGATAGCAGAATGTTTTGTTCTTCTATTCTCACTCATTTTGGGTTCATCCATTTTCTATTTAAAGGTTATTTTAACCACAAAATACAAACGAAATCACCCATTATGTATATAGAATATTTTTGTTCGTTCATTTTTATATAATTTCACTATCTGCTCTATATATATTTTTTGTTTGTTTGTTTTGTTTGTTTTTGTTTTCACTGTTTTTTTTCTCTCTCTCTCTCTCTCTTTTGTTGGGGTTTTGGCTGGTTTACTTCTTTTTTTTTTTTTTGGTAAAGAAAAACAAAAAAAGAAAGAAGAAGAAGAAGAAGAAGAAGAGGAAAAAAAAAATGAGAGAACAACGGGAAGATCATAAAAGTAAATTGAATAGAAAAGCCCAAAGTCATAAACCTTAAAACTGTGTTTTATGACTCTCAGATGTTATATAACCTTTTAATATAAATAATGTGATGGGGTTGATCCAGTTTCCGGTCATATTTCTTTTTACGTATACACACTTTTTTTATTTCTGCTGCCGTTTTCTTCCTTAACATTTTCTTCTTGTTTTTTAATTTTTTTTTTCGTGTTTTTCCCGAGACGATCTTTCAATATAAATATTTTTATTTATATAATTTATTCAATTTTTTCTCTTTTTTTTTTTTTATGTATGTTGACAAGAAATTCGCGTGATAGAATTCATATTAAATTTTATATTTGTCCAATTCTCATCTCTCTTTTTTTTTTCTCTTCTTACGAAAGAAAAAAAAAAAAATTATATATAAGAAGAAAATTGAGTCCTCTGAACATGGGAAAAAATTCCCTCATTTTCTGTTTTCTCTCCACAAAAAATTCACCAAATTGTCAATTTATTTGCATTTTTATTTTTTTCTTTTTTTTTATTTATTTTTATTAGGGACGCATTTGGTTTTATTTACTCAACTTAATTTACTTCGTTGCCCTATTTTTTTTTTTTTTTTTTTTGACAACTCATGAAAATACACTCTTAATATTTTCCTCAAGGAAAAAACGAAAGAAAAATAGGAAAAAGAAGAAGAAAGGACGAGGAAAAAAAATGAAAAATAGAAAAAGAAAAAATATGGAAGAAGAAAAGCTTAGAAAGAAAAGTCTTATAGAAAAAAAAAAACTTTATATAAATTTGATATTTTAGGACACTTGTTGTGTGGTATTAAAAAAATATATATATATAGGAAGAAACCTGTCGGTTTTTCTTCCTAGTTATATTTCGTATTATTTTTTATTATTTAGTATTTTCTTCTCCTTTTTTTTTATATTTTGAATATTTTATAAAGAAGTTCATTAATAAATTATTATATTTTATATTTTTAACCTACTTCCTTTTCCAGTTTCACTTTACTTTCTAAAAACATAAAAATAAAATAATATTATAAGGCTAAAAGAATAAAAATGGTCGGACCCCATTTTAGGATGGTAAAGGGAAGGTATACAGAAGAAAAATATGGATGGGGGTTTTATTCTGTATTTTGTTTCCATTCTTCTTTTTCTCTTTTATTTTCCTTTTTTTTTTTTTTTTATTTTTGCAAAAGGTAAATATTATTTCTGACCACGTTATGATTGTTTGCTAATTAACTTTATATACATGAAAATTCAAAGGTACGAAATAATATTAATATATGAGCAAATGTTTGTATTTTACTAACCAAAAATTCTCTCTTCAATCAAATCAAATATTATATATATATATATATATCCCTTCCTCCCTTCCTCCCTCAGACATATATTTATTATACAAGTCTATTTATATATGAATGTATGAATATTATGTATGATGTATGTATTTATGAATGTTTTCCTACGGAAATTAACAACCAAAATTTTTCTTTATTTATTAAATAGAAGAATACCAATCCCTTAGTCCTGAATGATGATGATCCTTATGATGACGTTGATGGTGATGATGATGATGATGATGATGATGATGATGTACCTTTCTTATATACCTAAAATACAAAACCTTTAATTATAAATACAAACACACACAAACACACACACATAGAGCCAAATAAAGATAAAGAAGAGTAAAGAAAAGAAAAAATAAATAAATACAAAACTTCGAAAATATTAAATGATTTACCATTAAAGCAGAGCCTATACTTATCCGTATAAAGGGCCCATTTTGAACCCTATTCTATATGTGCAGTTTACCATCAAATAGTTATATAGTTAGTCCTTTTTAATCCTTAATTAATGTAAATCAATTATAAATTGGTCTATTAAGGGTTTTATCAGAAATTAAATGAAATAAAAATAATAAAACACAGAAAATAAATTTAAAAAAAACATAAATTTACTTCAAATAATTTTCAGTACAAAAAACTTGTAATCACAATAATACAATGCAACTTCTTTAGAAATAACTTTTGTAATTCAAGTTAATTTATAGGAAAACACTTTATCATTTCTAACTAAATCACGAATCATTCACGATGCATATTAATGACCTGATACACTTTTCATGCATTAATAATCTTTAGATTTTGAATCAATCAATTAATTATTTAGTCGTAGATAAAAAAAGACTAATATACTTCTATGAATAAGATAACTGAATATAAGAAAAATAAAGAAAAGAAAAGAAAACTCCTTAAGACGGTCCTTTGTTCTATTGGTACATCTTGTTATCAAGTCTTTATATCTTATATCAATATTTATTTTATTCAATGTGAATTAAGTACATAATATAAAATAAAATTCGATTTACAAAAGTAAATTATATAAAAGAGTTTTTTTTTTGTATACCAATACCTGTACGAGTACACAGTATATACATACATACATACATATATATTTATTTATAGTTAAAGTACAGCCATAGAAAGTATACCGTACCGTATATATTTATATAAAATTTATAAAGATAAATTAAATATGGTGTGAGAATATGATTGAAAGGTGTTGTTGTCTCAAATAACATTTTGTTAAATTTATAATTATTTATTATACATAATATGGATAATGGTATAAAGATGAATGTACTCATATATACCACATATAAACATTATAATTTTAGACTTATACATTTACAAAAGGTAATACTATATATATACACACACACATTATTTAGAGTTAAATTACAATGTACATAAATAAATACTATATAATAAAATATAGAATATACAAAATTTTAATGCTTGTTTATCAATCTGCTTAATATTTAGATTGTTGATTGAGTTACATTATTTTGTAATCCAATACAAATATGTACATATGTACAAATTATTATATATCTATAATAAATGTCTACAATACACACACACACACATACACACACGCACATAAGTGCATACATATATAGTCATCTCATATGTATAAATATTTTGTAAAATTATTATTTGATTTTCGTACAAAATTTTCAATTTTCTATGCCTTTCCATTAGAGCTGGCAATTATTCATTTTCAAGAAATAAAAATTTTCATGATTTAACACGCTGAAAATAAAGTATGTATAAAAAAAAAACACGAAAGAATGAAACAAGAAGAAAAGTAGGCAAGAGGAAAAAAAAAGCAAAAGAAAGAAAAACCACTCTAATAATTTTTTCGGTATGGCCCAATTCTACTGGTTACGCCCGTCTGATCTGTCGATATATAAAAAATCGCTTTGGAACCAAAAAAAAAGAAATGAAAAAACAGAAACTTTTTTTCTTTACCCACAAAATGAAAAATTTATATAATACACATGTACATGTCCATATATATGTATGTATGTATGTATGTATGTATATTATCAAAAAAAAAACCCCAACGCCCACACAATTTTCCCCTCTACAAAAATAAAGAAAATTCTTCTACTTCTTCTTCTTATTTTTTTTTTTGAGTTACTCTCTTCTAAAAAGGTTAACTCGTATATATTGATATTTTCCTCTCTCTCTCTCTCTTTCTCTCTATTACTCTCTCACCACTTTCCTTATTTACATTTTTTATTTTTTTTTCGTTAAAGTTTATTAGGTGCCGTTATGTTGTTCTTTTCCATCAGCCATCAACCGAAAAACAGAAAAAGAAAAAAAAAAAAGAAAAAAGAAAGAAAGAAAAACGGTCCCGGTCCCAATATCTATCTAATATACGCCATTGGCATCGTGTGCGCTATATGGATATATATTGGGGAGTTTTAGAAAAAAAAAAAAATTGGGTGGTTAATTCGGGATGATTGGGTGGATAGGGTTGGAAGGTTATACACCACACTAAAAAAAATAAAAAAAATATAAAAAAAATAAAGAAGAAAAAAAAATAACACACAGAAAAATAAAACATAATATTTTTGCATGGAAAAGTCTACAAAAAAAAAAAAATTTACCCCTAAAACCATAAATCGGTCCCCGTGGTCATATTGTGTGTGAGTTATTGCGTATTTGTGCTAACGGGTTCGATGGCCAAAAAAAAAAATAACCTAACATTTTTCTCTCGCGATATACACAATTTTATGTACTAAATTGGGATATATGTGCTTTTGATTGTAGAGCTTTTTTTTTTACTCCTCTCACTCCTCTCACTATTATCTACCTTGTATTTTTTTTTTTTTTTGTTTTTTTTTCGTTCTTTGTTTGTGAATTATACGACTAAATGGAAGGGTTTTGAATAGTTTATTGAGGTTTTTTGTTGATGCTGTTGTTGTTTGGTTGTTGTAATTTAACGAACAGAAAGAAAAAATGTAAACTGAAATTATCTGCATCAATGTTGGATTTATGTTACAATTTTTTACTGTTTTTTATCTTATAGAAATTCAATTCGAATTTTTATTCAATTTTTTAATATTTTTAACAAAATAAAAATTACCAAAAAAAAAAAAAAATACAATAAAATTTGATTTAATTTTTTTCCATTTAATATTTTCCACTTATTTACTTAAATTTCTAAAAATTAAAAAAAAAAAACCGAGGATTAATTTTGATTTAATTTTTGGGAAAAGCGTCCATTTTTTTTTCCAGCAAATACAACAAAAAAGAAAAACGTTAGAGAAAAACCAATTTTCAATTCTGATTACACATTTATTATTTTTGTGAATTTTTTTATAATTCTGATTAAGGTAATGAAACAATTCTAGTGGCATGCCCCAAAACGTTTGAAAAATGAATTCAATATTAATTCACTTTTGTCACAACAAAAAGATTAAATCTGTTTTTGATGTCCAAGAGACGATATTTTCTTCATTCTTTATAAATTAAAATTATCTCATTATTTGTTTTGTAAAACATCTAAAATAGAAAAGAAAAGAAAAGAAATGAAATGAAACGAAAAGAAAAGGAAAGGAATGAAAAGAAAAAGAAAATTGTCACATAAAAGCAATTTTGTTTATATCTAATCAAATTCATTACAATTTACATTTTTATTTTTATCCTTATATATCTGTTTTCCCTTTTCCCTTTTCCTTTTTCCTTTTTGTTCTCATTCATTCATTCTTTTATATTTCTTTTTTTTGTTATAATAAAAAATGTCTCTAAATTCTTTCAAAGTCACAGCTAAAATAGTCCTGTCTGTCTGTATATTTTAAGAGTATAAGAACAACAACAAATAATCTAGGGTCCGTTTTTTTTCTTTTTACTTCTTTTTATTTTTCCTTGTTTTTCTTCTTCTTCTTTTTTTTACTGGTATTAATTGAATCCGGATTTGAATTCTATTACGATTACACCCAAAAATAACAAAAATAAAGAATAAAATGAGAGAGAAAAACAAAAAAAAAAAACAAACCAAGAAGGAAAAATGGACATTTTGACAAAAGTAGAAAGAGAGAGAGAGGGAGATAGAGACTTTTAATTTTCTTCCTTTTCCATTTTCTTTTATTTTTATTTGAACAATTTTTCCTGTTGTTGATGAGATAAAAGGCGTGTGTCCATCAACGACTGTAATGACACAATGTAATTACAAAATGTGTGTAAAAATATGTTTTGTCTAAAACAAAAAATGGGAGGAAGTGAGATTTTCGATTTTGTTTTTCCTCTTTTCCTCTTTTGCTTTTTCTCCTTTTTTTTTGTTTTTATATTTTTGTGTAAATGACAAAAATCCTTAATTTTAGGGATTTTCCGGGATTCTTTTTTTTATGATTTTTTTTTTTTTTTGCTGTTCTTCCTTAACCCATCATAACAAACAGGTTGGTGAAGGTCCTGTTTGTTTATTTATTGGATTTTCTTCTTCATTCTGTTGTTGTTGTTGTTCTTCACTGTTTTTTCTGTTTTTTTTTTTTTTTCTTTGCGCCGTGGGATAAAAATGAAATTTCAGATTAAAAGTGTATACGCCCCGCCCCCAATGCGGAAATACATAACCCAAAAAGTAACAACAACAAAAAAGGAAAAACTGGAATACTTGGGGAGATTATTTTATAGATGATTTTTTTTTTATTCTTCCTTATTTTATTTCTTCCGGTGTGAAAATTACTTTGTTAAAAAAGTTGTTTGTTATAATTTTCTTTCTTTCATTTTCTCTTATTTTTTTTCTTTCGTTCTTTCCTTCATTTTTTCTTTTTTTTTTGTTCTGTTTGTATTTTGTCAGATTTTTTGAAGTTGATATAAACTTTTATTTTTGTGTTACTTTCTTTTCTTTACTTTTCCTTCTATTTTTTTTTTTTCCGTGACTCGACACTAATTTGAAATAATGTCTACTAATAATAGGACGACAGTGGGATATGAAAGCATAGGAAAAAGTGGTTAAGAAAATACAAATAAGAAAAAAAAGCTTAGTGCAAATAAGAAAACAGTAAAAAAGGAAAAAATGGAAAAATGGAAAAACTTAAACAAATAATCTAATAAAAAAGTATCATAATTGATTTTTCTGTTTAGTTTCTTTTTTTCTTATTTATTTATGGCATTTACGAAGTTCAAAACATTCAACTTAAATTATCTCTCTTTGTGGCACCCACCTTTAGTAGATTTTGATTTTTCTTTACACGCGCAATATGAAAGTTTTATAAAATGAAATTGTAAGAAATTTAAAATTGATGCAAAGTGCATAGTTAGGGAACAATACGGTTGTCACAAAATGCAATAATCACAATTGATAAAATGACGTTGATGCAATTTTTCATAACAAAATTTATTTATAGTTAACCTCACGTGCATTTAAATTTATTGTTAAATTCGTTTACGAAAAAAGAAAAACATATTTTGCGGAATCAAAAAATTTGTGAAGACAGAACTGTTTCTGGAAAATTAAAAATTTACTGAAACAATGTAATTTTATTAAAACAAATTAGTTACAAGCTGTGTCAATTCTATAAAAGGTTTGCACGAATTTTTATGAACAAAAGAAAAGTCGAAAATACAATTTTAGTTACCTATGTGTGTTGTAGATGGAAAAATTCTATTAAATTGGTATCATTATTATTATAATTTAAATGATTTTTGTTCGTGTATAATACTCTCTTTCTCTCTCTCTCTCTCTCTCTCTCTCTCTCTCTTTCTACTTTTTTCTATATTTTATTAATTCAAAATGTTTTATTTTGACGGGTGATTAAACATTCTAAACCAACGATGGAAAAAAAAAAAAAATAGAAAAACCGAAAATAACAGAAAATAAAGAAAAAAGGAAAATAAAATATTCATCACATAATATATTTTTTTTATTTAATTTATTTTTGTATATATTTATTAAGACATTATTACTGTGATATTGTTTAAGATCGATGTGAAATTAAGTTATAAATAATTCAACCAACTAACAATAATATTATATTATTTTTTTCTTGTTATATTTGTTGTTGTATTCATTTTAGTATATATATATATATATATATTTATTTTATGATTTTCTAAAGTATGTTTAATCAACTGAATGACCAATATAATTATAATTTAATGTGTTAAATGGTCCTAATACAATTGTTCTCTTCCTCACTCTTTTTCACTTGTTCAACTTCATTCAAAAATGAAATAAAAAAAAAATAAAAAATGTAGAGCAGAAGGAAATATAATATTTTCTTTCTGATTATTATCCGTGCACGATGATTGATTTGAAATTATTTTTTTTTTAATATTGAAAATTTAAATTCAAATAACATTCATTCAATAAAGGAGTGGGGTGCCAGAGGTGGATGGGAAGCTTTTATTACACTACACTACTATATACAGTACGATAACAGAAAAAAGGTGTAATAATGTGTGGATATTTTATTGAGGGGTATTTGGGGTAAATATAAAATAAAGCTTCATATTAATGTACACCACAATTGTGATAAATCAATATGATAATATTGATATATTTAACACATTAAAAGCTTAAAGTTTCATGAATAAATTTTTTCCATTTTTTGTAAATAATTTCAAACAATGGGAGACAGAGTGAGTGTGAGAATGAGACAGACATGTGATCAATTTTTGGACATTAATGTCGTTAAACTGAATACAATAAAAAAAAAAACATTTTATTTATTTAGATTTTTTTTTACCGATTTTATTATTAGAATGGAAATCTTAAGGGAATTTCTGTATTTTTTATTGAAGCTTTTATTTTATGTCAACTTTTTTTTGTTCTTGTTTTATTTTATTGAAATTTATATTCTCGCAGCAGAGAAAAATTTAACAAAATACATTATAATAAATACTTTGTTCATTTTGATTATTAAAAACAATATATTCAATTTTAATATTCAATTTATCTCTTTCTCTCTCACTTTCTCACTCTTACACATGATTAAAGTAAACGAAATTTAATACTCTTATCACACACCGCCCATCAAAAATATTTAAAAAAAAAAAATAAAACACAAAACAAAAAAACAAACAGAAAACAAAATTTTCATTATTTTTGTACATTTTTCTTCTTTTTTTTTTTTGTTCATATTTTCCCTTCAATCTAAATTAATTTTCATATTTCAATTCAACTCAGCACTTTCACTTCTATATTATTATATTATATAAATTATATTTTCTCAAAATATAAAATAACATTAATTAAATAAATTACACTCTCAGAGCAATAAATTTAATTTTAAACATAAAATTTATGTAAATTTGTCTATCGTTTTTTATTTTCATTGCCACCCTCACTCCTTCACTTTTTCCTGCATTTTCTTTTATCTTCTACTTCTTCTTCTCCTTCTTCTTCATCCATGTACTTCATATTTATATTGTTATTGTTATTATTTATTAAAATGCAAACTTTTTTTTGTTCCTCATTTTAAAATACAATTTTTTTTTAATTGAAATTTGAAATAAAACGTTGCAGTTTTTGTACAAAAAATTTCCATACGTTACCATCTAGACGATCGTAAATAGTTAGCTTTATATAGTTAGTTTTAACTATGCTTCTACTTTTTTTTATTTGATTTTCATTTGGGATTTTCTAATGATAGAAAATAAAATAATTGAAAATTAATTAAAACATTGGTTGAATAAAATTATTTAAATTTAGAAATAATTTTAAAACTTTTCAAAATTAAAATGGAAAAATTATTTAAATATAAAGTGAAAATGAGGGGGAAAAATTGTCATAATAAAGCGATGTTTTAATACTTAATAATAAATGCTGTGTTGAATTTTAACACATAAAGTGTATCAGATTATATTCAATGAATTATTATTATTGTTATTATTCTTATGGTTTTACTCTTACTTCGTTACATTCTTTAATAATAATTATTAGTGTGGATTGACTAGATAATGTTACAAGGAAAAAACCAAAAAGCTTAGACTGTAAAATATAAAGCGGATTAAAAATTTTAGAATATTTTTTATTTAAAGGAAAAATAATTTACCTTCAAAAAAGAAAAAAAAAAACTGTTGACGGAAAAAAAAACCACAAGGCAAAGTAGAAAATATGAAGCCAAATAGAAAAAAAAATTGAATACCTTAAGACAAGAGTAAAAGATGGGGTGTGCGAGGAGTGTTGGAATAGGAGTGAAATAATTTTTGTCACCCATCTTTTAAATTTTTTTTCTTTGGTTCCTCCTTTTTTTTTTTTTACTTGCCTTGAAAAGATAAAAATTTAGTGAACGATGTCCAATAAAAGGGGTCATTTAAAATATAATAATAATAATAATAAATTTTCACAGAAGACTTTGATAGCTTAATATACATTTCAATTATAAAAGAGAAAAAAAAGTTGAAGAAGACCATCCGCAAAAATAAGAAGAGAAAAAAAAATGTAATTAACAAAACCCGTGCGCGATGACTACTTTTAGAGTTACCTTTAAAAATATTTTTCTTATAAATAGAAACATCAGGGTCGGATCTTAAGAAAATTTCTAATATTTATTTACGTGAGATGATAAATTTTCTTTTATATTTTTAAATTTTAAACAGTTTGTGACATTTACTCATGGTCTCCAAATTTATATTAAAGTTCATCACTGGATTTTACCTTCAAAAATAAAATTGAATTAAGCCAAAGTCTCTCTCTGTGTGATATACACACAGAAAAAAAAAAACATTGTGAAGAAATAGGATTAAATTTTACCTAATCGGATTAGTTTTCTCATTTCAATTTTAAAATAATAATTACAAATTTTTTATCATTTTTTTTTCTCTCTCTCTCTGTCAAAAAAATACCATAAAAAATAAAAAAAAAATATTCGAAAGGTGAGTGAAAAGTGAAGAAAAAGGTGAGAGAAAACAAAAACAAAAAAAAAAAAAAAAAGGGGTTGAAATTTATACCAACCAATTTAAAACTTCGTGGGATTATTTTTTATTATATATTTTTATTAAATGTTGTTCACGGTCACAATTGTTTTGTCATCTTTTAAAGTTTTTTTTTTTCGTTCCTTCTTGTATATTTTATTTATTTATTCATTTCTTCCCCTTTCTCTTCTCACACACAACGTTTTTATTTTTCATCTTTTTTCTTCTTCTTCTTCTTCTTCTTTTTTGTGTTAAACTTTTTCCAATTATGAATACAATTTATGTCACATCATTCGGGTATACTATTTTAAATTCACAAAAATAAAGAAAAAAAAAAATAAAATTATCAACGGGCTTGAGTGCTTTCTATGCATAAAATACACAAGAATGAATGAATAAGAAAAGAAATGAAAAAAGAAAAGAATGAAAAAAAGTTGAAAAAGAAAAGAAAAGGAAAGGAAAGAAAGGAAAAATTGTACCTGAATATTTTTTTTTTAGGACATAATTAAGTCAAATTCTTCTTCATCACAACTTTCTTTTTTTCTTCTGCTTCTTCTTTTTTTTTTTTTTTTATATAAAAAAAAAAACTTTTTCTATTAGAGACTCTAAGGTTCTCTTTCTGATGTCATGTTTAGATGTTTGGTAGAAGACTTTCTACAAAAATACAAAAAAAAAAACTTCTCTGCTCTCATATTCACAAAAAAAAAAAAGCACACAACACAAAACATGATTTTTCTTCCTACTGTGAGTAAGTTTCTTTCACTAAAAAATAAAAACGCGTTTGTGGAAATTTTTCTTCTCTTATTTTTTTTTTTGTTATTTATTTTGTTTGTTGTAATTGTAGTTGTTTTAGTTGTGCTGCTCAAATTCGTTCACTTCTTCTTGTTTTGTTTTTTTCTGTAAAAATAAAAGAATAAGTGGAAAACACAAAATTCTTAGTAAGAAAAAAAAAAAACATTCTTTCGTTCAACTCCTCACAAATGTACTTGTTTGAAGAATGTTTGTATTTTTCATAAATAATTCTTAAGTAAGTGGCTTTCGTGATATATCGGTATGCGTATTTATATTTATGTATGCGTATATATGAGAGTGTATTAGATGTTATATACATACACACATAGAACATTGTTAAATAATATAATGTAATATATGAAAGTCTATTAATATTCCGTTGAGATTCTAAACTTAATTTTATCTGGTTTTGTTTGCTTTATATGTCGGAAATAGCTTGAATATACACAACAGCACAAATAAGCAAAAAAAAAAAACTCCCTTAAACATGAAAAAGAAGAAGAAGAGGAGCAAAAAAACCGACTACAAGAAAATTCTCGTTTGTTCTTAGTCTCATTCGTTATAAGTTATAACAAATAAGAAATACAAATGAGTTTTTCCGCACAACAACTTATATACATCATGTCACTTTTGGCTTCTCTTATGAATTTCTTGTCTAAGAAAATTAACACAGTTTGTTTATAGCTTACCCTTACCAGTTTAATTTACTATAATCCTCCTGCATCATCACTACCGCCAAAACCACCTTCACCATTACCATTAACATGCTTTTATTATTGTCGTATAAAAGGACACAAAAAGAATTAAATCAACGATTATTTTCAAACCACATAAATGTTTAGGATGTAAACAAAGAGAATGGAACCAAGTCTACAAACAATTTAGTTTAAACTCATTTGACCCAACAACAACAAAAATAAAAGAACAGAAAAGCAAAAAAAAAGAATGAATATTGACAAAGAAGGCGAAAAAGGGAGAAAAAGAGAGAGAGAGAGAGGGAGATAGAGGACGAAGAAGCTCATTTGTACGAACAAAAAAAAAACGTAAAAAGGGTGGGAAAAAAGCGAGAAAATAAATGGGATTTTATGGTGATATTTAGTTTTCCGCAGATATCACAGTTTCCCTAGTTTGTTGAAATAATCTCTTTGGTCAACATGAAAAACAAAATAAAATAAAAAGGAAGGTATTTTCCATTAACACAAAATACAAATAAATACATATACACACACTATATATATACACACACACACACACGCATACATACACAAAAATATATAAGCAAACAAACAACATCAATAAAGGCCATATTATTCCCTTAATTTCAAATAACAAATCAATAGAATGTCACGTATAGCGAACACTACAAAAAGTATTGGTGTAAAAAATATAGAGAAGAAAAAAAAAGGGAAAAAGGAAAAAAAAAACTTTTCTTTTTTTTTTTTGTAGAGTCACCATGGCGTTTATATATAGGTGGATGAGATCATGAGGTGGAAATGGGTGAACGGTGAAACATTGTGTACAAGTATAGTATGAGTACGCTTGGTCGACAGGAATGAAGAACGAAATACAAAAAAAAAAAAAAAGAAGAAAAATCAAAAAGGAAAAAAAAAACAACAACAACAAAATATTTAGAAGAAGAAGGAAAACGGGAAAAGAGAAAAAAAAAAGTGAAGTGACTAATTTTCTTTGATCTGATTCTCTCTTTGTTGGACCAAATAAACCCACGGCACAAAAATTCTAATGGCTATAATTTTCTATATAAGATGAAAACAAAAACCATGAAACCAATAAAAGAGAACATAAGAAAATATTCTATAAAAAATAATATAAAAAATAAATATTACAGGTGTATTGGTTATAATGGGATGGGGAAGGGGGATGAGGAGTAAAATAAAAGGGAGATGTTGATTGGGGTGATTTTTTTTTCTGCTTCTTCTTCTTAGAATTTAATCTTTATTTTTCCTTTTTCTGGTATCAACTTTTTTTTTTTCTTCTTACGGTTGATGAAATAAACATTTCTCACTTTGTCATCTATCACGAACAGTAGAAAAACTTGATGTGGATTTTAAATTGGATCAAATACGTATTGATCAGCACAATAATTTTTGGTTGGTATTGGACTGAACGATATAGAGTTAGATTGTGATGTGTATGGTTAAAGTTATTTGATCTGAATGTGATGGGTATATTATTGGTGTTGAATGTTTATTTGACGTTGCATTTTTTTTTTTTTTTTATATATTTATTTTATATTTGAAGTTTAAAAGAGGAAATAGCAAATAAAATGGAACTGCAGTCATATATTTATGTATACAAATTTAGTTTTTATTTTATTTATCCAATTTAAATTTGATCAAGATAACATGCATCAATATCAACACACAAAAAAAAAAAGTAATTATTTATTTTTTAAATTTATTTTTCCTGAAATAAAAATATTCCATTCGTAAAAATTTCTATTTTTTTAAACGAAAAATTACATATGGAAATAAAAATGATTAAATCTGAATCTTTTATCACCACTAAATCCGTTGATATTTTTATCTTTTGAATAAAAAATAGGAAAATGATTGCATTTTTCTTATAATGCAGAAAATATATTTATTAAATATATGCAAATATTATCATACCCAATCTATTTTATCGTCACTATTAAGAGAAAAAAATAATATACATACCGTACATAACGTTAGTGAAAGTATAATAAGAAAAAGATTTAAATAATCAGATCTGTAGAATGGGGTGGCGTGAGGAAAAATAAAGTGTTAGTAATTGTATATAGAAAATATTGTCAATAATGTGCTAATCCGTATAATAATATTATAAAAATAAATTGACAGTTTTAGTCTGTATGTAATAACAAGAGAAAAGTATTGAAAATACTTTTCTACATAATATTATTATTTATTATATAGAGAAAATGTTTATATCCTGAAAATATTTTCTGTTCCTCCCTTTTTTTCTTCTTCTTCTTCTTCTTGTTAGTATTATTATTATCCTTTTTTACGTAATAGATAATGTGAGGTAGAGGTAGAGGTAGAGAGTGAGATAGATGTCGTTATTTTATTATTACACTTTATTTGAACATAAATATTTCCGTTTTTTTTTTTTTCGTTCATATGGCGATGCATTTTAATATGCATTTTCTTTCTATAATAAAATTTCAACGTTATTTTATATGTTATGTTTGCTTCCTATACAATATTTTCTATCTATCTCTCGTCCTTGATAAAAATAAAATTGAGTTAAGTTTTTTTTTTTACAAAAAAAATCTAGAATATTGTAAAATTGCATTACGAATAGTATCCAGTAGCATCAACACAGGTGTTACAATATTCTTCTATGAAACTTATTTTTTCTTTCTTTTTCTTCTTTTAAATACAACAACAATCACCAGAAAAAAAATGAAAGAATTTTCAAATGTAGGAACAAAAATATTGTATAATGTTAAAGTTTTTTAATATTCTCCATTTTTTTTTTTTTTTAATATTTCTTAAAACTAAATCCTTAAACTTTTCTTCTTCTTCTAGTTTTTTTTTTTTTTGTTACTCCTTATAAGTACAAAAAAACTTCAAAAAATTATGTAGAAAATGTGCATCTTATATCGTATAGAGTTTTCTTTACATTGGATAAAGTATGAAAAGTCCGAAAGGTTTCAGCATAAAAAAAAAAAAAAATAGGATAACCAGATGGCTATTATGAGTTGCATTGAAGAAAGTTTTTTTTTTTTATCTAAGACGTATTGATAAAATGTGTTTAAACAAAAGTATTAAGTTTTCTTTCTTTCTTTCCTTTAACTTTCAAATAAAAAAAAAAATACAAAATCTTTCACAACGTTAAAAGAATTAAAGGAAAATAAAGAATGAATAAAACAGAAAAAAAACAGAGAAGGTAAGATTTGCGAAAAGGTTACAATATTTTGTCTATTGTTGTTGAAATTTTATAGAAACAAAATATTTACAATGACAGAACAAAAGAAAAAGTCAATAGAATATTGAAAAGTAATCATTTTATCTGCCTTTTTTTTTTTTTTTTAATAAAAATTGTTTTGGTTCTGGTTTTGTTTTAAGCGCGAGCGGTAAAATCACAATTTCCCATCAAAATTTCACATCATATAAATGTTGCTGTTTTTTTTTATATGTTTGTTTGTTTGTTTCTTTGTTTATATTGTTGTGGTTGTTATTGTTGTTGTTTGTAACCAGCCAGTACCAAAACAAAATAAAAAATTGAATTTTTGTTAGCATATGAGTGCGGAATTTTAACTTCTTACGTATAAATATTTTTATTACTTTTACGCGCGCGGTTTTTTTTTTTTTCATTTTTTTCGGAAACGCGTAAAGACAAAATTTTACAGAGAAAAAAAAAATTGTATTTTTCTTTTCAATGCGTATGTTTTTTTTTTGGCTGTTATAAAATATGAAATATATAAAACATAATTTATTCTGGTTTTTACATTTATTCACATACACACACACATTTACATATACATATCTATACATACACACACACACAACCCCTAAAGCAATGAAATTTAAGGCTGTTCAAGATCACACGAGCATGGAATGGTTGCGGGTTGCTTCAATTAAAACAATAACCAAAAAAAAAAAATATGAAAGAAAATTTTAATATAATCTTTTAGATTAATAATTCTTAACCAACAAGAAATTATGAACATTCACGCACGGTAAATTTAATTCTATAAAAAATTGTCTTATATTTTAATATTATTCGTTCACATATAAGTTTTAATCTGTTATTCATCTTTAGTCTGTTAATGTAAAATATATGACATAAAAAAAGATCACTCATACCAGAAACAAAAAAGAAATAGCCTACATAAATGTTTGGAGTCTTTTTTTTTTTTAAATTCCAATTAGGAAGAAAGCACAAATTAAATTGAGAAAAAAGAAAAAATAAAATATTAATAGAAAATTTCTTCATAATCTTTTTCGTTTTATTCGTCGTTTTTTTTTTATGATAATCATTGGAGAAGCATTCAATTTAAGGTTTCCTGCGTAGGAGAAAGTCAATTATTGGCTGAAACCTTAGAAACAAGAAGAATATAAAAAAAAAAATGGTTAATTGGAAATTATGATAAAGATCCCAACATGATTTTTATTACCATTTTTTTAAAAAGAAAAGAATAAAATTTAAAAGGAAAAAAAAAATCGTTGGTTGTCTTTTTTGCTTGTTATTTTTTTTTTTTTTGGTTATAAATTTAAATCCAAAGTTAAGATAAGATTGTATAAATCCTTAAAATGTTAGAGTTATTCACTTGAATCGATCCATTTCTACATCAGTTATAAAATATTATATAAAATGATTGATGAACTTCTTTTTAAATCTAAATTCAATATGTTCTTTATAGGATTTTCTTGACACTATTATTTTTGTTACAAAGTGATATTCTAATTTATTATCTTTTCAAAGAAATACTTATAAAGAAATTACCAAAATCGTGTTTATAGAAATAATCGATTAATAAAAATTTCATATTCATAAATTATACGACAAATTCTAAATTAGAATAAAATATTTTTCTATTATTACGATTTAATTTTCAATTCGAAAATCATTCTAATTGACTTAAATATTTTTAATTTATTTTCCAATGGGTTCTTTATTTATTTATTTTTTTTAATTAATTCATTAAATTCATTCATATAGAAAAATAATCATTATTAACGTTTCAGAAATAATGTTCATGTAACACTGTAACCGCAGTATTAATTTTTCTGACAATAATACAATTTTTAACTTTTCACAATGTGAAGAAGAAAAAGATGAAAATAAATAAATATTATTATGAAAATGAAAATACAACACATATTTCTCATGAATTATTATTTTATGCAACGATTAACATTATTTTAATTTAATTAAAATTGATGTCAAAAAATTATTATTAAGAAACAGCTGCAATTTTTTAATTCTTTCCTTTCATTATTTCCTTATTTTTCAATTTTAAACTTACATTAATATCTGTGTATGTGTGTGTGTGTGTGTGTGTGTGTGTGTGTGTGTATGTTGCTATGCATAAATTAATATTTAAAATAAAATTGTAAATGGGTTCTATGTGGTATAGTGAAAGAGGAAAAGTATGAGTAGAGAAATAAACTTCTATATATTTATTTATAATGAGAAATCTCAACAAGAAATAATAACATAAATATTTACTGACATACAAATACCAGAATGCACACATAATATTAAACTTTAAATTTATATTTCCTATAGAAATCAAAATTCTCTTAAATACATAAATATTAATTATGTTGACATCTTGTTGATTTCTATATATTTTCTTAATAAATATTTTCTGTATAATTAAATGAGACAAAATGCATAATGCAAAAAAATACAAGATGATGTCTGCATAAATATATTTAATCTATCATTTTATAATTATTTTTGAATAGAAAATAAATATCAATAAATTCAAAATAAAATAATATTATAAATGGAAAATATAATTTAATACAAGAATAATTATTGACGTTAAAAAATAATCCAACAAAAATATATTTGAAGTTTCCAGAAAATATAAAAGAAAATATTTTTAATCATTTTCATAATTATTTATTCTTTATCTCTGAGAAAATATAAAACAAAGAAAAAATAGAAAACATCTTCAAAATTATAGAAACAAATAATATGTTTGTTTTATTTGGAAAATAACAACAACAACAACAACAAGGACGAGAAACAAACAAACAAACAATTAAAAAGAATAAAAGAATAAAAAAGCAAACAGAAAAAAAAGAATAAAGAAGAAAGAAAGAAGCAAAACAGATAAAATGGAACCATTTCAATTATTATTATTATTTTTATTATTATTAAAAAACATAAGATGTGAGAATGAAAACATGAAAACAGAAAATAATATTTTTGTTTTCTATTATTAAGAAGAAAAAAAAAACAGAAAATATTTCCTTCTTTTCCTTCATTTTCCTTTCTTCTTTCTCTCTTTTTTTCCTTTTTTTAGCTTCTGAATAAATAATGTTTTGAGTTAACATTATTATTCAAATAATAATAATTAGTATAAAAAAAAAAAGAAGATGAAGAAGAAGAAGAAGAAGAAACAGAAAATACTATAAAGGATGAGTGAAAATGGAAAATGGAAAATGTTAAGGGTTTTTTATAATATTATACAAGATGGTAGAATCTCACACGGATTAAAAATAATCATAAAAGTTAAAGAAATAAATAAAAAAATCTGTTATTATTTTCACTGTTTAATTGTATATGTGTTGGTGTGTGTATGTGTGTGTACATGGGTACGCGTGTGTGTGTGTGTGTGTGTATGTATGACCAGAATATTTTATAAAAAGATTATTCTTAGAATAATTATAATTCTAATATTAAAATATATAATAGTCAGAAAATAAATATAATCATAAACCTTTTGCACGTGTTTAATGTTTTTCAACGCAAAAAAAAAAAAATATATATAAAACAACAACACAACAGCAACATTAAGAAGATGAAGAAGAAGAAGAAGTAGAAGAATAAGAAGAAGATGAAAAAAGTAACGAGAATAATATAGAAAAATATTATATTTTTTTGAAATTATGAATTATTTATATTTTATTATAAAATGTGATTGTTAAATATTATTTTTATTATTATCTTAGTCAGGTTGTGTAAAATGTAATTTTATTTAAATTATTATTATATAAATCCTTCACATCTTACCTCTTACTCATTATTATTTCCTACCTTTTTACATCCTCCCTTCATCTATCTACATTTTAACCTACCAAAATGAAAAAAAAAAAAACGAAAAGAATATAAGAAAACCTTCCCCCCTCTTTATTTCTCCATAGAAATAAAAAAAAAACAACATCTTATCATCTTTATAAGCTTATACCCGTTCTACACTTACGTTAAAACGTATAGCACGTATTATACTTGTTGGTAATCATTATCACCTTTCTTAAGAATTAAGTGGTTTATGACGAGTTTCACAATACTATAATATGATGAAACGTAAGCCTTCTTCCAATATGGAAAATGTTACAAGTGTGACATGAAATCCCACTTTTAAATTTCTTTTTCCTTTTTAATTTATTTTCCTTTTTTTTTCCATTTATTCTTTTATTTTCATGTCAGAATTTTTTAGATATAAAAAATATTATTACTTTTCACGTTAGTCTGAAATATTTCTGTGTACTAAAGTACTAAGCTCGTCAAGAGTCCTAGTGCAGACCAAGCTTTAACAAACCAAATGCTGTGTCAACATGAAGTATAAACGAAAATATTCTTTTAACTTTAGATTTTCTTTTGTGGCTTTTATGTGTGTGCTTTTATGTGTATGTGTATGTGTATGTGTGTGTGTGTAAACATAGTTTACAGTATAAATATTTTGTAGGGGATATTTTTTCGCTCACTTATATGTTAATTTTTACATAATCTTTTCTTGAGCAACAAAGAAAAAAAAAACTGAAAAACTTTTTCATTTTCCTCTGTTCTTTTTTATTCTTTTATTTTTAACGAGGACATGAGACAGGATGTTAGAATGTATTCTCTCTTGTTCGTCTTTTACTTGTGTTCATTGCCGTTTTTTTTTTTAAATTTTTTTCGTTCTTTTTGTTTCTTGTTATCATAAAAGCACGAAAATTTTTGTTGCCGATAATAATCACCCAACCAACGAACGAAAATAATAAGAAGAAATTGGCGAAAATATTCTTTATCTGTGTGTGTGTGTATGTTTTTTTTTCTTCTTCTTCTTCTTACATATATTTATTTTTTTTAATTATGTTTCTCTAATTTTTTTTTTGTTTTTCATTTTGTTTTTTTTTTTGTTGAAAAGAAAGAAAAATAGGAGAAAGGGAAAAACGGATCGCTATCACGCTTGATTAAAATGTCGTTTTCATATCAATTTCACTTTCTATCATTTTTTTTCCCGGTCTTTCCACCTTCATCAAATTTTTTGTTCTCTCCCTTTAATTTCGTTTATTTATTTTCTCACTCTTTAAACAAAGATTAGAAAATAATTTTTATTTATTTTTTTGATTAGAATTTGATATTAGATTTTTCCGTTCCAGCTTTTCTTTACCAGCTTTTTCCTTTTCCATATCCTATCTCTGCTTCTCATTCATTTATCGATAAGTATATTTTCATCTTAATGTAATGATTGATTACAAGAAATTTAAGAAAGATGAAGAATTCTCTTCATGTAATTTTGTTTTTTTTGTTTAACATTTTATTCAAATTTAAGCCAAGAAATGGAGAAAAAAAAAACGAAAGCTCCTGAAATCGATTTGTAAATTTTATTTTGATTTCTTTTTTTTTGTACTTAAATATTTTATACTATTTTTTATTTGTAAGAGTAAAGAGAAAGAGAGAGAGAGAGAGAGATAGTAAGTTGAACGTGAGAAAGAGACAGATAGAAAAGTATGAAGATTTTCCAATTCATATTTATTATTGTATCTATTTGAAAGTTGAGTGTGCGTGTGCCTACATGTGTGTGTGTGTGTGTGTATGTTTGTGTATGAATACCTACTTGTATCCTTATTTTCTGACAAATGGATTTAATGATGTTTCAAAAATATTTTTAGAAAATGAAAAATGAAAAATAATGATCTCTGGAAGAAAAATAAGAAAAAAAAGTAAAAAAAATAAAAAGAGGAAAATCTATAGATATTGAAGAAGAAGAAGAAGAAGAGGAGGAAAAAGAAAATAACTGAAGAGAGTAAAGAGATAATATTTATATAAAAGGATGATGTAAGTATATGATGAGAATTGGATAAAATGTTTTTTTTTTTTTTATAAACAGAATAAGAAAACAACAAAAAAAAAAATTGTATAAGAAATGAAAAGTATCGAATATTCTTAAGATAAAATTTCAAGATAAATAAAATTTCTCTCTTCTATCGTATTTTTATTAAAATATATTTTTATTTTTCTGTAATTTTAAGAAAGAAAGAATCAAAAAAAAAATGTGAGAAAAATAAATAATATTTTTGAAATGTTATTGGATTGGCATTGACACGTTTGAAATCTTTTGTAAATTTAACTTTTGATTTTAATTTAACTGTTGAAATGAATGAGTTTTGTATTTGGTTTATTTTTAAATACAATAAAGAAAAAAAAATAGAAGTGATCTTGTAAATAGACTCCATTCTTACAATCTCATTAAATGTAGAAATGATGTTGGGAAAGTTATTCAATCAATTGAAATTAATAAATAGAAATATTTTTAATTCGGAAAGTTTACATTTATTTTTATTGTTCAAGTTTTTTTTTTCTTTTCTTTTTAAATCAAATATTCATAATTGAATTCTAATTTAATTTGTGTGTGTGTGTGTGTGTCTTAGAACGTACTAGGTAAATAAGTTAACTGTAAACAATTCAATATTACAAAACCTTTAGAATTTAGATACAGTTTTTTTTTTTTCAGTCTTTTTTTTTTTTTAAAAAAAAGAGAAAAGTTTATATAAATTTTATCTTTTTAGTGACTTTAGTAAGTTGATAAGTCATGAAGTTCAACCCTATATATGAAAGATTCTTAGGGGAGATAAGTGGACTCCATACTTTTGACTTTTTTCTTCTTATTATTTTTTTTTTTTTTTTCATTCTTTTGCTGCTAAAAGTTCAATCGCACTAAAAAAAAAAGGAGAAGCAGATTATGGTTTCTTTATTTTACTTTAGACTTTTTCAGTTTGTTTTTTTTTTTTTTTTTAAGTGTTTGGAGTATATAAAAATTCCATAATCTATATAATCGAAATTTTATTCTGCAAACTCAACAGAAAGAAAAAAAGAAAATGAAAACAGAAAAAATATAGAAAGGAGAAAAACGGAAAGTAAAGAGGGAACAAAAAAAAATATGTCCTGCTAACTCAGCCTTCTTATATTATTTTTTTCTATGGTTTCTATATTTTTAACTTCACATTTCTTCGTTGCTCTTTTTTTTCCTTTTTTTTTTTTGTATTAATTTCCGTTATGTGAGAATAAGTTTTGTGGTTTATATACCTTTCTTATATCGTAACCTATCTTATTATATTATACCTACCTTTACCTTCCAATGTTATAGATATTTTTTTATTTTTTTCGTTCGTTACCCCGCTCAGTGCGTTCATCCTCTTTGAATTTGGCTTCCGTAGGTGGGTATATATAGGTATAAAGATTTTGTTGGTCTCCTGTGGGGATTTTTGAGCTTCTTAAAAGCAAATAGTGAAAAAAATATATATATATAATAATAATAATAATAATAATAATAATAAAGCGTAAATACTTACCTCTCTCATCATAATATTCAGAATAGGGTCAGATTTCCATTAATATCACGTTAAAGATTAGTGATAAATATTCTATGAGAGAAATCGACTATGAAATGATGAGTTTAATGTATTCAGTTAGTATCTATCTATTTATATACATTAGATGATGGTTTTGTTAATGTTTATATAAATGTGAAATACCCAAAATTATTATAATATAAATATTTAAAGGAAAGAATTATTTAGGTGTAGGTGTGTAGGTGATAGATAATCCGCGGACAGTATTATGATAATATTTATCATGTGTTCATTGAACCCATGAAAATGAAAAATTAACAAAGAAGGGTAGGAAATTTAAAAAAAAAATGAAAATTGATTCAACAACACAGATAAGATAAAATAATTTTATCCTTTTACAAAAATTTCGCCGAATTTTAAATTTTTTTTCAATGAAAAATTTTATTTAAAGATTTACTTTTTTCTGTCATCGTTGATTTCTTCATCAAATTTTAACTTTATTTTGTTTTTTTTCTTAAGCTTTCTATGGAAAAATGGAAAAGTTTTCTAAAGTATTTTTTTTTCTTGTAATTTTTGTTAAAAATTAAACAAATTTCTAATTGTGAACACCAATTAATCAGGATTATTTTAAAAATTTTAAGCCTTCAAGTATTTTTCAAATTAATTTACATTTTAAGAATTTTAAGAAAATTTAAATCTGTAAAGCAAATGCCAAGGTACCCAAATATTTAAAATGTTGTCTTGTTTTAGAGTTTTCTAAAAGAAACAAAAATCAATAAAGTTCGATTTGAATAAACATTTGTTTGTGTGATTTAATCAATGATATTTTCATTAAAACTTTCCCAGTCACTGAACTGTGACCGATCTATTTTATCAATTGAATCTTTGTCTCTCCCTGTCTCTTTTCTCTCTCTCTCTCTCTCTCTCTCTCTGTCATAGTTTGTATGGTAGGAAATTTTAAATACAAAATGTTTTTGACTAATTAACAATTACAAAATTTGCGTTTATTTCAATTGTCATTGTCATTGTCAGGACAAATGTATATAAATAAACGTTCATGTATTAAAAGCCATATGGTATTATTGTGTATTGCTTTTTTTTTATTTTTATTATTGTTGTTCTTGTTATTAACTGTCACAATGACATCCAGGACTAACTGACATCAAAAACCAAACAAAACAAACAAAAAAAAAAACGAACTTTCATTTATAAATTATTTATTTATGTAATACTAGAATTCATTTATAAAATATAAATAGAAATAATATCAGTATTCATCTGGGATTTAAACCAACCGGAAAATAAAATTTAAATCTGAATAAAATTTAAACCTAGACAATATTTTTATGTTACCACCTTTGAGCTTAACTTGAGTAAGTTTTAGGAAACATAGGTTAAGCTTAAAATGCTTTAAAGAAAAAAAAAAAAAAAAAATAGAAAAAACTATGAGATTTTTTACTTTTACCACTTTTGTGTGCAACATCAAAATTTTTCCATCAGTTTAAGTTTCTGATATAAATTTATATGAGTCATTATCAGAGATTTTAGGATTTTCGATGAGCGCATAAAAAGGAAACTCACAGAAAAAATATGCGACAATAAAAATGTTAATGATTATTTTCCGGTTTTGTTTTTATTCTGTTTTATAACTGTCTTTTTGTTTTACATCACTACCCTTTATGTCCTCCCCCTTAACCCCTCAGTAATACACTCATTAAATAGTTAAAAATAAAAGATAATTGAAATTTCTGTTTTATTTTTATTCTTTTTGCTTTTCATTTTCCATATTTAGTTTTGTTCCATTTACATATGTATTAAACGAATTTTTATTCTACACATACACACACACACACATATACACACATACACACATATAATCATATATATTAGAAAGAACATAATAATAGTGGTAATCGTCATAATAATAACCAAATAAAAATAGAAAAAAAAAAAAGGAAAGACACAACCATAATGATAAACAACTAAATACTAATATAATTATTATTGTCATGATAATAAATTGTTTCCCATAATCATAATAATAATAATAATAATATTAATAATAAAATAACAATAATAATAAAAATTATCGTATAAAATATTATTATTTCCACAAATTAATCAATTTAATTTTTTTTGTTCATTATTATTTATTTATTTTTTAAATTTATTGGGCAATTTTTTTGTTTTTGTTTTTTATTTTGTTTATTTCTGGTCGAATATTCATCAAATCATTTTTATTTTTTATGTATATTTTTAATGGAAATAAGTCAAGTGTAGAAATATGCGGTAATTTGTTTGTTTGTTTGGTTGTTTTTTTTTTTGTCAACAAAAAATTAAATATAAAATCGTTGAAAAACTTAAGTGCCCCCCCACACACTCTTGGGTTAAATAAGCCAACAACAAAATACACGCTAGAATAAATAATTTGTGTTGGCGATAAAATGTTAAAAAACAAAAAAAAAAATTGTTATAATTTCAAGTTTAGAGTTGAAAAAAGAAAAATTAAAATAAATGGTTTGAAAATATTTAAATGGTTTTGCTATTTAGTAAAACTGTTAAGTTGAATGATTTTATCTGTTTGTGTGAATCTCAAGCTGCTTTCTTCTTTTTTCTTTTTTCTTTTTCTTCCTTTATTTCATTTCTTTTATTTCTTTTTTGTTGCGCCACTAATTTTTCTTTTCTTTTATTTTTTTCGTTGTTCTAATTCTTGACGGAGGTTTTTTTTTTTTTCTCTCTTATATAAAGACAATTAGTTAACTTCAAAAAGTTCAATAGTCAATTATAGTCTATCAAAAAAAAAAGAAAAAAAAATACAAAAAAAAAAAAAAGCAAAAAGCAAAAATAAAGAAAGAGAGAAGAGAAAATTGTGTCCTTAAATTATTACAACAAAAAGAAAGGAAGAAAAAAGGTCATTTAGGATCAAAATAATATTTTAGAAAATATAATAAAATAATACAAAAAAAAAGAAAAAAATGTTAATATTGTTCACCAGAGACAAAGACAAAGACAAAGACAAAGACAAAGACAGCTTTACTCTCTTATAATATTTATATTTTCAACTTTTATTGTAAATTTATTCGTTTATTCATTTAGATTATTTTTTGAATGTGTGTCGGGTGAAAGTTTCTTCTTTTTTTGTTGGGGATAAAAACAAAAAAAAACCTAATTGAAAAATAAAATTAATTAGAGGAAAAACAAAGAGTGAATGATATAATGGAATTAAGTGGTTTGAGGGTAAAATATTTTCTTCATCAACATAATAATCATACACTATTTATCTTTGACAATATTTCAATGATTACAAATATTTATTGTAGAAATATATTTATATATACAAAACAACAAAACAAAGATATAAATTTAGAAAATGATTATAGACTCAATGTGTGTGTGTGTGTGTGTTGGGTGTGTGTTGAGTGTGCGTAAGTGTGAGTGTATGTGTCTGTTATAACTATCGATTTGTATAATTCAGAGTATACTTCTTACAAATGACCTCCATACTTGTTTTCCATTTTTTTTTCAACCCCTCCCCTGTCCACCCCCCCAAATCGTTCACCATCCCCTTTTACGCTTTCTTGTTGAGACATAAAGAAACTCCTTATTATAAGACATAATACGGATCTATTTTATCACAATCTTACAATCATTTTACTTATGTTACAGTTTTCCTTTTATATTTTCCCTCTACATCCACTTATTTTCATTCTTCTTAGAAAAAAAAAAAAAAAAGAACGACTATTATAAAGACTGTAAAATCTGTAGGATCCAATACACTTTATGTTAATTTAAGTTTTTAATCCACAGAATTAACCAATGTTGATAAATTAATCTTTCTTTCTATAATTTTTCTTTTTTATATTAATTTTTTTGTTTTGTTTCTTTGTTTGTTTGTTTGTTTGTTTGTTTGTTCGAATTCACTTAGATCGATTAGATTATAGAAACGATTAGATAATTATATGAATCAAAATTATGTTGTTTTGGTTTATTGTTAGTCAATTATTGGTGGTCAATTTTTATTATATTTAATAAATATTACTTTGTTGTTCATTATAATTAATTGTAGGTAAATTATTTGTCATTATCTTTCTGGTAAACATACAATCATAATTATACAAAATTCAATTATTGATAGAATCTAAATAATTTATAGATAATTAATTGTTATTAGAGGAAAAAAATAAATATCAGAAAGTGAATAAATTAAGAAAATTCTCTGGTGTTGATGACTTCTTATAAAATAATAATTTCAATAGAATAATTTTTTTAAAGGCAAAAAAAAAAAATGAAATAAAGTGAAATGGGAAAACAATATAATTAACAGAAAAAGTGAAAACAAAGAAAAGAAAAGAAAAGAAAATTAAATGAAAATATAGAAATGTGATATTTATATTTTTTTAAACAAGATAAACAAAAATTTTAATGATTCTTTCCTAGGAGATGATGTGAACCAAAACAAAAAATTCTGTAAGATGTCTCAAGTCTCAACTGGCATTCATTAAAAATAAAACATAAAAGTGAACAGAAACAGAGAAAAATATAAATAAATAAACATAAAAAAAATGTTTCAACTCACAACAAGTTGAATATATTTTCTTCTTCTTCCTTCTCTATCTGTGTAGAAAGAAAAAACAAAAAAAAAAAAAAGTAAAGAAGAAAATGAATAGGGAACAAAAAAAAAAAAACCGTAACAACAACAACTACAACAACAACAACGACGAGATATAAAAAAAAAGTGTTGGATTTTTTTTGTTTTACTTTTTAACATTTCTGTATTTTGATATAAATAACAATTCTGGTGGGTTTCCTTCTTTCTTTAAATGGCATCATTCACACCCTTTGAACTTGGTTATATTATATTATTAAAATAATGAAAATTTATACTTTTTTTTTTGTTTTTTTTTTTTTGTTTCACGCTTTTTATTGTACCAGCAAAAATAAAACAAAAAAAAAAAAGTATGGTAATTTTTGTGTTTGCCTGTATTTTTTTTTTTTTTATTCGAATATTTTCTCGTTGTTTTGTCTCGTTTTTTTTTTTTTTTTTTTTATTATTTTTATCAAAATAAAAAGCAAAATAAAAACCAAAAAAAAAAAAAACGTTGTTTTATGGTTACATTATTATGTGTACCAGCGTTGTAGTCAACAACAACTTTAACTGGTAATTAGTACTCACTTCTAATGTGCAATCTAAAACATTACAATCTTCTTCTTCTTCTTTATTTTTGTTTTTGCATAATTTTTGTTATGACGTTGGACCAACAATAACAACAACAACAAAATTTGAATGATATAAAAAAAAAGTGTAACCAGAAAAAACAAAAAACAAAAAAACAACAAACAAAAAAAAAACGACCGAAAGTATGAAATAAAAACGAAAATATTATGTCACAAATTTTACCACTCTATCTCGTTTGTCCATCCACCAGTAACATTTTCCTCTCATTCCATCATTTTGTGTTTTTTTTTTGTTTGTAGCATCCACAACGTAAAAAAAAAAAAAAACATTATGACAGGGGAAAAAAACATTTCATTTGATATTCATTATTTTGATTAAAAATACGAGATTTTTCTCAATTTACATATTTCCCTAATTTTTCTTTATTTTCTTCTTCATCTTTTTTTTTTTTTTTTGTTTTTATTTCTGTTTTTTTTTTCGGTATAACTTTGAAATGCCAAAAATTGAACTAATGGTTGGGTTGTTGAACGTTGAACGCCCAAAAAAAAATATGATAAAATTGTAAAAGAAAAATAAGAGAGAGAGAGAGAGAAAGAGAGAGAGAGAGAAAGATAACAGAGATGATAAAAGAGAAATAGGGAGAAAAGTTCTTCTTCTTCTTCTTTTTTTTTTTTACAGAGCAAAACAGAAAAAAAAAACACATCAGTGTAGTGACTGAATTCATATTTCACAAAGGTAACCTCTTCTATTGTGATGGATAATATATCATTCGTTAAATGACGTACCATACCCCGTGTGTTTTCTGTCTGTACCTCTGTCTGTGTGTCTGGATATATATATGTGTGTGTGTGAGTTAGGGGTATATGGGCGAGCCGTTGATTTTTCGATGCGTTATAACAGAATTTTGAGTTATGATTGCAATGGAATAATTCGGTTATTTTGGTACCCCTTTCTTTTGCTACTTTATTACATTTTTACCTTAAAACTTTAAAAATATTATCACGTGTCTCCACTCTTTTAATTTTTTTCTATTTTTTATAATTTCATACAAATGAAATAAAACCAGGCGTCTCCACCAATATTTAATTATAAATGTGTCTCCACTATCTTTCAACTATTTTTTAATCCTTTTGTTTATACGTAAAAAATACATTAAAATTTAAAAACTCATAATTATTATAAATGAAAACACTAAACCCCAAAACAATAACAATAACAACAACAAAAATGATTACCGTGATTTTGATCAACAAAATTTCCTTCACATTTTTTTTAATGAACTTTTATATATTTTTTTTGTTCAATAAAAATGCATTAATATTATTTTATTTTATCTGATTATATGGTTCAATCTAAATGGAAATTATTCACGCAATATTATTTGACGATGAATAGAGCTTCGATTTTTTTTTTGTCAGTAATTTCATTCAATTGAATTTTATAAATTATTTTAGTATTAAAATATTTATAAAATTTATTGGAATTGATTTTTTAGGGGTTGTTTTTGTCTTTTTTTTGTTATTATAGAATAAATTTTTTTACAATTATCATGCATTTGATTTTACGTTTTATCAGATTTAATTAATTTGAATGCAATATAAAAATGAAGCGAACCATTTTTATATCAGTACAAAAAAAAAATGGGGGGGAAAAACATTTTATCTGATTTATTTTATTGACAAAATATTATGAAATTAAAGGAAAAAATTGTTAAATAAAACTAAGGAAAAACATTGTTATACAAAGTACCTAATAATACTGATTTTATGTTTATTTTCCATAGTGTTGTATTTGTAGTGTTTGTAGAATGAATACGATAAGCTGCTTCTTTATATAAAAAATAAAAAATAAATGAAGAAGAATAAGATGAAAAATGGTAATATTTTTTAAAGCAGTTTAAAACTTTATGACTTGTGTTCAAAAGTTAATATTTTTATCATAAAAATTCTTAATGTTTATAGTCTGTGAAAAAAGTATGAAGAAAGAATTATGAAGAATGAATAAGAATGAACGAATAAGGATGTTTATTAACGTCAAAATAATATGACAAAAAATACATTTTACTTTTCTTTTTTCTTTATTTTATTAACATTCTTCAAAATTCTGTTTTACTTTTTATTCATTTTTTCATATTCATTTTTTTTATGATGGAAACTTATAAGAGGAAGACAACCAAAAAAAAACACACACACACACACAAAAATTAAATATTTTACAATAACAGTAATAATTGTATCATTATTGTTACATTTAAAACTTAAGTAAAAAAACAAAAGTGTCTCTTAAAAAAAAAAAAAAAAAACAAAAATAAAACCATCCCCATTTTTCTTTTGTTATTTATTTTTTAGTTTAAAATTATTGTGTAATAAAAATAAAATAACATTTGTTTATTTAATGGATCTTGTTACTCATATTTTAGTTTAGTTTATGTGTGTGTGTGTGTGTGTGTGTGTGTGTGTGTGTGTGTGTGTGTGTGTGTGTGTGCAGTGTGGTAGGTAAATGGTTTTTATTAGTTATTCATTTCACAAAAGTACATTATAGAAAAAATTTACATATATTTTTTTTTTGGTTTGTAAATATTTTTTATTTGAAATAATTGAATTTTTTTTTTATATTTTTAGAAATGGGGAAAAAAAAATTGAAGTTATAAAAAGGATATTAATATTGTTGTTGTTGTTGCTTCTGTTGTTGGTGTTTTTTATTGTCGTTGTTGTTGTTTTTATTGCTGATGTAATACAAATTGAATGTTGTGTTATGATAAATATTATCATTGAAATTGAAAATTGAACTGTCATCAAATACACATTTTTTATTTTTTATATTGTTGAAAGCGCATTTATACTTGTACAATCATAAAATAGCTACACATAGCTACACATAGATAAATTGTGTAATAATATCGAATGAAATGATAACCAAAAAAAAAAAAAAAAAGGTGTGACAGAAGGAAAGGTGGAAGAAAAAGAAAAACTCAATAAAATATATGATTTACATTTTTTGTATCAAAATAAAATTACCTCTGTCTAATATACCTACACAACTTTCTCTTTCTCTTTGCCATAATATTTTTTTTTCTTTTAAATTATGACTATCATTTTA
Organism: Pedicia rivosa; assembly: GCA_963082725.1. NCBI lineage: Eukaryota > Metazoa > Arthropoda > Insecta > Diptera > Pediciidae > Pedicia > Pedicia rivosa. The sequence goes on along the minus strand of OY720151.1, from coordinate 13,196,827 downwards.
TGACATAAAATGTCACCTGAACGATTTGATTTTCATTGATTTTCTATCGTTTTCTTTCTTTCATTTTCAACATTGTGAATAAGATATTTTGTATTTGTAAAATAAATCATTATTTTTATGACAAATAATGTTTTTTCTTCATATTTTATATTCTTATTATTCAAAGGACTGGGTATGGTGTTGGAATGTAAAATGTTATTGGATGAAAAAAAAAAAAAAAAAACGCAAGAATTGAAATGGTTGAAAAGAAAGAAAAACAATAAAAAATTGTCAATAGAGAAATATTTTATAGTAAAGATGAAATGTTTGTATTTATTACACCTACACTTCTTCTTCATCTTCTTTCCTCTTCGTCTTCAATTTTTGGCATAATATGCTCAAGATTTCCATTTTTTTTCCCAGTATTATTCTATAATTCAAATAAATCAAAATGTAAGAGAAAGAAAAAAAGGGAGACAAATTGATCATCAGGATTTTAATGGCACCAACAATTTTATTTTTTCGTTTTTTTTTTTTTGTTCTTGTTTTTATTTATTTCTTCTTTTCTTTTTTCTTTTCGTTTTGCTCAGAAAGATAACAAATTATGCTGAATAATCTAAAGTTAAACTAAATTACAATTTCTGTTGTATCGACATTTTATAGGATATCTTTGACAGTTGATAGGTCATCGTCTAATTAGAATATAAATAGGAAATAATTCTTAGAATATTTTAACAATTTCAATTTTCATTGTACAGAAACAGAACTCTTTGAAAACATAAAATTGAAAATGTTTGATTGACTTTGAGAAATCAAATCAATGAAATTAATTATTATGAATTTAAAAATGTCAATAAAAGGCAAAATTTTTACTGAAATAATAATTACCAGCAACTAATAAAAAAATTATATGAACTCTTTTGAACTGAGATTAAGAAAATATTTCTAAGAATTTAATCATTCAAAGATTTAATTATGTTTTGTCGAATTGTGTCCGTAGCTGGTATTTTTCTTCTTTTTTTTTTTTTTGGGAAATTACAATTTAGAATGACCTGATTTGAAACTCGATTGTCTATTGTGGTGATACAGCAAATACCCGATTTTCTTCCTTTTTTTTATTCTTTCTTTCTTTCTTTCTTTAAGATGAGTCGAGACGCTATTTATAATAATGCAATATTTCATAATTTTTTTTCCCTTCATCTTTTGTTTATTTTTTTTTCTGCTTTTCTTTTTTAAACGTTTTGTGTGTTTTTTTTTATCCTTCGTCTTCTTGTTTTTTTTTTTGCCAACAAATTTTGTTGTTGTTGTTGTTGTTGTTGTTGTCGTGCGGCTTAACCACCTCTTTTTCTCATCCCATATAACCATCGTGGGTTTTTTTTTATTTTACATTTTTTTTTTTACTTTCTTTCACAAAAATATTTATATTATGCCTTGTGTGTGTGTGTGTGCGTGTGCGTATATATGTGTGCATAAGTATATCCCTGTGTGTGTGTGTAAGTTTACGAAAGCTATTTGCAAAAATTTTTTTGTTTTTTTTTCCCTTCTTTACTTTCGCTCGTATTTTGAGGTGAAATCACATACACACACATACACACACATATATATCTACAGAGAGTAACAAAAGAAGAAGATGAGGGATATTTTTATTTTTTGTTACGAAACGAGAGGAACATTTTCTTTTCTCTTTCCTTTTTTTTTGATTTTTTTTTTGTTTGTTTGTTTGAAAAGTTGAAACGATAATTTAACATTTTTATAGTGTACATGTTAAAGAATTTATATTGTTCAAGATAAAGATAAGGAGTTGGTCTCTCTCTCTTTCTTTGTTTACTCAAAATTTTTTATGTGTGTGTGTGTGTGTGTGCGTGTACAGCGTACGTATATGTGTACACATCTACAAAAAAAAATTCTAAGTTGGTTTGCCTTTGTACAGTTGAAAAAGGGTAGGGGGTGGGGAATAGGGTAAAGGTGCGTTTGTGCGTAAGTATGTATGGGGTGTGTACTTTCTGATATTGAATTTTTTATATTATTATAATAATAATATATAAAGCGTTCGTTATTTTCTTGTTTTTTTTTTTATGTTGAACAAAAGTCCCATCCAAAAACAGGATAAAAGAAAAGTAAGAAGAAGAAGCAAAAAAAAATGGTATTCTTTAACCAAAATGCACGTTTACCTCATTTCCTAATATCTATATATGAATAAAAAGTTTCTGTGTAACAATATTACATAATTTATATGTTGTAATATTTGTTCTTTTCATCGGAGAAAAAGTAACACACACACACCCAAAAAATGTAGAAGAAGAAATTTCACCTATTTAGAATATTATATTTTTCATCTCATTTTTACTTTACACATCCTTCGATTTTTCTTCTTCTTCGTGTTTTTTTTTTCTTTTTACTTCTTCATATACAACCGCCCCCAGAAAATATGTACACATAATTTTCATATCACCTTCACCTGCCCACGGGGCTCATACCTAAGAACATGGATTTTAATTTGACTCGATAAAATTATGAGCCACTTTAATTTATGAATGCATTTTATTATTAAACAAGAGAGATGATTGAGGAAGTTATAAATGGAATGAGTGTAGAAATGTAAAAAGGTGGTGAAGGTTATTTGAAGAGTAACATGTTAGATTTTTTATTTTGGGTTAGTTTAAAAATTGACTTGTGAAATGTTCATCCGGCTGTGTAACGATGAATACAGTGTTTTTTTTTTCTGCTTCTTTCAATATAATTATAATTTATAAATTATTATTAAAAAATTGTGTGTTGAAAGTGTCCAAGTGTGTGTGTGCGTGTATGTGTGTGTAGGTATATATATATATATATTCCATCATTTATTATTACCTTGAGAAGATTTTTATTTTTGGAAATTATTTCTTTTTTTTTTCTCGTTCGTTCTCACTCTCTCTCTGTCTCTTTTTTTTTTTGCACCTATAAAACAGAATTTTATCGTTTCCTCAATTTAAAATAATGACAGGGCAAAAAAAAAAAAAAAACAGGAAAAAAAAAATACTGAAAAAGAAAATCAAGAAATAGAAGAAGAAGGAGAAATAAAAGAAAATAAAGGAGAAAATGAAAATGAGTCATATCCCTCTTAGTTAGTAGGTAAATAGGTAAAAAGTATAAAAATTGCGTGCTGAGATTGGAATTTACTTAATAATATATTATATTTTATTAGAAAATATAATTTGATAAATGTAAATTTTAAAAGAGGTCGTTTAATAATTCATATTAAACGGAAAGTTTTATACAATAGGATGTAATCGAGACAATTTCTTTTTATACCTATTTATATACATATATTTATTTTTTGTTCTTTTCACTCTATCGCAAAATTTTCTCTTTCTCACTTTCCTTTTCATTCGTTTTTAATCTTCATTCGGTTAAATTATGAATTTTTATCGAAAGTAATTTTTCTTCTTTTTGCCGTTCTTGCTTGAAGTTTTTCTTTTTTTTTCTTTTTTCGAATGATAGAGAGGAGAATAGAAAGAGAGGAATACATTAGAATTCACATCTCATATAAAAGATCGAGCAACACATTCATAAATAAATTGCAATCAAACTAAATCACTTTCAGCTTCTTCTATTCCTCTTATTCTTCTTTTTCTTCTTTTTGGTTGTGCTTTTTATATATAGATTTTTTTTTTTTTAAGAGTGAAAGTGGAAACGAAAGGATGCTACAAAATCCTGTATAATATGTTTTGAGATAGAGAGACTTGGGTATTATTTTTGTTTGTTGCTATTCTTGTTTTTGTTGTTGTATTAAAATAAGACAAGAGAATAAAAAAAAAACGGCAGACGTGGTTCTTTATGGGACATAAAACTCATTGAGTTACTGCCATTCTCTCGAAACGTAGGGGTTGTTTAGTGAGTGGAGATGAAAATGGAAAATAAAAAAATAAAAACAACAACAACAACAAAAACAAAAGAAAACTAAATTTATATGGACTTACATATATGATGATGAAGAATAAACAAAACAAAAGCCAATTTCGAAACATAATGCGACCAATTTCATCGTGATGGAAACATATTTGGTCGACTGATGGTTCTCAATTTGTAAAAAGAAAATTGAATGATGGAGTGGGTATGACAAGGTGGTTGAATGCGTGTGTGTATTTTTGATGGTGATGGAAATAGAAGATGGAAAATGTAGAAATAATTCTCACGCATTATACAAGTTTTCTTTTTTTTTTTATTTTCATTTTGCTGTTTGTTGTTTTATTTTTTATCTTTTGAATGATTTATGTTTATAGAATTTTCTATAAATAAATTTCGTTTCTTTTCAGTTTTGAAAGTAAAGAGGAATAACAGGAATAAGAATAAAATTCTTGTTATTCCTCTTACTTTATTATTATTATTGTTTATGTAATTTACTTATTAAATTTAAACCAATATTTTTACAATGAAAATGAATTAATTTTTGTTGTTTATAAAAATTATAAAAGCAAAATAAATTGATTAAATTTAATAATCTTTTTTCAAGAAAAAGTATTAGGAAAGTATTAAATTTATACAATAAAAAAGTTAATATAAACATAATATTAAGGCTGAGTCTGAATTTTTTACTAAGCTATTTGAAAAGCATCTAAATGTTTCATTAACTCACTAAACGTTTCTCAATTAATTGTAAAAATAAGTAAAGAGATTGTGTTCTATTGAACACAATCTTCCTAAAGCCGAAACTGATGAGTGGAAAAATAATGAATTGATAGAATTGAAATCAGAAGGCAGCCTACGCTCGAAGAACGTATGAACGCTTCACTAACTTGAACTAAATGAAGGGAAATATAATAAACATAATAATAAATGGAAGGCGAACCAATTTTTTCAATGATTTGAGTCATAATTATTATAAATCCCGGGCACCATCTAGTATAGGTTCAGGGTAGTAGTTAATAGGGAACATTTCGTACCCAGCCTTAATTCAACATTCTCCTTCATTTATAATAAAGAAAGAAGATATTCAATATTTTAATTTAAAATTACAATTAAATTTACAATAGAAAACCTCACACCCAAAATTTATAAACATTTGCATTTGAAAACAAACACAACAAAATAACTTATTTATATTTTGTATAAAAAAAAAGCTAAAACTAAATTTTTCTTCTAAAATATAAAAATGATATTTTTTGCCATTATAAAGAATTTTCAATTTAATCTTCAAATTTATTAAAGAATCTAATTTTGTATTAAGTTAATTGTATTTTCATTAATTTCATATTAAATATTTTTCATTAAATGTAATTTTATTAAATTACAACAAGTTGTGCAATTCCAAGAAAAAATAAATAAATTGTATGACAATCATAGATAAAAATATAAACGTTGCGTGTTTCATGTTGTCTCACTTAAATTTTGTTTTTTTTTTGTTCTTTATAATTATTCAACACATCATGTCATTCGTTATGACTTTTATTACTGAAAAAACAAAAAAGGTACTGAAGTAAAAAATTATAATGTTTTGGGAATCAAAGACCAAAAAAAAAAATATAAACGTTAAAACGTTTAAGAAAAACATAAATATTAATGCTTTGCTTTTCTTTTTATTTTTATGTCATAACGGTGATTTAATTTTTGTTTTTTTTTTTTTTTTTGTTGAATCCTTCAAAAAAAGGATTTTCTGTCATTGTTATAAAAATTCAATTTTTTGGTTTCCCTTTCTTTTTTTTTATCTAAAAATCCAAAAACAAAAAAAAAGTTAATTTCGTTCAAAAAAAAAATAAAATAAAGTAAAATACAAAACCAAAAGAAAAAGGAAAAGGAAAACAGAAAAAGATTAAAAGAAAATATTTAAACATGATTTTCTGATGATGACTTAACATAATTTTTCTACATATATTTATTTTTATATTAGAAAGAAAAAAATGTATAAGAAAGAATAAATAAGAAAAAATAAAACGCGTTTTACAATTGTACATATAGCAATACATATTTACATTGTACCAAATTTGTGTCATGTAAATTTTTATCTGGTATATTCATCCTCATCACCCTTTCCATTAAAGAAAACCCAACTCATGAATAACTTTGTTATCCCATCTTTTATTTTTCTATTCCACCTCCCTGTCTCTCTCTCTCTCTCTCTCTCTCTTACCCTCTCACTCTGTCTCACTCTCTTATTTATCTTATTTTACTTTTTTTTTTCTTCTTTTTATTCACTTTTGTGTCACACATATCCCTAATATAATCTAGGTTAGGCTTTTTTGTCGACGGGACGTCATTTTTATGGTATTATTTATCTAAAACATCTAAAAAAAAAAAAAATACACTCCATTGAACCATTGTCAGTATATATTTGTTGTTATTGTTGTATGTCCTTCTTTTCATCAACATCATCATCATCATCATCATATCATCATTTTTACTGTGATTCATTTTTTATCAATCAACTGTCCACTGTCTAAGGTATGTAGATCACTGTTCATTTTTATCTATGGTTTACCTGATGTGTACGGTCTTTTCATTGATTTTTCTTCTTTTTTTTGAATAGAACCACTTTTACGTTTTTACCTTTTGTGTGTGTGTGTGTGTGTGTGTAGACATATTATATATTCATCATTCAACATTGAAAATATATAATTAATTGAACTGATATTGACAATTGATTGACATTTCGTTTATTTGACCGAACAAAATAAATATATTTATATTTTTAACAATACAAAGAAAAAAAGAAAAAAAAGAAAAAGAAAAATAAAAATAAAAGCACAGAAAATAGACTTCGATGTGAATACGGTGTCATATCAAAGGTGTATGAATTAGCTATAGACTATTTTTTATTGTTTTAGAAAGAAACGTAGACGATGAGAATTGGACAGAAATCAAAAGATTATCAATCAATTTAATTTCGTTTTTCTTTGAATTTGAATTTGAAAAAAAAATATATAAATAATTTCATTGTGAATTAAAATTTATTGGATTTCTAGTCATTTATTATTTAGTCTTTTCCTCATTCACATCCATGAATAGATTGACTTCAATTCAAAATTAATTCTAAAACTTTGAATGGTTTGAACGATTTGTTCTTTTGATTGTTTTTAGGTTTGTTCTGTTTTATTTTTTTTTTTATTTATGGTATTGTGACTTTGAAATGTTCAACATATTAAATATTTAACTAAAATCAATATACGTTTTAGCATAAAATTATACAAGTCTTCATGGAATTAATCTCATCCTTAAATTGAAAAAAAAAAATGAAAATTAAATAAATTGAAAAGACAAGAAAAAAAAAGTATAAAAACGAAGAAATTGGAAATTGAAATTCTTACAAGACGAAATAAATTATGTGGTTAGAAGGTTGGCTGATGTATGAGTGTGCATGTGTGTGTGTGTGTAAGTAGAAGATTATATTTTATATTGCTTTATTGTAGAAGGGTATAGGATGAAGGGTTAAAAAGGAAAAAAAAAAAACAAAACAAAAGAAAAGAAAAAAAATCAGTCTCTGCACCTGAGAAATAATATTTTCTTTTCGTTTCGTTCTCTTACATTCTTATTGTTTTTTTTTTCTCTTCTTTCCCAGGTTTTTTTTCACGTTTTGTTTGTTTTTTTTTTATACGTTTTTGGTTGGTTGGTTGGTTGGCTGGATGGCGGGTTGGTAGCAATTGTTTTCTTTCTGTTATGGTTCTTTATCAAACAATAATTGAATATAACATTTGGAAATGAAACATAAATTTATGATGAGGATCCATGATAAATGACGTTTGCTCAAACTTCGTATATGTGTGTGTGTGTGAATGTGTGTATTTTTGGAGGGAGGTGGGTTTACTTTTATCCTACCATTCTTTTATTTCTTTCATTATAAATATTTCATATCTGTCTGAGTTTGTCTGTGGTTCTATTTCTTGACGTCACGATGCAGAAATGAAGAAAAACAAAATTCTTGAGAGGATAACTAAAAAAAAAAAAAGGAGGGAAAATTGAAGAAATTTATTATAAAAAAAAGAAACAGAAACAATAACAACAATAACAAAGGAATAATATACAACGAAAATTTATTCGATATTAACTTTGCTTGAAAGAAAAAGTTTCTTTTATAGAAAAATATTCGATTCTTGTGCACCTTTTTTCTCATAGTTTTTTTTTCCCCTCAGATTTTTCAAAGGAGACTTTTTTCATAAATATTTCTTCTTCTTCTTTTTTTTTTGTGATATTTGTTTGGGTTTTAAATTTTGGTTGTGGCTGTGGTTTGTTTGTTTTTTTTTCAAAAATGAAGGGTTTAAAAATATCGCAGAATAAAATATACATTAAAAACGACGATACGAATTTTTTGTTGTTATTGTTGTTGTAGGTTTTTATTTTTTTTTTTTTGTTTTTGGCGCCATCTGTGCACTGCAGTATAATGCTAAATGATTTGGCATGAAATTTTGAACACATGTGCATCAGGGCATAACTTCGTTTGTTCATTCGCTCTTTTTGGATAAATATATACAGATAGAGAAATCTACATAATAGAAAAATATTATAGATTTTGCAGTGAAACTAAACTGAAAAACAAAAAAAAATAGTATAATTCAAATTCATATTTTCAATAAATAAACATAATTTTATACTCGACTTATACTGTTTGTACGTTGTACGTTACATATGAGAATTTATGATCTCGTAATCCCTAATATTCTGTTCCATATGTTTGTTGCGACGACATAAACCTACTGAAAAAAAAAAAAATTATAAATATATTATTGGTGCAAGTTTATTCTTCACCTCTCTGTTTATTTTATTATTTCATAATTTTTTATTTTTTTTTTTTGGTTCACAATGGCACAATGCAGAATTTCAAATAATCCGATATGAAAGCACTATTTTTTTTTTATAGTTTCGTAATTAACGTCTGTTTTTTTTTTTTTTTTGTTATTGCACGTTTTAGTATTAAAGTCATTGTGTGCCATGTCGCGGATGTATATATGTGTGTGTATAATAATGTCAGATTGTCAGCTTTCTAAAATTCTTAAAAAGTAATTTTAAAAGTAAACTAAAGAAGCGAGAGAATGACATTGACTTAAAAATTATGGAAATTAGACTAAAAAATAAAGAGGGTGATTTCGAATTAAATAGAAAAAAAAAAACTTTTTGTCTTTGGACATTTTTTTTTATTGGACTTGCTTGTTACTTTTTTTCTGATGTGAATATTTCAAAGGTGTGTGTATTCACATATTCAGTAACAGAAAAAAAAATCAATATTTGTTTTATTTTTCATGTGTGTTTATTTGACTTCATTCAATTGACCATTTTTATTGGGTACGCTAAACAACCTTTTGTTTTTATTATTTGAATCCTTAACATCAACAAAGATGTTTCATTTCTTACTTATTTTTTTTTTGTTTTATATATATTTTGTTGTTGTTGCTTCTTCCTTTTTGGTGATGATAAAAAATGATTATTATTGTGTGTTCATGTGTGTGTGAAAACATACATAGTAGAAAGTAAAAAGAAGAAGAAGAAGAAGAAGAAGAAAAAAAATAGTACCAACATCCTGTCAAAACAATGTACCAAAAGGACAATAAAAGATTCGTAAGTTGAACAATTTAACGCAAATGTCTTGGGTTATATAAAAATGAAAGTGAGTTAGGAGTGAGCACACAGATCGTTATTATTATGGTATTATGGTCGCATGTCACGGACGAAATGTCCTTCAAACAGAACAGAACAGAAAAAAAAGGAAAAAAAAGAATCAAATTTTTTTTTTTCTCTTCTGCGTGGGAAAATCAAACTTATTTTTATTCTTTTATTCTTTTCGTAATGAATATTTAAAGATGGAATATACAAAATTTATTCATTTTTTGTCATTTTGATTAATTTTATTCGATTATTTTGTTAGTTTTTAAAAAAAAATACAAGAAAATGTTATGAGATGAATAATAAATAGAAAAAATTATACTCTTAAGACACTCATGATGTGTGTTCAGCATAATTCATAATATTTAGAGTGCAGTAATATTTTAGTCTTTTATCAAAAAGAGAAACAAAAAAAAAGGGAAAAGAATATTTTTAAGATTAATGAGACAAAGAATAATAACCATCTTCTTTTTTTTTTTTTTCTTCTCTCAAGCACAAGAATATTTTCTTGTTAAAATATAAAATTCATTTTCTCTTCTGTTTACGGATATAACGAAACAACAACAACAACAACAAAGAAAAGCTCAATTTCAAGCTTATTTAAAAGTACATAAAAATATAAAAACAAAAGAAAAGAAAAAAAGTTATAGAACATTTTATCAGTTTTGATTATCAACGTCAACGTCTAAACTTAATAATACAACCAATTTTATATATTTTTACCTTCATCTTCTTTCAAGAAAGAAAAGTTAAATTTTTCAAACAAAACAAAACAAAAAAAAAAAAATGAACTGCGTGTTATTTTTTTGATGGAAATTTTAAGTTAAAACTTATTTTCTGGTTATTTTTCATTCTCATGTCCTACTAAACTTTAAAAGACGGACGGTGTTATGTTGCCATAATAAGACCATCATAAAGTATTTTGACGTGTATTTTACTTGTTCATCTTTTATTTTTTTTTTTCCTTTGGTTTTGTTTTTGTTTTTACTTTCAAGCAGAAGTTACTTTTTTATAAGGGACTTATATACCCACAATTTGTAAGTTTATGCCAATCAAATCAGTCAAGCACACAGTGAAAACGAAAAAAGAAAAAAAAGGAAAGAAGAAAAGTAAAATCACCACAAAGAATTTATTTCCATATTATTGAAGTTTTCTAAAATAAAATAAATTCATCAACTTGAGTTTTTTTTTTTTATTGTGAATAATCAAATACAATCGATTAGAATATTTATGTATGTCAGTCAATGAATATTGTTAAAATTGAATTTATTAAAGCAACTAAGAGCAAAATAAAAAAAAAACATGAAGGAATAAGTTGAATGCGAGAACGTATATGAATTTCAAAAATATGCGATTGAAATTCCTTTGATTATGCTAAATCGTTTTAAAATATTCAATTAATTCAACGTGTTTTAATCTTCAAGCAAGTAAAGAGAATGAAATCAAAAAAAAAAAAATATATATATTTAATACAAAAAGCCAATGAATAAATATTCTTAAATAACAATTTGTGAATAACATAAAATAAAAAGAAGAAGAAACTTAAAAGATTCTTTTGGTTTTGATTTTGATTGGAATTAAATTTAATTATGCAAGACTTTTTGGAATTTATATTCTTGGAGTATCAAATAAATTCCATACTCTCTATAGGAAATAACGAAAGTACGTATAAGAGGGCGAGGGTTAATCACCCTTATTTTTTAAAGAGAAAAAAAAATAAAGGAAGAAAAAAAATCGACATCAATTGAAATTTTTATAAAGAATTTCCAGTTACAGTTTCTTTCTTTCTTTTTTTTTCAATTATCAACGATCCCATCTTTTAATCCAGAAATAATATACAACAGTTCAACAGTATTAAATATTTTTTAATTATATTTTGATGAAAAATTAAACAACTGAAACTTATTCAATTTATTCAGGTTTTGACGCAGTTTTCGAAATTTTCAATAACAAAAAATAAAATTTTAATGTGAAATTTCATAGTTTGAAATTATAATATAGTGAGTGACATAAAATTTCTCTGATATTATAATTTAATAATGTGAACACTGTAAAACAAAATACAAACGAAATTCTGAGATTTCTGGAATTCGTTGAAAATCTGAAATTATAGAATTTCAGGAGAATTCATATAAATTGACGATAAAGTTTTAAGAACATCGGGTCGTCATTTATAGAGTTGTTATCAATTGACTGGAATTTAGTTTTCATTTTGGAAAAGATGTTTTCATGTAAACAGTTGTTATTATTATGATTATTATTGTTAATGGACTGTCACAGTCAAAAAGTCGCGATAAAAAAAAAAACTGCGTTATAGATTTTTATTGTCAATTGTTGGTGGGTCAAAAAGTTTTATTTGTAATTTTCAATGATACATTTTTATGTACACTGTAGAAAATAATTGTAACAATAATAACAACAACAATAATAATAATAATAATAAAAGAAGAAAATAAATAAAATTGTTATATGGATATGTAATGTCGGTCATAAGGATCATAAGCACAACGTCAACATATAATAATAATAATAAATCCATTAAACCTCTATACATTTTTTTGTTTTGTTTTTCTGTTTATTTCTGTCTATCTATACACTACCACTGTACATATTTTTATTTTTACTGATGCAACTAACGTAAAAACGTATTATAGAAATGTTTTATGTTGATACTTAACGGGGAATAAAAAGGGCTCGGTGGGTGTTTTCGCCGCCAAAAATTGTAAAAGGTAAAAGCCTTTTATATGAATCATATAAAATAATGAAAGAATACGAAAAAAAAAAAAATTAAAACAAAGTATTTTATTATTAAATTATAGTTAAGTGAAATAAGAAATAATTTCTGGTATTCTCTCTTTTAGTTTATTACCAGAGAAGAAAGGAAAAAAAAAAACAATACAATACAAAAGAATATCAGGCGTCTCCATACATTCAAATAAGAATTTCGTTTTTTTTTTGTTGTTGTGTTAAAGCAAGGCGTCTTCATCCATTAAAATTATCACGATTCATAATTTCTTTCATTTTTTGTTTTTTGTTTTTTTTTTTTTTGTTCTTGCTGTGCCAGCGGGGAAACTATAAATCTGTTACTCCCCTGGAAAGCTTTCTTTTTCATTTCTTTTACGTTTTCTTCTTTCTTTTAATTTAACGTGACTTTTTGTAATTTGTTATAATAAAGATAAATTGGCTAAAAAATTTGTGTTTCCCCTTCTTCTTCTTCTTCTTCTACTTTTCATTTTCTTTTTTCTTATAAATTTAGAATTCTGACCGATTTCATTGATTTTTTATGTCTGAAATTAAACTTCGGTCAGTGACATTTTGGTTCCGCACCTTCATCAAATTCTTTATCAAATCATGCAAATGTTTGTTTTATTTTACGTGTTTCTCGAACCGAAAAAAAAAACAGAAATCTTTTATTTTTTATTTTATTTTTTGGTAGAAAACATGCAATAATTTTTCAAGTAGTTAGTAGTTAATTCTGATAAAATTAAAATTAAATGTTAAATTGTTGTAACGCTTATAAAAATTTGAATTAATTAATTAAACGAAACGTAATTTATGATAAAAAAAATTATCATTTTTATACGACCGAAAACTTTAGTATTTTATAATTTTTTACTTTTTTGTACTTTGTTCATTGTTGAGTATTAAAAAATGACTCAATTAAAATAACCATTTTAAACTGAAGCAATATAAATGAATGCATTTGAAATTTTATTAAATATTTTATTATTTTTGGTTAAAGAACAAAAAAAAAAAAGAAAAGTGAAACGAAGAAGAATTTTATATTCGTTAAAAAAATAATAGATTTATATAAAAGTTTAAGAGGAGCATTTCTAATGTTCGTTTTTTATTAATTCTTTTAATTAAATATACCCAGAAAAGTTAATTAATCAAAAAATACACGAAAATAATTTAAACACGAAAATAAACAGACAAAGAAGACAATGTGAAACAATAATTCTTAAGACAATTGGATGTGCTGCAGGTTGGGTGTTTTTTTGTCTTCTTTTTTTTTTTTTTTGGAACAATTCAAGAAAGAAGGAAGGTGGTAAAGGAAGATCCTTTTGAATAATATTTTTGAATACAAAAAAAAACGGAAAAAAGGAAACGGAAAAAGTTACTAAGTGAAAGATAAAGGAAGGCTCGAGTATGGAATAAAGAGAGGAAAAGGGTTGGGTAAGAGTGATTGACTGAGGAAATATAAAACTATGTTTACGCGATTTTAATACTTGAACACACTTCGATAATCAGTAAATAGAAAATCCTTTTTTGTTGATCAAAAAAAAAAAAGAAGAAGAAGAAGACAAAAAGAACAAATGAAAATTCATCATCCATCATTCTTCGTTATATTTTATGAAAGGGATTTTTAATAATACAAAAACAGCAACAACAACAACAAGAACAACAAACATAAGGGAAAATAAAGTTTGTTTAGGAGCTTTCTTCACAGCCTTAACAATAAATTGTGTTTGAATATTTTTCTCGTTGCTTTTTAGTTAAAATATTTGCTTTCAAAATGAAGACAACAAATAAAAAAAAAACATATAGCAACAACAACAACAACAACAACACACAATTATTAATTTCGATAAAATGTATTTTTATATTTGTCAAAAACAAAAACAACAACAAAAACAGAGAAATAATAAAATTAAACTCACTAAAAAAAAGTTTTTTTGTTTTTAATTAAATCAGTTTTATCACATTATATCTATGTGTGTGTATGTGTGTGTGTGTGTGTGTGTGTGTGTGTGTGTGTGTGTGTGTGTGTGTGTGTGTGTGTGTGTGTTGATGTGTTTTGTGAATATAATGTTTGGGTTGGATGTGGGGTGTCGAGTACAAAACTATATAAATACAAAATAAATTCTGTCGTTTTTCTATATGAGAAGTGGAATGGTTGAGTGCATCACTTTAAAATTATTTATGCACAAGAGACAAAAAAAAAAAAACAAAAAGAAAGAAAAATAAAAGTACTAATAATAAAGAAACTTACGTTATACTTTTAAGTAATTAATAAGGATACAAAAAAAAATACGTATTACATTATTTGTTATACTTTAAATACATTTTCTCTCTCTCCCCCTCTCTCTTTCTCTCTCTCTCTCTCTACAAAGTAAAAGTGTAATAAACTCTAGTACCATGAGCTACGATATTTTTTTTACTTCTCTCATATCATACTCATATAAATATGTCTTGCATTTTGAAATATGTTAATTTACTTTTATAATTATTTAAACATTGTAAGCTTCATTTTAACTCTATATTTTACTTTTAGATTTTTTTTTTATTCTTTCTAAAAACTCATTTAATGTCATCAAATTTAAACTTTTATTATGAAAAATGTGATGATGGAAAATTTCATGTATTTTTCATTGTTTTTTTTTTTTTTTTTTTGAAAATACATTATTCTGGCTTATTATTCCATAAAGGGAATGTAAAATGGAATAAAAAAATATACTTAAATTTTTTTTTTTATTTTATTTTCTGTTAGAATGTTTTAACTTCACCCCAGTTTTCACAAAGAAAATCTGACAAGGAAAATATCAAGTACAATTTATTTGTTGAAAGCACTTGACCCCTGTAAGATGAAGAAATTCTCAAGAATATACGTCAATCGTTAAGCCTACAAAATGTACACGTGTCATTTACAGATCAGCAGAACCATCGTTCGATAATTTTAAATCAATCCCTTCCACTCTCTATAATGTTTTTAAAAAAGCACTTAAAATATATAAGTATATAATTCTACAAAAAAAAAATCTACAATTGAAACATAAATAAAGTAAACATAAAATTTATTGACGTTTAAGGGTCAGAAACGAATAATCTACGTTTGTTAATGAACCAAACAAATAGAGACAGACAAACGAATGTAAAATTTTCTAGTTTAATATTTTCACTCTTTAAAGTGAACTTATTTTGAATCTACTGTTTCATATTTTTTATCTCTTGAGTTTTTATCCTAAAAACGCTTTTTTTATAAAATTCAAATTTGTTTATATCTTTTTCCCCTTTTTCCATTTTCCATTTTCCATATACACAAAAGAAAATTCTTTTAAATTGTTTGAATTGGTTTGAATATTTTTCAAATAAAAGAATTTTTAGTCAATTTTCTTTACTCAATAAAATATTTTCTCTTTAAAAAAAAAAAAAAAGAAGAAAAGAAAAAAGAAAAAAGAAAAATGAAGAAGAAAAGAAAAGTATAAATAATAAAACTTTCTTATTTTATTATTATGTTTTATTATTATTATTATTATTAGATACTTTTTATTGTATATAATTCTCACTTGTACAAAACTCTTGTATATAATTTAAACATTTTTGTTTATAATCCTTTTGATATAAAAAATAAAAATAAATAAATAACAATTTTTTTGTTCCTCTTCTACACACACCCCCGACACAAAATAAAAAAGAAAAAGTGAAAAAAAAAAACTTATTATTATAAAGAAAAATTAATCATGAAAATTGTTCTACAAACAATCAAAAGCGTAGAATTTCACCTTATTGTATATTTTTTTCTTTTTTTTTCTTGTAAATATTTATTCTTGCTTAAATAACTTATTTCTTCTTCTTCTTCTTCTTCATCTTCTTCTTTCTTCTTCTTCTTTCTTCATCTTCTGCCGTTTTTCACTTTTTTTTTTGTTTTTTTTTTTTTGTTTTTATTTTTGTAAAGATTTTCCAATCTTTCTTTCTTTCTTTTTTTCTATAAACAAAAAAGAAACTTTCGTATTTTATTCTCTTTCTTTTTACAATATTTACCTCACCCAAAAAATATGAAAAGAAATTTTCATTTTCCATCTTTTTAACTTTCCCCTTTTCTATTCTTATTAATTTTGTATTAAAAAAAAAATTACTCTCACTTTTATTTAAATTTTCTATAATTTTAATTTAATTTCTCTTGTAAGAGAAATATTTATTAACCAATACATTTACACACGATCTTTCTAAATAAACAACAAACACAACAAAAACAACAAGAACAACAACAACAACAAGAGTAAGAAACAAGAACAAAAACAATAAAAAAATGAATTACACAATTAAGTATTTTTTATCTTTCACACATGTAACAATATTGACAATAAATATTGTCAATAATTTAATTGCTGTCTTAACGGAAATGAATAAAGAAAAAAAAAAAAATTCATAAAATTTTTATCAAAATAATTTAAAATGTAAAATAATAAGAATAATATCTCATTGTATGAGTCAGCACACGGGGAAAATGTAAAAAAAAAAAATAAGAAATTAAATGAAATATTTTTGGTTTTATAAAGTGAGAGAAGATTTAATACTTTTTAATTTGTTATGTCGCTTTAAAATTTACAAAATATACAAATATGGGAATTTTTTTTTTTGTGACATAGAAAATGAGAAAGTTAAGGAGGCGCTTTTCCATTACTAATGTCTTTTATTTTGTTTTGTTTTTCCACCATTTATAAACAAACAAACAAACAAACAAACAAAAAAATTAATAATTTTTGTTTCACAAATAATCAAGAAAATATTAATTTAAAATTTTTCATATGAAATTTTATTCAACATTTAAATATTTTTCTCTTGCCTTTTATTAATTTGTATGAATTTTATTTTAAAAATGATTTCAATGAGAGTATTTTTGTTGTGTGTGTGTGTTGTGTGTATGTTGTTTTTGGTTTTACTTTCTAATAAAATAAAATATTCTAAAAATTATTTATATGAATGTTTTTTGTTTTTTTTGTTCTTGGTTTTGTTTTAAAAAACAAAAATAAATTATTACATTTTATGAAGATACTAAATTCATAATACGACGTTTAATACATTAAATATTCTATAGAACATCATTTATATATTTATATATATGTATGTATGTATGTATGTATGTATGTATGTATGTATGTATGTATGTATGTGTGTACGTGTAGACGTATATATATATATAAATTTATATACCATAAAGTTCCGAACTTTTCTAATTGCTTCTTCAGTTGAACAATTTAATGATATAATTCAGCAAAATTCTTATCTTATGGTTTAATAATATAATATCTTAAAATACGCTTACACATCTTTAAACTAAATAAATCATATAACCATATAAATATAATATTTTGTGAAATTCACACAAATTAATGTATCAAAACTTTACCACTAATTGTCTTCAATTCAGTCTGATTAATTTCAAAGACAAAAAGAAAAACTAACAAACAAATATTTACAGGGTATAACTTAAATACTGACTGTGCGTACATCTTATTATAATATTTGTAAATATTCATATTTTTTTTAATAACTGAATATAAAAAAATAATTAAAAAAAAAGCGAAATTTATTCTCTATCCAGCCCCCCCATTCATTCTTCTTTTCATAAAATATCTTCATCAAGAGTAACTAACGTAAATTAGTTTATAACTTTTTTTTTCTCTCCTATACAAACATTCTGTACATTTTTCTCTTCATTCTGTAAAAAAAAGAAAATCATAGGAAATTTATTTTCCAATTTTAATTTTTCCCATTCTTTTGATTTTTTCCCTTTTTTTTTTTTCTTTTCTTTTTTCAGTTATAAAATTATATTGGATTTTAGAAAATTGTTTCGCCCTGTTTTAATTTTCATTTTAAACTTTTGTGCTATAAGTTTTCACAATTCGCCACAAAACGGTGTATAATATGAAATTAATTTTCGTAACAAACCAGAATTAATAAAAGAAAGAGAAAAAGATTAGAGATGTGTTAGAAAGGGTGAGAAAGAGAGAGAGAGAGAGAGAGAGAGAGATGGTTATGATGAAGGAATTATGCCATCAGCTAATATTTTCAATTAGAACATTTTCCAAAGTACTGATATACAATACTATATGTGTCTGGATGTGTATATGTGTTTGTGTAATTTATCTAAATTTATGCGTGTGTGTGTGTGTGTGTATGAATTTGGTATTATTTGTCTGATGGCTCTAAGATGGGTATATTTTATACGTCTTAACATTCACATTTTTTAGAAAGCTTTTTTAAATAAGAATATAAAGAAAGAAATTGGAAGAAAAAGAAGAAAAAGAAGAAGAAGAATATTTTCTTTTTTGGTTAAAGATTTATGATACTCATATCATAGACTAAAAGAAAAAAACACGAGAAAGAAAAGGGAAAGGGTAAAGTGAAAGGGAAAGAGGGAAAAAAATAGAAAATAAAGAAAAAAAATAAATTTGGTATAGAAAAGCAAAGGAACCAGAACCCATTTTAATCGTGTATATAAATTTTTCTTCTTTTTACTTTTTAAATTGGAAAAATTCTTGAATTCATTTTAGGAACATTTTCATCTCAAAGGGTATTTTTTTTTTTTTTTTTTTTTGGCTTCCTCTCCTTTTTTTTTTTTTCTTGTGTTCTTCTTTATATAAATGTGTATTGTGACCCTTTTGATTATGGACGATAAACAGTAGAGAAAAAGCAAAAGCAAAAGAATGAAAAAAAAAAAAAAACTAACAAATTGATCTTTTTATTATTATTTGAAAAGAAGATGTGAAATTTTTCTTTCAAACAATTGAAATAAATAAAAGAATAAAATAAAGATGAAGAAAGGAATTTTTACTGAATGGAAAATCTTAAAAAAAAAAAAAACTCAAACATTTGTTATTCAACGTTCCCTGGATATTTTCTATATAAACACTCTGTTGAAAAGCCACAATTCAGTTCCTCTCTTTTTTTTTTCAGTTTTTCCTCTGTTCTGTTTTTATTTGTGTGAAAAAAAAAACACACACACACTCGCACACACGATATTCTCTCCTGTGATTTTAAATAGCGGAACAAGTTAGTTACAAACACACAAACACACACACATATATATATTTTCCACTAGCATACAATATTTGGTCCACCAAAAAAAAAACCATTTTATATTTGTGTTTTATTTGTAGAGACTTAATTGGAAATACCAATGAAATATTATGTGTGTGTTGTTATTATTATATTTTTTGTGGCTTTAATTAAGTAAGAATTGTTACCAAACAACACTTCTCTCTCTCTATCTCTTTCACTCTCTATCTCTCTCTCTCTATCTCTCTCAATAGATAAAAATATATATTTATTAAAAAATAACCGCCGTTTGAATCTAATATCTGTGTTAATAAAAAAAAAGTACAACAAAAACTTTCAAATTAAAATGAATTGGATTTTTAGCAACCAACAAAAAAAAAAATATAATTTAAAAATTCATCTAAAAAATTAAAAACAAACAAACAGACAGGACTGGGGGAAATCAAACCCAAAGAATAAAAAAAAAAAAAACTCAATCGTATTCTAAAAATTGATTGGTAATTAATTAATCTCTATTACTCGGTTCCAGGAAAAGTCCTCAAATGAAAATGAAAGAAAATAGTAAATAAAAAGAATATCTTAAAATTAAAGGAATAAAAATTTTTATTGAATAAATTATAATGAAAAGAAAAATGGGGTTACACACACACACACATACAACCTTTACTTAATTATTAAAATTTTCAATTTGGGCAAACATAAAGGTGTCGAATATTCATTTAAAATTAATTACAAAAGTTCAATAAACTTTCGCACATCAATATTTTATTTTTTTATTCTTAAAAAATAATTTTAAGAAAAATAAGAAATGAAAGAAAGAAAGAAAAACTTTAAAATCAAATATTTTAACTTTTAAACACATCAAAACACACACACACACACACAAACACACACACAGAGAGAGACAGACACATAAACAGAAAATCATCTTCACCCAACCCAACTCCACACACACGCACACACACATATATATACACACACACACAAGTTATATATCTTTTTTGACTGGGCTCGTTCAAGTAAAGCGGTAGATTACAGAGGATTATCCTAGAAAATAAAAAGTGCTTTTATCTTTCTACAGTTTTTTTTTTGTCTTCAACTTCTTCTTCTTCTTCTTCCTTTAAAAAAAAAAATGCCAAAACAAAAAATAAAAATGGATAAAGGATAAAAGGGAGAAAGGAAAAGAAAAGAAACAAAA
Organism: Pedicia rivosa; assembly: GCA_963082725.1. Lineage (NCBI taxonomy): Eukaryota > Metazoa > Arthropoda > Insecta > Diptera > Pediciidae > Pedicia > Pedicia rivosa. The sequence continues at coordinate 13,176,297 of OY720151.1, read as the reverse complement.
TATACAGACATCGAAAATGGAAGCACAAAATAAAAACAAATAAAAAATACAAGAAAATGAAAATAAATGTTTGAATTTTCATTGTATGATTTTCTTTAGTTTTCTTTCTTTCCTTTTTGCCATCCCTTCTTTCCTTCTTTCCTTTTTTTTTTATTTAAATTATTATTAAGGATGTGTACGTTCCGATAATATTCCAATTCTCTTTTTGTAAAAATATTTACAAACGATATTCTATGAATTGTTTTCTAGACTGTAAATATTATTTGTTGCCGTTATTTTTCCACGATGTTTTTCTTTTTCTTTTTCTTTTTCTATTTTTTTTTTTTTTTTTTATCAAATGAAATATTTTTGATTTGAAACCTTTTTTTTTTGCTTTTTTCGGTTTTTCGTTAAAAAGAAATTTCTTTCAACCAATTTTTCCTGTTTTTTTTATTAAATTAAATTTTAATTTTTATTAAAAAATTATTTATTTTATTATTTTATTATTTTTATTTGTAAAATTTACAAATTTTTCATATATTTTTTTTTTTTCTTTTCACTGAAATTTCTCGAGTAAACAGAATAAAAATATTGCCGTAAAGTTAATTAGTGAAAAGAAAAATCATAATATTATTTTTTGTTCGTGGTTTTTTGTTTGATTTAAAAGAGAAAAACAAAAGTTTTATTTTTTAATCAGAATATGGGGGTGGGGGGGATTTGGGGGAGAAAGAAAAAGGATAATCGAATAGGGGTGAGAAATTAATAATAAATTAAATAAATGTGAAAGTTTTCGGTGAGGGGAAAAAATCAGGAAAAGAAAAACAGTCTACAGTTGCTGTGAATTTTCTTTTATTCTTTTTTCCTCTTCGCACAATTTCTTACCAAGATGACCAACGGATCGAAAATTCTTTCCTCTGATGCAGTTTATTCAATAATTTCTGTCAAATCCTATTTTTTTTTTTTTTTGAATTAATAAATAATTCTATCGGGAAAAAGAACAGAAAAAAAAATTACACAGGAAACTAAATGAATTTTGTTGTTGTTGTTGTTGTTGTTGTTGTTGTTGTTGTTTTTGGTTGTTTTTTTTTTTGTGAAAATTTGTTATCACCGGATGGTTATTTTCTGGTTTTTTTCGTTTTAATGTTTATTTATTTTTAAATAATGTTGATTACACACACACACACACAGATATACACGTGCACATATATATACACACAAATACACACACACATAAACAAAAAAAATTGTTAATTGATTGGGTTGGTTGATGGTGACGGAATGTGAACGGAATGAGGACGGGGAACAGAAAATAAATACAAAACGTAACAAATAAATAAATAAATAATAAAATAAAATAATAATCCATATAAAATGTAGTTAAATGAAAAATTTAATCCTCATTTTCTCTCGTCTCCTATTTTTTTTTTTTAGCAATTTAAAAAAAAAAAAACAAATAAAAAATGTGAATAGGAAACAGGAAATGTAATCCGTTCATTTTCCTTCTCTATTTTTTTTTTTTTCTTTTTTACTATAAAGCCGTTATTATTCGTTCACGTATTTTCAATTTTCTCTCTCAACGAATATTATATTGAAAATCGTTTGTTGCATTTTTATATTCTAGAGAAGCCAATGTTTCCGGTTCTTTAGATTTTGATTTTTTTTAAATATATTTTCCTTCCTCTTCTACCTCACCGTCTTTATCCTTCTCCTTTACCTATTTATTTTTCTGCCTTTTTTTTTTTTTAATTATTAAACCAAATTCTTATAATTTTCATTTAAACGAATAATTTTTGCATCTTACGCGAATTGCAATTATTTTCGTTAAACAAAAATTCAATAAAAGAAAAACAATAATTTATTTTAGAAAACTAAGAGAGACAGAGATAGAGAGAGAAAGAGAAAAGGTAAAATAAAATTAAAATAGAGAAACACAAATAGAAAAAATAAATAATTTCAAACGTAAACTTTTTTATTTTTTTATTTTCTATTTAACTTTTCATATTTTCATTGGGAAAATTTTACATTTATTTATTTTTCAAATATTCTTCATCTTTTGTTTTCTGTATAAATATTTTTATTTATATTTTATTTAATGAAAAAAAAACACAACTAGATACTAAGTACTTTTTTTTATCCCTGATAGTTTTTTATATTTTGAAAATGTTTTTGTTTTTGTTTCGTAAAACTTTTACAATATTGTTTAAAATTTTAAATTCAATTTAAGTTATAGTCGTTGTTAAAGGTTAAAACCTTTCAAATTTATTTTCTATTATTGTTTCAGTTTTATTAAATTATTATTTATATGAATTTTATTTATAAAAAAGAAATTAATTTGCTTTTAAATATTTCCTTAGCTCAGATTAATGGTTAACATTCTAGTTTTGATATAATTTGTAGTCAGACTTCGAATCCTTGTGAATAGTATCAATAGGATCTGTGATATTCTAAATTTGTCTGTGATTTCTGAAATATGCAATAATATTAGCCGAAATAAAATGTACAGAGCGCTGAGCAATAATTGGGTGGGTTGCATAGGCTCACATATGTACCGTGGCAATGATGATGATGAGATAATGATGATGGTAAAAATGATGATGTTGATGATGATGTTAATGATAATAAATATTAAATTGAATATAACGTTTTCTTTTTCACTCTTGTAATTTATTTTCTGGACAAGAAAAACCGCATGATTAAAATATAATGCGGATTTTATTATGGAAAGTTTTTTTATATATTTTAGATCAGTCAGGTACCGACGGTTGCGTCCAAATATTAAATACACACACACACATATACACATACATATTTTCTTATGCTTTATAATAAAAAGGTTAAATTTTAATCATAGAGAAAATATATTATCCTTTCGGTGAACTCCTTTTTACGTTTATATTTTATATTTTTAATTGGTTTTTTTTTCTTTCATTCTTTTTTTTTTTTCTTACTTTGAGTTCATGGCTAAAAAAAAATCAAATTAATTATTATTGAATGAGAATATTCTTCATCTTCTTCTTTCTTTTTTTTTAACTTTAAGAATATAAAAATATACTTCAACAGTCTAAATTCAATTTCTTTCAACTTTATAGTTAATTTTTCTGTTTTTCTTTAGATTTTTCACCTTTATTTTCAGTTTACTTTATTTATTTATAAAATTATTTTTTGTTCTTCTTTCCTTGAGTATATTTATTCGTCAACCTTTTACTCCTTGTCAAATACAACAAAAATATATATTTATCAAAGCATTCCCTTTTCTATGTCAATCAACTCCAACTCTTTTTCTTAGAAAAAAAAATCAGCACGTCACAATCTTACATTCATACACACACACACACACTCAGATAAAAGTATCTATTTACGTAAACAAACATACGGAAATATAAATAATATTAATTTGTTTTCTTCGTAATCAAGGTAGTACGATTTATATTTAGATAGACATGATTTTAAAACAGAAGAAGAAGATGAAGAAGTAAAACACGCAAAAGTGACTTTGAGATAAACGTAGGTAATCGTACCTATTCTCAATGCCATATATTTGGGTGATTAGAAGAAGAAGAAACATTATAAATAAATATGGATTCCGCATTAACAGAATTTTCCAAGAATCTAAATATGTAGCAGATTTCGATCATATCGAAAATATTTTCAAGATTTTCTGTCAACAAAAACCTTATAACTGTTCCGATATTAGGAGTCACCCAATCCCATTCGGCCACATTGTATGTAGTCTGATTTTGATTAACAATTGAACTTGTATGTCGTCATTGCTATATAATTAATTTTCAAAGTAAAAAGAAAAAATTTACATCAAATATCGTAATATGAAAACGCAGAAAAATATAAATCACAAAAGCAAAAAAATTTATTCGTCATTCCGTCAAATTTTTTTTTTTTTTTTTACTTTCGAAAAAGAAAAAAGAAAACAATTTCTTATGATTTGAATCGTGTCTCTTATTTTATTTGTTTTTGATGTCTTCTTCTTCTTCTTTTTTTTACGTGAATTTTTCGATTAAAAGAAAACAGAGAAAAAAAAAAAGAAATTTGAATTCTTTAATTAGTTTCTTAAGAAAAAAAAAACTTTTATTCTTTTACGATGCTGCTTCTGATTTTTTAACTTTTTTTTTGCTTTCTTTTTGGACAATTATTTTATTTTTTTATTCGGTTTCATTAACAATCTTTTCATTTCTTTTAATTCTTTTATTTTTATTTTTATTTTTATTTTTTTTGTGTTTGTCTTTATTTCTTTATTTCTTTACCGTCTAGAGGACACAACAGAAATTATTTTTTGTCTTGAATAAAAATAAATGAAATTAAAGTTTTTCGTAAAAAAAAAAAAGTTTACCACAAAATTAGTAATAGTTTTTTTTTTCTCTCTATCATTAAACATTTATATTGAGACAAATTTATTGTCTGGATGAAGAAATGAATATTTTTTTTTATACAAAAAAATAAACAGAAATTTGAATAAAATGAAGAATAAAACTCAATCCATTTACTTTAAAAAGATTTTTTTTTTTTTGGGTATTCAAATTGGTATCAAAATTAGAATAAAAAAGTCTACAAAATAACAACAACAATAACAACAACAAAATAGATGATAATTTTACCATAAAATAAACACAAAATTGGACTAACAACAATCGAAGGTTGAAGGTAAAATAAAATGAGAAGAAAAGGGTTTAAAAGTACAATAAAATGCCCATTTTTTGACCAGAAAATAAAACATGAAACTTTCATTGGTTAGATAAAAAGAAAAAGAAGAAAAAAATACATAAAATTACTTCATTTGTATTCACAACATCAATTTTATCTGAAGTAAAAAAAAAAAATCGAAATGAAATTATTTTGCTTTTCACAATTCAAGTTGCAATTTGATTTAAATTTAGTAAATTCTCTTATATTTCTTTCTTGGAAAAGAATTAAATTGTGAACTTCATTGATTGTAACAAGATATTCTTCTTCTTCGTTTTCTTATTTAAAATGGATTAATTTTGTCTTCTGTTCTTTAAAATTGAGTTTGAAAATTACAAGCAAAAAAAAAAAATTATAACTGAAGAAATTAAAAATGAATTAAAAGAGAGGAAAAATGTAGAAATAATTCCGATATAATAATTTCATTCTGACAATTGCGAATAAAATACGATTAGAGAATTGGGGAATTTAATAAAAAAAGAAAAAAAAAAACAAAAGGATTTTCCATCAACTACAATAAGCTTCATTTTCAAATTGGATTTTCATCTCAAGTCTTTCTACTCGTCTCTTTCTCTGCGATATTATCTTCATCTTATCATTACACAATTTGTGTTATGTTTATTTTATTAGTTAAAACTAATTGAAATTGGTATGTTGCATCGAATGTAATACTGTAATGATCTTCTCATTAGATTTTACTTGAATGTAAAATCAAAAACTAAGAAATCAAATTTAAATTCAGTAGATATGTAATTTATAAGTTCAAAGATGAATTTAAGATTTTATATTTACCAGTTAAAGTTGTGTTTTTTTTTTGTTCTTAAATTTACTTTTCGTTAAAAATTTTTGTTTCTTGTATTTTCCTTTAGTATTATTTTTGTTTACGTTTCCTATTTGAAAATATATTTACTTTGCCGTGTTTTTTTTTTTTTGCTGTTCTGTCTGACGTTTTTTTTTTTTTATTTGTTGACAAAATCCCTGATTTGTTTTCATGACCCATCTACAAATATATAACGAATCCTTTCTGATAATGCAGGTCAAATAGAGTTTACGAATAAAGTGCATGGTATTTCATTTAAGACAGGAAAAACAAAAAAAAACAAAAAAAAGATATAAAGAAGAAAAAAAACCACCACCAGATTGTTTTTCTTAATCTTATGATTTATATTGAAACTTAAATCGTAAGTAATATTTTCTTCTTATATAAGTAAAATGCCAGAAGGATATATTTTTATTTATATTTTAATGTTTTTTCTATTTTTATCTTTTAGCCAAAGAAATTCAGGTAACCAGCAACGAACTTATAAAAGTCTTATACTTTTTTTTCTTTCCTTCTTGTTTTAATTTTTTTTTTTTTCCTTCATTTTTATTTTGTAAAAATCTCTAAGCATCAGTTACGTCACGTCACGCCCAACTGGCATTTGAGTAATTTCCGGATAATCCTTTGTACTTTTTTTTGTTTCTTCTTTGTGTTTTTTTTTTCTTCATTATTTAGATTATCCATGCTCATTCCTAGTACGTCTATTAAAAGTGAGAGTAGATAATCGGAAGTCTTATACCAATAATTTTATATACAAAAACAAAAAAAAAAAAGAAAAAAATTGTAAGGTTTATTATTAATTTCACTGAATAATCCCAATGGACCATTATTATATTGTATGGTAATGTATTAGATATTTGATTATAGTAATGTCTTTGAATAATTATGTATATTGAATTAGTGTTTATGTGATAATTGATGACACTGATGGGATCAATTATAATTCCATCAGTCCACTGAACCAATATAATGAAAAAATGTATCAACTAAATGAAAATAGAAAAGAAAAAGGAACAACAGTTAGAAAAACAATAATCTTACATAAAAACATTTTCATATACATAATATAAAGATATTAAACTGAAGATACATAGTTTAGTTTTTCTACCTACAAACGATGTTCTTTTTGTTTTTGTTTTTTTTTTTGGAACTAAATTTCTACTTTTGTTTCCCTCTTGTATTACGAGAATACAAATATATGTATTATTCTCGCTCCTTAACATTCTTTCAATAAAAATAAAAGAAATGACGCAATTATCTGTATAATAACACTAAATATTGCATTAGTACACAATTCAATCTACGTTAATGTGAAGGAAAACGAAGAATACAGAAAAAGAAAAAGAAAAAAAAAATGGAGCAATTGGAATTTTCTTCCATTTTTTTTTTTTTTTATTTCCTTTTTCTTCTGTTTTTTTTTTTTTCTTTTTTTGTCTTAGAAAGAAAAAAGAAAACACCAACTAAGGAAAGTATAGAAAACTGAATAACAAAAAGACAAAAACAGATGAATATAGACTTACACACACAAAACACACTTTTGTACCCAAAAAAAAAAAAAAAAAATAAAAAAATTAGTGTTGAAAGTGGAGAAGCGAATAAAAACAAAAACAAACGAAATAAAAGCATTTTCCAACCGTCGCATTGCGACATATAATATACTGAGTAAACGATTGTATGAGTAACAAAAAAAAAAAACAGAACAGAACAGAACCAACCAAAAGCATAAAAGTATAAAAGCTCGCAACGAAAAGTTTGATATTATTTATAAAATACTGAATAGAGAGAGAGAGAAAAAAAAAAACAGAAAAAAACAGAAAAAGTTCAATGTTTTATAATATTGGTCTCTGTAGTGTTTTTATCACACATACAAAATACACATTTGTGGTCAGTTCATTTGTAATATACATTTTTTTTTTATCCACTGTTTGTTTTGTTTATTTTTTTTTTTTTTATATAAATATTGAATAAAGACAATTGCGTAGAATATTACAACTTAATTTGCATTTGTGTTTTTTTTTTTATCTCGAGCAAAAAAAAAAAAATATACATAAAAATGAAAAAATAAAATTTTGATAAAGCAGAACTGGGAAAAAAACAATACACACACACACACACACAACAGTCTCAAAAGTCTAACAAAAAAAATGTAAAAAGCTTTGTTGTGTATTGTGATAATAATCCAGTGATTCTTTTATTTTAATAGAATTTACACTTTCAATGCATTTTTTATAAACATTTAACATTTGAAAGTTGATTTGAAATATAAAGAAGTTGAAAAAGTTCAAATAACAAATATAAATTTTTTGTTGTTTTTATTGTTGTTTAGTCCTTTTGTATTTGTATATATAAATGATTGTTTTGATCTTTCATTAACAATAACAATATTCTAAATAACTAAAATCGAATGTAGCTTGTGAAAGACATTTAGGAATGTATATGTTGTTTAGAATTGTATTGAAAATTTAATTTCAAAAGAATTTTATCGTTCTTTCAACTAATTTTTATGGAGAAATTCTGTAAAATAATATAGAAGAGATTTGAATTGTTTTAACAATAATATTTACTGGAAATGTAAATCCGAGAAATTGAATGTTTTCGGCGTTTTTCCAACTGATAATAAAATTGGTGTGTATGGAATATGATTCTGTACGATATTTTTTTATATTATTTTTAGCTTTCTTTAAACCATATATTCCATATTCCATATTCTATTACAAAGTTACAAAGTTATTCACCGTTGACATTCTTTCTATATACATTTATGTTCTTCTTCTTCTCATTCAATCTCTCCAACCTTAAATAATCATTTTGAAAGCCATCATCAAATCCCTATTTGGCAGCCAAAACATATGTGATTTTTTTTTTTCTTCGGTCCTTTTTTTTTATATATTTTACACGCAGAGTACAAATATGCGTGCTTTACTTTTATACATATAATGACAACGCTTGTTACAGACGACATCAACCTCCATATTCTTCTTCTTTTTCTTGTATTTTATATTTAGAAAGACAACCCTTTTTTTCTTTTTGTTCTTTCGTGTTTTTTTTTCTTTCTTTTTTCATCTTCGAAGGGTAAATAAATATAAAGCTCCCTTTTATTGTTCAAAAAATAGTCATCTTGCCTTTTGGGACACTTTTTTCTTTCTTTTTCTTCTTTTTTTTGTATATTTTTTTCCGTTATGTTAAGTGAATTGTAGACGCGTTCAAGGCTTTATAGGAATCCACCAACAAAAAAAAAAAAAACGAAAAACACAAATTTATATATATACATAGACAGAGAGAGAATAAGAGAATGAGAGAATGAGAGAATGAGAGAGAGTGAGAGAGAGAAACGGAGCTAAAAGCATAGATGTTGTTGTGTATACATTTAGATGAACAAAAAAAAAAGTAGTAGTTAGAAAAAAGTAAAGTGTAAGAGGCAGAGACTTTTCTGGTAAAATTATAGTAAGTGTGAGATCTTCAGGAAGAGAACCGAAAGAAAAGAAAAGGGAGCACCCAAAGGTGATGAGATAGAAAAAAAATTTATAGCTTCACAGTTGGGCACATAAACAGGGTAACACCATTTTCCTTCTTTTTTTTTCTCCTCCTTTCTTTTATTCTTTTCTTGTTTTTTTTCCCCTTATTTTGTTGTTGTTATTATTATTCTTTTGTTATTGTTATTGTTGTAGTTGGGTGTTAGTAAGGTACATCAGTTTGTCCAACTTAAAAATGTTGTTTTCTATATAAGAATAAGAGGGCAAAAATAAAATAAACTTTTGTCGTTTTCTCTTTTCTTTTTTTTTATTTTATTTAACTTTTTAAAGTTGGACAAACAGAGTTTTTTTTTTATGTTGTGCCCCCTTTCAAGTTTGCTTTTTTTTTTTTTCTTTATAACGACAAAAGCATTTGGATTATACAAAAGAGAATAATGTTTTGCAGTTAATGGTCGTTGTATCATGAGTGGATAAAAGAGATTTTTCTTTCTTTCTTTTTTTTTTTTTTTGTAACAAAAATAATGGTCTTGTGATAGTAAAAATATGGTCTGCAACTCATATCAAAAAAGGGAATAACATAGAGAAAATAGGGAGACATTATGTTATTGAAGAAGAGAAAGGGTCAAAACAATGACAAAGTTGACCGTATTATTTTGTATGATGAATTGATGTCGACAAATTTTCTTTTCATTTCTTTTCTCTTTTTTCCCCACTCACCTCTGTTCTTTCCATGATTTTTCTTTTTTTGAAGTAACACAAACACAATACACAATATACACATAATAATAATACAATAATAAAATTTATGTATCCCTAAACTTACTTACTTACTTACTCACTTACTTACTCACTTACTTACTTACTTAGTTAATAAAGTGAAGCTTTCCGTTTTTTTTTCTTTTTCCTCAAATGCAATAACTCACTTGAGTTAAATGAGATGAAAAAGAAACGATATTTTTTATATAGATGTATGTGCATGTGTATGTATGTATGTATGTGGTATAGATATACAATATATAATATTTAACCCCTTAAAACCCCTACCAAAAGCAGTTTGTAAGGAGTAAAGATTTTTTTTTTTGTTCTTTTTGCTTTTTTTTTTTCCTTTTTTTAACAAACAAAACTCTTTTGTCGCACAAAATCCATTATTCATTATAAAAAAGAATATACATAAAAAAATCCTAGTTTTAAACATCAGAAGAATTGTATCTATAGAAAGACGCTACTGCAGTATTATACAGTCAATTTTTTTTTTTTTTTTTTCATATAAATACAACAACAATAACAATAACTAAATAGAGATAGAGAGAACGGGAGAGAGAGAGAAGAGCTAAAGAGATAACAACTCAAAGAAAAAAAAAAGAAATAAGTTGAGGGTTAAAAAGTTGCAACGATTGCTAATTTCTAAATTCAGTATAGGGAAAAAAAAGCTCTATATAATACACTTCAAGAAGTCAATAAACGACAAAAGAAGAATAAGAGAAAAAAAAAATCCAAATATACAAATGATAAAGCTAAACAACAAAAACGCAATAATGAAAATATAAAGAAAATAGAAAATATAATATAGAGTGATATTATTTGTGTTCGAGTGAGTATTTGTGTGTGTGTGTGTGTAACATGTTGGTTGAGATAAAAGTAGATTCAGTTCAGTTTCTTCTTTATATGATTTTTTTCCGTTCTGCAACTTTAGTTGTTTTTTTTTTTTTTTTTGCTTTTCCTCTTTCTGAATAGAAAAGTAGAGGAGTAGAGTGTTGAAGAATATTGAACTCATTTCTATTGTGTGAAGTTTTATTCTTTATTCTACTTTAATTTTTCTGCTTTTTTTTTTCTTAAATAATTTTTTTGAAAAATAATGAAAAACGAGAACGAAATTAGATGATTGTGCAAAATATATTCCATATAATATGCCTCTATATTACACTTTTGAATTGATTGAAGTATTAAGTTGTAATTGTTGATAAAGCAATTTCACCCTACAGCTTCCTTTTTTTCTATTTGAAAATTTTTTTGCTTCCTTATGCATTTTTAGAAAGAAAAAAGAAAGAAGTACGAAAAACAAAAGTTTATTGATTTAAAAGTCTAAAAGAATTTCTACTTGTATTAACCTTTGTAATTTTTGTTTTGAAGTAACACAAACACACGTTTCTTTAAAACATTAAAATTAATCATTATCCAAAAATAAATAGAATACGTTCGTGTGTTTCGTCTTAACTTGAAATTATGTATTTTTACTTAATCCTGGCATTTCTGTCAAAAATTAAAAGAAAAAAAAATAAATTAAAATTAAAGGCTTTGTGGCGTCAATTTTATAAAAACAAAACAAAAATTGTTGTAAAAGAATCATTTACATGAAAGCATATATTTTTAGATATTAAATGATTCCGCTGTCTTTTTCATTAGGTTATTGTTAATTATTATTTTCCTTTCAATTCTTGAGCTTTCTATAAAAATTTCTATAAAATAAAAAATAAAAAATATCAGAGAGAAAAGACAATTTAATTTTGTTGTTTTCAATATGTTTTTCATCCTCACAAATGATGTTAAAACATGACATGAAAATAATGTCGGTGTTACATTTTATTCCTTCTACTTTTCAACCCCACCCCTCTAGCTCTAATAAGTAAATATATATATATTTATCTATATGTATCTATTTACTTCATATAACAGCCAATAAATATATAACAACTAAGAACACAAGAATAAAGAAGAAGAAGAAGAAGATGAAGAAGAAGAAGAAGACGAGTATATTCCCAGGGTTTTTTTTTTAATGTTTGTTGGAAGGGGAAAAATATGAGGATGAAAGAAAATGACCCTTAAGGCATTTACAAAAAGTTATACTAGAGAGGAACTCTCTTATATTTATATTTTATATGAGAGAAATATTATTGACGTGTATTTTTTTGTTCTCTCTTCTCTTCCCCTCTCTTCTCTTTATTATAATAAAATTCAGAATACCTAAAACCCAGGATATTGATATTAGAAAACAATGTACAAATATTTAGTTAATGTATGTGTACATTATGTGCGTGTGTATATATATGTGTGTGTGTGTGTATGTTGTAACGTTTGTAGCTCAAGCAATTAATATAAATACGACCTAACTCCAAAGGGAAAATGAAATGAAATAAAAAAAAAAAATAAGAAAAAAATGGAGGAAAATAAAGAAAGAAAGAAAGAAAGAAAGAAAGAAAAAAAAAAGTTGTCGCATAAAAACATGTTTATTGTTCTATTTCTGATAAGACAAAAATTTGTTGGTTTTTCATTCATTTTTCTTTCATTCTTTCTTATTTTATTCTTTCTACCGCAAATAACATACTCAGTACGCGCGTGTATATATTTATTTTTCTTCCATTTTTACCAATCCACACATAAATTCAACACACTTAACTTGAATTTTCCTTTATTTTTTTTTCCTTATGTACGTCCACCACATTATGAACATTAATTCTTTACTTTTTTCTTTCTTCTGTGTTTATTTTATTTGATTGTTAACAATACATCATATGATTATTTTCACTACAATAGTTAACCAATTGGGAAATGAAGATCTTATTTTACTTTCATTTTCTTTACAATAAAAATATAGTAAAAATGTTGTACATTAAAGTGAGATATGAATTTAATTGTTGACTATTTGTATTATAAATATTCTTAGATTACAATTTTATTCTATGAATTCAAATTCTCTAGTATAATTTTATCTGTAGGGTAAAAAATTTATCAACATAAAATAACAGAAAACACAATATTAATTTTGAATATAAATCAAAGTTCTTTTTCTTCTACTTGATTTTAACCCCCTTCTCAAATTGTTGACTAAAACCAATTGATCCTTAACAAAATATAAATGTGTAATTTTTCTTTTTATTCAATATCTAAAATACACATTGTATTTTATTCGTATCCTATTTGTATCACACATCATATTGTATGATAAACATATAGAAAATTTATATCTAAAAATATAAGATGGAAATAAATACAGTGAAGAAAGAAAGAAAGAAAATAAAAAAATTGAAATTTACAATTCTAATTTATTTTATCTATTTTTCAGAAATCATACAAAATCCAAAGTGACATTTTCAATTTAAAGGAAAATAAAGAAAAGAAGAAAAAAGAAAAGAAAACAAAAACAAAAATACACAAAGGTAAGAGCAATAAGAGCAAATAAATAAAATGCAAATGGAAATATATAACTTTAAGCTTACGTATAAATATAAATATCTTCACTTAATAAACTTTTTCTTGTTTTCTTAGCGTGAAACCAAAAGAAAAACAACACACGAATAGAATTAATTTAAATGAAGAAATAAAATGAATAAAGTTGCGACCATAATAAACCATAATAAAAAAAATAACGAAAAATTTAAAGAATTTTAATTTAATTTAATTAAGTTAGCCAGACAGATTTAATTCAGTTTTCAATCATTTATTTTTTTCTCCATAAATAGATTTTTCTTTCTCATAATAAAATAAAAAATATATTAAGAACTTCACGTCTACAATTTTCATTGTATTTGTTTCACCCCTTTTCATTTTATTATTTTTTTTTTGCTGTCCTTAAACTTTGGTTTTATTTTGTCAAAAAAGAAAAAAAGAATAGAAGAAAATTTATATAAAGTGAAACGTTTAAAATTATTTATTGAAGTGAACTCAATTAATAATATTGCGCGTGGAACTGGTACTGAAAAGAAATTTTATAACCGAAGAGAAAAACTGGGAAAAAAAAGTCCATTATGTTTTTTTTTTTATAATTAATTAATAGTTGTGCCATTTTTAAATCCCCTTCAATTAAGATATTTTCCAAAAAAAAAAGAAGAAGAAGAAGGAAAGGCGTTGTTTTTTTTTCTAAATGTGATAAATGGGTCAGTATGCGAGAACGAAAATTATTTAATCGAATTTTTATATAAAAAAAAAAAAAAATATAAATCACTTTTCTCTCCAATCAAACCGAAGTATTGTCCATACTTTTCACTCTTGTTTTATTTTTCTATGTAATTTTATTGATTTTAAAGTCTCCGGGAAAAAAACACATCGTTCCATTTTTCTCTATCAAAATATAGATAAAATATTATATTAAATTGGTTCAGGTACCTACTGCAAAGCAATAGAAATTCACTTTTGCAATTAATAAAGAAAAAGTAGAGGCAATTATATTATCAGAACAAAAATTTTTAAAAAAGACAATAAATGGAGGAAAGTCGGAAATTTGAAAATATGAAAAAATCATGATAGTGATGACGATTTATAAGCAACGTTTCTGTCATTTTTGCAATGATTGGACGTTAATTAATTTAAGTTTTTTCGATAAAAAAAGAATTCAAAGAAAAATGCAAATAATTGTCTGTCTGATTGAATTGTCTCTCATTCTGATGAAATTATTGATTTATATTTTTTACCTCTATCAAATATTATTCTTTGAAAATTTTGTAGAGTTATGAACATTTTATTGTAATCATTTTCTATTAACCCTAATACTTAGAATTTTAAAGTTGTATTAAGGCTACTTAAAAGGATTTAAACTTTTTATTGAAGAAACTTATAAGTTTTTAATCTGTTTTGTTAATTAACATTTATTCGTTTCTTTAAAAAGGTTTTATGATTTAATCATGTTTGTGTAGTGTTATATAACTTTATATCTACGTTAATGATTAGTTATCGATAAAAATTTTGAAGTTCAATTATATTATAAATGTAAAATTACGTTGGTATGGATGAATCCTCCCAAATAGAACCTGAATAGAGTTCTGAGTTCAATAGCGAGCGTTTGTACGCTCAACGCGTTAGAACTAAAATCAATATATGAATTAATTTCAATCTAATTAAATTGATAAGACAATAAACGATCTGCTTGATCATAACATTGAACGAACTAGAACGTCTACATAAATTGAAAAAAATTTAAACAAAGGAATAAAATGTACCTCCTTGTTGGTAAATTCCTAAGCTTAAAAGTAAATTAATAGCGTAACAATTGGGTTGTCACTTTTCAAGACAAAGAACCAGAGACATTCTTTGTTGCAAACAACAACATAACAAACAACACTTATAGACATAAAAATTTTGAGAATCATTAATTGCCGAATTAAACTAGATTCCTGAAAAGTCCATACAAATTTTAAAACAATAATTGGAAAAGTGACGTTTTTACCTAAATAAAATTAATTCGAATTCCACAGTTTCAAAGTAACTAAACAATCGCAATATTTTCAAATTTTAATTAAAAACTATGCATTAAAGGGTTAATAATAATAAAGCAAAATACAAAAATCGCATTTAAACAAAATGGTTACAGCCTTTTGTTGTTGTCACATACAAAAAAAAAAATCACATTTGATCCTTGTGAATTTTAAACAAATATTCACGCATGTCATCACTTATACATACATACAAACATGTACGCATATACGCACATCCATAAGACCGAAATATTTCCCTTTTATGTGGTGGAGGTTTTTTTTTTTTTAAGAAAGAAAAAAAAAAATAAAATTATACAAGTTTTAGGGGTTGTCGGAGGCGAATACATATTTGTATAAAACGGATTTTGAGGTCAAAATAAAAAAAGAAAAAATGACGAGGGGATTTTCACTATCTCTATACAGATTCACTTTGTCACGTTCCCGCTTGAAATATCGTTTTCATATTAATTTTCTGTTTTATATACATCATTCTACTCGACGAACTTATACACACACACACACACACTGGCATATATAGGCACTATACAACATAGAAACAGCGCGTCACAAACTTTATAAGAATATAAAAAAAAAATTATTATTATTCTTGTTATATTGGGTCTACATTTTCTTTGGTCCTTACAACAACAAAAAAAAATCTCAATTTATTTATATTTTAGATTGTATTTTATTGTAAGTCTTTCAGGATCTGTACTCCATCCAACCGTCTTTCTCCACATCCTCAGAGGAAGAAGAAAAAAAAAAAAAACCCATCACATATATAGAAGAGAGAAAAAAAAAAAGAAGAATAAAAAGACGAAAAAAAAATCCCTATTTTCAATATTCAATAAATCACAAAAGAAAAGAAAATGAAAAATAAGAATATTCGCATGAACGAACTAAAACCAATCTATTAGGCAAATATAAACGTCTTTACATTCATCCATACATATAATATAGGAAATAAAAGACTCAAAATTGTCCCATATTATCCATACCCAACTCCTCACTTAGACAAAAAAGAAAATAAAATAGAAAAGAAAAAGAATAAGAAAAAAAAAATGAAAGACAGAAACGAAGAAAACTTTCTTCGGTTACCCGTTACCATCGTCATCACGCCACAATCAGTGTGAGCAGACACAAAATAACAAACACCTCAAAAGAAGCGTTGAATGATTCTAATCTATTTGACAGAGAAAGAAGAAGAAGAAGAAGATGAAGAAGAGGAAGAAGAAAAAGTTTCATCTTTCAAATAATATAAAGAAAAAAAAAAGTAATCGTTGAATATCTATCACAAAAGAAGAAGAAGAAGAAGAAAAAGAAAAAAACGAAAAAGTCAACAGTTTCTAACGTTTTTTCTTTTTTTTTTTTTTCTATTTTTTCATTTGGTTCAAAAGAAAAGTATTTATAACACACTATATAGGTGACACAATCATAATAAAAATGTTTCAACCATAAAATGAATAAATAATCTTAGAAATAATCTGAATCAATAAAATAAAAAAATAATATGCAATCGTATTAAATTTTATTTACAGCATTTCTTTTTTCATCAGTTAAAGAAATTCATCAAATTTATTTTCCGTGTTATTTTTCAACAATTCCGTTTTATAGTTTTGAACCAACTAATAATTATAATTCCACTAACACTTTAACACTAAACTCTTTATTTCTATCACACAATACGTTTAAATTCCAGTCAAATACAATAAATAAATAATATTCCTATCAGTGAACGTTATGAACGTTTATTTTTGGTTGAAAATATTATTATCGAAAGATACAAACCTAAAGATGATTTGCACAATCTCTACCATAATAATAATATGGAAAAGAAGAAAATTTCAAAATATCTAGATTTACATATATGTAGTCGTTTTATAATATGTTTCGTTCATTCACTATTATTATGTAGAGACCACCTTAAAAATCTCATTCAATTTTATATATATATATATATGAAAACCATCCTATTTCATCTAACTCACCCAATCGTCCTATTCATATCCAAATCGGTGAATTTAGTTTTTCCTTCTTTTCTTTCTTTTTTTTTTTTGTTATATTTTTTTTTTTTCCTTTCTTTTTTCATATTCCAAACGATTTAAACGTAAATTGAACATGTATGCCCTCTCTTGGGGTGACATTTATAAAACCAAAATCATTTTTCAATAGCTATGGGAAAATTCATGTCTGGAATGTGAATTATTATTAAAATGGTACAAGAAGAAAACGAAAAAAAAAAAAAAAAAATAGAAAATCTAGCAAAAGAAGAAGAAGAAGAAAATCGAATATCAAATAGAAAATAAGGTATTTTATATTATTATGAAATTGAGAATGAGAAAAAAAAAATGTTCACATTAGAATATAATATATTGAAGGGTGTTGGACATGATTAAATGATTCTACGTGTAATTAATGACCTGATTTTTGTATATTTTTGAGTTAACACAGTTCCCTGGATACGTGAATAATTCTATTTATATATTGTGAAATATAATAAAAGAACATTTCACTTAAATATACAAACAAAAGTTTGCTGACATGATTAACTTTGATCTTTTCTCATCTTAACAATTTTCTTTTTCACCCCTCAATTTCAATTAATTTTTAATCAAACTTAATTGATATGAGACTAAGTATACAGCATAAGTATAGTTTCACAAAATGCCACACTAAATCTATGGATTTTATATTTTTTCGTTTTGTTTTTTTTTTTTTTTTTTCAATCTCTCTTTAGTTACATTCAAGTGTATGGGTATAGATATAAAATGAAGCCATATAAAGTTTTGTTTCTTCCATTTTTATATTTAGACGAACAAATTTATGTCTATTTTTATCGGATGTGATCCATAAAAATCTAATATTGGTTCAATATTCTTCCTCTACTTTCTATCTCTCTTTTTTCTTTTTCTTCTTTTTTTTTTATATTGGGCAGACAGTTTTTTTTTTTATTTCACTATAGAACGTGCTGTCTCCTATTAAAGTCAATGATTGAAAGTTCTGTGTTCTTTTTTTTTTTTTACTTGTTGTTTTTTTTTTCAATATTGTTGTTGTTTCTAAATAGAAAAAAAGAAAACGAAAACTACACCAAAGCAACAACACTTGAGTGTATTTAGTGCATCATGCACATTTTGTTTTTTTAGGGAAAACTCTCCCAGTCTGCCCATTTGTTGGGTAGATAACTTTTAAATATTTTATATTTAATTTTTTAATTAACTAAAAATTAATTAAAAATGGTTTCGACATTCAGAAAGGATAATTATTATAATAACAACAGCAATAATTATAAATAATTAATAAAATAAAAAAAATTGAAATGATTGACTAAAAATTGTGTTGTCTGTTGGCTTTATTCCCTGTTTTGTTTTGTTTTTTTTTTTTTTTTTTGTGTGGTGTGGACGCATTCAATAAGAGTGAGAAAAAATATTATTTTAATTAAATATAATATTTTTTTATTGAATTAAATTATACCGAAAATTTATTATTATTTCACAATGGGTTGATCGGTAAGGGGAGAGGATAGAATGAAGTTTTTCTGTATTTTGACTAAAAATTTTCATAATGACTTTCAAACCGCTGAAATATGTACCAGTGAAAAAAAGAAAAAGCAAAAACAAAATTAGAGAATGAAGGGGGAAAAAAAAGCTTCAAATTATTTCGTTCACCACGATGGGATTATTATTGTAAATGGCTTGAATTTTCGTTTTGTATTTTATATAACGAAGATCTTATAATTAATTACAACCATTTCTTAATGTCTTTTTGATTCGTATTTCATTAAGAAGTATAAGAAGTAGAAGAAGAAGAAGAAGAAGAAGATGTAAAAAAAGAAGAAGAATTAGAAGTATGAAGAATATAAGCAGAAAAGAAGACCCGCACCAAAAGCGACTAATTACCGTAAGAAAATTTATAATATGCCTTATGGCGTCTTTTTCTTCATTTTTCCCCCACCCCCCTTTTCGTTGATGTTTATTTATAAATAAATATTCAGTGCGTCGATTTCACTTTATATAACTTTTTTACTTTTAAAATTAATATTTTGTCTTCTTCTTGATTTTCTTAAGATTTTTGTCTTTAAATTTATTTTTCTTTGCATTTATCAAAAAGAAAAAAAAAATATACAAAATTTTCGTCTTCTTCGTCTACTTTCTTAAATTGTTAAAATCTTTTATTTATTTTATTTTAATTAAAACACAAAATGAAATTATCGTTTAACGTTTTTAATTCGATTATCCGTACTTACTTTCAAAAATGTTTCTCAAAGTTTTGCCAATTTTTGATAATTTTTTTTTGTTTTTTGGAAAAAATACAAAAGCAAGAAAAAATAAAAAAAAGCTCTAGTGAATTTTCATTTGCAATCTCCTGAGTGACATGTTTTTAATTCAAAATTTATGTTGTTGAAATATGCCAATTTGTTTGACGCTTTTAAACAGCGCTTTTTATCCATACCTTTCAATTTTATTTGGTTGTTTGTAAACTTCACTTAAAACTTAAGTTTTTTTTTTTCTCTTAATTTGGTCCTATTTCATTGGTTTATCCTGATCAAATGTCATTCAAAATTTAAAATATTTCGTCAAAATATTAATTGTTTTTTTTTTGGCTAATAATCAAAAGAATTTAACAGAATAAATGTTCTCTTGTGTCTTGTGTGTACCAATAGAAAATATGAATAGAAAATTCAATATATTGTTATTCCATAAAGTAACACCCTCACTCAAACCAAAAATCAACAGAAACAAAATCATCGAAATGTTTCAACCAAAATGATGAACCAAAATGCGATAATCGAAAATATTGTATAGATTAAAGTACAAGAGTTATATACAGAAAAGCCGCAAATATAAAATACAAAACCTAAAGTTGTCATTAAAAATAAAAGGGAAAATGTACAAATGTGTTTCTATGTATATATATAGAAAATTTTATTTGCATATTAACAGAAGAGTAAAAGAGAAAGAGTGATATTCAAACATGTAATGTCAAACAGCTGAAGGCGGTTTTATTTCAATATAGATTCAAACAAACACAAATATTGATACTATTTGTGTATTTCTACATTTTATCTACATTCTATGTATATTATCCAACATTGGATCATTTCAATGATTTTCTAATATTAAGATAATGTTTATGCAAAATTCAATAAATTAAATTGAAATATTTATGTATATAATATACGAATAGAATTTTAATAATTTATCATTACTATCAAATATCATAGCAATGCATTAAAAAATAAATTGATATTAAATAAAAGATTAATGACAAATTTCACAAACACTGTAAAATTCTATTAAAATAAAGTGAAAGAGAAAATAGAATCGGAGAACAATTTAAGAACAGATTAGCAGATTGTTAAAAGTTTCACGAAACTGGGTTTATAAGAAACACAATTTTTCAGCCAGATTATAAATTTCTTATTTATTTCAGATATTCTATTCTGATTTCATATTTTAAAAAAAATATTGGAGTAGCCGCATTTTTTTGATTTTCTTTTTTGTTGCAAGAATGTAAAAATAGTTTCAATTGAATCAAAATGCTCCCACATTCTTCTAAAATTATCAATTAAACGTAATTGATTTTCCTCACAACAACCCAAAATAAAAAGAACGAGACATTTTTACCGATTATAATTTTGATGTTTTCAAAACCAAAGAAAAAAAAAAGTAAAAGGAGTAAAAAAATTTAAACGAAAAAATAAACACACACACACAACCAGATTATTCAAAAAAAATTATGTAAAATATGGAAAAAGGCAAAAGCAAAAAAAAAAAAAATAGAAGAAGAAGAAGAAGAAATTTATTATGATTTAATAGAATTTTCCAGAATAAATAAAATAAGACCCTTTTGATTTGAATTTTTACATGGATTACACTTTTTTTTTTTTATTAATATTTATTTATTTACTTTTTTTTTTATTAAAACAAAAATATTTCTTTAAATAATTCAATTTTCATTCTGAATTTTTTTTCTCTAAAAAAAAAAATAAAAAATTCATTTACCCAAAAAAAAAAAAAAAATTCAAATACTTAAAATTTTTATTCGGGGAATTCAATTGTTTTAAAGGAAAAACTTTTTCCACAGACTTTCTGTGTGTGTGTTTTTTTTTAAAGATAAAGAAGAAAAAATAAAATAGAATTTTTGATGTTAGAATTTCTCTAAAATATGTTTTTAATGTAATTTTTTATGGTTGAATATTTTTTTGAAAAATTTAAATTTTGATGGGAATTACATGGAAGGAAGAAAAATAAATCAACGTAATATATATAGAAAAATCCATATAACGTACTTTTGAACTTAAAGAAAAAAGATGAAATTGAAACTGTTTTAAAACTGAGTTAACAGAAATGAATTCAACAACAACAAATTACATGGGTGTGTATGTGTGTGTGTGTGTGTGTGTGTGTATGTGCCTCCATTTAAAATAATAATAAACTAGATACATAAATATAATGTAGATTGTTGAGAATCAGTTTTAACAACAGTTGAAACTATAGAATAAAAAAACCCATATAATTTGACTTCCGGCCATTTTATTTATTTTTTGGGTTGTTAAAATTACATTATAAAAGTTAAAAACCGCAACTTTTTAAACAAAAAAAGAACAACAACCAACAACAAAAAGTGTATATAGGATAAAAATGTTTTTCTGTCTTTATCATTTTCAAATAAATAAACATACACACACATACACATACACTTACACATACCCATACACACACTCACAATTTTAGAAAAGAGACGTAAGGCTGATGTTCTAAAAAAAAAAAGTATATAAATAATAAATGTTAATGTAGATTCTTACTAAAAACAAAAACAAGGGAGAAGAACAAGAAGAAATTTCATGATGGCTGTGCTTGTTTAAAAAGAAACAAACACACAAAAAAAAAGTAACAAAAATAGAAAGCTGAGAGGAAGAAAAAAAAAAGAAGAAAAATCTCTCAAAAGTTGAGTACAAGAAACATTCTATGGTAATTTCTCTCTCCGAATATATGAGATTCTTTTTTTTATATATGCGTAAGTGTCTGTTTTGTGTTCTTGTTTGTGTGGGAGCTTATAATATTGTAGCATCTGTTGACACAAAACAGCAAAAAAAAAAAAAATAAAAAGCCAACAGAAAATGTTGACAACACATGGAAAATATGTCATCTCGATGACGTTCAGTTGTTACCATAGGACAACTATGGTTTTACTGTTAGACATTTTGTTTTAATAACTAATCTGAGCTTTATATAAATGTGAAATTATTTTATAATCAAATAATTTCAACATAATTAAAAACGTTTAATCAAGTACAAGTCTAAAAAGTTTCAATAAACCTTTCAGCGTTTATCTTTTCACAATAAAAATGATTCTGTAAAAATTTGGTAAAGTTAATAAAAAATTTGGTAAAGTTCTTTGTACTTGTAATTTTTGAAATGACAGAAAATAATGTTAGTTCTATTTTTATACGTAAGATGTCATCTACTGTAATGGAAATATAGAATAAAATAAAATTATTAATATTATTTTAAAGTGAGAAAATGTAAAGTTGTCTGAAGATAATTTTAACACAACCAATATTATTTTAAATTAATTTTAAGACTTCATTATTTAACAATATAATTTAATTGGTAATACGAATCTTCACCAAACGATCATTAATTATTATATATTCTAGACTAGACAATTGTATCTACATTGTTGTATATTTTATGTCTTGTTATTTTTTTTTTTTCGGTTTCTGTTTCTCTCTTTCTCTTTCTGTTTTAAATTATCTTAGGAAAACAAAAAGCATTATTGAAATTTAATTATTATAAAATTAAATAATATATAAGAATGAAATATTAGTCTAACCTTAAAAAGTCATTTGCATATCATCGTTTTATTTTTGATTATTAATCAATTTCTTCATCACTTTCTTAAAATTTCTCTTAAATTAAAAGAAATATTTATTTAGTTTACGCAACAACATTAACTTAAGCCAACGCCCCATAAATAATTATCTTTTATTATACAAAAGATATTTCTCTTTTGGTTTATTTTTGGTTTCTCCTTCCCATCTTTGTTTTTTTTTTTTTTCGGGTTTGATTTGCATAAAAATAATGTAAAAAAATTGTAAGGGAAAAATCTTAACACATTTTTCTTTTCATAATATATTCTACCTTATTCGTTTTATTCATTCATTAAATGGAAACACCAAAATATATTTTAAAATCGAACTGATGATGATGTTGATGAGGACACACCTAAATCATAATAACTCCTGATAAATATTTTCATATTATTAAACTTTTTCATTTACAATTTTTAAATATCCGACCTATATAATTATATTTTAATCAACAAAAGTGCTTCAGTCCCCCTGGATATTATTATTATTATTATTATTATTTTTGGATATATTCTGAATATTAAAATATTGAAGCAGGAGTTTATCCTATGTTTAAATTAGCCAATAAGGTACTCTGATGGTACTTTACACTACGTGTACCAGGAAATAACTTACCCCTCAGCATAACAAAGCCACATCAATATACACACACAAACACATTTATTAACATTATAAAATATTATTTCATACTTACATATACACACTCATATACACACACACACACACACACACACACATTACCCAAAAAAAAAATGTATATTGATAAAAAAAATGTCTTAACGCGCCAATTGTTTTTCTGTTTGAATTGAATTTCAATAGCGCGCTTCAGTGATTAATTTATTACAACAACCAACGAGGAAACAGTTGAAAAAAAAATAAAATTTATATAAAAAAAAAAAGCTCCCCTTCTTCCTTTCCTTCTTTTACCCTGTGAATGGATTCTTAAACAATAAATATAAAACTTTATTGTCAATTACCTGCGTAACGATATCTTTTTGAATGGTGGATAAAAAAAAAAAACCCCGCCCACTTTCATATCGTCATAAGTAATCAATACCTTTGTGAAATGGAATTTGCATTAAAGTACTTTTGATACTTATTGGGACAATTTGTTAGAATAAGAATAGGAAAAAAAATAAATAAAAGAATGAAGTTAAGAAAAAAAAAAAATGGGGACAAACATAAAAAATTGGTTTTATTAACTTTTCTTTATTTTTCTTTCACCGATTTTTTCGATTTTGAATTTTAATTTTGTTTTGTTGTTTTTTTTTATTCTCTGTAAATATATTTTTTTTTGTTTGTGTATTTTTTATAAATTTCTTGACAACAACTTGAAGATGTTGAAGTCGTATTTTTAAAAAAAAAATGTATTTCTATCAAATGAATGCATCTGATTTTTTTTATATTTCAAATCAATCTCCTTTTAAAAATATCTAGATAAATATGGCATTGAAGTGTGTCTGCTCTTCTATGTGTAAAAAAACAAAAACTATCACATGAGTTGACTTTTAATATTTTTTAATAAATAAATAGAGAGAGAGAGAGAGAAAAAAAAAATCAACATTTTTCCATCGTTGCATCGTTGCACTAATAAAATTTTCTTCTCAATTCTTTTTTTTAAATAAATATAAAGAGACATTCTTCATTTTCTTCATTTTCTTTATATGAATTTTTTTTTTTGTCTCTTATGTATGTATGTATTTACTTTGATCTAACACTATACATATGTAACGTATAAGAACTTAGAGCCTTTTAAGAGTTGACAATATATAAACACGTCTGTCTTTTTTTTTTTGTTACTTTTTTCTTTTTTATCATTTTCATCCTTCATCTTCATCTTCATCATTGTCTATGTGTTCAATTTCTTCTTATTTTAATATATGTACATATATACAAGTGCACACACACACACACATGTAAACATATATACCTAAGTATATACTCTGATATATAAACGTGACTAAAGTTTTACATAAGGACATGTCTATGCCAAAGTAACAGACGTGTACAAATGAGGCAATCGCGTGTAAAAACTATAAAAATTTCTCTATGTTTTCTTGATAAGTTTTTCCTTTTTTTTTTTTTTTTTTTGTTTCCTTCAATGATCCTGTTTGTTGTTGTTGTTGTTGTTATTATTGTTATTATTATTTCTGTTTGTTGTTGTTTTATTTATAGAGGTTTCTCCTTTTTCTTTTTCAGCCTTTTTTTTTTTTTTTTTTGTTTGTTCTTCTTTTTGTGCTTTCTCACTTTTGTAAATTGTTTTAAATGCGTTAATATAAATCACGTACAACAACAACAACAACAACAACAACAACAAAAAGTGACTTTTCCTTAAACACAAAAGGTGCGTTTTCTCTCTCTGATGTATTATTTATTTTTTCTGTTTTTAAAGAAAAATTCATTTGCATGTAAAAAGTAAAACAAGAAGAAAAAGATTTAAATAAATAAAAAACAATTAATTCAAATTAAATTTTTGATGTTTAATGATAATTTTAATTTTTTATTTTGTTCAAAGACAATTTTCCTCTTGCCTTTCTTTCGTTCCGGTATTTCTTCTTCTTCTTCTTTTTTTTACTTTTTATTGTGTTAACGTGATAAATGTAACATCATACCATCATCACCATTTATAATCACCATTTATAATCATCATCATCATTGTTATCATTACAAATTAAAATAAAAAGCAAAAAAAAAAAAGTAAAACAGAAGAAAAATTAAATATTCTTTATTTTTCTTTTTGTTTTTCTTTTCGTTTTTTTCTTTTTTTTTTTTATAAAAATAAATCTTTAACGACTAGACATTAAGTGATTGTTAAACGACAGTCAACTTTTATATCAATTTCCCCCACCCCTCCCCCACCCTTAATTTTCTTATTTACATGTTGTCCCTTTTTCTTCTTTTTTTTTTTCTTTTCTAAAAAAAATATAAAAAAAAGGCCCTTTTGGTTAGTCAAATTACATAAAAATTGTTGTTGATTGAAGTCACAATTAAGAAAAGCAAGTGAATGTTCACCATCATCTCATTTCCCATTTTTCTTCCGTTTTCTCACATTTGTTGTTTTTTCTTATTCTTTTTTTTGGACTTGTTGTATTTTGACATGATCAAATTAATAACTAATTACAGAAAATTTAAGAGAGAGTACAGAAAAAAAAAAATTGGGTCTGCTTTTGCATTTTCAACTGTTGGAATTTATTAATAAATGAAAAAAAAAAAAAAAGGAAAAGAAACAAGAAGAAAATGTGGAAGAAAAATTGAATTTTTTACGCGTGCGCGCAATTTTTTCTTTTCCTTTTTTTTTTTGGTTATTTATTTCTTGTCATAAGCGAACATTATTTTATTAAATATTGTGAAGAATTTTAATTTCTTTTTTATTTCTTGTTGTTGTTGTTATTGTTGTTGTTAAATTATATTGCTAAAGTTTATTATGAATTTATTATTGAATACAAAAATATTCTTTTAATAATTTTTCCTGTTAAGTTTGGCCTCATAAAACAAAATACATTCACACACACACACATACACATACACACACATCCATATACATACGCATCCTAATACATAAAATATTTATATTGAATTGATGACATGAAATAAAATTAATTCTTTTAAATAAATTAAAATGATTTTTTGACTAATTGGTTTAAAATTAAAATTCATAAAGTATAATATTGTATTTAATCTTTAAAAATAAAATAAAATGTGTGTGTGTGTATGTGTGTGTGCGCTTAAAACTTTTTGTGTCTATAGATATGAATTGACAGATTATGTTATACAATTTTACTGAAAGTTAATTTTCAGTAGACAGAATAAATTTGTATATATCTCAACTGATATATTTATATGGGTTCTTTCTGATTGTTTCACGTATGTGTATGTGTGTGTGTGTGTGTGTGTATAAATCGGTATATAGTTTATTCCCTTCACTCTGATCTGGTGGATTCCTTCTTTTTTTTTTTGTTTTAAGTTGTTGTTTTTTTTTTTGGTAAAGGTTTTACATTTTCAAGAGTTTCAAATTTAAGATTTTTGATAGTAGAAAGGTCGTATATGTCTATGTGTTAGATAGAAAATTATTATAGTATGAATTGGGTGGCTTTAACACCCATTATATAATTACTCATTTTCAAAATGTGTTTTTTGAGAGTATAAATTGTTTTGAAGAGATGAGATTGTGTGAAATCTGTTAAAAAAGATTTATTTAACAATGTGCGATTTAGTTGTTATTCAGTTTAAAAGCGTATTTATATATGTATAGAGAATTAGAAATGAAAAGGTATAAAATTTTACCTACATTTAACACCCAACGTTTATAATATTCTATTTTACCTTTAACAAGTTTAAGTTTTTGGATTATATTACCACCACCACCAAAGCCACCATCAACCACCTTCCACCAACAAATACATATACAACACGAATAAACGCGCGCGCGACAAAAGAACAATTGGGTTGTGACAACAACAACAACAAAATCTCTTATTCGCTAAAAGGTGTTAAGTATTTTTTCGTGAAAAACTCTTGTTGGTAGAGAGGATTGATGGATTCGTTTCGTTAAAAAAAAAAAAAAAAATAAGAAAAACGAAGGAAAGAAAAAAGAAAAGAAAGAAAAGTGGAAATGGAAAAATTTAAATTGGAAATTTGTCATTGAAGTCGCAGAATAATTGAATAAATTTATTTATGTGAGAGAGAGAGAAGAGAAAAAAGTGGATTTCAAAAGTTTTAAATATTTGCGAAACTTATTTTCTCATTCCTTCTTCTTCTTCTTTATGTTTTATTTTTTTTTTTTTATATTTATTTAAGAATGTTGAAAATCGTCTTCTCTCCTCATTTTTTTTTTTTTTTTTGTTACAATTGTGGGCATTATTGACTTGTAACATTTTTGTAAATATTGAAATTTCAATCTTTGAATTATTATTTTTTTTTTTTTGTTGCTTGAAAGAAATTTTCTCTCTGTCAAAAGAAATTACAAATTTTTTGAAGGATTATTTTTACATTTCAGTAAAGCAAAGTCAGTTTCATTTATTTATTTCTTTTTTGTTTCCTCTATTTTCTATTTTCCAAAAATTATTTACTTAAAATTTTCTAAATCAAACAAATAAAAAGGACATTTCCGTTTTTATGTTTTTTTTTTGTTTGTTTGTTGTTGTTGTTGTTGTTGTTTCTTTTTCTTTTTCCTTTTTCCTTTTTTGAAAAAGACTAAAGACCAATGTCTTAAAACAATATTTGTTTATTTTATTATGCGTACAAAAATAAAACAAAAAAAAAAAAAAAAAGGAGATAAACAGAAAATGTGAATTTTACGTTTTGTTTATTCAATTAATCTTAATCATTTAAACTTTAAATATAAATTATATAAAAGCAATTTTTCTTCTTCTTCTTCTTCTTCTTCTTCTTCTTCTTCTTCTTCTTCTTCTTCTTTTTTTTGTTCTGTTTCTGTATTTATTTTTAATAAACAAAAGACAAAAAAAAAAATTAAATCAACAAACTTTTCAATTTATCCTTTTTTTTTTTTTAAACAAAAAAAAAACAATTTCATTCAAATTAAAATTTTTTCAAGTTTCTTTTTTTCTCTCTTATTTTTCTTTTTATTCTAATTATTATTTTTCTTTCCTGCTACTTATTATAAGAGAGAGAAAAAGAAAGATAAAGAGAGAGAGAGAGAGAGAGAATATTAGAGGAACAAAAAATAAAAACAATTCATTCTATTATAATATTATTATAGAATAAAAGAAAAGACTTCCCGCAATGTATAAAATATAGAAACTAATACAAAAGGAAAAACCTCTGCTGATATTTTCTTCTTCTTCTTTCTTTATTCTTATTCTTATACATTTTCTTGTCTATGTCAAAAAAAAAGAAAAACAAGTTGAAGAGCTGTGAAATAAGAAACAAGAATAAAGTGAAGAGATGCGGTCGTCTGTTTTAGTGTTCACGGATTTTACCAAAAAAAATAAAACCCTTTTATTATAATGAAAACGCGATAATTAGTGGTGAAAATGTCTGTGGCCTTAGCTGATGTTACTCCTCTTCTATACAATGTAACAAAATGAAAATTTTATCTAAAAGTTTAAAAGAAAAAAAAAAAAACAAAACAAAACAAACAAAGAGAATAAAAAGAAAGAAAAGAAAAATGACAAAGTTACAATTTTCTTCCTACCCAAAGAAATTCAATTTATCATGAGAAAATATATTATAGGATAATTTATAATAAAACAATATAAACTTAAGGAAACAATATTAATGTTTGTTTTTTTTTTTATCTATACGTTTTTTGGTTTTTATAATTTCAATACAATTCAATTGTAGAATTGTTATAAATGAAGTCTCCATGCCAACTGAATAGATTAAATTACGTTCCAATTATTATTATATTTTTCCTTCAATTATTTTACTGAAATTTTTCCCATTTTTTATTGTACGCTTTTCATATTTCCTACTTTTTATTTTAACTTTTGTGTTTGTTCTTTAAATCTGTTCATTCATTATAAATTATAAATTCTTGTTTTTTTTTAAGAAGTTTAAATATTTTATTTATTTTTATTTAATTGGTGAACAAACAATTTTTTTTTTTGTTTGTCGATCAAGGATATCACTGATGATACCAATGAATTAGTGTGATTTAATATTTTTGCTTATTTACGTATCTTTTACCAACTTCCTGGGTCATTTTAACACGTGATCTAACTATTCTTATGGAATCTAAATCATTATTTTTACCATGGTTAGGTTTTAATCCGTCACGATATTAATGAGAATGTTTCCACTCTGTCACAACGTATAGTTTTTTTTTTTTAGATACTGGCTACACTGACAACATTTTCAATATAATTACGAAAACACGAGACTTTAATTCACAAAGATTTTAAACCAACTGAATTAAAGTAAAAATTCTCGATAATTTTCACACACACACACAAAGCCCCCATTTAATTAGTTTAAAAAACTTTATTTTTTTTTTTTTTTTGAAACAGAAATTATATTTATAAAATCTGCAAATTTGTCCAATTAAATAATAATATAAATCAAATATAGATTCAATTAATTACATTAAATACATAAAATTAAACTGAAGTAATTAGATCAGCGGGATGTTATATATTTTATTGGGTATAATAAATGATGTTGATGTGCGTTTTTGACCAAATTATTCATGGAAATAACCAAATTAAAAACAGCAAGCAAAAAAAAAAAAAAAAAATCGTGTTTCCAATTTTTCATTTCGTTCTTGTTTCGCTTTTCTTTTTTTTTTTCCTGATGTTGATGTTTGATTTCAATCAATTTAATCTAGTTTATATAACCAATATTCCAGATTACCATTTAATATTATTTTATATGATACGCATAAACATACATTTTTATACATACATAGTAATAAATATAAATAGAAACACGCAAATATAGATAGATAAATAGATAAATTCAAAAGGATGCTGGATGGATATGTGGGTCGGGTATTATAATTAAAAGTAAATATAATACGGATAGTTGCGTACAAAATTAAATTAACTCAATATATTGTTAAAAAAAACAATATATAGAGTAAAGATTGTGCAAGTGGGTGAGTATGTATGTGTGTGTGTGTGTGTGTGTGTGTGTGAGTAAAACAAAAATAAACGATAAATTATATTTTCTCTTAATTTTATATATTTTGGTTTGTGTATTTGCTAAAATAGTTTTGTTGTTGTTGTTTTTATATGGTTTTTTTTTCTTGATTTTCATCAATTTTATTAAGCTTTTTATTTTTTTTTTGTGTTTATAATATTTATTTTATGTATGTTTACCTCAAGAATGTTTTCCAATCTACTCTTGGGAATTTCAAGGGGTGTTCACTACATATGTGTTACACCACACACACACACAGGCACAGGCATAGAATTACAATCCGAAATATATAAATTTTTGTTGTACTGTAATGCTTTTAACCTTTTCTATTTATATTTTCTTGACTTGTCTTTTTTTAAGTGGCTCTAATCACATATATGATGAAAAATAAAGAAAATGAACAACATTAAAATGAAAATAGAACAAAAATTTATTGATGAATAATAAGAATGAACAACAATGAATCGTTAGAATATAAGACGCATTTTTATTTTCTATATATTTATGTAAAATTTATAAAACTTAGAAGTTTTGAGTGAGTGAATGTGTTACAATGAGTGAGTAAATCTAGAAAAATATTTGTCATCATCACAAAGAAATAAATCATATTTTTTTTTTGTTGTTGTTAGAAAAGTTCAATTTTTCAAAAAAAAAAGAATAAGAGAAAAAATGGGTTAAAAAAAATAGATATACTTGATAGGCACATTTTACTTCCCTTTAAAGGTTTTGAACTTTTAGCTAGAGAAAAAAAAAAAAAGAAAGAAGAAGATAAAATGAGAAACCATCCAACCAAACGATGTGTATTGAATGATGCTTCAAAATTTCATTTTCTGTCTATATTTTTGCTTTTCTCTTAAAAAAAAAAAAAAAACAAAAATAAAAAGAAGAAAAATAATTATAATAAAAACATCCATCAAAGGAGAAGAGATCTGACTCAACTCTGTATTGAACTTTCGACCGCAAAAAAAAAAACAACAACATATAATGTGTGTATAGAAGAAGAAGAACATCTTACACTTTCTAGACTAACCAGCAACCAATTCTATATTAGAGAGAGAGTTGAAAATACTCCTTTCTTCATCGTTTTCTTATTTTTTTTTTTTTGATGAAATCGCATCCAACTTTTCTCTTATATCATGTATCAAAAAATCATTTTTCATGTAACTGACGAGACACTCCTAAGAAGTCGAAGAAGAGGAAAAAGACGAAACAGAAGAAGAAAATTGTTTATTTCGATTCGTACCATGAACAACATTTTCCTTCATTTTTCTTCTTACTCTTATTTTTTTTTTCTCTTCTTTCAAGAATCCCAGAAAGTGTGTGTGTGTATGTGTGTGTGTATAGCAAATATAAACATAAAATACGATATACAAGAAAAATGCCTTAAGGGGTTTATCTATATTATACAAAATATAAAGAAGAAACTAAGAAAGATAGAAAAAGAAAGAAAGATAGAAAAAGGATGAATGATAGAAAGATATGAAAGAAGGAAAAACGGGAAAAAAAAAATAAAAATATTGTGAGTTCGAGTAAAAAATCAACGTATTGGAAACGGTAAAATGTTTTTTTTTTTTTTTTTTTTTTTTTTGTGACGTGTGCGAGAAAATTGATGAGGAAAAATAGTATTCGGATGTGTACATTTGAACCTACTTCATCACATTTCGACAGGCAGTTTCTTTTATTTGACTATTTCTTTTCCATTTAGCTTTTGAATTTTCTCAGAGGAAATCTATTTCAAGTTTTTTTGTTCCTTTTTTTCCCCAACGTCTTAACGTCTTGTCCTGTTTTTATTTTTGTTGATTCTTAAACAAAAAAAAAAAGTGTAAACGAAGAGAAAAACAACAACAACAAAATCACATAGACCAACAACAAAAAAATTCATAATAACAATTCTTGTTGCTGTTCCTGTTCTTTTCCTGGAAATGGTCCAGTGGAAGATTAAGACAATAAGATTAAAATATTTAGTTTCAAAAACAAGATAATTGTTCATTTTTTTGGTTACTTAAAAATATATATAAAAAAAAGGAGGAAGAAGTGAATAAGGAACAAAATAAAAAAAAAAGTAAAAACGAAGAAGTTAAATGTTGAGAAAATTTAAAAATAAATAAAAAAAAAGATTTATTTTGTTCAGTGGGAAAGGAAAAAAAGTTTGAAAGCTTTTTTTTTTTTTTTACGTTTTGCCTTTTTTTCTTTCGTTTTTTTTTTTACTAAGAACTCTTATATTATTTTACGTCTGAGAGCCTCAAATCATTTCTTATGTATGACGTTATGCGAATAACGTTGACAGATTTTTAATAAAATACTTCAGGGAATTACACCGCACTGTCTACATTCTGACATATAAAATATGTCTTTGAATTTTTTTTTTCTTATACGAAGGTTCCAACATTTTCATCTCGTTCTTTTCTATCGTCTTCCACAGTTTTGTCATATAAAATTTATCGATATTTTGGTTTAAATTGATGCAATGTTAACCAGAATCGTTTGGATTTTTGTTGAATTTATTAAAAGTCCAATATTTTTTTTTATTATTTTCCCATTTTTATTTAAAGCAAAAAATTTGTAACGGAATTTAGTTGTTCGTATTCACTTTAGAAAATTAATTGGTCATGATTTAATATGTGTACATACTGAGAATAAAATAAAGTAAAATTAAATTTCATTCAATTCGATTTTCATTTAAAAATTGATTTAAATTGAATAAACGGCCTTGGAGTAAAATTAAAAATAAAAAATGAAAATGAAATGAAAGCAGGAACACCAAAAAAAACTGGTAATATAATTCGAAAGCACAAAAGTTTAAAATTACTTTTCATTGTTTAAAAATAAATAAACTTTTGTTGTTTTTCCCTGTGAAAAATGCTAAACAGCGAAAGGTTTCTGGGCAAATAATGAAAAAAAAAAAAAAAAAGAAACTCATTTTTATTTTTTTTATTCTCTCCAAACAAAAAAGTTTGCATTTTTCGATTTGGTTTAAAACAAAAAAAAAAAAAAAATGAGAGAAAGAAAAAAAGCATAAAACATAAAACAAGACTTCATTATTTTTTTCTCTGTGCTTTTTTTTTTATTTTTAATAAATAATAATTATTCATTTTAAGGGTTAGACTTTTAATCATTATGGTAAAGTTCAGAAGAAAATGTTTTAATTTAATTAAATTCTTTTTTTCATTTCTTAATAAAATATTTCTGACCTTCGTAAATTAGAAAAAAAAAAAAATTTCTTAAAGAACAATTTTTCGTTTTCATTTCCCTTTTTATTTGTTGTCCTAACATTTTGTTATATTACGTTAACCACCGTAAGCTTTTATCATGTAAGTTCTATTATTTTCTTTTGTAGAAAACACGTCCACAATTATTGTCACGTTCTTTCATGTACTCTAAAATATAATATTCACTTTTTACTTATGTGAAAGTCATAAGAATTTTTCAACAGACACCAAAAATGTCAAATGCATTTCGAAAATCAAATAATAAACAGAAAATGCATTATTATTATAATTTTTTTTATTTACATTGAAATTCATGGGAACATTTATGATTCCATTATTTTATTATTGGATTCATACTTTTTATTTTTTGTTATAAATATTTTGATGCTCCTAATTTGATCCATTAATGGTTATGGTTCTTATCTTGAAGTCCGTGGTCTCGTGTAATAACAATTTAATGTTTTTGTGTATTAACCGAATTTTAAAATTGATTTCTGAAATTTTGGCAACCATTGTATTGAAGCAATCATGTTATGAGTCACAGTTGATTGGATCTAGGATCATACATTGAAAGAGCCCCACGTATGCAGAGTGGCAATGAATGTTTCGAAATACTTTCATTATAATAATGGAAGAATGTAAATTTTAAGATGTCTTGCCATAAAATTTATCTCAATAAAATATATTTTAAAATATATTTAGTGTGGGAGAGAACAAAAAAAAAAAGCGTTATACGTAACTTACCGTATGAATATTTCGCTGATTAAATTCAACTATTATTCAAACAATGTTCCATCCTACGTAGACATGAAGAAATTCTATAAATTCTTGTTGAAAAAAAGAACGATAGTAAATATTTCAATTGTATTTTTTATTCGATAAAATAAATTTCATGTAAAATTAAAGAATACATGAAAGATAATAAAAGTACAACAACCTTTAGTTTTATGCCATATGGGATAAGAAAGTATACAACATATGTATGATAGAGTTTTAAATTGAACAATAATAAAAAGAAGAAGAAGAAGAAGTAAACATGAATTACAAAAATAATAATAAAGAAAAACACCCGTAAGAAACAATTTATATTTTACTTTACTTTACTTTACTTTTCCGAATTGAACATTATTAAAGTCTAGACAGACTTTTTTTTTTTTTTTTTGCTGTACTTATTTTATTATTCTATATATGACGTGTCCAATCGAAATATATTACATATTATTATAATAATTTATTCAATTATATACAGAACAATTTTCTATTGTCTGTATTCACATTTTTTTAACAATTTTGTTGTGTCTATAAATATATGGAAAATTATACATTTCAGTTTGTATTTTATATTTTTCTTTTATTATATTATTTCAAAGAATTAATTTTTGATTAAATCCCATAGATTTAGATTTAAAGAAAAATAAAAGAAAGAGAATAACTAAAATCTCAGTTGAAAATCTTTTGATGAATTCGGAGACAAAAATAAGAAACAACTATTTTTTTCTTCTTCTTATTCAACTTTTTTATCCAGTCCAGACAGACAAAATTTGTATCATTTTATTTCTTATTTCTACTTTAAGGAAGGTCTAGCAGAACGATTGTTTTTTCTTACATTTAATGAATATTCTTTATAGTTTAATCTATTCTGCATAGAAAATAATAAAGAAAAAATTTTTTTTTTGAAGATTTTTAACACTGTTGATAGGTCACGCAATACAAGATAAAAGCCATTTATGATTTTTCTTCTTGTTTATAATATTTACAATATTGTGTTAATATAAAATACAAAATTTTCATTTTATATAAACAGACAACAAACAAATTATTTATACAAACAAACAAAACAAAACAAAAGAACAGAAAATGTTAAATAAATCATATTAATATATTCTCTGTTTATCTTTCATAGTTTATTTTATATCTTATATAGTTTTGTAGATCCAATGTTGAAACATTTTATATTTAAGAGATTATGATAAAAATAATAATCCATAATACTAATATAGTTATTTATTAGGACTCAAACAATTTGAAGTGTTAGAGAGAATTTCTCAATAAAAAAAAATTTACTGTATGAAGTTAATTTCATAATTTAGTAAAGTGTTACTAATAATATTTTAACATTAATTAAATATTAATGTTAAATATTTTCAAACAAGATAATGAATGAATAATGGCAATCTTACTCTAAAGTTTAATCGTAATATTTAGATCAATGAACTACATTGTAATTATAAACTGAAAATAAAAACACTTCAGTGCACTAATTTCAAGAATAATTATTATTTTTTTAATAATCTTAAAGGTTGATAGTCTCTACATTGGATTTCTTTTCTCATTTTTAAATAAAATTGTGGCAATTCAAATTCTAATTAAAAAAAAAAGTAATCCGAAAATATTTCTCTGAGTATAAAACTTTACGAATAAAAGGAAATTGAAGAATGGCTGGCACCCCCCTAACTCGAACAAAAAAAAAATTCAATTGATCAGATTTCCCTTACCATTACATTTTATTTATGAAAACATCAAAAAGAGTACGAAAATAAAATGGTAGACCTTGTTGTTGTTGATTTGAGTTTATACGTCTTCATCATCATAATAAAATCATAATCATTGGTCAAGTCCTTAAATATTATTGCATATTATATTTTTCTTTTTCAAATTCTTCCTTTATTATTTTATTTTTGTGGTGAAACTTATAAAATATAAAAGATCTTTGGTTTTCCTTGATGACATCATCAAATGATACTTTCACGATATTGAAATTATTACTTTTTCACCCAATATTTCTCTCTTTACTAGAAACAGATTTTTTGTTCCTTTTTATTTGCTAATTTTATTCTTTTATTTATGTAAAAACAATCGTCAATTTTTGTCACTTTTATTCTGTCATCATCAACCCTTAGAAATAGAAAATTTCCGTCACTTTATGTATCATTTATCTCTTCTCCCTTATGACTTCTTATCGAAAATCATCAAATTCATTTCATCATAAAAATTTCTACATGGTTAAGACATATTTTTCTTCCTATTACTTTTTTCTGGATGGTCAAAATATTTATTGGATATCATTTTTTATTGATTCTTTTTTATATATTTTATTTATGAAGAAATCTCAGGGAGACAACAACACTAAAAAAAATATATTAATATCATTGTATTCACTTTCAGTTGTTATACCAGTTAGAAAGAATAAAGGATTATTATTTGCCTTAAATAATAACAATAATAATAATGATAATATTATAGTTTAGTCCTTGTACTTTATTATTATAAAATAAAACAAATAGAAAATAATAACAAAAACAAGACAATATTCTCATGTACGAACTAATTATATGAACCAATTAAATAAATTAGCCGTAAAACCATTACCCCTTTTTCGTTTATCATGTCAATTTAACATCAAGCATTCGAATCCATCCTTTTTATACATATATATACACACAAACACACACATACATACTGTTGAAGAAGCAACAACAAACAAATAATAATAAGAGATAGAAGAGAAGAATTTCCACTCATAGACCAACATCATAGTGAAAGGTTCAGATTACTTTGCCTTTCTAACATTTCAAAATAGACAGAAAACTTTTTATTAGTATTTTTAATAATGTAAACGGGTTTTCCCTTTATTCCTTGTTTTCGTTTTTTTTCTTCCCTTTTTTCTCTTCTTTTTTTTTTTTTTTTGTTTTAACCCAGTTATGTATAAAAGAAAGAAGAAGGAAGAAAATAAGGAGAATATTTTCTTGCAATTTAGATTTTAACTTTGGTAAAGAGAAAATTAGTTATCCATTTCGCTTGGAATTCACAAAGTAATTCGACACTTGGACACAAATAAGAAGAAAAACAAGAAAAACAAAAATAATAATAAGAAGAAAGAAAATTTAATTAGATTGATTGAATTTCAATGTTTTCTTTCCTAAATTATTTTTACTTCTATCTAAATTTTTCTTGATATTTTTTTTTTGTTTTTTGTTTTTTGTTTTAACAAAAGAAAACTTTTATATATAAAAACCATCAATTTTACTCGGATAGATATTTATGTATGTATGTATCAGGTGTTGTTATTGTTATTGTTAAAATAAGAAGAAAAAGAAAGAGAATAAGTAAAT
The DNA here is from genome assembly GCA_963082725.1 of Pedicia rivosa. Classification (NCBI taxonomy): domain Eukaryota; kingdom Metazoa; phylum Arthropoda; class Insecta; order Diptera; family Pediciidae; genus Pedicia; species Pedicia rivosa. The sequence continues at coordinate 13,138,352 of OY720151.1, read as the reverse complement.
TGAAGAGTATAAGAAATTTACCATTTCTTCTTCTTTATTTATTGAATTCCACAATAACACCAACAACAATAGTAACATCAACAACAACAAAAAAGAAAGTCTCAAAAATAAAAAAAATAAAAAAAATGTATTGATATTATAAAGAACAAGAGAAAAAGCTTAGAATTTGTACGCGTTTAATGTCAACAACACTACAAATTGAAAAGCTCTTCGCTAGAAAGAAATAATATTCATTTCTTCATCCCAGTCCCTTTCATTTTTTTTGTTCCCGTTCTTTTTTTTTTTTATCCTTGAATCCCATAAAATTTACCAATCGTTGACAGTGTATATATTTTATTATTTTATTTTATTTTTCCTTCTTCTTCTTCTTCTTTTCTTTCGGTATATAAAACATTGTAAATTTGAATGAATAATTCCATTTCCTGTAACTACATGTCTTGTTTACAAAAGTAAAGACAATAAAATCTTGAATTTTTCTTTATGTTATATATACTCTGACTCCACACCCCTTACCCTAAAAAAAAAAAAAACGAAAGAAGAAATACACAAATAGAGAAAAGAAAAAAAGAAAACAAAAAAAAAAGAAAATTGGGAACACTTTAAAAATAGAATATTTTATTATTTTATTTTATTAGAAGAAAAATTTAATAGATTTTAATCTATTTTTATTTCAATACGTTTCACATTCCTTCTATTACTGTGATGGGGTTTTTACTGTGGTGATGTTGGGACTTATATTAATTGAATTATGAATAAAAGATAATAAATTCATTTAAAGAATTCATCATTGCGACAATATTCATTCTTATTGTTAATTTATTTATTTGTAGACAAGAATCCATTGAACATTTATGGTGACCTTCATAAAAAGCTCAGTTTGAATTATTTGTTCTTTGGAAACAACAAAAATTAAAACGTAAATCTCCGATTTATTTTTTTATTATTTAGAAATTAATTCTTTTTTTTGAAGGATGAATTATTATGTCAAATATTATATTTTGTAAACGGTAAAAATTGTTGAATGACTAAATTTTCTTAATTAACACTTTCACTCGACCAACGACAATTTTACCCAAATAAACTTGTCAATAAAGCTTTAAATTTACTGTACTAAGGATTACAGAAATTTTCACATACAACAAATAAACAATTTTATTTTTCCCTGTAAAGATTATATTTTTTTAGTCACCAAATTTTTCTCATAAACCAAAATATATTTTTAAAATGAAAATCCTTTAATGGGTTTAATACAGAATGTGGATGTGGTTGTGTGTGTATGTAGCTGTATGTGGATGGTAACTATATGTATATGTGTGCATGTATTATGTACGTTTGCAAGTTGTGTGTGTGTAGATATTAGCAATATTTGCAGGAATAGAAAAATTTCGTTTGTAGATTTTTTTTTTATTTTATCAAATAACCCAATTATCGGATCGGAAATATTTTCTTTACTAATAATTCTATAAAGAAAAATTTAATATTGAAGAACAGCTTTACCATTTTATAGGATGATGCATTCTAGAATGCAGACGGGGAAAAAAAAAAAGTTGTACTATAAAATATTTTTATGGATAAATCTTAAACATTGTATATAATAAAACATTCTCTATTTGTATATATAAAAGCTATGTGTGTGTGTGTGTTGTATATTTGTAGTTAGATTGTTGGTAAACAGTACAGTGTTTCATTTTTGTTTTGTTTTGTTTTGCAAAAAATTTTCCGTATAAAAAAAATTAAATATTTATCGATAAACGACAGATTTTTTTTTCTTCTTTGTATATAAAATAAAAATCACTGATGTGGTAAATTTATAGAGTACAAGATGCTATAATAATAAATATATCGTACTATAAAATCTGGAGCTTATTTTCTTCGTTTTTTTTTTTTTATTTTTGGATATTGGTTATTTTGGTATTAGAGAGAATGATGTACAAAAAGAGAGAGAAACCTTTTTCGGTTTTTTGTTGTTGCTGTTGTTGTTGTTAGATTACAAGCGACCGTTGTCGGTGGTCGTTTTTTTCCACTCTTATCATTCAGAAAATAAAAGAAAAAATAAAATAGATATAAATTTTCTTCTTCATCATCTTTTTCTTCTTCTTCTTCTGCGTCTCTTTTGAAAATCAAAAATCAATAAAACAAGATTAGAATTTTAATGAAAATTAAAAAGTTTTGTTTTTGCTGTTTTTTTTTTTTTTTGGTGAAAAATAATAATCGATGTTCCTTCATTCATTCGTTCTTCGTCTTTAGATATTTATTTTTCAAGAATTTATTATAAATTTTCTATTTTATTTTATAGAAATAAAATAAATACATTAGATAGAATTTTTCTTATTTTTAATTTTAATTTTATGTAGGCGTCATTTTGGTGTGTTCAATTCACCATCCTCTGTCAATTTAATTAAAATATTTTCAATTGAGGGTGGTTATGGTTTATTTTTTCCTACTCACTCTCACTCACACTCTCTGTGAAGTTTATCGGATTGACTTAATTTATATTAAGATATTATTGCAAGAAATATAAGTTTGTGTGTGTGTGTGTATTTATGTGTATATAGGTATATTGACGAGACGAGACTGATTATATGTATAGAAAATAAATAGAAAGTTTAGGGGGCGGGGATTGAGGTGGAAACAAAAAAACTATATACACTTCTATGAAAAGATGAACTTGTTTCAATTAAGCTAATTTATTCTTTAAGTTTTACAAACATGACACAAACACACAGAAAATCAGAAAAGTAAAAAGTTTTTCTTCTTTATCACGAACACAAACACATACACGCACAACAAGTATAATAATGACATAAAGAAAACATCTGTGCGTTTAAGAAAGTTTGTCTTTTTTTTTTCCTTCTTCTTCTTTTTCTTCCTTTTTTTTCTTTTGGTACTGATGGGTTGTTATTAGAATTAGAGAGGCGGATTAATTTTTCGGTCTCTTGATAGTGGCTCATCATCATAATATTTATAAGTAAAATAAAATAAATTTCTTTTCTTAGATACAATTATTATTTTAATTGTAAAATTTTTAAAGAAATAAAATTTTATTCTAAAGAATTAAGCAGATTGATTTTAGACAAAAAATTTAAATAAAGAATAATGTATTTCCATTTTTGTTTTTGTAACAATATTTTTCTATAAGAAAAGTTCCACTTAAACGAAACCCACGAGAATTGTGAAAAAATATAATTATATTTTTATTGTGTAACAAACATTGAATGGAAAAGCTTTATTTATTGATTATTTTGTTTAATTTGTCATTTTCCTCAATTATATAAGGAAAAAATTTATACTAATAAACTCAAACAATCCAATTTACTTTATTTCAAAAAAAAAAAAAAGAAATAAAATCAAAAATCAACCCACTCAAAAATAATTCCTCATTACCCCCACCAACCCCCTCATATACCCTTTTCATTTCCTATTATATAAAAAAAAAATATATTGTAGGTGGTACAAACCATAATAAATTTCTTGTTAAAATATCTGAAAATTAATTGAAGTGTCATTTGTTAAAGTTAATTCAATATATAGGCTCTAAATAGACCAATTTGGTTTTTATATGTGTGTTTGTGTGTGTGAGTGTATTTTTTATACGATTAAAAAGAAAATCTCAATCTGTTTTTTTCCTCTGTTGTTTTGTTGTTGTTTGTTGTTTGTGAAAGTTCAATAAATCTTTTTCTATATATTTGTACAATATTGATTTTCTTGGACACATTGTTCCGTTTTTTGTTTTTTTTTTCTATTTCCTTCATTCTATATGTTTGTTGTGTTTTTTTCCCTCTTCCTCTTCATTTTCACTCTTCATTTTCATTTTCATTTTCTTGTCGTCTTAAAGGACACAATTGCTTCATCTTTGTCTTTATATTTATATTTATATTATAAGGTTGAGAAAGACATTGATTGAGATATTTTTAATAAATAAATACAGACAATCAAAGTCATTATTATAATGGATTGAATATATGATTTTATTATTAATTTCTATTAGAAAATTGGTAATCCATTAAATAAGTTACAAAATATATAAAATACCAAAAAGTGATGGTCAATCAACTATAATCACTTTTATGTCTTCATTTCATAATGAATATGACACAATTTATATGAAATTTTGATTAAAGGGATCTCTTTATAGCAATGTAATGTAGAATGAACAGAAATGGGGAAATCCGGAAAAGCATTTATAATTATTGAAATCAAATTCAAAATAATTAAAGGGAAGAAAAAAAAAAAAAAAAAAAGTGGTCACATAAAATGTTCTGTTCAATTACAATACAATCACGGTGGAAAGCAATGAGGAAGAATTTCATTTTGTTTTTTTGTTTCGTGTTTTTTTTTTGTTGTTGTTTTGTTGTTACTCGTGTAATTTGATTTAAAAAGTTATTATTAATTTAATAGGCAATTTGAATGAAGTGATAACGTTTATCGAATAAAATTAAGAGAGATAAACAGAGAAGGAAAAATAAAAAGGGAAACTATGTTAAACTTTTATAATAAAAAAGAAAAAGCGAAAACAAACATTGAAATTGTTGTTGTTCTTGTTTTACCCATTTTTTTTTTTTTTTTTTCTTCGAATATAAAAATTTCCCAAAGCGAAAATTTTCTTTTTTCTCAACACGCAACATTTTCTTCTTTTTTTTTTTTTTTTGCTTTTTTTTTCTCTAAATTACCTAAAGTTGATTCAACTAAGAACAGAAAGAAAAAGAAAAAGAAAAACGAAAAAAAAAATGAGAGTGATAGAAAAAGAAAGAGAAGAAGAAGAAGAGAGCAAAAAAATCCTTTAAACAATTTTCAAACTTTTCTGATAGATTTTTCCTTTTGAACAGTTTTTTAAGTAAAAGTTGAGAAACGCTTTAAAAAGTTACGAATAATTCGAAACGACGCGAAAAAAAAGGTGTCTACAGCAATCGACCCAATCAACCGGATAGAAAAAGTTTTCTGTTTCTTTTTTTTTTTTCTGTTTCTTTCTCTTTATGTCGGTTGTATTTTTTTCTGTTTCTGTTTCTTCTTACTTTCTTTTTCTTTTCTTTTCCTTTCCTTTTTTTTGTTTAAGTTGACAAAGTAGATATGTTCTGTGTCTGTGTATGTGTGAGTGCATAAACACATGTTTATATGGATAAAAATTGTGTGGTGAAGGGGGTTTGAGTTTTATTTCTTCCTGTGTAGAGTTATCGGTAGAAAAAGAAAAACAAGGAAAAATATATTAAAGTGGTAAAGAGTAATTGAGGATATTGATAAGATACCTGAGGAATGAAAATCTATCAAGAGGTAAAAATAATATAGATTTTTCACTTATTTTTCTTTTTACTGGACTATGGCCAGTCAACAACAGAATATTTTCTTTTGTCAAAGGTGAAACGGATGGATTTATAAATCTTCTATAAAACAAAAAGAAAATAAATATAAAGCCAAAACGAAAAAAAAAAAAAGGTCTATCATCTTAGATATACGATGGTCCATATAATCAATTATCACATTAAATTCAAATGGGGCATAAGAAAATCCAAACGAAAATTTTTATAGAAAACAAAAAAAAGAAAAGAAGTCAAACAAAAAAACACAAACAAACACACACATACACACACACATACACACACACACACACATACGAACCGATATAGATTAACGACATTCATATACTATTTTTTTTTATCTTAAGTGGGTCGTCGTATTTTGATGATGGTCAGATTGTATTTTGTGGCTTTATATTGTATTATTAAATGTGAGTTGGAGTAGGAGGAGGTGACGACAACAACAAGAACAATAACAAGAACAACAACAAAAATGTATTGATATTCGATACATCAACTGAATCGATATCATTTAATTAATTTTCAAAATTATTTAATTTAAATTTTTTTTATTCAAAAATGTTATTTTTGTTTTGGTTAAAAAAATTGTTTTATGAAGTTTTCTTAGTTTTTGTTTTTAATTATAAAATATCGTAAATATTGCATTTTTTTTTTTTGTATTTTCAATTTTTTAAACATAAAATTTATATGAATATTTAATAGGAATTTTTTTTAATTTAAATATCGACTCGTATGTTTAATTTTTTGTACAAAAATAAAATAACCAAAAACAAAAAAAAAAAAAAAAACACAATAGAAAAATAACCATTGAGTTTATGAATTTTTAGCAAAAATATAAATTTCCAACCTATATAAAATTCGTAGCGAGATAACTATGTACTTATAAAAATGTTTAATACATTGTCATGTATTTATATCCAAAAAGAAAAAGAAAAACCCTTTAAAACATAACAATAACAACAATAATAACAAGTAAAAACAAATCAAAACAGAGAGAGAGAGAGAGAGTCACCCATATTTTCCCATCTAGAAACTTTTGAAGATTCACAAAAAAAAAAAAAAATTATATCCCTTTCCTTCCTTCCATTTTAGATCTTTATATACGGATCCCTCTAACATGTTTGTCTAACAATTTAGGAACACGCCCTTAGGGAAAAATTTTAAAACAGAAAATTCATAATATAGAAGAAGTTAAGTTGTGTGTGTATGTGTATGTGTATGTGTATGTGTATGTGTATGTGTATGTGTATGTGTATGTGTATGTGTATGTGTATATTTGTGTGTGATGTACCAAAAACTAAGAAAAGATATAATATATAGGTAATATTACAAAACTTGAGGTACTGGTTGAGAGTTCAGGTCGATTGTTGTTTTTGTTGTTTGTTTAGTTGTCAGTTTTTTTTTTTGTTTTTGTTTTTGTTCTATACAATTTTCATTTATATACATTTTGGGAGGCAATTCGGAATGTGGTTTTGCTTACGTTTGCAATGTAAATTATTATATGTGTATATTATATATGTAGTTGTATATACATAGAACGGATGCTATATACATAAAATAATATAATACATACCTATAAATGGTAGCAGGTAGTATTATATTGATGTAATTTGACTCTTGACTTGATAGAATATTATATTGTTGCTGTGCTGACTCTTTAGTCATTTTTTGAGTATATTGAGCACACATAAATATATGCGTATGTCTATACACGAATGATATTTTGTTGATGACCCATAATAAATGAAAAACAAATTTTTTAAAGTGGAAAATAAGCTTCAAAAAAAAAATAAAATATATATGAAAAACAACTACAGAAATTATATTGTTGTTTTTGTTTTTGTTATTTTCATAACATAAAAAAAAAACAAAATTAAATTTTTTCTAAGTAAAGAACATATTTTTGTGCTTATTATATGCTTACGTAACAATGTTACGTTATACACTACTGAAAATTTGTATTTACGTTAAAGGTTCATATTTTAGATATAATTTTAAATGAGATTCATTAAATTGAGAGCTTTTTTAGCCGCAAAAATTAACCATACGCGACAAGTAAACGTATATAAATATTTTCTTGCGCTTTCTCTACATTATTATTATTAGTACATACATATTATTATTATTATTATTATTGTTATTATTATAAAGCAACTTCAAAACTCAAATTCAACCCAAAAAAAAGATATAATTAAAAATAAATAATTTAAGAAAATATTCATGTAAGCAGAACTCAGGAACTTATTTGGAAAAAAAAATAAGAAACAGATTTAAGTTCTATTAAATAAATATTTCAGTTCAATTTTATAATTAAAATAAAATACAATCCAAACACTTAGTGGAGTACCTACTACTTAATGGAGTACCTAGTACTTTAAATTTTAAGGCTTAAGTAGATTATACTTGATCTTATAATTTGTACATAAAATTTAAAGTACTTTCTACTTCTTGTCCAAGTTTCTATTTTAATGTAACAAATTTCCTTTATTTTCTTTAATCTAATATTATGTTATATTTGTTTATTTCGAAAATAATTTCAGGTCCACCTCTGTTAAAATGTTAAAAGTATTAAAATACAAAGAAGGATGTGTGTGTGTGTGTATTTTTTTCTGTTCAGTTCATTTATAATTTAAACATCAATTTGTTTCATAATATGTGGAAAATTTTACACAAAATTAATTATAAATGTTTATGAAAATATTATAGTACAGTGAGTATAGAGAGAGAGAGAAAGTTCATAGAAGAAAATGATGATGATTAGATTATAAAAGAGTTAAAAGGAGTAGCAAGGTCATGTTGAGACAAAAAAAATAAAATAAATATGTAGATTATTATTATTAGTTATTAGTTATTATTATTATGAATATAACCCGGAAGTATTAACTGAAAATTGGATTGTCATCCCGAGGGATGATAAACATTATATAAAATAAATGTTTGTTTTTTTTTTTCATATTTTAGTAGATAAAATATATAAACAGAAAATACAAACAATTTAATCTGTCAATCGCATAAAATCGTATAAAGTCTCAAACAATTTGTTATACAATATAATATAAACTTCAAAGGATCAACATATTCTTAGGGATATCTATGCTATACATATGTATGCAAAAAAAAAAAAAAAACCACCACCCTCTTCTTGATCCTTTTGACCAAAGAAATTTTTCTTTTTGAAAAATAAAAGAAAATGATAAAAGAGAAATGATGAGAAAAAAGAAAAACATATGAAGAAGAAAAATATTTATCCTTTAACGTTTACTGAATACAAAAATATAACATAAATTTTATACAATAAAAAATAAAACAACAACAATATTAACAATTACAACAACAACAACAACAACAACAACAACAACAACAACAACAGTGACTATAACAACAACAAATATTATGATAAAATGAAAAAGTAAGACATTGGCAGTACATTATTTACATTATTTATGATAAATTATAGATAAAATAATAATATATTCTTGATTTTTTTTTCCTTTTCTTTATTTATTATTGTTGTTGTTGTTGTTGTTTATAAACACAAACAAAAAAGTTGTTGTGCTTGTTGTTGTTTATAAACAGAACCAAAAGAAAATCGAAAGCCAAATATTATCTTTGTATTTATATTTATTATAGGAAAATGTTCAACAATATTAAGAAAACAATTTATTGAAAATAGAAAATTTAAAAAAGCATTATTTAGGTATTTTGTAGTTGAAATTTCTTTTTAATTTATTATTTATTATTTGTATGCTGAGGTTTAAGTCCGAAGTGAATCGGGTATATTGTCATACACAGCATGACTTTTGTATAAACATGAAAAAATTTGAATTAAATATGAAGTTTTGATAATATTTCCACATTTTTTTGGTTAAGTACACTTTTTGATTGATTAAGTAAAATTGATTTAGTAAAAAGATATCATTGGTAAATAACACAAATTCATTGTTTTAGTACATTACTAAAATATTTTTACTGAATAACAGAATGAGCTGAATGTATAGGATTATCTATTTTATTAAAAATAAATTCCTTTCTAGTTGACAAATATTTCTGCATTTATGAATTAAATCAATACATTCAGATTTAATTATTATTGAATTTGAATAATTTTCGTTTTGTTTTATTTTATTACAGATGTTTAATTTTTAAATATGTTTAATTAAATCATTTCATAATTAATAATACAATATTTATTCTAAATGTTAATTTTAAAACAATTAATTAAATTAATTAAAAATAATGAAACAAAAATAAAACATTTGAAAATGTAAATAATATTTTATTTACATGGAAATTCTTATTTTTCTTTTAAAAGATTTTCTCATTCTTAAAGTCTGTGGTAAAAAAAAAGAGTAAAAAACCTTTAATAAAATAACAACACAAATAAAAAGTCATTTCATTTCAGACTTTTATAGAAATGAATAAAATTCGCGACGCATCATAAAGTGAAATAATAATCCTTGAATAAAATTCATATCACGTTATTCAAAGAATAAAGAATAAAGAAAAAAGAAAAAAGAAAAATAGAAATGAGAAAAGAATCTCTTTAACTATCCTTTATACGATTATCCCATAGGTAAGTGCGCCTATATTTTTCATTTTTCTTCTAACTTTACTTCACCACCAGCAACATCCAAAATAAAAAAAATCCACAGTATATCATGTTCATAATAATAAGAAAGTATACATAGAAAAATATTTAAATTTAACCTCGTCATGCCAGTGTAATTTGTTAAAAGAGAGAGAAAAAAAAAAATAGAAGAACAACAACAAAAATTATAAGAAGAAAAAATACGATGGATTAACATATTCAAAGCGCGTGATTCCTCTTCACTCTTTACATAATATTTTTCTTTTCCTCTTGTAACCAAAAAAAAATATAATAAATTGTTAAAACTTTTGAATATAATTACAATCTTTCTAATTTTTTTTTTCCTTCATTAAAAATCGTACCAGAAAATCTTATAAATAAAGAAAGAAAAAAACAGTAAATGCATTTTCATGCATCTAGAAGATTTGTAGCAAACAACGAGTCGAAGTCTGTTGAATAAAATTTGTCTTAATAATAAGAAAATTTGTATTTTTTGTTTTGCTTTTCCTTTTGTATTAAATCAGTTTTTTTTTCTTTTCAAGTTTGTTAAAAGTTTTAATTGAATTGATGAAATAGGAAAAAAAAAATAGACTAGAACTTCCTATTTATGATTAACCGCAAAATAAAAATAGAAGAAGTAAAAGTTCTTCATTCTAATTTTTTGTTCTTTATTTTCTCAAATTAAATGAAACATTTTTATATAATATAATTTATTTGGTTTCCAGAAAAATAAAGTTATGCTTTCCCTTAGTTGTTTTCTTTTTGTCAACATTGAATTCAAATGAATGAAAGAAATAAAAAAAATAAAATAAAAATAAACTAAAATTTTAATTTAAAAGTTAAAATAAATAATACAAAAAAATTTTTTTTTAAGGATTTTTTTCCATTTTTCTAACAAAGGTAGATAGAAATTTTAAACAAACTAACCTTAATATTTTATACCATTGTGAAAAATAAGAAAAATATAATGGACTTGTTGTGTATACCTAGAAATGTAAAATTCATTATGTTTTTTTATTAACCCTGTGGAATCGAATCGACTTTATTAAAGTTTTAGTAGTTTTCAAAACATTATTAAAGTATTTTTATGATTTTATTTAGTTTGATTGAAAATATTACATCATTATAAAAATTAAACATTTTAAGTTTTTAATGAGAAATTAAAATATACAAAGTGAAAAATGTACAGAAGATTCAGTAAATTTGAATTAATTGAAGTTTTATTAGTTTGACCCGATTTATGTTAGTAAAGTACAAGATAAAATATTGTATCAATATTCACGTTAATTTATTCAATTACGTAAGCTTACAAAAACATGTCTTCATCATTTCATATGGATAAAGTAATTTGTAAAAGGAAATTTTTAAACGGAAATATAAAGAAAAATTAATTCAAGTAAACTTTATATGTAGAAATGGATTCATGAATTAAATTACAAATACGTTCTGCTGTATTTTTCAACCGTTTTAAAATGTTTAAATTGCGCAATAAAATCAAATTTATTCTTTGCTTCAATTGCATTAAATCCAAAAACTTAATAATTTGTTTTTTTTTGGAATTCCGTTAAAATCAATCTCAATAAAAATCAACTAAAATTGAAACTACCGATACGAAACTGTCGACGAATAGAAAAAGTTAATTAGTTTTTCCGTCGAGGCTAGACTTTTTCTTTCTCTCTTCTCTTCTCTATTTTCGATGTTTCTCCTCTTTTATTTTTTTTAGTTTATTTTAGTTTAGACACCCAACAGCATCCCCAAATTTTTTTTTCTATCAAATTTCAATCGACGGTCTCGCCTAACCATTTCACATTTCAAATTTTTTCTTGTATTTTTTTCTTTATTTTTTTTTTTTTTTTTCTCCACCGCAAATAAAAATAAATCCTTTATTGATCGATTTTTATTATTCAAAACGTGTCTTTCTCTTTTTCATATACACGCACACACACACACACATACATCCTCTATATATATATTTTTTTTTTTGCCTTCCAAATGCAATCAAAAAATCAACGTAATATGATTTTGTTATATAAAAATCCAATTTGAAAATGATTTCTCGATGTATTTATCTACAATATATAAATATATTGTGTATAGAGAGAAAATTGCAAATATTTACAAATATAAAAAAAAAATATATATATTATAATAATAATAATAATAAAAATAATAATAATAATAATAATATTGAAATGCCACCAAAAAAATAAGAAGATCTTCCTCTTCACTCAACAACTTACGTATAAGATGAAAGCTATACTTTTTTTTTTTTTGTCTGAAACGCTTTACTTTTTAGCAGAGAGAAAAATATTACTACTTAAAAATACATTTTTGAAACATTAGATTCTCTAATGGATTTGTCGTTAAATCACAATCACTGATGTTTCCGATATTTTCTTCTACTATACAGAGAAAAAAAAAAACGAAGTAAAATTGAAGATGTTATTACAATATCTAGAGAAAAGATACAAATAAGAGGGAAAGAGAGAGAAATACAGAGTGAAGAGAGAGAGATAGAGAGAAGTAAATACCTTATCTACAGTTTTTGAACAATTTTCATAATGGGTTTGAGGATTTTCATAAAACATCCTCTTCTACATTATATTGTAAATTTCCACAATGATATTGAAATATAAAGAAATATATTTATTTATTTTTTGTCTTCTTTACATGTCCCCGCTACACGCCTCTTTCAATCGTATCACGTCACAAAAATTTTATATAACAAAAGTGAGAAAAAAAAACAAAAAAAAAGGGTTAAAAGTATTTGTGGTAAAAATATGAAGATTGGTTTTTATTCAATTATTAAATAGTTACGCGAAATTTATTTAATAATTAATCATGTAATTCTGTTTAACCAAACAATAATTGCAAAATAACAAATAGGAAACGTGTAGAAAACGTTAACTGTACAATATATAACCCAGAAACGTAAAATACAGAACATGACATACAGAGAGAAAAAGTAAAAAAAAAAAAAAAACAAACAAATGACATTTTTATTACATTTGAAAATTGAAACGTGAAAATATATTATATTAGTCCTGTACCAATATAGGACGCCATATTATATAACAACAGCAATAACATCAAGCAATAGATAATACATAATAGATAATAATGATGCGGACATAGAGAATATATATTTTGTTGTTATCATATTACAAAAAAAAAATTATAACCAACAGCAAACAAATAATAAATAATTTTTTTTTTTTTTTGTTTTTTGCGTTCGTAATAGGTACATTTTAATGTGTCTCGACGAAATTTGTCAAGATTATAATAAAAACATGGATTTAATTAGCTCGTAAATATAACAATAACAACAACAACAATAACAACAAAAAATAAAAGATAAATAAAAAGAAGATGAAGAAGAAGAGTAGAAGGGACATCGTGTAATACAATAACCTCAATATAAATCTCACACCCATAATTTTCTATCCCATTATTCTAACCAAAGGAAAAATAAATAAATAAATAAAGACGCACTTTTTTTTTTCTTCTTTTCGCACAACATTCGATAACCAAACCCACTCAAAGAAAAAAAAAAGGGAAAAAGGGGAAAAAGGGAAAACATAACACCCCCACTAACAACTATTATTTTTATTTCGACACTTTATAGCTTTCTATAAATATATTCTCACCAATCTCATAAATAATTTGACATTTTTATTATTATTTTTATGGCACTCTCTCTCCCTGTATATGTGTGTGTGTGTGTGTAAAAGTATTATTCTATGGCTGTCTTTACTGGCTGTGTCTATGTGATTACTAAGTTTTTATTTTCCTTTCTTTTTTTTCTTAGCTTTTGATTAATACCAGTTTATTGAAGCGAAACAATTAATTTGGAGGAATTTTGTTTGAGATGAAAAATCAAAAGAAATAATTTTGGAATACAAAAAAAAAAAAAAAAAAGAAAGAAAGAAGAAGAAAACATGAAAATAAAAAAGAAGAATATAAAAGTGAAAAAGATTTTCTTTCTATTTTTTTTCTCTATCTCTCTCTCTCTCTCTCTCGGCGTTCTGTTGAATTAAACGTTTCAAATTTTAAGAATATCAGATTTTTCTTTTTTATTTTACTGGAATGAGAGTGAAAATGTGAATGAATGAGAAAGAAAAGAAAAAAGTAGATAGTCAGTATTAGTTAAAAAGAAAGTCCTTTCTTCTCTTTGAACATTTTTCTTTTTTCTTTTTTCTTTTTTACATTTGCGCGCCTTTTAACAGCTTTAGATTTGTGATCAGAGAGAAAAAAACAAACATTATTTTTTAATGTTTGTTTTTAGATTCTAACAATTTTTCTTCTTTTAACTTCTTCTTCTACTTATTTGCCATCTTCAATTCTCCATCTTCCTATATTTTGTTGAAAATTTTTAATTTCAAATTTTTTTTTTTTGTTTTTTTTTTATTTTAATTTCAAATTTTCAAATTTTAGTCCGGTACCTAAACAGAAAACAGAAATAAAAGACGTCGGTGATTAACATAGATACCAAACATTATGTTAAAATGTAACGGGAACAAACGTCTTTTACAGAGTACAGAAGTTTTTAGTATAACTTTTACCTTGTTTGTTGAGCACGTGTCAAATAAAAATTAAAATTATGTTTTTTTAAACTTTTTTTCTTTTTCTTTAACATTTTCTACCTTTTTAAGATTTTAGATTAAAAATATAATTTTAGTTTTGTTTACTTTTCGTCTTCTTATTATTATTTTTTTTTTTTTCTAGAATTAAGAATTTTTTATTTTGTCACAAACTTTTTATTTATTTTATGAAAAACGAAAAAAAATTTCCCTTATTGATTTTTGCTCTGTTTTTTTTTCTCTCTCTCTCTCTCTCTGAATTTCAATGAAATTTTATTATTACGCTGTCTGGTTTTCTGATTGCACAAAATCAACGACTAACAAATCAATATTTACCCCATTTTTTAAGATGATTAATTATAATTTTCAATTCAATAATAAATAATTTTTAAGTCAATTCAAATTCAAAACTCAGACAAAACAAGAAAAACAAAATTAATTTCTCGCTTTTTTTAGTTTTGTATAAAATTGAAATTAATTTGAATTGATTTTTAAAGCCAATAAAACATTTCAGTGACATTTTTTGCGCTAAATTGATTCAAAATTTCTGCTATTGGCAACGCTAATTTTTTCCTTAAAATCTTTTACATTTTAAACAAAAACATCAGAGGAAAATGTAATTAAATTAAAATTAACATTAATAGAAAAAAATAATTTTAAATTGACTTTCCTGTTAGATAATTACAAAGTAAAATCTACATTAATTACTGGTATAACTTTCATTTGTGTAAAATGCACTCGACTTTAAATAATAAAATTTATATAAGTTGAAAAATGGGTGTGTGTGTGTGTGAGAATATGTGTGTGTTAATAATATAGTTTTATAATAAAGTTTTCCTATTTTACATTTTCTCTTCATACAGAATTTTCTTGTATTTTTATTTTCAATTAATTTAAATTCTCATTGCATTTAAAATTAATTAGTTTAATTATTCCAGTAAATAGAGAAAAACATTTCTATTTTAATATTCTTTGATTTTTTTTTTTAATTGAATAAAACTATTCACAAATTGTTGATCATAATTGAAAACAATTTATGTATTAAAACATTCTGTTCATTAGAATTATATTTATCTTCAATTAGTACAATAATTCATTGCACAATTATAAATATTTTTGTACATTTAAAGATTCAATTAATAAATCGCTCAGTTAATGCAATGAGAAGACAAAATATCTACAAATCTTTAAATATGCTCAAACTTTTACTTTCTGTTTTATTAATGTTGAATAATTAGCATAAAAAACGAGTACGATTTAAATTTGCTTTATTAGCCAAATTGGTCATTTAGATTATTTTTCAATTCTTGATCAATTGCAAAGTGAATTAGATTATTGGGATTGTTCTAAAGGATAGATAATTAGAAATTAAAAAATACCACATGTATTGTACACACACATACACACACACAGTCCCAAAATGATAAAAAAATTTATTAAAAATCAATTTTAAATGAATTAAAATGCATAACAAGGAGAAAAAAATACAACAACAAAAATTATGGGTAACATAATTGTTTGATATGAATTTAATTACAAATAATAAAATAATAATTTATTTTGTTTTAATCATCTTTTTAATTATGATAATTTAATTGTGGTTAATTTATGTAAATACCATTTTCTTCTTTTTTGCTTTACTTTTTTTTTTATATACGTTATTTGGTTGTTTGTTTTTTTTCTATTCTATTTTATGTTGGACCTTCATTACATTTATATTAATATTACACATTTATTTTTAGATCTAAATTACTTTATTTTTAATATATTTTATGTTTAATTCTCATTATTATATTTACATCTATATACAGTGGCGTTTAATTTTTTGTCACTTTTGTGACCAATTAATTCTGATATAAAATATTGTAAGGTTCTAAGTATTTTAAGTCAGTAATTTTTAGAATAAATTTTTAATTGAAATCAAAATTTCTCACATAATTCTTTGAGATTCTATTTTGTTTGATCAAAATGCAGTCACGTGATACTGTCTTCACAACAACTCTGTACAGCGTTATATAAAGTAATAAATAATAAATTTCTATAATATTTTATGTTGTTTATAAAATCCTATACAAGTGAGAATATTATTACTATTATTTATAACAAACCATCTATTTGTATATTTTTGTTTTTTATGAAAAATTCTAACTAAATATAATATAATATACGTAAAATCCATATGGAATATAGATTACACATATTATAATAAGTTTATTAAATAATTATAATAATTATTATTATGAATCATTTATGAATCGTAAATAATAAATATAATTGTAATAATATTATTGCAGATGAGTAAAATTTATATTTATTTAAAATTAAATTGATTTTGTTTATATTGTTTGTATATAATGCGGTTTTATTGAATAATACAACTGAATTATTTTTGTGAATGAAATGTTAATTAAAAACACTACAGTATAGAAATTTTATTTTCATAAGAATTACAATTTTAGTAAAGTTATAATGATTATTTTAACATTACCGCATATGCTGGTAATATTTTTGGTATAAAAACTAAACGCAGTGATCACTTATAAATTTATTAAGTACTCACTCTCTGTATATTGTTTGAAATAAATAGATAATTATTGATTAGCCGTCCATTTTAAAGCTTTGTATTAAATTTAAGAAAAAGAAAAGAGTTTACTAAATTATTGAGTTTTCTGAAACTTAACAGACTTAATAACCAAATCAATGTTTCCGTAATATAAGAAAGAGGAAATTTCATTAAAAACTACAGACAAACTTTTATAACACAAAAATGTTTAAAGTACATAAAAGTACATCAACGGAAATAATTTACATGAAATTACAATTTTGAAATTGTTTTAATGTTTTATAACGAAAACGAATCAGAAATGCACATACTATAATTGTCTGTCTGCATAAAGATAATCATAAAATATCTACCTATTTTGAATTGGAAAAACCTACAAGAAAATAGAAAATTATATAGTTGAGGGAAATGAAACTAAACCGAACACGTGACATTTAATATCAAAATATAGAATATTTATTGTGAAAAGTTATTACAATCTTAATAAATATATTTATTTTGAACTAATAAATCGTTCATGTAAAAGACAGGTTCATGTATAAATTATTATAGAATTTGATTGCCTTGCAGCGGTCAAAATTGTAACATAAAATATAATATAGAAAACAATGTACAGATCCTGTTGCGTATATTATACACGAAAATGATTGAAATGTTGCATCCACATATTTGGTCTATCCAAATGTACTTTGTAATTGATTACATCGTTGAAGGACATATAAAATATTTTTTGTTTTTAGTTTATATTATTATTATCATTATCCTAGCGGAATATTAATGGTCTAAAATATTCAAATAAAATTAAAAAACAAACACAACATATTATCCCTTTCCTATTCTTCCGTAAATTTGGTGAAAATATTTTGTGAAAATATTTTTATATGTAACGAAAAGTGGTTAACTTTATTTACAATTTATATTGTGTTGTGTTAAATATTTTCACATTTATATGTATATATATTTCTGTACATTCTCACTGCATTCACAAAATGACAGAAGGAACATTTAAAGAATTTTCTTGTCATTGTCATTAAACAATTTGAGTAATGAAATTTTTTTCTCCATATTAAAATGGGAATAAATTGGACAAATGTTAATGGATGTTGCAACAAAAAAAAAAAAAGAAATCAATTGTATATAAAGAAATTATAAACAGAACAAAGTACGTAATAATAAAAAAATTCACTAAAATATTTAATTCCTATTTAAATATTTCTACTGACACATACCAGACGCCTCCACATTATTATTATGTTAACAGACATTACAGAAAAGATGACACACAAATTGTAAACATAATAAACATATTTCATAATTATTTGAAAGTTAAATGTGACTCATATATACACACACACACAGAGAGATATTTAATTTATAAAAAATGTAGAAGTAAACTTGCATTTTTATTTAATTTATTTAAATTTCAAGAGAAAGAAAAAAACGGAATAATTCTTTGTTTCTTTACACTTTTTACAACAACGAAAAAATTGTCTAACAATTATTAACACTCAGTCACAAACACATTTATATGCACATGAGTATTTTTTTTATTTCTCCTTTTTTTTTATGGTTGTTGTTGTTAAATTTCCAGCACTTGTATAAAAACAAAGAAGCGTTAAGTTCAAGAGTCACCCTACTATTTTATTCTTATTCTTTTTAATACTTTCTTTATCTCCTTTATTTCTAGAATATAATACAAATGAAAAGCGGAAATAATAAACGCAAAGTTAAAACAGAAAAATGAAAAGGAAAACAAAAAACTTTTCTTTCTTTATATTTTTCTTCCGTTTTTTTAATAAGAAAAAAAAATTATAAAAGTAAAACAAAAGAAAAATGAAACATATTTCTGCATAACCCAGAAAATCAAAGTTTTTCATTTGTAAACAATTTTAGAAAATTTTATTTAATTTTCTTTATTTTCTTGTTGTTCATTTTCTTCATCATTTTCAGTTTTCATTTTTCATTTTTCATTTTCTTAGTTAATAATTTCTTTCTATTTTTTTTTTGTTCTTTTATTTTCCTTCTCTTAAATAAAATATAAAATGAAAGTTTTCTATTTCCTTTTAAAATAAATTTTTTTTGGTGACATTGTTTTATCATTTTCCCCCGGATAAAGCTAAACTTTTTAACTCTCATATATTATTTTTGGTCAATTAATTATCAAAGTTGAAAATTAATTTCCAAAGAAATAGAAATATTATATCCAACAGAATCCTTAGTTTCCTTCTTCTTCTTCTTCTTCTTCTTCTTCTTCTTCTTCTTCTTCTTCTTCCTGTTTTTTTTTGTTGCATTTTTTTTTTTTTTGGTTCAATATTTTTTATTAAGAAAAAAGTCATTTATCAGAAAATAAAAAATAGGAATATTTGTTTTAAATACAAATCAATACGTTTTAATTTTGTTTAAAATTCAACATGAAAAAGTAATTATTTGAATCAAGTATAAAGTATTTAATAGAAAATTTAATAAAATATAAACAAATTAAAAAATATTGCTTTTCAAATTTAAATCAAACATTAAATAAAAATTATTTCACAAATAACATAATATCGGGATTTAAAATCAACGAATAATTTCTAATTTCTAATTTCATTCAAATTAGAAATTTTCTAAATTTTAATTTAACAAATGAATTATTTCTTTAGTAATCCTCTGACTATAATTCCAATCAAATAATAATAAATTTTCAAATTCTAAAACATCAAAAATTGAGATAGAAAATTCCAATGAATTTATATAAATTATATTAGAAGTAGAAATCATCATCAGAATATTTATATATGAAGTTTAGTTTTGTCTTTACAGAAAATCTATACGAGTTTCGATTTACAAAAATATTCTAGAAATTAAATTTGTCGTTTGTTTATTGGAATTACCATGAAAACAGATCTAATTTCTTTACTAAAACTCTTCAAATGACGTAAAATA
Source organism: Pedicia rivosa (assembly GCA_963082725.1). NCBI lineage: Eukaryota > Metazoa > Arthropoda > Insecta > Diptera > Pediciidae > Pedicia > Pedicia rivosa. The sequence goes on along the minus strand of OY720151.1, from coordinate 13,118,384 downwards.
TTTATTATATTTGATAATGTTTGATCACACTTTTTTCTTTTTTCTTCTGTTATTTGTAATATTGGAAAATTTGCATTAAAATAGGAAAATTCAAAATTTTATACAAAAGATATTTAATTATCAAATAGTCTATCTCACTCTAATGTACTACGTAATAATATTTCTGTTCAATTACATTTATAGAATATGACTATAAAATATGAGTATTGTGTCAAAAGAATTGAATTTCATTTATATATAGATTATTATACCTTTGAGACCATTTTCGTATTCTTCTTTCTTTCTATCAATTCTACAATTTAGCTATTTCCAATTATCGTAATTAAAAACAAAGAAGAATAGAGTTGATTGGATTTTCATCATTCATTCATTCATTCATTCATTCATTCATTCACTCATTCATTCTTTTCACTTTTCTCTATTTTTATTTAATTGTATTAAATGTATTTTATAAGTTACAATAATGTATAGTTCTTCTCAGTCAGTCAGTCATCCAGTCAGTTTGTATGTTCGTGTAAAGTTAGTCAGTTATCCATATAACATATTATTATTTTTATTATTGATTAATTACTTAATGAGTTTAGGGCGAAAAAAAAAAAATAATTGAAGGAAAGTAGAAAGAAAAAAAAATTAACCCAACCGAAAAACAGTAAAAAATATTTTGTATATTGTTTTTGACACATTTTGCACATCCTATCAGAAGAAGAAGACAAACAAATAAAAAAACACAAAAATGTTACCCACCTTCTAACAATAAAATGACATTAACACAAAAAAAAAAACAAAACCACAGAAAATATGACACACCCATTGTGTTTCTTTTCTAATCTTATAATTACATAAGCATTCATCTATCATCACTCTCTGTCATTTTCTGTCAATTTTCTTATGACGAATGGGGGAATATACGATGAACTCTGTATAACAGAAGAACTAAGAAATTTATTATATTTTTATTATTATCAATAAAAAGAAGAAAAAAAAAAGAAGAAGGAAGTTTATGGTGGAAGTTAGAAAGACACATAATTTTTTTTTTGTTTGTCCTTTTGTTTTTGTGTCAACTAAAAGATGAATAAAAAAAAAATGAAAAAAGAAAGAAAATTTAATTAGAAAATATTTTCTAGTTCAAAGCAATTTGTCATTTTATGATTTTATTGTTTGTAACTAAAAAAAAAAAAGAAGAAAAGTGTAGATAAAAGTTATACTTTAATGCCTTAATATTAGAATTTTACGTTTGATTCGGGTTTAGTAAGCAAAAGGATAAAAATTTGTGAATACCAAAAAAAAATTTCTATAAAAATTGAAAACTTTTTTTTTTTTTTGTGGTTTTAGAAAATTATGAAAATTATTTCAATAAATAAATTTGAATATTTATAGCGATCAATAAATTATAGTTTAAAATTGTTTAGAAACAATTTTCAATAATTTTCACTTTTGATTAGGTAAATTTTCAATAATAGATGAAAATTTTTGTTTTCATCCGATTATTTTTGTTGTTTGTTTAAATTTTACAAAATTATAAATTGTAATTAAAATTCAGAATAAAAGAAAAATGTTATTTTTCACCAAAGCTGCTTTAATTAGATTTTCAATTGTGTTAAAAATTTAATTTCATAAAATTTTTGTTTATTGTTAACTTGTGGTTAAAAATTAACAAAAATTAAATAAATTAAATTTGATTTTACTTTACTGAAACAATTAAAATTTATTTTTAAATTATTGCACTTAAACTGACTATTCGGTATTTTTTAAATTGGTGTGTATGAGTGTGTGTGTGTGTGTATTGTGTTTGTATTTGTGTTAGTGCATTCATTGTTCACTCCAAGAAATTTAAGAATAATAATAATAAAAATATATTTAGAGAAAAAACTAAATTAGAATTGAAATTATGAAAGTTAAATGATTTTTCGTAATGCAATTGCAAAAGCTTTTAATTGTATTTTACTTTATATTTAATTTGCAAACAAAATTGAGCTTTCAAAATAAGATCATCCATTTATAAAATATAAATTCTATTCTAATGTGGATATTAATGTTTTGGTTTCAATGCAAGGGAAATTAAAAAATATAAAATCAAAGAAACTAATTCAATAATAACGTAATATTGATGAAAATTTGTAGTGAAGTAATTTGCGTAAATTATATTTAATTATCCATTTTTTTTTTTTATTGTTAATTACAACATTTATTTAATGTTTACGTCTTAATATAATTCAATTCCATTGGAAGGCAAAATAACCTGTGTCATTTTTCTATTGGATATTTTGTAAGTACAATGTTTGTCACAATTATTAATAATAATCATAATCAAAAGAAAACAAAATTATTTATATTTAAGTAAGGAAAAGAATTTTTTAAATTATTCTGTGATTGTGTTTTGGTCTTATCGTCTATCTAAAAAATCTTAAAACTTTTTGTTGAAAGTTAGTTTGTGAAATTTTATTAAAGTTTTCATTAAATGGTTTCAATTTTCTAATTATTAGTTTCAATAATGTTTGCCAGTTTGCTTTTATTATTCTTATAATACATTTATTCTATATTGATTTTATTTTGATCTTCTAATGATGACCTCAAAAAAGAGATTAAAATTTAATTTTTTTTAAATAAAAACTAAAAATTTATTGTAGAGTTGAAATGAAAAAGAAAAAGGTATTTGAATTTCGTTAGCATAGATATTTTGTTTTTTTTTTTGTTTTTGTTTGATTGAAGATTTATTTTATCTACAAACAAATCAGTGTTTATGCCTATGTATGTGTGTTCTATATAGAAAATTTTCAAACATTTTAAAAGTCCTCTTCTTGTTCATCTTTTATTTTTTTTATTTTCTTCCCAAATGATGAAAATTCAATTAATTTACCTCGAAAACATCTGGCTTACATTTTCAAATGAAATAAATCGTATGAACAGAAAAGAAAGAAAGAAAAAAAAAAAAAAGAAAATTTAGCTAAGGTCTGTTACATTATTATTTAGTGTATATATGTAGGTGTTTGATATGTTTTTTAAGGGTAGGGTTAAGGGAAAGAGTGAAAAGATATAGAGAAGAAGGAGTAGTGAATAGTGGGTTTTATATAGATGTTTAGTGGGTTAGTTGGAATTACGTAGCTGGATTTAAAACATATAAATATATTTATACGACATTTTATCTATCCAATACTTAGTTTATATTTTATTATGTAATTGAACTGAAAATTATTGTTATATTATTATTATTACTTGAATCACTTAATTTAAAAGTTTTTTATTGAATTCAATATTTCTATGGTTTAGTTTTTTTTTTTTTGTGCCTTTATTGTTATTTTTATTATAGAAACTTTTGTAATTAATTAATGTTAATGATAATGGAAAATAACATAACTTTTTGACTTTACAAACTGATAGGTTCTTTAAGAAATTATATTTCAATTGTTCAAAACAGACCTGTGAACAAAGGAGGCATTTTGTAATTAGAAAAATAAAATATATATACTTGAAAACCACTTTGACCAAAATAAAACTCTGACCCTTAAACTGTCTTAAAAATCTATACTAGACACTATTTGTAAAGGGCATCAAGTTGTTTTATCTTTTATAATTGATAATAATTCGTAGAAAAGCTATTTTGAAAATTTTCAATTATTCTACACAATTTATAATTTGCAGCAGCAAAATATAAAATGTGTGTAGAAGATTCATTCGCTGAAACTTGAAAATCAAAAGAAAACTTTATTATTATTATTAAGGACAAAGAGAAGTATTAGAATTATTGTTATAATATAATTGAAAAATTATTTACAAACTTTTTACCATTAAAGAAAAAATGTATAAATATTTAACGGGTTATCAGCAACACATCTTTTTTAGCAAAAGTGAACATTTTGGTTGAACTGAAGAAAGATATTCTGTAAATTTGTTCTAAAGACAAATTTTAGAAATACCGAATTTTTGATATCGTTAACAAAAATACTTAATAAAAAATTAATTTCAAAATTATACAATCAGGTAGAAAATATTTAGAGCTCATTTCTATTAGTTCAACGAAAGTCTCCACTTAAGTATATTGCGGATAGGCTAAATAATAATTATCATAAGAGACACAACTAAATAAATATAAAAATTATTTATTATTTCTCTCTCTCTCTCTCTCTCTTACAGAAAAACCTCATCAGTTTTGATTGTGCTTTCAACACTTTATCCTTTTTCTTCTTCTTTTTTTTGGTTCTGTTTTAACATATGTATGATACTCAAAACATATGGTTACCCATCATGTGTAAATGGATAAAATGGACTCATATTATTATTTAGCAGGTAATTTATTTAATTTATTAAATTTATTTATGTAATTATTATTATACATTTATTGTAATTATATAAATACAAAAAAAAAAAAAACATTATCAACAAACAGCCACCAAAATTAGTGTACATAATATTTTATTTTTGTTTTTTCGTAGTGTGTCCATTTTGTTTATTTATTCTTTATATTCTTCAGTACAGTAGAGTCATTTGGCAAAAAAAAAAAAAAAAAGAGAGAAGACGAAGAAGAAAAAATTATAATGAAAATAAACAAATTGTAATGGATGTCGTCGTGTTTTTATTTTTTTTTTTTGTTATTAAATGAAAAGGTTAAATGAGCGAGAAAAAAAAAATTAAATCCAATTAAATAATAATAAATAAATGAATTAATAAAAAATGTTTTCATTTTAATTTTGTTTTTTTGGGTTAAAAGAGGGAAATTTATAAGATTAAATGACCAAAATGGATCATAAGTTTGATCTCCATAAAGGTCATGATGATGATGATGATGGTGATGATGATGATCATCGTAATCATTATCAACACTAATTAAAATTTAATTGTTTTTTTTTTTGTTGACCTTGAACTTTCTATTTGAAAACACGCTTTTTAAATGCTTACCTTAATCTTATAAAATATAATTTTAAAATTTTAAACCCCATTTATTTAATTAAATTTACAAACAAAAAAACAAAATTAATTTAAACGAATCATAATATCTTTTTATTTTCTTTATGTTAATGTTTCAGTTTTATATCTTCTTATAATTCCATCATTGTGTGATGATTGGACAGCAAGTTGTCCATGGAATTGTACATGTAAATGGACAAATGGAAAAAAATCAGCAATTTGTAATTCACTGGAGTTGAAAACTGTACCAACTGTTTTATCAACAGAATTACAAGTATTATTATTAAATGGTAACGATATAACATATTTACATCGTAGTGAATTTACAACACTTGGATTATTTAATTTACAAAGAATTTATTTAAAAAATTCAAATGTGCAATATGTTGATAAAGATGCATTTAAAGATTTAAAAATTTTAGTTGAAATTGATTTAAGTGAAAATGAAATAGAAAAATTAGATAAAAATACATTTTTTGGTAATGATCGTTTAAGAATATTATATTTAAATGGTAATCCAATTAAAAATTTAGTAGCTGAACAATTTCCAAAATTACCTCATTTAAGGAGCTTAGACTTACATAATTGTCAGATACAATATATTGATGCAACATCATTTAAAAATTTGGAGCTTTTAGAACTTTTAAATATAAAACATAATTTATTAGAAAATTTAGATGAAAATGTTTTTAATCATATGAAAAATTTAAAAACATTAATTATTGATGAAAATCCATGGAAATGTGATTGTAAATTAAGAGGATTCCGTAATTGGTATTTAAAAATTAATTTAAATAGTGTTAGTTTAACATGTAAAAATCCATTTCAATTTAAAGAACAACATTGGGAATCAATTGATGAAGAACAATTTGGTTGTATACCAATTGTTGAATTATATAAAAATTTTAATCAAACAGATGATATTGGAAGTAATATAACATATAGTTGTTTAATATATGGTGATCCACAACCAGATATTTCATGGATATTAAATGGTAAACTTTTATATAGTGAAAATATTATTTTTAATACAAAAACAATTGATGGTGGTAAAATATGGAGTAATGCAACTGTTGTAAATGTAACAAATTATGATGCTGGTGTTTATTCTTGTGCTGCAAGAAATAATGTTGGATTTTCAAGTAAAAATATAAGTTTAATATTAGATGAAGTGGTTGAACGTGTTATTGAAGAACCACCAAAAACATTTTTATTTTTTCGTTTAATAATTGCTGGATTTTGTACAATATTTGGTATTATATTTATTGCTGTAACAATATGTTTATGTCAAAAAGCAGCCAGAAGAAGAAGAATAAGAAAAAATATCAAAGGTAGTGTCAGTTTTAATGATCAAGAAAAGAAATTACTTGATTTAAGTATAACAACGAATGAAAGACAGGATAGTTGTGAAATGGCAAATACACCATCAACAAATAAAACAGAATCAATAATTGCACTGGAACCAGTCCAAATAACAATTGAAAATATATCTCGTAACGAAGAATTTCCGTTAAATGTTGGTGTATTTCCACCGCCACCAGAATTTTGTTCAAATGTTATACCAAATCCAGCATATGGCAATATATTTATATCAGTATCGGTAACACAGGATGCACTAGATAATCCCGATTTAAATATGTATCCTGATTTATTGAATATACCAAATCGGGTAAAAGGAAAATTTGTACCAGTTAATGTTGCATCATATGCAACATTGCCAAGAAAAAATCGACCATCGACTAGTAAAAAAGATAATCAATTTCTTCATGAAAATATAGTTAATTATCAAAATTTAGAAGTCAATTTTGGTGGTGGTGGTGGTATTAATGGTTGTATAGGTAATAGTGGTATGGGTAATAATGGTGGTGAGTGTAATAAATTAAGTATGTGCGCTTCATGTCTTAAAAATCAAACACAAGGACATTATGTTAAAGGTGAAGATTTTATGAAATGTGAAGGTAATTATTTTTGTCCAAAATATGATAATATGGGACGTCGTGTAACAGCTAGTGGTAATTCAACATTATCATTACCAGATGAAGAACAAATTGAAAGTGAAATAAATTATGGTAACAGAGAACCAGATATTAAAGAAATACCAACACCACCATTACCACCAACATGTACACAATCATCTGGAAGTGATTTTGTTTCATTGTAGTTTATAATTTTTCATTTAAATCTAATTATTTAATTTACTATAAACAAATAAATAAATAAATAAATAAATAAATAAATATATAAGAGAGATAAATAGGTAAATAAGAGAAATACAAAAATTCTATAATCCATTAATTTATTTCAATTATAAGAAATAAACCAAAAATTTATTAATAACTCAGATTTGTGTGGATTTTGTAAAAATTAAAAACAAAATTAAATCGAAAATCTTTAAAAGGAGACAAACCACCAATATAATTATTTTGTAAAGGAAAAAATAAAAAAAAAAATCGTTAAAAATTTAAATGACGAGACACAATGAAAAGAGAACAAAAAAAAAATAATAAAAAATAAAAATGAGAGAATCAAATTGAATAAAATTTAAACGAAAAATAATTAATAATTAATTAAAAAAAAAATAATTAAATTAATAAAAATAATGGTAAATATAGACAACAAAAAAAAAAACAAAAAAAAAACAAAACTGGTAAAAAGTTGAAGGTAAATAAATGAAAACAAAAAAAAAAAAAACATTGTATAAAATAAAATTTAAAAAGATTAAGAAAACAAAAATAAATTAAAATCTATACAAATAAAAATTAAATTGAATGAAAATTATAAAGCAGAGTAAAAAAAAAAAAAATAAAGTAAAACATAAAAAACAGTAAATTAAAAAAAAAACAAAAAAAAAAAACAGAGAAAAATTTAATTATAAGAAATTTTTTCATTTAGATAAGAATAAAAATGTAAAATATTTTCTAAAAGTCCTTATACCTTAACCTTAGTAAAAATTAAAGAAAAACAAAAAAAAAAAAGAGATGCAAGAATATAAACAAACAAAAAAAAGCAAAACAACAAACAAAATGAATATTAAAGATTTATTTTAAAAATAAAACAAAAATAAATGAATATAAAAATACAAATAACGCAAACACAACAAACACAACAAACACAACAGACACAACAGACAGACAGTGAGATTATAAAAATATAGAGAGTAAAAAAATTTAAATAATAAATTAAAAGAAAAATGCTTCAAATATAACAAAACAAAAGTGCATATATTTTCTAAAAAGACAAAATCACAATCCAAAAAAATTAAATTATAAATTCAAAATTAAGAAATAAAAACAAAAAAAAAAATCCTTTTCCTTATAAAAAAAAAAATTAAAAAATCAAAATCAAAAATAAGAAACAATTTAGGAAAGTCTTCGTTAAAACGAATCACGCGTCAATAACGAATATATTTTTATTTTATTCTGTAAGAAGTCAGTTATAATCGACCTTTAAACGGTAATACAATCTTTTAATAAAAACAAAAATAGAAAAATTTAATACAGCAATTAAAACAACAACAACAACAATAGAATAGAGCAAAAAAAAAACAAGTGAGAGGAAAGAAAATATTTAAATAAAAAAAAAAAATTAATTAATTAACTTTCTTCAATTTTATTTTAATTTTTCTTAATAAACAGAATCCTAATTTACGTGCTTTCTTTTTTCTTTCTTTCTTTCTTTCTTTCTGTTATTTCTCAATAATTTTCTCGATTAAAATTTTCAATTGAGAATCTATAAAAATACAAAATTCATTAAAAAAAAAAACAAAAAGCAAAAAAAAAAACCTCATTTGAAAATAAAATCAAAAAAAGGAAATTTGGTGAAAAAAAAAATCAATAAATTTTTTTTTTTGTTTTTATTGCTGCTGCTAAGAAGAGAAAAAATAAAAGTAAAACGTGGAAAATATTTTTCCAAAAACAAAAAAAAAAAAAGAAAACAAACAAAAGAATGGAATAAAAGAAAGAAAGAAAATATTTCTCTTGGGACCATCATAATTCACCAAGTTAAGTTCATTTACTGACGAACGAAGAACTTTAATATTTTTCCTTCTGTAAATAAATTAATTTTTTTTGTCTTTTCAAATTTTCTTTTTAATTTTATTTTTAAAAGTGACAGAAATTTTATCAATTGCAAAAAGAATTTTATAAAATTGTCCCCTCAGACCAAATCAATTAAATTTTATTTTATTTTCTTTCCTTTTTTTCATCGGCTATAAAAATTTGTTTTAAGAAGAAAAAAAATTGAAAATATCAACAAAAATTACGTATTTGTCAAGAGGGCAAAAAGAGAGAGATGGAAGTTTTGTGAAATTAATTAAAATAATTAGGAATGGCTTCAAATAAATTTCTGTTGTAAAATTATTCCAAATATAATTATGAATTTATTTAAATTTTCCTGGAAATACAAAATTCGTTACGTGGAATACAGAAAATTTTATAGTTCCAAGATCCTTAGAATCAATATACTTGTCACAGAGAGACAACACGCACAACACCCATTAATGGGGTTGCGGATATAAAACCACAGAATTGTAGAAATAATGGTTTATACCGCCTGTGTTAAATGACCCTCTTAGATATATTAATCTAATCTTTACTTGCAATAATCTCAATTGCACTCAAAAACTAAAATGGTAAAATCCTTCTTTTTTTTTTCATTGCTCTTGATAAAATCAATGAACATCGTTGACAAGAAATCCTTTGAAAAATCAAATAAAGTAAAGCAAATTAAATTAAATTTAACTTCACACAGATTTTTTATCAGATTCACTTTAACTAAAGTGTGAACAACTGAGAATTTTAAATACAAAACAAGAATAGTCTTTAAATTTTCAATTTTTCCGAACGTCATAAATTCAGATTAAAATTTTAAAACTCGGATTATTTTATCATATTTTCTGGTCTTGCATTTTTTTTTTTATTTTTGGTCGAATGCCACTAAAGTTCATTGTAACAGAACAAAAAAAAAACAAATGAAACGAACAACGACAGAGAGAAAGAGAGAGAGGGATAGAGCAGAAAAAAATGTACCAGATTCCTAAAAGAAAAACAAAATGATGTAGAGGAAGACTATAAGTCAATTGTAAGCTTTCATCGCACAACAGCAAAAAAAAAAAAAAAAAAAGGAATAAAATGGAAAAAGATGAAAAAAGTTTAAACAAAAAAAAAAAAAAAAAAGGGAATAAAAACTTTCTTTGCAATAAATTTCTATTTCTTGTTTCTTTGCCTTTTGTCACTTAAATCATTCGACGGACAAAATTTATTATTTCTTATTTGACCCAAAAAAAAAAAAAAAACTGAAAATATTATTTTGTTATTTGGAAGTTAAATTTCTCTTTTCTTGATTCTCTTCATGGAAACAAAAGAATTACCTTCTAATAAGAAGTTACATATTTTTGTTGTGTTTTCTTTAGATTTTGTAAGGAAGACAATTAAACAACCTTTTTTCCTGTTTCATTCATTCTTCAGTTTGGTTTTTAGAGTTTTAGGTAGTTTTCTTTTTCTTTCTTTTTCTTTGTTTGTGAGAAAACAAACTCAAGAAGTTTCTTAGAAAAAAAAAACACAATTCTAATGTAGAAGAAAAGATTTCGATTTATTTATATTTTGTTTGTTTGTTTTAAAGTAAAAATTATTTTAAAGACAATTCACTGAAAGGGATTAAAATGAAAATCCAGAAGAAAAAAGTGAATAGGAAAAAAAGGTTCAAATATTTTTAAGGTCAGAGAGAACAAATTTTTTTGACAAAAACAAAAACAAAACAAATGCAGGATAAAAAAAGGACTCTTTTAACACAATTTTCTACATAAATTTTAATTTGGTTGTAATTTAAATAATTAAATTATTGTTTGTTTAAATTTTTTATGTTTCTTCTTCCATTTTCAAATTATTAAAATTAAAATTAAAAAAATATGAATTATTTAAAACGGACGATTAAATTAATGGGACAATGAATGAAAAAGAAAGAAAAAAAACAAAAAATATATTAATGAATTATTTGCACATATCCTCTATATTTAAAATAAAACAAAAGAAAATAAAAGAAAAAACAATCGATGACGATTTGTAAATATTAATTAAAGTGAAAAAAAAATATAATTAAATTTAATTTCTAAAGAGAAAAAAAAATAAGGAACAAAACCAAAAAAAAACAAAAATAATTTAAAGACAAAAAAAAAAAATTGTAAACAGAAAAATTAAAAAGAAAACAAAATAAGTTTAAAAAAAAATGTTGTAAAATAATAAAGAGAAATTATTTAAGAGAATTTCTAAAATTCATTCAAAAGAAAACAAAAAAAAAAAAAAACAAAATAATTTTTCGTTTGTGATAAAATGAAAAAAAAAAATGAGAAAATTTATTTAAAAGAAAGGAAAATGTAAAATTTTTCGGTTTTTTTTCTTTTTCTTTTTTAGGTTTCTGTTCAAAATATTTATTAATTAATGAAATTAATGAAAAGTAAAATTGCAAAAAAAAAAAAAAAAAAGTCTATAAGAATTTTTTTTATTGGAATGATTTACGATAAAATGTCTGATGCCTCTTGTTATCCGAATCACCTGATTTTTCTCTTCTGTTTTTTTTTTTTTTTTGTGTTTCTCACCATCACATGTTTTTTTTGTTTCTCTTCCTCACCTTGAAACAAATTTATAATAATAAAGAAATGTGTGTGTGTGTGCTGTGTGTGTGTGTGTTGTGTTTGTGTTTTTTTTTTCCATCCATTCTTTTCCTTCTTTCCTCCATTTTTCTTTTCAATTTAATTAAAAAAAAATTTAGAAGCAAAATTTATATTTCCATTAAATTTTCTTTTTCTTCTGTTTGTCTGTCTTCATCTTTCATTATTGTGTTGATAAAGGAATTAACATCGATTAGGATTCACCGTTTAAATTAAAATGATATTTTTATGGGAATTATTCAATTTTTTTTTTTTCCCTTTTTTTTTTACTTTGACTTTATTTAAACGGCAATTCTTTTAAAATTATTTCATTCACTGAATTATTCATTGATTTTGTTTTCATTTCTTATTAATTAATTATTTATTCTTTGTCACCAAAAAAGTAAACAGATTATTAATTCTTCTAAATTACGACAGTCATTTGGTTTCGTGCATCTTTCTTTTTTCGTTATTTACCAATTACAAATTATTGAATTCTAATAAAACTTTTACCGGCTTATAACTAATGGAAACGAAAGATAAAAGTGAGTAAACTAACAAAGATTATTATTTTAGAATTTTTCTTAAACAAATGAAAATATTCGGGAAAAATTGTCGAACAAAAAAAAAACACACACAACAAAATTTTCATTAATAAATTTTCATTAAGTTGACTCTTAAAGCGTTCAGAAACATGTTAAAGTTTTCCATTTTCAACACAATCCTCCCTCACCTATTGAATACCTCAACAATAACAACAACAACAGCCAACAACAACGAAAAACTGTAATAATATAAAATACTCCAATTTTAATGTCTTTTCCTTTTTTGGGGTTCATTGAAAAACATAAAAAAAAGTTTTTTTGTAAAAAAAAAACTAAATCAGCAACAAACTATAAAATAAAAATTGATTAAATTGTATCAAAAATTTTCATTTTCTTCTTCTTCTTCTAATAAATAAATAAATAAATAAAAATAAAAAAATTGTTACAGTAAAATGCATACAGAGAGAGAAGAAAAAAAAAGTTGTTTTGTTTAAAACACAAACACAAACACAAAAAAAAAACGATAAACAGAAGGAAAAAGAAGAAACAGAACCAGAAACAGAACAAAAAAAAAAAAACGATCTAATGGAGAAAAAATATAAATTTTATAATAAAAAGTAAAGTAATGGAATTTTAAATTGATTTATCAATAAATACAATTTTTGTTTTTGTTTTTGTTTTACATTAAAATATTTTGTATTTATTTTGTATTTTATTGTTGTAGTATATTTTTTTTTTTTGTTTCTTGTTTCCTTTTTTTTTTTTCTTTTAAAGTTTCTTCCCATTCGTTCCATCACATTTAATTTAATGGGTGTAGATACACTAACAGAAAATAAATCCATAATAATTTTCAACTAAAGAAAAAAGAAACAAAAATGTGTATGTGTGTGTAAGTGTGTGTGTGTGTGTGGAAAGAAAATGGAAAATTGTAAAAAAAAAAACTAAAAACAAAAAACAAAAAAAAAGAAAGAAAAAATTTAAAAAAATAAATAAATTTTACGATTTAGATAAAAAGTGAAAACTCAGAAGAAAAAAAATTGTATCATTGTTAAAACAAAAAACAAAAAACAAAAAACAAAAAAAAATAAGAAAAAAAAAGACAAAATTTAAATTTAAAAAAAAAACCAAAAAAGAGAAAAAAACAAAAAAAAAAAAAACTAAAAAACTAAAAAAGAAAAAAAATTATATATAAATATAAATAAATAGATATTTATTAAAAACCGTTCGTCTTTTATTCATTTATACAAAATTATTCTAATCCTTCAAAATTTTTTTAGCAATTATTAAAGTGAAAAAAACAGCCGATAGATTGAATTTAATTTGTTAAGACCAACTAGATTTGAATTAATTGTCAACGCCATTTAAAAACACAGGACGTGTGAACAACAACAGAATTTAAATTAGTTTCCCTTTCAAGTTTTTTTTTTTTATTTTCGAGATCATGAAATAATGTCGTCTGATTAAATGAATTTATTGTTATATGAATCTGTAACATTCTAATCCTTTTATGGATAATTAAAATATTCCAATATTAAAAGTGTTACATTAATGCATTAAATCGTTCATTGCCGTTTTTGTTACCATTTTCTAATTGTTTTAAAATTTTAAGCAATTTGTGGAAAGAGATTGAAATAAATATACTTTGGAATAGGATAAACGTGACAATTACATAAGGGTTAATACACTAAACACAAAAGAGTTTTCTTTTTCACTTCTTCACACCTCACGTCACACCCAAAACAAAAAAAAAAAAAACTCAAATCAAATCAAAATTCCCATATTTTTTATTAAAATCAATTAATTTATGAAATACAAAATTACTTGCAAGAGTTTAATTTTCTCTTTAAACTCTAATTAAACATAAAACTTTATAAAATTCAATTTTAACTTTATAAAGATATTATTTCAATATTTTATTTAGTTTCTCTTGAATATAGAATATTTAATGACATCACCACAAGTTATATTAAACCGTAAAATAATATGTTTGATAAATATTAATTGGAAAAACAACATAGGAAATGTATCATTTGAGATATCAAACTGATATCAATTGACCAAACCAAAATGGTCATCTAACTAAAATGGAGGAGGTTTTTATTAGAACAGGGGATAAGGATAATAAAACTAAAGGTGGAGTAGGTAGGTATATTATTATTATAATATGGATAGAGGCAATTATTGTATACATCTCGAATGCAGTAATAGCAACAAATTAATATGGTTTTAGTAGAGCATAAATTGCGACCACGTTATCCATTAGGAAATTTTATCTATCTATGTTTCTCTATGATTACTTGAATGTATATGTTGTGTTAAGGGATAAATGTGTTTGTGTTATTAGGGATGACAATTCGAATCATTTAACTGTACAATTTTAGATGATTACGTTGTAATTTTATGTTGCAGTATTTCTTTTTAAAAATGTTCCCCAATAAAAGATTTTATCGATTTAAAAAGAAAAACGAAAAAAAGGAAAATTTTACCTGAATCGATTAAATCGATAACAAAGAATAGCAAAAATTATCGATTACACAAATAGTCATCCCTAATCTTTATTATAGTATCATCTGTATTGTACGTGTACCATCTTTCTCTAATATTCTAAAATATTATAGTAGGTTACAAGCAAACAACAGATTAAATAAAGGAAACTAATTTTATGAATCAAAATGTGTTTTCAAATAAAATGAAGATACACCCACACATACACATACAAGCATATAAGCACATGTGCCTTAAATAAAAACACATATGAACTTACATAATAATACAAGAGTAAGAATTAAAAGACAAAAATTAATTTGAAATGAACAGTAGTCACCTCCTGTCAACAAAAAGAACACGAAAAAGAAAAAAAACAATCGATGAAAAGGATTTAAGAAAGTCAATCGCGGAAACCAGTTCAATTCAATTCAATTTTAACTTTTCAATTTGTTTTTATCTTTATTTAACAATTTCAGTAAAAAGAAAAGAAAACGACCAACAACAAAAAAAAAATGAAATGAAAAGAAAGGAAAAATGAAAATGAAAATAAAAACGACAAAACACTTAATAAGATTATTTTACAAAATGTTTGGACGGTTACTTTAGATGGACATGGGACAATAACAAGGCTGAAGAGATTTTATATTAAAGCCAACAAAAGCTTTACTGGGTTTGTATTGTGTATAAGAAAAAGGTAAAATGGAAGTAGAAAGAAAAATAAAAGAAAGTAAAAATGGACAAAGCTTTTTTGATCAGAAAATATTCTACAATAAAAAAGAGTTAAATTGGTAAAGGACGAAAGAATAAAAATAACAGAAAAAAAAAATTGACATCATTTTTTTACAATTTTCTTTATTCTTTGATTGTCTTTCTTTTTTTTGATTTTTCAACTTAAAATTTTCCTTCATCTTACCCTTTTGTTATTTTCCCAATTATTCTCATTGTGAATTTGAAAAATTTTACGGTTTTCTGTTTCTTTTTTAATTATTTCCTTTGTCTCTTTGAGACAATTTTTAATAAATATTTTCTTATTGAAAAATCATTCAAATTATTTTCTCAATTTTGGTCAAGTGATTTTTTTTAACGTTTACTTTAAGACTTTTTTATCTATCGCTCCTGGATATAAATTTTCAATTAATTTTATAATAAAACATTAAAGTTTTGATAACAACCGATAATTTATGGAAAGGAAAAACTCTGTTATTTTTAACCTTTTTTTTTCCCTGTTTTATTTTTTCATCTCTCAAGTGACTAACCGTTTGGTCATCTAAAATTTTTCTTGTTAAAACTTTTATAAAAATATTTGACAAAATAAGTAACAATTGAAATTAATTGAACATTAAATTTATTGAAAAATACATCACATTAGAGAGACATATTTCTTATCAAATGACAAAAAAGATTTTTTTATTTGGTACCAAAAAATACATAAAATACAAAAGAAGATAAGTTGTTGTTGTTTTTTTTTTTGATATAAGATACATTATCAAATACTTTTATTCGACTACACCCTAGTTCTGTTACCTTAACCTTCTCTATGTACCCACTCTCAACATTGTATTGAAAATAAAATTCTCACGAGAGACAAACAAAATGTAGGTTATACATAATGGTTTCTGGTTGTTCAATTTTGTTCCTGATTCTGTTTCTGGTATTTTATTTTGTTTATTTTGTTTATTTGTTTGTTGTGTTACACTTTTTTTTCCTGTTTCTGTTTCTATACCCATTTTGAATTTATAGTCCTTTTTATAAACAGTAATAAGTTAGAATTTGTTATTACATGTGAACAAAAAATGTTTGTTGTTGCTTTTAACATCTTTATTTTTTTTTTATTCTTTCAAAAATCGATTACACAAATAATTTATTATCTTTTGTGTTGTTTGGTTTATTTGTTGTTGTTATTGTATTTGTTAAACGTGTTTCAAAAAAAATAAAAAGTCCTAAATTTATAAGTTAGGTTATGTTTTAAATACCTCTAGAGAAAATAACAGGAAAATGAGAAACATAACAATAAAAAGAGAGAAAAAAACAAAGGATATATTCTTCTTTTTGTGCTTTAATTAATTAAAAGTTAGAAGTTTGAAGAAAATGAAAAGTTAACCAACTTATAAATGTTAATAATAAACTACGCAGTAGCTAAATTACAAAACTTTTGATGCAGTCATACCAAAATTAAAGTCAATTTTATTTTCATCAACTTATTGAATAGACTGAACAAAGAAGCAAGTTAAACTTAATTCTTCCCTTTACAGAAAACAAATTAATATTAATTTGTAAATGCATGTTTTATGTGAAACAACCATAGAGACAACATAATTTTACATTATGAATTATTACTTTATTACTTTAATCCTTAAATCTTTTATGTTGAAACCATGCTTTAAAGCTAAAAACTCCCTTTGCTTCTTCCCCATTGCGTCAAAAAATATTTCATCCAATAAAAGATCTTTAACTATTTTTGTTTTCTGTTGAAACCAAAAGTTCCTAAATAGTATGCTACCAAAAAAAAAAAAATACATTCAAACAATGGGGGGAAACGTTTTACAAGAGAGAAGAAAAAAAAAACCCAAAAGTTCCTATTTCACATTGTTTCTGACAATTAATTCTCTTTTTAATTTACCAACAAAGGAGGCTTTTGTAAAAAAAAAAAATTTATGTCAGTTGACTTTTGTGCTGAAAAAAAAAGAAAGAAAAAACCAGTAAACTCAACAAAATGAAGTTTCTAAAGTTCATCACATTTTTAATCCTTTTTTATTTGGTTAAAGTTCATTCCTTTAA
The DNA here is from genome assembly GCA_963082725.1 of Pedicia rivosa. Lineage (NCBI taxonomy): Eukaryota > Metazoa > Arthropoda > Insecta > Diptera > Pediciidae > Pedicia > Pedicia rivosa. The sequence continues at coordinate 13,101,029 of OY720151.1, read as the reverse complement.
TTGGTGTAATATTGCAAAAAAATATTGTAATGGTAAACCTCATATTGTTTGTAATAACAACGAATTTGTGAGTACAAAATAATTAATAATCATTATTATGTTTGTTTTTTTTTTTTAATTTTCCTTTCCTCATGTTTTCATTTTTCTTAGGGATCTGGTGAATGTAACAATATCAATATAATAAAAATGTCTAAAAAATTGAAAAACATTTTTTTACATGAACATAATTTTCACAGAAATAATTTAGCTGGAGGATTTGTTGGTTTATCACTAAATGGTAAAAAATTTCCATCAGCTAACAGAATGCGTGAAATGGTTAGTAGATTCTATTCACTGACAAGCTTTTTTTTCTTTTATTAACAAAATTATAAACAAAAATAATAATTGTTAATGTAATTACATTTTATTTTAGACCTGGGATAATACACTTGAGTATACAGCCCAAATGCATATAAAACATTGTTTATTTGAGCACGATAAATGTCGTGCAACTGAAAATTTTCCATTGTCCGGACAAAATATACGTAAAGAAGGTTCAACAGTATATAATAATAATTATAATGAGTTCATTGTACGTGGTATAAATAATTGGTTTGAAGAATATAAAGATGCTGATGACTCTATTATTGATAGATATCAATCTGGGTTTGTATTTTACTTCATATTATTAATTAAATTAAATAGAAAAAGTTTGTCTATTCTGCTTAATGCTAATCAGTATCATCAAACTTAACATAATTAACAAGTAATGCATAACTAAACTTAGTTATCCCTCTATTTTTCTAAAATGTATAAACAAAAACAAAATGGAGTTTGAACATAGCGAAAGTGTGAAATATAATGAACAACCAAATTCATATGACTTCCAAAAATTAAACAACATGTTTTCAATATAAATAAAATAACAAAAAAAATGTTCCGTAAAGAAATTGACAACTTTTTGTAATGTTTAATAAAATTTCTAATTAGAGATAAAATGATCGGCCATTTTACGGTAATGATTAGAGAAAATAATTATAAAATTGGATGCGCTTATATCACATACAATTACAATAAAAGTAATGAAGTATGGTATGGACACATGTTTACCTGCAATTACGCTGAAACAAATTTGATAGACGATCAAATTTATATAAAAGGAATGTCATGTACAAATTGTTCAACATGGAAACGTGAATGTAGTACAAAATACCAGCATCTTTGTGGTAAATTTCATTATATACAATAACCATATATATAAATATATTTAATATCGTTACATTACATATATTTTTGGTAACATAAATTTATAGATACAGATATAAACGATACCAGAGTCGATTTTGGAAGTAAACCTTAAAAATCAAATCTATTTTTTTTCCTTTCCATAAGAATATTTGTTCAAATCAAATTATTTAATAGTGAAAACAATTTTTCATTGAAATACCACTTAAAAAATATTAGAAATTCGTATTGGTTTAATGTTAAAGAATTTCGGTGGAGGCGCCATGTATTTTGTTCATATGAAGTCATATTTTATTTTGTTCATATAGAAAAAAAAATCGACTCTGTAATAAATAGAAAAGTTGTTTATATATAAAATTTACTCATTGTTTGTTTATCTCAACGTAAAATAGCAAATGAAAACTCAATAAAACCAACAATTTTCAACGTTTCGATGGCTCTTTTGTTTGGATATCTTTTTGTATTTTTTTTGTCATCAATGATCTAATAAAATACAATTTCATCTCAAAAGAATCTGTTTTGTCTTTTATTTTTCTCTTCCTTTTAATTTTTTCTCTTTCTTTCTTTCTTTATTTTTACTGTAAGTGAGTAAGAGTTAGAGGGGTGGGAGAAAAAATACAAAACCAATTTTACACAAATTTAGATAAAATTTTGTATCTTCATGGGTTTGACTAATTTATTTGTCTAAAAAGAAACAAGAAATTTTTGCATACAAATCAAAAAAGAGTCTACAAAGTTTATAAAAAAAAAATGAGACAATGTTTTTAACCAAAAACGAAAAAGAAATTAAAATAAAAAATAAAAATAGAAGAAAATATTTAAAATTAAAGACAAAAAAGCACAAATTAAAAAAAGAATGAATACAAAAAAAAACCCCTTTTTTTTCTTATCAAATATATACGCTTTTCAGTTGTGTGGAAATACTTTAGATTAAGTTTTAAGCCCAAGAATGATTAAAATTTAATTAAATTTTGCAGCCAGAAATCTTAAACAAAAAAAAAACGATAGAACCAATTTAAGATGGATTATTTGTTAAAACACGACATTAAATTTTGTTAGATTATTCAAAGAAAAAAAGGAAAAACATAAATAAAGCAAAACAAAAGAAACCAACAAATGAAGAAATGGTGGAAACAGAAGTAGAAAAAAATACTGTCACGTCTGTTTTATTTTCATGAATTTTGTACGTTCGATTCGATTTTTTTTTGGTTTTCCCTTTTTCTCTGAAATTTCACAAATCTTAAATCAATTCAACAAACGACATGTTTTCATTATTATTTGATTCTTCATAAAAGCATAAAAAAAACCTGATATTCGTGAATTATTTTTTCTCTCATAGACATCAAATGTTTAAAAGTTCCAGCATTTTTTTTTTCCTATTTTTGGTTTCAATTGTGAACATTTTTGTGACAATTACGAGAATTTAATTGTCACATTTTATGAAGAAGAATTCTTCACAATATTAAATTTCGATCAGATTCACTTGTTTATAATTTTTTTATTTATCACTTTCTGTTAATCGTCACAAAAGAATAATCAAGACAATAATAATAATAATATAAAGGACAATTTTCTTTAATTTTCATTCATTAAACCGATAATTCTTTTGTTTATTTTTTTTCGTCCCTCACCTCTTTCTATCATATTTAATGTCTTTTTAGTGAAGAAAGCATATATTTTTAAGAAAATAAAATAAAAAAACAAAACAAAACAAAACAAAAGAAAAGAAAGGAAAATAAGAAGAAAAGAAAACAAAACAAAACAAAACAAAACAAAGGAAAAAAAAAAGGAAAACATATCGAGAAAAAAAATAGGAAAAAAGCGGATAAAGGGCAAACAAATAAATAAAAAACACAAACAATGTCTTATGACCTGCGTTTTTGTATTCTTATATTTTCTTCATTTTTCCTCTATTTTCTGTTGTAGTTGTTGTTGTTTCTTTTATTTTTTTTTTTTTTTTTTGAAATTCGCGACACGTTTTTGATCGAAAAACTTCCAACAAACGAAAAACGAAAATGGTCAGTATTATTTTCGGATATTGTTTGGGGAAGAAAAATACAAAAAAAAAAAAGAATAAGAAGAAAAGGAGCAAAAATAATAATGAAATGAGTGCGCGGAGGGTTTCTTCAAGACTTTTGGTGATTGTATAGGAGTTGAAGAAATGTTGGGAAATGAATGAGTGGGTGTTAGAATCACATACAAAATTAATACAATACATACAATCATAAGAAATTGGTTCGTATATTACTTTACTTATCACACACTTTTATCATCAACATTTCTTTATTTTCTTCGTACCAAAGGCAAAAAATATAAGAAAAGAAATGAAAAGAAAAGAAAACGGAAAACTCTTCTATATTTACTATAAATAAACGGTGTATTTGTATGTGTAAATAGAGAAAACTTATATTTTCGTATTCACCGTTCATGCTTCGTAAAAATAGTTAAATAATTGAATCACTCTGTCTATATATGGTACGTTCATATTCATGTGTGTGTGTGTGTGTGTGTGTGTGTATGTTTGTGTGTGTGATGATTAAATATTTAAATAAGGTTCAATCAGTAAAAATCTTATTTTTTTTTGTCTTTGTCTAATTTAACAATAAAATTTGTTCAAACAACATCGAAAAAAATGAGTTAGACAAAATACAACTCAAACAAAGAGAAAGAGAATGAGAGAGGGAGAATTTTTGTAGAAATATTTTTGATTTAATATAAAAGCCCAAATATTTGCTTACCAAAAAAAGAGGAAAAAAAAAAAACCAAAAAGTTCGTGAATAAAATATTAAAGCTTTTTTTTTTTTGTTACAAGAAAAAATAAACTTTAATTTCCATTTTTTTAGTGGCTTGACTTTTTAGTTCTGTTGTCTTTTAGTAGTAGTTGAAAAAAAAGTTACCACCAGAAAAAAAAGAGTCATCTTAGAAAATGAACAAGCATGAAAATTAAAATTTGAAAGGGTTAAGAAACTTGTTATCTCTTTTATTTTTACCTTTAAAAATTGTTTTCTTTATTTTTCTTTATTTTCTGTGGAATTAATTTTACATTAAAAGTTAAGAAAATAAACCACAGGGTGTCTTGAATAGACTAACAAAGTTAAGCAGATTCTCTCTCTTCATTCAGCTTCAATATTAAGACAAAAATTTAAAATACCCATTCCATTATGATTTTTTTTTTTTAGTCGCGTCATTTTACATTAGTCCCAAACTTTTCTTTAGAACTTAGATTTCATTATTGTGCGTCAGCAGAGATAAGAAGACAACATTTCTTGTTTCATCTTTATTTGTTTTTTTATCCGTTCTATTCTTATGTTTCTTTTTATATCTGATAAAAAAAAAAGAACTAAAAATTTGTGTTTTATTTCAATTCACACAAATAAAAGGAAAATTAGAGACGGCAAAAAAATCAGACAAGGGTTGATATTATTCTTGAATCAAAATAATATTCATGAAGTAAATAAAAAATCACTAATGTTCAATACATATGATTAGAGCCGGAAATTACTTATTGATGAACACACATACACATGTACACACATATTGGCATATACAACAACAAACACATACAAATTTAGACACATAGACTAAAGTCACAATATATTTTCATTTGTCACTTATAATGTCGTAAATCTCTTTTGATGTTTTTATGAAGAAACCAAAAGCAAATATATCACAAAAGGAATCAACGAACGGTCGAGTATAATCCTTGGATTACTTCTACCTTCTTCTTTTCTTACATTTTTTCTCTCTAATGTTTTCTATTTTCTTTTATTTTTTTCCTTCTATTTTCGACATTTTCCTTTTCGTCAAAGAGAAAACAGAATAAATTCACAGGAAATTTACGCATAAATATATTGATATGTACCTGTTTTTTTTTGTATTGTTTATTCTAAATATATACAAAGACACACACACACACAAACACACGCATCTAAATATGAATTGAATACAGACAAAAATATATAAATAAAATTCTCAAGGATTTTATTTTTTCTTTAACTAAAAGGAAAATATTTTTCGATTGCAAAATAAATACAGAATAATCAAAATAATAATTTTGTATTCATATCAAGATCGTCCAATTAAAAAAAATAAATAAAAATAGGATAGAAATGGCGAACAAAGAAAAATATATGAGAAAATGGATTTCTAGATTGTTGTTTGTTCGTACGATTGTATGCCTTGTGTGTGTGTGTGTGTGTATACAATCAGTAAAGATGTTAAGCAATTGTTATTTCTAGATCGTACATTTAATCAGAATAAAGTAAGTTGTTTAATATAAATTTCCTTTCTTATGTACAACTTACACATTCATTTATGACAATTAAATAAAATTTAGCGGTTTTTTTTCTCTCCTAAATTCAGTTTTCTATTAAGAATAATAATCATGTTGCTAAAATTTTATCCACAATTTTATTGCTTTTTATTCGTTCAAGTATTCTACATAATAAAATCAAAAGTAAAAGTTTCATCAAAGGATAAACTACAGCCAATTATATTTGTCCTAATTATTTTTAAATAAAAATTATATTACGGACAAAAAATAATGAAATTGTCCAAAACTTTCATTCATAATTTTTATAAAATTATTTAATTATTGAATGATATTATTTACATTAAAAATATTTTTAGTTTTAAGTTGTTTCCCTTTAAATTAAAACTTGAAATTGTATCAATATTAGAACCTTCGAATTTTATAGTTACTATAAATTATATGTAAATATAATTTACACATATACCTATGCACTGGTCACATTTATATATAAATTACATAAATAATTACTTATATGAAGTACAATATATTTGAGAGTGTACCAAGTACAAGTGGAATATTAGACAGATTGTCTACTATTAACAAAACAACAATTATTTAAAATGTACAATTAAATGTATTATCATGTTATGTAATATATTATATTGAAGAGGTTATATTACCTATGCTAGTTATTCTGTCATACCATAGTCTTGTATTATATTTATTATTGTAAATATATTTGATTGAAAATTACAAATCAAATTAAAAGGTTGCAATAAAGAAAAAATTGAACAACAAAAGAAATTGGTTTTTTTTTAATCATAGATTGTTCAATAGATTTTTGTAATTGGAACTAATGTTTAAATTTTTAATCAAACATTAATCCTACATAATTTGTCATATGATGAATAAAATTTTCAAAAGAACTTTAGATTTTCAATTTTGAACAATATTCAATTTTTGGTATGTCCGTGTGTAATTTTGCGTATTTAAATCTATGATTATCCTTATAAAGAGTAAAAATTAAATTTAGTTAGAAGAAGAAGAAGAAGAAAAAAAAAAATGATATTCGTACAAAATGTGTATAAAATTAACATTTGAAAATATAATGACCGAACAAAATTTTAACGTTGATATAAATTATATAAACATAAGTCCTTAATACGATTATATTTTCAAATCAACTTAAAACGTTAAATAGAGATTATATGTTAAAACGTTATCATTCAATTATTCATTATTATGATGAAGCTTTTTATAAAACAGAACAAAATCTCAGCTATAAATATATATAAATTTTGTAATAAAGAAATTTTTTGAATATAAAATACAAAATTAACAGTCTTATAAAATATATAATTAACTTTAAATTAAGTCAAACAAAAAAAAAAAAAGAATGTTAAAAAACGTAAACGTAAAAATGTTACAATAAAGTTAAGTTTGTTATAGTAAATCAACTAGACTGCCTCTATTCATTCCACCATAAACTCATCGCATTTTTCTTTAACTTTGTCTTTATAACAACTATAAGGCAATTTGGATATATATTTCTTCTTCTTCTTATAGACCTACCTACTCGTTTAATATAATGAGACTAAAAGGCGAAAAAAAAAAAGAATTCATTTAAAAAAACGTCTCACGTAATTTGCTTATTGCCCGCCGTTATTTCTTGATGTTACTCCTAAGCAAATTAACACACATTAGCACACAATTTTAATTTTTCATTTTATTTTATTCTTTTTTTTTTCTTCCTCCTCCTCCCTCTCTTCTTCATCATCGTATTTTTCTTTTACCATGCCTCCCTCTACTTTCCATTCCATTCCATTCCTGTATATTTCTTCTTTTTTTTTTTTGTACTTCCAAGTTTTAAGTCACCGATACGTGACCTGCTAAAGTGCCAATGCACATTAACTTTACTCAAAGCACAATAACTTAAACTTTATAGTATGAGAAAAGAAATAAATAGAAAGAGAGAACAGTTAAAAAGGATATGATGAAAGAGAAAAAAAAAATGGTAATTATCTCACAGGAATTTATTACTTTGAAGTTCTTCAAATATTTTCGTAGACAAAACGATTTACGTCTTTTTTCTTTTTTTTTTTTTTTTCGCTTCGAACAGACAAAAAGAAAAGGTGTTTTTTTGAAGGTTAAAATAAAATGACAATGCCAGACGAACATTAAATAAAATTAGAATATCTAAAGAAAAATTTAAAATAATAATGAAAATCTTTGATCCATTAGAAAATAATTATTTACCAAAAATTGTTAATTATAAAAAAAAAAAGAATTCTATTTCTTGTCGCCCATCAAAATGTGAATTTTCTATATTTTTGAAATTAACACCGATAAAATATCTTCCAAATTACGTACATTTTCTTAGATCAAATTTTTCTTCTCGTAATTGCAATAAACTAGTTCCAACAAGAAGTGTTAGATTTTGTTAAACTCGACAATCTGGATGATTGTCACGTTTACAGAATATTACAAAATTTATTGAAATCCATAATATTTCTGTACCTTGAAATATTCAGAAACTCACACATCTACTAATGAACAATAATTAATTAATTGAATTTTATTGAACGCACAAAAAACTCACGCACCAACACACAACATTTATAAAATATTCAACTGAAATTCTTTTTGTTTTAAATAAAAAATATTCATACTAAACAATTAAATAATAAACAAATTTTTTTATTCGGTTCAATTGTTTATTAAAATACAAAATAAATAATTCTAATAATTATTATTTAAAATTTTATAAATTAAATTTTCTCTATTCCTCCAAATTTAATTTAATTATTATTTTTTATTTATTTATTTATTATTTTTTTTTACATTAATTATTTAATAATAATAAATATAAAAAATAAATTGCATAATTAAATTGGATGATTATTATTAAAAAAAAAAAGAATTGTGTAATTGTATTTAATTAACTAAAATATTTTAACTGTATCATTTATCATAAAATTTTATTTGTAAATGAAATAAATTAAAAAAATATTGATATGTTTGTCTCTTCAATATTTATTATTTTGTTTTTTAATTTTAATTATTATTATTTTTTTTTTTTTTTTTGAATAAAAAAAAACTAATTATTTTTTACAGTAAAATGCACATCAATTAGTATTTTAAATGGAATCACTGTGATGCTTGTGAGATGTATTTTTATTATCAATTAAAACTTTTTTTTATATTTGTACTCTTGTGAAATCAGAATCCATTCAAATACCTAGCTGCAAAAATTTTTTATTCATTATCAATATTTTGTACTTATAGAAAAATAATAATTCATGAATTTAAATTGAGAAAATTTTCCTCTGTTATACCCCTAAACTCCAGCCCACCCACTATAGAAAATATTGTGGATTAATATTTGTAGTAAATAAATATAATAATTATTATTTTTAAACAAAAATATTCTATAGAAAATTCAATTAACGCATTTGATAAAACCAAAATTAAATTAACAATTCATATTAATCTGATTCCAAACGGATAATTAACCATGCTGTTAAATTTTTGTTTCTTTTGTTAAATTGAAACTGTACACTTTCAGTTTTAAATATTTGATGAAAATATTTTCAATTCACATGAATCACTTATATGAATTCACATATAGAAATATTAGAGATTCAGTCAACCAGTCATCAATTATCATTAAAAATGTACTTTGATGTATTTGTTTGGTTTAATTCTATTCCGTTTGTGAGAATCGTGATAATTTTTAATTCAGGTCAAATAAAGAAATGATGACAAACTTAAAAAGTTTATTGCACAATTTCTTCATCAAATGATATAAAAATTATCTTCATATATTTCTTCATTTTTTTTATCAATAAAAAATAGGAAACAGTAAAAATATGAAACTATACGACAATCTATTGCTGTCTTTTTATTCTCAATAAAGAATAAAAATTCATTAAAGTTTCTTACCACGTTTCAAATTTTTCTCTTATAAAAAGACTTTTTTTTTTTGTTTTCCCATTTTTTTTTTTTTCCTAAACCAAACGAAATCCAACAAATACAAAAATGCAGTTTAAATTCACAGATAATATTTATTTTTTTCTCCTCTTTTAAAAAAAAAATCATTTTCTTTCATTTTCAATTCAATTTTATAAAAAAAAAAAAGGGAAAGAAAAAAAAATATACGCCATTATTTTTATTTCATGTCGGTGAACAAACTCATAAATGTAGAGCATAACAATTGTTGGCTGGAAAATTTACTGTGAGACAAACGGTAACCAAATAATATTATTTTACAATTAGAATATTATGGAAGGGATGAAAGAATAAAATGATTTAAAATTGTTTTTTTATCATTTTGTAAAAGAAATTGTGAAAACCAAAACTATATTTACTTCAACTCCCACAACAGGTAGGTCATCTATCTACATTTTTTGTTGTAACTTGTTGCAATTTAACTATTAAAAATTCATTTAGGAATAAAAAAAAAAAATATATATAAAAACCATTCATTTTGCCCTGATCTCATTCTACACGGAATTTCTAGACAAAAAATTTACTAATGTTCAGAATTTCAGTAAATGAAAACCAATTTGTTTGATTAATTTTTACGATTTGGAATTTCATTTTTTTTTTTATACTGTGGGTTGCGGATGATCTCTGTAAAACAAACCGTAGTTTGTTTTTATGAAAAACCGCAATATATTGATTTATTTTAAAAAAAAGGACCTCCGTCCTTCAAATGTTGAAATGCGGAATTCTCTGCATTTGGACCAAGTTCTTTAAGCTTTAATTTTTTATTCAAAATGAAAATCTTTATTTTTCTCATTAAAGTTAAATAATTTTTAACACAATCAAGTCTAAAGTTTGAATGGTGTTCTTTAAAATGATTAAAAGCAAAGTTCAGACGTGGCCAAATCAGTGAATTTTATTGCAGATTCATTTCTGTTTCACAAAATTTAAAGTTTTTAAATTGGAATTTATTAATTTCTGATAGTTGGAAAAAATTTCTTCACAAATTTCAACTTCATCCTGTACAAATATTCTATTTATTTTCATGTATGCCAATAATATTCTTATAAAATTCATAACTGAACAAATTGAATCATCAATTTTAACTTTTATTTCTTTAAATAAATAAAAACGTTTTAATTTCATTGCTTATTCCTTAAAATTAAAGAAACATTTAATTTTTCTTAGTTGATGAATTAAATTCATAAACTTTTAATTTGTTCTTTTATTTATTTTAATTACAAAATGAATTCCATAATAATAATATTTAAGAAACTTACTAGATAGATCCAACCGCAGCAGTCAACCTTTCTGGAAATGTGTATGTATAAAAGTGTGTGTGTGTGTGTTTATGTATTTCTATTAAAACATTTTATTTTTGTTGTCTTTTGTATTTTATTTTATCCTTAATTTTAATGGAAAAAATGAAAAAAAAAAAAAAGAATGAAGATAAAAAAAAAAACTGAAATTTCGTTCAGACGTCGTAATTTAATTATACTATTTTTTTAATTGGTTTTTCTCTCCTTTTTTTTTTTCATTTTTACGTTATTCGTTAGGAAAATCTGAAGACAACAACAACAATAACAAAAATAAAAATAAAAGGCAAAAAAATATCTGATTCCTTTCATTGCGGAAAATTATGTTTTTTTTTTTTTTTCATTTTTTACTTTTTTCCTTTTCGAATGTTTGAAAGAAATTTTAATGCGCTTTTGCTTCTTCTGCTTCTTTTTTGTGTTTTTTTTTGTGTTTTTTTCTCCTACTGTTAAAGAATTTATAAAATATTAAATAATTTTCTTTTCAAATTGAATATTTCTTTCGTTTTCATTTTTCTTTTGTTTTTGTTGTCAGTTTTTTTTTCTTTTTTTGTTTCTAAAGAACTTCATATTTTTGGTTGATAAAACTAGCCCGCATTCATAAAGATAAAGTTGCATTTAGAAGAATGAATGAATTTTAAATATTATTTTCCATCTAAAAGATGGATTTACGGTTTATGAGTTTCTTAAATACCTTTTTTAAGGATCGCCTCAAAACAGCTCTTTAACGTTAAGTACGATATTTTTTTTCTCTCTCTCTTTATTCTTTGTAAGAAGAAAAGAAAAAATTAAACAGAACATTTTAATTAATAAACATTCTTGAAGAATTAAAAATAATACAGCGTAAAATTTACCAAATTAAAGCCATAATACCTTCAATTCTTATAAGAATTTAAATCGCTTGATATTTATTATTTTTTTTTTTTTACTGGAAAAGATTTCCAAACATTGATTTCTTTTTATGAGAATTACTCCTATAAAAATTAGTAATCCAACCTTGATAGATTAAGAGATGATTAGTCCAAATAAATATATTTGGTATCAATATTGGATGGTCGTTTTAAGAGGGTATTTATTATGATCTTATTAATAATTTAGATGCTGTAATCTGAATATTATATTAAATATTTTGGATAAATAAATTAAACATAAAAAAAAGGACGTTTTACTTCTATCTCTTGTTTTTTTTTTTTTTTGTTCTGGGAATGTTTTCCTTTCCAGACGAACTACTAACCAAATGAAAAAAAAAAGAAGCGACCTTATGTTGTTGATATGCGTTATAACATCTTTTCACCACCTGAATTCAATTTAGGATTTCAATTCTTGATAAAAAAAAAAAAAATACAAGTAAGGGGGGAGCACACCCAACAAACAGCAGCGGCAAAAAAAAAACACTTTTATACAAAATCCATATTCACTCGGTGGACGTTGAAAAGAAGATTCAAACCACAAAAAAAAATTATGAATATTAAAAAAATAAAGGAACAACAACAACAATAACACAAAAAAAAAACTTGGGGTAAAAAGTGCCCACATCATTCTGTGTTATCATGATATTAAAATTAATTTTTTAACACACAATATTTCTATGTTACAGTTTTTTTTTACACATTTTACAATCCAACCACACACACACACACACCGAACAGAATTGTATCAAACAAAAAAAAAAGAAAGAAGAACGAAAAAAAAACAGAACTGAACAGAACGGAGACCCTACAATCTATAACAACAACAACAACAACAGCAAGAACAACATAAAAAAAAGTACCCTATGTTATAGGAATATATAGAGGAGGTAGGTACCTTATATTACATTATATTATTTTTCTTTACCGCAATAAATTTTATCTCTAGAGCACAATAATTTTGTTCTTCTTGACTACTTTTTTTTTTCTTTATTCTTCATTTTTTTTTTTTTTTTCGTTGTTATTTTTCCTTAGTTGCTGCTACATCACTGTTGTCTACTGTATATTGCTGTCTACTGTTTGATTTTTTTTTTCTTTCCTAAGATATTTTTGAATTAAAAATAATGAAATTACGAAACAAAAAAAAAAAAAAAACAAATGCAAAGAAAAAATGTCTAAACCTAAATTTGTGCCTTTTTAGATAACAAGAAAACAAAATAAAATACTCACAATTGTATCATTTGAATCATCATCAATTGTTTTCCAACAAACAAGATTAAAATATTTTAATTTTACTTTTAAGAATTAAGAACATAATAAACTTTTTTAATTAGCTCTTAATTTTTTTTTTCTTTCAAATTTTTCATTTTCAAATTTATAACTTTAGTGTTGTTTTTTTTTTTTTGAATATAAAATATTTTCCTAGGAAAGTCCATTGATGATAATGATTTGTTTCTGAAATGGGTTACATATATTTTTGTATCGAGTATGTTTGTTATAGTTTGATATGATCAATTCAGCCGTAGAAATCTTTAGAGTCAAAAATTATAGTTGATGATGAATAGTTCTGTTCATTTAACTTTGTAACATAAAATTTACCTCTTTTTTTTATTTTTCATTCAATGAAATTTGCAATTAATTTCTTCCTTAATAAAATATGTTAAAATTAAAACAAACGCTAGAATAATTTACACAAAAAAAATTTACCATAAAACAATAATTTCTTGATAATAAAAAAATCAAATTAATTTATTTAAGACACAAAACCAGTAATGAAAAACAGAAGAAGAAGAAGAAGAAAACGAAGAAGAAACAGAAGAAGAAGATGAACAAATTATGAAAACATTTATGTTTACTTTTATAATAATAATAATAATAATAATAATAACAGCCTCGATAATAACAATACTATCATAGGGGTACTATATACGATTTCTATGTTTTAACATACTAATTTAGAAACGGGTCTAGAAAAGGATTGTTATAATTTTTGAGACTATCCTAAGACAAACATAAAATATGAAATCTTATCTTTTTTGTTGAAAACCTAGATGTAATTCAAAAATACTATATAAAATGATGTTAGAATATTATACTATATATGTGGTGATCAATTTTGTATCTAACAACAGGAACAACAACAAAATCAACAACAAAATGATGAAGAAGAAAACTAAATTACCTCATTTTCTTTCCTTATCTTAAATCATATAAAACCATTTCTATATATTTATAGGGTCAAACTTAAAAGAGTGAGAGAGAGAGAGAGAGAGAGAGAGAGAGAGAGAGAGATGAATGTGATATAACATTAAAGTAACAAAACTTACACACACAGATATACATACACACACGCGCAAATATTTCGATTTTTTTACTCCAATATTTTATGATTTTTGGAGCGGTTTTTGAACATTATAAGTTTTTCTTTTAACATAATTGAGTGCTGGATTTCAATTGGCAACTAGGTTTCTTTTTTGTTGTTGTCATATTTAAGCATTATTTTGTCAACTAATAAATATTATATTATTTTTATAAATATTTATAAATAGGTGTAATCGAAACTGTCACTAGAATTAAATAATCAATGTGTTTGATTTTATATTTGTTTTGTGTAAACAAAATATACAAAATGTTGACAGTTATTTTATTAGCAATTAAAAAACTGTTTTTTAATCAACATATGCTCTTTTAAAAAATCGTATGTTTGATGGGCTGTATATAATTAAAACATAAAAAAAAATTATTCTAGAATAATATTATAAAATTCATAAAAATTTTATATATAAAAAGAAAACCCCCATTATATTTTCATTCAAAAGTCAAAGCAATTAATTATTCATTTTCACATAACAAAATTAATTTCTCTATAGTACAGCTATTTACACATGCACACACACACACACACACGCTAACACATATATAATACAAATTACACATTTCTACATAAAATACACTACAAACATTGGACTTTATACTATCTCGTAAACCATAAACTTAAATCATTATATTCCCAATAAAACCACTACTTAATACTAATTTATTGTGTATACTGAATATTTAATGTAATTCTACCAGCTGGAAATTCTGGACTGGACATAATATATTAAGATTCAAGGGTTAGGATGCGTGTTATACGTACGTATACGGAGGTGTGTGCGAATATTTATACACGTTTTTCTTTTCTTTTTCTTTTTTCTGTTTCCCTTTTCCTTCTTTTCTTGTATTGTTTTTCTTCTGTTTTTTTTTCTTTTAGTTTAGTTTTGTTTTTTTTCTCGTAAATGAAGAGAGAGAGAGAGAAACTAATAGATAAAGAAAGAAAGTGTCCTGTTGAAGGGTAGTTTTGCCTCTTTTGTTTTACTTTTTTTCTAGTTTTTTTTTACTTCTTGTTGAGGGTGTTTTCTTATTTCTTTTGTTTTTTGTGTTTTTAGATTTTAATATACTCATGCAAATTGTAGGAATACACGCATACGGAAATGACTAATACGAATTATGAACACTTTCGTTTTGATAAGAATAATCCAGGAAAAAAAACAGAAAAACTTTAAGAAAAGTATGGTTGGTCGACACCCAAAAAAAAAAGAAACCCCCACCCTTCTTTTCTTCGACTTCACACAATTTTTTTTTTTTGCCTATAAAAACTTTTAGACTTTGTTTTTGTATAATTATGTATGTATATGGATGTGATCTATTTATGTATATGCAATGTATGTATGTATGTATGTATATGTGATGTATATTTGAAGAATGTTAAGGGAATAAATATTTGAACATTTTGATAAATGTCTTTATATGAATAAACTAAAACCCAAATTAGTTGTTACACGTTTTTTGTATATTCCCTTGTTTAATCTTAATTAAAGAGAAAGAGAGAGAGAGAGAGAGAGAGAGAGAGAGAGAGAGAGAGAGAGAGAGAGAGAGAGAGAACTATAAAAGATTGTTAGAATAATAATGGTGCAATAAGAAAGTGTACTTTAACATTTTCCCCGTCTTCTTCTTTACACTTTTTTTTTAAATTTACAATTATTACAGTGTGTCCTGTTTCTACACCACAGAAATAAAAAAGCAAACAAATAGAATAGAAAACAAAATTATATAAAAAAAAAAGCTTTGCCCTTATATGTGTGCGTGAGTACACAATTCATTACTCAAATGTTTATTTTCTTCCTCTTTTTCTTTTCTTTTTTTATCACAAAAAATGTTAATTTTCTTATATTTTGTTGTTTTTTTTTCTGCTTTTCTTCTTTATTTTTTCTTTCGGTTTTTTTTTTCTTTTTTTATGTATGAAAACGATATAAAACCTTAAGAATATGACTTCAACGGATAAAACCTTATCTCTTGTAAAATTAATTTATTTCCCGGTAGAATTAGTCGCTTAACGTCCGGTCGTATGTTTAGTTAGAGAGACTAAAAAAGAATAAGTAAAAGAAGAAGAAAAGGAAAATGCGGGAATATAAATACACACACACACACACACATACATACATACACTCAGTTGAATGGATAGAAAGAAAGAAAGGAAGAAAGAGAGAGATAGATTTTTTTTTTGTATAAATATACAAAAGGAGTTGACTTTATATGGTGACACAACGAAGAATATTAATAATCATCGTATACACAATTTGTCTCAGTAGGATTGAGCATTTTCCTCTTTTTTTTATATTCTGTGTGTGTGTGTTTTTTTTCTTTTAGAAATATTTATGTATATGTGTGTATACAGGGTTGTTTGAATGTCATACACAAAAGCTTTTTCACTCGTCCATTTGGACACACGTCTTTCTATAATAACTGACTTTTATTTTATTTTTCTATGTTTTTATTATTATTTTCTATATTTTCTGTTATTATCAATGAAATGAAAATAAAATGGAAGTAAAACACAAAAAGTAATACATGTTGGGTACTTACTCTATTCACTACACCGTTGATGTTGTATTTTATTATTGGATTACGTAGTTCGTAACAAAATTTAAATTGTGTGAAAATAAGTACAGTATGCTACTTATAAAATTTGGCTTATGTACATGAACAATTTCACATTATATGGAATTTTTTTATTAAATTCCATATTATATTTATTTCATTGAATTTTATTACAATGTGTACTACAATACAATATGACACAAGTTTATAACGTACATATAATATGATATTGCAGTTCATTTATTAAAAAACATAAAAATATAAAAGAAGAACAACAAAAAATACGTAAAGAAAAAGTAAATTTTTTTTTTTCCATTCTCTTTGTAGATTTTCTCTCTTTTTTTTATCATTTTGCAGGTAAAACAAACAAATGAAATCTACCTTTAATTAGCATTTCTGTTTTATTCATTTATATTTTTAATACAATTTATTTATTTTGTTGATGTCAACTTTTGTCAATTATTTAAAGCACGGTTCATAGGTGTATGTGTGCGTGTGTGTATGTGTGTGCATAAAAATCTTCAACTACGAGGTGAGATGATTTTGACAATTATAACATTTCTTTAAAACTGGATAGTTTTCTTCTACTTTGATAATAAATATTTCTGGGTGATCGATTTCTCAGAATTTTTTCTATTGTCATGGTTTTCCTAAAATGAAATCAAATAGATGTCTTCCTATTTTTGCCCAACTCAAATTGTCGGGATTTTCATATAGTTTTGAACGAAAAAAAATGGATATGCATTAAATGTGTCACCTTATCAAAGAAAAAAAAAAATAGAAAACGAAAAATATACAAATTTATTACACTTCATAATTTGGACTTTGATTATGTCTGGTAGGACAAATATAAGAAAATATATTTACCTATACTGTATTGTATTCATCTGTGTATGTATATAGTTAATCGTAACCGATATAACATTGAAATAGGTTCAATCCTCAAAGTCCAAAGTGTCTTGAATTATACTGTCATGTTGGTCTTATAGAATATATTTTATAACTAAAAACTAAACAATACATTCTGACCTTTGTATAGATATATTTATAAATAACTATATATGTATGTATGTGTGTATGTATAAAATTAGAGACATGATGATTTACTACAAAATTTTAGGTAAAATGGTTCACACAATCAATTATATTTGAATTAAATGTAAATGTTAAATGGGGGAATTAGTGTGTTCAGTGTTCAGTTAAACATTCGTGAACAGATGCCACCACTAAATTGTAAAAGGACATTATTAATCAGGAACAAATGCTAATTAATAATGAATTATATTGACAGATTATTATTTTAAAATACAAGAAAAAAAACAAACATTAAGATTTATGTTGTATGATTCTTATTATTATCCATAATTATGGTTTTTTTTTCTTGTACATTGGTAGAAAATGTAAAGAAATATATTACAGAAAACCAAATTATAATGATCCTGCTTTTAGAATAATTTTTTAGTAAATTGGGGTTGATGACACAAATAAAAAATTAAATTAATTTCCTTTTTACTCTGTCTGGAATCGATGAAAAAAATTCTTGATCCGAGTCTAATTTTTAATACAATTCCTTTCAAAACATTTTATTATTTACAGACAGATATTCCGATCAACCATTAATTTTAACACCCAGTAATGAATTGGCTCATCCAATATTTATCCTCATATAAAGATAAAATGGCAACAACAACAAAAAATAAATAAATAAATAAGAATATCCAATTGATCTGCTTTCCATTGAACATATAGAGAATATTGAAAGATAAGAAGGTTCTGGTTAAAGGTAAGTATTTCTTATTTCTATATTTTTTTTTTGTTGTTGTTCTTAAACTTAATATATATTTTTTTTATTCACAACATTCTACAATCACTTTTTGAAATAAAGATAAATCGCTTTTCATTGTCTTCAAGTTTATACAACAACAATAGTAAACAACAACAACAACAACAACAACAACAAAAACTCCTTTCAATCTTTTTTTATATATAAACGTAAGTGGATCATTGGATCGATTCTTGTTTAGCTAAAACAACAACAACAACAAAAATAACAATATAAACAAACTTGAAAAGTTTTCGTAGAAAAAACAAAAACAACTTACAAAACTTAAATGAAATTCATATAATGTTGATCAACACAACACAAAAAATAAATGTATGCATAAAATAAAATTCTTTTTTTCGGGATATTTCATATTTTTTTTAAAAATTTAAACAAAAAACTAAAAAAAATATACAAGAAATTGTAATTGTCTTCATACAAAATTGTTTTTTATTTTGTTCAGGAATTCCATTTGTTATTTTTCCTAAAATATAAAAGTTCAAACGGATAACAAGAAAAGACAGCAAAATAGTTTATAAGCTGGTAAAAAAAAATATACAATAGGAAAATAGTTTTCTTTTAAAGAATTCAGATAATAAATACAATGATAATTTATTGAGTAAAACCCATGTTTCAATGTGACAATTATTTTTAGAATTTAAAAAGACAAAATAGAGAAATTTATAGACGAGAATAAGTTTACTGAATTTTATTTTTAAGTGCAATTCAAATTGATTCAATTAAAAGAAATATTTAATATAAAATATTCAATCATCAATCATCATCCTGATCATATGATTATCATAATATAGTTAAGGGGGTAAAGTAATGTAATACTGTATAAGAAAAAGAAGAAGAATAAAAAAAAAACGTCCCATCAGTTAAATACGAAAAATGGTTATAAGGATAATGTAAGGATATAGAGGTTAAGGTACCTACGTGTTATGAGAAAATAAGTAAGTCACATCGAAAGGATGACGTTATCTGAAGTAGAAGAAAGAGACAAAGATAATATTATTATTTACAAGTAGAATAAAACTGATGTGCGGTAAGCTTAATATATTAAAGAATGACTAAAGTATGTCAAGGCTTACAAGACAATCCAATCTAAAATCTACATATTACAAGGAAGACATTTATAGAGAAAAAAAAAATTTCTAAATCGAAATTTGTAATATCCTCTTAATTATTTTTCTATCTATATTTTTAGTGATCTTCTTCCATTTATTTATTTGCCTTTATTTATTCGATTTCTTCGTCATCTTCTTCTTCTTTTTTTTTTTTTTTTTGCAGAAATAAAAATACTATTAAAGAATTTTTATAACCCGAACTTTCAATCAAACAGCGTAATTTGAAGAATTTACGACTATCGTTTCGGAAATAAATATAAATAAATATAAGATTTTTATTTTGGTCGCTATTTGCTGGTACGATGTTTTAGTCCATTTTGTATATTTTATATTTATACATTTCACTATGCTTATGTTATTTTTTTGGTTCAGTGAAATCAGTATATCACTGATTTTTTCTTCTTCTTCTTCTTCTTTTTTTTTGTCTTCTGTTGTTACAGCTTCACGTATTCTTCTAAATCTAGTTTAATATACTAAATATAAATAAATAAAAAAAAAAATGTATATAAATATATATTTTTTACGAGGTCAATACGCAATCACAGATTTTTTGTTCTCTCTCTCTCTCTCTCTCTCTCACGCTCTCTTTTCTTTTTATATAATAATATAAAAGCTCATATAATTTATGATACATTTACATGAACACAGTTATCCTATATACATAATATATTGTATATTATTTTGTTTCTTCTCAGGAATATTTATTATTTAGATTTAAAGAAAATAAAAATTCAATCAAATATTTTCCAATTATAAATTTTTATAGAGAAAGAAAAAAAAAACAAAATTAACAAATGGGAATTAGTTAGAAGAAAATTAACAAAAGATTGATACGAGTAAGAGAAAAAAGCAAACATAATTTCTTTTGCAAATAAGTAAAGTTGTAGTGGCATTACAGTTCTCATTGGTTATCTTAATTGCCTATTTATGTAAAAGAAACAAAATAACAATTCACAACAACTTTAAAAATGTCAAATTTGAATATTTTTCTAAATTAAATTAATTTGTTATCATTGTTCTTAGTATTTTGTACAATTATATGTACTTTTATTCTTTTATTCTTTTTTATTCTTTTTTTAAAGTAAACAAACTGAGAAGTGTTTGTAGAAATTTATTATGTTATTGAACTACCACTAAAAATGGTTATATCGAACAATACGAATTCTGGAAAAAGTTCGTTATAACAGAGTGAACGTTATAAGTGAAGTTCGAATCAAGCGGGTTTCACTGTAAATTATATTTCATACTTTCATGTAAACAAATCATTCATTTATTTATATTTATGTACAAAAACTTTAGGATTGAAGAATTACATTTGGTCAGAATAGAAATAAAATCTAGAGACATGCATTAGATTACTGATGTCGAATATTAAATGAGTCCTTTTTTTTTTGTCCTTTGCTTGGTTGTTGTTCTTGCTAATCTATTTATTTCGTCTATCCCCAACTAAATTACTATTTATTTTTTTGTTACTTTGCTTAAAAAAAAAAAGAAATCCATCAGTCCCGAACATATAAAAAAAGCATTTTGTATTTATGATCGGAGAGCGAGTGAGACAGAAAAAAAAAACGTAAATCGTGACTTTCAATTGAATTCAATTATTGTTTTATTCACAATCAATTTATTTGAAGTTATCAGTGAAAAGAAGGAAAAAAAAAAGAAAGTATCAAGGGAAAATAAGTAAAAAAATAAAAGGCCAACGACTAGACATAATCAATCGATGAAATTATTATCTTTTTTTTCTTTCTTTCTTTCTTCCTTTCTTTCTTTCTTACGGCAGAGAATGATGTTATTTTCTTTACCAAAAAAAAAAAAGAAAAAGAAAATCGTATTATATACCGAAATATCCTTATGCCTTACGGCAATATAGAATACAAAAAAAAAAATAAATAAATACGAGAGGAAAAAAAAAAGAAAAACGTAAAAACAAAACCAAAATAAAATATATAAAAAAAAAAAAACGATACAGATTAAAGCATAATGTGAATATAGGTTCTTTCAAAGTGAATAGCTCTAAGTTAATGTTAACGAATATAAAAGGAAATTACTATAAAGAAAATGACTTTTAGATTGATTCATTTTCATTCAATATATAATATTATTTTCTTTCATTTTTCTTCGATTTTTAATTTTCTTCTTATTTTTCTTTCTCTATACTTTTGTATTTTCTTTCTAGTTGTTGTTATTGTTGTTGTTGTTTTAATCCTATAATCCAAAATATTATATATATATATATTATTTTTCTCATTGATCCCAAATCCCTTTCATAATTTCTAATTAATTTTTTTTTTTCCTCCCCATTTTTCTTTTAGTTAAAAAGAAGAAAAACTTTATTATCCCTTTTCTTCTTCAAACACGTAGAAATTGCACCTTTTGAAAATTGCAATATGAAAAGAGAGGAAAAAGAAAAAAACTTATTTCAATTAAAAAGTCTTTAATGTTGGTCTGTAGAAACCATTTTTCTCAATTGGTTCAAAGAATATTTTTCTTCACATTTTTTTTTCTTTATTTTCTTTTATTATTTTTGTATGGATGCAATACACAGATTAACAC
This sequence comes from Pedicia rivosa, assembly GCA_963082725.1. NCBI lineage: Eukaryota > Metazoa > Arthropoda > Insecta > Diptera > Pediciidae > Pedicia > Pedicia rivosa. Next base: position 13,078,923 of record OY720151.1, on the reverse strand, counting down.
TACCAGAATATAGCCGGTCAAAGACTGCATAAGTAAAGTTTTAATTTTACTTATTTTAATACTACTAATATTACTAATTGAAAAGTGCCTTTACTAATGAGGATATCGATTGTTGTGATGATTCTGTATCTGGCAGTGGAATTATTAAATCTGTTCCTGAGGTTATTATTGGATCTGGAATAAATGATAATTCCTTAATAGCTTCTGAACAATGGAAAACAATATTTGTATCCCGAATTAATCCAACCGTTTCAAATGAGGACTTTATGACCTACTTAACGAATAAATTTAAAATTCAATTCAAGATCAATTTATCGCGAATAATACCAAAAAGGAAGGAGAATAATTATATCTCATTTAAGTTTAATATTCCTGCTTCGCTTTTTGAAAGAGTTATGAATTCTGAATCCTGGCCCCTTAACGTTTTAGTAAAAGAATTTGTGTATGATAGAAACAAGTCTTTTTTTCAAAAACAAAGGATATTCCAGAACAATTCGTAGTAAATCAGCAAAGAATTCAACCACTTCGTAGCCCGCAACGAACATTGGATATAACGTTTTATGTTCATAATGTTCGTGGTATGTCATCCAAGCCGTCTGAGTTTCTGTGTTTTGTATGTTCTACACAATTTTCAATTTATATAATAATTGAAACGTGGTTTCATGATTCTATTTATGATTCTGAATTCTTTCCACCTAATTACATCATTTACAGGTGTGATCGCTCCACTTATAACAGCAAAAAAATTCGTGGAGGTGGAGTCTTGATTGCAGTTATTTCTTCAATTAATAGTGAACTTATTACTATGGATGATACTCTTCCCTTTGAATTAATTTGTGTAAAAATAAAGTGTAACCAAAAAAAGTTTTATTTAGTTGCTAATTATATACCTCCTGATTCTAAATTAGAGGTTTTTAAAAATCAAATTGAATATATAAGTGATATTTTTAGTAAATGTGATTTTAAAGATTATTTTATAGTTATTGGTGATTTTAATTTACCAAATATTAAATGGATTATGGATCCGAGTATGAATTATTTGGTACCAGTTAATGTTAATTCTAATATTGAATATTTATGTTTAGACACCTTATTAAGTTTAGATTTAAGTCAAATTAATTTTATCCTTAATGACTTAGGCAAGATTTTAGATCTTGTGTTTGTTAATAATTGTGAAATTTTCAAAGTAACTGAATCACTTTGTCCTTTTGTAGTGAATGATATTAATCATAAACCGATTGAGATTACATTACAGTTACAAGAAGATTTCACCAAATTGGGTTTTCTTGATAAGCAGGTTTCTAAATTTAATTTTCGTGCAGTTGATGAATATGAGGTTAAATTAAGTTCATATCTTTGTGATGTTGACTGGACATCAGTTTTGCATTATGATGATATTAACTTAAATGTTGAAAAATTCAATCAAATTATATTTGAAGGGTTTCAGCGCTTCATTCCTCGGTTGAAGAAAAAAGATATGAATCATCCGCCGTGGTTTAGTAAAGCATTAATTAATTTACGAAATCGGAAAAATAAAGCTAGTGTCAGGTTTAAACTAACAAATGATGAAGATGATAAAATTTTATTTATAAATTTACGCAAAGAATTTGACAGTAAACATCGCGCTGCTTATTGTAAATATATTGTTGATTTGGAAAAAAAAATAAAGGACAACCCAAATAAATTTTGGACCTTCATTAATTTGAAAAGGAAAACTCATGGTTTGCCTTCGTCTATGTTTTATAATGGTATCAAGGGTACTACTTCTCAAGAGATATCAAACTTATTTGCAAAATTTTTTGAAAATGTTTATAGTTTATCAAACATAACTTCTGGCTACAATGATATTGGTAATAACAATAACTGCTTCTTCGATATACCAAATTTTTCAATTACATCAATGGATATTCTTGAATGTCTGTCCTCCTTTAAGGAAGGATGTGGACCCGATGGAGTTCCTACACTGTTTTTGAAGAACTTTGGTTATGTCCTAGTTGATCCATTAGCTTTGTTGTTTAATAAGTCTCTCAAAAATGGGGTATTTCCTGATGAATGGAAAGTTTCCCACTTAATACCAATTTTTAAATCAGGAAAACGGAATGATGTAATGAACTATAGAGGCGTGTCCATCTTATCATCAATTCCCAAACTGTTTGAATGTATTGTTAGTCGACATTTGCTCTTTTATGTTAAGGAACTGATATCAGTTGATCAGCATGGGTTTTGTAGTAAAAGATCTACATCTACTAATCTAGTAGAATTATCTAAACAAGCAATTAGTGCTATTGAATCTGGCAATCAGTTAGATGTTATTTACACTGATTTCAGTAAAGCATTTGATTCAGTACAGCATAACATTATTGAAATGAAATTGCGAAATTTAGGGATGAATGATAATTTGCTCAAGTGGATTATGTCATATTTAACAAATCGTAGACAATATGTTTTGTTAAATAAACATAAATCACAGGAATTTAAGGTTGTATCTGGTGTTCCTCAGGGTTCGCATTTGGGACCACTAATTTTCGTTCTCTTCATAAATGATATATCTAAAGTTATCAAACATTCAAAATGTATCATTTATGCAGATGATTTAAAGATGGTTAAAGTTGTCTCAACTTTATCTGACTCTACTTCTTTTCAAGACGATGTGAATTCTTTGGTGCTCTGGTGTATAAATAACCAGTTGAACCTCAATGTCAAAAAGTGTAAAGTAATAACCTTTCATAAAAAAAAAAAGCCGATTATTGTTGATTATTTTATGGGAAATATTAAGCTTGCAAGAGTTTTTGAAATTATTGATCTTGGAGTAACTTTTGATCAGTCAATGTGTTTCAACAGTCACATAGACAAAATTATTGCTAAAGCTAATTCTATGCTGGGTTTTGTTATGAGATCTTCCAAGGAATTTAAAAATCCCTGGACCCTATTAACTTTATATAGTTCATTTGTTCGATCACAATTGGAATATGCATTGGTAGTGTGGGCCCCATATTACAAGATTCATTGTGAACGTATCGAATGCATTCAAAAAAGATTTATTTATTTTATTCTTCGTAGAATGGGTTGGGAGTGTGACTTGAATATCCCATATGGTAGGCAACTAATCAATTTACCACCGTATATTGATAGATGTAAATTATTAAATATTAATACTTTGGCATTTAGACGTTTGATTGCACAAGCTTTGTTTATCCGAGATATTATATGCAGTAAAATTGATGCACCTGTACTTTTGGCGCATTTAAAATTTTATGTTCCAAATCGAAATTTAAGAAATCATGTCTTTTTTGTTCAAGATTTTCATAGAACAAGTTATGGAAGTCATGAGCCGATTAATGCAATGTTGAAATCCTTTAATATGTTTTCAGAATTATTTGATTATCACTTATCAAGAAACACCTTTAAACAGTCAATTATTTTAAGCGATTTGTCGTTGTAAATTGTATTAAATTATGTTATCGTAGTTTTTATTTTATGTTATAAAATTAAGTTACTTGTATTGTGAATTATTATTATGTATTAGGTAAGTCATTAAGGATTCAGTCCTGTTGACTAGATAAATAAATAAATAAATAAATAAATAAATAAAACATAAAGGAAAAAAAATAACAAAAGAAATGTATACCTTGGGTAGAAAATCTATTTTGATCTGTTCATGTCGAAAAGAAGCTTTAAATACATCCGACTGAATATTTTATGTTGGATGTACTCAAGTCATATTCTATACTAACATACTTTTGTGATGAAGACTGATGACAAATATCTGAGATAGAGAAAGGAAAATATCATTAGTTCTTTTATTATTAACAATCAAACTAAAAATATATAAAAGACTTTTAACAATAAATTAATATTGGAATAATTGTGAAATTCAATTGAATGAATTTTATATTTTATTAATTTTCTCTCGTTCATGTAATTGACAATAATAAACAAAAATGGAATTCTTTCAATATTTTTGTTCTGTTTAAAAAATAATTGATTATTATACAATTTTCCCATCTGTCAGATAAAATAAAAAAATGTATAAAGAAAATATAAAATGAAATTCTTTTCATATTTATTAAATGAATAAAAATAAAAATTTTCAGTTGTCAGTTTTGTTGTTTAAAAAACAGTGTCAATTTTGGACATGTTAACATTCTTACATGACAGAAATATTTATAAGTAACTCATAACAAAATTTTACATAATAAAACAATAACAAAATTTGTATAGTGAAATATAGAAAGTGTTACGTTCTAAATATAAAAACATCATAGTTAAGGCATGTAAGATATCTTGATATTTAGATCATTGAAAATGGAAGTGGAGAAAAGTTTTTTTTTTTATAAATTTTTATGTAAAAGGAAAAACTTTTTTGTAATCAATCAATTGAATATAATTTTTTTTTTTTTTGCCTTAACTCACAAATTTTCCATTCGTTTTTTTTTTGTTTATTTCACCTTTTTTATTGAATTACTGACAAAAATACTTTTCTATTTTTTTTTCTTTTGTTTCTTATGAAATATAAGGATTGAACCTTTACATTTGTCTATATTTGAAGAGGGGAGCCTGTCACCTATATATATTATAAATTTTCTTCGCCATGGCAAAAAAAAAAAAAAGGAAATAACACTAAATACTAGCATAAAAATATGCATACACACACACACACATACACACATACACATACACAAATATACTGAATGTTGTGACAAAAAAAAACAGAATGTACAATTCCCAAAAGTTTTGTATTATATATTTCAAATATTCACACGTATTTTGTTCACAAAAAAAAAACATAACACACACACACACACATAATATTTATATAGTGAATATGTATACATTTATATAAACACGGAAGCCCAAAGATATATCTCAGCTATTTGACATTTTAACCTGATTCTCCTAATCACGTACGCATGAAAACTTTGACATAATGATTTGTGATTTCTTATGCACTGAATATAAGAAAGTAGAGTAAGATATAGAAGTGAAAGTACGATGGGTTATATAAGGTACGAAACACAGTGTTGAAGCAACAAAAAAAAAATTGGGTAGCGATGGTTCAGTACAGAAACAGAATAGCAACAAAAAAAAAAAGGCAACGCACAAAAAAAAAAGGATACAAATTTATTAAGGTTTCAGCAAGATGTATATAATTCATGTGTGTGTGAAGGTTTTTTACTCAATATTTTCATTCCCATTCTCCCCACCATTTATATAGAAAAAATAATATATTTTTTTCTTCTTGTTTTCTTTATTCTCTCCACTCGGTAAAAAAAATAACAGAGAAGCATGATCTGTTACTGAATCTGATGAGGAACAACATTAAAATAGAAATTTATCATAACACAAAAATAAGAATAAAAACAGAAACTAAATTAGAAAATATTAACATTATTTTGTATATCCTTAACTAATAAGTAAATAAGGATATAAGGATAAAACATCAACCATTTACATCAAAATATAAAAACCACGAAAAATTTTGTTTTTCTTTATGAAAGTGGTTTTCTCATATTTTCCATATAAATTTTTATATTTCATTTTTAAGAGTGGAAAAAATTTATCCGCAGAAAAAAGAAGAAAAAGAAGAAAAAAAAAAAACTTTACATAAAAATGATTTTAATATTTTTAATTAAATTATACTTTTTTTTTTTTGTTTTTAGAAAATAACTTTGGTTCTATAATATTTTCTCCTATAGACATATTTTATATTTTACGCAGAAAAGAAAAATGGGAAAAAGAATTAATTAGGCAAGATATTTTCTGTAGTGCAAATTATATGATAAAAGCGGCAACGGTTTTCTTCTTCTTTTTTTTTTTTGGCAGAAAGAAAAAAAAATAATAGAGTTTTAAAGATAAAAGGAGATAAAGAAGGAATGTAATCAGAACTCATTTTAGGATAATACATTTTTATTTATTAAAAGCTTCTGAGTCTGATTGCAATAACAACAAAAGTAACTGGAAAACAAATATATATAAGAGCAACAGCAAGAAGAAGAAAGAAAAAACGAAACAGAAAGAAAAAAATAAAACATAAAAGTTCACAAAATATATCCAGAATGTAATTTATAGTCTGTTTGTATATTTGGAATGTTCAATCCTTTGATTAAAGGGAATTTAGTATGAGAGAATAGGAGTGTGTGTGTGTTTGTGTGTGTGTGTGTATATATATTTGCGTTCCCGTCATCTACCAATTCGCTTGATCTATAATTTATGATAAGTGACACCAAAAAAAAAAAAGCACTCGCGCAAAATTAAATTGATGAAAGACAAAAAAAAACAAAAGTATTTGTGATTTTTTGTTCAAATTGGTTTTTTTTTAATTTGTCAATATTTTTATTTGCTTTTTTTTTACCTTTAATTCAATTACACAATTAGAATTATTATTCTAAAATTGGAATTTTAACATAAAATATCAAATTACTGATCTGTAGGAAAATTTACTAATATTTTTTACATTAAACTTTATTGTCTGATTCTGCGAACAATTTATGTTCATATTATTTTACTTTTACATGATTAAATTTTTCTTTACATTATTGCCCAACGAAAAGTGCAGTTTTATTTATTTTTGTACAAAAACGTTATAATTACTAATTAAAACTAACACATCTACCACACATGAACAATTGATAAAAAAACTGAATAATTACACATTAGTTGTTGGAAACAATTTAAAAATTAACACCAAATAATAAAAAATTATATTCTCAGTAAAACTTCATTTGGAAAATTTTATTAAGTCAACAAAAAATAATAATTAGTTTCAAACAAAATAATAAAAGCTTATTTTGAACAAACATCAAAATTTATTGAAAAACATTCTCACGTTATTTATGTTTTCTTGAAACTACATAATTGAAATATGAAATTAAAATAACATCAGGTTTTGTAATTTTCAATAAATTCAATTATCTCAGCAAAGCACAAAAGAAAAAAACTTAGAAAATAAAGAACGTATGTTCCTCATACACAATTTCTGAAATTAGACAAAAGAATTAAGGAAAAGAAAGAACATGATAGTTTGTTTACGGAACTAGTTTCAATATATAAGATCTAAAGAAGAAAAGTGAAAAGCTAACGAATACAGAATACAATTATTATTCTTATAAAATTAAAAAAAAAAAGGAAGAAGATAAAACATTAATTAGATTCCTTTTGAATGTTTGTGACTTTACTTTATGGCATTAGAATTTTTCATTCTTTTATATTCTGTTGTTTGTGTTATTGTTGTGAGACGTAATCGGATGTATAAAAAAGAAAGAACAAGGCGTAGTTAAAGAAAAATAGGAAAATAAGAAGAAAATGAAGGAAATAAGTCGATTGCTTGGTATAACAAGAACCGGGTTTTTATTACAATTTTTTCTCTCTCTTTCTATAAAATAAGAAACATAAACGGAACTCTCTACAATCTTTCTTATTAAGCTTGAATTTCTTTCCTTTTTCCCTTTTTATATTCCATTTTTAATACGGAATTGTTCTATAATTGGATTTAAGACTTAAAAAAGCTCACTACAAAAGATTTCAAGTAATTTATATATAAAATTTTGTTATGTTATCTTTTCCTTTATATAAAGGATAAGACAGTCAACAGTGTCGACATTTTTCCATTTTTTCTAATTTTATTGAATTTTATTTTTATTAGAATGTTTTATTTTTATAATTGGGATTTTCTATTATTAAAATGTCGTTTCTAGATTATTTTTCCTTTCCTATATATAATTCCTTTTAATTAAGTCCAATTACCTCTACGGTATAAACCAAATATATAGAAAAGTAAATGTTTTCATGAATACAATAAAACAAACATTTTAAAATTTTACACAATTAAAATACAATTTCTTAAAATACAAAAAAATTTACTTTCTCCTCGTGTCTCTTTTTCCTCTCAATTTCTTTAAGAAAAAAAAAAAAAATAAATATAATTATCTCATTACCAGATCTATTTTTATTTTACTTCTTGTTTTCTTCCTTGTTTATACACCCACCTAAACACACCACCCACCTAAACACACATAACATATAATAAAAAGAGGTTCACTTTTGTTCTTCCCGTTAATTAGTCTGATCACGTTTTTTTTCTTCTTACCTACTTTCCCGCCTTTATTCTTAACAAATAAAAGAAAAACAGTTAAAAACAAAAAAAAAAAAAAACAAAACAACAAAAATAACAAGAACAAAAACAACAAAATACACTGACGTATAAAGAATTATATGCGTTGTTCAAACAACAAAATAAAATAAATAAACAAGGAATACACACACACACATATATAAACTAAATACAAAAACATACACACAAACACACACACACACACACACCCACAGACACTTATGTACGATTAATTTTCTGCCTCAAAGTTTTTCTTTTTATAGGTATTTTCAATTAAGAGAGCATTATGAGAGGAAAAGAGACTGGAAACGATTTTTTGGTGGGGTGTTTTTTTTTTTTTTTTTTCTTTGACTTAAATTACCTTTAAAATAGAATAAAACAAAAATAAATGAAAGCCAAACAAATTTTAAAACAATTGGCAACCACAATTACGTTTTATTTACAAATATTTTTTCTCTCTTTTTTTTCTTATTTATATTGTTGCAAATGTTTCAATTGAAAAAACAACCTAAAGATAAACATAGGAAAAAAGAAAATATTCTTTTCTTTTAAATTTAAGAAAACATTTTTTTTTTTCTATACCAATTCTACAACGGAATTGCATTTCCGTTTGTTTTATATTTATTTTTTGAATCAAAACTCAATTTGTAAATGGATTTTAATTTTCCTTTTCTTTCCTTTTGTTTTTTTTTATTTCCCCCCCCTTTATTTTTCTTTTTACTTCTTCCGTTATTATTGTTTAGTGTATTGTATTGGTAAATAGAAGAAAAAGAACAAAGTAGAAATGGTGCAAATGATAAGGGCCATAGTTTGCAACTAAGATTCAAGATAATTTCTCAATAAAACTGTAATATGGAATATGAATTGAGGTTAGAATATATTGACCATACAAATTTATAGAATCATTTATAGCATCATTTATAGAATACCAAGAACCCAGAAATATTTCCATGATAAATGAGATCCCAATGAAATAATCTGACGTATGTTCTGAGTAAAAAGTGAAAATCTAAATATATTTTCTCAATTGTTGATTAATACGACCCTCAAAACAGAACACACCATTATACGGGGGCTTGTTTTTTTTATAAATTTATAATGAACTTTATCTGAACATCATGAAAGTCAGGTGTGGCTTTGAATAATAATAAAAAATAATAATAATATTATGAAAATTGAGGAAATATTCCCTCATATTTGGAAAAATCCAGAATATAATAAAAATAATTTTTCTATGTTTTCTATTTTTCTTTTATTTTATCGCATGCAATAGTTTGTATAGGTAACAAAATACATAATAAATTTTTCTATATTTATATATTTTCTTTTATCATTTTCCATTGTAAAATAAGAAGGTGCGGTTATAAAAATAATACAATATAATACAATATTATGGGGTGGTAAAAATGTATTTCGATTTTAGATACGTATATAAATGGCACGTATTAAAAATATAATTATGCCATGGAAAAACAATAAAATAGTAATTTTATTTTATCTTGAAAATATTATTAGAAATCGCGAATTTTACATACAGATAATTTATAAGAATTTGATTGTCTTTTTCCCATCTTTGAATGAATAAGATTTAGCTTAATTCTTTTAATCAATAAAATAAATAAGACAAAACTGACTTGATTGTATATTATTCTGTGTCATCACTTAAATACAAATAAAGAAGAAGAACTGAACGTAAATAGTCAACTTTATTATAATATATTCTTCAAAAGAATATTTTATAAATGTTAAAATTCTGAACGAAACCAACAATTTACCTTTATTTAATTATCAAATATTTTCAAATAAAATACTTTAAACTAAAATTATTTTTGTCATTTTGGTGATGATTAAAATTATATTGAATTAAAATCTAAATCAACGTCAGTAAAATTTGACAAAAACCATAAATGCAGATTAATGTCAAAAAAATGTTCAATTGTTTTGGTATTAATTATTAAAATGCAAAGTTTTCATTTATTTTTCATTCAGCATTCTTTTTTTTTTTTTTTTATTAAATAAAATTCAACAAAAATCAAATCAGTCATAATTATGTATCTGTTTTAATTAAAATTCTGTCAAATTAAAGGGATTTAAAAAAAAAATAAAACTAAAACAATAAAAAAAAAAATTCATTAATTGTTAATGTTGAGGGAAAATTATAAAAAATAAAAAATGTTTTAAAAGTATTGTAGGTATAGATAGAAATTGTCTATTATTCTAAAAATAACATAAAAACATCATGTTTGACTATGACAGATTCAATGACATAATGAATATCAAAAGGAAAATCTGTATAACAATTCAAATAATTTTAATTGAATACAATATTTTCTATGTGTCAATGAAAATTTGACTGAAAGGAAATTGAGGATTAATTAAATTTTTTTCTTCTTTCATTTAATGTTTACATATAATTTCAATAGTTTATAATAATCATACAACAATAACAAATATATATTACTGGATAATGAAATATTCATGTTAACATAATTTAATTATCTATGATTGGTTATACAAAACAATTCATTTCTAACAAACTTTTATAATAAATTCTATAATAATTTTATCGTATAATTTCTTACCACAAATATTTAAAAAGAAATTATAAAATAATTGTAATGTTTCCAGTCACTTGAACTTTTAAGATTAAATTAAAAAATAGACAATTGACTTAACCAAGTTTTTATTGTTTTAGTGTAGTTGTTAGTTTAAAATCGTATTTCTTTTGGTTTATGTTTCTTAGGGTCATACAGAATCATGAGTAATTAACAAATTTATATTAAAATCATAACATTTAACATGAAATTGAAGACAAACAATATTTATTTACTCAAGTCGTTTTTCATTGAAATTTGTTTTGGAAAATAAACATAATTTTCACAAACATTACTATAGTTGGAAGATTTTAGAAACATTGGCTTGTGTATGAACTCCTTAAATATCAGTATCATAAATTCGCCAATCAAAATTTAATAATAATAATGTATTAGTGTATGTAGTTAATGACAGACGTTTATGTGACCAGACTTAAAATTTGAATAGAATTTAATTTAAATTTCATAAATAAATATTTACAATCAGGCTTCAGTTTATGATCTTGAGTAATATTTAGACAGCAAACAAAGTCATCACATTATATACACAATCTAGGGAATAGATTTCCCTTCTTTATTTGCTCTAGGGCAACTGGACAATCTATAAGTAATACAAATGGCGTAATTTCTAAATTTTTCTTTTAATATTAACTGTACACGATCTGAAAGCTATTTTTTGTGTAATCCATTGCGATTAAAAAAAAATGATAAACACAAAGGTAAAATTACATTCTTTCATTAAAAAAATTCATTGTCAATTATTCTACAAATTCTAGAACCAAATTGAACTAACAGCCAAAATAATATTTTGATCATCTTGTAATAATTCACTGATTTGACTGAATTGATAAAAATCGTCTTTCTTATTATTCTTAAAGTATACATTCTACGCCAGAGTTTCAATAAAGAAGATTATGACTTGTGTTTGTATCTTCCTTTCCTTTAAAACTATTCAGTAAGAAAATCAAAGAGCTAATATTTGTGATTAACAAACAAAATTATAAACATTTGAATATTTTTTGATTTAATTAATTTACTTTGTCCATAATCAAACTGAAGAAATATTGAAATTATCAGTAAATTAAAAATCATTTTACAATACATAAAACTTGAAAGTAATTCTTGTCATAAAATTAAAGAAAATTATAACAACTAGTATTTGTCTCACATAAACTTAACTATTCCATTACTGTGTTACAGCAGTAAAATTTATGAATATTATAATTTCTACATTATTTTCAGTTAATAATAAAATTATAGACTAAATGATTATCGTTTAATTATTAACTATTACATAAGACGTAACTAGTTAAAATGTAACTATGATAATAATAATAATAATAATACAGTTTTATGTGAAATGTATGTACTTAAAATATTTTTACAAAGAATTTCAGAATTTCTACACAAGAATAACAAAGTCTAAAATAGATATATTTACTACAAAAAGCTTTATTTTATCTCCTAATTATAAATACCTTTCATTCCATCTCATTACTATTATTATTATCGTTATTATTATTATTATTATTATTATTATATTTATGGCCTTTGTAAAGTCAAAGCAATTTTTATTTCTGTTATATAATTATTTGCTATTTTTGGGTAAAGGGTAAAAAAAAACTTTGTAAAACCTTTAGAATATTTAAAAACCAAACAAAAAAAAACAAAAAAAAAGCGGTAGCTTTTATAGTTTCATCAGAAAACAAAATTTAAAAAAAAATATAAAAATTGTCATTTGTAATTTCCCTTGAGATAAACTTTTTCCTGTTTTTTCTGTTATTTTCTTGTTTTTCTGTTGTTTTTTCTGTCACAAGTTTACCTCTTACTAAACGTCAATTTTTAGGCATTTTATCGTTCCATTGTAATGTAATGTAATTGTAAAATATTGACGCTGTTTTTTTGGAAATTTTAATTTCCATTTTATAAATTCTACATTTGAATGAAAAAACCATTTAATGAAATAATATTTATTCTTTATAAAAAAAAAAAACAAATAATTCTTTGTGACATCATTTAAGTAATTTAAGAAAAATTAGTTGAAAATCCAACTAAAATATTTGACCGACAAAAGCAAAAATGAAAAACAGAAAAAAAATTTATATCAATTGTTTAAAGTAACATTGAAAATTTATTTGATGCTTCTAAAAATATAATACATTAAAAATTTCCATACCTAATAGAAAACAAATAAAATCATTTAATATGATCAATTAAGTTCAATCAACAAAATTTTGTGGTCACCAAAACAAAATATGTTCTGTATTCTATATTTGTTGTTAATCGTATTTAAATCAGAAAATTAATTTCAATTTAAATACATAATTTTTGCCAAACAAAAAACACACACACACACAAGAGAAAAAATTGGGAGAAATATTTTTTGTCCTCTGTTCTCAAGCATAACATAAAAATAAAACACTTTTTTTTTATTTTATTTTATTTTATTTTATTTTAGTCTTAAATTGTTGCATTTAGTAGAGGGGAAAAAACAAAAAAAAAAAAAAAAGCAGAGAAATTTAAGTAACATAATCAAAATAAATTGTTCACTCAGCACCACCTAAGCTTTTTATGCTCACACCGATGTATATTATGCGTGATTGTATTTTGTGGGTTTTCTAAAAGCGTTTATATTAACATCAAAACCCTTGGTGTTTTGTATATGGATTAAAATTTATCCTCCTCCTACCCACTCTCACCCACCTTCTTTATTTAGTCACAGTCAGTATATAAATATATATAAATATAAATATATGTTTATATATATATATATATATATATATATATATGTGTGTGTGTGTGTGTGTGTGTATGAATAAAAAAGGGGGTTAAATGGAAGTTTTACTCCCTCTTACCTTTATATATATATATGTATATATGTATATATATATGTATATATATTATAATATAGAATCTAATCTGCTATATTATATTTCGTTATATATAAAAGAGAAAAGGACATTTTTCATATTATATAATATGTTCATAATATACCAACCTACATATTTATTCCATAGGAAAAAAAAAGGTAACTACAAAAAAAAAGAAGAATAATGAAAGAAGAATACTTTTAAACAAGGTACGTAGGTATAATGTCAACTTTATTCTTTTTTTTTTTAACTGTTTTATAATCCAATTTATATATTTCGCGTTTTTTTTCTAAACATAAATATGTATTGTTGTTGTTGTTGTATTTATATTTTCTCTTTTGTTTCACAGATAAATCTATAATATGTAACATTCAGTCTTAAAAAGAAATTCCTATAACTACAATTATATGGGTTTTATGGAAGTTTTTACGTAAGTACCTACTCTTGCCAAACAGGCAACAACAATATATTAATTAGATGATTAATATTTTTAATTTTTCAATTAAAATGTTATTAAAGAAAAATTGATTGACTGAAAAATTTTCTATACCACAACCCAGCCTAATAATTTTTGTTCTATTTTTTTAAATAGAAAGAAAAAAAGAATACCCAGAATGGGTCAATTAATGTTTATACACGGATATCATAACTGTGTTCATATGTAATTATGATAAAAGATAAACAACAAAAGAACCGAACGATTCTTCTTAGGAAATCTGCATGTTTCCTGCGACGAATTGAATTAAAAATTTAATGTGCAGATGCTAGGTGGTTCAGAAATCACCCCAAAAATAGTAGATCTCAATGGTGAATAAAATCGAAAGGTTGCATGCCCTTGTAAAATAAATAAAACTAACTAACTAAACAACAAAAGTTTAAAAATCATCAAATATCTATAAAGGTAAATATTTTTCTGTTCTAAATATACGACAAATGTCATTATCATAACAGTGTCTAAATGATGACACAATCATTACAATCATTATTGAGAAAAAATAAAAAAAAGAAGAAGATAAAGAAGAAGATTTTTCATTATAGATTGATTATTAAATGAAAATAAAAAAAAACCAAAAAGAAGAAGAAAAAAAACATCGCAGAAAATTGGAAAAATTAAAAAAACAATCTTTTTTTTTTTTGTTTTTTTTTTTTTTCATTGATTGATCGATTTTAATCAATCAATGTCGATTTTATTAACGTAATACAGATTGAATTTTAAAAATCGTCTTTTCTTTTTTATCTCTTTCTCTCTATCTCTCTCTCTCTCTCTCTGTTATAATGTTTAACTCAAAAAAGATATCAGAGATAGTCCTTTTTTTTTTTTTACTTCTTTTTGTCGAGGAAAATCAATGAAAACATATTGATATTGCAGAATGGACGATTTGGTTTTGAATTTCAATTTTTTTTCTATTTTATATATTTTTTTTTATTCTCTCATCTGTTTCTTCTTATTCTTCTTCTTATTCTTCTTCTTTTTTTTTTTTTTGAATACCAATTTTCTCTGAACGTGACCTCCTCATTTTTATAAGAATGAGCCCCAAAATTGAATAGTTTTTAAGGTTTTTTAATAAAAATATTGTCCACTTTAGGATACGGAAAGTAAAAAAAAAGAGAGAAAAAAAAAAATATCAATTGATTCTAAAATTGATATTGGATTGGAATTTAAGGGATAAAATTTTGGTGTGTGTGAATTTTTTTACTTTTTCGTTTTTATATTTGAAATCATTAAAATTTTAAGATGAAAAAAAAAGAAGAGATGAAATAAACCAGAGTGGAAACAACTATGTGATGCCTATGCGGATGATAACTCATATTTCTTCAATTATTTATAAGAAAAGAATCCTCATCTGTCATTATTTAGGAAGGCCAAAGAAAAAGAAAAAAAAAAAAGATGAACCAACAGAAAATTGAAATCCTATTATTATTATTTCACCATTAATATTGAATGTCCAATTTCTTATTCATTCAAATTTGTATGCGTATCCTTACGCATAGTCAGAGTCCCACACACGCCGCACTTATTCAAAAAAAAGAAAGCAAAAAATGAAAGAAAATGAATGAAAAAAAAAAGGACTCGACTTATATACCCTTTTTTTTTATTCCACACAACTTATATATATATATGCCGATCTCTTTTACGCTTTAATACTAAATATATAAAAAAAAAAATATGTGAGAACAAAAAGAAGAACAAGAAGAAGAAAAAAAATGTATACACGAACCCAACCGTTAAATTGAATTCATAATATACATATAACAAATGTATAACATAGCTATAACGTATTTCATATATATGTTATTATATCTTCATGATGATCAAATCATTTCGATTTCGATTTATATAATAAATAATATAAATGATAGAAAAGTAAAATGATCGAAAGAGAGAAAATATATGTTGTTGTTGTTTTTCTTTACTTTAAAAGTTTAAGACATTTTCTCAATTTTATTTTTTTTTTTTTTTGTTTGTTTGTGACAAATATAACAGGAGTGAAAAACTTATTATTTGCTTTTTTTTATTTCCGTCACAAACGTATACAGTTTGTAACCGTAATAGTGAAGTAGAGTGAAAAAAAATAGAAACTATTTTATTTACTTAAAAATGTATACTGTAATCTTTATCCTGATTCCGCATGATGTTCCATTATAAAAATTGAAATTGAAGAAAAATGGAAAGAAAATAACAATAGTTCAGTTTACAGAAAGCAAAAAAGTAAAAAAAAAAAAAAAAAGAAAAAATTGAAAATCTATTTCCGTATAATAATAAAAATTACATTTCCACATCGTTTGACATTACATCCTTTATTAAAAAAAAAAACAGGAGAAGAAGAAAAACGTAAGAAAAAATAACGTCAGTTTAACCCATTTTTATGTCTGTTACGGAAACGATGTTCATTTTTTTTTTCTACTTTTTATTCTTCAACAAAAGAAAATAACAACAAACACATTTCTTTCAAACCGATATATACAAATAATTTTTGTCAACACAAAAAAAATTGTTTATCTTATCAAGAATAACATTTTTATTTTCAATTTAAAATAATTAATAAATAAATTGAATTATATTCAACTTTTTGTCGAATTGTCTGTAGAATCGAGATGTACAATGCAGCCAACAATATCGGTTAAGCTAAGAATGAACATCTTATTCTAGAAGTAGTCGCATGCCAACTACAACAGAAACGTAAAACTTTGTCGGTGCTCTACGTTAACATAATTTTGTTACCGACAAGGGGGAAAAAAAACAACATATATCTCATGTAGGTATTATCGATATTACATTACATTAAATATAAAAGCTGTTAACAATTTCATAATAATAATTGATTAAACCATAATTACAGATATTATGATTATTATATAAATGTAATTAATTTATGAACGCCTATAAAAAAATTTCTATACTCAACACAATAATTGTTTAATAATAATATCATTATTTTATTACACAAACAGTTAATTTATAGTAAAATAATTAGAACGAATTATTTAATATTTTCTCTTTTGTTGGCAAACTAAAATCAAAACTAAAACTTTTTGTATTATAGTTTCTCGTTTTCATAATAATTATTATTATTACTATTTTCTTCTTCTTCTTCTTCTTTTTTTGTATTTCGAGAATTTCCTTCTTCTTCTTCTTCTTCTTCTTCTTCTTCTTCTTCTTCTTCTTATTTTTGTTTTTGTTTTTGTTTTTTTGATAAAATTCGTACAGAAAATCCAATTAAATGAATTAATTCGATTTTCATCTGTAAATTATTTTAATTAAAAATAATATTTGTTTACTTTTCTTCTTTTTTTTTTTGAGGATAATTTAATTGTTGTTCTTAATTCTACACAAATTCGATAAATAAATGAAAGAATTCAAATTTTTTAAAACAAAAAAAAAAAAAAATATTCTCTCAATTATCAAAATAACTCTGAACTTTGACATTTTCAATGTCCAAAATTTGAAAATTCTATAAATGAAGAATTACATTTTATTCCCTTCCCTAATCTTAAAAATGTTAATTTCACATTGTGTGTGTGTGTGTCCGTATATATTTTATACAAAAACAAAATCAAAGAATCATTAAAACTCAAAGTCATTAAGTTGTTAAAATTCAACTAAAAAGTTTTTACTTGATAACCCTTTTGGATTTTTTTTTTATTCGTTTTCTTTTCTTACCAACAACAAAAAAAAAAAAAAGAAAGAAACGAAACGAAAGAAAATGAAAACAAAACCTAAAGTTCACCCTGACAAATATTCATTCGAAAAAGGAAAATAAATATATTAATCAGGGATTAAAATTGAACCGGTATTTTAACCGAAACCCGAACAGAGGTCGTGACTTTTATACAAAAACTAAATAAATTTTCGTTTGTATAAAAACAAAAACTCCCATTGAACCACTTTAAATCTTTTAAAATTTAAATGAATTAGATCCTAAAATAATAACACCACAATTACCGGAAATATTCGTAAAACAAAAGCACCTGAATAGAAGTTAACCTGAAACGTAGATACAGTGAACGAGTGAATTGTGCCCTTTTATTTCGGTTTTACTTCCTGATTTTTTTATAAGAATAAACTTTTTAATTACTTATCCGAAGAAATAATATAAAACGGGAAAATAAAACAAATATTACGTAATTTTATTAAGATTATAATAATTTTCTATAATGGAGATCATAAAAATATTTGTTTCCTCAACGTTGAATCAATTAAAATTATTTTATAATTATTTTTTTTAACACTTTTCTGAATTGGTGTTGCAACCCAAAAAAAAAGTTTTCAAATTTGGATTTATCCAGGGTATGAGTTAAATTTTCCTTTAATATTGTTTTTGATATTTTGGAACCTAAAGGAAAATTTTGAATCGTTTTATATCTTCATCACCTTGAAAACTGTTAGGCAATAACTATTTAAACTTCATTGTTTTATGGTGCCACAAAAACACACAAAATAATAATAAAAAAAATTGTCTAAATTTTTACGACATTTTCGTTTCTTCTCATTTTTTTCTAAATTTTATTTATCCTTTTCCTTTACTCCTTATAGACAACAAGCGAAACTTTTTTTTGTTTTCTTTTTCTTTCCTTATTTTAAAAGACTGATTTACATATAAGAGATCCCTTTTTTTTTATATAATATTTTCATCGTACAACCATAAGTTAAATCACATTAAATCATCCAACAAGAACACAAAAAGAAAAAAAAAAAAGAAATGAACGAAGAATAAAAATAAAAAAACACACACACAAACAAAATGTAAATTTTTGAACTGCTTATTTTATCTCAATTTCACTTTCATACGCTTACTTTCTTTTTACACACATATGCACAGACACACACACACACACACACATTCATACACCCAAATTCACATTCACACATTTAAACACAAATTTATTTATGCAAAGATGTCACCATTCTACTTTCCCCTTATCCAGGTTCTTTTGTTTTTTTTTTCTTTTCTTTTCCATTCTTTTATCCCCATACATTTTCCTCATATATGAAGGAAGAACAATTTTTGTTAAACTTTCATTTCCACAATTTTCTTCTTTTTGGTTTTTTTTTTTTTCTCATTTTTTGATAAAAAATTCATAATACAAAAAATAAACGTAAACGAAAGAAAATGGATGGAAAAAGAAGAAGAAGAAGAAGAAGAGTAAAGATGAAAAAAAAAAAATAAATGCAAAACGAACCATAACACGAACACACACAAAATGAAATATAATTCATTTATTTTTTTGTTCTTCTTTTCATTTGGATCATACATCAAACTATTCTTGTCCTTGGCTAAAAAGATGAAAAAAAAAAATGTAAATGGAGAAAGGTGACAGAAGAAAGAAGAAAGAGAAAAACATGTTGAATGGTGAAAAAATTTCCTATTCACACAATGACATTTTTACCGCGTTACAATCTTTACTAACAAAAATTTTCACAATTTTATATAAAACTGGATGGTACGACACCAACATATTTTCATTCTTGATAAATATTAAAATTTAGATATTTTCTTATTGTTTTTTTTTTTCTGTACTGTACAAGATTTGAAATGAACGAATAAAAAAAAAAACCATAAGCAAATATTTTTAAGCAGAAATAGGTGCGGATCCCTATTTTCTATAACTTCAACTTATACAATTTAACTTCTTTTTTTTTTCTACCAAAAGTTCCCCTAACAAAGAAATGTTAGTGTGAGAGAAAGAGAGAGAAAGAGAGAGAGAGTGTTTAAAATAAAATTAATTCTAAAAACTTAATTTCACTTAAAAACGTTTTTCCATTCGTTATTCCAATTTTCAACCCGCGAGAAACATTAAATAATTAAAATTCAAAACGGAAAACGGTTTACTTTGTTACGAAGGTATACTTTCGTCTTCTTCTTCATCTTCTTCTTTTTTTTTCTTGTTTTTCTTTCATTTTCTTTCTTTGTTTTTCCTCTCTTTGTTTTTTTTCCTCTTGTATTTTCTCGAAGTGAGATGAAGAAGAAAGAAAAAAAAAACGGAGTAAAAACCTACACAATATTTTTGTAGAATAAACGTCGACGTTTACTCTACGCAATACAAAAATCAATAGACCAATGCGGCCTTTAATGCGGATCACAGAAATAACACAATGAAAATGTTATTGTGGTCAAGTCAACAGATTTTTTTTGTAACAAATAAATTATTTTCTTAAACATTTCAGATCAGAAGGAGATTTCATGATTTAAATTTTAAATGAGAATATCCCATCGGTATCTATATGACTTTATTAAATTCGAACACGCAATTTTAGTCAATATAATTTCCATATTCGATCAACTTTGAATTAATTAAAAGTCGCCTGTCTAATTGGTTATCCACTTTGGCACATAATAAAATAACAAAATAAAATTAGAAGAATTTACAGAAATTGTTGAAATAAAATAAACAACATTTTATGTTTTATTTTTGTTGTATACATTTATATGGGATCATCTCTCTTCCATATGAGAAACTTTTGAACTTCAAAAAACTAAAAACTTTAAGTCAAAAACATATACAATAAAAGTCAGACAAAAACTAAATTATTAAATGAATAAAAATTGTGAATAATAGTAACTGGTAAAATAAAAGAAAAAGTATACATTTACACACACACACACACACACACACACACTCACACACATAACAAACAACCCAACATAATTGTTAAAAATCATTATATAAATTTTGTATTTAAATTTCATTTTATATTTCATTGTATTTGAGTAGATTTTATTTGTTGCCTTTACATACGAACGATGTCAGGTGACAATTTATATTAAGTTTTCTTTCACATAATATGCTGGGATAATATAAATTTTCTTCTTTTTTTTTTGTTTGTTCATTCATTTAGAAAAGATGGAAAGTTTTGTGTAAAATGTAAAACTTCCGACTTGATGTTACAAAATACAATTTTTCATTATTTGTTAAATATTAAAATGTAGAAAAAAAGAACTGTCCGAATTTAACTGTGTCACGTAAACATTTATTCTTTTCCTATGAAAATTGTTACAATTTTTATTACTTCCAGGGATCTATATTTTTATAAAGACTTCATCATCTGATTGAACTATTTTTTTTTTTGTTATTTGAGGAATTTATATTTTTTTATAAAGACTTCATCATCTGTTGCAAAAACTTGGATATGTTAGCGTTTCTATGAAAACTTAAAGAGTATAGCGTGTGGTCTGTTATTATTTTAACCTATAAAAATAATAGCATAATAATAAAAATAAATAGGATTTTCTATTTGACTCAAATAAAGACAAAACAAAAAAAAAAGACATTATTAAAACGATGATGATGATGATGATGATGATAATGATGATTATGATGAAAATAGTTTACCTTCACGTATTCAGATATATTGTTGAAAAAAGTTGAAAAGAGAGAAAAGGGTTAAAATTTATCCTATTTTTTTTTTGTGTAACTTTTTTTTTTTGTTTTGTCTTGATAATAGTTTGTAGTTTCATTTAACTGTATTTATCTCATTTAAATAAAGTTTTAAAACAATAAAATTACGTTTTAATCTTGAAAGTTTTATTTTATTTTCTTTTTATTTGTTCTTCTTCTTTTTCTTCTTCTTCTTCTTCGTTCTGTGTTTTCTTTTTTTTCTTTTGGTTTACATAATATGAAGAAAAAGGTGAAAAATAAAAGTTAAAATCTATATAATGAAATTCTAACAGAGAAAAATAACAACAAATACAACAACAACAACTAAAAGATAAAAAAAAAACTTTTTCTGCTTAATTTTGTTTTTATGAAAAATAATTAAAAAAAAAAAGAAAACAGAATTTAATTTTCATTAAAAATTTAAATGAAATTTACTTTTAATAGATCTTAATTTTACTTTTAGTTTTACTCTTTATCCCCCATTCACTTATCAACCTTTAATTACACACACACACGTGTGTGTGTGTTTTCTCATATAAAATAAACTATTTTTTAAATTATTTTGTAATTACAAATCAAGAATAAAGTAAAACTTTACCATAATTATAATAATTATTTATAAGATTTTAAGTTACCCTTTTTTTTTACATTTTCTTTTGTCATTATAAAAGTTGTCTTTATATGAGACATAGACACATAGGGACATAGGGACATAGGGACATAGAGAAGAGACATAGAGACATTGAGACATTAAAAAGGTAAAAATCCTGTTCTACTTTATTTTCTTCTTTTCTTTATAAGTAAATTATTATTATTTGTCAATCAGATATCTTTGCGGTACATAATTATATTTTTTTTATAATTATAACATTTTTAATTAATTATAAAATTTATTCTTTTATTTTAAATTCAGTGAAATTGTATATTTCATGTTTTCTTCTGGAAAAAAAAGACATTATTATTATTCGATTTTTCCATTCCTCTTTTTATTTTCTTACAGTTTCGTGAATACATTTTTTTTTTTTGTAATTGTATTTTACCTGCAATCGGCTTTAAAATTTCCAAATCAATAATTTATATGTGGAAGAAGAAGAGGAGAGAAAAATGTAAAACGAAAATATTAATGCATGAGAAGAAAAAAAAAATGTTTCTTCTTCATTTTATTTCGTTTTCTTGTAGGAAAATCTGTTCAAGACATTAACTTTTGAATGGGTATCTTTTTAAGAAATTCAATGGAAGCACAAATATACATATACACACAGATGAATGTTTCTTTATCCTATGATTTTATCTTTAAAATATTGTTAAGATATAAGAGACTTTAGAGGTACACTGCCCCTAAATATTTGACTTTTTTTTTCTTTCTTTTCTTTCCTTCGGTATCGATCAAATAATAATGAATAAATTTTTATGATCTGAATGTTGGGGAAAAAAAAACAAATCAAAAATTTTAAAGAAAAAACCAAAACAGTAAATATAAAAATGAACTTTTAAAAGCACATAAAATATTTTCTATTAGAGAATTGGCACTTGAAACTTTTAAGGAAATAATAAATGTAGTAAAATAAAAGATTTCCACTTGTCTGAATAAACAGTAAATAAAACTTTAAAGGAAGAAAAATAAGGAAAAATTAAAAAAGATTTGTTATTTTATAACAAACTTCAAAAACTTAAAGAAAATCAAAACAAAAAAAAAATGCCACAACAACATAAAAATGAAATAAAAACAAAAGAAAATGGTGGAAAAGTCACAAAAAAAAAAAGCAAAAAGAGACAAAACAAAATAAGACAAGAGAAAATTTTTTGTAATAAACTTAAGAGTGTAGTATTTTATTTATAAATGGTTTATGCCTCACTGATTACTTGGCGCTGAGAGCTACTTTTAATATTTATATTATTTGTTCAACGTTTCAGTTAAAAGACAAGACTATATACACAATTTACCATCCTGTAAAGGATTTTATATTTCCTTTCTTTTAATGAGTATTATTACCCAATTTAGAAGCAAATGTTGTTTTCTGGTTTGTTTTCCTGTTTTTCTTTTTTTCTTTTCATTCCCCCTTCCTACTACACTTCTTCTATTTCTACATTTTTTTTTTTGTATTTTATTTTCTCAAAAAAATATTTTCGTTTGAATGTTTTATTATTCAAAGAATTACGAAAATGGAGTTTTTTTCTATCTTTTTCTAAAGAAAATTTTCTTTTACTTTTTTTCTACAAATGTGAAAGAAAGGAAGAAGTATAAATGAATTTAGTTCTAAAAATTTTCTTTGTTAATCTACAATTTATCTCTATGAATAAAATTAAACTGATTTTCAATTGGAATTAATTTTTGTACTTGTACTTTAGAAATTTTTAGAAAAAGTAAAAATGTAACATTCTGGTTCTGGACAATAAACTATAAATCTGAATTTATCCAAAATGTACAAATATAATAAATTCCTTTATTATTCTGACTTTTATTTCATATTTTTCACTCTTTCCCTCTCTCTACTTTTTTCTACATTATGAAAAAAAAAACGAAAGTAAAAACCTAAAAATTATTACTTAAAATTAAAGCTCATTTATAATAAAAGAATAATGAAAGAAAAGTGCGACATCGTACATTATTTATTATATTAAAAACATTAAAGGAAAAATGGAAAGCAAAAAAAAAAAAAAAGGAAAAGAAGAAAAAGGCATGAAAACAATTCAAAATATTTCTTAACGCGTTTTTTATTACTTATTATTATTATTATTATTTTTTTTTTGTTCCTCCATGAACATACAAAAAAATGTTTTATTACAATTAAATATATATATGTGTGTGTGTGTGTGTGTGTGTGGTGTATGGTGTATGGATTTGTTTATGCTTCTGGCATTTTTTTTATTTCGTACAAAAAAAAAAGAATTTCTTCAATCGTTTCTCTTCTTCTTCTTCTTTTTCTTTTTTTTTTATTTTCTCTCCCAGGTTTTCTGTTTTTCTGTTTTTTTTTCCATTTTACAAAATATTTTAATGAGTTTTTAAAAATATAGGAAATTTTTTTTAACCAACTTCAACGTCTCTACCCTCACAGTCTATATTTATAAAGTATGGTCATGAGTTATATTTCTCTACTACCTATCTACCGAATACAAAAATAAAAATACAAAATAAGAGAGACGCTGAACGAGACAACCCTCCAAGGATATGCTTGTTTTTTTTTGTATCTAAATATTATTTTTTAATGTTAAAAAAATTAAAAAAACAAAAATTCCCTCACAAAAAAAAAACATATGCCGCAAATGTAGTTTTCCTAAATTCTCTTGATTAATTTTTATACCAAAAGAAAAAGTTCTTTCCATATTTTCTTGTTTCTATAATTTTATGAAAGAAAAAAATCAAATTTATTGCATCATTTTTTTCCGTCTGCAAAACTTTAATTTCAAATTTTCTTTGATGTTTATAAATTATATAAATGGAATTATATCCAATCAACTGAAAAATATTCATATTCATTTTTCTTTGTTTCTCATTATAAAATCTAGAGAGATCACTTATCATCGTATTTCAATTTTGATTAATTTTAATTAATTATATTTTATTTTCCTTTATTTAATATTTAAGAGAAATATGGGAAGAAAAAAAGGATAATAGAAGAACTGATCAAATTAGGTTAAATAAGGAATATAAATTTAACATTTGACCAACTAAGGTAGATAACTAGTTTTGAATTATTTCTTAGAAAGATGTAATTATTACGATCCTAAGTTTTAATGAAGGTAAATTTAAATGGAACAAATTCTTATATTTAATTTATGCTTAATAATTGAATAAATCTTTTGATAATTTGTAATTTAAAATTTTTTTATATGAAATCCCTCATAAATATACCCAAAAAATTACATTTTCTAATTTTATAGAAGAATAAAAAGGGAAATAAATAAGGGCGAATTTCTTCATTTTGTAGATTTTTTTTTTGGTCTCCAGAATTAGTCAAAAAAAAAATAATATAAAACATTCTCATCTTCTATACCAAACAACAGAATCATTAACATTAATAATCTTCCACAATAAAATAATTGAAATTAAAATCATCAACGCATTTTTATATTAATGAACGTAAAAAAGAATAAGAATAAGAATAAGAAAATATATCTAATCATCATCCATTCCAAAATAATTCCCTTGAAAATAATAATTTAATTTTTATTTCTCTGTTTTTTTTTTTCCTTTTTATTTTCTTCTTCCAAACCGAATAATTTTCTTCTTCTTCTTCTTTTTTTTTTTGTTCATCTTCCTTTCTTAACACAAGGATAAAAAAAAAGAAAATTTTCTTCTTCTAACTTTCATTAGTCAATTTGGAAAGATGCGAATTTTCTACTTCTTCCTTTCTATTTTTTCTTTTTTTTTCTGTTCTCGTTTATGACTTGGGCATGAATATTTATGTACGATCCTTTTCATTAATTTCATTGACATGAAAAAGAATTTAAATTATTCCCTCTTGGCTCTTCTACAATAAAGTGAGAAATAAGTGAGAGAGAGAGGAAGATAAGGAAAAAAAAAAGAATATTGTAAGGGTCGAATCAAATATATATTATTTGCGAATGATGAAATTCAACCAAAAGAGAGAGAGAGAGAGAGAGTGAGAGAGAGAGAGAGAGAAAGAAGAAAAAGATCCTTAATTTTGATCGACTTTAATTTATGAAACTATGATTAGTTTTTGTTTTTATGTTTATTTTACTTTGAGCCACACGATAACTGTAAATGAGAAAAAATGCACTTTAATGTCAATTCGTAATTACAAAAATTGTCAACGATTCTTAGCGGAAGCATTTTCTATTCAACCTTTTTCCGCATTTTTTTTTTTTTGTTCTGCTTTTAAATTTTTAACTGACTATAATAAATTTATTATCGGTCGTAAACTTAAGAATGAAAAAAGATTGAAAAGCAAATAACAAAATAAAGAATGAAAGAAAAAAGAAGAAAGTAATTTAATGAGTGTAAATTTTTATTATATTTTTGTATTTTGTTCTTCTTCTTCCAATCGATTTTTAAAGGATATTTTATTATTGTTTTTCTTTCTTTTTTTTTAATACGATCAAATAGGAAAGTATGTTCATAGAAAATAATAATACATTAATAAATCATTCATTGATTTTATAGAATTTGAAAATAATAAAATGAAAATGGTTTTAAACATTAAATTAAATAAAAAAGAAAACCTCACTAAACTCCTGTTAAACGTAAATGTTTTTTTTTTTTTTCAAATAATAAAATAATTTATGGGGTAGGAAATTAAAGTAAAAAACAAAAATTGTAGTAATGAAAAAAGTAGTAATATTTTTACAATTAACAGGATTCAATTAAATCAATGGCATTATTACAATTTATTACTCATTCAACGGAATAAAGTTGTTTCAATTTCAATGTTACGTGAAATAAAATGAACTTAATTTTCACTGTGTAATGAAAACTCATTTTCAATATTTCTTAATATTTAATTAATAAAATATTATTCTTACGATCTTTGTAAATATGAAACAAAAAAGAAATGAAAATATCAACATGTGAATGTCTAAAAGTCAAAAATAAAATCGACAAATAATATTATTGTTGTAAAAACCTAAAAAAGTCTAATTAATTTAAATATAAACTGACATCAAATGTTAACAAATTCAAGATGATGATAGCACGATCTGTATATTACAATAACTTTAAAATACAATGGTTTCACGTAAAATAATAAAATAGAAAGAAAACATTTTGTACTAAACTTTTTATTGAATTTTAATTAGAATTTTCATTTTTATTGGAATTACATGGAATCTTTACCAGGCGTCTCCACATATTTGGAAGAAAAAAAAACACAAATAATTTTCTCATTCCCATAAAGAAATAGAAAAACCCGTTTATATTTTTATCTTTTAAAGTAAACTGTTTTCTTATATTTTTGTTGCATACAAGAAAAATTGTAGAGAAAATGCATAAGAAAAATTGCACAAATATTGTCTTCTTAAAAATGAAGTAATATTTTTCTTCTTATCGATTTGGTCGACTATAAAATCTTATATAATTTATATCTATATTTTATTTTATTTCTTTATTTACGTAAACGAGACAATATATTTATGTGTAAGTATGTATGTATGTATATAAAATTGTATTTTGTAAAGATAAAACGAACACGAGAATAAGAATAAAATGTAACAAAAAAATTTCTCTCTTCATTCTGACTGAAATTACCCAAAAATATATTCTTCCATTGCGATATTTTTGGTAGTCTTTGAAAAGAAATTAAAAATTAGAAATTCTGTACAATGAATTGTATATTATTTATAATACGACTTTCTATGACACTTAAGAAACGTATTAATAAAATATGATTATTCACAACGAAAGACAAAAAAAAATAAATAAAATGTAAATTCATATGAAATGAAAATCAAAATGTTAATGTTATTTTTCTAACTGAAAGTGCCATTGAAATGATCATCATAACATGTACCCATTATAGAGAAAGAGTAAAAAGAAAAAAAAAAGGAAAGCGATTCTTATGTGAATGTTAAAGCGGGTGTGGATAATATGTGAAAGGAACGATATGATAATATATGTTCGCGTTATTTAAGGGTCGTGAAAAAAGAATTGAAGTAAAGGAAAGAAAAAAATATTATTTATTTTTAAAGAAGAAAAAGCGGAAAATTACGTTCGCCCTTTTTGCCTTTTTCCATCATCTCCTCTCTTACCTCACCAAAAAAGAAAAACTTCAAAGCAATTTTATTTTTTTTTCTGCTTTTTTTTTTTGGGAAAATTTATTAACGTTTAGAGAAGAAAAAATGGAATTTTTTTTTTATTCAGAGATAAGACGGAAACCATAAAATGGCGTTTCCTCTACAAATATGTGTGTAGATAATTAGGATTTTTTTTTTGCCTTTTTTTATCTCTTCCCATCTCACTCTTAACTTTCAACATTTACTCTCTCAGTTTTTCCCATTTTTATTATTTCTGGGCAAATTAGTTTTACACGAAATAAGATTTTCATTTCATTTTTTTTTTCTTATTATTATTTTTTTATACAGTTGAAAGTGAAGTTGAAGTTGAGAAGAGGTCAAAGGAAAATGAAATGAATATTCGTTTTCTTCCCTTTTTTTTCTCTTGTTGGTGTTAATTTTCTCGTTTTCTCTTTTTTTTCTGTTTTATTTTATTCTTTTTCCTTTTATAATTGGGTCAATGGACTTTAAAAATATTCTAGGGATCTTGAAGTCAATGCCAATGGCGATAGACGTCATATTTATAAATAATGAAAAATTCTCAAATAATGAACAAATTTTAAATTTTTTTTATCTAATGACTAAAATGACGTTACTCAGACTAAATAAATTATTAGTTGATTCTGCAATGAATACATTTTAGTTGAAGTATTTGACAATTTGAACCTATTTATTCACTTCAATGTCAAATAACATAATTTATTTTACAATCAAAATTAATGCAATTTTAGATAATGAATATCGATTAACAAATTAACGCATAATAAAAGGGGTGAAGAAAAATCCCCACATTGCAAAAAAATTGATGCAATGTTTTATAATTTAATGTAAATAAAAAAAATGTGTTTTGTAAAATTAAATCATTAAAATATAAAACAATAATATATACATGGTACCTACATATAAACACAAAACACAAAAATGTTTTTCAACCTTCCAAACACTACCCAATACCAAATAAAAAAAAAAAACCCCCCTACTATCCTTTTAAATTAATTGCAACGAAAATGTTCATCATCCCTCAGGTTCAATTGAGAGAAAACAAACATTTATTCATATAAATAAATACTAAAAAAAGCTAAGCTAAAGCACTCAAATTATTTATTATATTTTATATTCGGTTTTGTTTTTTTTGTATTTTAAATACGAAAAAAAAAACAGTCAGAAACAATAAAACAATATCGAAAATTTAGAGTGAAATTGTTTACAGTTGATTGTTGTTATGTTGTTCTGTTTAAACATATTTTTTGATGGAGTACTGATGAAAACTGTAAAGTGTCAAATTTTATAATTCATAATAAAATGGTTTCAAATATTTGTGTTTTTTTTTCTCTCTCTAATAATAACAAACAGACGCACAAAATACAGGGATTAATAAAAGAGAATGAGAGAATAAACAAATAGTGAAAACACACACACAAAAATATCACCCAAATATACCCAAATGTCCATAGTTGGTACTGCATCAATATATCAGTGTCTGTATAACATTTTGGTTATAATTCATCATTCAACATGTAATGCATAAAATAGACCAACAAATTTGTTTTTTTCTATACATTTTAATTTTGTTGTTCTTGTATATTTTGAATTAATTTAAAGGTGTATTTCTTAGGCGCTATATGGTTGTACACGCGCACAACTGTACGTTGTAAACCTACATCTGTAAATTTAATTCAATGCAAATAGAATTAATGCATTTTGTTGTAATTTTTGTCCTAAAAAAAATATTGAACAAATTTTTGGTAAAAGTAAAAAAAAAAAATATTTGGGAAAAAAATCAAAATAATAAAAAATGATTTTCTATTTTTATTTTCTGTTTTATTGAAACGAGTAGAATTATTGATTGTAAAGTTTGCATGATTTTATTTTTGTTAGCATCAATTGAAAAACATTCATGTTTTATGTTTAATTTGATGTCTTTAAATAAAAAAGATCATTGTAATTGTGACACGATATCTCTTGACCCGCATGAATAACATTTCTTCTTTTTTTTTTCATTCCAAGAAGGAAGGAAGAAAGAAAAAGAAAAAAAAAGAAAACGAATTTAATCTGTTTTCCATACTCATAAAAAAAAAGTTTTACAAAAATACAAATAAATCTCATAAATTGCTTTTGCCTGATATTCAAACTATGTAAATTCTTTGGAATATAAAGTTTACCCAAAACATTTCAAATGATATGTCGTCCTTTTACATATATACACTAACACACTATACATGCATATAACAATGCATACACATACACATACACACACATACATACAATATAAACATTTTCGCTTTGAAGCTAAATAAAAAGAAACCAAACGAAGAAGAAAAATGAAAGCTGGAAATGGTGAAAGGCGGGGAAAAGGAAAAAGGAAAGACCAAAAAGGAAAGATATTATCGAAAACCCAATGAAACAATATAATAATAAACGAGAACATAGAAAACATTAAACACAATCGATGACGATTTTGGGACTTCTGAAAAAAAAAACCTCATTGAATATTTTTCTTATAAATTTCTCTTTTTTTTTTTTTTGGGTAAAAATTCTCTTCTTATTTTCATTTCTTGTTTTTTTTTTCTTCTTCTTATTTTGTATTTTTTCACTGAATATTTTTCAAACAAATCAATCCAAATTGCAATACCCATTTTTACTACCAAAAATAAGAAAAAAAAATACCCATTTTTTACTACCAATGTAGTGCACACGTAGGTAAGATAGGTAAGGTTTTTATATGAAGAGAAACGAATGGTCGGTAATAAATCGTTTGCAAAAAAGAAAAAAAAAAAAAGAAAAAGAAAGAAAGAAAAAAAAAATGACCCTTATAAATACCTAAAAAGAAACATGTAGACGTCTAAAGTGCCGTTCAGGTAAAAGAGGAGAACAGCAAAAAAAAAAAACAACTAAACTCTCCTTCATTTCTTCTTCTTCATTTTTTTTTTTTTTATCCTGTTTCATCTTATATTTTCTTCTTCTTCTCCTGTTTTTCTACTTTCTTATGTGAAAATATTTTTCGTTTTTCTTTCATTTTTTTTTTTTCCACCCAAACGAAAATAACGAAAAAACTTTCTTCTTTTATTTATATTTTCTTCTTCTTCTGTTTTTTTTTTTCTTTATCCAGAAGAAAGTAGAAGACGAAGATGATACAAGTGGAGAAAGCAGAAAAAAAAATAATAATAATAATAAAAACTGACATCAAGGAAAAGAAGAGCAATTTGAATTTGGAATTTTTATCAAATAAGAAAACAGAAAACAGAAAAAAAGAAAAGTAAAATAGAGAAAAAAATGTAAAGAAAAATATCTACAACAACAACAAACAACTAAAATAAGGAAAGAAAAGAAAAGCAAAAAAGAAAGTTGATACGTGAAAAATTATGTATGAAAATTTTTTTGCAACAAAATAATAGGAAAAAAGGTAAAAAGGAAAAAAAGGGAACAAAAAAAAAATTTAAAGAAGGGAAAAACGCGAGGGAAAAAAAAGGGAACGATAAGGGAAAAAAACTTTTTTTTTTTGATTGTTGATTCAATATTATTATTATTCTAATATAAAATATAAACAAACTTATGAAAATAAAAACAAAATTTACAACAACAACAAAACAAAAACAAAAACAAAAACAAAAAAAGATTTGAGAAAAAATTTCATGAAAACTCTGTCGTCTCGCATCGGAGAAAATTTTTTCTTCTCTATACGAATTTTTATTTGAGTTTAATTTCACTGAAAAATTGATTTTCAGTGTGAAAAGACACTTTATTAAATTTTCCGAATGTATCTTCTTTTTTTCTGTACAACTGCAATAAAAACGGGAAGATGAAAATAGTAAGATCTTTCATTAAATAACAAAAGAATGTATATTGCAACTTCCTACCTATACATATCTAAAATCTTATTATTATTATTATTTTGATCTTGTATGGATCTTTGTGCATACATTTTTTTTTTTTATTAAATATAACTCCATGTAAATAATAAAGTGGCAAGCGGAGATACAGAGGAAAATATTTCATTTCTCTTGTAAAGAAGAGCAAAAAAAAAAAAAAAAGTCCATCTTTCTTATTAGCTTCATCTTGATCTGATTGAAGTTTATAAATGTAGAATAAAATGGAAAAGCTGAAGAATGAAGAATGAAAATATTTTATAAGAATATAGAAATTCAAAAGGAAGTGAAATGAAACTATAAATTTTTATTATAAATTGAATTTTATAAATTAGTTCTTTTGAGAAAAAAAAAATTTATTCTATCGTTAAAAATTCCACCTTTTTTCTTTTTCTTTTTGTTTGTTCATTTTTTTTTTTCTGTTTTTCTCAATACAAAAATTATAATCCATCTTGTTCCATATAACATCTGCAATTATTATTACGCTATATTTCCACTATTATTCCAGTATTATCCTTCACTTCAACTTGTGTTATTTATTTAATAACTTTTTTTTCTTTTATTTTCTTATTTTCAAGTGGAAAATTAGTTGAATTCTTCTTGGTGGAAATTCTGTTGAAAGATGATGCACTGAAATTATTTTATTTTTTTTTTTAACAAAAGTAAAGAGGAATAGGAGAGGTAAAGACGAAAACAAAGCTGATTTAATTTTTTCTATTTATACAAACTTATAGACCTGACTGACCTATTTTTTAAAAAAGAAGGGAAACAAAAAGAAGAAGAAGAAGAAGTAAGGAAATCAAAAAGGATTCAATTTCGAAAAATAATAAAATGAAAGAAAAAAAAGGTCACAGACAATAGATAGAAATATTCCCTTCTTTTTTTATTGTTGTTCGAGAAAAGAAAACTGAATTGTAGAAGAGAAAAAAAAAACTGTAATAAACATCAAAGCGTCTGACTTTTCTTTTTATGCAGTAGAAGAAAAAGGGAACAATTCAATGCACTTAACTTTCATACTTTCATATTACGTGATAATTATACGACGTGATTTTCCTCAATCATTGAATTTTATTATATTTTCCTTATAAATTGAATTGATATAAATAAAAGAATGCTATTTATGAAGTTTTGATTGGTCGAAGAATGTTCACGATAAATTAATAAAACTGAGATGCTGTTATATTTATTAAACAATTATACGGTAGTGTGAAAAGCAACAAATTGTAAAATATTTGATAAAATTATCAAACATAAAGATAATTGGTTTCTGTGAAAATAATGAAAATGAAAATGAAAATCATGAAAAAGGGGATGGGTAACCAAAAAAACACTCAAAGCTCATCTTCATAATTCTTAATGTAAACACAAATGGAATCTCTAAATAAATATTATTATTATTATATTCATGTTTTTCATGCATGAAAAACCATAGAAAATTTTTACTCATTTACCTGGTATTTCCGTTTAACCATTCAACAATGTCAACCTCCTACTTGTTTTCCTTGAAAATTTTCAAAAAAAAAAAAAATAATAATAATAATAAAGGAAAATGACAAACAATACAACCGTGTAAACAATCATTTCCCATTTCCTTTCTCTTTTACATTTACATTCCATCTCTCTTCAACACTCACTTGTGTTTTAATCCAGTTTAATTGATAAAAGTACAGAACATTTATAATATTTTATTTCATTTATCGTTTCACCTTAAAAAAAAAACGAAAAAAAAAAAAAGGAAAACCAAAAAAAGAAAACCCAAAAGAAAGAAAAAAAAAACAAGGAATAAAAAACGAAACAAATAATTTATTGTTAACGAGAATTATATGAAATAATTCTTCTGTTGTGTCTGATGCTAAAGCTAAACATTAATTTAGGAAATGAATGTCATAAATCTTAAAGTTTTTGGGTGTAAAAAGAATGTTATACGGGTTCTGTTTTAAACGAAAGGAACAAAAAACAAAAACAAAAAAAAAAATATATATATATATATAACAGCCCAGAAGAAAAA
Organism: Pedicia rivosa; assembly: GCA_963082725.1. Lineage (NCBI taxonomy): Eukaryota > Metazoa > Arthropoda > Insecta > Diptera > Pediciidae > Pedicia > Pedicia rivosa. Next base: position 13,044,868 of record OY720151.1, on the reverse strand, counting down.
GAACAAGATAAAAGAGAAAGAGAAAGATAGATAAATAGAGAGTGAAAAATAAAGGAAGAAAAACCTTTTAGTCAAATCATGATCAACTTTGTTTATTCTTAAACGTAAATTTTTTCTAATTAAATTATTTTATTTAATAAATAAGCGGGCATAATGGGATTAGCCGGTGGTATTTCCTCTTACTCTTCTACATTTTTATTTTAAACTCCTTTTAAAAAAATTCTTTACTTTTCTCCCTTATACTTAAAAATCTTGAGTAGTAGAAAAGGATAAACCATTCAACAAATAATATAACGTCGTGTTTTCCTGTTTTTCCTTTTTCCTTGTTTTTTTTTTTTTTTTCCTCTCTTGGTTTTTTTATATATTTTGATCCACTGTTTCATGGTTCTCCTATCTTATCTTTCTGGTTTTAAGAGAAGAAGAAGAAGAAAAAAAAAAGCTAATATCTGTACCTCATAACATAAGACACAATTTGTAAAGAAAAATGGGAAAACATCAACGATTTCCCTCAGGTAGAAATTTTCCCTTGTGTGTATGTGTGGGTGTGTGTGTGTGTGTGTGGGAAAAACATAAGAATAAGAAGAAGTGCGGAAAAAAAACGTAATAAGTAGAAGTTAGAAGAAGAAGGAAAAAAAATACCAACGAATATTTACACGGAATAGGTTATTTATAAAAATAACAAGATTTTGTAAATTCAAAACATATAAGAAAAGAAGAAAGAAGAAGAAGAAAAAAGCTCTGAGATTTTCTTTTCGTCTTCTTTTTTTTTTTTTTCTCATGTTGCTATTTTCCTTCTTTTTCCTGTTACTTCTTCTTCTTCTTCTTCTCTGTTGTTTCTTTGTGTAATAAATTGTTAACTTTATCGTTGCATTTTGTATTTTATAAATATTATTTTCTTCTTAAATAAGAAATTATATAAAACAAAAGAGAAAGAGAAAAAGAAGAAAAGAAAAACGAAAAACGAAAAAAAAAATGTAAATAAAGTAACCTTCAGAATCATGAACGAATAAAAGCTTAACACGATGAAAGAAGTCAATTTTGTTAAAATTATTATAATAAATTTATGTAATTTTAACAAAATAAATTGCAATTAATCATAGTTTTTTTTTTTTCTTCTGTTGTAAATAATTTTTACTGTACATATTTTTTTTTTTTTTTTCTTCTTTTAAAGCAAAATGTGTAAAACATTGAGGATTATTATTTTCTGTATAAATATTTCCAAAAAAAAAAGAAAAAAAGTAAAAAAAAAAATTGACAATATTTCATGTGGGAGCTTTATGACGTGTCAACATTTTTATGCTGTTACAAATATTTTTTTTATGTTGTTGTTGTTGCTCTTTTTTATTTTGTTATTTCTGTTACTATTACAATTGTTATTATTTTTGTTGTTGTTGTTCTGAATCAATGTCAGTTGCAAAAAAAAACAAAAAAAAAAAAGTGTACATTTTGATTTGATGGATTGGATATTATTAATTCCATTTCTCTAGATTGACATTCATTATTTTATTTTTTATTCCTAAATTAAACGAAAAAAAAACAAATGGCAGATGATATTTTTTTTTTCTGTTAAATTGACAATAAATTGTTGTAACGTAGCATCAGAAGAAAAAAAAATGTTTAACGCTGATAACTATGGTAAAAAAAAAAACACATTAATGACGTCAGAGGTGAATTTATATTCTTTATTCTATTGTTGCATTTATGAATAGAAATTTCTATAAAGGAATCGTTATTAGTTTCAACTTTCAAGATATAATTATTTTATGAAAGTTAATTTCCGTCCAACATGCTATAGAATTTATATTTTTTTATAATGAGTTAACCCATTTAAGCCCTTAAACACATTATGAGGCTATGTTGACACAAAATAAAAACAAAATTCGGTCAACAGAAAAGAAAACATACAATCATTGTTCCATATTTATTTATTCTTACATTTTTAGTCAATCCTCAATGAATTCTAAGTTTTGATAAAGGAACTTTAGTAACAATATTTTCCATTATTCGGTTTCGATCTATTTCGTAAATGTTTAGCTGAACTAAATAGAAATGATTTTTCTGAATAAGCTTTAATAAACTAACGTTTGAGAAAAAAAAAAATGGACAGTCAGTACTAACATTAGTTATTTGTATTGATCTGATTCTATAATGTAATTCAATTAAAAATACGAAAAAAAAAAATCTCACTTTTAAATCAACAAAAGCTTTTATTACGTTCAACTAACAATATTGTGAATAGCTAGTCATTAGGACATAAATAAATTACTTAATTTAAGAATAATTTTAAAGAAACCCCCTAGACCCCCCTAGCTAAAAATAATCTAAACCTCAATTTCTAAATATTGTTGCCTTAGCACCACCTTTTGTGTTGTTTAATTTAGATCATTATTCTATTGTATTGTTAAGGTTTTCTTCTTCTTCTTCTTTTTTTTTTATGAAAACTCAATGATCAAGTCAAGGGAATAACAATCATTATTATTATTATTATAAAAGCATTTTACCCCACTGTATTTCATTTCATAATAATAATAATGTCATTCAAACATTTTCTTTTCTTTTTTTATGAAGTGAAAAAAAAGCTTTCCATTAGATTGGGTCAATTTTATAATATTCTCATTATTATATTATTTATCATTTTACTATGGATTAATGATGAAACACTTTTTCTCTTCCCTATACTTTACAATAATTCAAAACAATAAAATTTTGAATATTTTTATTTAGATTAAAAAAAAAAAACAAACTGTTGATTATTTTCTTCTTTCATTTTTTTTTTTCTCACTTCGAATAAAATTCCAAATATTCAGACACAAAAAATATTATATTTAATTTTATGATAAGATTAATTTATATCATGGGGGTGTGGTGGTGTTGGTGATTTAAGTTGTGGGGTTGAAATTGAAAATTTCTATAACTTTTGATTATTATATTACGATAATAATTTTCTTTTTACTGATAAAAAGTGAAAATTTTTTTTTTTCCTCATATTCTTCCCCTTCTTCCCCACCTTCTTCTTCTTCTTCTTCATCATCATCGGTTTCATCTTCTTCATCTTTTCTCAATACATAAAATGTTAAATGAAATGAATTGAAAATATATTTTAGATCAAGTTATTTGAATACGAAAATTTTTGTTTTCAAAACATTTACATTTTCTTCTAAGAGAAAAAAAAAGAGAAAACAAACTTTTTAAATCTTTCAATATAATATTCAAAAATTCGGATAAAATGAGAACCAAAAGAAGAATAAGTAAGTAAGAAGTAAGAATAGAAATTGTTAGAAATTGGTAAAAGTAAAATAATCGAAAAAAAAAAATAACAATAATGAAATAAAACAGAAAATTCAAATGAAAAAATTCACTTCTTGTAATGTTGTCGCTTGTACCTGATTTTAAAGTTTAACCCGATTTTTTTTCTTCCTCTTATAAAAAATCTGTGTAGAAAAATAATGAAACTACATTTCTTAGTTTACCAATAAAAGAAAAACTTAAAAGACTTTTCTTTCATTATTATTGCAATTTCTTTTTTTCTTTCCTTCTTTTTAGTTTCTTTCACCTTTTTGCCAATCAAATCAATAGCACAAAAGTTTTACAATATTTTCCCTTTTTGTAATTTTAGTCTTTTTTTTTTTTATCATTAGAAATATATAAAAAAAAAACAACAACAACAACATCAAAACTAAAATGAAAATATAAATTTTTTGCTTTTAATGAACAAAGTTAAATTGCTGTTTATAT